>CM066038.1:354819697-356155412 GCA_033557465.1 Ichthyophis bannanicus | reverse complement strand
CATAGCCCATCCCCCAATCCGGCCTCACTTGGCCAGGGTCGGGCTGCGGGGATCCTCCTGTGCTTCCTTACCTCTTTGCCGCCCCCAGCTCCTGCTTCCCCTGACATCCAGGGGGACCTATTCCACTTCTGAGGTGGATTAAGTCCCCCGTTTAAGTGGCCGACCCCAGACATACAGGGCCGACCTCAGCATTGGCCCTGTACTTTGGGATCAGTTGCTGCCCACCATCTGCCCTCGCTCCTCCCACAGCTCTCCCCTTCCTACCCACGAACAGAGTTCTCCGTTCAAACCAGCACTACGTCCAGACACAGCTCAGAATGACTCCCTAAGAGTCTAAACCACTTTTAACCCTTACATAGAGGTCTAATTCCAACATTCCTCTAATATGATATTGTTCATTATGCCTTTTAATCTCTGCACAGCACACATTTATCACTACATAACAGTTAGCGCTGTAAAACCAGCATTTGCACAGCAAGCATAAATCAGTGCTTACCATTAGCACTGTAAAACAAACATTCATCTCTGCATAGTGTACAGACACAACCTTTTGAAGCATGGCACTTATCCCTGCACAGCAAGTTGACCCAATGCCACAGTGGATGCCTTAAAGCGTTTTGCAATCGCTTCTTCAGTGGAAAGCAGAGTTAACAGCAAGTATTATTACATCCAGGGCCGGCCCGTCCATTGAGCAAGAATGTTTTTTGCACAGGGCCCCGCGTTTCAGGGGGCCCCGCGCAAAGAACATTCTGCTTAAAAGTAAATTTTACATTTTTTTAAAAAAAGCTGTCTGCTGCCGGCCTGCCGCTGCCGCCGCAGCAGATTCGAGTGTCCCATGGGGCCCCCTCTGCCCGGCAGAGCCTGCCCTCCCTGCATCAGCTCCCTCTCCACAGTCGAAACCGGCTTTCAGAGCGCGAAGGGAGAGTTTCCCTTTCGCGGCTCTGTTAAGACCGCAGGGACTGATGGGAACTTTCACTAGGGAGGAGTGGTCTAGTGGTTAGGACAAGGTACTTCAGGCTGGAGGGCCGGGGGTTCAAGTCCCACCTGGGGACAGCAATCTTAGGCCAGAGGGACTGGGATTTCTAGTCCTATAGCACTCCTTGTGGTCTTGGACAAGCCACTTAACCCTCCATTGCCCATGGTCCCTGTAAGTATTAGCATATGTGTCTCATATCCCCTCGTGTTAAATGTACCATACACTAACTTTTAGTAAACATGCCTCTTCATGAGTGTATGGATAAAGAAAGACTAAAAGATTTCTATATTACTATAATCCAGTGCCAACCGCCAGGCACATTAGGAACTACTACAAACACGGCCCATTTAGAACCCATAGCAAACCCGCCGTATCATAACAGTACTACCAGGACTCACAAAGCACCATACCCTACCTATCAAAAGGCAACACTGCAAATATTAAACCAATACATTTCAGAGAATAACAATACATGACCTACTGGAGAAAGAGAACAAGTGGCAATGTCGAATAGGAATTACATAAACAGAATACCTCAGCTCAGTTACACATGTAGAACACAGACCATCACCAAACAAGGAATCACAATTTAGAAACAGGAAGACAATAATTAAACTGGGAACCCTAAAAAGCCAAACTTGGAATGTACAACAACAATGTAGAAATAAAACTATAACTTAATTTCCTCTTGTACTAAACAAAGCACAGATGTTAATGATGCACATTTCCCAGAGCTGTCATATTCCTGTTAATAAATTCAAAATAAGGAGATATCTTTGTACCTTTTGTGCATTTTTTTTTCAGTTGCAATTTCTCCAGACACTTTCTTCTGGTTTCTTTGTGTCTTCTGCTAACTCTCCATCGTCTGCTGTCCATTTGTCCTTTCTTCTCTCTTCTAGTTTTTTTCCATTCTCTTACATCTGCTTTAACATACTAATCTTTCTCCTTTTGCTCTTTCCTCATTCCTTTTTCATCCACTCAAATTTTACCCCTCCATCCTCAATCCCCACTTACTCTCCCAATACCCGGCCAATTGTAGATTTTTCTTCCCTCCCACACAAAATATTTTTCCCCTCTCCATTTCACTCTCCCAGCCCCATCCCATTCTAATCTCCCCAACATCAGCTCCCTTCTAGTTCCAGCCCCACCCAGTATCCGCTCCCTTCTAGTCCCCGCATCAGCCCATTTCCAGTCCTAGCCCCCCCCATCAGCCCATTTCCAGTCCTAGTTCCCCCATCCATTTCCAGTCCTATCCAAGTCCCTCCATCAGCTCATTTCCAATACCAGCCTCCCATCAGCCCATTTCTAGTCCTTTCCTAGCCCCATCAGCCCATGTCAAATCCTAGCTCCCCTCCACTCAGCCCATTTCCAATCCAAGCCCCCCATGAGCCTACTTCCAGTTCCAGCCCCTTCATGAGTCCATTTCAATTCAAGCCCCCACCACAGCCCATTTCCAATCTTAGCTCCCCCAACACCCAATTCCCAGTCCTATCCTAGCCCCTTCATCAGCCCATTTCCTGTCCTAGCTCCCTCCCCTCACAGCCCATTTCCATTCCAATCCCCCTCCCCATCAGCTATTTGCAGTTCAAGCCCCCCTTCCACTCAGCCAATTTCCATTCCAAGCCCCCTCCCCATCAGCTATTTGCAGTTCAAGCCTTCCCTTCCACTCAGCCCATTTCCAGTCCTAGCAACCCCCCAACCCATTACCAGTCCTAGCCATCCCATAGCCTATTACCTGTCCTAAACCCCCATCAGCCCACTCCCAGTCCTAATCCCATTAGCCCATTTCCAGTCCTAACCCCCATCACCCAATTTTCAGTTTAAGCCCCCCATAGCCCATTACCAGTCCTAACCCCCATCAGCCCACTCCCAGTCCTAATCCAATCAGCCCATTTCCAGTCCTAACCCCCATCACCCAATTTTTAGTTTAAGCCCCCCCTAGCCCATTACCAGTCCTAACCCCCCATGAGCCCACTTCCATTCCAAGTCCCGTCCCCCATCAGCTATTTGCAGTTCAAGCCTTCCCTTCCACTCAGCCCATTATAGTCCTAGCCCCCCATAGCCTATTACCAGTCCTAAACCCCCATCAGCCCACTCCAATCCTAATCCCATCAGCCCATTTCCAGTCCTAACCCCCATCACCCAATTTTCAGTTTAAGCCCCCCCCCATAGCCTATTACCAGTTCTAATCCCCATCAGCCCACTTCCAGCCCTAATCTCATCAGCCCATTTCCAGTCTTAGCCCCCCATAGCCCATTACCATTCCTAACTCCCCCAGCACCCCAGATCCAGACTTAGCCCCCCCATAGCCCATTACCAGTCCTAACCACACATCACCCCATTTCCAGACTTAGCCCCCCCATAGCCCATTACCAGTCCTAACCCCCCATCAGCCACCTTCCAGTCTTAACCCCATTAGCCCATTTCCAGCCCTAACCCCCCCCTCTCCCCCCAGCCTAGGGAAAATTTAAAAGATTTATTTTAGCTGTATTTATATCCTGCTTTTCACCAGGTCAAAGCGGGACATCTTGAACAATTTCAGAAGACTGTGATCGTGAAAAACGAGCTCAATTTAAAGTAGACAAAGTGATGGGGCCGGATGGGATGCACCCTAGAATACTGAGGGAACTTGGGGACGTTCTAGCAGCTCTACTGACTGACCTTTTCAATGCCTCGTTGGAGTCGGGAGTGGTGCCAAAGGACTGGAGAGAGGCTCATGTGGTGCCTTTACACAAAAGCGTATTTCTATGTTTCTATGGTGAAGGGAGATAGATTCAGGAGTGATATGCGGAAATATTTCTTTACGGAAAGAGTAGTGGATCCGTGGAATAGTCTCCCAGTGGAGGTGGTAGAGATGAGGACAGTAACTGAATTCAAAAAAGCATGGGACAAATACAGAGGATCTCTAAAGGTAAAAAGGAGACTGCTGTAGTTGTTATGGAAGGACAGACTAGATAGGCCATGTGGTCTTTTTCTGTCGTCATATTTCTATGTTTCTATGTTTCTAAGCGGAAGTAAGGATGTGGTTGAAAACTATAGGCCGGTTAGTTTAACTTCGGTGGTGAATAAATTATTGGAAACGCTGCTGAAAGAAAAAATAGTGAGGTTTCTGGAGTCCAGCGGATTACAGGATCCGAGGCAGCATGGATTCACCAGAGGCAGGTCTTGTCAGACAAATCTGATTGATTTCTTTGACTGGGTGACCAGGGAGTTGGACTGAGGGAGAGCCCTAGATGTGGTGTATTTAGATTTCAGTAAAGCCTTTGACACTGTTCCTCACAGGTGACTTATAAACAAACTGAGCACCCTAGGGATGGACCCTAAAGTTACTGCTTGGGTTAGAAATTGGTTGGATGGGAGGCGACAAAGAGTACAGGTAAATGGAGCTCACTCTGAGGAGAAGGATGTTACCAGTGGTGTACCCCAGGGATCTGTCCTTGGTCTGATTCTTTTTAACATCTTTGTTAGTGATATAGCGGAAGGGCTGTCGGGTAAGGTTTGCCTCTTTGCGGATGATACCAAAATCTGCAATAGAGTAGACACCCAGGAAGGTGTAGATAACATGAGGAGGGATCTAGCTAAGCTTGAAGGATGATCTAGAATTTGGCAGCTGGGATTTAATGTTAAAAAATGTAAGGTCATGCATTTGGGCTTCAGCAATGCAAGGGAGCAATATAGTATAGGGGGTGAAGTACTTTTGTCCACTAAAGAAGAGCGGGACCTAGGCGTGGTTGTGTCTGATGATCTTAAAGTAGCTAAACAGGTAGAAAAGGCAACGGAAAAAGCTAGAAGGATGCTTGGGTGCATACAGAGAGGAATGGCTAGCAGAAAAAAGGAGGTGATAATGCCTCTGTTTAAGTCTTTGGTGCGACCTCATTTGGAATATAGTGTGCAATTCTGGAGACCACACCTTCAAAAGGATGTGAACAGGATGGAGTTGGTGCACAGGGTGGCTACTAAAATGATTAGTGGTCTTCGTTATAAAGCATATAAGGACAAACATAAGGATCTTAATATGTACACCTTAGAGGAAAGGCGGGATACGTAGAGGTGATATGATTGAGATGTTTAAATACCTCCGTGGCATAAATGTTCAGGGAGAGCGCCTCTTTCAATTGAAAGCAAGTTCTGCTACAAGGGGACATGGGATGAGGGTGAAGGGAGATAGATTCAGGAGTGATATGCGGAAATATTTCTTTATGGAAAGAGTAGTGGATCCATGGAATAGTCTCCCAGTAGAGGTGGTAGAGATGAGGACAGTAACTGAATTCAAAAAAGCATGGGACAAACACAGAGGATCTCTAAAGGGAAAAAGGGGACTGTTGTAGTTGTTGATATGGAAGGACAGACTAGATAGGCCATGTGGTCTTTTTCTGTCGTCATATTTCTATGGTTCTATCTTTCTCACAGAAGAGCAGGAAACCACTAAATCTACCTCTCAGTAATCCAAAGAATCTCCTTCCACCTCTTCTTCGTTCCCTCACCTTCCTACATTTTAGGTTCCTCTATCCCTAACCTTCAGGTACTTTTCTTTCTGTCATCCCGTTTTCAGATCTGCCTCCTTTTATGTAGCTATTGCCCTCCTCCCACTCTCCCACCTTCCAAGTTTCTTTCCTCCTTTTCCCTCTTTTCAGGTTCCTCTGCTCTTCTTTTTCACCTGGTCTTGGTGTACAAAATGGCACCCAGGACAAGGGCTGCTTTAGCATCCCTCCTTCCCTTTTGATCTTACATGCTTGCAGACTAACTCAGAAGGGGAATGTGGCAGAATAAAGTTATTCCTAAATCCTTCTATGACCATTATTCCCTTGCAGGCCACAAGGCTGGAGGCTGCTAGGTAAATCAAAATGAGATGTGGAAGAGCTACAGTTCTCCTGTCTAGATTAAAATTTTATCAGTTGATCCCATGTTGTTCTGCATATTCCCATCCATTTGGTGCTATTCCTAAATGTTCTCACTATCCCCTCTCTTGGCCCAAGCTTGTTTCTTGGCCCAAATATGGTAGTCCTGAAGAACCAAAATAATATTTGCTAACCTTCAACATCCAACAGTACCCCTGCTACGACCAACCCATTGCACTGATCCCCCTAGTCTCTGTAGAGTAGCAGCCTGTTGTACCAACCCAGCTACCCTCTAGCTGGGGGGAGACACTGGCTAGACCATGCTTCTGCATTGTCATCTTTTCGCTTTGTGTAATTATGGATCCTCTGTGTTTATGCCATGTCTTCTTAAAGTCAATTAACAGGTTCATCCACCATATACCTCTCAAGGAGAACATTCTATGCTTGTACCATAGTTTGACCCCTTTTTCATGGTAAAGGATTTATATTTTGTGCATTGATAACATTTTTCAAAGGGGTGTGCAGCAGGGAGTCAAAGGGATGTGCAGCAGCTGTTGAATTGATGTGCATTTCTTAGGGGGAGAGAAAAAAGTTCCCTCCTCGTCTTGCTGAGTACCTTCATGTGGTGACCCCGTTGTATAATATCTATACCAAATCTCAGCAAGGCGACACTGCAATTAAAGTATGTTAGGAACGAAGAAGAAAAATATATACTGGCTGCACGTCACTCAGGATAAAAAGGTGCCCACCCGTAGCTTATGCACTAGGGCTAACGATGGTGGTTGCGATAGTGCAAGTGCTGCAGATGCAGATAACATCCCTGCCACAGATAAAGGCCATGGTGAGCCTGTTCATGGACCCACTGTGGCAGGAGATAAACCACAGAAATTAATGAAAAAGTTAAGAGGATTAACTATAGTTAAGTGGAATTCTGCAGATAAAGAGAAGATAATGTACTGCTATTTTAATGATACAAACCCTATATTTAAATCAAGAGAGTCCGCCAAAAGCTGGAAGAAAGAGGAAAATTGCCATTAGAAAAACTGCAAAAAGTAACAAGTGCAAATTTAAGATCTTTAATTTTAAAGATCAAAGAAAAAAAGTATGTGAATGATAACATCTTGAAGCAACTAAGGGATTCTGTGGACAAAGAAATACAGGGAGAACCTAGGTGAGAATACCAGAAGAAAGGAAGACACCAAAAAGGAAGGAGAGGTTGAGGAGGAGATGGAGTTGAGAGATTTGAAACTGCAGAAAAGAGAGCTGAATAAAGGAAAAGTCAACAAATTAACTGAATTGGAGAAAGCAAAAGAGGAAGAAGAAAGGGAAGAGAGAGACCCAGAAGTGGAGGAATTCAAGATAGAACTCCTAGTCCATATGGAAAGAGATGAATACCCTAAGTTCCAAGCAAGGGAAAGATTACCCAAGCTAAATTTAACACCTAAGGCTAGAAGTATGATAATTAAGATGAACATGGCCGTTTCCATTATAAAGGGACCATTTATTGACATCACCAGAATTAATCAAATACAATATTATGCAGCTAAAATTATTACTGCAAGAATACTACCAATTAGAGTGCAAAGTCAGAAGAAAAAGAGAACAATAACAGTTCCTCCTTGGAAAAAGTGCTTTGAAGGAAAAATACAATCATTGCGTGCAGAGGTATACCTGATGGATGGGTATCTAAAAGGATTAAGATCATCAAAGATATTAAGGAAGATCCAAGACATGGAACTGAAGCATGCTCAATAACAGAAAAAGACCTGAAATTTATATGTTCCAACAATAAATTGAAAATAGTGGCAGAGGCACAAAAACATCGAAGATATAAAGAAAACAGGAAATAAAAATATCAGAGTAAACTATTTAGAGAGAACCCAAAACAATTCTTCAGGGAATTGGGGAAAAGCACCTTCAACCAATGCCGAAACCAAAACCTTCTGGAGCAGCAATATGAGGACCCTATACAGCACAATCACAAAACAGAATGGTACCCAGCATAGAGAAGCACTTAGAAAAACAAACATCAAACCTATGGAATGGCCTGTAGTAACAAAGGAAGAGCTGGAAAGAAAGTTAAAACAAGCTCCAAATGCTGGGGGAGTGTACAACAAGATGACGGCAGCCGGCTGCTCTGGGTGAGCGTGTTTTTCTTCATGGGAAAGAAATGCAAAGGGAAAGGTAGGTCGTTGCCCTCTCACCCCCCCCCCCCCTTACCTCAACGCTGGTTTCCTGTGGTCCAATAGATGCTTTCGTTTTACGCGCTGCCCGGGATCCGGCAGATGCTGGGGAAGAACGCCGAGCTCCAGCCTTACTGGAGTCGGGTGACTCAGCGGTTGCGTCGGCATCATCTTTTTCCCCAGCGAGTCCGGCTCCGAAAGTGCCCCGGGGACAGCCCCTGCCTGAGGAGTTTCTGGTGCTCGGTTCTCCCTCGAAGCAGGGAGTTTCTGGTGGCTTGAGAGTGCCAGGAGTGGAAGAACTACGGGAGCCAGAGAGTGCAGCCGGTGTGCAGCACAACTCATTACCATCATCGGTGCCGAGTGGTGAGGAGCATACAGGGCGCGAGTTTCCTGTGTAGCGTGAAGGAGAGACGCCAGCGAGAATGGAAGCTGTTCTGACACCTGCGGATACAGGTTTGGCTTTTTCTCTTCAGCGTCCAGTTAACTTCGCTTTGGAGGCCATTTGGCAGGCAATCATTTCCTTGGGAGACGCTTTGGTGCCACAGATTTTATCGTTGGCTCAGAAGGTGAATAACTCATTGGTTGTGGTGGAGGGAATTGAACGGAAAGTTATGGATATACAATCTGAAGTAGTGGAGACTCAGAGGAAAGTTGCTGCTCTTCAAGATCAGTCCGATGCATTTAAAAAGAACTTTTCTTCTGTGCAAGCTAAGTTGGAACATTTGGACAATTTGTCTAGAGCTCATAATTTAAGATTAATTAATTTTCCAAGGCTTATTACTGTGTCTCCTAGAGATATGTTTAAACAATATTTGGTGGATGTGTTGGGGGTCTCCCCGGAATTGATTCCGCCCTTGGTTAAGATTTATTACTTACCCAAGGCAAAATTAACATCTGGTTTGGTTAATTTAGGAGGGGACCGGGTCCAAGGGAATAATTTGAATGTTACGGATTTATTGGAGTTATCTGATTTTGATTCTCATGTTCCCTCTACTTTGCTAATAATGCCTGCCTTACTTTCTGATAAAGAATGGTTGTTAAAGCTTTTCTTTCGGAAATGGAATTTATTGTTTAGAGGGTTAATGGTCGGTATTTTATTTATTTATTTTTTATTTAGCACACATTTATATACCGCTCTTTCCCAAGTATCAAGTGCGGTTTACAGTGAACAGAAAAAATTCAAGGTACATGGTTAGTCATGTCCTAGTCATTTTACAGGGAACAGATTTAACTTATTTATCCGGATTTAGCTAGGGAAACGCAGAGACGTCGCAGGGAATTTCTCCTGCTGCGTTCTGGTGTTTTACAATTTGGGGGGGGGGGCTTTTTTTCTTAAAACATCTCTGTAAATGTTTAGTGAAGTATCACGCTATTTCTTATATTTTTTATGAGCCCTCTCAATTAACAGCTTTCATTAATGCTCGGCGTTTGGAGTCTTCCATTGGTGCCTCACCCGAGCTCGCTTAATTAGGAATCTGGATTTAGTTGCTGCCTACTTTTCTTGGTATATTTGGTTGTAATTTGTTTTTGTGATATGTCCCCTCTCATGTTTTGTGGGCCAGGGTGGGCAGATACTTTGTTTCATTTATGAATTACTTTATTTATATTTTTGTATTTCTGTAATTTAAGATTTGCTAATGTATCTGCTCTTTTTTCTGCAAGAATGTTTTTGGAAACTTTCTTGATTTAATTTGTAAAATTTCATAAATATAAAATAAAAAACAAACAAAAAAAACCCAAACAAGCTCCAAATTGGAAAAGCCCTGGCCCAGATGGAGTAGCCAACTTTTGGCTCAGTTAACATCACTCCACCAAGACCTGGCGAACAGCAAAAATCAATTGTTCAAGCAACCAGACTTAACACCACAATGGCTTACTACAGGAAGAACGTTTCTCCTTCTGAAGGGAGACCCGAGTAACATTTCTAAAAATTATAGACCAATAATCTGTTTACCTACAATCTATAAGCTGTTTACTGCGATAGAAGCAGACAGAATATACGATCTCATCAAGCTCAATAACATCATGGTGATAGAGCAAAAGGGCAATAAGAGAGGAGCATATGGAACCAAAGACCAGTTAATGCTGAATAAGGCCATTATGGTCAGTCCTAAGAAAGGCAGAAATCTCAGTATAGCATGGCTTGATTATAAGAAAGCTTTTGATAGCATCCCACATTCTTGGATAATACATTGCTTTGAAATATAAAAAATAAATTCTGGTTTGATAAAGAACATTAAGTTCACTATGACAATGTGGCAATCCACACTCTTTTTGAGATATGAAGATGGTCAGTACATCATTCCTAACATTAAGATCCAGTGAGGAATATTTCAGGGAGAATCCCTGATGCCACTTGTGTTTTGTTTGGCGCTTAATCCACTGAGTGCTCTCATCAACTCTTTGGGGGTATGTATTTAGCCTGAATTCTAAAGACGGTACCAACCCAGAAGCAACTTCCCATCTGCTATTTATAGATGATCTGAAGCTGTACAGTTCCAGTGACCAACAATTAGCAGAGCAACTTTGTGTGGTGAAAAGCTTTTCTGATGACATCAGGATGACTTTTGGCCTTGACAAGTGTGCTAAGGCAACCTTTATCAGAGGAAAATTGAGCAAAACTGAAAACATCTCCCTTGCTGAGAGCTGTGACATCAAGGACTTTGAACAGGAAGGCATATATAAGTATCTCGGAATAGAGGAAGGAATGATATCTTGAGCAGAAACTATTGAGAGAGAAGATCAGTAAAGAATATTACAGGAGATTAAAACTGTTACTGAAAAGTGCTTTAACATCACAAAATAAGATACAAGCCATCAATCAGCTGTCAATTCCTGTACGCTCATATAGTTTTGGGATTGTGGATTGGCCTCATAAAGATCTTGAAAATCTGGATGTGTGAACAAGAAAATTCCTCCATGCTCATGAAGTAATTTACAAGAATCAGCTTATGCCAAGATTGTACATTCCTAGGGCTGAAGGAGGGCTAGGACTTATAGAGATGGATTACACCTACAGAGCTACTATATAAGCCTCCAAGGCTATCTGACAGCATCATGGGATCCAAATACGCAAAATGCTGAAATATGAAAGTAAACGTCCAGAATCTGTCTCCATCATCAAACTTGGACAAGCATTCCAACAATTAGAAGGAAAGAGTGAGAATCCACAGGCATGGGTAGGAAAGGAAGTAACAGAATTTGCAAAACAAGAGAAAAAACTCTTCAAAGAATTAGATCAGCAGGTGAGGAAAATTAAGTGGCAAATGCACAAATATAGTGGAAAATTGAGAGTGTTACTCCAAGAGCCTTTTGTTGATCAAGAACGGACACATGAATGGTAGAGGAGAGATGAACTGAAACCGAAGGATGAAAGATTGATAGTTGCAGCACAGGAAAGTGTATTACGGATGAGATCGTTTATGGTGAATATTGAAAAAACTGGCACAACAGATATATGTCGATTCTTTAAGAAAGAGCTAGAAACGGTGACTCACCTAATAGCAGACTGTGGACGTTCTGATGGTGGAAAATTTCTATACAGAAAGGCACAACAAAGTAGCATACCTCCTCCACTGGAAACTCTATAAACACTACAACATCACTGTCCCTGAAAAGCACTGGGATCATGACCTAAGAGAATAACAGAGAATGAAGAGGTTATGATCACCTGGGATATTCCCATTTGAATGGATAAGAAACTGGATGCCAGGAAACCTGACATAGTGGTAAAGGAGAATAATACCAGAATGGCATTGATAATCAAAGTGTCGGTACCGAGTGATTATTCTGTGAATCGCGTGGAGAGGCAAAAGATCTTAAAGTACTAAGAAATGCAGTCAGAGACCAAGAAAATGTGGCAGAAAGATACAGAAACCTTTCCCATTGTACTGGGAGCCACAGGTTTGATAAAGAAGAATTTCCAAGTACATGTTGATGAACTACCCATACATGTTACATCTTACAAACTCCAGCAGGAGGTTCTCTTTGGCACAATGCAAATATTACGCCAAGCATTAGCAGTAAATTTGAGAGACTAAGATCATACTCCACATACCCTGGCTTAGAAGTGAGGTTCATGACTGCCATAGTATGTGCAAAACTAACCCATTTGGAGAAACTACCCAGAGTGTTCCATGCTTGCACCATAGTTTCTTGGAAAAAATAGTTCCTAATGTTGTTCCTGAGTTAATCTCCTTAAAGCTGCATATCTTGACCCCATTTTTCATGGTAAAGGATTTACATTTTGTACATTGATAACATTTTTCAGCTATTTGAATGTCTCCATTGTATCCCCAAAGTCACTCCTCTAGGTCTTTGTTTTATCTTGAATGTCTTTTGGTTAAGACCCTGAACAATGTTAGTTGCCTTTCTTTAGACTGCCTATAGCTTGTATATGTCGGAAGTACAGGCTCTAAAATTGGATACAACTAGTAGTAGTGAGATGCTGGAGCCAGGGAGCAGAGTAGGAGGAAGATATCACCAGGGAAAGGAGGTATTCTCCATTCCTGTTACTGCTATGGTAGAGTGCAGCCTGGCCAAGCTCATTCACTGTGGAGGGACTGGACCAGATTGAGTAAGGAGGAGAAAGAATGAAGAAGAAACACTACTAAGAAGTGGCAACAAGACAGTGCCCTTTACAGGTGTTTCTTCTGTCTAATGGCAAATCCAGGCCTGAACACAGACAGGTGGGTTTTCAGGATATCCCATAAACGAATGAGGCATTGAAGTCACAGCCATGTTATCTGATCCAAAAAACTTCACATTACTTGATCATTTATTGATGTTGCATATGTCTATAAACTTCATCATGTATGATAGGGAAAAATCTTGTATTCCAAGATGGAAATAATTTTACCATTTCACCATTTTCACTCCTAATTAAAGTATACAGTATTTGATTTGGTTAATTGCCTTTCAAATACTTAACAGCAAGGCAGTTTGCAGCAAAGTAAGAATATTCAATTTGATTTTGGGATTAGACAAGGCAGGATACAATAGGGTAACTAATACAGTTTATGTTCTTTCCTCCACTAAATACGCCCCCCCCCCCTCCACCAAGACACATAAGGTACAAATAATGAATCTGCAAAAAGGACAGCGGTCATGTCATCCCACTATTGGGCTCATATCAGTAGGTATCAGGTCATACCAAAGTATTGAAAACTTAGCAGGACTGCTATGTTTTAAGGGTAAATTTGAATTTTGGATAGCTGTCCTCCACATAGACATCTAAAGATGTTCCACCATAGATACAAGGGGTAGGAAAGGATGCTTTATGCTTTATCTCATAAACAATTTCCCTTGGAGAGGGTAGACATAGCAGGTCTTATTGAGCATGCTGAGGTATGTGAAATAAACAAGGATGCCAAATAATATGGTTTCCTAGTATGAAGTGCCTGGTAGGTTAGATTCAGAATTTTAAATTTTATTCTAGCCATTATGGGCAACCAATACTATTCAAACCTATTAACGCCATTATAAAAACCCAACAGTTATATTTTGGATGGTTTATACTCATTTCAGCAATGGCCTTCCTCCTGCTAGGAGGGCATTACAGTAATCCAGGTAATTAAAATTAGAGAGTGAACCTGTAGGTCTTTCTTTTCTAACATGAATGTAACGGTTCATATTTTGTTTGGAAACATGATGATCAGACAAGGGCAGAGACCTGTTTGTCAAAAAGTAAAATTCAGTCGATTTTAACACCCAGAATAGTTATTATCTCTCAGTTGAATTGGAGAACTTTGAATATATATTTGTTGGAAGAACATCGGGTGGGAATCTAACCAATTGGCAACTACATCTAAGTAGGAGTTAAGAACATTTAGGTCTAGATTAGCAGGACTACAACTGAAAAGAAGTGCAATTACCCCTTCTCCTCCTCCCCCCTCCCCCCAGGCTTTGAAGGAGAGTGAAGAGAGAAGCTAAGAAAAGATTAAACAAAATTGATGACAAAAATAATCCCTGGAATACTGCACAGGGAAATGTACTATGGGCATACCCCTTGAGCCAACAGACATGACAGAACTGCAGTCCCTCCCACCACCCCAAGACTGTATATAAGAATGTATGATGATGTATAATAGTGCATTATGTAGATAAACCAACGCTAATCATTTCCCCACCTACACCCACACACCACACTTTCCACTGCATGAAGACACTTGTCCCCCCCCCCCTTGATTGTTTGCCATGGAAACTGCCTTGATTGAATGATAAGGCAGTATATAAATACCATTAAATAAATAAATAAATGAGATGATACCTCTATATTCCAGAAAACCTGAGTGAATCTATCCTCCAGAAAAGACTTGAACAAGGAAAGCACTGTGTCTCACTCCAATATTAGCTAGCCCCAAAAACAACAGTTGATGGTCAATCATATCAAATGCTGAACTAAGATCTAATGAAATCATGATAGCGTCTTTATCCTAATCTTATTGATCATAGCAACGAGGGAAGTCTCTGTGTTATGGCTAATCGTAAATCCTGATTGATGTGGATGAACAGTGTTGGTCTTTTCCAAAAAGTTGCAATTTGTTTGAAGATGATCTGTTTTTGAAATGGATGGTAGATTAGAAACAGGCTGATATTTTGTGGGGTCTAAATTATTTATTTTCAGAGGGGAAAGGAAATTGCATTTAGCTCAAGCTTTTCTTGGAAATTCAATACAAGTTACATCCAGGTATAGCAGATATTTCCCTAACCCCTGAAGGTCTTATATTTTATGTTTTCACATGAGGCAAAAGAGGGTTAAGAGATTTGCCCAAGATCACAAGGAATAGTAGTAGGATTTAAACCAGGCTTCCCTGGTTCTCAGTCCATTGATCTAACCATTAGGCAGCTCCCCATAATTTCTCAGAATGGAAGACATGAATAAGTGTCATCTTCCATACGAAGGATGTCTTCCCTCTTGTAAACTTTTAGATGAAGGGTAATATACCAAGGTGTGGGTCCTTGACAAGGTCTGAGGAGAGTGGATCTAGCAATCTCTTTCACACCAAAAACGTACAAGATTCTTCTCCATATAACTTCTGATTTCTTAATACAGAGTTCTTTTGATTGTATGCTCTATTCAAATCTCATACATTTTTTATATCACTATTTAAACATAGTACATATTCAGATAAGGATGTACTAAGTTTGTGCATGTCTTTCTCTTAAAAACTACACCTAGCATTGCTTTATATGCCCCCATCCACCTACTTGTCAGTTTCATTAACCAGAGATTTAGATTTGGGAGGATAGGTTGTTTATACTATTTGCACAGGCCCAAACCTTTTAAGGTTCATTTGATCCTTTCTTCTGATTTTTGGGCATTTTTTGTTTGTTTGTTTCATGCATACATTTTAATGACTTTTCTAATGCACATTAGACCTGGCAAATCAATTGTGCATGTGTTATATCATACGTTAATGCTTGTTAAATCAATTTTGCACACACTAAAATCTTTGAGGTGTGTTAGCAAACCACATGTGCACTAATGAATGCACATCCCTAATTACTTATGACTATATAATCCTCAAGATCTTATTGTCACTAGTTTGTTTAGCTATGCTATGTTATATGGTTTTGATTTCTACATTTATGAAAAGGATTTTTTGTTTGATTTATTTATTTGAACAGGTTTTTTTATACTGCCCCTTCCAACGATCAGGGCGGTTTACATCAAACAACAAGCAGTTACAGTGAACATATTTGAACTATAGTATAGTACAGTATTTATTGTTTCATTTAAAAATTTCTGCATCAATTTTTATGTTATGCTTTGTATTGCTTTTCATTTCTATGCTGCATTTCACATTGTGTGCACTTGCAAGAAGGCGAGAAAGAAAGAAAGAGCTTATCCACCCTCACACAGATATAAACCCAGTTTATTGAGCACGGATTGAGAGAGACAGCAAGGATGCTCTAATTCTTTACTTCCCTCCATGAGTTTTAGTGAGGTTAGCTTACTGTGACACTTCTGTGCCATGCTCTGTGATTATCAACTGAAAGGGACTGGAGCTTGTAAATCTAGTCACAACTTTCTTAGGAGCCTTTAATGATAGTTACTGCATGCTAATTTTTACCGTAACCACAAGTCATGCAATGGGGCAGAAAAAGGGCGGCTTAGGGGGAGAGTGGGGGTGTATATAGCACATTGCGGTTAGTGTGGGGGAACATAGCACACGCTAATGGCCAATGTTGCACTTAATGCGGATGTACTTCATGACACTTCGATAGGTGGTGTTAAGTGCATCTGCGTTAATTGCAAATGCTGTTGTCAAGCATTAGGTGAACTGTCCATGTGGTAACTGCCAGGAACATGCTGGCCAATCCCCTGACAGTTATCGTGGAGGCTTTACACTTAACCATGCTTTAGTTTTAGTGCTATACACGTGGTAAATGCAAAATTCTAGCTCACAATAAAAGGGCTCCTTGGTTTAAATCTTTTTATTATGGATACTTATATTCAGTCTCAAATTTAGACGTGCAAAGAAATCACCAATAAAAGACACAAAAGTGCAACAAAAGATTTCAGCATTATAACAAGAAGTACCAGAGAATCAGAATGTAAGCAATCACATTGCTATTTTTATTTTCCCCCTGGCATCACCCATTTTCCCCCATCCACTCCCCCCCCAACCCTTGGAGGTAGTGGTGCTCACACTCCAGATATGCCTTCTTCAAATCCACTTATGCCACCATACTTCACCCATCCAAATCATTCCAGCATATTCACCCCTAAGAAACTAAACTACCCTCCAGCTTTCCCCCTTGCAAATCTTCACCATGATGTGTGTGCATATTACCTCTTACTACCCCGACAACTCAACCTTTGCTACCCCAAACTACTACTACCCCTACCCCCAGCCACAACATGCCATTCTCCATCAATAACCTTCGCAAACAAGCCTGGCCAAGCTTACAATGCATTCAAATCAGCAGGTAGCCAGACAAGGCATTAATGATGCTTCATACTAAACAACAACCCTGTTTCCTAACTAATGAAACAGTACAGGACAGCAAAGTTTTTTGCTACAGAATGAGCATCGTGATCCTTGAGCACTTAGTATACTCAGGTACAAGAATTGTGACTTACAGGAGCTCATAATACTATTAATTAGGACACTACAAATAAAATTATTATTTTTGCATTACTCTTTGTTTCCTGTTCTGCTGAACGCCATGGACTTAAGCTAATCTTTCAGGTTCTCTTCCACTTATTGCAGTAAGCCCCTTACTGTTACTGTTCTAGCAATGTCCTAGGTTATATATGGTCTGTACAACACACCTACGCTGATGTAGTCAAAGACTCTTACAGTATCCTCTGATTCTCAAGTGTAAATTAAGAATGAATTTCTCTAGATTTCTTTCTGCCATAATTCTGCAAGCTATAGATGTTACAGTTATTAGGATGCTTTTATATCCAATGCATGTGATGGGGGATTATCTGTACCAGAACTTCCAAAACCTGTCCTGAAGACCTACAGTCAGTTAGGTTTTCAGGATCTCCAGAATGAATTTGTGTGAGATATCCAGAAATCCGGCACTTGCAAATTTTTCTCATACAGGGGTTTTTTTTGTGTGTGTGGGGGGGGGGGGGAGGGGGGGAAGGCAATTTCTCCAAATGGGTGAATTTTGTGCATACCATATACCATGACAGTCATGAACCTCACCTCATCTGGAGATTGTAGAGATCCTGAAAATCTGACTGCCAGTAAGGTTCCCACGACAAGTTTGGGTAACTCTGATCTCTATGCAGAGGAAGTTAAAACTAACATCAAAAAGTACTTACAGCACACACAAGGCATAAGCTCGAGAGATGGACTCACTGTCCCGCACCAGGAAGCTACCATCCTTGCCAGCCTTAGACAGCAGGTCCTCAGCTTTGGAGCGGGTGATGTTTCTGTGGTACCAGCAATGAACCATCGCTGAAAGCATGGAATATGAACTAGATTGTGATCTGGTGGATGCTGCACAGCCCTTGCGTCTCTGTGAGCCTGTACACTAACTCTCACACTCTTTTACTCAGTTTCCTGTTTTAAGCTCTGCAGAAAGGGAAAGGAAACTGCATTGCACAGAGAACTTCCTCATTGCAGACCCAGAGCAATCTGCAGACCAATACCTCCCTCTGGCCTTCTATCTCTACCACTCTATTACCCTTCCATGGACTGTCGCACAGGAAATCTCTGTCATATGCAAACATCAAACAGCCCTCTTTATCTGATCTCTATCTTGTATCTGACTAAGAATTTAAAAAAAACATGGACTATGTATCAAAACCTCTGCAAGGAAAAGAAGTAAGGCAACAAAGACCTATATCTAAATCTGTACAGAGAGAAGAGGAAGAAGGCCTAGGCTTGCAGTTTCTTTTTCGTAGGCTTTTATATCAACTTTGTAGCATACAAACGGCAAGTGGGTCTCTTAGTCCCAAAAAGAAAGAAAGCTTGCTGTAGTCACAACTAAGGGAGTGCAAAAAATGACCTTTCCATTCTGCAAATATTTTCAAAAGGCGTCTGCAAAATTCACAGATAGGCTCAAATGTTTGACATTGGTCTTATGTAGAAGAAACTTCCTGTGTTGAAAAGAGGCAAAATTCAATAGTTTTGTAAGGTTTTCCCAGTTTTAAAAAATATTGAGGTTGATATCCAGAACCGTTAACTGGTCAGGCAATGGGAAGCCAGCCGGCTAAGAGTGCTGAACAGGCTTTTCAGTGGCATTATTTGGATAATGCCGGGGTGGTCTGTGGGCATATTCAGTGGCACTATCTGGATAATGCCAGGGTGGTCTGTGGGCATATTCAGTGGCACTATCTGGTTAATGCCGGTGTGGTCTGTGAGCATATTCAGTGGCACTATCTAGATAATGCCGGGGTGGTCTGTGGGCATATTCAGTGGCACTATCTGGATAATGCTGGGGTGCTCTGTGGGCATATTCAGTGGCACTATCTGGTTAATGCCAGTGTGGTCTGTGGGCATATTCAGTGGCACAATCTGGTTAATGCAGGGCGGGCGCAAGGATGTGAGGCACTCTAGGCGAACCTCATTCCCAGCAGTGTCACTGCTGCTTCAACGCCCGCTCCCTTGCTCCTCCTGCTGCCTCTCTCTTCAATGTGAAGCAGCAGCAATACTTTTAAAGTGGAACCACGGCGTAGGAGTTACCTTCTCCTCTGGCAGTTTCTACAAATGGGTGAGTTTTGTGCATTCCATGACAGGTATGAACTTCACTTCTAAGCCAGGGTATGTGGAGTATGATCTCAGTCTCTTAGATTTACTGCTAATGCTCTGTACTGCGGTGACATTCATGCTTTGGAAACACAAATGGCACCGCGGCACCAGAGAAGGTAACTCCAGCACCGCAGTGCCATTTTAAAAGTATTGCCGCTGCTGCATGTTCTGGAGAGCAGCGTCATCAGCAGCAATGGGTGCCCTCGGACCTTTTTGCACTCCAGGCAACCGCCTACTTTGCCTAATGGTCGTGCTGGCCCTGGGTTAGCACAGGGGTGGTTTGTAGACAGAGAGAAGGCATGTCAGCGTTAACCAGATAAGTGCAGGCACTTATCCGGTCCTCCTAATATTCAGTCGAGACTCCTGTGTGCAAATTTGGCCGCCTCAAAGGTTGTCCTAAGATGCTACCTGCAGAGGTCCCTGCTGAATATCGGGCTGACTGCATAAGTGCTGGCATTCATCCGCTTAGCGCCACACTGGCAGGATATTCAGCAGCAGCTCCTAACTGGATACTGCTGTTGAATATTCCACCGATATTTAAGTGGCATTTAAATATCAGATTTTCTGACTATCGCCCGTATTTTTTTTAAAAAGGATGTGAACTAGCCTTCTGGCTCATGCCAGGGAGCTACAGAATAGAAGATTCAGGGTCAAGTTGCCTGTCCAGCAGAGCCAGAAGGATTCTGGTGAGTCATGGAAGTGTTGTGCTAGAGTTCAGGGAAGGGAGAGCAAGCCACTAGGAGACTAACGTCCAGTCATCATCCAGCAAGGAATACTGCATCATCCAGGCATGCCATCTGCAAAAGGCAGATTAAACAATGTGAAAAACGGGGTTGAAACAAGCAAATTTCACTTTTTTTGGCTTGGTTCATTCAAAAAAATCTTCTTATGGCAAAATATTCACAGAGGTAGATATTGTCCAGCAAAATACTGTTGCACATTTCTATGTAAGGATGCTATTGTGAGACAGCATGAGCAGCTCCTAGAATTTACAAAACTAGAACAGCATGACGCTAGGTAAAGGCTGCTGTATGTTGCAGAAATAAAACTGGGTGTTGGAAGTGAGGGAGGGGCAGAGGGGAGATATAGGGAAAGGGGAATAATGGAAAAAGATTTTGGGTTGAATGTAAGAATAGAGTAACAGTGGATGGCTGCAAAGGTCACTATATGTGCTTTAAAGTCATATTAAATCACATTTTAGAAATGACATCTAGGTGCAATTTGGGATGCGCAGGTCAAAACATCTGCAAGTTTCATTCCGATTTTAGAAGCTTAACATGCCTGAAATGGACAATGGTGGCTCCAGCCACATAGATGTGATAAAAGGCTAGAATGGGTATATCTATCCCATGCTAAATGCACATTCCTGCCTCTATTTTGCAAGCGCAGACATGCATCGTCATGCTGACCAGAAAACAAGTGCCTACATTTCCCTTCTGTTTACCTTTTTGTTGTAAAAAGTATTGCGGATATCAGACTACACGCTTTACTCCCTCCAGGTATTTTGGTGGCAGAACCAGAGCTTTTATGATGCCTATTCGTGCCCTGGAGCAGGAATAGACATAGATGTTATTGCTGATGGGTTTAGACATGCTTGCCATTTCTGAAATTGGCACGCATGTATATCTTTTCTGGAACACCCCTGACTCACCTCTGCCATGCCCCCATGTGACATAGACATGTTCCTCCCAGAGACGTCGACATAGCTGGCTTTATAAAATGGTTCTGGAGGTGTCTTCAAGATTTTTACCTCTATGTGCCCATTTTTAGATGTCCAACTCAAGAATAGAGCTTATAAAGTGACCACCATTGTGCATAGAACTGTTTCCAATAAAAATTACAATTAAAAGAAAATCTGAAAAGATTGGCTAATGTAACTATTCAGCAGTATATAATATAACTTTGTTATAATGACCAGATAAAATTGTGTGATACCACAATAAAATGAAAGACTAAAAATATTTTGGGGTCACCTGTTTCCTTATGATTCTTGGAGAGTCCAGCTCAATCAGAACTTGTCTCTACTGAGATTACAGCACCATCAACCTTCATTAACAATTGAGGCAGGTTCCCCATTTTGAATTTGGATTTAATTACTTGCCTTTCCAAATCTATGCTTAATGTTAGTTTTGAATCAGATATTGCAATTATTTCCTTCCCAAGAGGGCTAGCAATATAAACTGTACGAGAGGCACTGGAGGGTGAGATATGTTGCCCAAGGTTACAAGGTATGTCTGTGGGAGAAGTAGCTCTCAGCCCACTACTCTAATTACTCCTCTGCATTAACCCCCATCCCCCTATCGAACCCTGACATCACATTGATATCCTTAGTCAGAGGTCACAGACCGTAGCTCTCTCTGGAATGTACAGTAGTAATGTGCATCCTGACTCTGCCCACTAAATATTTCCATTGACGATTGATTGCTGGGCTATAAATGCTATCTTTACAGTAACCACAGCCTCAACTGGACAGAGACGAAAATGGTCTTGGACTTAGAAGATGTTTATTATGGGGGGCGGAGCCTGATGTCCAGCGGGTAGGACGCTTTGCGTTGAAGCTCCCGAGAGGCCTACTTAGAATCCTGACTTAATACCTATACAAATTTACTATTTCGCTCCGAGCTGACCGGGGCACCTCGGGGGGGATGGCGGCCCATAAACCAGCGCGCTTGGACTTCGGGTCTCCTTCTTCTTCTCACGGAAAACGCTCCAAAACTGAGGTGTCCTCCCCACAGAAGATGGTTCCATTTCGTGAAAACCCTGAAATGCACCTGGAGATTTTGGAGGAAATCCGCGGCGTGAAGGAATTGGTGCAGTCCAATGGAGAAGCGCTTCGAGCCATGCGAGAAGACTTTGGAGTGCTCCAGGACCGACTTGAAAGTCTTTCATTACGGCAGGACAACATGGCGGGGGTCCTCGACTCGCACGAGGTGCGCTTGGGCAAACTGGACAAGGCTGAGCGCCAGATACAGAATCTTCAAAAGGAGTTAGAAGATAGCAATAATCGAGCCCGTCGCAACAATGTGAGGCTCCTCGGAATACCGGAGGGGGTGGAAGCAGGAGATATAAGAGAATTCTTGCTCAAAACTCTTCCCTCCTTGCTGAAGATCACTTTTCACAGAGAACTGGAAATCGATCGAGCACACCGTGTTCCTGCCCACATGGCGCTCAACCGCACGACCCCCCGGCCTATTATCTTTAGCTTGTTACGATATCAACAAGTGGAACAAATTTTACATGCTGCCCGAGCGAATCATCATTTGGAATTTGAAGGTCGTAAGGTCTCCTTCTTTCCTGATTTGGCAAAGCCTACCGTTGACCGTCGGAAGAAACTCCTTGCTTTTCGCCCTCGACTTCAACAGCTACAGGCTCGCTTTGGCCTGTTGTATCCAGCGAAGCTTCGAGTGACTCTCCACAACCAAACCAGGACGTTCGAAGATCCTGATCTACTATCAACATTTTTAGACTCCAAAGAAGCAGAGCAGATGCGCTAATCCCAAATCTTGGACTCTTATCTGCCGGCTCTATCCGCCATTTTGAAGGGCCCGATGCGGCGGTCATAGCCAAGCACAGAAATAGCCTGGACTTTCTTTCTTTCTCTATATGACTTTTGTTTTTTGGTCTCCTATCCCTTCATGATGTGTGCCTCGGTCGGATTCGGAGCACGCACAGTCCTACAGGTTATGTGTTTTTTCAATTTCGGCCTTCTCTGGGGTTTCTCCCCGCAGACACATGGTCGCCAGTAATTTTGGGGTTTTGCTTCTCCTCTACTGTACTGCGGTTTTCTTTGTTAATGTGGGGCGCATCATTGTATTATATTAGCTTATTTTTCCTATGTCATGTGTACAGCCAGATACAGTCAGTTTGAGGGACATAGTGAAATTATGTGTGTTATCATGCTCAGAATTTTTAACTTTTCTGAATGGCCTTATGTAAAATCTTATCATTCACCGTCAAAGGCATTAATGGTCCACTCAAAGGAAAGAAAATCCTTAGCTATCTTAGCCATGAGCATGTTGATTTAGTGTTTCTTCAGGAAACGTATTTAAACTCTGCTGAAATACTGAAACTCAATGCTAAGCCTCACATGGTAGCTGCCTATTCTCCCACCGTTTCCAAATGGTACGGGATAGCCATTCTGGTTAAGAAGTCTTTGCACGTTACTGTACCTGATATTAGCGCTGACAAGGAGGGTAGATGGGCCCGTGTGTACCTTGAGGTTGGAGATAGTGAATTCACGTGTATTTGCATTAAGCCCCGAATGTGGACAACCCTGCTTACTATGCAAGTATTGCGCAGTTGGCTTTGGCCTCTGCCAATGCTCCATTAATACTTGGTGGCGATTTTACTCAAGTGTTCCCTCAATCTTTTCTTCTCAAACAAGGTGCTCGTTGGTTGGAGGATCCAGTACCGAGTAGACCTGTGTGGCTAGATATAGAAGCGGGCCTTTACAAACCGATTCCTCTTACCTTTCTCCCTGGTATGACCCTCCCATCAGACTCCCACTATCCACTAATGCTTTTAGACACTTTAGGTGCCTTCATACTCTTATGCAATCTTTAGACTCCCAACTCTGGTCAGTGCGACTTCAGCATCGCCTTCGGAGCACTAGAGTACTCCCGCCATCGGCATTCTCTACATAAGGTTGATTGGAGACTCTCCGATCTCTCGGTAGTTCACCGGGTGTAGCATCCAATTTTACTAAACCTTATGTAATGCTATAACTAGAGATACCCCTATAGCGCAGAAAGTATGGGAGAGAGAATTGCATGTGACTTTGACCTCGGAGCAATGGAGCCTTATCTGGAGTAGAGGGACACGGGTTTCCGATCCGCCTCACTCACTCCGACCCTCTTCTTTCTAGCCCACCGGTGTTTTTACACTTCTCACAGATTAGACAAACGGAACACTACTCAGGGCAATGGTTGCTGGACACGTCCTGCGGCCATTGGTTCATTGTCTCATGTTATGCATGAATATCCCGCACCACAGTATAACTGGCGTCGGGTCTGGGGTCGTATTTAGTCTATCTCGCACTCTCAGGAGCCCCTTTCTTGGAGGATAGTGGGACTTCGCCCTGTTGCGGGGATCCCCTCTCTCCC
The DNA here is from genome assembly GCA_033557465.1 of Ichthyophis bannanicus. Classification (NCBI taxonomy): domain Eukaryota; kingdom Metazoa; phylum Chordata; class Amphibia; order Gymnophiona; family Ichthyophiidae; genus Ichthyophis; species Ichthyophis bannanicus. The sequence continues at coordinate 356,131,097 of CM066038.1, read as the reverse complement.
AAAAGTGGCTTATCTCCTTTCGAACTTTATGCTTGGCATTGCTATTTTCCTAATTAAGTATACTGGAAAATTAGCTCCCATCTGAGCCCCAATGAATGGTGGAATCATGCCTGTCTTTACAGTAAATAGGAACAAATACCTCGTCTGTTCGCTTCCTCTGTTTCAGACTCCTTCTCATTGGTCTCAATGGAAGATGCTCAATGACTATGTACATTTTGCTAAATGCTCTCATCTGACTGTCTAACTTTGTATATATCTCTGTCCCATGATCATGCTGTATTGTAGATACTCTTTTGATCGTTTGATGTATAATCACTGTTAATTGGAAGCGCTCACACGCTGATATAATCGGGTAGAGAAGAAGCATCGGGGTGGGGGGTAATGGGTTTACTTTTCCTTATTGTATACTTGTTTTGTCTCTTTTGGTGTGTTGTTTCTTTTGTTTGTTGCAAAATGAAAATAAAAGTTTAAAAAAAAAAAAAAGAAGATGTTTATTATGATGGTGTTAGACAGTACAAATTATTATTCTACATATATTTACCAGGAAATAGAATAAATGGACATGGAAACACCCACTATGACTGTTTTGCAAATAGATTGATGGAAATTAATAGAACAGGTTCAGTTTTGAAATGGTTTCGGGTCTTTCTGAAATCTCATCGTTAGAAAGTGCAAAGGGGTAGTGAATATTCACAAACACGGTTCCCAAAATGTGGCATTCCATAGGGCTCTCCTCTATCCAACTTTGCTGAATATATTTTGTTTCCTTTGGGAGAGGTTTTGTGAAATTTGGTATTGTCCTATTTTATTTACACTGATGACATACAGAAAATAATTCCTGTTCAACATCATTACACAGTACATACAAGTTGGTAACAATCTGCTTAGATAAGATGAAATCTTGGATGTTAAACATCACCTTAAATTAAATGTGAATAAGAAGTAATACTGTGAGTGGATTCAGATAAAAATTCTCTGCCAACTGCTGGACTCACTATAGATGGCATACAATTGGACTTACAGCAGACTGTTCAAAGTTTAGGATATGTTGGACTCTGCTCTGGCTTTTGAGCAATCTATTGGAAAAATAGTACATATCTCCTTTTTGCTCTGCATATGGAGGAGTAGCCTAGTGGTTAGAGCAACTGCTTAATACCTAGAAGATCAAGGGTTCAATTCCCACTGGCATGCCTTGTGACTTTGGGCAAGTCACTTTACCTTCCATTGCCTCAGAAGAAAAGACTGGCAATCTACTTCTGGTAATACATTACCAAAAAAACCCAGAGGTAGCTGGTTCACCATGAATCAACACTGACTTGATGGCACCAAAAAACAAAGATATTCCAAATTAAAAGGTTTCTTTCACACAAATGTTCATTGAGCTTGGTGCAAGCAATTATTCTTTTACCCTGGACTATTTAGTTGTTCTTTATTTGGGTTTGTCTCAAAATGCTTTTCTTCAGATGGGGGCAGGATGGCGGGACGGAGGCATGATGACAACAGGAAGGTTTCCCAGTGCTACATGTCTGCTGTGACTCTCCTTGATGATGTGTTTTTGCGAAGCTGTGCCTGATTTTGATGGGGCACCGTAAGCACAAGCAAGCCAGCCTACGCTTCGGCTTGGCTCCCTCATCGGTGACCGTGCAGAGAATCTTAGAGGCATATGGGTTCCCGGTATCAGGGGCTGGAATGGTGTCTTTTTGATGAGACTTATATGGCTCTGAGCACGTCAGCGATCCCTCTGAGCCCTGATCAGCGACACCCCCACCTCAACCTGGAAATGCTAGTATCATTAGTTGTGTGCTTCCCTCCAGCCTGCCTATGAGCATGCCAGTGAAGGGAGGTGAAGAGGGCATGCCAACAGTAACACCTGTTGGAACTGAGGAGAGGGAGAAGGAGCAGCGGCGGGGTCAGCATTTCCTGAGGTGTTGTTGCTGCTGGCAGTCTCCAGGTCGGTGAAGCCTCTGGGAGTCAGTGGATTGGTAAGACCGTTTTCATCAGCCCATTGCTTTGGTGTCATTTTTGATTCCTCCCTTTCCTTCGCTTCACATATACAACAAATTGCCAAGACTTGTCACTTCTTTCTTTCTAACATTTACAAGACTCACCACTTCCTCTCTGATGATACTGCTAGAACAATTGTCCACTCTTTAATAACTTCCCATCTTAACTATTGCAACCTCCTAGTTGCTGGTCCCCCTCTGAGTCATTTCTCTCCACTTCAATCTGTACAAAACTCTACTGTGCAACTAATTTTTCACCAGCCTCATTTTGCTCATATAACCTCACTTCTGAAATCACTTCACTGGCTTCCCTTCCACTTCCACATCCAATTCAAACTCCTTCTTCTGACCTTTAAGTGCATTCACTCTACTGCTCCTCTTTATCTCTCCTCTCCCTCTACACTCCTCACAAACTTCATTTTTCTACTGGCTTGCTCCTTTCTTTGCCCTTTTTTACGTCTTCTAACTCCAGACTTTGGTCCTTTCACCTCGCAGTTCCTTATGCTTGGAATAAACTTTCTGAGTCTGTGTATCAGGCTTCATCCCTGGCCCTTTTCAAATCTAAGCTAAAGGCTCACCTCTTTATGGCTGCTTTTGGATCCTGATCCCTTGTTCCTTATGTCTCCTTACCCTTCCCTATTCTATCTTCTTTCTCACTTTTGTTTTGTTTGATTAGATTGTAAGTTCTGTCTTTATCTTTGTTTTACAGCACTGTGTATGCCCAGTAGCGCTTCATAAATGTTTAATAATAACACAGGTACACTACCAAAAAACTGCCTCCAGTTTTGCAACTGATTCCTATAGATTTTGGGGTGCTAAATCCAGGAAAAATAGCCAAAATGTTCCATCACGTCACGTTTTCTTGCAAAATTAGATTTCTTACCCATATAAGGAATGTTCACATAATTTCTTTTTAGCCGACTGCAGTTTATTTTCTTGGCCCAAAATAGAGGTTGTAATGGTTAACTAACTAGAAACACTCCCTCATGATATTTTAGAGTGTTTTGTATTAATTTTATACATTAACAGGACAATTGGGAGGCGGGGGGCTAAATTCAGTACTCGTGCTGGCGCATGTTCTTTCCTGTTCGCCTCGCCTCGTTCGCTCACTCAAACATGGTGGTTGCGACATGAACGTTCCTGTCAAATTTCAGTTTCTTGCAAGTTCATTATTACCTTTTGTTTGCTCAGTCGTAATCCAGCTTTATTCCGAAGTGGTTCACTACAGTTGTAGTTTGCAGTGCTGTGTATTTGTGATGGCTCACAGAGCCAGAGGTTGCGTCAACTCTCCGGACAGTTTTTGTTTTATTTGTGGGGAATATACCATGAAAAAGCGGCAGAGGAGCATTTCTGCATTTATTAAAAAAGTATATTTCGCCTATTTCAGTTTGAAGTTAGGCGATCAAGACAAACCGTGGGCTCCTCACAAAGTGTGCAAGACATGTGAGGAAGATCTACGCTTATGGATGAAAGGTAAAAAACAAGCATTTCGTTTCGGAATACCTATGATGTGGCGTGAACAAAGAGACCACAGCAGTGACTGCTATTTTTGCTCTTGCATTGTGAAGGGATACAACTTAAAAAATAAGAACGTAATAAGTTACCCCAACCTTCCCTCAGCAATTAGGCCTATGCCTCATAGCAACGAAGTACCTGTGCCTGAACCACCAAAATCTTTGGATCATATTTGTGTGGACGGTTCTGATCATGATGAGACTCATCAGATGGCTTTTCCCGATGAGTCCAGTACTTCCGAGTTTGAAACTGAACCAGATCCGAAACCTGAACTTTTCTCTCAAGCTGAATTGAATGATTTAGTCCGGGATTTAGGACTCCCAAAAGATGCTGCCCAACTGCTAGGTTCTCGGCTTAAACAGAAAAATCTATTGTCACCAGGAACAGCTTTTTATTGGTACCGCAACCGCGAGACACAATTTTTGAAGTATTTCAGCAAAGAGGAAGATTTGGTATTTTGCAACGATATATACGGAGTGATGGAAAAGTTTAAACTCCAGTATGATCCTGCTGAATGGTGGCTGTTCATTGATTTGTCAAAAGACAGCATAAAAGGTGTTCTTCTTCATAATGGCAACACATTCGCTTCAGTTCCTATTGCTCACTCTGTTATTCTCCAAGAAAAATACGAGAATTTGGCCCTGATTCTTCAGAAGATTCGTTATGATGAGCATAAGTGGATGATTTGTGGAGACTTTAAAATTCTATCCATGCTATTAGGGCAGCAATCCGGTTTCACCAAATATCCGTGCTTCCTTTGCTTGTGGGATAGCCGGGCCCGCGACCTATACTGGGGGAAAAAAGACTGGCCAATTCGGGAGTATTTGAGACCCGGTGAGAAAAATGTTCTTCATGAGAGCTTGGTACCTCATGATAAAATTCTATTACCACCTCTCCACATTAAGTTGGGTCTCATTAAGCAATTCATCAAGTCCTTTCCAAAAGATGGTGAGTGCTTTCGGTACCTTTGCTCAAAGTTCCCCCGACTTTCTGAAGCAAAGCTAAAGGAAGGAGTGTTTGTTGGCCCTGATATAAGGAAACTCATTTCAGATGGAGCATTCGCTGAAACGATGTCTGAGAAGGAAAAAGAAGCCTGGGATTCCTTCAAGGATGTTGTTCTCAAATTCTTGGGGAGCAGGCGGGATGAGAACTATAAGGATATTGTTGCCAGGATGCTCAATACCTTCAAAGAACAAGGCTGTAACATGAGCCTGAAAGTCCATTTCTTGCACTCCCATGTGAACTACTTTCCCGAAAACTTGGGGCGTACAGTGAAGAACAAGGTGAAAGGTTTCACCAGGACATCAAGGACGCAGAGAGAAGGTACCAAGGAAGATGGAACACCACTATGATGGCTGATTTCTGCTGGTTGCTGCTGCGGGAAACCCCAGATGAAAAATACGCCAAGCAGCGCACCAAGAGAAGCATTCGGGGGAAGAAGAAACGGGCCCACCAGGAGATTGATTGACCCAAGAATGACTTTAAAATCTAAACTGTGTTGACAAATATCGTGTTTTTACTAAACTTTGAAATAAAAATTTGCTAGTTAGTACCACAGTGTCGGATCTCATTTATTAGAATTTTATTTTCACACCATCGGGTGTTTGTCTTCATGTATTGCAATGGTGCGGTTTGCTTTTTCTATTCTTACATACATACCTGTACAACATTTTTTGCACATTTCTTTGCTTTGCTTTGTGTCTAACCTCGCTCTTATATGCTCAATGTTTGTGCACATGTATGTGGCTGTTTTAAGTGCAGACAATTTTGCTACCATCACAGTGTGTTTTGTTGACATTACTCTATTCTTATGTGCTGCCTTGTTACAATTTTCTTTATTCTTATTTGAATAACTACTAAACAATTAGTATAAAGCATCGCTAGCCCTCCAACCGCCCTGGTGAAGCTCCTGCCCTATCCGGGCAGTGGGAGCCTTTCCCCCACACACTCCTGCCCTATCCGGGCAGTGGGAGCCCTCCCTCCACACACTCCTGCCCTATCCGGGCAGTGGGAGCCCTCCCTCCACACACTCCTGCCCAATCCGGGCAGTGGGAGCCCTCCCTCCACACACTCCTGCCCAATCCGGGCAGTGGGAGGCTCACACGCACGCAGGCAGAACCGCATAAAAGCGGCGTCCCTACTTCGTGGGAGCCGCTGAGCATCGCTAGCCCTCCAACCGCCCTGGTGAAGCTCCTGCCCTATCCGGGCAGTGGGAGCCTTTCCCCCACACACTCCTGCCCTATCCGGGCAGTGGGAGCCCTCCCTCCACACACTCCTGCCCTATCCGGGCAGTGGGAGCCCTCCCTCCACACACTCCTGCCCAATCCGGGCAGTGGGAGCCCTCCCTCCACACACTCCTGCCCAATCCGGGCAGTGGGAGGCTCACACGCACGCAGGCAGAAACGCATAAAAGCGGCATCCCTACTTCGTGGGAGCCGCTGAGCATCGCTAGCCCTCCAACCGCCCTGGTGAAGCTCCTGCCCTATCCGGGCAGTGGGAGCCTTTCCCCCACACACTCCTGCCCTATCCGGGCAGTGGGAGCCCTCCCTCCACACACTCCTGCCCTATCCGGGCAGTGGGAGCCCTCCCTCCACACACTCCTGCCCAATCCGGGCAGTGGGAGCCCTCCCTCCACACACTCCTGCCCAATCCGGGCAGTGGGAGGCTCACACGCACGCAGGCAGAAACGCATAAAAGCGGCGTCCCTACTTCGTGGGAGCCGCTGAGCATCGCTAGCCCTCCAACCGCCCTGGTGAAGCTCCTGCCCTATCCGGGCAGTGGGAGCCTTTCCCCCACACACTCCTGCCCTATCCGGGCAGTGGGAGCCCTCCCTCCACACACTCCTGCCCTATCCGGGCAGTGGGAGCCCTCCCTCCACACACTCCTGCCCAATCCGGGCAGTGGGAGCCCTCCCTCCACACACTCCTGCCCAATCCGGGCAGTGGGAGGCTCACACGCACGCAGGCAGAACCGCATAAAAGCGGCGTCCCTACTTCGTGGGAGCCGCTGAGCATCGCTAGCCCTCCAACCGCCCTGGTGAAGCTCCTGCCCTATCCGGGCAGTGGGAGCCTTTCCCCCACACACTCCTGCCCTATCCGGGCAGTGGGAGCCCTCCCTCCACACACTCCTGCCCTATCCGGGCAGTGGGAGCCCTCCCTCCACACACTCCTGCCCAATCCGGGCAGTGGGAGCCCTCCCTCCACACACTCCTGCCCAATCCGGGCAGTGGGAGGCTCACACGCACGCAGGCAGAAACGCATAAAAGCGGCATCCCTACTTCGTGGGAGCCGCTGAGCATCGCTAGCCCTCCAACCGCCCTGGTGAAGCTCCTGCCCTATCCGGGCAGTGGGAGCCTTTCCCCCACACACTCCTGCCCTATCCGGGCAGTGGGAGCCCTCCCTCCACACACTCCTGCCCTATCCGGGCAGTGGGAGCCCTCCCTCCACACACTCCTGCCCAATCCGGGCAGTGGGAGCCCTCCCTCCACACACTCCTGCCTAATCCGGGCAGTGGGAGGCTCACACGCACGCAGGCAGAACCGCATAAAAGCGGCGTCCCTACTTCGTGGGAGCCGCTGAGCATCGCTAGCCCTCCAACCGCCCTGGTGAAGCTCCTGCCCTATCCGGGCAGTGGGAGCCTTTCCCCCACACACTCCTGCCCTATCCGGGCAGTGGGAGCCCTCCCTCCACACACTCCTGCCCTATCCAGGCAGTGGGAGCCCTCCCTCCACACACTCCTGCCCAATCCGGGCAGTGGGAGCCCTCCCTCCACACACTCCTGCCCAATCCGGGCAGTGGGAGGCTCACACGCACGCAGGCAGAAATGCATAAAAGCGGCGTCCCTACTTCGTGGGAGCCGCTGAGCATCGCTAGCCCTCCAACCGCCCTGGTGAAGCTCCTGCCCTATCCGGGCAGTGGGAGCCTTTCCCCCACACACTCCTGCCCTATCCGGGCAGTGGGAGCCCTCCCTCCACACACTCCTGCCCTATCCGGGCAGTGGGAGCCCTCCCTCCACACACTCCTGCCCAATCCGGGCAGTGGGAGCCCTCCCTCCACACACTCCTGCCTAATCCGGGCAGTGGGAGGCTCACACGCACGCAGGCAGAACCGCATAAAAGCGGCGTCCCTACTTCGTGGGAGCCGCTGAGCATCGCTAGCCCTCCAACCGCCCTGGTGAAGCTCCTGCCCTATCCGGGCAGTGGGAGCCTTTCCCCCACACACTCCTGCCCTATCCGGGCAGTGGGAGCCCTCCCTCCACACACTCCTGCCCAATCCGGGCTGTGGGAGGCTCACACGCACGCAGGCAGAAACGCATAAAAGCAGCGTCCCTACAGGGCGCGCCCGCGCCTTGCGGGCCCGCGCCTGAGGGCCTCGCCAGAGGGCCCTTTGGCGGTGGCCCTTAGGCGGTGGAGATTAGGCGCAGTTGAAACATCATCCACTCAACCGCAACAAGGCTGCAAGTATCAAGAAGCCTGACTCACATGACCAAAACTCTGATAACGGACAGAAAACGAAAGTGCAACAATCAAATGACTGACGGCTTGAGCTCCCCAGGCCGGGTCTGAGCTCGCTGGTCCCGACCACCACGCTCCACGAGATTCCCATAGCTGGACCAAAATTCGACATCAAGAGCTTTCAACTACAACGATATCACCCAGGTAAACAATTACTGGACTTATCTACCTCCTGATGCAAAAGACCACTGTGCAACCCTGGCCTAACCCCCCCCCCCCCCAAGTAGGAGCCAACATACCTCTGTATATATAATGTGTAAACTCCCCACTGTCACAAGCCCTGTTCTCCTCAAGCCAGCTGTTACATTGTAAACCCCTACCAACTCTAAAGGCTACTACTGTTTATTTAGAGCTAAATGAAACAAAGTATCTCTAACCAGCAAGTTGTTACATTTCAATGCAGTAACCCAATAACCTTCTTGCAATAACCTTAAGACTGTATCGCACAATACTGTATCTGTTTATACTGAATGATAGGTAACGATAGGACTGTATCGCACAATACTGTATCTGTTTATACTGAGTGATAAGGAACGTTAGGACTGTATCCCTATTTTGTTAAAGTAATAAGAAACGCTGTACCCCAACCCATCTATCCCTGCTAGACTGTTGGTACCCAACAACTACCTTGCCGGCCTACACTAACTCATCTCTAGGCCAGCTGCCTTTACTTCACCCCACACTGCGCCACTCGAATCCAAAATCCAAGTATTTCTGGCAGACATAAAATGGAGCCTGCTCACACCTTCCTGATTTTGTGCATGTGTATACTAACATCTTCATATAGAACCATCTCACACTCACAATACTGCATTCCTCTACTATATACACCAATCTACCTTCTCCACCCCCCCCCCCTCCATTACCCATCCTGCATCAATACATCTTAAATCCTATCACCACCACACAAACACCAAGTAAATTACCCCAACGACACACCCATATCAAAGGGAACAAATCTCAAAAACACCCTAAAACCAAAGCAAAGAACACTATTGGATCTCAAATACAACTCACACGAACCACACACCAAGAACATCACACATGTAACATTATCCTTATTAATGCTAGGTCAATAAGGAATAAAACGCATATTATCCACAACATTCTAACTGACGAACAACCAGATATCCTATGCATAACAGAAACATGGCTCACTGACTCAGACTCTGCAACAATGAACCAAATACAGAAGCCCGGATACCAACTATACAACTGCCCACGCATCAACAGAAGAGGAGGCGGAGTCCTTATAGCAGCCAAAACCAGCCTTCAACTCACAACCACATCTACGGTCACAAATCCAGATCTTGACCTACTTAAAGTTGAGAGCATGGCATTATCCATCTGCCTAATCTATCGACCTCCCTCACCACAGCACGAAACACTAGCCACAGCACTAGAAACCATCACATCCACACAAAGCAAAAAATTCCAGATCATCCTCGGAGATTTGAACCTAGCATCAATTCCTCCGTCCCACACGGACTCCTTCTATGAAGCCATCGACCAATTGGGTTTCCAACAAATAATAAGCAACCCCACACACGATAAAGGAAACATCCTAGATATGATTTTCATACCCAGAAATCCACAACAAAGCAATGAACCACCTATAATAAACATAACTCAAGTACCATGGTCAGACCACCACCAAATCAACTGTAAACTTAAACTACAGTGCCAACCCAAAAACTCAAAGGAGATGAGAATGACCAACCCCATTAGGAAATTCAGCAAACTCAACGAGGAACACCTCATAAGCACCATTGCATCCCACATAAACCTAGATTCCACAGACCTAGACGAACTAACTAACAGATGGAACACACACATCCAAAATACATCTAACCCAACTCTGAAACACACATCAAACCCACATAAGATCAACTCGGAACCCTGGTACACAGGAACTCTAATAAAATCAAAAAGGGAGCTCCGTAAAATAGAGAGAAAATGGAGACAAACCAAATCCTCCGATCTCAAAACTAAATACATGGCCCATCTCGCAAAATACAAAGACGACGTGAACAATGCAAAAAAATTACATCACACCAACATCCTAAACAAGGCAATCAATCGCCCACGAGAGTTATTTGAACTAGTCAAATCACTAACCAAAACCGACCAAAATGCCAACCTCAACAAATCCATCAAGGTCCAAACACTGGCAAACCACTACGCGACCAAACTGACGGCCCCTGGTCCTCCACCCCCCCCACCAACACCACAAATCAGAAGTGAGAACAACACAACGCAAAACCAGTTATGGGAGCACTTCCACAAAATAGGAACCAAGCAAATCACAGCCATTGTCACAAGCCTGAAAAGCACCACCTCCCCACTAGATCCCTGTCCTGCATCCTGGATCAAGGCAGTGAAACAAGACATAGCACCTCACATAGCACACATAGTTAACCTATCCCTACAACAAGGAATCATGCCCTCAGAACTAAAGAAATCAGTCATTAGACCGATCCTAAAAAACACTACACTCAACGGAGAAGACCCAGCCTCCTACCGTCCCATATCAAGTATCTCATTCCTGGCAAAGATCATAGAAAAAACGGTCCTTCTACAACTCCAAGACCATCTGACTGACAGTGCTCCTCTTGATGACCAGCAATATGGCTTCAGGCAACATCATGGAGTTGAAACCCTGTTACTAGTTCTACTTAACAACCTCCTAAAGGGCCTTGAAAACAAAAAGAAAATGTACATTCTTGTATTCATTGACATCTCAGCTGCCTTTGATACAGTTAATCATGGGACCCTCATAAATAGGATAAAATCAATAGGAATAACAGGAACCCCAATAAAATGGTTCTCATCCTACATCTCAAATCGAACACAACAGGTTCAATTCAACGGAGAAAAAGCAGAATCTTTCTCACAAACACAGGGAATCCCCCAAGGCTCTGCTCTCTCAGCACTTCTGTTTAACATATATATGCAGCCACTATGCAAAATTTTCTCACGGCACGAAATTAATTACCACATCTATGCCGATGATATCATGCTATACACACAACTAGACACTAAAAACCCAGACTACAACCCACTGGAGACATGTATCGGAGAGATGCAAGACTGGTTACAACAAAGTAGTATGTCAATTAATCACAAAAAAACCGAAGTAATGTATATCTCCAAAGAACCGAATTTTGACCCTCCCACATCAATAACACTATGTAACAACACTTACCAAACAAAAAAAGAAATAAAGTATCTAGGAGTCACATTTGACTGTGACCTAAAGATGGAAAAACACCTCCGAAAGACCAACAGAGCAGTTTTCCACAAGCTTAGAGTGCTCCAACCCATTCGGAATATTATTGATCCCCAAGACTTCAGAACAGTGGCCCAAGCACTCATCATGCCACATTTTGACTACTGCAACGCCATCCTACAAGGTTTACCTAAAAAAACCCTAAACATATTACAAATGGCACAAAATGTAGCTGCCAGGGTCATAATGAAGAAAAATCTAAGTGACCACATCACACCAGTACTAATTCAATTACACTGGCTACCCATAACAGCTCGCACAAAATACAAAATACTAACAACCACCTTCAAACTCATCCACAACTTAGCACCTTCCTTCCTCAACAACCTAGTAAGATTGCAACCTCCTACCCGAAACAGAAGAACCCACAATTCCAACATCCTTCACACTCCAACAGATATAAGATCTGCCAAAGCTAACACCAGCCACAGGGCTTTCTCATATGCGGCGCCAACACTGTGGAACCAACTCCCACCAGAACTACGAGCTAGCAATGACCTTCTAGACTTCAGAAAGAAACTCAAAACGCACATTTTCCAATCACATTTCAACCTGAACTAAACCCACAGATGGAGCAGCCCCTGACCACTCTGTCCAAGAAGATTATCCTGTATATATGTATTTATGTATATATGTAAATGAACTCCCCCATAGCTAAGAAGTGTTAACTCTGTATGATGTGCTTTTCTGACAATCTGTATGTAAACAAAATTTGTACCTGCCTTGATTCGGCAGTTTCACAATAGTAATCCTACCCGCTTCTGATCGCTGGAAGGAGCGGGCTACAAATGCTTGCTAAATAAATAAATAAATAAAATCCAAGAAACTTTTATCTCGATCGCACTCAATCTGAAACGTTCACCTCAAACTGCTAACCCAATGTAGCAAAAAATCTGTACGTGATGGAGCAAATTGGTTACCAGATTTGGATTCAGCGCACCAAAAAACGTAAAAATCAATCGAAACATTAGAGGCAGTTTAAAAAATTTATTTTTAGTGTACCTGTGTAATCATTACTCTGGACTTGCTGTGGGGATGCTATTGCAGCTTTGAACTCTTCTCTTTCATCTGTTGTGGGGTCTGTAAGTGTGGAAGCCTCTCAAGTTAAATCTATTGCTGAGGTGACTAAAGCTAAATGGGAGCAAGGCGGGAAGATCGCTCAGTTGGAGAAGCAACTGAGACTGCTTCGGGATGTTAATGTGACTCAAATTAAGGATGGTTTGCTATTGTCTAAGAAGACAGCGTATCTGGAGAATTAAGTTCGGAAGACAGCAAGTCTTCTATCTTGTCTCTGCTGGAGATGGTGAGGAGATACTTCTGGGAAATCGTAAAAATCTTCCAGGAGGATCTTCCTCCCCTGAACTAGGCACAAGATCTATCTTTGGGCCTGGGTTCCAGGAGTCTGGCTCTAAAGAGGCCCAACAGAGAGCGGGGGACCTTGCAGGGTTCCTAGAAAGCTCCCTGAAAGTGGTAACTGAGCATTTGACCCTATTAGCCACCTTTGCTTTGGAATCAGACAGGAATTTGATTCTCTGCTTGTACTTTAAATACTTTAGTGAACAATATATGGGGTTTCATGTTTGCATTTACCCTGATCTTTCTCACGTTACCCAGTTAAGGAGGAAGGAATTCCTGAGCCTGCAGCCCAGGGTCCTTGTTCTGGGGGCTACTTTTCTATTGAAATTTGCTTGTTAGTGTTGTGTATCTTATACAGACAATATTTTCTTTTTTTTTGACCCCAAGTAGCTCCTTGAGTTTTTGACTGCCAGGAAAGAGATGGTTAAGTTGTAATGCTGTCCCATTCGACTGATGTAAAAGTCTCTACCATCCTCATTGTATAATTGTTTTTTTTATGGGATTCACTTTGGAGTTTTCCATTTAATTCCTGTGATTTATACTCCCCTACATTTCCTTCATATTGAAGACTAATTAGTAATGTTGATTTCTGTTTACATTGTTCTTTTTTTTCTTGATACAATGTACTGCTTATTTCTTATCATCCATATATTCTGCTTGGATGTATTATTTGAAAATACCAATAAATAAATAAAAAATGTTCTTCTCCATCTTCAGATGGTTCAAAATCCTGCTGCTAAATTAATTATGAAAGCAATTAGGTATGAGAGAGCTACGCTGATCTTGAGATCTCTTCATTGGTTACCTACTTCAGCTAGAATCAAACTTAAAGTTAACTATGATAAATTTTCAAGTGTGTAAATGGATTAGCCCTCTGCTATTTGGCATCATTAATATCTTCGGCTTCTTCTAATTGTTTGTGTAGAACTATACATCAGAACAAGCTACGGCTTCCGTTTACTTCTGAAATTAGAAAGGCTTGGATCCAGACAATAATCTTTTCAAGGCCAAGCCCCGATAATTTGGAATTCTCTTCCTTCTGAGATTGGGTTGGAATGCGATTATGTCAAATTTCATAAGATTTTAAAAGCATGATTATTTCAAAGGTTGTTAGATAATGCAGTCTTTGTAAGCATCGTGTTTAATTTTATTCTGACCTTATTTGAGGGAAGATGAGTTATAATTTGGTTGTAATTCACTTTGAACTAATGGCTAAGGGGGATATCAATGTGCGATTAAACTAAACTAAATTAAATTTGTGTGGCAAAATTACACATTATCTGTTAGGTTTACAGCATGCAATAAACCTTGGTGGGGGGACGGGGACGGCAGAGAGGATAGTCAAAGACATTTACATTGTTTGCAGACCTGCAAACCATATAAATTCTGCTCACCGGGATATTCAACGGCAGTAACCTGCTTAGTGCTGCTGAATATTCCTGGTTTGGGCCACTAAACGCCCCAACGCTAAGTGCTTAGCATTTCGAGGGCAGAGCGGGGGCAGCATCACGGGTTAACCGAGCTGCAACGATATTCCGCCACTGTCCAGTTAACTCTAACCAGCTAAAGCTGGGACAGATGATTGTCTTCTCTAACTTTAGCCAGTTTTGCAATCTGGCAAGTGGCTGAATATTGCAGGTGGCCGGATTGCAAGAAATGGCTCCATCACTGAATATTCGAGGCAAAGTTAAAATGGCGACAGCCAGCCGCTTTAAGCATGCTAGCTGCCTATGCTGAAAATTCCCATCGCTCCCCTTTGATTCTAGCTCAGTTAGGTAACCAATGAAGTGATCTCAAGATCGGCATAGCTCTATCATACCTAGTCACGTTCATATAAAATTTAGCAGCGGTATTTTGAACTGTCTGAAGACAGAGAAGAGAATTTATGAGAAAACTCAAATAAAACGCAGTTTAGGAAAATACACCAGCTGCAGCTTTTTGTGAGAAGGGTTACAGTCTTTCAAATTAGAGACCCCGCAATAGCCAACATTTGGATCAGTGCAGTAAGGAAGTGAGATCAACGAGCACTTCAGGCCGAGGACTGGCAAAATGTAGGCAAACAAGATACATTTGAGAAACATTATTTATTATTTAAGTTTTCAAGTAAAAATCTTTTGATTTAAGGTTTTCAGATCCACACTCTTATACATAAGGAAGTAGATTTGCAGTGATCCCCAGACTCAAATAAGAAATCCATTTTAAATTATATAGATTTTCAGCAGTGGTATATGTACAAGTACCATCACTGAATATTAATGTACAACTTTGTGCGATTTCTTATCCATACAAAGTTATACCTACTATTTGTGAGTCAGCTTTTGGATGTATACGTTATGTGGAAAATGGCTAAATTTTACCACTCTCTTTCCAATTTTAGCTCCATAACACTCTGGCTCCTTCTCTTCCTAAATGTTTATATTTAGCGCATACAAAGGATGATTTTATAATAGGGTACCTATTAAAATTTCCAAAAATATGCCTATTTTACAAAGGCAAAATAAAAGCCTATGTGCTTTTATGAAAGAGTTTCCCTAAATTATCTCCAGTAGTGCAGAAATGCTAACATAAGAACATAAGATATGCCATACTGGATCAGACCAAGGTCCATCAAGCCCAGTATCCTGTTTCCAACAGTGGCCACTCCAGGTCATAAGTACATGGCAGGTTCCCAAAGAGGCACACAGGTTCCACAAATGCTTCTATTGGGGCAATTAGTGGATTTCCCGCTCTTTAATAATGGTTTATGGACCTTTCCTCCAGGAACTTGTCCAAATCTTTTTTAAACCCAGCTACACTAACAGCTTTTCCTACATCCTCTGGAATTCTGGTAATGAATTCCAGAGTGGATCTTTCACAAATCTGCATCTGTTGCAAGACAGGCACAAATATGCATCTATATTCTATTGATGTACATGCTTATATAATAAAGTATGAACGTACAGTTGTGGTCAACATTATTGGCACCCTTGCAGTTCAACCCCTTAATGTCAATTATTTCCTAAAAAAAGTGGCCAATGAAATGTCTTTGAACTATATATGCACACACACATAAAAGAATCAAATAAAACCAGATCAATTATAAAAGGAAATAGCAGAAAATAGCATAAAAACTGGGACATTGCCAGGACATGATTATTTGCACCCTTATAAACAATTCAAATAAGTTTGAACAGAAAAATCACATTCCCATTGCAGTAAAATTAGACGCACCTGTAGTCAATTGTCAGTACTCACATAACTTTAGTCAACCATTGAATGATGGCTCTAATGTTTAAAATGGCCATATTCACTCCCTGCTTTATTTTCACAATGGTGATGACAAGAAAGCTGCCTTAGACCGTCAGAAAAGCCATTATCACTAAATATCAAAGGGCTACAAAGCCATCTCCAAAAACCTAGGGATTCCTGTGTCTACAATTTGCAATGTTATTAAGAAGTATTCTGCTCATGGAACTGTGAAGACCCTCCCAGGATGTAGTGGGAAGAGGAAAATTAATCCAAGATGTCTTTGAAGGTTAGTGTGTACTGCTGGAAAAACATCATGTACAGCATCCAAAAAGCTTAAGGCTGACCTGGAGCTATCTGGAGTGGTGGTTTCAACCTGCACCATATGCTGCACACTAAACAAAGAAGGACTTCATGGGCAAAGGCCAAGGAGGACTCCACTGCTGAAAGAGAGACATAAAAGGCAAACCTGATATTTGCCCAAACCCATCTTGAGAAACCACAATCCGTCTGGGAAAATGTTCTGTGGACATATGAAACCAAACTTGAGCTCTTTGGCAATGCAGACCAGCGATACATTTACAAGTGAAGAAATAAAACGTATAAGAAAAAAAACATCCTTTCTAAAGTTAAATATGGTGGAGGTCTTTTAATGTTTGTGGGGCTGTTTTACTGCCTCAGGAACTGGGGGCCTGGAAAGTATTAAAGGAATCATGAAGTCAGAGGACTACCAAGGTATTTTGGAATGAAATGTGTTACCTAGTGTCAGAAAACTAGGTCTGGATCCTCCAGCAGGACAATGACACAAAACATATATCCAAAAATACAAAAGGATGGTCAAAAAGGAACAAATGGACAGTTTTAAACTGGCAGCAATGATTTCAATCCAATTGAGAACCTTTGGAAAGAGCTGAAATCTGCCTTTGGGAAAAGGAATCCTAAGAACATAAGATATGCCATACTGGGTCAGACCAAGGTCCATCAAGTCAGTATTCTGTTTCCAACAATGGCCAATCTAGATCACAAGTACCTGGCAGTTTTCCAAAAAGACACACAGGTTCCACAATGCTTGTATTAGGGCAAGCAGTGGATTTCCTGGGTGTTCTTTAATAATAGCTTATGGACCTTTCCTCCAGGAACTTGTCCAAACCTTTTTTAAACCCAGCTACACTAACAGCTTTTACTATATCCTCCGGTAACGAATTCCAGAGTTTGATTACGCATTGAGTGAAAACATATTTTTTCTTATTAGTCTTAAATGGGTTACACTGTAGCTTCATTGTATATCCCCAGTCTTTCTACATTTTGATAGCATAAACAATCGATCTACGTTTACTCATTCCACTCCATTCATTAATTTATAGATCTCTATCATATCTCCCCCTCAGTCATCTCTTTTCCAGGTTGAAGAGCCCTAACCTTTTAAGCCTCTCTTCATAGGGGTATTCTTCCATCCCCTTTACCATTTTGGTGGCTCTTCTCGGTACCTTTTCCAATTCTGCTATATCCTTTTTAAGATATGGTGACCAGAACTGCACACGATATTCAAGGTGTGGTCACACCAAGGAATGATACAGAGGCGTCATAATATCCTTGGTTTTATTCTCCATTCCTTTCCTTATTTATTTATTTATTTTAAGTCTTTTCTATACTGCGCTCTTTAAAATCAGCTCGGTTTACAGTTAACAACAAATTTGTACAGTGCAGGCAGGGCCCGTACTGTACTTACAATGAACAGGTTATACAACTTGGGCTAGCAGGGGCAACTATGTACAGGCTATGCAGCATGCCGTGGGACAATGTGTTGACCAGGTCATCTTGGCAGCTCGTTTAAATAACTACATACAGGCCAGGCAGTTGGGTCGCAGGTGTGTAGTGGCGACATTCCTAGCATTCTACAGTATTTTCCTTCTTGGACACCACTACACACTGGGCGGAGGGTTTTAATGTGTTATCCATGATGACGCCTAAATCTTCGGTCATGTTACAATAGTTTGGGTTTTTCTTTCCTAGATGCATAACTTTGCACTTGTCCACATTTCATCTGCCATTTGAACATCAAGTCTTCCAATTTATCAACATCCTCTTGCAATTTTTTACAATCCTCTTGGGTTTAACAGCTTTTAATATTTTTGCATCATCTGTAAATTTGATTACCTCACTCATTATTCCCATTTCCAGGTCATTTACGGATATATTAAAAAGCAGCAGACCCAGCACAGAGCCCTATTCATCTTTCTCCATTGGGAAAATTGGCTATTTAGCCCTACCCTCTGCTTTCTATCCTTTAACCAGTTCCTGATCCACAATAGTACACTACCTCCAATCCCATAACTTTTTAATTTCGCCAAGAGTCTCTCATGAGGGACCTTGTCAAAGTCTTTCTGAAAATCCAGATACACAATATCGACTGGCTTACCTTTGTCTACCTGTTTATTCACACCTTCAAAAAAATATAACAGATTAGTAAGACAAGACCTTCCTTGGCTAAAATCATATTGGTTTTCTCACATTAAACCATGACTATCAGTAATTTTGTTTAATGGTTTCTACCATTTTGCCAGGTACTGACATCAGGCTCACTGATCTGTAGTTTCCTGGATCGCTCCTGGTACCCTTTTTAAAAACTGGCGTTACATTGGCCATTTGCCAACCTTCAGGAATTACAGATGATTTTAATAATAGTTCACAGATTACTAATAGTAGGTCTGAAATCCAATCCTGGAAACATTCATGAGCCGGAACAAATTGCAGTTGAAGAGTGGGAGAAACTACCAGCAGACAGATGTACAAAACTTATAGATGGCTACAAGTAATGTTTGAAGGCTGTCATCATTGCCATTGGCACTCACTGTTGACCCCTTTTCTTCATCCTCTGTAGGCCAATTTTTTATGCTAACCTTTTTTATTACCAATGTTCCCACTAAGCTGTGCTGAATCCTCCACTGGCATTCCTGCTGGAGAGGGAAGGTGCAAAGCAATTGCTTTCGCAATCGTGCGTAGGATTGCACAGCATCGGTAGGCCCTCGGGACCTGCCTATGCCATGCAATCCTAAGTATCATCACTTTTGCAATTGCTTTGCACCTCCCCTCACTGGCAGGAATGATAGCGGAGTACTCAGTGCAGCTTAGCGGGAACATTGTTTATTACCCTGTCCCTATTTCCTACACCTACTCCCTCTTCTCTCTTCCATTCTCTTTTTTTTTAATAATTTCTGATTGTAAACCATTTTGATATGCTTAATGCAAAGCAGCATAGCAAGTTTATGAATAAAACTAAACTAAACTAAATATATATGGTTTTGAAGATCATTCCAAATTTATTGGTTGACATTGAAGTCACAAAACTAAAAAAGTTCCCAAGACTCCATTCCACCTCACCACCTACCCTAACCCAACAATATCCCAAGAGGCTCCCAGTCAGCAGTTTAGTGATAGGAACAGTTATATAACATAGTTATTGATCTCTCCTGCACAGAAACATGCTTTACCTAGTAGCCTAGTGGTTGGGGCAAGGTACTTCAGGCCAGAAGGTCGGGGGTTCAAATCCCACTAGAGGACAGCAACCTTGGGCCGGAAGGACTGGGGTTTCTAGTCCCACAGATGCTCCTTGTGGTCTTGGGCAAGCCACTTAACCCTCCATTGCCCATGTTCCCTGTAAGTATTAGTGTATGTGTCTCATATCCCTGCATGTTAAATGTATCCCCCAATTGTGTTGTGACCGCTTTGATTGAAGGATAAGGCGGTATACAAAACTGTCTAAATAAAATAAATAAAAATAAAAAGTCAACATGACATCTTCCTACCTCCCTCCCCCACAGTAAATATAAACTAGATATTCCTTTGCTTAGGAGCCCTCAACTTATTGTCAACCATATTTTGAGTTCAGAATCTTTGAAGATCAAGTCAGCCTGGCACCAAGAAGTCAACATAGGAGGGTGGATCTCTCTTTTTTTAGATCCCTTACTCCAAATAGCATGCCTAAATAACACATGTGCTCTCAATTGCCATGAGAGATGAAGGGAACTCTCCAAGATTTATTCTCAGCCTCACACCTTCAGCTAGCAGGGGTCACCACAGTACCATCTACCATCTTCCATCTCTTTCTATGATCAAGTGGGTCACCTCTGAGGCGTACCAAACACTTCCCAGGATGGATCAGCCACTCAGAAATATATTTATGTTGAGTGGTAGAACCTGGAAAGGACTGCCACAAGGGGCAGTAGAAGAATAACTGGAGAATATTGGTTGATCTGAAGAAAGACTCAATCTGCCATGTGGTCTCTAATTTGTGCAACTGACTTATTGATCATCCTCAAACTTTCAATAAGAAGTTCTGCTGTTGTTGTTACATGCTGTTGTGTCGGTATCGACTCATGGCGACTCTCTGGATAGTTGTCCTAAACTATGTTCGGTCTTCAGTCAGGCAGCTCAGAGTGGCATCCATAACTGCTGTTATTGTAGCAATCCATCTCATTGTTGGCCTTCCTCCTTTGCATTGACCTTCAACCTTGCCAAGACTGATGTCTTTCTCTATCTCTCTCTTCACATGATGTGTCCAAAGTATGAAAGTCAAAGTCTTATCATCTCAGCTTCTAAAGAAAGTTTAGGTTTGATCTCTTCTAGTACTGACTGGTTTGTTCCATGGATTGCCCGAAGAAGTTCTACCAATACCACCAACCATTTTCAGTACACATCTATGTGTGGATCTTAAAAACAAACACATCTTTCAGAGTCCTCATGTCATCTTGACAGATCCTGATAATTTGCGATGGATAGTACACCAAAGAAGAGAGGATTTGGAAAACACATAAAAAATATACTACAAGGGAAATCATAGGAGCAATATGGACTACAACTATGAATCAGCCTATTTGGTTGACCAGGGGTGAGCCTAAATGGGGCAGAAGAAACCCATTTTACATGCTCGACAATGAGAAGAGCTCTAGGAGTACAGGACCAACAGAACATCCCCAGTGAGTTCAGGGATAGCACCAAGAGTTGACACATGCCCAGTAAATGCAGGGGACCTCATAGAATTCTGATGTCAGCCCCATGGAGTACATGAGCAACCTCAGAATCTGTTGCGTGTCCCCTGGAAAGTGTAAGGGGAAGGATAAATTTAGTGCCTGGAGTTTCTGCTATACAGTATATTCTAATGATTGCAAGGGAAGCCCACCACTCCCCATCCCCCCACCCTCCCTGGGATCTGCCACAGTGTACTTGAGTGAGTGCAGGAAGAGACCTGAGAAAATGCTGCCAGAAGCTCCATTCATTGGAGAGACCTTCCTTAGAAGAGAGACCCTCCTATCTGATACCACACTGCTGCTAGTGAACAGAGCCACCAACTGTAGCCACACTACTCCTGAAAAGTGCTGCTAGTGAACAGAGCTACCAACTGCAGCCACACTACTCCTGAAATTAAAAGCTCCTCCTTTCCTCTGCCACATTGCTGCTAAAGTATGGGAGTGGAGGAGTAGCCTAGTGATTAGAACACTGGCTTGGTAACCAAGCAACTAGGGTTCATTTCCCACTAGCACTCCTTGTGGCCTTGGGCAAGTCACTTAACCCTCCATTGCCTCAGAAGAAAGGTCTGGCAATCTACTTCCAGTGACACTGCCAAGAAAACCCAGGAGCTTCTAGGTCACCAGGAGTCAGGACTGACTTGAAGGCACACATTGCATTGCAAACAGCCTGTTTCTGCTTTCCCTAGAGAGAAAAAGGCAAATCCTGATATTTTCTAGACAAAAGGCAACTGCATATCCTCATTCATTCCCTCATAATCAATTGCCTAGAATGACTATTGTAATTCATTATAACAAGGACTAAAAACTTCTCAGATTAGAAGCTTACAAATTATTCAAAATAATGAAATTCCTCCTGGGAGCTAAAAATTATGACCACATTACCCCCACACTGATGGAAGAACATTGGTTGCCCATTTCGTATCAAATTCCATTTAAAATTCTAACTGTTGCTCATCAAGTTTTATATACAGGTTTGCCTAATTTTCTATCGAATCTGCTTATTCCCCATACAACTATTCAGGCATTCCATTCTTCACAGCCTAATCTCCTTGTATTTCCTTCCCATCTCAAAAATTCAGCTGAACTGCACAAGGCATTCCTGCTCCAGTGCACTGGCTCCCTTTCTCTGGAATCGCTTGCCATTAAATATACCACTAGAAATGTCATCCAAGAAATTTAAATCATCCCTAAAGATTTACTACTTTGGACAGACTTTTTCCTCTGAGTTGGCCTAACAGCCAGCTCTCACAGTACTAATGGTGGCTGCTTTCCCCAATTCTTGGCATTCTGGGATATGAACTTGGGGCCCAATATCCAGTGCTAGCGGCTAGCCCTGATAACACAGTTAACGCAGTTAGCCACCAGCGCTGAATATTAAACCTGGATATTCAATGCCAGGATCATATCCAGCCCCAGCATTGAATATCTGTGGTAGCCGCATAGGCCAATCAGTAACCAGGCAGCAGCGATATTGAGCCAGTTAGGCCAGGTTACCTGTGCCTGGTTTTTGCCACATATCATTAACCGGGCAGCGGCTCAATATCACTGCTGCCTGATTACCGATCGGTGCCAACACCTACCATCCCCCTTCCCTAACATCTTATATATTTTCAGTGGGGTATAGTAGCACCTGTAGTAAAGTTTATAGTTATTTTCAAGCATATAAGTTACCATCATTCTTTTATGTAAACATTCTACAGTCTCCTTCCACACCTCAGATTACCAGTCCACTCCCAAATCCATCTCCCGCTTTTGTTGGTGGATAGATTTGGTTGACCTTTCAGTCTCTAAAGCTTTGTAAAATCTAGAGATAGAGCCCTTAACACCAGCAGTGTCAATGGCCATTACTGCCCCCATAAGAGCTCTCCCCTGGCTTAGAATAAAGTGTTTCACTTGATAATAGGAATACCTTGTCTTGCACAGGGAAGATTCCTGAAGATCTTCAAAAGAAATAACCTTCTTCTCATCTATGAATTGCCCAACACACCACAGTCTCCCTTTTTCCCATTTTCTAAATATTCCATCTGTCAAGCCTGGAGGAAAAGCACCATTAAATCTAAGTGAGGTGTGCTCTCTGAACACCCTTTTCCTACACCTACCCCATACATCCCATGTTAAATTTATGAATAGAGTCTTAGAAGGTTTACCAAAGTCCCCTTCTATAGCGTTATTAGAAAAGGTTCAAAGAAGAGCCACCAAAATGGTAAAGGGAATGGAAGGATACCCCTATGAAGAAAGGCTAAAAAGGTTAGGGCTCTTTAACCTGGAAAAGAGACGGCTGAGGGGAGATATGATAGAAGTCTATAAATTAATGAACGGAGTGGAACGGGTAAACGTAGATCGATTGTTTATGTTATCAGAATATAGAAAGACTAGGGGATATGCAATGAAACTACAGGGTAAACTATTTAAGACTAATAAAAGAAAATATTTTTTCACTCAACGTGTAATCAAACTCTGGAATTTGTTACTGGAGGATGTAGTAAAGGCTGTTAGTGTAGCTGGGTTTAAAAAAGGTTTGGACAAGTTCCTAGAGGAAAGGTCCATAAACCATTATTAAGAAGGGACCCAGGATATCAATGCTTGACCCAATACAAGCATTGTGGAACCTGTGTCTTTTGGGGAAACTGCTAGGTACGTATGACCTAGATTGGCCACTGTTGGAAACAGGATACTGGGCTTGATGGACCTTGGTCTGACCCAGAATGGCATATCTTATGTTCTTATGTTATGTTCTTATGTTCCCCTTCTACCCACAAAGAATATGCAATGAATCCAGATCCCAGCAGCCTTACTCCAATTGAACCCACTCCTTATTTCTATTCACTGTTCATTCCAGGACTACTCGTAGTTGCGCTGCTTCATAATATCTAAACAAAAGGACCCCAAACCCCCAACCCCCCTGGATTGACACATTATGGGTCTAGCCACACAGGCCTCTGATTATCCCATATGAAGATCATAAGGGTCCTCTACACCTTACTCAAAAAAGGAGTAGGCATCACAATGGGGAGACTGCTAAAGAGATACAATAGCCATGGAACCATTATCATTTTGATATTGTTAATGCGACCGAACCATGAAACACTCAACTTCCTCCACTGTAA
This sequence comes from Ichthyophis bannanicus, assembly GCA_033557465.1. Lineage (NCBI taxonomy): Eukaryota > Metazoa > Chordata > Amphibia > Gymnophiona > Ichthyophiidae > Ichthyophis > Ichthyophis bannanicus. The sequence continues at coordinate 356,107,062 of CM066038.1, read as the reverse complement.
CAGGTCAAGCGTTATCTTCTTCCATAGGAAAATGTACTTCAATGCAAATAAGCTATCCAGCTCAGCTAGCACCCCTCGTCCATTTAAACAGAAATTTGTTTTGATTAGCTACCTGCTCCACTCCTGAGCAGGAAATATTAAGGAGCTCAAATTTGGTGACATTAACTTTAAATAAGGAAAAACACCAAATTCATGCATCAGGGACACCTCCACATCTGAAATGGAGAATAATAAATCATCAGCAAACAAGGAAATTTTATAAGAATTTAAGCCCACCTCTATCTCCTGGATATCCAAGCTATCATGGTTCCATCACCAGTACAAATAGGATCTGGGAGAGGGGGCATCCTTGCCTCATTCCATGCTGCAATTCGAATGCCTGTGAATAGCTCGAGTTTACCTTTAACTTCACTAGAGGTACTTCATACAAAGTCTGTATCTACTTTAAGAAATTCCCCATAAAATCCATCTTTTGTATTATTGCAAACAAAGGGCTGCCAATGGGTTGGTCTTCGGGTTTTTAGCCATCCAAATTAAATAAAAAATTTTCCTGATGTTGTCAGACCTTTGTCTTCTGGGGATAAAACCTGATTGGTTTAAATGCACCAATCCTGACATCAAGGGAAACAGCTGATTGGCCAAAACTCAGGGAAATATCTTTTGATCAATCCCTAAGAGAGGCATGGGCCGATAAGAACATAAGAACATAAGATATGCCATACTGGATCAGACCAAGGTCCATCAAGCCCAGTATCCTGTTTCCAACAGTGGCCAATCTAGGTCGTACGTACCTAGCAGTTTCCCCAAAAGACACAGGTTCCGCAATGCTTGTACTGGTTCAAGCATTGATATCCTGGGTCCTTTCTTAATAATGGTTTAAGGACCTTTCATCCAGGAACTTGTCCAAACCTTTTTTAAACCCAGCTACACTAACACATAAGATCCACATAAAAGAGGGTCTTTACCTTCTTTGTAAAGTATGGTAATTCCTGCAGTCCACATTGAAAGGGGCATCTTCTGTTTCTCTAAGAAACCATTATAAACCTGCACCAGCAGATCCACCAATTAACCCTGAAAGACTTTGTAAAATCTATTAGCGTACCCATTGAGGCCCAGAGCTTTGGCATAAGGCGGGGATTTAATCACCGTCAGGACCTCTACAGCACTGATAGGTCAGCTAATCCGTTCCCTGTTTCCAATATGCAAGGCAAACGTTTCCAAGGTATGAGTCAATCCCATCTGCACCCACTGGGTCTTCAGGCATATATAATTATCGGTAGAACTCAACAAACCTTTGCTCTATGGTCTCCTCATCCACTACTTCTTTCCCCTTTTTATCCTGAATCTTAAGGATCATGTTCTTAGTTTGCAGCTTCCTTAATATCCTAGCCATGAGCCTGCTAGCTTTGTTTCTGAATTCAAAATAAGACTGTCTCAACCTTTCCAAAGCAAATTTCATCTCCGCCAGTTGATAATCACATAATTTGGATCTTGTGTCCTCCAGTTCTCTGGCCTCGAGATGGCTGAGACCATCCTGCTGATGGTTCTCCCCCAAATCCTGACAACCTAGACCGGAACTCCCCCATTTTCTTTTCCCTAGCCCACTTTTTAAATGTCCCCAATGATATCAAATGACCCCTCAGGACAGTCTTCAAACACTCCCATACTACTACTGGAGGTCGCTCCCCATCATCATTAATCTCCATATAGTCCCTGATAACAGATATATGCAGCCCAGCTTCAGCAGCCCAGCACTCCGACCCTCCAGCTGCTCTCCCGGCAGGGATCGAGCGGGTCGGAGCACCAGGCCACCCCCACCAAGCCGCTCTACCCAATCCGGGCAGCAGGAGCACCCGGTGAAAAAGAAGCGCCAGCAGCCGCGTGGCCTCTTCAGCAGCCCAGCACTCCGACCCTCCAGCTGCTCTCCCGGCGGGGATCGAGCGGGTCGGAGCACCAGGCCACCCCCACCAAGCCGCTCTACCCAATCCGGGCAGCAGGAGCACCCGGTGAAAAAGAAGCACCAGCAGCCGCGTGGCCTCTTCAGCAGCCCAGCACTCCGACCCTCCAGCTGCTCTCCCGGCGGGGATCGAGCGGGTCGGAGCACCAGGCCACCCCCACCAAGCCGCTCTACCCAATCCGGGCAGCAGGAGCACCCGGTGAAAAAGAAGCGCCAGCAACCCGTGCCCGCGCCTTGCGGGCCCGCGCCTGAGGGCCTCGCAAGAGGGCCCTTTGGCGTGGCCCTTAGGCGGTGGCACGACAGGCACAAACCACAAACCAAAAACCAACGACTCCACTCCAACAGATACTCCACCACAGACGGAGACTACAAACAAGAAACAGCAGATCCGGACCCCTCTAAATAAAGCCTCCAACCGCAAGTATACCAGCTACAAACTCTCAAACGGACTTTTCCCCTAACAACCGAACTTGGTGTCTTAAATTATATAAACCTTTCACATCTACTTAGATTATAAACCAACAAATACAGCCATAGTGCTTTAATTATTTACTATTACTAGTATTACCTAATAATATATAACATACTGTAGCCAGTATCAGAAAATACAACTCACTATACTTTATTGATATACTTTTGCCAGTAATCTAACTAACAGTACACACTGTGCTTTAATGCTATACTGTCGCCAGTATTCCACAAATATGATTGCATTTCAACACTATTCAATTGTACTATACTAAGCATTTTATTGTTACTGTTGCCAGTAGTGTATTCTAAAATAGTACTATACTGTTTCCAGTTATACAATTAATCATTATAGATCAGACCATCCATAGATCAGACTAATCATAGATCAGTCTACTCTCCTAGCATAACCTATCTAATTGTCTATACTGTTGTCAGGAACTACAATTAATTGTCCTAATAGCTTATAATTGCTTATACTGTTGTCAGTAACTATAATTATTGAAATAATATCTGATATTCTCATTACATTACCACTGTTGTCAGCCTAACAGGATTGTTTTCATCATCTTACTATCATACCTTACAGGAATACACCACCATAACCTGAACTAAAGTGTTTAGCCAGTTCTAAATTTCCCAGCCTAACTGAATCTATCACCAGTGGCAACACCACAAAACACACTACCAATTGCCAACACATCTGCCAAAAAGCCCCGACTTCACAAAACCCAGCCTCAGGCTGTTACTGTTGTCAGTAACACTTATAATTACTATTGTCAGTAATATAGGCAAACGATATCAAAATGTTATCATCTAACACCTCCAAAACTAGAATACCTATAATATGCTTCACTATCTCTATCCTAACTATTATTGCACACAGTCTAAATAACAATAACTTTAAAAACATCCCAATAATACACAGCCCAACAAGAAACAGTCTCTCAACATGGCAACTCTATCCAGAACACTACCCTAAAGTAAACCACCATAGACTAATTCACATAAACTTCACCTCAACCCTGCAGTCTAAAAACCTTAACCCAGGAATAACCCCTGACTCATTATCAATATATCTAATCAATGCCAGATCAATGAAAAATAAATTGCCTATATTCATGGATATATTAGACATACAAAAACCAGACATATTATGTGTAACAGAAACATGGTTAACTGACACAGACTCCGTATACTTGAACCAACTGAACAATAATCATTATGACATCTTTTTTACACACAGAACCCACAAAAAAGGTGGTGGAGTACTAATAATGATAAAAAAAGAGATAAAAGCAAAAAAACTACAATCACACATACCCACCAACATTGACACAATCATTACACAAATAGGCAATCTGAAAATCTGCCTAATTTATAGACCACCAGATCAACAATCAGAAAACCTGGACCCCGTAATTGAATTCCTAAGCTCCTCCACCGACCAAAATCCAATACTAATGCTCGGTGATTTTAACCTCCCCTCCTTACCAAAATCATATGCCTCTCTCTTCTTAGAATCCACCACAGATATGGATTTTCACCAAATAGTAAATGACAGCACACACAATAAAGGGAATATACTTGACATGGTCCTACTACCAGATATACTTCACAAATTTTATAACCCCAACTCCCTCAAATGCACCTCAACCCCCTGGTCAGACCATCATCTCATTAACTTTCAAATTACTATCAATAACACAACAGTTAAACGAACCCCACCTACTGTTCCTCCATACAGATTTAAAAAACATAACAAAGAGGAATTTTTAGACATGACAATCCCCAAATTAACTACCTCACCACAAAATCTTGATGAAGCAGTAAAAAACTGGTACGAAATCATCAATAATGCAGCTGCCAATAAGCAAACCAGAAAGAAAATCACTCACCCGAAAGCAGACCAAGCCCCATGGTACAATAAAACACTAAACCTAATGAAAAGAAACTTAAGGAAAGCGGAATGCAAATGGAGAAAAAACAAAAACCCCATAAACAAAGATTCATACATCACTCTCCTTAATGAATATAAAGATGCAATTAACAATGCCAAGAAAAATTACCACTCCTCTATACTCAACAATGCAATAAACAGACCTAGAGAACTATTCTCAATAGCCCAAAGGTTAACAAATAACACCCACAACTCCAGCACTGAAATTACTGAAATTTCCCCACAGAACTTGGCCGACTACTACATGACCAAAGTCAAATCCCTCCCCCAGCTACTAAAACCAAAACACATACCTCTAACTCATTTTACAGATGAATGGACAGAATTCCAACCCCTATCTAACATGGCACTCAAGAACATCATAACAAACATAAATAGAACCACCTCACCCCTCGACCCTTGTCCAGTAACATGGATAAAAAGCTCCTTACCTACCCTCTCACAATTCATCCTCCCCATAGTAAATCTTTCGCTAAAAACGGGGTACTTACCCCCTTCTTTAAAACACGCACAGATTCGCCCAATAATAAAAAATCCTACCCTTGACAAAGCATCACCCAAATCCTACAGACCCATATCAAGCATCCCGTTCATGGCTAAATTAATAGAAAAAACAGTACAAATTCAAACCCAAGAATACATTGACAGTTCAGCCCCCTTTGATGATCAACAGTATGGGTTTCGCCCCCATCACGGGGTGGAGTCACTACTAACAGTCCTAATCGACACCCTAGTAAGAGGCATTGATAATTCAAAACAGGCATTCCTACTTATATTCATTGACATCTCCGCAGCCTTTGACAGTGTCCACCACTCAACAATGATTGACAAACTAAGACAAATTGGAATAAAATCTACAGTCCTTAACTGGTTCTCATCTTACCTAAGTGATCGAACCCAAACGGTACGAATTGGTAACCTCGCTTCAAAAACTTACAACCAAGAACTAGGCCTCCCCCAGGGCTCTGCACTGTCAGCGCTACTATTTAATATCTACTTAAAACACATCTGTCAAATATTTAAAAAATTCAATGTTTTTTACCACCTTTATGCGGACGACATAATGATGTATGTCCCATTCACAATTCCTAATATTCCAACACTTTTAATAAATACCTGCCTTAACGAGATAACTAACTGGCTAAATGAAAACAACCTATACATAAATCACACTAAAACAGAAGCCTTAATAGTAACTAAGAATACAACTTTCACCCCCCCAACATACATCACATTACAAAATAATGATATCAAAATAAATACCGAAATACGTTACTTAGGCGTAATAATAGACAAACACCTCACTATGGAAACCCACATAAGGAATATAACAAAAAAAGTTTATTTCAAACTTAAAGTATTAAAACAACTCCGCCCCCTACTGCACCTAAAGGATTTTCAACATATAATTCAAGCAATAATAACCCCCCATTTTGACTTCGCGAACCTAACACTAATAGGCGTAACAAAACAAAACCTAAAAAAACTCCAACTAGCCCAAAACGCAGCAGCCAGGATTATAATGAATGCCCCACCATTTCAACATATAACACCTATATTACAAAATCTACACTGGCTCCCGATGCAATGCCGAATACAATATAAAACCCTCCTAACTACATACAAAGCCCTAAATAATATAGCACCTCCTACACTAAACAAACTTATCAATAAAGAACCCAATCTTAATCTTCAAAGGAGAGACCAAATAAACAAACTAAAAACACCAAAGGAATTTATAAAGGCTAAAAAATCAACAAACATGAAAGCATTCTCCCATGCTGCCCCCATAATTTGGAACAGCAAGGCCGCGGGCCCCGTCCGCGTGGCCGCTCCTAACCGGGGGGGTGGCGGGCCGTTCGCCCCCCCCCCTCGGTTGCGGCGGCGGCGCGCGGCTCGATGGTGCCCACGCGGCCGGGCGCCTCATTGGCTCCCCGCGGCGTTTAAAACGCCCGGGAGCCAATGAGGAGGCTAGGACCCGGCGGCGGGGGGGGGGGTGAGTGGCGCGGAGACCCAGCTCTGCATCGGCAGTTGCTGGGTCGGGGCTGGAGGCTCCAGACGTGTGCGGGCTTGCTGCGCACGATCGTCGTCGGTTGTCCAGACCTAGGCGCAGCGGGAGGCAGCACGTGAAGCGGCGCCGTCCTTGGAGCTCCGGGGGCAGCGATCCAGCGGCGGGGGAGTCGGGAGGCTCGTGGCTCTACAGGCAAGTTTGTTTGGGGAAGGTCAGGGTTTCAAATCCCACTAGGGGACAGCAACGGGTGTTCCTTGTAGTCTTGGGCAAGCCACTTAGTTATTTAGGGAATCCCCTCTCTCCTTATAAAAAAAAAAAAAAAAAAAAACACAAAACATATAATAATAATAATATTAATAAAATAAAATAAAATCCATAGCTACATAAATAAATAATTAAGCCCATGGCCGGGGGAGGAATGAAGGGGGGTTCCGGAAAGCGCCACGGGTCTGGGAGGGCTAAGACGGTCGGTCCTCGGAGGGGAGAGCCTGCTCCGTTGGGGCGCTCGTCTCCTCTTGGAAGGGGGACCAGGGGCAGGGCTCCGAGCCGTGGCCCGGCGTCCGACTGTGGTACTAGCCCTGTCACCAGGCCGGGGGGGTGGCTGGGTAGGGGGGTTTCGGCTGGCCGGTTAGCTGGGGGCCGGCGTGGTAGGTCAGCAGCCCCGGCTAGCGGTACTTTGGGGCGGGGAGAGGCCCCTGGTGGCTTGGGGGTGGCTATCGGTCCCACGGGGGTGGGTGAAGGGGCGGCTCCTCAGTTGAGCACTGTGGTTATGGACGCTGCGAGTCCGGGGGGTGGATCCGCTCCTGCAGGGGCAGCCTATTCCCCCATGTGGGCGCATTGGCAGGGCGGGGGTCAAGGCTCTTCCCGCGCGGAATGGCTAGGGGCGTGGCAGCCGCCTCGGCCGGGGGCGGGTTTTCCTTCGCCTTTCCCTGTTTTTTCTCCGCAGGTTTCGACTGGCTGGCCCTACTGGGGGCAACCGTGGGGGGCTCCTGCTGGAGAGCTGGACGGCGGGAGGGCGAGCACAAGTGGAGGCCCCGTGTCTGTCGGAAGCGGAGGGGGAGCGGAAGCATCGGCTTTGACGCCACCGGAGCCGGGCGTGTCTTCTGCGGTAGCAGCACCAGTGGCAGGTGAGTTGGCTACTGGGGTGAGGGCAGGGGAGGGGGGTAAGAAGCGAGCGTCCAAGCGCAAGCGGTGTTCCGGTCACCGGCGGCGGCGTTCGGGGTCCTCCTCTTCTTCAACGTCTGAGTCTTCGTCCGGCTCGGTGTCCGACGACTTGGCCGGGAGCCCGCGGGCCACTGGCGGGGAGGTCGGCGTGGGACAGGTGGGTTCTGTGCCTTCGGTGGCGTGTTTCTCGGAGTTATGGGAGGGAGTGCCAAAGACTCTGCGGAAAAAGATTGTAAAACGTCGCTACGTAGATATTTTCCGCTTACTCGAAGGTCGGAAACGGTCGGGGGATAGCCGACGGAAGCGTAAGGAGGATGAGAAGGCGGGTAGGGTCAAGAGAGTGGCTCGGAATGTGGTTAATTGGACTCGGTCTTTCTTGCGTTTGGCGAGTGTATGGGGTCATTCGCATCCGGAGCAGTACGGTATGCTGTTGGCTTACGCGGATTCCATACTGGAGGCCTCACAGACTCATGACGGTTGGGCTTGGCTCAACTATGATGAGAAATTCCGTGATAAGATGGAGGAGAATCGCCTGTTGTCGTGGGGAACGCAGGACATTAATCTTTGGTTAACGCAGATGGCGATCAGACCTGGCGGGGGAGGTATGGGTGGGCAAAGAGGTGGAGTAGCCACCCCTGCGCAGGCGGATCGGCCCTTTCGATTGGGCGTGCCCCCTGTGTTGCAGAGAACTCCAGGGGGGGGGGAACGGGGGACTTGTGCTGGCGCTTCAACAAGTCTTCCTGCCCCTTTCCGGATTGCAAATTCCGGCACGCCTGCTCCGTCTGTAATGGGGGTCACCCAGCCCTCAAATGTGTCAAGAAGAGTGGCGGGGGCGTGCCAGCCCCCAGCCACAAGTAATGGGGACGTCCGGAGTTTGGCCCCCACCCCTGTTGCGATTGAGGGGTTAGGCCCGTGGCTTAGGAGGTATCCGAAGCGACAGGTCAGCGGTCTTTTGGAATGCGGGTTTAAGGAGGCGTTTCCCATACCGGTGGTGGGCAGTGTAGGGGTACACAAGGCGCGGAATTCGCCTTCGGTGCGGCGTTTCGCGCAGCTGGTACGAGATAACTTGGCAACTGAGCTGGCCTTAGGTAGGGTGGTCTTTTCCTATTGGTTCCTCGGTTAATGATCACATTCCTAAGGTTTTGGGTGCCGTACGTTACGCGTGTTCCGTTAGCATCCGAAAGGACGGCGGGTCCGGCGACGACTATTACCTTTTGGGAGTGGAGTTGGATTCCGTGGCGTTGGAGGCCCGCTTGCCGGGGGAGAAAGTTACGAGTCTGCGGGTGTTGGTCGCCGATGCGCTGGGTTCTAGTAAGCTAACGCTGCGGGAGATGCAGTCTTTGGCGGGGTCCCTGAATTTTGCGTGTCGGGTGATCCCGATGGGGAGAGTGTTCTTGCGCCGGTTGTCCGCAGCTACTGCGGGCGACTCTAGGCCGCATCATCGGATTCGGATGTCACGCAGCTTGCGGGCAGATCTGCGGATTTGGGACGATTTTCTTCGTGACTTTAATGGTACCACGGTGCTGAGAGACCCGGAGGTGACTTCTGCGGATCTGCAGTTGTATACTGATGCAGCAGGGGGTTCCGGTTTGGGGGATTTATTTTGGGGGCGCATGGTGCGCAGAAGGCTGGCCTCAATCCTGGCGAGCGGTGGGGCTTACGAGGAATATTACCTTCCTCGAGTTGTTTCCCATTGTGGTGGTCCTGTCCTTGTGGCCGGATAGACTCCGCAATCGCAGAGTGCGCTGGTGGTGCGACAACGAGGCGGCAGTGTCGGTGATCAATAACTATTCCCCAAGATGTCAGCCGGTAGCTGACCTGATGCGGCAGGTGGTCTTTTCATGCTTGCAGTTGAATTTAGTGATTAAGGCTCGTCATATTCCGGGGAGTCATAACCAGATTGCCGATGCTCTTTCCCGTTTCAAGTGGGCGCTGTTTCGGACCTTGGCGCCAGATGCGGACCTCGGCGACATGGGTCACATATCAACGTGGCTACTGCAGTGTGGGGTCCTTCTTGCTACTCCATGGATGGCGTCCCGGGCCAGCGTCGGATCTGCTTCTGGGTCAGTATGTGGTCTGAAGGAACTTAGCAGGATTTGCCTTTTTCGCATGGGCTATCGGGTGGGGGGGGGCGGGAGGGGGATTTTTAACGCGTACATTGTTGCGGGGTTGGGAGCGGTCTAGTCCCTCGCCCGGGGATTGGCGGCGTCCTATTACTCATGACTTACTGCGTCGGTTATGCGGGGCCTTGCCGCGGGTGGTGGCCACCTACTATGAAGGGGTGCTCTTTCGGGCCGTTTTTTCGTTAGCCTTTTTCGGCGCATTTCGGGTGGGCGAGCTGGTTTCGGAGTCGGGGCGGCTTCACAATGGGAGGGAGGTGCAGGTGTGTCACGTGCACTTGCTCGGGAGTAGGGTTCGTATCCGCCTTGCCCGTTCTACGACGGATCAGGCGGGAATGGGTATGTTGGTGGACTTGGCCGCGGTCCAGGGTTCCCCCTCGTGCCCGGTCGCGTTGCTGCAGGCGTACTGACGCGTTCGTCCGGAGGCTAGCGGTAGCCTTTTTATCCATCAGGTCGAGCGGGTTCTTACGCGTTGCCAATTTACCGCAGTGCTACGGCTGGCATTACGACAGATAGGTGAGGGCCCTGGTGCCTTCGCCCCTCATTCCTTCCGGATCTGGGCGGCGACCAGTGCGGCGGTGGCCGGGCTGCCCGATCAGGAGATACAGCGCATTGGGCGTTGGCGGTCGGGAGCTTTCCACAGCTATGTGCGTTTCTAGGGGAGTGGGGGGGGGCACTAACGGGGCTATTTCTTTGTCTTTCAGATGTGGGGCATAGAAGCTGCTGGATTCCTGGCCACTCCTTTGTCTTCTGGGCGGGTCGGCGAGCAGCGACGCGCCCAATGGGGCTGAATTTGGGACTTTCCGAGCAGGCGGTGACGATCACATGGCTGGGCGAGCGCGGACTCCGGTGGATACAACTCCTGCCTTTGCTTCGGCACCTCCAGCGAACCAGAGGCGCCCCGGATGTGTTACTGCTCCACTTAGGTGGCAACGATCTCGCTTCATGGACTTGCCGGCAGTTGATTCGAGCAGCTATCAAGGACTTTGGGGTGGTTTTGGGGATGTTTCTGGATGTATTATTGCTATGGTCGGATATCATTCCAAGGCCGTCCTGTAGGGCTCAGCGACGGTGGTCACGGGGTGTGACCAAAATTAACCGTCAAATTGGCCTGTGGGTGGGCCAGCAAGGGGGCTGTCAAATTTTTCACCCTTGGGTGGACGTGGACTGCCCTGGCCTCTATAGGCCGGACGGGGTGCACTTGTCCCCGATAGGGCTAGATTTACTGCTTAACGATTGGCAGGAGGCCTTGGAAGGTATTCCGTTGGGGGCGAGGGCTGGTCGCAGCTTACCTTTGGGGGGCGGCTCTGGTCGTGGCTGACCTGAGCCGGTGGCGGGATCCCGGAGGTTTCCGGGGTCCGGAGCCGGTGGCAAGCATGAGGGCGGGGGTGGGGTACCCCCGACCCGGTTAACCCCTCAGGCTTTTGCTAATAGCATGGCAAAGCCGGAAGAGGGAGGGCGTGGAAAATGTCGGGCCTGTGCCCGGGGGAAGCGGATGCGGCGTCACCTTGCTACTAACACGGCGGGTGAGAGCTCGCTCTGCTTGGGGGGGGGGGTGGGAGTTAAAATGTGTTGATGTTGTATTATGTGTGTTTAAAAGGTTATTAAAGCTGCGACCAGTTTAAGTCCCAAATGGTTGTCATGTGTTTGTTTTGAATTAATCTGTCGGGGAAAGGAAAGTGGGGGTGGGGCCTGGGGGGGAGGGGGGGGCGAGAGGCGACATGCCGCCTTACCCGGTTACAGCAAGGCCGCGGGCCCCGTCCGCGTGGCCGCTCCTAACCGGGGGGGTGGCGGGCCGTTCGCCCCCCCCCTCGGTTGCGGCGGCGGCGCGCGGCTCGATGGTGCCCGCGCGGCCGGGCGCCTCATTGGCTCCCCGCGGCGTTTAAAACACCCGGGAGCCAATGAGGAGGCTAGGACCCGGCGGCGGGGGGGGTGAGTGGCGCGGAGACCCAGCTCTGCATCGGCAGTTGCTGGGTCGGGGCTGGAGGCTCCAGACGTCCCGCCCGCCCACCCTGCCTGGGAGAGGCTTTGGTTGGGGGGGGTTTTGGGTTGTTGCAGCTGGAAGGGGGGGGGGCTTTGGCGGGATCCCGGAGGTTTCCGGGGTCCGGAGCCGGTGGCAAGCATGAGGGCGGGGGTGGGGTACCCCCGACCCGGTTAACCCCTCAGGCTTTTGCTAATAGCATGGCGAAGCCGGAAGAGGGAGGGCGTGGAAAATGTCGGGCCTGTGCCCGGGGGAAGCGGATGCGGCGTCACCTTGCTACTAACACGGCGGGTGAGAGCTCGCTCTGCTTGGGGGGGGGTGGGAGTTAAAATGTGTTGATGTTGTATTATGTGTGTTTAAAAGGTTATTAAAGCTGCGACCAGTTTAAGTCCCAAATGGTTGTCATGTGTTTGTTTTGAATTAATCTGTCGGGGAAAGGAAAGTGGGGGTGGGGCCTGGGGGAGGGGAGGGGGGGCGAGAGGCGACATGCCGCCTTACCCGGTTACAACATTCCATCTGAACTAAGATCCTTACCTCAAATCATGGAGTTTAGAAAAAAACTCAAAACACATTTATTCTCAACATACTACGGTCCTTTAACGAATTCACCTTTTCAACAAGAAAAAGGATAGTCTCACCAGCCAACCTTATCCATCCCTGATCTGGAACAAGTACCAAAAACACAAAACGATGCTTGAATTATACATACCTTGTATATAATTAATCCTGTTCATTGTATATAGTTACAACTGTTAATTGTAAGTTTTGAGTTGAATCTTTGTAGCTTCTCATTGTTATATGTAAAAACAGCATTGCCTTGTTTACTGTTGTTCAATGTAAACCGCAACTGATCATTGGAAGGTGCGGTATATAAAAACTTGTTAATTAAATTAAATTAAATTAAAATATGCTTCTCACAGTCTGATGCTTTATCCAGGAAAAATCATTCAGGCATCATAAATTACTCCCCCTCAACACAATCCACCTCTTAACCTCCCCCCACACTGGAGTGGGATCAGATCAAGAAATACAATCAATTTTGAACTCCCCCACTTGAGGAAAGAGGCCTCTCTCCACCCACAAGTAATCAATCCTAGAGTGAATTTACATTTGTTGAGATGCCATCCCCTCCACATATCTACTAGGTCAAAAGCATCTACAAATGCCTTGAGACTATGGGCGTGTTTTAAGCTATCCGAATGGGTCCTCTGTGATGTGTTGATTGCCCAATTAATGTTACCATCTACCATGAGATGATTCTCAACAAATGCCCTAGCTGGTCCGTGACATGTTTAAAGAAATTCCCTTGCTCTATATTTGATGCATAAAGGCACACCAAAGTAGTTCTGATGTTGGCTGACAGTAACTTGACAAAGAGAAAACACCCCTGCAGGTCTCCCTGTACCTCTAGCTTCTGCATTGGTACATCTGCAGCTGTTAAAATAGCAAGCCCCCCTCCCCATTTTCTTGCTAACCCAATTGAAGGTAAACCACCATTTATCATATTTCTTTGACCCCACCCAAAACTCATCCCTAGCCAATAGGTGAGTTTCCTGGACAAATGCGACTTGCAGTTGCAAATGGGACAACTCCTTCATCTTAAAGGGTGTGTCCAACTCACGCACATTAAACGTGCCAAAGCACAACTCCCTCATATCTCAGGAATCAACCCCTTCTGCAATGTACAGGATTCCCATCCCCCTACCCTATCCCTGCAAACATCCCCACCCCTCCTCCCCTTCAACCACAGGACCATGTACCATATAGCCTCATCCTGAGGCATGATGTATGCACCCCTAAGCCTCACTCTCCCGCACAATACCCCTACAGCACTCACTCCCAAGACCTACCATATGGCACCCCCATCCATCATTCATACTCCCCTCACTACTCCTCAAGCAAGAACAAAAGAGTATAAAATGGCATTCACCCCACATCACACTTTACATCTAACAAACTCCTCTTTCCCACTCACCACACCGCCCCCAAGAACAAGTCCAATAATCCCAGCAAAGTCCACTTATTTTCCAGAAGACCCATTCATCGCTGGCTGGTCTGCCTGCCTCCATAGTCATTTCCCTCCTTGCTTTGCTCACTACCAGCATGTAGTGGAAAGGTCATCCTTCTGGCCTTGCACAGCTCCAGGTTCTTACAGCATCAGCAAGTTACAGTAGTCCATACAGCCCCCTGCAGGCCTGATATGGCTTCCTTTGGGTTACAAACCCTAATATCTGACCTGGAGATCATGAAATGCAAGTCCGCAGGGAAAGTCTACAGTACATATAGCATACATGTTCAGCCTGTAGACGCTTTGTAATCTCCTGAAATGTTCTCTATTTTCTCATGGTGTACAGCTCAGAATATATCTTGATGGCAGCGTTCTCCCAATGTATCTTTCCCAGCTCCCTCACTGACTGCACCACTGCCTCATTTATGGCAAATTCATAGAAACACGCCAGCATATCACAGGGCCTTTCCAACCTCTGCGGTCCCAGGGTGCAATGAGCATGTTCTATTTTAAAGCAAACGTCTGCTGGGTCCAGCTGGGCAGCCTTGATAACAGCAACACTAATTTGCTCGGCAATCTTTTTGTAATCTACCGTAGTCTCTGTCTCCAGTGGACCCTGAATGCATATATTGCAACATCGGGATCTTTCTTTCTGGATACATGAGAATGCAAGGTTCTTTATTTAAACCAATGTCCAGATCTTCTACCATATTTTACCTAACTTCTCAAAACTGTCCACTGCCGTCAATGAGGGCAATTTTTAAAACTATTTATGCAGGTAAACAGCAGTTTATTTAAAAGTATGCACAGAGTTCCACATTATACATACTTTTAATCACATTGGCGGGAGGTATTCCCAGGGCCATTATTTATTTAGATTTAGCTTACACCTTTCCATTGGTAGCTCAAGATGAGATACATTCCAGATACAGTAGGTATTTCCCTGTCCTCAGAGGGCTTGCAATCTAAGGTCCCTATTTACTCACCCGAAGTAAAGAAGCATATTTGACAGCCAGTACTGTGAAACTACCATGAGGCTTGTGGGTACCATTTTTCAAGAAGAAACCACCAGGGCCGAAGCAACTGGAGATCACTCATGACCCCACTGCCCACCAGGGATATCCTGATGAGTGCTATAGGGGTGCAAAGGACAGGGGTGGGCATTTCTTTTAATTTCATCAGAGGTTTGGGATTGTAGGGTGGGGTTTGAGTTCCAGAGGGTACACATTTTTTTTAAAGAGATGGGGAGTAGGGATCTATTTTTCTAACCATCAGCCCCTTTCAGATACTCATGTGGGTGCTGTTAACTTTCCAAGAATAATGCAGCTTGCAAAGTTTACTACAAGATGCATTTCTCATTTTGCATCATAATGAGCTGTTTTGCATGCATTTGCAGTTTATTTTTACTTAATATGTTTGTACTTGAGACAATAAGAATTGAACTGATTTTCTCCAGGTCACAAGGACCATCAGCAGGATGGGAACCCTTGCTTCTATGGTCACTACTAGTCTCCTTGTTTAAATATCTTGGTGTCCTCTTAGACTCTTCTCTATCTTTTCACAACCATATTAGTTCAATTTATTTATTTATTTATTTAACAGTTTTTTATATACCGCCCCTTCCAGAGATCAGGGGCGGTTCACATTGAACAAAAATCAATATACTTCTGTATATTTTACATGGAACTTGTGTTAACTATATACACGTTTTGTTACATTGAACATGTTTTGAACATTAACTAGAATAACACTTTTCAAACTATGTACAGGTCATCATAACATAATGAGTTACCGGGATTTATTTCATTAGTGATATAGCCGTTTGTTTGTGTAAATCTTTGTCTATAGGGTGGGGTAGATAGAGTAGATGTCTTTATTATGTTTAATCATTTGTTCTGTCTTGAGAACTGTGTATGTGTTTCTGTGATTGTATTGGAGATGTTTTTTGTTGGTAGGGGACCTCAAAATGTTTTGTAAAAAGGTATGTTTTTAGTTCTTTTTTGAATTGGTGAAGGTCCTTTATTGTGCGGAGGGTTAATGGGATTTCGTTCCAGATGGTAGGGGCAGCAAAGGAGAAGGCTCTATCACTTGTCGTTGCTTTGGTCCTTCTGAAATTAGTTTTTATGTTGAGGGAGTGGGTTGCGTTCTGTCTTCGTGTTCTAGTTTCTGATGGGGGTTGTAATAGGGTAGATAGTTGGGAGGGAGATATGTTATTGATGAGTTTAAAGGTAGTCAGGAGGATTTTGTATTTTATTCGGCTGCTTATGGGGAGCCAATGAAGATCTAGTAGTATTGGGGTCACGTGGTCTGTTAGTTTAGCTTTTGTGACCATCTTGGCACATATGTTTTGTGCTCTTTGGAGGAGGTATATGCTTTTTTGAGGTAGGCCATTTAGAATGCTATTGCAGTAGTCAAAGTGGGGGGTGATGAGGGAGTTGACCACTGATCTAAAGTCATGTGTGTTGAGTAGGGGTCTCAGGTGTTGTATTGTCTTGAGTTTATAGAATATAGTTTTTACTGTATGTTTTATATGTGGGATCATGGTGAGTGAATGGTCCAGAATTATTCCAAGGTATTTTACCTCCTTTTTAATAGGTATTGGTGTGTTATTTATTGTGATTGTAGTAGGGTAGTTGTGGTCCGTGTCAGGTTTTCTCGTTATGAACATTGCTTCGGTTTTTTTGAGATTGATGCTTAGGTGGTTGTTCTCAAGCCATATGGTGGTCTCATTCATGCATTGGAGAAGTCTATCGTATTTGGGGTTGTTGGTGTTTATGGGGATGGCGAGCATGATATCATCCGCGTATATGAAATGGTTGATTTCATACTTCTTGAATATGTCTGTAATTGGTTGGAGGTATAAATTGAAGAGGAGGGCAGAGAGTGCCGATCCCTGAGGGATACCTTGGCCTTGAGGGAAGGTTTCCGATGTTTCTTTGCCTAATTGTATTTGTATGAATCTGTTTGAAATGTATGATTTGAACCATTCAAGGACATTTCCTCCTATTTTTAGTTCAATAATTATTTGTTTGTACCTTCAAGTTAGTGTTGACTCATAATGACCCAGCTACCTCTGGGTTTTCTTGGCAATGCATCACTTGAAGTAGATTGCCAGCCTTTTCTTCCAAGGCAATGGAGGGTAAAGTGACTTGCCCAAGATCACAAGGAGTGCCAGTGGAAATTGAACCTTTGATTTTTTATTTTATTTACATTCTCTTATATACTGTGCTATTCTGCATCAGTGTGGTTTACATTGAACAAACTGAAATTACATTGAACAGGGCATTATAACTTGGAGATAACTATTTTACAGGGAACATGGGCTATGGAGGGTTAAGTGGCTTGCCCAAGACCACAAGGAGCACCTATGGGACTAGAAACCCCAGTCCTTCTGGCCCAAGGTTGCTGTTCTCTAGTGGGATTTGAACCACTGACCTTCTGGCCTGAAGTACCTTGCCCCAACCACTAGGCCACTCCTCTAGGTACTCAGGCAGTTGCTCTAACCACTAGGCTACTCCTCCACTCCAGTAATTATATGCTCGTATTATTCACTCCGTCAGATCAGATCAATTAGCCCTTTACTTTCTTCCTCCACTCTTGCTACACTACTCCTCAGTCTAGTCATCTCTCGCATAGATTAATGTAACATTGTACTCGCAGGTATTCCAGATTACGAGGTTAATAGACTACAATTGATTCAAAATTCTACAGTCAGGCTCCTATCATGGACCTCAAGGTTTGAGCATGTGACCCCCCTCCTGTTACAGCACCCATAAAATTCAGGATCTATTACAAAATACTGCGATGGTACACAGGACATTATACACAAGTGTTCCTGTCTATTTGGCTTCCCTGACCATTCTCCACACTCCACACAGGGCACTCTGTCCTATCCACTCAAATCGTTTTTTTTTTCTCCCCTCAGCCTCTCAAGCTAGTTATGAAGCCACTTGTCACTCAGCTTTCTACTGTCTTGCCTCTCACCTTTGGAACAATCTTTCTTCAGCTGTTCGACTGGAATCCACATACTCCAAATTTAAAAATAGGCCTCAAAACCTATCTATTTCAACAGGCTTTCCTTCTCCCAATATAGAGGTAGCAGGTGGTGTTGTTATCAGATGTGTGTGTGACTGTTATATGTCCTTTATATTTTATAATTCCTTTGTGATTCCTGAATTGCTGTATATCTTGTTTATTGTAAACCAACCTGCTGGACCCAAAGGGCAGTATATCAAATTTTACTAAACTAAACTAAACTAAACTAAGATGATACTTTTCCACTCCATGTTTTGAATGGGATCAGAAAATAACACATGCGGACTGCATTTTTCAAATCTACATGAGTTACTTTTCATAAACATTCTAACCGCACAAAAAAGCATGTACAGAAATCCACAGATACTTTGCACCTACGTTAATTTTCAAAAGAAAAGGATGCACGTCTTTCCCAATGAAATCTGATGCAGCCTCAATGGGTGAGAAGTGGACAGTCTGAAAATTGCCCATTATATCTATCACAGTATATTGGTTTCTACTCCCTTTGCTGGTAGGTTATTCTGACATTTGCCACTTCCTCAATAAGGAAGTATTTTCTAATATTTCCTCTGAACCCTCCTTCCTCCAAGCTTATATCATGAACCCTTGTCCCTGAATTAATTTTTCTATAGTACATTTCAGTTTTCTATATTTTACTGAAGTCTGTCAAATATATGGTTGTTTTTATTCTATCCTATCTTTCCCTCCAAGTTACTCCAGATGGTAGCAAGACAGGTTGCTAAGCTCAGGGACACCTTCAGTGGCAGCAAAATGTGTTTAAGCTCATGGTAGAAATTAACTTGAATTATGAGTTTACAAACCACATGAACACATGGTTTGAACTGATAGTTTGGGAATTTCCAAGTAGTTTTAACAGAAGTCTCAGTCTGAAATGATGAACTTGTCACTGTAGTAAAATACGTCTCACAGGAAATGCTTATGCTGCTGACCATGGAGAGAAACTCCCCTCCCCCACACAAACTTACATCAAAGCGATATCACAGAGCAGAGCCAATGCAAGGGCTTTGGGTGCCCTTGTCAAACCTTCATCCGACTATAAATGATCTCAATGACCATTTATTTAAAGAATGTTTATGTGACTGTAGCGACGTGGAAGTGAAGACATCTGAAAATCTATGTCAGCTTTAGAAGAGAGGGTGTAAACGTATAAAGTCAATGTAAAATTAACATATCTTCTCCCCTCAAAATAGACATGTTTTGCAATACATAGTGGAAAGTGCAGGAATGAACGGGGATGGGCAGTGGGAGGAGTCATTTTACAAAGACACATGTGGGAAAAATCGATGGCAGAGACCCAGCAACTTACACATGAACTTGCTGATAGTTTACAACTGAAATGTCGGCAATTACATGTGTATTGTTGCCATTTTGTAAATCAAGACATGTAAATGTCGCTAACTAAATACAGAGGCCTCTAGTTTTCACTCATTTCAATTTCGAGAGGGAAATAAACATAGGCGGATTAAGGGGGATATCCTCCTTAATCCATCCCGTAAAGGGATAGGCAAAAGGATCACTTTTTTCTTTCCTATTCGTGTCGGGGAGCAGGTGTAAATCTGGTTGTGGACAATTTTAGTTTTAAACATGCATTCCCTATATGAAATCAGGGATATAGTGTAGATTTTGATGCTGCCCTGACCACACCCCTAGTATACACCTGACATGACCCCATAGAACATAGATATAATGTGGAAATCTACATGTAAAATGGGTCCTTTCTAAAATGGCCTTTTACAAGTGAATACTTGTAAGTGGTCGTACTTACACGTGTAAAACATGGAGAAGATTTCTAAAAAAATCCTTATATAAGCAAGTGGAAAAGGACTCAGGAGTGCATAGGAAAGGTGCATTGCATTACAATGGAGAGAGATATCAGAAAGAACATTTTGGATAGTGAAGTAGAATCTGATCTGATTCTCTGATCTCACCTTTTCCTTATGCTCAGTTTTGTGGTCTACTTGGTTCAAGAAGGGAATTCTGGACATCTTCAAATCTTTGGTTAATGAAAGGAAAAGTTGAGGGTGATGTAAGAGGCCCATAACCTCTACAACTCTCCTTATATACTGCCCACTCTTCCAATGTGGGATTTGATTTATGTTCTTTAACACAGGCGTGCAATCCCTGAGTTCCCTCTGGTGGCCACACCCCGTCCGTATAAAGAAAAATGTGATACTCCAAGTGTATCACTTTTCTTGACCTTATGAGGCTGATTTTATCACAAGGTGCCTAGTTTAAGAAGTTTAGTTTAAAAAAAAAATACATAGAACCTACATGTATTTTTAAATGACTAGTGTAAGAAGCAAAGCTCACGCCTTAAATACAGGCATAGACATTTACACCTGCTCAAGGACAGATGTAAATGAACACATGTGACGTTCGTAAATAACACATGCAGACGAAAGTATTTCATAATCAACATGCGCACTTGTGACCTTCACCCACACCGCCCAGATTGTGCTCCCAGCTACATCTACCAGCAAAGTAACACTTTCATACCAATGTGTATAGCTTTATGCTAATCGGTATTTTCTAAGAAGCCATTTATGCCCATATGCAGCCAAATATGTGCAAAAATGACTTTATGAAGTTACCCCTATGAGATTAAGTTTGTAAGGGTCGCCCACATTTACACACATGGTCATGTCTGTAAAGGACAGTAGTTTAGTAATTTACGTGTGTCAGTAACCACTTACGTGCATAATGTAGTTGGCCATTATTTTGTAAGCATGCCTATTAGACCAATGGCACATACTTTTATTGTGGGTGTGTGCATAGGTAGAACATGGGTGGAGTGCAAATTTATGCACATATGTTTTAAAGCACTAGAACCTATGCGTGTTCTTGAAAAACCTAGGTGCTAGCATTTACACCAGCCATAGATCAAGTATAAGTGCTCGTGCCTAATTTGATGCTTGTTTTAGACCGCTTATCCCCCTACTTTATTAAGAAAAATTAGCATATGCCTTACTTTACAAAATAGGTGCAACATACACCTCTTGAAACTTGCCCTCACCTAGACGACCCTTATAAAATGACCCTCCACATTTTCATGTTGCTTACAAACTGTCTCACGCCAAATGTTGCAGCAGGTACTTCATTGCCTGCTGAATAGTTCTGCACTTGGGGGGGGGGGGGGAGGGGGATAAACATAAAGCCAGCAGAGCTGGGGAACAAATCCCTAACAAAGGTACAGTCAAACCTCGGTTTTCATGATTAATCCGTTCGAAAAAGTCTGACTAAAACCGAAACGTATGAAAACTGAAGCAATATTTTCCATAAGAAATAATGTAAATCCAATTAATCCGTTCCAGACACCCAAAAATATTCACAAAAAATACATTTTATAGAGAATAACTATATTTTTACATACAGAAAACAATGAGAAATAAATATAAATGACTAATGAAATGGATAAATGAACATTTAACATCACTGAAAGCAAGCTAAGTACAGTACTGTACAGTACAGTATGTTAACATCTGGCCTTAGCCACCCCTGACAAGCTGCTGTGCCCAGCTCTCTTCAGAATCACATTGAATTCAGTCCATTAAAATACCTTTACATTATCTGCTCAATGTTTCAGAATGGCAGAAAATCTTAATGATATAGCTTCAGACGTACCCTGCAAGAGAAAGAACTGCCTTCCACATTCATGCAACATCTCCTGCTTACGTTGACAGCTTTTCTTCCCTGCTACCGGGACAAAATCTCAGTCAAAAGACGTTGAAAACCGAAGCAATGCATGAAAACCGGGACAAAATCTCAGTCAGAAAAGACGTTGAAAACCGAAGCGTATGAAAACCGGGGCAAATGAAAACCGAGGTTTGACTGTATTACTTTTGAAGTCTACTGGAGCCAAGGGTGTGTGAAAGAGGGTAATGAGTCTTAAAATAAGGTAACCACACTCATATTTAGATAACTTAAAGTGTATGAAGTCTAGGGTTGGGAGGTAGTGGAAATTCAGAATAGTATGACCAGGAAAACACAAGGTTGTGATAATTGAAGTTTGCAGTAAGAAAAAAAATAGGTTAATAGTGATGTGCCCTAAGGAATCAGTTCTAGGTCCAGTACTATTCAATATTTGTTTGGTTCACCCCCCTCCCCCATCCCCCCTCAAGTCAGTTCTCACAAACTGATCCTGAAATGGAGGCTGGTGGAAGGAATGAGCTTTGACTTTTATACAAGCAAAATTCCAATGTGTTATCATAATAGCTTATTATACCCAGATATTAAATGCAGGGGCCAAATCTGGCCACCAGCATAGAATATTCGAGTCAACTGGATAGCAGCAAAGCTAACCGGACAGTGACAATATTCAGCCTCATTGGCGAAAGTTAGGCCAGCCTTTAAGGTGCCCAACGTTTGCTGCTGAGGGATAACTGGGCAGTGCGCTGCTGGTTATCCCCAAGTGTCGCCTCTGGATCGCCCCCAGAATGCTCGCAAGCATTGGAGCATTCAGTGGAGGCACGCAGGATTATTCAGTGGTGATAACTGTATTAGGTCTGCTAGCCATGTTAATTGCTTTGAAAATACCCCCAAACAGCATAAAGAGAGTCGTAGGGCTGGTCCAGTGACTCAGTGGCAGTGCTGGTCCCACGTTAGATTCTGTAGAGGCATTGCTCACTACCACTGGGAGAAGGTATGTGACTTGCACCCACAAGGCTTTTCAGGCATAGCCCCCACACTCTGGAACTCATCCTCAGACTACCTCTATGTCAGGAAACAGGTGAAAGTCGCTCTCTTCTTCCAAGATAGACTGGCTGTGGAGACTGACTCTCCAGTCACTTACACCGCATCAGGACTAGTTGATGCACACTGTGATAAGGAAGCTTATCAAAGCTCAGGGAATAATGACAAAAAAGGAGAATTTACTCTTATCAAGGGACCTGTGCTGGCAGGTTATAGAAATAAGACAGCTTGTTTCCCTAAAAGACTACATGTTCCAGAATGCACCTGTATGCAGAAAGTCCTAGGGGAGCTAGAGTGGAAAAGCATGAGTCTAATCAGAGAAAGCATTATATCATCCCTAATCAATCAGCCTCTAGGAGACTGCTTAATCCACAACACCTGAAGAATGCAAGGGAGGAGTTGCAATCTAAGCCCTTTAAAGCTAGAGGGGAATCTTCAGGAAGACAGAAGGAGACGGAGAAGGGGAATCAGAAGGAGAATGAGAACAGAAGAAAGAACAACCGGAAACTGAAGGAACAAGGACAAGGGAGCAGACGGTCTAAGAGAGGAGCTCAGAGAAGTACCTATGCCTGGAGAGGTACCTGGGGGAAAGAACCTTCAGAGGATTGGAGAAAGCCAGAGGTCTGTAGATCCACAGCCAGGGACCCTCAAGCAACACCTAGGAAGAGGTCTGTTGCAGCTGAAGATCACAGAGTTTTCTTCAGCAGCTAAGGAGAAAAGGAGCCCAAATACCTCTTGGAGGACATCTGGAGAGAAGATCCTGAGGTCCAGAGATACCAACTGGAGGACAGGACACAGAAGCTCTATTGCATACTGGCCAGAATACCAGAAGAAGCAGCCTGACGCTGGCCTGGATTCAGGTTTGAACTGTGAACGTTTCTCTAGCTTTGAGCAATGCAAACAGCAGGGAAACAGTTTCTCTCTGTATAGAGGTCAGTTCCTAAAGCCCTCTGAGTCAGATGGAGAAACTGAATCAAGAGCAAGGTTTAATATCTGATACAGAGGATGATTATATGGACTGTTCTTTGAGTAGGTTGTTATTTTAGGAAAATCCTAAATATAAGAGCAAACATCAAAAGGAAACATTCTAAGTATTGGCTTCCCATAAAGTTTTGTTGAAAAGAAAAAGGCTTTTGGGAAAGTTTGCATGTGTGCTGAAATCAAGCTACTGATTGCAGTTAATTGTCAGCTGTTGGTAAAGGAGAGCCCAGCACAAGCCGTGCACACATGGGTTTTAAAAGTTCTTTTCTGTATGGAGAAAGTGAGCATTGTTTTTGTATAAAGAGGTTTTCCTCTTTGATTTGTTTCACCTCAGCACTGCTAAGGAGTTTATTAGCAGTGGCTGTAAGAAAGCCTTTCTGTTCCATAAAGGACTTTGATACTTATTTGCATAAGTTTTTTCAGTTTTGCAGGGTTTGAATGAACCCTGGAGAAGTTATCTGGATGGTGTTACCAAGCATATCTGTGTGTGGAATAATCACCCCATAAATAAACTCTAAGTTTGACTTACACTCGACCAACTACAAGAATTTTCATTTTTTTAAAAAAGGCAAGCTTTGTGTGAATGGACTTCAATAACCACAATCCTTTGCAAGACAGTTAATTTACATACTTGCCAAAGTGGTGGTACCTTCACAACAAGCACCCCCTTTTACAACACTCAGATCAATTCCACATACCTTATCCAATTGTGCGTATAATTTGCCTTTAATCTAGCCAGCCTCTTTTATTTATTTCAATGCCTTTGTCTTACTCATCTTGTCTGTTTATGGCCCGTCTGCACTCGTCCCCTCTCCTGCCTGTTCAGATGTTTCATTGATTTGTGCTGACATTTTTAACATCATATCTTGAAAGACTAGAAAAGGGGACTGTTACGTCTGGAGAGAGATCTGCAATTGTGAGTATATACTTCTGGGAATTTTCTGAAAGGAATTCTTTTTATTAAAGCGAATCTGTGAATCTGTCAGGGCCTAGTAGCAGCAGTTTAAGTTTACATTTAAAACACAGAAGAGAGCTTTCTGGTTAAATTTCATACCCAGCAGAGAGCTTGTAGTTTAAATATAATAGTCATTCAGGGCCTAGCATCAGCAAAGTACTTTTAGTTTAAATTTAAAACACAGACGAGAGCTTTCTGGTCAAATTTAGAACCCAGCAGAGAGCTTGTAGTTTAAATTTCATAATAAGTTAGAGCCTAGCAGCAGCAAAGAGCTATAATTTAAATCAAATAAGAATATAGATTAGCACAAAAGGCAAAACAGGGTCAGTACTCTTTGAGCAGCAAATAGTCTTCTAGAGACCTTTACAAAGAGGCCTTCTACCTAGGGGGCAAGAGACCTGTGAAACTTTTTCAATAGGTGTAAACACCAGGTGGCAGATCAAAAGGCCATTTTCAAAGACTCCTTCTATCCAAGCAAGGATTGTTAATCATCCAGGAAGTTGGTCACAGCTTACCTCAGCAGCACAGGCATAAATAGCTCAACCAGAGCTCTGTGATTCTCAGTCTTGAAAGACTAGAAAAGGGGACTGTTACTTCTGGAGAGAGATCTGCAATTGTGAGTATATACTTCTGGGAATTTTCTGAAAGGAATTCTTTTTATTAAAGCTAATTAATCTGTGAACCACTATTTTTTGTTAAATCAGTCAGGGCCTAGTAGCAGCAGTTTAAGTTTACATTTAAAACACAGAAGAGAGCTTTCTGGTTAAATTTCATACCCAGCAGAGAGCTTGTAGTTTAAATTTAATAGTCACTCAGGGCCTAGCATCAGCAAAGTACTTTTAGTTTAAATTTAAAACACAGAAGAGAGCTTTATGGTTAAATTTAGAACCCAGCAAAGAGCTTGTAGTTTAAATTTAATAGTCACTCAGGGCCTAGCATCAGCAAAGTACTTTTAGTTTAAATTTAAAACACAGAAGAGAGCTTTCTGGTTAAATTTAGAACCCAGCAGAGAGCTTGTAGTTTAAATTTCATAATAAGTTAGAGCCTAGCAGCAGCAAAGAGCTATAATTTAAATCAAATAAGAATATAGCTTACCTCAGCAGCACAGGACAGGGTACTGTGTAGCAGCCCTCTTTTAATAAGTGTTATTTCCCTCCCTCCCTCCCCACACCCACCCACCCCTGGGATAATTGTAGCTTTATAGGTACTTACACATTTTAACAGACAGGAGGTGCTCTCAGGTGAAGCTCGTTACCCAAATCAGTCATACACTAAGGACCTGAGATTAATTAAGCTTCAGGTGAACAAGGTATATTAAACGTATTAGGTACAGTTTTATTACCAACCCTTAGTAAGTAAAGAACTTAAAGATCTAAACAAAAACTTAAAACTAAGATGCAGACAGCAGTCCAGCAGCGAGATGGGGGCTTTCCAGTCTTTTGCATTGAGTGTCACATGTATGATTTTCTCCCAGTTGCTGAGAGGTCTTACGTGTGCACTAGGTGCAAGGAGCTCTTTGCTCTCAGGGAACGAGTCCGTTCTCTAGAGGCTAGAGTAGCAGACTTTGAAAACATAAGACAGACAGAGAGGTACATAGACGAGACCTACAGGGATATAGTCCTGAAGTCCCACCTCCAGTCTGGCAGCATCCCTGTTGCCATGGAGGAGAGAGGTCACGTGACAGGAGAGCATCACCCTGGTGTGGCAGGAAGTGATACTGTAACTAGGACCTGTCCTCCAGGTGATGTAAAACCCTCTCGCACCGAGGAAGTTTCTCCAGGGCCATGTGCCCATGAGGGAAGGGTTAGGATAGCCGTTATAGTTGGTGATTCGATCATTAGGCATGTAGATAGCTGGGTGGCTGGTGGACGTGAGGATCACCTGGTATCATGCCTGCCTGGTGCGAAGGTAGCGGACCTCACGCGCCACCTAGATAAGGTCTTAGATAGTGCAGGGGAGGAGTCTGCTGTCTTGGTACATGTCGGTACCAATGACATAGGAAAATGTGGTAGGGAGGTTCTGGAGGCTAAATTTAGGCTTTTAGGTAGGAAGTTGAAATCCAGAACTTCCAGGGTAGCGTTCTCCAAAATGCTTCCCGTTCCACGTGCAGGACCCAAAAGGCAGGCAGAGCTCCGGAGTCTCAATGCGTGGATGAGACAATGGTGCAGAGATGAGGGTTTTGGATTTATTAGGAACTGGGGAACATTCTGGGGAAAGGAGGGCTCTTCCGAAGGGATGGGCTTCACCTTAACCGGGATGGAACCAGGCTGCTAGCATTAACCTTTAAAAAGGAGATAAAGCAGCTTTTAAACTAGATAATAGGGGAAAGCTGACAGTCGCCCAAGAGAGCATGGTTTGGAAGAATGTATTCTTGAAGGATACTACCAAAAGCAGAGAGGTTCCAAAAAAGAGTAAATGTAGCCCAAATGCCCTTGAGTATGGAGCAGACAGAGCTTAAAGATCCCAAAATACCCATGTCTACCAATAGCCAAATTAATATGAATAAAATACAGTTTCTAAAATGCTTGTATGCAAATGCTAGAAGTCTAAAAAATAAGATGGGAGAGTTAGAATATATAGCACTAAATGAAAGGTTAGATATGATTGGAATATCAGAGACATGGTGGAAGGAGGACAACCAGTGGGACACTGTGATACCTGGGTACAAACTATTTATTTATTTATTTATTTTATTTATTTAACAGTATTTCTAAACCGCCTTATCTTAATAATCAAGGTGGTATCACAGCAAGCAATCAGGTAAAGTGTGTGTGTTGTACATGCAGTGAGGAAGAAACTTGGTTGTGTGATGGCGGTGTTGGGTGCTTGATTTGTTTGAGCTATGTACAAGGTGGGCTATTTACAGTGGTGCTAAAAACACATTTTATATACATTTTATATACATTTTATATACATACTATATCGTAATGATAGAGCTGATCAAATTGGTGGAGGGGTTGCACTCTATGTTAGAGAGGGCATTGTCTCAGAAAGGATTAAAGTTTTGCAGGAAACAAAATTTGCTGTAAAATCTCTATGGATTGAAATTCCATGTAAAAAGGGGAAGGCGATAGCAGTGGGGGTGTACTATCGACCGCCTGGCCAGAATGAACAAATGGATGATGAAATGCTCAAAGAAATCAAGGAAGCTAACAAACGTTACAGCGCAATAATAATAATGGGTGATTTCAATTACCCCGGTATCGACTGTGTCAGTGTCACGGCAGGACATGCTAGGGAGATAAAGTTCCTAGATTAAATAAATGACTGCTTCTTGGAGCAGCTGGTTCATGAACCGACCAGAGGGGAAGTCATATTAGATCTAGTCCTTAGTGGAACACCAGATCTTGTGCAAGAGATAAGGGTGTTGGGGCCACTTGGCAATAGTGATCATAGCATGATCGCATTTGATTTAATTAGTGGAGGAGGAATAGTAAAGAAATCCACAGTACTACCTTTTAACTTTTGAAAGGGAGACTATGATAAAATGAGGAAAATAGTTAAGAAAAAACTAAAAGGAGCAGTTGCAAAGGTTAAAGACTTACATCAAGCATGGGTGTTGTTGAAAACTACTATCTTGGAAGCCCAGACCAGCTGTATTCCACGCTTTAAGAAAAGTGGAAGGGAGTCCAAAAAACTGCCAGCATGGTTTAAAGGTAAGGTCAGAGAGGCTGTTGTTGCCAAAAAAGCATCTTTCAGGAAATGGAAAAAAGAGCCAAACGGCAAAACCTGGAAAAAGCACAAGCACTGGCAAGTCAAATGCAAGGCATTGATAAGGCAGGCAAAGGGAGAATTTGAGAAGAAGCTTGCTGCGGAAGCAAAAACACGAAATAAAGACTTTTTCAAGTACATTCATAGCAAAAAACCTGTGAGAGAGTCAGTTGGTCCATTAGATGATAGAGGGGTTAAAAGGGCACTAAGAGGCGACAAGGCGATAGCGGAGGGACTGAATGAATTCTTTGCTTCGGTCTTTACTGAGGAAGATATAGGGATGTTACCCATGACTGAAGTGGTATTTAAAGGTGAGGAAGAATTGAAGGAAATATCGATACATCGGGAAGATGTATTACAACTATTAGATAAACTGAAAAATAGCAAATCACCTGGGCCGGATGGTATACATCGAAGGGTGTTGAAAGAACTGAAATATGAGATTGCAGACCTGCTATTAGTAATCTGTGAACTATCATTAAAATCATCTCTAATACCTGAAGATTGGAGGATCGCCAGTGTAACACCAATTTTTAAAAAGGGTTCCAGGGGTGATCCTGGAAACTACAGACCGGTAAGCCTCACGTCAGTACTGGGAAAAATGGTAGAAACCATCATAAAGAATAAAATTACTCAGCATGTAGATAGTCATGGCCTAATGGGAGACAGCCAACATGGCTTTAGACAAGGAAGATCTTGTCTTACTAATCTATTATGTTTTTTTGAAAGTGTGAATAAACAGGTGGACAAAGGTGAGTCGGTTGATATAGTGTATCTGGACTTTCAGAAAGCCTTTGACAAGGTCCCTCATCAGAGACTTTTGGTAAAACTAAAGAGTCATGGGATAGGAGGCAGTGTACTACTGTGGATCAAGAACTGGTTAAAAGATAGAAAGCAGAGGGTTGGGCTAAATGGCCAATTTTCCCAATGGAGAAAGGTGAATAGTGGTGTACCCCAGGGATCTGTGCTCGGTCCGCTGCTTTTTGACATATTCAGAAATGACCTGGAAAGTGGAATCCCGAGTGAGGTTATCAAATTTGCAGATGACACAAAACTATTTAAAGTTGTTAAAACCCAAGAGGATTGTGGAAAATTGCAAGAGGATCTTGATAAATTAGAAGACTGGGCATCAAAATGGCAGATGAAATTTAATGTGGACAAGTGCAAAGTTATGCACCTAGGGAAGAACAACCCAAACTATGGTTACACAATACAAGGTTCCACATTAGGAACCACCACCCAGGAAAAAGATTTAGGCGTCATTGTGGATAACATGTTAAAACCCTCGGCCCAGTGTGCAGCGGCGGCCAAGAGAGCAAATAGAATGCTAGGTATCATAAGGAAAGGAATGGAAAATAAAACAAAAGATATTATAATGCCTCTTTTCTTTTCGTCTCTCCAGGCCAGTCCAGGAACAGTAGGGTTGCCAATCTCCTTCAGCAACTGAAGACTGAAAACTCCAAAGCTTTTGCTGACAGCTACCTAGCTCCCCCTGGTGTCAGAGAGCCAGTCTTTTCAGTCCTTAGCAGCTGAAGGAGGTATTTTCTGACAGGCTCCGAGAGAAGAAAACAAATATTGAATATAATCAGGTTCTCCTACCTAGCCCTAGCTGGGTTGGTGTTAGGAGAGCTGAGTGTGAATTGGATTTGGGTAATTAAGTTGAAAAAAAAAAAAGAATAAGTGGATTATAGAAAGAGGCCGGAGGTCAGCTGCCTGCTAGGGCGGTAGAGGTAGAGCCTGCCTCAAGGACCAGTGCCGGTCGAGAGATAAGAGCAGGATCCTGGGAGCCCCAGAATCAACCCTCTGTCTCCAAATTCTCGCCCTTCTCTGCCGCGAGCAGCGGTGCTTGAAGGGCTGGAGGACCAATGTTGGTGTGGCAGGTGTGTTTCTTTGTTGATTTGAGTTCTTGTCGTTCGGGCCGCGCTCGCTGAGTGCCGGGGGGAGGGTCAGCGGGGCTGTCAATTAGACCAGGTGGTGATTTTCGGCGAGCGGAGCTCGATCGGGGGATACGAGATTGGCTCGTGGCACGGGGTTTAGCCTCGGGGATCAGAGATCTCGATTCTTTTATAATGGAGGAGACTGGGGGGGCTCAAAATGCAACTGGAAAGCTTCCAGCCGCGAGTGAAAAGCGGGAATGGCAGCCATTTTAAAGCCAGCTACCGTTTCTCCCGCGTTGCCACAAACCTCCCTGAAACGAAAGACAAAGTCAAAGAAGTCAGCTCCAGAGATAGTGGTGGACCCCGCGCCAGTTGCTCAGGTTCCTGAGGGGTTTAAAGCTTTTTTTTCGCCAAACTTTATTTTGTCACTCCATAAGGCTTACTAACTGAGATTGGAGCGGGGGCCGGATAGAGAAGCGGGGCCCTGCCCTCCTGTTTTGCCCACAGTTCCTGGCACGGCAGAGGACCCAAGGGAGGGGTCTTCACAAGCGGGTTTGTTAGTGGGGGGGGGGGCACCTGGGGAGTTAGAACAGCAGGCTATGGGTTTCCCTGGACCAGAGAAGGGAGAGATTCCCTCAGAGTCTAGTCTGGATTTGTGGCCGGAGGATCTCGAGGAAGGAGAAATAGCAGCTGGTGATGATCCCAATCTTTTTCGAGTATTTCGGAAGGAGGAGCTCGGGGTGCTCATCTCCCATTCTCTGGCGGCCTTGAATATTGCCTTGCGGGCAGTACAGGCTGAACCCTTGGAGGATCCCTTATTGCAGGGGTTTAGAGCAGAACAGAAGTGTTTCCCTGTGCATAGGGTGATTAAACAAATGGTTGAGTCCGAGTAGGAGTGTCCCGAAGCCACCTTGAGAGGGGCACATACGTTGGGCCGCTTATATCCAGTTCCTCAGGAGGAGAGGGATTTGTTGCGCATGCCGAAGGTTGACGCTTTAGTTTCCACTGTGACTAAGAAAACTACTATTCCCGTAGAAGGAGACGCGGCCCTTAAGGATCTGCAGGATAGAAAGCTGGAGTCCATTCTTAAACAGGCATTTGATACCAGTGCCTTGGCGTTACAAACTTCCATCTGTGGGGCATATGTGTCCAGAGCTTCAATTAGATGGCTGCAGGCGGAGTCTTCTCCGGCTTTGGAAGGCACGTCAGCGCCTGAAAGCGCAAAGTTAGAATCGGCAGCGGCGTATCTCGCCGACGCCTTCTATGTTCTTGTTCGGATGTCAGCTAAATCCATGGCTTCGGTCATTGCCACTCGAAGATTTCTCTGGCTGAGGAATTGGGCGGCAGATGCATCCTCTAAGGAGAGTCTTAGTAAGCTCCCTTATAAGGGCAAGCTGCTTTTTGGAGAGGCATTGGATAAAATTGTGAGGGATCTCGGGGACTCCAAAGGAGGCCGACTACCGGAGGACCGTCTGAAGGGGCCGAAACAGGGCTCGGCGCAGAGAGGTCCGGATAGAGAGTTTCGCAGATTCAGAGGGACGTGGTTTACTCCCTATCAGAGGGGGCATTTTGTACCCAGGGGTCAGTCCTTTCGAGGTGCTAGAGGGTTTGGACGGGGATTTAGCGGTCCTCAGTCCATTGCCTCTAAGAAGCAGCAATGAAATGAGGGAGGTCCAGGAGGAGAGGTTGATAGGAGAGCGTTTGCAGCGCTTCCTTTCCTCCTGGACCGCTGGGTATTGGAGATCATTTGGAACGGTTATTCTTTGGAGTTCGAACAGTCGTTTCCGGGGGCATTGGTGAGGTCGCCATGCGGGTCCCCCGCAAAAGCATTGGTGGTGCAACAGACTCTTCAGCAGTTGCTGCAGATTCAGACGGTCGTTCCGGTGCCTCCAGACCAGTGCGGTTTAGGTCGATACTCAATTTATTTTGTAGTGCCCAAAAAGGAGGGTTCCTTTTGGCCAATTCTAGATCTCAAGCATGTGAACCGCTGTTTAAGGGTGCCGCACTTTCGCATGGAGACTCTTCAATCCGTAATTTGGTCCGTGAGGCCGGGCGAGGTGCTGTCATCCATAGATCTTACGGAAGCGTATTTACACATTCCCATCAACCCCCAACATCAAAAGTTTCTGCACTTTGCAGTTCCCATGGGACATTTTCAGTTCTGAGCGCTGCCGTTCGGGCTGGCCACAGCACCTCGCACATTCACGAAGATCATGGTGCCGCCCGCCTGCCCACCAACTAACTCCTGCCCAATCGGGGCAGTGGGAGAAGCAGACCGCGGCACCCCGATCCGCTCAAAAGCAGCATCCCTGCTTTGAGGGAGCCGCTTGCCGCCCGCCCGCCCACCAACTAACTCCTGCCCAATCGGGTCAGTGGGAAAAGCAGACCGCGGCACCCCGATCCACTCAAAAGCGGCGTCCCTGCTTCGAGGGAGCCGCTTGCTGCCCGCCTGCCCACCAACTAACTCCTGCCCAATCGGGGCAGTGGGAGAAGCAGACCGCAGCACCCTGATCCGCTCAAAAGCGGCGTCCCTGCTTCGAGGGAGCCGCTTGCCGCCCGCCCGCCCACCAACTAACTCCTGCCCAATCGGGGCAGTGGGAGAAGCAGACCGTGGCACCCCGTTCCGCTCAAAAGCGGCGCCCCTGCTTCGAGGGAGCCGCTTGCCACCCGCCTGCCCACCAACTAACTCCTGCCCAATCGGGGCAGTGGGAGAAGCAGACCGCGGCACCCCGATCTGCTCAAAAGCGGCATCCCTGCTTCGAGGGAGCCGCTTGCCACCTGCCCGCCCACCAACTAACTCCTGCCCAATCGGAGCAGTGGGAGAAGCAGACTGCGGCACCCCGATCCGCTCAAAAGCGGCGTCCCTGCTTCGAGGGAGCCGCTTGCCGCCCGCCCGCCCACCAACTAACTCCTGCCCAATTGGGGCAGTGGCAAAAGCAGACCGCGGCACCCCATTCCGCTCAAAAGCGGCGTCCCTCCTTCGAGGGAACCGCTTGCCGCCCGCCCGCCCACCAACTAATTCCTGCCCAATCGGGGCAGTGGGAGAAGCAGACCGCGGCACCCCGATCCGCTCAAAAGTGGCATCCCTGCTTCAAGGGAGCCGCTTGCCGCCCACCCGCCCACCAACTAACTCCTGCCCAATCGGGGCAGTGGGAGAAGCAGACCGCGGCACCCTGATCCGCTCAAAAGCGGCGTCCCTGCTTCGAGGGAGCCGCTTGCCGCCCGCCCGCCCACCAACTAACTCCTGCCCAATCGGGGCAGTGGGAGAAGCAGACCGCGGCACCCCGATCCGCTCAAAAGCGGCGTCCCTGCTTCGAGGGAGCCGCTTGCCGCCCGCCCGCCCACCAACTAACTCCTGCCCAATCGGGGCAGTGGGAGAAGCAGACCGCGGCACCCCGATCCGCTCAAAAGCGGCGTACCTGCTCCGAGGGAGCCGCTTGCCGCCCGCCCGCCCACCAACTCCTGCCCAATCGGGGCAGTGGGAGAAGCAGACCGTGGCACCCCGATCCGCTCAAAAGTGGCATCCCTGCTTCGAGGGAGTCGCTTGCCGCCCGCCCGCCCACCAACTAACTCCTGCCCAATCGGGGCAGTGGGAGAAGCAGACCACGGCACCCCGATCCGCTCAAAAGCGGCGTCCCTGCAGGGCACGCCCGCGCCTGAGGGCCTCACCAGCGGGCCCTTTGGCATGGCCCTTAGGCACGGCACAGAGACGCAAACAAAACAAAGAACCAAAAAGAAACAAACCAGCCTTAACTGACAGAACCCCGAAACACAGAAACGGAGAACAGAACAACGCAGCAACAACCACAACGAAAAACACTATGATCCACTACAGCACCAACGACCCGACAACAACAACCTAAAACCTCACTGCTCCGAGGAATCAACACCGGAACCCAGCCTGGCCCCCAAATACCAGGTACTCTCGCAGATCATGCCACCTCTCTTAGCCCCCATCTACCTCCTCACCCCCCTCTTGACCCTATACCCCCCCCCTCCAAGCACACTCAATAACCTACTCTGGCCCACTCTCCCAGCAGCACAACCCACGCACACCTGTAAACTTAAACAAAACTACTCCCATACACAGCTTACACCAACCCACACCCCCAACCCTCCAACCCAACAACACATCACCATCTCACTAATCAATGCACGCTCTGTTAAAAATAAATACCAGATGCTCCAAGACCTAATCACAAAGGAGCAGATAGACCTCCTATGTGTAACCGAAACCTGGCTAACAGATACCTACACCGTACTAATGAATCAACTAACCCCTGAAGGATACACCCTCCACCACTGCTCCCGGGCACACACCAAAGGAGGGGGAGTCGCCATCATAGCAAGAACTGACCTCCACCTCAGGATCCTCTCTTCAGAAACCACCAATGAAGCTGACCTCCTCACCCTCACCAATAAACACCTCTCAATATGCCTAATCTACCGCGCACCTACCACAACCACGGACCTACCAAGGATACTACAATTTATATCAGAGAGCACCAGTTCAGCAAAGGAACATATCATCCTAGGTGACTTCAACCTCCCATCACTTCAAGCAGAACAAGCAGCAACTTTCCACACCGCCATGAATGCGATGGATCTAGTACAGATCATACAGGAACCCACCCATGAAAAAGGCAATACACTCGACCTTATATTCCTAAATCCCACAACCGCCACCTCAACAATGGACCCACAGATCTCGCCAGTACCCTGGTCTGACCACCACCTCATCTCCATCTCCTACACCTACCAACATAAGACCAACAAGGAAGATGGACACCACGTCAGAAGATTTAAAATATTTAACAAAGAGGACTTCTTAGCACAAACTCTATCCAAACTGCAACCAAACTCCACCGACATTAATGTCCTAATTCACAACTGGAATACCACGATCTCAACAGCGTCTGAAGCATCAACAAACATAGCCACCGCCAGACCCCCGTCTACAAAGGCCAAATGGTTTACTCCCGACCTCCGAAAGCTAAAAACAAAACTCAGAAGAACCGAAAGAAAATGGAGAAAAACCAAAGACGAAAACAGCAAGACAAAATACCTAGATGAACTCAAAGCATATCACTATGAGACCGACAAAGCGAAGAAAATCTACCACATGAAAATTATAAATACCTCCATCAACAAACCTCGAGAACTCTTCCAGATTGTCAAAGGTTGACAAAAGCACCCCATAACTCTGACCAATTACCGAAGATCCCACCAGAGCTACTGGCCCGTCAATACAAACAACTACAACGACCACAAAACTCGCAGCCAAACGTAGATGCAACTACAACAAACCTCCACCCCAACTTACACTGCGACTGGTCCACCTTCAAAGAAACCTCAATGGACGAAATAACAACCACCATCACCTGCCTCAATACCACCACCTCCCCGCTCGACCCCTGCCCCACTGACTGGATAAAGAAATCCAAAATTGAACTGAGCACGCCATTGGCCCATATCATCAATGAATCCTTCTCCCAAGGACACATGCCAGACGCCCTCAAGACTACAATCATCCGACCATCCTTAAAAAAGCAAACCCTGGATCCCCTAGATCCAGCATCCTACAGACCCATAGCAAGCCTACCTTTCACTGCCAAGATAATCGAGAAGATAGTCCAACAACAGCTGCAGGAACACCTGGATATCAACAACATACTGGATCCACAACAACATGGCTTCCGCCCGCTACATGGAGTGGAAACCCTCATGACCACACTGATGAACACTCTCCTCACAGGAACACAAGAAAAGCACTCTGGATACGCCATGATCTTCCTTGATATATCTGCAGCATTTGACACCATCTCCCACAGCATCCTCATACACAGACTACAGACAATTGGGATCAAAGACACTGTACTAAAATGGTTCCATTCCTACCTAACTAACAGACAACAACTAATCCGTACCAGCACATTGACCTCCCCCCCATTCCAGCAACACCAAGGAGTACCCCAAGGATCCACACTGTCAGCCATGCTCTTCAACATTTACCTTCAACCTCTCTGCTCAGTCATACACACTTATAACATCAGCTTCCACATATATGCTGATGATATCATGCTCTATGCCCCCATCACAACCACAAACACCC
Source organism: Ichthyophis bannanicus (assembly GCA_033557465.1). Classification (NCBI taxonomy): domain Eukaryota; kingdom Metazoa; phylum Chordata; class Amphibia; order Gymnophiona; family Ichthyophiidae; genus Ichthyophis; species Ichthyophis bannanicus. The sequence continues at coordinate 356,071,012 of CM066038.1, read as the reverse complement.
ACCTCTCAGCATGCTTCTCCGCAGTGTCCGACTAGCTACAAGCAAACAACCTATCCATCAACATCAAGAAAACCGAAGCCCTCATAGTGACAAAAGACCCAGACTTCACACCACCAACACACCTCAACATAGGAACCACAAGCATTCAAATACAACCACAAATAAGATACCTGGGCATTATTATTGACCAAGCCCTCACCCTAAAGCAACAAATCGCCAAGACCTCTGGAACCATATTCCACAAAGCAAAAACAGTGCAACATCTCAGACCCCTTCTTGAACATCAAGATTTCCGAACAGTAATGCAAGCCACGACACTCCCACATCTGGACTACTGCAACATAATATACCATGGACTTCCAGCCACACAGACCAACCCCCTTCGAACAGCATTGAACACCACAGCAAGAATCATTCATGGAGCAAAGAAAAACGACCACATCACCCCAATTCTGAAAGACCTACACATACTTCCCCTCGAAGCAAGAACTAAATACAAAGCCATCCTACTCACCCACAAAGCCATCCACCAAACAGAGAACACCCAGCTTCGCACCCTACTAGCTCGTCCAGCTCACGGCAGAACTACCAGACAAGCCTCCAACAACTCCCTCACCGTCTCTCACAAAAGAACCAAATGCTCGCAATGGTCCTGCAATCGAGCCTTTGAACTATATGCCCCATCTTTATGGAATTCTCTACCAAACTGTCTCAGAAACAATGCCGACCTTCCATCTTTCAGAAAACAGCTAAAAACCATCCTCTTCCAGGAATACTTCAACACGACATCCACTAAAAAACATAACTAACCCCGGATCCCGACCACCATGAACCACTGATCGAAACTATACTAACCTGTCCGTGTCTAATGTCTGTCCCATGTCCAATGTATGTCCTATGCCTAAATCATCATTGTTGCCTCCCTGATGTTGGCCCCGCCTGTTTATTTAATTCCCCCACCCTCAATGTAACGCCGCTTTGACCTGGTGAAAAGCGGGATATAAATGAAGTTAAATAAAATAAATAAATAAATGGTGGTAGTAACGGCGGCGTTACGGAAAGAGGGTATCCTCGTTCATCCCTATCTGGACGATTGACTCATCCGGGCTCGCTCGGTTCCAGAATCGACGGAAGCCACTTCCAGTGTGGTAGCCTTTCTCGAAAGCTTAGGATGGGTGGTCAATCGATCCAAGAGTCAGTTGACGCCAGTGCAATCCCTAGTGTATTTGGGGGTCGTATTCGACACAAAGCGAGGGGCGGTATTTCTTCTGGAGGGCAGAGTTAGAAAACTCTTATGGCAGATGGCTGCCTTTTTGCGCCTCAAGGCTCCCACAGCGTGGAGATACTTGCAGCTTCTCGGGTCCATGGCAGCAACCTTAGACGTAGTGCCGTGGGCCAGGGCGCATATGCATCTGCTCCAACACTCGTTACTGTCTCATTGGTCTCCACAGCGGCATCCTCTCAGTCAATGGTTAAGTCGTCCGGTCCAGGTTTCAGAGAGTCTAAGGTTGTGGAGCGATCCGGCGCATCTTCGAGCCGGGACGCCACTGGATCCTCCGGAGTGGGTGTTAGTCACCACAGATGCCAGTCTCTCCGGATGGGGGGCTCATTGTCTGACTCACATAGCTCAAGGGCGATGGACGGAGGAGATGGCCTCCTGGTCCATCAATCAACTGGAAATGAGAGCGGTATTGTTGGCGTTGAAAGAGTTCATTTTTCTCTTGAGCGGCAGGGCAGTGCGAGTGTTCTCGAACAATGCAGTCACCGTGGCCTATATCAATCGACAGGGAGGCACAGGCAGTGCGGTTCTGTTGGAGGAGAGTCAAGTGCTGATGCGTTGGGCGGAGAATCATCTCCTAGCCCTGTCGGCGGCGCATGTAGCAGGAAAAGACAATGTGCAAGCCGATTTTCTCAGTCGCAATGTGTTGGATCCCGGGGAGTGGCGCTTAAACGACGCCGTCTTTCACGACATAACGAAGCGTTGGGGCCAGCCAGTGATGGATCTGATGGCAACTTTTGACAATGCCAAGGCGTTCCACTTTTTCAGCAGGGGCAGGGAACGCATGTCCGAGGGCCTCGACGGCTTGGCTCAACCCTGGCCGGTGGGGGAACTTCTGTATGTCTTTCCTCCGTGGCCGATGATCGGTCGAATCATTCGCAAAGTCGCTCAGTACCAGGGGACAGTAATTCTCATTGCGCCGGACTGGCCGAGGCGGGCATGGTATGCAGATCTCATGCGACTATTAGCCGACCGCCCTTGGAGGTTACCATGTCGGATGAATTTGTTGTACCAGGGACCCATTCTCATGCCGCAGGTGGATCACTTCTTGCTTACGGCTTGGCTCTTGAAGGGCAGCGGTTGAGGCGGAGAGGCTATTCCACGGCGGTGGTAAACACCATGCTACAGGCAAGATGTAGGTTGACGGCTTTGGCTTATATCCGGGTTTGGAGGATTTTTGAAGGCTGGTGCGCAAGGTACCGGGTGCGTCTGCACGCAGCGAGGGTATTGTAGATCCTGTCATTCCTCCAGGATGGGCTGGACAAGGGCTTGACATTCAGTACTCTGAAAGTTCATTTGGCGGCTATAGCTTGCTATCGGGGCAAGGTGCAGGGCCGTAGTTTGACCTTCCATCAGGATTTGCAACTGTTTCTTCAAGCGGTTAAAAACGTGAGGCCACCTAGAAGGTCGGTGGTGCCGCCTTGGGATTTAAATTTGGTTCTTAGGGCCTTGATGCACGCTCTGTTTGAGCCGGGAAAGAGGATAGCCCTGAAGGAGCTCACTTGGAAGACCGTCTTTTTGGTAGCCTTGTGTTCAGCTAGACAGATTTCGGATTTGCAGGCTCTTTCCTGCAGGGAGTCCTACATTCAGTTTTCAGAGGAAAAGGTGGTTTTACGTCCGGTGCCCTCCTTTCTCCCGAAGGTAGTGTCCGCTTTTCATGTGAATCAGTCCATCTCTCTGCCTACCTTTTGGTCTACACCAGTGATTGCGGGGGAGTGTTCGCTTCATCGGTTGGATCTTGGTAGAGTGCTGCATAGATATATCAGGCGGACGCAGTCTTTTCGGAAATCGGATAGGCTGTTTGTTCTATTTGGAGGAGCCCGAAAAGGGGAAGCAGCTTCCAAAGCCTCCATTTCTTGCTGGGTGAAACAGGCGATAGCAGCAGCGTATCAAGGGAGCGGAAAGGTAACGCCGGAAGGGTTGCAAGTTCATTCGACTAGGGGGAAAGCGGCGTCTTGGGCCGAGAGAACTTTGATTCCGCCAGTGGATATTTGTAGTGCGGCGACTTGGTCATCATTGCATACCTTTGCGAAGCATTATCGCTTGGATGTGCAGGCAGTGGCAGATGCAAATGTCGGGGCATCCGTTGTTTTGGCAGGATTATTGGGACCCTCCCGAGAGTAGATACTGCTTTGGTACTACCCTACTGTTCCTGGATTGGCACGGAGAGACGAAAAGGAAGAATAAATTAGGCCTTACCTGCTAATTGTCTTTTCTTGAGTATTCTCCGGTCCAGTCCAGGGCCCACCCGGGATGTAGTAGGACATAAGGGTGCGGTGGAAAGCGCACAGAAGGGTCCATTCAACGTTTTTCGCCTGGAGGGAACACAGAGGTGTTAGGTCCTCTAGGGGGAGCAGTTTTTGACGCGGAGGTTTTGATTAGGGGGCTCCCTTAAGGCTCATTGTTAAAGTTTCGGAAGGGTTTAGCCGCAGGCTATTGAAGTTTCTAGTTTTATTTTTGGGTTGGGTACACAAAGTCATGAGATGCTGAGTTACCCTTAGGTTTGGTTGATAAGCCATTTCTTGTTTTTATGTACTGCTTGGACATTAGTAGACTGGCTCTCTGACACCAGGGGGAGCTAGGTAGCTGTCAGCAAAAGCTTTGGAGTTTTTAGTCCTCAGTTGCTGAAGGAGATTGACAACCCTACTGTTCCTGGACTGGCCCGGAGAATACTCAAGGAAAGACAATTAGCAGGTAAGGCCTAATTTATTCATATTGTTCCATGGTGAGACCGCACCTTGAATATTGTGTGCAATTCTGGTTGCCGTATCTTAAAAAGGATATAGAGCTATTAGAAAAGGTTCAGAGAAGAGCCACCAAAATGGTAAAGGGGATGGAAGGATACTCCTATGAAGAAAGGCTAAAAAGGTTAGGCTCTTTAACCTGGAAAAGAGACGGCTGAGGGGAGATATGATAGAAGTCTATAAATTAATGAACGGAGTGGAACAGGTAAACGTAGATCGATTGTTTACGTTATCAGAATATAGAAAGACTAGGGGACATGCAATGAAGCTACAGGGTAAACTATTTAAGACTAATAAAAGAAAATATTTTTTTCACTCAACGTGTAAGCAAACTCTGGAATTTGTTACCGGAGGATGTAGTAAAGGCTGTTAGTGTAGCTGGGTTTAAAAAGGTTTGGACAAGTTCCTGGAGGAAAGGTCCATAAACCATTATTAAGAAGGGACCCAGGATATCAATGCTTGACCCAGTACAAGCATTGCGGAACCTGTGTCTTTTGGGGAAACTGCTAGGTACGTATGACCTAGATTGGCCACTGTTTGGAAACAGGATACTGGGCTTGATGGACCTTGGTCTGACCCAGTATGGCATATCTTATGTTCTTATGTTCTTATATCTGTGTTACATGAATCTGTCCAAGAAAGGTCAACGCATCTTCGGTAGTAGACTGGCTAATCTACTGAAGAGGGGTTAAACTAGATTCGTTGGGGATAGGTGAAGAAAGCCCCCAGGTAGGTGATACATTAAATACCTTTATGGAAATGGGTAACAGGGGTAACATATGGAAAGCAGTGTGTATAAATGCCCGTAGCATGGGAAATAAGATCCCTGAAGTTGAAGCTTTGGTGGGAGTGGCTGACTTGGATTTAGTGGCAGTTACAGAAACATGGTTCACAGAAAACCATGACTGGGATGTAACTATACCTGGCTATACTTTATTCAGAAAGGACAGGGTAGGAAGAAGGGGAGGAGGAGTGGCACTATATGTAAAAACTACTATTAAAGCTTTGGAATAACAGAGATTAAAAGGGAGAGAGGGGGCATTGTGGGTTAAACTAGAAAGAGGGAAAGAGAAATCTATTTGCATTGGTGTGATATACAGACCTCCCTCACAAGAGGAAGAGGTGGACAGAGAGTTAATTGAAGACATACGCAGCATTGCTAGGAAAGGGGAAGTGCTACTGATAGGATATTTCAATATGCCAGATGTTGATTAGCACATTCCTGCTGCAGTATCATCTAGAAGTAAGGAGATCCTGGATTCTCTACAGGGAGAACTATTCAGGCAATTGGTAACAGACCCCACACGTGAAGGGACCATACTGGACTTGGTGCTTACCAATGGTGAAAGTGTTTCTGATGTTGTATTGGGAGATCATTTTGCATCCAGTGATCACCAGATGGTGTGGTACAGTATTAGGACTAGGGCTGTTAGAATCCATTCCAAGATGAGGATCTTAGACTTTAGGAAGACTAACTTTGCGAAAATGGGCCAATACCTGAGGGAGTGGTTAGTGGGATGGGAACAGCTGGGGGATGTAGAAAAACAGTGGGCAAAACTGAAAGGGGATATTTTAAGGGCAACCAACCTTTTTGTTAAAATGGTAAATAAAGGCAAAAGGAAAAGGAGACCGCTATGGTTTTCTAAGGAAGTAGCTGAAAAAGTGAAGAAAAAGAGGGAGGCCTTCATGAAATACAAGAGATCACAGAGAGAGGAAGGCAGGCAACTGTATTTGGAAAAACTTAGAGAAGCTAGCAAAGTAGTCAAGAAGGCAAAGATTCAAAAGGAGGAGGAAATAGCCAATGCAATAAAATGGGGGGATAAGACATTTTTCAGATATATTAGTGAGAAGAGGAAGGGCAAAAGTGGTATTGTCAGACTCAAGGGTGCAGGGGGGGGGGAATATGTAGAAGCTGATAAGGATAAAGCGGAATTGCTTAACAAATATTTTTGTTCTGTGTTCACAGATGAAGAACCAGGAGCAGGACCTCAGAAAACACCCACAAATAGGAACAGAAGCGAGGGACATCTTGAACAATTTTCAGAAGACTGTGTTCGTGAGAAACTAGCTCAACTTAAAGTAGACAAAGCGATGGGACCGGATGGGATACACCCTAGAATACTGAGGGAACTTGGGGACGTTCTAGCAACTCCACTGACTGACCTTTTCAATGCCTCGTTGGAGTCGGGAGTGGTGCCAAAGGACTGGAGAGAGGCTCATGTGGTGCCTTTACACAAAAGCGGAAGAAAGGATGTGGTTGAAAACTACAGGCCAGTTAGTTTAACTTCGGTGGTGAGTAAATTATTGGAAACGCTGCTGAAAGAGAAAATAGTGAGGTTTCTGGAGTCCAGCGGATTACAGGATCAGAGGCAGCATGGATTCACCAGAGGCAGGTCTTGTCAGACAAATCTGATTGATTTCTTTGACTGGGTGACCAGGGAGTTGGACCGAGGGAGAGCTCTAGATGTGGTGTATTTAGATTTCAGTAAAGCCTTTGACACTGTTCCTCACAGGCGACTTATAAACAAACTGAGCACCCTAGGGATGGACCCTAAAGTTACTGCTTGGGTTAGAAATTGGTTGGGTGGGAGGCGACAAAGAGTACAAGTAAATGGAGCTCACTCTGAGGAGAAGGATGTTACCAGTGGTGTGCCCCAGGGATCTGTCCTTGATCCGATTCTTTTTAACATCTTTGTTAGTGATATAGCGGAAGGGCTGTCGGGTAAGATTTGCATCTTTGCAGATGATACCAAAATCTGCAATAGAGTAGACACCCAGGAAGGTGTAGATAACATGAGAAGGGATCTAGCTAAGCTTGAAGAATGGTCTAGAATTTGGCAGCTGGGATTTAATGTTAAAAAATGTAAGGTCATGCATTTGGGCTGCAGCAATCCAAGGGAGCAATACAGTATAGGAGGTGAAGTACTTTTGTCCACTAAAGAAGAGCGGGACCTAGGCATGGTTGTGTCTGATGATCTTAAAGTAGCTAAACAGGTAGAAAAGGCGACGGCAAAAGCTAGAAGGATGCTTGGGTGCATACGGAGAGGAATGGCTAGCAGAAAAAAGGAGGTGATAATGCCTCTGTATAAGTCTTTGGTGCGACCTCATTTGGAGTATAGTGTGCAATTCTGGAGTCCGCACCTTCAAAAGGATGTGAACAGGATGGAGTCGGTGCAGAGGGTGGCTAGTAAAATGATTAGTGGGCTTCATATAAAGCATATGAGGACAGACTTAAGGATCTTAATATGTACACCTTAGAGGAAAGGCGGGATAGAGGTGATATGATTGAGATGTTTAAATACCTCCGTGGCATAAATGTTCATGGAGAGAGCCTCTTTCAATTGAAAGCAAGTTCTGCTACGAGGGGACATGGGATGAGGGTGAAGGGAGATAGATTCAGGAGTGATATGCGGAAATATTTCTTTACGGAAAGAGTAGTGGATCCATGGAATAGTCTCCCAGTGGAGGTGGTAGAGATGAGGACAGTAACTGGATTCAAAAAAGCATGGGACCAACACATAGGATCTCTAAAGGTAAAAAGTGGACTGTTGTAGTTGTTGATATGGAAGGACAGACTAGATAGGCCATGTGGTCTTTTTCTGTCATCGTGTTTCTATGTTTCTATGAATGTCCTACCGTGCCGTCAATAATGGTGCATTATTTGTATTCTGATGACATTGTATCATATTTCTGTTATATGAATGTTTTACTTAGATGTTTTAGTGTGTATATTACTGACGCTTGGTCCCATTCAAATCCAGGCTAAAAACCCACCTTTTCAAAGCTACTTTTTGATCCTCACCACCTGACCACCTTATTTGTCTGTTTACCACCCATGTGTATTATAACCATTTTCCCATATTTTTACTCTAGTCTCCTGTTTGTTGTGTTCTTCTGTCTCTTATGTGTATGTGTACAAAACTGCGTATGCCTTATAGCACTCTACAAATGATATGTAGTAGTAGTAAAAACATAAGATATGTTATACTGGGTCAGACCAAAAGTCCGTTGAGCTCAGTATCCTGTTTCCAGCAGTGGCCAATCCAAGTAACAAGAAACATAGAAACATAGAAGCATGACAGCAGCAAAAGACCATACGCCGTATCTAGTCTATCCTTCCATATCAACTACTACAGTTCCCTTTTTATCTTTGGAGATATTCTGTGTTTGTCCCATGCTTTCTTGAATTCAGATACTGTCCTCGTCTTTACTAACTCCACTGGAAGACTATTCCACGCATCTACCACTCTTTCTGTAAAGAATTATTTCTGCATATTACACCTAAGTCTATCCCCTTTCAATCTCGTCCTATGTCCCCTCGTATTTAAACATCTCTATCATATTTCCTCTATCTAGCCTTACCTCTAACACATACATATTAAGATCTTTAAATCTGTCCCCATATGCTTTATAACAAAGACCACTAACCATTTTAGAAGGCAACACTGCATATCTCTACTATTAAATCTCCATCCACTTCTCCCTGTGAGGGGGATCTGTATATCATACCAATGCAAATGGATTTCCCTTTCCCTCTTTCTACTTTAACCTACAGTGCTTCCTTGCCCCCTTTTAAGCCCTGTAATTCTATAGCTTTAATATTATTTTTTACATATAGTATCACTCCTCCCTTTCTTCCTACCCTATCCTTCCTGAATAAAGTATAGCCCCATATAATTCCATTCCATTCATGATTGCCTGTGAACTACGTCTCCGTAATCGCCACTCAACTCAAGTCAGCTTCTTCCATTAAAGCCTCAACATCTGGGATCTTATTTCCCATGCCACAGGCATTTATGCACACTTTCCAGATGCTGCCCCTTTTACCAATTTCTACAGAGGTATTTAATGTTTCACTTGCCTGTGGACTTTTACTTACCTGGGGGCTTTCTTGACCTATCACCAAGGAATCTAGTTTAAAGCCCTCTTCAGTAGGTTAGCCAGTCTACAGTGGAAGACACTTCAACCCTTTTTGGACTTCTCTGCTCTGCAGCCCTTGAAAAATCATCCCATGGTCCAGGAAACCAAAACACTCTCGATGACACCATCCGCGCAGTCATGCATTCATCTCCAGGATGTGAGCTTCTCTGCCTTGGCCTTTACCCTCAATAGGGAGGATTGAGGAGAACACCACCTGCACACCTTTCTGCTTCACTCTCTGTCCCTGAGCTATGAAGTCAATTTTGATACGCTCAGAAAGATACCTAGCAGTATCATTTGTGCTGACATGGATGAGCAATATATGATAATAGTCAGTAGGCAAACTCTGTAACATCTTGGATTTTGGCACCTGGCAGACAGCACTCCTCTCTGGACATCATCTGGTCAGCAGATGGACGCTTCAGTAACCCTCATAAGAAAGTCTCCAACCACCACTACCCTTCGCTTCCTTGTAGTCACTTATTCCACAACTCTGGAGTGCTTGATCTCTGGTGCTTTCTTTTCCTAGGATGTTTTCACCTCTTCCACTTACAGGGCTGCATACTGGTTCTTCAATTCAAGGGCTGGGGGAGTTGAATTGTCAATTCTGCAGGCTTTAGTGACTCATGTCCAACTCTCTTCATTCTGTAGCTTCCCATCTTCATCTCTTTCAGAGAGCTTGGATGCTTCAAGAAGCATCTCATCAATGTTCTTTTTGCTGTCTTGAATACTTCTCAGCCTTGTCACCTCTTCTCCGAGCTCCTCCACTTGTTTCATGAAGGCTTCAGCTTGCAGGCATCCTGCACATGGAACCGGTCCTTCAACTGGCATCGAGCTGTCTGTCTGGACAGAGGCAGAAGCTGTAATGGAGGCAACAGCTTTGGCAATATGATTTTTCCCAGTCATCATTCAGTTGGTGGAGCTTTGGTACCTGTTGAAGTAAAAAAGAGACACCTACCAAAGTCCCTAGTTTTACCTCAGCTGTCCTCTAATTGAAAAAGCAGCTTTTTTATGTGTGTTCTAACAACACTGTTCTATGTCCCTGTGTGTAGCTTTACTTCCTTGCTAAACAGCTATTACCATACACTAGTAAATCTTGATATTATATGTCTGAAGTATATAGATTAATGGGTTCCCTTTGTAAAATTATCTAATCAATGCTCCTTGATGAATGACAAATTGTTTACTTATAGTAGATATCCAATAGGAACTATGTGCTTCCTAGATTTTCCCTACCAGCCACTAAAAATCTATTGTTTAAGTCAACAGGCTAATTGGGGAGTTGTCCTGTATAGCAAGAATTCTCACATTGGGTGGGTGGGAGCTGGGGTGGGAAGGGAGGGGTATAAAATTTGAGAAGGTGCGGGACTTCAGTGAGCATGCCCTACCTCTTTGAACTTAAAGTCTAGAGGAGAGGAAAAAACTCTAGCTGCAGAAAAAAAGCTTTGCCCCAGAACACAAAAAAATGTCCCCTTTTGTAATGCAGCATAAAAGCAAAAAAAAAAAAAAGCTATTAAAAATGACAAAAAGTCCTCTTTAAGAGTTCCCAAGCAGAGAGTTTGTAGTCAAAAGCCCCACAGTATTGCCTTCCTTGCAATGCAGACTGCCTAGGAATGACAGAGCCTGCAAGGCAATGTAGATCTTTATACAACACTCAGCTGCCTAGCTCTTAATTGAGACTACTAACACCTGAGAAGGTCAGTGACTTCAAAGAACCTGTCTTACCCCTTTGAATTTGAAGGCTAGAGGAGAAGAAACAACTCTAGCTGCAGAAAAAAGGCTCTGCCCCAGAATACAAAAAAAATTGCCCTTTTTGCAATATAGCAGAAAGACAAAAAATTTAGCAATTGCAAATGACAAAAAAGCCCCCTTTAAGAGTTCTCAGGCACAGAGTTTGTAGTCAGGATCCTCAGAGTATTACCTTACTTGCAATGCAGACTGTCTAGGAATGCCAAGTACCTATCAGGGTCCCAAAAGGTGGACAGAATTCATGCTACTTATCCTCAGTGTTGTTTCGGCACTAAACCTTCTGGATTGTGTCAAAAAGTTGGCACTACACTATCCTCAGTACTCTTCACAATGACAATTGTATGCTGTGTGTTGTGATAAGGAAGCTTATCATAGCTCAGGTAGGAGCTATAGAAAGGATGATGTGACTCTGAACAAGCAACCTGTCAGTTCTGGTAGAAGCAAGAAAACAGAGTTTTCACATAAAAGACTACCAGTCCCAGAATGCACCAGGTTTCCAGCAGCCATGAGGGAGGCTGAAGTAAGAAAATGTGTGTGCAATCAAGAGAGCTATGAGGTAATCCCTAAGCACTCATCTCAAAGGGCAGGGCCTGATTCAAGACAGCTGCGCTGTGTTAGGGAGCAGCACACATTAGAACAGGATAAGAGTAGAGCTTATTCTTCAGGAAACAGTTTCAGCAAAAGCTTCAGGGAGAACTACAAGCTCCAGCCGGGCTTGAGGGAGAGCTTCAGCAACAGCTACAGAGGGAGGAAGAGATACAGAGACAGCAACGGCTACAAGCACCAGTATCACCTGGAGAAACAGAAGCCAAGCCAAGCAGATAGAGAGAGAAGGAAACTCTCTGGAAGGAAGAGAAGAAAGGCCATTGGAAGGTCTGGGAGATTCCAAGGCAGTACTCATACTGGGAGGTATTCCAAAAGCCAGCAGAGTCCATTGGACTGGATTCAGCCAGAGGAATGGAGTGGCAGAGATAGGAATCACCAGTGGCTACCTGGAAGAGAGAAGACTGCATGTGGAAGGGACTTTCAGACCAAGGCCAGAAGGTATGTGAGAGAAGATCCAGCGTCCAGGGATCAAGATTGGAAGGCTGGACATCAGAATTGGATTACATATTGGCCAGGCTATACAGAGAGAAATAATGATAGCAGGAGAGGCTCAGGTATGAACACTGATCCAGACCCTATCTATAATAGAGAATGGCAGCAAGGGAATGAGCATTCTCATGATAGTGCCTTAATGAAAGACTCATCTGTGCCAATGTATGATAGTGACCATATGCTAATTGATACAGCAGATGAAAATACAGTTTACATGGACTGTTCTCTATCTAAATGCTTTTGCTAGCTTACTCTGAGCAAACACATCAGCCATCACAAAGAAACCTAACTTTGTTCTTTATTTCCACTGCAAACAGCTCTTAAAGCAGGAGTTGGGCTCACACAGTAGCAGCCAGCCAGCTAAAGGCTTTCAGCTGGTTAATTGATAGTAATTGAAGCTGCACCTGATTGTGTGTGTGAGCAAGGGAGAATCACTGCTGAGATCTGCGTGGAAAATAAGCAGAAGTTAACCTAACCAGCAAAGTTTATTCTTTTCTTTGTGCCTTTGTATTTGGTAATTATTTGCTAAGAAAACATTAGCTAATTGCCTGACAAGCTGAAGGTTGTTTTCTGGTTTACTTTGTGACTTTTTGTTATCCATTTTAAACACTGCAAGCAAGTAACCTCATTTATAGTGCTATCAAGCATACATGTGCTGGGTGAATTAAACCCCATCAATAAAAGAAGTATTTTATTGATCTTACCACTTGGTTTCACAACTCAAATTATTGTCATCAGCTGTGTTTGGGAGTGAATGAACTACAATACCCACAATACCTTGCAAGAATCATATGAATATATGCATCGTCAAGATTGTGTAAGTTCTCACCCTAGGCAGCCGTCTGACAGTGTTTAGGAAACTTGTTTTGGATTTGCACCATTACTTCATGTCTTGTAGATGGCCCCAGGATTAAATAGTATACCGGGAATGTCTATGTAGATGTCCCTGCAGACATCCATATCGGGCACACCCACATTTGTGAAATTGTGCCTGATCTTGGATGTGCTTGCCCATTTTAGGAACGTTCAGACTTGGATGTCCCAGTTTACACTGGGATGTCCTTGGTAAAATGTGCTTTCATATCAACTGGCTCACCTTTAACAGTTTGTCTACATCTTCAAAAAAATATAAGAGACAATACTTCACTTGGCTAAATCCATGTTTGCTTTATCCCATTAAACCATGGCTGTCTATCTGTTCAGTAATTTTATTCATTATAATGGTTTGCACCATTTTTCCCAGCACTGACATCAAGCTCACTGATCTGCATTTTCCTGGATCACCAGTGGAACTCTTTGTAAAAACTGTCGTTACATTGACCAATCTTCAGGTATTATAGAGAATTTTAATGATAGTTCACAAATTTCTAATAGTCTATCTCCAGGTTCACTCCACTGTTCTAATTGTGCATTATGCTGAGATGGGCAAAATGTATCCATGGATACAAATCAAATGACTGTCAAACAAGTTTGAAGTGATTTGTTACTATTTGCTGGAGATCAGTGAAGTTTAGATACCATCAAAGGGAAGTACATCTGTGAAGTATATTGTCTTTTTTCATATATTTTATGACATTTATGTTTTGCACATGGGGTAGACATATTTTGGGGTAAAGAATTCTACAAATTATTTAAATATATTGAAATGTTTGGAGGTATTTGGGAGGTGTGTGATGATTAAAAATATTTTGACTGGTGCATTTGTTCAATGGGGTTATTCTGAGCCACAAATAGCTGGGATGGATGGCCCGATGGGACATCCATTCCCGCTATCCATGGCTTCTCCTGCCCCAAATAACTTTCCCGCTGGTTGTGCGGAGAAGTTAGACGGGGGAAGGGAATGGGCAGCACGGGGACAGACAGTAGACGGGCAGAGAGGGGTCGCCAGCCCTGGACATACAGGGCCGATTCTAATGTCGGCCCTGTATGTCCAGGGCGGCGAAATGTCCGAGGGAATAACTTTCCAGGACGTTTTTATTTTAAGCTACTGGGGTGCAGATGGGGCGGGGGAGGGGGCAAGGGTTTATTCTCCGCAGCCCGACCCTGGCCATAGGAGGCCGGATCGGAGGTCAGGCTGCAGGGAATAAACACTTTAACTGAGTGGCTGGCATCGCGACTTTTAAATGGAGAAGCGGTTCCATGGTAGCATGACGCCATGGCGCCACGGCTCCATTTAAAAACCCTGACTGAATTAGTCGGGCTACTAATGTACATGCAGGCCAGGACTGAATCGTAGTCCCGGCCTGAACGTACATGCTTATTTGCAATTCTGATCCCGTGAGGCTAGACATGCCCCGCAGGATCAGAATCGCAATCCCCTCTGTGCGTCTGGTTCAGACAGAGGGGATCTACGTCCAGGACAGAATCAGGCCCAATGTGTTTAAATATATGAGCCATCCTCTCTTTTCCTTTGATTTTTTGGTAAATATAGTATCTTTTGAGTTAAATTAACATATATTTTTTATTTTTTTCTCTTATCTCTTCCTACACCCCTCCTCGGGAACTCTGCTTTTCTGGCAGATCCTTTCTGTCTGTGCCCTTCTCTTTCACTGCCAACTGCAGACTGATTTTTCTACTTTACTGCTCCTTATGCCTGAAACAAACTACCAGGGTTGGTAACTCAGGCTTCATCTCTGGCCCTTTTCAGATCCAGGGTAAAAACTCATCTCTTTGAGACTGCTTTTGGATATGGATCCCCTCAGCTTCCTGTTCACCTCCTAGTATATGTTTCTTTACCATTCCCCTAGATACAGTACATCCTAGTCCACAGTTGTCGTGTTGTCTGTCTTGACTAGACTGTAAACCTTTATGAGCAGGGACTCTTACATATCTCTGTACAGTGCTGCATACACCTTGTTGTGTTATACAAATGATAAGTAGTAGTAGTTTTTATGGGGACATTATTAAACTATATTGGGTGAAATCCCAATTTTGGATCTGTGTGATTATTAGCATTGCCAGATGCCTAGTGAAACACAGCAATTTCCTTTGCGGTCCCCTAAAGCTTTGAGCAACTCATAAGAACATAAGAACATAAGATATGCCATACTGGGTCAGACCAAGGTCCATCAAGCCCAGTATTCTGTTTCCAACAGTGGCCAATCTATATCATACGTACCTAGCAGCTTCCCCAAAAGACACAGGTTCCACAATGCTTGTACTGGATCAAGCATTGATGTCCTGGGTCCCTTCTTAATAATGGTTTATGGACCTTTCCTCCAGGAACTTGTCCAAACCTTTTTTAAACCCAGCTACACTAACAGCCTTTACTACATCCTCCGGTAACAAATTCCAGAGTTTGATTACATGTTGAGTGAAAAAATACTTTCTTTTATTAGTCTTAAATAGTTTACCCTGCATCTTCATTGCATGTTGCCTAGTCTTTCTATATTCTGATAACGTAAACAATCGATCTACGTTTACCCGTTCCACTCTGTTCATTAATTTATAGACTTCTATCATATCTCCCCTCAGCCGTCTCTTTTCCAGGTTAAAGAGTCCTAACCTTTTTAGCCTTTCTTCATAGGAGTATCCTTCCATCCCCTTTACTATTTTGGTGGCTCTTCTGTGAAGCTTTTCTAATAACGCTATATCCTTTTTAAGATACAGCGACCAGAATTGCACACAATATTCAAGGTGCGGTCTCACCATGGAACGATATAGAGGCATTATAATATCTTTTGTTTTATTTTCCATTCCTTTCCTTATGATACCTAGCATTCTATTTGCTCTCTTGGCCGCCGCTGCACACTGGGCCGAGGGTTTTAACATGTTATCCACAATGACGCCTAAATCTTTTTTCCGGGTGGTGGTTCCGTATGTGGAACCTTGCATCGTGTAACCATAGTTTGGGTTGTTCTTTCCTAGGTGCATAACCTTGCACTTGTCCACATTAAATTTCATCTGCCATTTTGATGCCCAGTCTTCCAATTTATCAAGATCCTCTTGCAATTTTCCACAATCCTCTTGGGTTTTAACAACTTTAAATAGTTTTGTGTCATCTGCAAATTTGATAACCTCACTTGTTATTCCTCTTTCCAGGTCATTTATGTGTGGTAGGCGACGGCCTATGATCCATGCTAATTGAACTAAGCAGACAGGCCTAAGCAGCTTGACCTGTAACTGAAGCCTGTAGTTAGGCCCAGAGGAATGAAAACCCCCCTGAATGATGACACCATAGAATTGAAACTTAACTCAGCTTAACTGAACATAGCTAAGCAGAAACGAAACACTTAGAAAAGACAGAAAACAGCTCTAATTGGTACTGATAAGAGAGCACAGCTTCTATAGAATTAATTAACTCTGCAAAAAGCAAGGTTACAGTGCCCTGCTTCCCATATGTTTTAACAAGCTAAGCGACCTTGGAGGAGAGATGTAACAAGTTAGAGACACTGACCATTGTAATTGGGACTAGAAGGGGGGCAACCAGGTGCTGAGTCCAGACCAGGGTCCCGATTGGGTAGCCATATCAGTACCAGGACCAATAGATGGGTGAGAGGGGTTACTGGGACCAATGAAAAGTTTGCCTATGTCTAGAATGGAGAAGAACGCTATAAAAGTTGTTGTTTTGCTAGAAACCATCGCTCAGCCATTTTGAAATTGCTTACTGCTTGAGCCATGTGCACATTAAACTGGCTTGGATCCTTGAAAAGACTCCTGGTTTTATTTATTGCATGCTTATCTGCTGCTACATTTCTTGGTGCGTTGGCCGGGAAGTGCGAGTGGTGGATGGTGTTCAAGTGAATAAATCCACGTAATTCGCCTTGAGGTTTGGTCCAGTTGGAACCATGCCAATCCGACGCAGGGGAATTTCCCTGGGCCCACCGATCCTCTTGAATCGGAGGGGGTTCTGCCTGGCCTCGGCAGGCACTGAGTCCAGCTGGCCAACACTTCCGACCCGGGGGAGTCCAGGATCCAACTCAGAAGCTTGGGAACCAGATCTGGTAAGTATAGTTTTGAAAACCTGTCTAGACAGATGAGTTAGAACTGCAGTTTGCAACTTGTAAAACTTTGGTAAGAATTTGAAACTTGTAACTTGTAATCTCGAGAACTTGGAATTTGGAATTTGGTAATGAGAGCACTGATCCCCTCTCAAGGACGGTCCTATTACCCTTGCATGAGTATGCGCAAGGCGAAGCCATCGTCCTTTTTGTTTGGTAAGACTTAAGTCAACCTCGCATGAGTATGCGCGAGGTCCCTACATGAGTATGCGTGGGGAAAATTTGTTTGGAAATCCTTGCATGAGTATTCGCGAGGTACAGCTGTTATAGAGAATCATGATTTAGCCTAGTCAGAACAGACAGGAACTTGGAATTTGTAATCTCGAGATATTGGGAATTGGTAAGAGAGCATGATCACCTCTCAAGGAAGGGCCGAGTAACCCCGCATGGGTATTCACCGGGTGAAACCCCCATCCTTTTTGTAATTGGGAAATTGGATAAGACTAGTCAGAATAGATAGAAAGGAATGCATTCTGAGATACGTTGCTAGCATGACTGTGTGAATGAAGTGTGAATGAGAGGTCTGGCAGCACGGACCAAGCGAGAGTGGACTCTGGACTAGCGCAGTTCCTAGCCGGGTGACTGCGTCTAGGTCGCGAAACGGAGGAAACGTTTGGTGTATTGTCTGCCCTACTGTGTATCTGTTTTTTGTTATCTGTTGAAACTGCGAGTTTCCCTTCTGTTATAAATGTGAGATTATTCTGTTGGGTAATTTGTGACAGTTCACTGATTAAGAAATTGTATTAATAGAGCAGAACGAAGACCCAAAACACCTAGAATCATTTTAAAAATCCAAAAGCTGGTCTGACCCAGTTCGTTTTTCTACTGCAGTGTGAAAATCTGACAGGGGGCGTGTCTGAAGGAAAGAATGTACAGTGTCGTCTTTCTAATCCTGTGCAGGCTTAAATCTCAATGCTGTTAGTTTGTGCTTATTTCAGGACAATTGTACCTGTGTTATTCAATATGTTTTTTAGTGGTAATGTTCCTTCTGCTATGGTTAGGTATTATATGCCATTCGATAGGAATATTTAGTCAGGATTTTAGTTTTGAAGGTCGAATTAACCTCATTGGAGCTCCGTAAACTGTTTTTAAATGATTCTTGCTAGCATGTCTCTGTGTGAAACTGTGATACTTTCGTTTTCAGTGAGCGGATGGGTGTGGCTCACACAGCTTACTAGGGAATGAGACAGCCGTTCCCGATTGAGCAGTCTCTCTTGCTTGTTTAAAATAAAGGATTCATTCAATCAAAGTGTGATAGGAGATGAATTTATAATCTGTTGTTTCAAAAACTAACGGCAGATTGCAACCTGAGAATGAATGGTTTAAATTCTGAGTGAATAAGAAAATTGTGTTAGGATTTTATCTTTGAAATCTGTACTAGTGACTAATGACGACCTTTACAATTCAAGATAAATTCATTTGTTTTAAATTTCAAGACGTTATTACCTGATATACTGTGGCAAGCACCTGATAGAAGACATTTAGTGTTAAAAACAAAACAAAACAAAACAAAAAGAGGGTGTATATGCATTTTAGATATCCACCACAGCTATGGCCGGAATGTCTTTTGAATCCTGCCTGCCCTATGTTTAATTTCAGTAAGGGATTTACTAAAGACTATGAAATGTCTCTGTCCCAATCAGGAATGCTATGTGAAATTCTGCTAGTATTTTGCCCCAGAATCTCTAGATATCCTGTCTCGTCACTCTCTCTCTCTGTAAGTAGCTCCCTTCAGAGTGCTTAAGGGGGGGATGGAGCCCAGTCCACCGATGATGTCACCCCCCCCCCCCCGGTGGGCGTGAACTAATGTGCCCACAGCAGAGAAGTAGATCATTTAAAAAAAAAATCAACCTCCAGGATAGAGCGTTGCTAGGAGAAAAGCAGGGGGATGTGCACCCCCTCTGGACCAGAAGTGAAAATCAGCTGACCAGACTTGTTTAGAACTGAAAAAACTGCATTATACACTGAGAAGTTTTAGGACTTGATTGAACTAATGAACGGAAATTGCAGAGAACTGGATGAATTTGCGGGCATAATGGTTAAATGAAAAGTTGATCAGAAAAGTATGTGGATTGTTGAAGAGGGACAGAGAATGTAAAAACTGTAAGATGGAAAAAGAGAACAGATCTCTTTGCTGATATTTTAGTTGAATGATGTGGAGGAGGTTTTCCTAATCAAAGGACCAGAGAACGTGTAAGAGGCCGCAGAAGTAGCAGGCCTCCACTGGGTGCAAATTAGTGCACCCATTATAGAAAAAGAAGGACATTAGAGAAGTGAATGCCCGTATCTTGACTCCACCCCAGGAGGGGAGGAGGGAGTACTTGATTGCAGAGTCATAAAACAATAAACCAAGCACAATGTTCTAGTAGGAGAAGGAAGTAGCTATAGCGTGAGTGGCAGCCGAAGAGGGCTACAGCATGGATGAAGACTAGGCCAGACTGGACTCCAAGTTTCCCTGGGTCCCCAGGAGTCAGTCTGAAAAATAGGGGACCAATATATGGACTTTTATGGGGGATACAGGAGCAGAATACTAAAGCCAGTAGCCCCTGTGTTTTTCTAGATGCACCACCATTATCAGAGCTACTGGGGCTAAGGCCACAAAGCCTTTTTTGCAGAACCGCATGTGTGAACTAAAAAAAAAAAAATAATAATAATGTACCAGTTCCTGTATATGCCTGAATGCCCTATTCCATTTTTGGGCCGAGACCTGCTTGCAAAGTTTCAAGCACAGATATCCTTTGTTGAAGGGGGAAAAAATGAAACTCAAAATCTGCTGGCCTGATGGTGTTAACTGTCCCCCAAGAAGAAGAATGGCGGTTCTATTCACCTGCATCCAAAGCAACAAGCTGTACACTTACCAACCTCATAGCCCCACCTGGAGGATGGGCAGAAGATAATCTACCTGGCCTAGCGAAGAACATAGCCCCTGTCATTGTCACCCTCAAGCCAGTCAAGAAGCCTGGGACAGGTGATTACCGCCCAGTGCAGGATCTAAGAAGAATGAATGATGCAGCTGAAACTATACAACCAGTGGTACCAAAATCCTTATATTCTCTTGGAACTGATCTCTGCTGAAGATATATATATTTTACCATTCTGGACTTAAAAAGATGCCTTTTTCTGTATACACTTAGCCCAAGACCCCACTACAAGGAGGTAGGGCCAACTCATCTGGACAAGATTACCTCAAGAATTCAAGAACTCGCCTCACTCAGCAAAAGATTTGACAAGTTATCCAGAAACTCCAGAAAAAAAAAAATTCTACTTCAATATGTGGACAACTTGCTCATAGCCACCAACTCAGAAAGTGAATGTCCACAAGCCACCAGTGAACTTTTGCACCCTCTTAATGAGGCTGGATACAAAGTCTCAAGAGCCAAAGCATAATTATGTCCAACAAGTTAAATACCTAGGATTCCAGTTGTCCAGCGGAATTCGACGCCTGGGACCCTTACCAGAACGCAAAGCAGCTGTATGCAGTATTCCTACTCCAACCACCAGGAGGCAAGTGAGAGTCTTCTTGGGTGCCACAGAGTATGTTGTATATGGATCCCCAATTTTGCGCTGCTAGCAAAACAGTTGTATCAAGCTATCAAAGGAATGGAAAAGTCTGCATTGGAATGGGGACTTGAACAGAATGCAGCCTTTTGATCTTTGAAAAACAAAAAACAAAAAACACTCTGATGTTGTCACCAATTCTGGGTCTACCAGATGTCCAGAAAACCTTTCAGTCTCTATGTTCATGAGTCACAAGGAAATGTTCTAGGAGTGTTGACTCAATCTCTTGGACCTTATTTGAGAAGCTGTTACAGCTACAGCCTTCCTAGTAAGCAAAAAAACTAAAAGAAAAATCCCTTTGAGACAGAATCTTCAAGTTACTGTACCACACTCTGTTCTAACCAATATGAAATACAAAGGAAATTACTAGCTAACAAATCTATGAATGTTGAAGTATTAGAGTATGTTGTGTGAAAACCCCAGATACAACTGAAGGGTCAGTCAAGCTTTCAATCCTGCTATGTTGTTATCAGTTAGTCTTGATCCCCTGATCATGACTGTTTAGAAATTATGGACACTGTATTCTCAAGCCGCCTGGATTTGACTGATGTCCCTCTGGAGAACCCTGAACAGACTTTCTTTGTGGCTGAAGGCAGTTTCATCATCAATGGACATTGTTGTGCTAGATATGCAGTGGTGACCCCTGATTTGGTAGTTGAGTCCTCAGCCCTGGCCCCAGAAACTTCACCACAGAAAGCTGAACTGATAGTCCTCACTAGAGCACTAACAATAGGAAAAGAGCCCTGTCTAAATGTGTACCCAGATTCCAAGTATGCCCTTACAACCTTGCATGCATATGGGGCCCTGTACAAAGAATGAGGGTGGATAACCTTAGGAAACAAGTCCATTAAGTATAGCCCCAAGATATTGATATTAACAGATACATACTGCCTATAGATCTCAGAATTTAGGAAAAGTAGAATGTATGAATAGAACCCTGAAATCTCAGTTGTCTAAACTTTGCCAAGAGGTTTACCTGAAGTGGCCCCAGGTTCTTCCCATAGCCCTTCTTAGGATATACTTAGCCCCTGCTAAGTCTTTAGGAGTTTCCCTTTTTTGAGATTCTGTATGGGCAACCCCTGCCTATTGTATAGGAAATAAAAGGAGATATGAGACAGATAGGATCTGAAATTATTAGACATGAACTATTGGTTTTAAGTTCTGTTTTGCAGGAGTCTTCATACCTGAGTACAAAATCGATTACCCATCAATTTGCCTGCACCCCTGCATCCTTTCAAGCCTGGAGTCTCGGTGTGGATCAAAGAGTGGAGAAAGATACTGTTAGCCCTGCATTGGAGGGGACCCTATGTTGTCATCTTGTCAACTCCAACTGCAGTAAAAGTCGCAGAATTTGAACCTTGGATCCATCATAATCAAGTGAAGCCAGCAGCTGCTCTTGAACCTGATCACTGGACTATTGTACAGCATCCTGAGACTCCATTGCACCTCACCCTACGACAACAACCACGGACCTAAGACTTATTGGTCCCTCAGAAACTGCACTATTTCAAGACTGTTTGTTTATCTGAAAGTAAGCTTCGCATCTGGAAAAAAAAAAAACTGCAATCATCAGAAAGAGACTGTGTTGTGTTAAGAAATTGAATCTTCTAAGAGACTGTGTTTAAATACTCTGAAAAGACTGTTTTGATCTTCTAAAGAGTGAACTGCTCTAAGGAAGCAATAATAGCCTAAGAGACTATGCTATGATATTTTAAGAAATTGAGACATCCCAGAGGACAGTGATACTTTGGAATCTACAGCCCTACTCCTGCCAAAAAGCTGGTAGGTCTACGTACGGCAGAAGCTTGAGGATCTACAATCAACCCTACATCTGTTATCTGTTGTGGAAGTCGACAGTTCCACCACTTTTCCAGAGACTATGCCCATTATGAATTATTATTATTGCTTTATTCTGGCAACAGTTTTGGAGTGCTTTGAAATGACTTTTGCCTTATCTCCCTGGGCAGCCTGTATAAGTACAACATGAACTGGACCGAAGGTCACTCAGACCTTGTTTTATCATTCTTCCTATACTTGCATTGGTATACTCTCCAATCCAAAAGTTGTTCTAGATCTTGACTTTCTACAAGGCTATGCAAGCCACCGTTGCAATTCCTCATACCACCACCAGAACTTGTTTCTTGAACTTGCTGGAGCAATAGCATCTAGTCTCCACACTTCTGACTGTTTCTATTGTGGAGGAACTAAGATGGGAGATCAGTGGCCCTGGGAGACGCAAGAACTGAACTATTCTATCCTATACAATCAGACTGATTTACATAATACTACTAGTGAGTGGGTATTGGCCCACCCCATTGTTGACAGTTTGTGTTTTGTTTGGACTGGACCACAATCTACTACGAAGGATGGACAGCTGGTCTGTCTAAATCAGAAGCTTTACGACAGCACAACAAAGATGCAACTGAACCTTCTAATCCTTTAGTTCTTTTTCCCACTCTTGCCAAACTATGGACTTTGACTATCTGCCTGTTGCTCCCTTGTTTCTTGCCACTTTGCTTGCGAATGATAACTTCAGTTATTAATAACACTGTAGAGCATAAGGCAACTACAAAGATATTAGCTATGTGAACTTACTACCCTATACCACAGAGTGATACCTTTACCTAGTATTATGTGATTTGATTCTCACACCTTATTAACATGCGGGTGAGAATAATCAAAGGGGGGAATGTGGTAGGCGACGGCCTATGATCCATGCTAATTGAACTAAGCAGACAGGCCTAAGCAGCTTGACCTGTAACTGAAGCCTGTAGTTAGGCCCAGAGGAATGAAAACCCCCCTGAATGATGACACCATAGAATTGAAACTTAACTCAGCTTAACTGAACATAGCTAAGCAGAAACGAAACACTTAGAAAAGACAGAAAACAGCTCTAATTGGTACTGATAAGAGAGCACAGCTTCTATAGAATTAATTAACTCTGCAAAAAGCAAGGTTACAGTGCCCTGCTTCCCATATGTTTTAACAAGCTAAGCGACCTTGGAGGAGAGATGTAACAAGTTAGAGACACTGACCATTGTAATTGGGACTAGAAGGGTGGCAACCAGGTGCTGAGCCCAGACCAGGGTCCCGATTGGGTAGCCATATCAGTACCAGGACCAATAGATGGGTGAGAGGGGTTACTGGGACCAATGAAAAGTTTGCCTATGTCTAGAATGGAGAAGAACGCTATAAAAGTTGTTGTTTTGCTAGAAACCATCGCTCAGCCATTTTGAAATTGCTTACTGCTTGAGCCATGTGCACATTAAACTGGCTTGGATCCTTGAAAAGACTCCTGGTTTTATTTATTGCATGCTTATCTGCTGCTACATATGAATATGTCAAAAAGCAGCGGACCCAGCACAGATCCCTCTTCTTCCAAGCAGCTGATTCAGTCATTCTAAGTACCTATTCAGTGAGAGAGGTCTGTGACTTGTCATTTCTTTCTTTATAACATCTGCAAAATTCACCCCTTCTTTCTGAGCATGCTACTAAGACCCTTATCTACTCTCTAGTCACTTCCCATCTATTTTATTTTTATTATTATTATTAGGTTTTTGATACCACTTTATCATTTCAGTCAAAACAGTTTACATTGGTAATGTACATTAAATAGGGACTTGGATTTTTCTGAGGCAATGGAGGGATAATTTCAATCTGCTCCTCGCTGGTCTCCTCCTGAATCATCCCTCTCTCTAGTAATAGTAGTAGTAAAGCCTGGAATATTTGATCTCAGGAGTGGCATCCTTGGTTCTTTTTAGCATTTACTTTATGTAAGCAATATGGCCATTATTGGAATGAAGAACTTCTGTGTGTCCTGGGTCGCCCTCATCGTTAATGGCATTAGACCTTCTTGCTTAGTGGGGTTAACAATTGCAGTGCTGCAATGTTTCAATTTTGTTCTGCTTGACAGAAGACATCCTATGACTATATCTCTGAATATGACCTACAAATTCAGATATGGCAGTGATGTAGTTGCAGAAGGGTTTTGAGCTCAGACTCTATATGGTGGAATGGCTCCACAGCACACCCACTCCAGGTTTTCAGTTTATGTTAAATATACTTTATTGCCAACAGCAGACCAGACCATAAACACGAGCTTAACAACATACACACACAGAACCTATGCTGCTAGAAGACACGACCTTGGGCTTCTTCCACTATGTTTCTCCTGGTTTTCAGTTTAAACTGATAAACCCTGATTTAAGAGGTGTGAAAATCGTTTTAAACAAAAAAAAACAACTACTCTCTCTGATGTGGCTTGCAAGGGCCTAAACTATTGTCTGTACAGTATAGGCCCTAAAGGTTGCAATCACTCAGCACCAACCCCCCCCCCCCCCCCCCCCAGGTGTGGCTTATGCGGAACAAAGAGTCTAACCACCATCCCATCCCAATGTGTTTAGCTGATACCACTTACTGCCACCAATGGGCCAGTAGGAGGAAGAAGGCAGTACCAGTACATTCTGCTTCTTCCTCTTCAGCCAAGGCTTGACTTTCACTTTGCACAGAGGACTACAGCATGGCCTACAATTCAAAGCACGAGTCAGGCCCCAGGCTGCAGGAGGGGGTGGGGGTGCTTTCTTCCTCTTTCTGTGGCTAGTCAGTGGTGGTGAAAAGTATTGGTGGGGGAAGGAAAGGCTGTAGGAGATGTACGTACTGGGGATGTTAGAAGACTGGGCCGTGTTGCTAGGAGAGAGCAATGGTGAGAGCTGAGGCTAGACAAATAAATAGAATGTGACTGAATGCTAGACTGTGGCTGGAGGGATCAGGAGGGCTGGGCCAGCTAAACAAAAGCTCTCAGCGTTCCTCTACAGGAGAATGTTAGACTGTGACTGGGAAACTGAGGACTGCTTTGAATTGCATAAATCAAAAGTTATTATGTGCCATTTTATAAATATTTTAAGACAGAACACTGGATAACTGTTTTATTTTAGAGTAAATTAAATCACAGAAAATGTTGCATGTTACAACATTACAAGCCAAGTATTTGAATTAACTAGAAAGGGAACCAGCATTAGGGCCTGTAGTGTGAAAATACTGATAGACACCAATTTAATTACCCACAAAGAACCCCTTATTAGCTGGAAAATAAAAACCAAAATTTACAATTCATAAATATCTAAAAACAAAAGCATTTCCCATAACCAGTAAAAATAAAAGGCAACAATGCCCTTGTACAAGTCACTAATAAGATCTCTTCTGGATTATTGGTTCCATTTCTATAGGCCGTACTTCAAAAAGGCCCTGGACAAAGTAGAGGCACTCCAGAGAAGAGCAACCAAAATGGTGCAGGGTCTGTACCAGAAGCAGTATGATATGAAAATTAAGGACTTAAATATGCAAACCTTAGAGGAAAGGAAGGAGAGGTGGAATATGATATATAAATCCAAATTTCTTAAAGGAATAAATTACGTGTAAGTAATGATTTTTTTCAGCCAAAAGAATGCTGTAGATTAAAACAAGGTGATGTAAGAGGGTAGACTCAGGAGTAACATTTGAAAATATATTTTCCTAGAAGAGCTGCTGGATGCATGGAAGAGCCTCCTTGTGGAGAAGGGAGGGCATGAACCCAGAGGATCCCTAGTCGCAAAGAAGTGATGAAAAAGCCAGAGATCAACTGGGGTCTACAGCATTGAGTCTAAGGGGTATGTTTACTAAAACCCCGGTAAAGTGCGTGCCGCGGTAGTGTGCGTGTGCCATATAAGGAGTGGGCGTTCCGTCTTAAAAAGAATAGCCGGAATTTACATATGCGCTAAGGTGCGCGGCCCCCTTGTGCGTCCCGCACCTTAGCGCATGAGAAAGCTGCGTGGGAGGCATAAGTGGCGCGCTGAAGTGCAAGAAAGTGAGCAGAGTCGCAGCACAATGGTTAGGACACTGACCAATAGTGCAAGGATGAGGGGTTCAATCCCCCACAATGCCCAATGAAGACAGCTGGCTGAGGCATTAATTTATGAGGCACAGAAATACTGGGCGTCATAAGGCGGCGCGCAAATGTTTTTGGCGGCATATTAATACTGGGCGGCATAAGGCAGCACGCTGATGTTTATGGAGGCAGTATAATACTGGGCTGTATAAGTGGTGCGCTGAAGTGCAAAAAAAGAGCAGAGCTACAGCACAATGGTTAAGACACTGACCAACAGTGCAGCGATCATGGGTTCAATCCCCCACAGTGCCCAATGAAGACAGATAGATGAGGCATTAATTTATGAGGTGCAGAAATACTGGGCGTCATAAGGCAGGGTGCCAATGTTTTGGGCGGCACGCTGATGTTTATGGAGGCAGTATAATACTGGGCTGTATAAGCAGCACGCTGAAGTGCAAAAAAAAAGAGCAGAGCTACAGCACAATGGTTAAGACACTGGCCAACAGTGCAGGGATCAGGGTTTCAATCCCCCACAATGCCCAATGAAGACAGCTGGCTGAGGAGTTAATTTATGAAGCACAGAAATACTGGGCATCATAAGGTGGCACGCCAATGTTTTTGGCGGCATATTAATACAGGGCGGCATAAGGCGGCGTGCTGATGTTTATGGAGGCAGTATAATACTGGGCTGTATAAGCAGCACGCTGAAGTGCAAAAAAAAAAAAAGAGCAGAGCTACAGCACAATGGTTAAGACACTGGCCAACAGTGCAGGGATCAGGGTTTCAATCCCCCACAGTGCCCAATGAAGACAGCTGGCTGAGGCATTAATTTATGAGGCGCAGAAATACTGGGCGTCATAAGGCAGCACACCAATGTTTTTGGCGGCATATTAATACCGGGCGGCATAAGGCGGCGTGCTGATGTTTATGGAGGCAGTATAATACTGAGCGGTATAAGTGGCGCGCTGAAGTACCCAAAAAAGAGCAGAGCCACAGTACAATGGTTATGACACTGACCAACGGTGCAGGGATCAGGGGTTCAATCCCCCACAGTGCCCAATAAAAACAGCTGGCTGAGGCATTATTTTAGGAGCCATTTAAATGGTGGGCGGCATAAGGTGGCGCGCTGATGGGCATAAGGCGGCGCCAATGTTTTAGGCCTTTTAATATTGGGCGTCATAAGGCGGCGCGCTGATGTGCAATCACAGGAACAGAACCACAGCACAATGGTTAAGACACTGATCAATGATGCACGGATCAGGGGTTCAATCCCCCACATTGCCCAATGAACAAGGCTGGCTGAAGCATTACCTGTTAGGGGTAATATTGCTTTAGGAGGCCTTTATCATCTTTTATGGGAATTATTACTGCTAGGAAATGTACTCTCAAAGCAGTGTAACATAAGGTGCCCCACAAGTAACACCAGAGGGCACATTTTTAAATGCAGTGTCTGCCACGGCACCCTACAATGTTGCTGAAGGTGAGGCCGATAAGGCGCCATATAGGGTGTCCTATGAGGCAGGGAAAGGTCAGAGCACTTTTTCAGATGGCAGCACTGTGCATTGTAACGTATGGAAATCGTAAGTAGGTGTGCTGACATGCAAGGAGGAACAGCAGTGTAGTACACTGGGGTCAGCATACATGACATAGGAGTCACGGCTTTCTCCCCAGACCATGTATTTCATGCAGCTGTGTTACTCTGGTGATGTCAGTCCCCAAGCGTAATAGGGCAGTTTACAAGATGAGATTAACTCTGACACCCTGTTGATATCAGTCTCCAGGGCCTGTCTGCAGCCCCTCCTTGCTAAATCAAGAATGCCAGGTCTGCCATTCTAGATTTAGCAAGGAGGGGCTGCAGACAGGCCCTGGAGACTGATATCAACAGGGTGTCAGAGTTAATCTCATCTTGTAAACTGCCCTATTACCTTTGGAGACTGACATCACCAGAGTAACACAGCTGCATGAAATACAAGGTCTGGGGAAAAAGCCGTGACTCCTATGACATGTATGCTGACAACTGGTAAAGACACTGGATGATGGTGCAGGGGTCATGGATTGAAATCTCCAGTGAATAAGGTTGGCAGAGGTATGTCCTTTTTCTGTGTGCAACTGTACAGCAATCTGTGCTGCTATCTAAAAAGAACCACACCCTAGTGGCATATATTAATGCACCCTTTAGGGTGCATCAGAAGGCACATCCTAAACATACCTCGTCAGCAAAGGTGAAGTTTAATTTCCCCAGAGGCCATGTTGAAAGGTTGTCAACTCCCAAGGCACCATAGTAGGCACACCATAAGCTGCCTGAATTGAAGGTTTGCCAGAAGATGCCCCAAGGATGTATAGGTGAACTCAAAAACGTTAGCCAAGAGCAGTAACATCCCCCAAATTGAATGGCAAGAGAGGTATGTGCCAAACACACACATAACACAAACACTGCACAGAGCAGAAAAGAAAGGCAAGAAAAAAGTAAAAGAAGGACGTAGATCAGTTGATGGACCGCAGAAATTAGCTCCAGCCCATGTGTCAGCCATAAAAATGGACATACATATCGTGGCCAGCTAGAGCCATGCACAGAGTGATGGTAATGTACCATGTTATAATGACAGTGTGTGACAGAGGATGGGAAGATGTGGGCAGCAGAGGAGGCTGAAATGGCAGGATAAGTGAAATCTCAGGATGACTGTGGACTAAAGGTGCTATGCAGAGCACACACAGGAGAGGCAAGCAGAGAGAGCTGCAATGCAGGAATGTGTAGGAGTGCAGGACGTGGGTTAGCAGCATGCACATCAGGGTAGGATGGCACACAGCTGGCAGACAGAAGATGGACAGAAGGATGGTTCACAAATCAGATGAGGGTACAATTTGCTCACAACACAGATCACCACAGATATGACTGTCATACGAATGAAAACCACTTCTGCAGGACAAGCATACAAATCCAAGAGGGCAGAGAGAAAGGACACCTACGACCACTACCACAAATGGCAATGCATAAACCGGTAGGCCACACCACCAACGTGAGCTCATTAGCAAAGGCTGCATACAGAAAGAGTGTAGGGCATCACACAAGATGCCTACTGGGTGTCAGGACAAGCAAACCCCTAACAGTAATAATGACCAAATGCACATGCAGATATGCTGTGTACAGATCAAATTGCAGTCTGTATTTGGGACCAGGGACAC
Organism: Ichthyophis bannanicus; assembly: GCA_033557465.1. Taxonomy (NCBI): domain Eukaryota; kingdom Metazoa; phylum Chordata; class Amphibia; order Gymnophiona; family Ichthyophiidae; genus Ichthyophis; species Ichthyophis bannanicus. Next base: position 356,041,618 of record CM066038.1, on the reverse strand, counting down.
ATGCACACACACAATGAAATGGTTAGCAGTTGATACAGCATGCAAAAGAGGAGAAAACTAAACCCCATGGGCAGCAGAGGATGCTCTGTGGAGCAAGTTAATAATCTGGATCAGGACAGGAGAGAGCTCAACATGCAATCAGGTGTACCACACACACCAGCTGAACCACAGCAATACCAAACCCACAGGTGCACTGCCATGTAAGCACCATAAAGTGAGAGACCTATGTAACAGAGAATATCTTATGGCTACGCAGCACACAGGATGCACCTTGGTGTACAGTGAAGAGAGGGAAGGGTGTGTGTAGAGGTGAGGAACCTGGTGGTGCCTTATGGTCCATTTAGCACAACAGAAAATAAAAACATAAACCACATGTGGGGATCAAACCTGAAAACTACAGAGTTAGAACACATGCCTGTAGCCACTCCCCGAAACAGCACTCTGAGCACACTGTTACACAAATACCCCAAAGGGAGGGTGTGTATGGGAACCTGTAATATCCAGTGATGTGGCATATGGCTGGCAGATACACAGCTGCTACTGTACAAGGATGTGAGCACAGGTGGCCCATGTACATGACCAGCAAATGACTACATACAAGTGTCAATGTGCTCAAAGACTGGAGGACTAACTTAGTGGTTAGAAAACTAGCTTGGCCACCAAGCAACCAGGGCTCAATTCACACTAGCACTCCATGTGGCCTTTGACAAGTCACGTAACCCTCCATTACCCTGGAAGAAAGACCTGACAATCTACATCCAGTGACATTGACAAGAAAACAATGGAGTTCCTGGGTCACAAGGTGTCAGGACTGATTCAAAGGCACACATTCCATTGCATGTTTGTCACCATGATCAATCAGCAAAAGAGTCAAATGTCTGTCAAATACATAAATTTATTTGGGTTCCACATCACAGATAGTGTAGACATTGCCATCATAATATCAAGGTGAGCATATCCCTGGTGAAAGATGGAAACACTTTTAGCAGGGCACAAAACCACCTTCCTCAGAACGGTTTCCTGCTTGACCACAAATGAAGGGCAGGAGATATGATGTGCATCACGTGCATGCTATGCATTGGCTAGCAGACCCCCAGCCCCCACCTGCTGCTGCATGCCTCAAATGTGTAACGCACATATGAGTGCATGTAGACAGTAGGCGCTGTATACTGAGGACCCAACACACATCATCTGTCCCTCAAAACATATCCATCTGGCAACACAGGGGGCACACAAATGAAAACACCATATGTTGTCACAATGTTTTAATGTTAAAAACATGCTCTGAAAGTAATGTTTCTGCTCTCACCTAATGCTTGATCTAGGAATCAAAGCTGCAACAATTTAGACCCAAACAATCATCCAAATCACAATTAGCATATGCTAACAGGTAGCACAGGCACAGGAACACAGACAGAATACAAACCAAAATACCTGCAGAAACCTGCAGAGATAACACCATGAAGGAGAAACATAGAAACATAGAAACATGATGACAGAAAAAGACCACAAGGCCCATCTAGTCTGTCCTTCCATAACAACAACTACAACAGTCCACTTTTTACCTTTAGAGACCCTCTGTGTTGGTCCCATGCTTTTTTGAATTCAGTTACTGTCCTCATCTCTACCACCTCCACTGGGAGACTATTGCACGGATCCACTACTCTTTCCGTAAAGAAATATTTCCGCATATCACTCCTGAATCTATCTCCCTTCACCCTCATCCCATGTCCCCTCGTCGCAGAACTTGCTTTCAATTGAAAGAGGCTCTCTCCCTGAACATTTATGCCACGGAGGTATTTAAACATCTCAATCATATCACCTCTATCCCGCCTTTCCTCTAAGGTGTACATATTAAGATCCTTAAGTCTGTCCTCATATGCTTTATAATGAAGACTACTAATCATCTTAGTAGCAACCCTCTGCACCGACTCCATCCTGTTCACATCCTTTTGAAGGTGCGGTCTCCAGAATTGCACACCATATTCCAAATGAGGTCGCACCAAAGACTTATACAGAGGCATTATCACCTCCTTTTTTCTGCTAGCCATTCCTCTCCATATGCACCCAAGCATCCCTCTAGCTTTTGCCGTCGCCTTTTCTACCTGTTTAGCTACTTTAAGATCATCGGACACAACTACGCCTAGGTCCCGCTCTTCTTTAGTGGACAAAAGTACTTCACCTCCTATGCTGTATTGCTCCCTTGGATTGCTGCAGCCCAAATGCATGACCTTACATTTTTTAACATTAAATCCCAGCTGCCAAATTCTAGACCATTCTTCAAGCTTAGCTAGATCCCTCCTCATGTTATCTACACCTTCCTGGGTGTCTACTTTATTGCAGATTTTGGTATCATCCGCAAAGAGGCAAACCTTACCCGACAGCCCTTCCGCTATATCACTAACAAAGATGTTAAAAAGAATCGGACCAAGGACAGATCCCTGGGGCACACCACTGGTAACATCCTTCTCCTCAGAGTGAGCTCCATTTACTTGTACTCTTTGTCGCCTCCCACCCAACCAATTTCTAACCCAAGCAGTAACTTTAGGGTCCATCCCTAGGGTGCTCAGTTTGTTTATAAGTCGCCTGTGAGGAACAGTGTCAAAGGCTTTACTGAAATCTAAATACACCACATCTAGAGCTCTCCCTCGGTCCAACTCCCTGGTCACCCAGTCAAAGAAATCAATCAGATTTGTCTGACAAGACCTGCCTCTGGTGAATCCATGCTGCCTTGGATCCTGTAATCCGCTGGACTCCAGAAACCTCACTATTTTCTCTTTCAACGGCGTTTCCATTAATTTACTCACCACTGAAGTTAAACTAACTGGCCTGTAGTTTTCAACCACATCCTTACTTCCGCTTTTGTGTAAAGGCACCACATGAGCCTCTCTCCAGTCCTTTGGCACCACTCCCGACTCCAACGAGGCATTGAAAAGGTCAGTCAGTGGAGTTGCTAGAACGTCCCCAAGTTCCCTCAGTATTCTAGGGTGTATCCCATCCGGTCCCCTCGCTTTGTCTACTTTAAGTTGAGCTAGTTTCTCACGAACACAGTTTTCTGAAAATTGTTGAAGATGTCCCTCGCTTCTGTTCTTATTTGTGGGTGTTTTCTGAGGTCCTGCTCCTGGTTCTTCATCTGTGAACACAGAACAAAAACATTTGTTAAGCAATTCCGCTTTATCCTTATCAGCTTCTACATATTCCCCCCCTGTACCCTTGAGTCTGACAATACCACTTTTGCCCTTCCTCTTCTCACTAATATATCTGAAAAATGTCTTATCCCCCCATTTTATTGCATTGGCTATTTCCTCCTCCTTTTGAATCTTTGCCTTCTTGACTACTTTGCTAGCTTCTCTAAGTTTTTCCAAATACAGATGCCTGTCTTCCTCTCTCTGTGATCTCTTGCATTTCATGAAGGCCTCCCTGCACTGTTTTTTGGGTAGACAGTGTGTGCCCACATATAGCATGATACATGGAATGCACAATTGAAGAAGCACAACAGTCACTCACACTGCCACACTCAAAACATAATGTGGCAATGTGAGTGTCCGTACCACAGGGCATAAGCAGGACTGTGCAGACGTGCAATGCAAGGTGGGTACATACATGCAGACTGTTACGTCCGCACAGTAAACAAACACAAGAACCAGCATGTGAAGAGGGAAATGATGGCCAAACATCTTACAGGGAACCACACAGAGGCCATAGGTCCACATGTTGTGTTTCACAAACGTAGTCAGTCATATGCACAAGCACCATCCACATACCAACATGATACAGTGATGCCACACATGCACGTAAACACCCTTGGCCAATGTAAACATCAATCCAGGATGGTGGTGTGCTTGAAAGCATTGCTGAGGCAAAACCTGTATCATGTCCAGGTGGAAAGCAGGTGGACATAGACAATAGGATCGCCACATCGTTGGCCCATGCCAAAAACATGGCTGTATGCATGTGTAGAATGAAACAGATGAGCGTATCCTGTGTGCCATGTCACACCCATGGCCAAAACCAAATAATAACACAACTGTGTACAAATGTACCACATACAGTGTCCATGTCAGTCACTGCTGCACACGTGGGGATCAGTACACAGCGTCCAAAGTGCAAAGTGTATCTGCAATCCAACAGGTCCGGTTAAAAGTGTTCTTGCAACTCTGGGCATGCATAGTCAAGTGTCACATACCAATATGCCACAGTCCTTGAAAGTTCATGTGTGTCCTCTACAATGAGCTGGACTCCCAGCAAAAGCATCGCAGCAACAGTGTGTCAGACACCTCTGTCATGGGGAAAGCAGCAGTCCAAGAGTAATACTGTCCATCCAAGTCATGTGTCCCACTCTCAGAGGTCAAACATCCAATGGGTCAATTCTCCTGAAAACGTTCCATGGTGTTGTTTCCCCAAACAGGTGGGTGATGGTGACACCAGATGCACTGTAAGAGATGCGTCCAGTATGTCCTCTGCCTTGTGTCAGGAGATGATAAGTATTGTAATGTTAGACACCTTGGAAAAACTGCACAAATTGCATACCGTTACACCTTAGGAAATACAGAAGAAAGGGATGCAAAGGCAAACATGACATGATAGCAATACAAACAAACCCGCATTCTGGTGACATCATGAGTTGTAAACGCAGACATGGGTGTCACATGGATATGGTCATGTCCATGCTCATGTCACACAGGCGTCTCACAGCTACACACTATATGCATCTGTTTATGTGACTATAGAGGCAACATTACATGCACATGAGACAATTATTAAATCATCAACACTTAAAGCCAGATGTAATCCCCCAAATAACAAAGGTGCAACCCACCTTGTGTGTGCATCAGGTGTACGTCATCAATCCCTTGAGGCACTAAACAGCAATATCAGGTCACAGTGAAGGGAGACAATGCCAGCAAAATGTGTAGAATCACCATGTCAAGCCACTGTTGATGCATGTTCACATCATGTCAATATCTGAGATAAAATAAAGGTGGTCAACAGTGGTCCTTCAGAACACAATACACATTTCTGCACACAGCACACAACACGTTGATAATGTCCACAATGTAAACAGCACTACGGAAGAGGTAGCACAGTCCCAACGACACCCCAGGTGCACAAACACCTCACATCACATGATAACATGATAATATGATAACACTGCCTCATCACACAGGCAACCTATAAACACGCACCCACACAGTATGCAAAGTTCAGCGTGCCAGATGTAACACATGGCCTTTATGTGCACAAGTGGAGAGTTGTAGACATAAAGGCCCAGTGAACATGCAGTGATCCCCTGTTGTTGGCTGATGGTACAATGTTGGGGTAGGGAGCAAGTGTAGGCCACCACCAAAAAGAAATAACCTACACACACATGCAGTTCTGTTGTACATGTCCCATAGACAGTGTGGCAGAGGACATACGGAACAAAAACACATGGGGATATGTGTGACAACAGCAAGAGATGGGTTAAGGAGGCATAAGTGAAACAAGGAAATCACCACATCAGCACAATATGACAGATCACTGAGGACATGTTTCTCCCCTGACTGCAGGCACACACAATGTCGCTGTAGATGCACCTACCCCAAATCACCGCATTTTGGGTGATGTACAGTCACGTGCCAACGCACCACAGCAACAGCATCCTCACGAAGTATGTCCTGTGCAGTGGGAAACACAAGAGACACAAACATATGTCATGTTCCAGCTGTGCATCACACACAGCATCTTCCTGTCCCCAGCTGTCAAACCCCACAACATCACATAATGACTGACTGCTCTCTATAACGATGTACAGATCCCTCACATGTGAGAGGCAGCACGGAGGTGTATGAGGCTATCTACAGGTGTAGGTAATCTCCCTGTCCCCTACCTTACCTCTCTGTTGTTGTACACACAGGTCAAGAGAGGTGTCTGCTCCCACCATGTTGCCACATCACACCAAGGTCGCAATATTAGGCCACAATCACCATATTGCCAACAATTACCCTTCTCCTTGTTTAGTGTTGTTCTAATGTTGTATGTTAACCCACTGACAATTGCTGAAACACATGGAAATATGCAGGCGCATCTCCTGTATCCACTGTCCAAATACATATCATGGTGTGTACATCTCATACCTTCAATAATATTGACAGCTGTGTGCTGATGATGTGCACAAATAGTCTGCGTCATGTCTGAAAAAACACACCCCCATGTCTGCTTATGACCAAACTGGGATGTCTGCATGCTATCCTACTGTGTGTCATTGAGAATGTCAAAGCATGGATAGCCTATATTTGCCCCTCAGAAAAAAAGCTCGCACCTAAGTCAGTGTGTGTATGCCAACATAACCCTTCCGTGCTAGGGTGCGCAATGTAGTTGTTGATGTGGACTGTACTCTCCTGGCCTACACACATACACAGCCTGTAGCTGAGGCATGATGGCATATGCTGAGATAGCATCAGCTAGATATGCCATCTCCTCCCCGGAAACCTGGTAAACCACAAGCCACCCACACATTCAGTGTTCAACGTGCCTACTGTAACCCACCCCTTGCTGATCTCGGTCTGATCACCTCTGTATGTGTGTACATATGCAACACTGCACTGACAGGCTATTCTCCAAAAAAAAAGGTATCAATGCTACCCCCCCTGGCTGGACACTGCACAGGTCCCCATCCTTCACCATATCCATGTCAGGGCTACGTGTTGACCTATACATGCAGACACACCTTAGGGTGACGTTAACACCCCGCACATATAGTTAATACCATGCTGACATACCAGTACTAAGCATGTGTATTTTGCGATGTATGACATGTTGCGACACACATAACAAACACACACACATAGGCAGCTGACAGGAGCTTAACAACCACAAAAGCAGCGCAAACCTGTATCATAAAAGCACACCCCAGTGGACAACGGTCTCAAAATATGGACTGCCCTCCCACTGTGAACATCGCACCATATGGCTGACACTGTGCTCCACCCATACCATCTAAACAAATAAGTGAGTTTGCACAAAAGCAGCTGCTATCACATGCAGCCACTAACTGGGAATGTGTCCCTCAAAACCTCCCGCAGGCGTATGAGCACCCACCCACGTCATCTGCCACCAACTGCTGGTGTGCACTGCTCACATTGTTTGTCACACACTCATGCCTATATGTGACGTTGGAATTGTCAGTCAAATGTTAATGCAGTGTGGCATCCGAATTATATCTTCACAGAAACATCAATCACTATAACCCATACACACATAGCAGAAGAACATGAAGGTGGAAAGATAGGCAATATGTACATGAGAAGATCTCTGCTATCAACCTCCGCCTGCCCGCTGTGCCCTCCCGTGTGTCACCACTGGCACGTACAGGGGAGCACGTTGGATCCTCCTCCAGATCCTCATTAATCTCTGCAGGGATATCGTGCCTGAGAGCAATGTTGTGCAGGATGCAACAGGCTATGATTATCTCTGCCACAGTCATTGGCCTATAGTGTAAGGCCCCGCCTGTCCTATCCAGACACCTGAAGCGACTCTTCAAAACACCAAAGGTGCGCTCTATGACAGAGCGGCTGGAGGCATGGGCCTCATTGTACCTCCGCTCTGCACGTGTGCGTGGCTGACGCACAGGGGTCAGCAGCCAGGGGCGACACCCATATCCTGCATCACCTGCGGGAAAGAAAGTTGCATGTGAATGCAGGGGCTCATGTTCACCGCAAATGACAAATGTGTAGATGTGAGAAACAAACGCACAACACATCCTGACAGAAACATATCAGAGCACAGCTATGCAATTCAGAACAATAGACATATGATGACGGAAAAGGAACACATGGCCTATCAAGCCTATACACCCATGGCAAAGACTACAACAGTCTGTTGTATACCTTTAGAGTTACTCTGTGTGTGGCACATGTGTATTGTAATGCAATCAGTGTCCCCATCTCTAGCTCCTCCACTGTGAGACTATTCCACCGATCCACTGATCATAGGTCCAACGTACATGTTAGCATAGTAGCCACTAAGCGACGTGCTGACATTTGAAAGAGGCCCACACCCAGAACATGTATGCCATGGAGGTCTGGCAGAGTGTACTCCATATCACCCTTGCACACCCTGTGCACTAAGGTCCACATATCAGGATGGAGCAGTCAGTCTCCACATGCTGCATACTGTTGAGCACCAATTGTCTCAGTAGCCGTCCTCTGCACTGTGTCCATTCTGTTCATAGCCTTTTGAAGGTGCGGTCTACAGAATCGCACACTGTAGCCCACATGGGTTTGCACCACTACCATATTCAGAGGCAGACTACCTTCCTGTGTATCTGCTCCCAATACCTCTCTGTATGCACCTAAGTAGTCCCCTAGATTTGCTGTCACCTTTGCATAATGGTTATCCACATGAGGATCAGAAGACACAACGATGCCTAGGTCCTGCTCATCTAGAGCAGCCAAAGGTAATGCACCCCCTATACTGTGTTGCTGCCATGGTTTGACACAGCCAATAAGTGTGACCAGACATATGCTAACATGTCCCCCAAGTTTGAAAGGTCCTGAACATCCATCAGATGTATCGAGACCCTCCTCAGGTTATGTAGTGCCTCCTGGGTGACTACCTCATTACTGAGAGAGTGTGTGAACCTCAGACAAACATGACACGGAGCATTTGTATGGTTTGGCAATAACATCAATGTTACATAACAGTGAAATGCTAGCACACAATGAACTGACATCACAGCTGCATGTGAAGGGCACCAATTCTCCCCCCCCCCCCCCATCACATGAGGCCAGTTGGACACACACACTCACTAGGATGGATCCACCACCAGGACAAACCTGCACACATGTGCGTAGTAACATGAACACCATGCGCAGGTCATGATCATAACACGTTATAATCCTGATGGCTCATGTCAAGTAGCTTCCCTGTTACTCCACGTTTATACTCCTGTACCAATGTGAACTCAGAACACAGCACTGTCTATCCAACATTTCCTATCTCAAAAATGCAGTTATAGAAACAGGGTGCTACAGAGGAGATGTTACCAAAATAAATATGAAAATACATAAATAAAGTTGTAATCCCGAGATACTCAGCCAGCAATATACAGTCCGCATACCGGCCCTCCTCAAATTGTGTGAATAGTGCCGAGTGATGCAGGATATGGGAGTCATGGGTGGACCCTGGAAACCTAGGGACCACATTCAGAATATGCAGATTAGCATCACATACAACCTGAACATTCAGGGAATGGTAGTGCTTGCGGTTGCGGAACGCTACCTCCCTGTCTCTAGGCAGGACCAGGGCAACATGTGTGCAATCAATAGCTCCCATCACGTGTGGTATCCAAGCTAACGCCTCAAAGGCCTGGTTCAGGGTCCCCCACTGTTGCCTAGTGTGGGGAAGGGCTATGTAATTCCCCATCCGGCTGAACATGGCACGCAGTACTTGGTGGAGACAGCGTGAGAAGGTGGGGCGGCTCATGCCACCCACTGCGGCCACAGACGACTGGAAACAGCCAGAGGCAAAGAAATGTAAGGCAGCAAGGAGCTTGACTAAACCTGGTATGGCATGGGACCGATCAGTCAGGGGCTCGAGGTCAGATCTGAGATCCTTATAGAGCTCCCTAATAGCCCTTGTGCTCAGTCGGTACAGGGAGATGACCTGGTCCTCACGCATGGCCTGTAGCTGGGCTCTGGGCCTGTAGAGGCGAGGCTGCCGAGCCTGCACCTCGGCACGCCTTCTGCGCTGTGCACGCACAGCACCTGCCTGGACCGCCCCCACAGCTGCAGGTCTGAGTTGCTGCGGGACTACACCCATGCCCTGTGCCTCAGCACCATGGTCACCATCTCCCCTGTCCTGCAACCGCAGCATCTGCCCACGTCTCAGGGCACATGCAGCAACATACATAGACGCCATACACCCCTCCCGCCCAGCCACACAAACACACTCAGGCACACACACGGACCTCCCTAAACAGTGAACACCTCACAAACCACACAAAGCACCACACACACAAAACAACCAACACTGACACCAACACCTGCTCTGACTCTCTCCGTTTATCTCTGCAACCACACACCTACTCTCCGCCGCCTAAACCCCTCACCGTGGACCAGGTATGCAGGCCGGTATATATAGTTTTCCTCTTGACAATGTGTACCTTGCACATTTGAAGTTGTGCATGCGCGGTGCCTGTGCGTCGCGTCCCTGCGCATGGGCTGTCTGTGCGTGGCGACACGTACTTGCGTGGTGAATTGCACATGCGCGGGACGTGCCCATTTGCCCTACAGCCTGTGCAAATGTTTGCGCATGGGCGGTAGTCTTTGCGTCACGCGCATGTGCACCTCGTGTTGCACGAGCATGTCGCCACGCACAGACGCACATCCGCAAGGTAGCGCATGTGCGCTGCGCACAGGCACCACGCCCACACAACTGCGCATGCGCGAAGTACACAAAGTAAAAAAACCTATAAATATGCCCCACACCTGGCATACGTCGAGGGTTGTGTGAGGAGTTTTAGGTGGAGAGAGGTGGAGAGAGTAACAGAGAGAGGTATAGAGATAGAGTTGGAGGGAGAGGCGTGTTCTGTAGTTTTGTGATTTGTAACTTGTATTGTGCATTTGGTACTGGGGTGTGTAGTGTGTCCTGTAATCTGTGGTTTGTAGAGTGGTCTGTGTTTTGTGTTCTGTGTTCTGTGTTCTGTGTTGGGGTGAGGGTCGGTGAGGGGGTGTGTGGTGAGGGGGGAGGGGGAAGAGGGGAGGGTGATGGAGAGGGAGTGGGAGAGGGAGGGGGAGGGGGAGGGGGAGGGGGTGAGGGAGGTGGAGGGGGTGGGGGAGGCGGGGGAGGGTGGGGAGGTGGGCACCGCCGCTGCTGCTGCTGCTGCTGACACACCCAGATAAAACAATAGACACACGTTCAGTATAACATATAGAGGGATTATAGTGATAAATAAATTAATTTCTTCCTTTCTTCTTATTCACTCACAATACATTAAAAATTATCATCCAGAGGTCTCAGATAAGCTACTGTTCCCCGGACTTTTAACTCGTCTGTAGGGGAACATGCAAGCTAAATCACATCAACGATCTCCTCAGGGATATGCAAACATAGGTTAGGGTCATCACTTCCCGGTTACCACAGGTGGTTGGACAACATAGCCAAACCCCTGTTTGGGCAGCATCTTCCTGCTCCCTCTCCCCTGCTGTCTGTTTTGCATATACAGCATAGTTACACACCTGTAACAGTTGGTCACTGGGAAATGTGTGAATAGGGCTGCACATGTGTGTTGAAGCGGGAACAACGGGGCCTGTCTGGGGTCGACAAGCAGCGTCATATAGGACACCAGCTAGCAGCATTGCACAGCGCCTACATGCTGCCCCCCCCCCATATCACCACCTCCAGACAACACATTGGTGAAATGGTGGGAGAGACAGAGGCAGACATAGGGGGAGAGAGAGGGGGAGTGAGGGAGAGTGGGAGAGACAAGGAGGGTGAGAGAGGGTGACACATCCCCTAGAGGCAATGTTGTGTTTGTGCGGAGCAACCCCTTCATTTCCGTGACATCAGCTGGTACAGGTGTGTAGGTATGCGGTTCCCAGAACAGAGAGGGACATAGTTCCTACTGGTGGGGGCCCCTAGTCGTAGATGCCAGGGAAGTGTCCCTGGAGTGGTGGGGCCATGTGGAGGGGTTCCACTACCCATCGTGGATCTCCGCCATCCCCTATGGGGGGCGCTTCAGAGTCGGGGATGTATGGGATAGGTGTTGTACTGCGGCCTGATCAAACATAGCATCCCTGTGTGGGCCTCCACCAGAGCAGTAATGGCCCGTGAAGGTGTGAGCTGAGCACCATGTAACTGCTCGTCAGCTGTCATTCACACAGGCAGGATGGCGTGGAGCCCTGGAGGCTGCCATGGCTCTCACATGGTGAGTGGTGACATGGACATGCACAGCAGATGGTGTGCCATGATAGAGGTATGTGAGACACTTTACAAAACAATAGGAGACATCTCTCTGTGAAACTGCTGTACTCACATGGGATGGATCCAAGTGTGGGGATAGCTGAGGGGACCGCATATGTTGCTGGGTCCCCTGCAAATAGACAGCCACGGCTCCCCCACATTTCACAGTATAATGTTCCTTCCCTGCATCTGGGGCATGGGCCTATGGGATGGATAAAGATAGATGCTGCTGCTTGACCAAATGAATGTACACAACCACCATAGGCATGACATGTGTCTGTGTCCGTAGGGGGACCATATCATGCTGGGTCCCTGGGTAGGGTGGACCTGCCATTACAGCTTGAACCTCACTGATACGCCCTGATGACGTGATTGCACTAATGTGTAGCACTAATGTGTAGCACCACAGAAACATTATGGACGTAGTGTCCAGGGCCTCTGACAGGCCCTGCATAGCTTGGCCCACAACAAGATTGCGGCCCCATGCCACTGGGTGTGGTTCCAGGGGAGGGGTCAGTAGGGGCAGGCACTCCACAACGCATGGTTTGAGCGGATGGGAGGCACCTGTTTGTCCATCAATGGGTGGTGATGGTGCAGCAATGGCATTGCAATGTTCTCTGACTGACCTCATTTGTATACCAGTGTGTGAGAGGTGACGTTGTTAACCCAGCACTGCGTCGTGTGGGATGGCACGGTGTTTTACGCCCATTTGTGGACACCAGCTGGATACTCCCTCCCACCTGAACGCATGGGCGCGCCTTGTGGCCGGTTTCATGGGCGCAAAACGGCCATGTCACACATCCAGGGTGAGGGGGGGGGCATACAGCATTCAGCCATCCCTAACCAGGTTCAGTGAATTACAGACTGTGGGTCTGGATGTCATATTGTCCCCTCCCCCTGCGACAGTGGGTCTGTGACCGAGAAAATGTCCCTGCGGGGGACCTGTGACAGACCTGGGTGCAGAGGGTACCACACCTAGTTTTTGCGGCATGGGGCTATGTGGATCATGTTGTCTCTGTACCCCTGGGGCTTGCATAGTGTCCTGGCAATCCACAGAATGTCAGAGGGGACATATATCGGGTCATGCCCCCAGCTGCGGAGAGGGCACTCCTCGCATGTCATCCATGAGCCGGAATGAGGGAACCTAACTATGTAACTGTGGCATGTGACACACCTGTAGAGCGGTCTATATCTGTGGTTCCGTAGAGTTACGATGATCTGGTGAGGTGGTACATGTGTAGGGTCCATGTGTGCCGGAGCACAGCACTACTCATTCTGTCTGACCGATATCTGACATTGCCATGGAGATAGACCGCCAGGAGATGGGTATGTTGCTCTCTGTCAACCGCCCACAGTTTACGGGCCTTGCTGCAATATGACAGAGAGGCTGTGACACCTCATTTCGCCACCTAGGACATGGCTACCTGATTGTGTGAACTACTCGTGTGTTGCCCTATCAGGGCGGGTTGAATGTCTGGGGGGACAGGCTCATTGCTCCGTGCCCCCATATGTCTGTGCTGGGATGAATCCTCTGGACTTCCAGGTGGCTGTGGGTGAGGTGTTCAGTAGATGAGCACCCCACCCCAACTTGACAGCATCTGTTGTGGGGGTGGGCAGAGGTGGCGTTTGTGGGACAGGTGACACCTCCCAACTTTCTTGTGCTTAACGCCCCCAGTCCAGGGGCCAAGTGGGGTGCTCTGCAAACACTCTCCGATCAGAGTGACAGCCTGTTGCATGCGTCCACTGGGAGGGGTGGGAGCGTTGGGCTGCTCCCAGTGCAGACGTGCAAAGGGGGACACATGCAACGTAGCTGCCATGTGCCCCAGCTGCTGGAGCATCTCTCGGTCTGAGAGGCGGGTTGCTTGTAGTGCCCAGGATCACAGTTGCACAATGCAAGGATAGCGAAGCTGCAGCAGATGGGTGGTTGTCAGTCTTCTACCTTCCCGTGCTCATCTGACCTCCAGCGATTTGTTGAGAGTCTGGAGGGATGCCCTGCGATCTCTGAGACGGCATACATCTTGCCGTATACGTGGTGTGTGAGAGGGAGAGTGGACTGGTCCTCAGTCTTTGACTTTGTCCAGATGGGTCACTCGTCCAGGTGTGGTCATAGACATATCTCCCTTGTACGGGGAAGGGCAGCTCCCCCAACCATGCACCTTGTGCATACTCTGGGTGCTGTGGCCGGGCCCAGGGGGTGGGCTTTGTAGTGATAGTGCCCTCCCTGAAAGCGGAAAACCAGTAAACTTACGGGGTATTGGGTGGCTGTGCACATGGGTGTAGGCATCCTTGTGAACTGTGGATGGGGGCAAGTCCGGGCTGTGGGGGTATGGGGATACGTTTCCTATTTCATGCCATGTGTACATCTCTATGAAGCATAACCTGCCCAGTTCTGTGGGATCTCAAATGTGTCTGTGCCCTCCTGTTGTCTCAGTTATGTGGAGATAGGGGCTGTGAAACACAGGACCCTGTTGTGGAGGTGTTCCCACTTGTACCCCTCCTGAACTAGGCAACGCTTTACCTCTGGGACCATTTGGGGTGAGTTTGTGGGAACTGACCTTCTGTTCTGTTGTGGGGAGGGGAGGCTTCAGGAAAGTGGCCTGTGGCACCTCCTATGATGGACATAGTCTAGGGTTCCGATTGTCTGTCCCACCATCCGTGCATGCGGTGACATAGACCTCATGGGATTGTCGACATATGTTTTACGTGGATGGCCAGGGGGGGGGGCATGTACCTTATCAAGGACCCCGAGGCCCTGTGGAGGCTGACGCTGCTGTGTCGGCTACAGCTGGGTGGCTTGCAAATTTGGTGGCTCCGTAGATTAGTGACCCTTTTTATCAGGTTGGGCAGAGGGTGGTCCATGCTGGGCATATGACTGCTAGCATCCGTTGGTTCTGGGCAGGGAGGTGTCTTTGTCGGCTTTCCCCTTTGCAGGATTGCAGATCTTGGACAGCCTGTTCAGGCTGGTCCTGTCAGCATCCACTTCTTTGGATGTTTGCTGCCACCATGTCCCTGACAGGTTGCAATGAGTACAGGGGGTGTAGCACTGTTTATCCTGTATACAGTGTTCCAGTTCGGCGGATGCCAGCCAGGCACGTGTCCATGACACAATGGCAATGGCGAAGACTCAGCCTGTGCCCTCACACCGGTCCAATGGTACCCTGTTGGCAACATTTGGCTTTGTCTGGGCATGCCTGACAGGTGCTACATATACCCTTCCTCTGTCATACGGGAGGGGCCGACGTAGGAGTTATAGATGTCGTTGCAACTCCATCAGAACCGTACCCATGTACATGATTTTGGACAATATCCTGGCTGACAGCAGGGATGCATGGCAGGCACGGCAACCCAAGGCATCTACGTTCGTGTGCCCCTGCCAGAAGGGTTGACGGCATGCCATCTGTGACAGTATATTCTCATCATAGCGTACCCCACCACAATAGAGTGCTGAGGGGGCTATGTTGTTTGGGAGGCTGGTGACGCAGGTCTCAGGGTAGATATTATCCTGCTAGTGGCCATATGTGGAGGTTTTGAGAGGTGTATCCCATCCTTTTCAGTAGAGTATCCATTACGTTCTGATGTCCTGGCAGGGTTGACGCCACCCTTGGCGTCCAGGGATATTGGTGATTGTCTGGATCCTGTGGCCTGTGCTCTGATTCAGTTGCCACTGGACCGGTGTGGACCCTGACTACATGTCTGTGCATATCCTGGTGGGACATATCCTCAGGCGATGGCAATCGACTCATGGGACATGCAGGCCCCTCCTGGAGACTTACATTAGTACCCTCGGAGCTGTCACAGTCACCAGGCCCCTCAGAGGATTGGACATATATTTTCACTGGGCGCTCAGGCTTAGTGCGGTTCTGGTACTGAGGAGCGTGGGTACATGGGTGACCTGGTACCAGTGTGCCACAGATTGCACCCATCCGCACTGCTGGTCCGTTTGCCCATGCTGTGACCCGAATCTGTGTGGGTTCCGGTGACACAATGTGTGTGGTCTGGGGTGGTAACGAGGACCTTGATGCCCCAGGATAGCCGCAGGACAGCGTTTGGTGGACAGCATCCTCTGGTCCAGTGACACTGGCTATGCCTGTGTAGTGGTACCGGCCACAGCCAGTACCCAGGAGCATGGCCCAAGGGGGTTCAGACGGGGTTACGGCTTCCAGACCTTGCTGTGGCCACAAAATGGCCTGTGGAGACTGGGGATCCCTCCAGGGCTTTTTAGCCATAGTGCGTTCCTCAGGGGCAACGCCGTGGCATCCCAATGTTTGGAGGGGGTAGGACCCTCTCAGGACCGGCCAGCTGTTGGTTTGGCTACATAGGATCCACAGGGGGAAGGTCACTTCCCTGGTGACATGGCTGCCACCACAGCCACGTCAGTGTGGTCGTGGGTATTGAGCTTGGCTGCTCAGTTTGGCCAACCACTCTTGTATGCCATCCCACATGTCAAACAATCAGACATGGAGTGAGTGGGCCCTAGGCATTCAGGACAGCAAACATGGTTGTCAGTGATAGAGGAGCTACCGGCACATTTTGCACATGTCTTCAGACACATGGATTGATTTTCCATGATGACAGTGGAATTACGGCCTATGCACAAATGGAAGGGCAACGTGCAAAGGACGTTTTCACTCCTCTCCTGGTATTTTGTTTGGGTGAGGTCAACACAGCTCCTAGGGATGGGAGTTAACATACACCAGTGTTACCGGTAGGGAAGATGTCGGCAGGCGCAGACACAGGAGTGGCAATACCATTGAGGTGTTTTGCGCTCACAGGAACAATGACCTGCTGGTTTGGCATAACATGATGAACTGGGGAGCAGCATTTGGGAGAGGCATCAGGGCAGCACACAGGCGCTGTGTGATGCTCCCATATGCTTCCCCATTGGCCTCTGGGGAGCGGTCACACACAGGCGCGACATGTGACAACTAATCCCTGCTTTTTTCCGGTGATTAGCTGTCCCCAGTGCCAACCGGAATGCATAGCTGTGGGTCCGGGCATGTGTGCAGTAACACCTATGTGCTTTGGGCGTGGCACCCTGAACACAGCAATCCATTCCCCTGTGGCCCCCTTGACTGACATGGCGTAGCCCTACCACGTTATGGTTGTCAGACATGATGTCCAGCCTTCCCCCCCCCCCAACGCTGTATGTGGTATGTTTTACACATTTGTGGTGACATTATCTAGACATGTCATCCAACACACACCCATTGGCAAAATGTTATCCCAGCACACATGGGTGATGTGACCATACATGGGATGTTCGGTGGGTGGCCCTATGCACCTTACCGGGGCCACGTCCATGACATGTGGCTTTCTACAGGTCCATGGATAGCAATGTTTGACACACTACAGGCGCTGTGTGACCTGTCTGTCGTGGGGATAATGGTAGGTACGTCTGACCTATTTGGCCACTGTTGCACGCAGCATACTGCTCTTGGTGGACGTGCAACTTTCACATTTACGCCTATCGGATGTTGTTATGTTCCTCTGACCTGGGCCCTCGTTGGTTATGGGAGGTGTGACTGCAAACACTACGGGGCAGGGGCCTTTGCATCGGGTATGACCTATTGCCACCTATGCTCATGTGTGGGTTTCAGTCTGTGGTGTGCAACATGAACAGGTGCATGTATCCTTCCAACAACATCTGTGATATTCATCTGCAAAGAGGTGTGTGCTGCCTGGGGGCTGGGCAGATGTGTGACCTGACTCAGCATGCATTGCTGGGGACATGTCTCTGTTACAGACCTTCGGAATTGGATCTCTTAGTTGATGTGGATGAGGTTTTGTTTATTTATTTTTTATTTATTTATTTTATTTAGACAGTTTTGTATACCGCCTTATCCTTCAATCAAAGCGGTCACAACACAATTGGGGATACATTTAACACACGGGGATATGAGACACATACACTAATACTTACAGGGAACATGGGCAATGGAGGGTTAAGTGGCTTGCCCAAGACCACAAGGAGCATCTGTGGGACTAGAAACCCCAGTCCTTCCGGCCCAAGGTTGCTGTCCTCTAGTGGGATTTGAACCCCCAACCTTCCGGCCTGAAGTACCTTTCCCCAACCACTAGGCTACTCCTCCCTATGCACATCCCCATCTGCATCTACCTGATCATCTGGGTACATCTACGGTGTGTGTGCCGAGCTGAGGACCCCATGGACTGTGCGAGATATGCAACCTACCCACCATATCTTAGGAACATATCTGACTGACATACCCTCCGTTACAGTCAGCTCTCGGGCCCCCTGGGTCTTGGGTGTCCCACAGCACCTCAGCAGCGCAATACAACATAGCAGCAGGGTGTTTCCACGGAAAGCATACGCAGGTATCAGGCCTCCTGGAGATGGGGAGAATGGATTCAACAGCATAGGCACACTGCACCATATCACCAGGGTGAGTGAGGGCCCACTCTGATGGGCTCCCTGTACTCCTGGGGATAGGGGGGATGTCTTAAACAACATTGGCAAATGACCCCATAGCACCAGGGTGATTGAGGGCCCACTCTGATGGGCTCTCTGTACTCCTGGGGATAGGGGGGATGTCTTAAACAACATTTGCAAACAACCCCATATCTCCAGGGTGACTGAGGGCCTACTTTGATGGGCTCTCAGGGCTCCTGGGGATAGGGGGGATGTCTTAAACAACATTGGCAAACGACCCCATAGCACCAGGGTGATTGAGGGCCCACTCTGATGGGCTCCCTGTACTCCTGGGGATAGGAGGGATGTCTTAAACAACATTGGCAAACAACCCCACATCTCCAGGGTGACTGAGGGCCTACTTTGATGGGCTCTCAGGGCTCCTGGGGATAGGGGGGATGTCTTAAACAACATTGGCAAACGACCCCATAGCACCAGGGTGATTGAGGGCCCACTCTGATGGGCTCCCTGTACTCCTGGGGATAGGGGGGATGTCGTAAATAACATTGGCAAACGACCCCATAGCACCAGGGTGATTGAGGGCCCACTCTGATGGGCTCTCTGTACCCCTGGGGATAGGAGGGATGTATTAAACAACATTGGCGCACAACCCCATGGCACCAGGGTGACTGAGGGCCCACTCTGATGGGCTCCCTGTACTCCTGGGGATAGGGGGGATTTATTTATTTTATTTATTTATTTATTTATCTATTTCTTCTATACCGTCCCTTCCAGAGATCAGGGGCGGTTTACATGGAACAAGTAAACAAATTTGTATACTAATGTATACATTACATGGAACAGAGATTTTTAACTTTATACAGATAATAGTTAGTATATTACACGGAACAGAGATTTATAACTTTATACAGATAACAGTGTATTAATTGTCGGAACTATTTACATTTTGTATACTTTTATAAATTTCTGTATCATAGTATTGAGCAGAATTTTCTACCTTTTTACAGGTAGTGAGGCGAGGAACTGCTGAACTATTTGCAATGGTTGTTTACCAAAAGGTTATTACAATGCATTACAGGGTGAAGCATTCATTAGTCATGTGTGTGTGTGTGTGGAGGAATTAATTTCCTTTTTTTTTTTTTTATTCGAGAGTGTTTTGGGGTGTTTGTGGTGGGTGTATGTGTTAGGTGTATGTGAGTGGGTAGTTGGGTGTGATTTTAGGGCTTTGTTTTTGAGTGTCTGGGGATGATGTGTGGTTGGACTTGGGGGTATGGGATTTCAAAGTGTTCGGAGAAAAGGTATGTCTTGAGTTCCTTTCTAAATTGGGTGAGGTCTTTTATGATCCGAAGGTTTATTGGGAGATCGTTCCAGAGCATGGGGGCAGTGAATGTGAATGCTCTGGTGCTGGTGGATTTTTTAGTTTTCTTGAATGAATTTGGTATTTCAAGTGAGTGTGTTGCGTTTAGTCTGCGAGTTCTTGATTCAGATGGGGCGTGTAATAGTGTGGATAGATATGAGGGGGCGATGTTGTTCAGGAGCTTGAATGTGGTTAGAAGGATTTTATATCTGATTCTGCTGTTTATAGGGAGCCAATGCAATTCCAGCATTATTGGGGTTACATGGTCTACTAGGCGTGCTTTAGTGACTACTTTTGCACAGATGTTCTGGGCTCTTTGAAGTAGGTATGTACTTTTTTGTGGTAGGCCAATTAAGAGACTATTACAATAGTCAAAGTGTGGGGTGATGAGTGTGTTAACAACTGATCTAAAGTCATGGGTGTCAAGAAGGGGCCTTAGATGTTGTATGGTTTTGAGTTTGTAGAATATGGTTTTTACTGTCTGTTTTATATGTGGTAGCATGGTGAGTGTATGGTCTATTATTACACCTAGGTATTTTACTTCTTTTTTGACGGGTATAGTCGTATTGATGATTGAGATTGATGTTGGATAGGTGTCCTCAGTCACGGGTGATCTTGTTACGAACATTGCTTCAGTTTTTTTGAGGTTGATGCTGAGGTAGTTAGATTCCATCCATGAGGTGGTCTCAACCATGCATTCGGATAGGGCATCGTAGGTAGGGTTTTTGGTGGTTATAGGGATAGCAAGCATGATGTCATCAGCATAGATAAAGTGACTAATTTTGTGTTTTCTGAATATTTTTGTAATGGGTTGGAGGTACAGGTTGAAAAGGAGGGCAGAAAGGGCAGATCCCTGGGGTATTCCTTGTCCTTGGGGGAAGGTCTCTGATACTTCCTGGTCTATTTGAACACGTATTAGTCTGTTTGTGATGTAAGACTTAAACCAATTGAGTACTGTCCCACCTATTCCTAGGTTTTCTAGTCTATTGATCAAAGTAAGGTGGTTGATGTTGTCAAAGGCGGCAGAGATGTCTATGAAAAGGAGTAGGAAGCCTTGACTGCTATCATCTGTGCCTTTGATGAGGAAGTCTATCAGTGTAATTAGAAGGGTTTCTACACCGTGATAGGGGCGGAAACCAAACTGGTGAGAGTCTAGGGGTTTGTGTTCATCGATATGGTCTTGTAATTGTAATTGGACGTTGTTTTCTATTATTTTAGCTATAAATGGAATGCTGGCTATCGGTCTGTAAGAGTTTGGGTCTTTTGGGTCAAGTTTATTGTTTTTTATTATTGGGCGAAGCGTAGTGAGTTTTAGGGCATTGGGCATGATGCCCTGATCAAGGGATTGATTCACCATGTGTTGGATGTTTTCAGTGAGTTCTTCCTTTGTACATTTGATCCATGACACAGGACATGGATCAAGTGGAGAAGTTGTGGTGTTGATAAGTGTTATGATCCTAAGAAGGTGTTTTTGATCTATCGTTTGAAAGGAAGTCCATGTGTTATTAGATTCAGTGTTTGGAGGTAGTATCATTGGTATGGTGTTAGACTTGCATTTTAGTTTTTTTGCAAAGTGGGTTGCTAAGGTTTGTATGTTTATAGCTGATTGTTTTGGCTCTTGGTTTTTAGCTTTTGTCAAAGTTTTTATGATTGCGAATAGTTCTCTGGGGTGATTGATAGCCATGTTTATTACTTTGGAGTGGTAATCCTTTTTTGACTTTTTTGTCTTAAATAACATTGGCAAACAACCCCATATCTCCATGGTGACTGAGGGCCCACTCTGATGGGCTCCCTGTACTCCTGGGGATAGGGGGGATGTCTTAAACAACATTGGCAAACAACCCCATATTTCCATGGTGACTGAGGGCCTACTTTGATGGGCTCTCAGGGCTCCTGGGGATAGGGAGGTTGCCTTGAACAACATTTGCACACAACCCCATATCTCCAGGGTGACTGAGGGCCCACTCTGATGGGCTCTCTGTACCCCTGGGGATAGGGGGGATGTATTAAACAACATTGGCACACAACCCCATGGCACCAGGGTGACTGAGGGCCCACTCTGAAGGGCTCCCTGTACTCCTGGGGATAGGGGGGATGTCTTAAACAACATTGGCAGACAACCCCATATCTCCATGGTGACTGAGGGCCTACTTTGATGGGCTCTCAGGGCTCCTGGGGATAGGGGGGTTGCCTTGAACAACATTTGCACACAACCCCATATCTCCAGGGTGACTGAGGGCCCACTCTGATGGGCTCTCTGTACCCCTGGGGATAGGGGGGGATGTTTTAGACAACATTTGCACACAACCCCATAGCTCCAGCGTGGCTGACACACCATGTGATGCACGTTTTACAACCCCTGAGGATTGCCCATATGTGTTACCCTGCAGATGCAGATCCCGCCATCAGCACATGATTTTTCCGGACCCTCCTTAGGCAGATCTATGGGCTAGCTGTGTTACAGTGTGTTGTAGCACATCAACAGCAGCAGATGCCATGACTCCAGGATGGCATAATGCCCTCTGTGACCACGTCCGTCAACACCTGGGTACATGGCAAACCACTCAGACGTGCTACATGAAGATTTCTGCATGTGGTTTCACCTGCTGCACTTTACTGATGTAGACTACCTACACACAGCAGCATGGACATCTGCAATCAACCCTGTCTGTGTACATGGTTATTATGACCTGTGGCCATACACTTACCTCCCGTTGGTTTTCTGCCACACGATTGAAACGCCTTGTGATCTGCTCCCAGGCCCTCCGGACCTTCCCTGTGTCCCTTCCCCTGGAGGCCCCAGGGAACAGCTTGTGCAGCTTGGGCCCAATCAATGTCGCCAGGTGGCGCAGCTCGCGGCGGCTGAATGCAGGCTTCCTAGTTCGGGACGCCATTTTCCTGTCTGCAGGTGTCGACGTGGCGACGCACGCGACGCAACTTCCGCATTTGCGCATAGCGGCTCGCGAACATGCGCACCGCATGGCTACGCGACAGAGATAGGCGCGCTATTGCATTCCGCATGGCTGCGTGGCAGGAATTTGCACATTGAAAATGCACGCATCTTTCTGCTGCACTGTTTAGGGTGTCGACAACAGTATGTCTACTGATCTCTGCAGCCACACATAGCACCGATGTGGCTCTCATGTACAAAAGAACACTTACATTATTATGGATTATTCCTGTTTACACAGTGTGGTCTTGAACCTCTGGACACATATCCACTGATTGCTAGTGCATTGTCTGATGAGGTGTGCTATGTGTGTCACATAGCAGGTACTGCCAGGACACTTATAACAAGGGGTGCTGACAAACCATCAGCGTCGGCAATCAGACACCCTGGTGATATGGGGTTCTGTGTGCCACTGGAGTATGTTCAGTGGTGCATCTCCATGTGTGCCCTGCAATGATGTGGAGGTTGCCATAAGGGGGTGGGGGAAGCACCAAATTTGAACATTGCACATGCACAATAGGTTGCGTGCTGACCATTATGAGGTGATGTAGGTCGGCATGCCACCTTACTGCACGTTATCCTTTACTATGTGTGCTGGCATACAGTCCTGGTGGCAGAGGTGTAGCACAATGGTTGATACATGGACTACTAAACCAGGGGTCATGGGTTCAATTCTCCAGTGGGGCTCTGGATTACATGTCTCAGGCAGCACACATTATTATACAGCAGTGCCAACTTAGGCATAGTGCTTTTAATGTACATTGGTGCTGCGTGCGGCATATATCTTCTTACGTTGCAACAGTGTTACCTGCGGCAGTCTCCTTTCTACATTACATATGTACTGCCAGGGGCAACACCCTTACAGTGCTATAAATGTCATGTGCAGTGAAGCATTGTTCCTAATGTATCAACGCACCCCTGATAACCGCAGCACACAGTCTGCAGGATTGCCTGTTTAGCCAGCCAGGCATCTGTTCTCAGCGATAGAGCTGTGTCCCACAGCTTACCTCACTGCCTGTGAAGCCAGAAGAGGTGTGTTTCCGTCCACAGTGGGGTTATTTGTGGGTGCAGCCAATGACCGGTGTTTTAATGGAAATTAGTGGTGGCAGCTCTAGGATCCTCACAGTGCTGTAAGCCTCAGGTGCCCCATAAGCCACCTTATAGGGCAGCCTAGGGTTACAGCACTGTGATGGTTTCTCTGTTGGCAGTACTACATGACATTACACACATACTGCTCCAGGCAGCCCCCATGTCCCCTGTAGAATAGTTATCTCCATGTTACAATGCCCTGTTCAATGTATGGCCAGTTTGTGCAGAGTAAACAGCACTGATGCTGACTAGCACAGTATATGCAGCAATGTGCCTATCTAAAAATGTTTGCTGGGTAACCACACTAGGGATTTGAACCACCAATCTGTCGCTTCACAGGCATTGCATTCACCACTGTGTTACAGCTCTATATGTGTGAGGAGAGGTCTGGCTGGCTACAATATGACGTCTGCAGACTGTGTGTTGCGCTTAACAGGGTAGGGGTACTCCACTCGCACCCATGATGCACTGCACATGCAAAGCAGCAGTCTACAGATTTTCCGAGGATGGGGTGTGCACCCCCACAGCACCTAGGCCTAGTGGTGGGTACAGACCTTCTGTGTTGCTGCTACAGAGTGGCTACAGACCATCTCAGTGTGGGGGGCCTGTGCTCACCCTGAGGGTGAGGTGGGGCGCACATCACCTGTCCTGGCTGAGATGGCCTATACTTCAGATCCCATTTGTGCCGATGTTTGATAGGTTGTTCCATCAGACACACCTACGGTACACCTCTGTCCATCTCTATATCCCAGAGACAGAGGAGGAGTGTAACTCTTGCAGATGCACAAGGGAACAAACGGAGCAAGAGACGAAAGTAGGTTTGGACCAGACTGCTTTATTGAAGAATATCCCTACGCGCTTTGGCTTACGCCTTCTTCGGGGGACATACAGCTACCATGGATAAAACAAACAATGTTATAATAATGGACATATATAACATACAAATCCAATAAATAATGTGAAGTATGAATAAGAACAAATAAATAAATATGTATATAAAAAATATATTAAGACAATAAAATGACTAATATATTATGTGTGAAAAAAATGTAACATTTAAACCAACCAGAGGAACAAACAGAGGGTGAAAAATCAATAAAACAAAATATATAATAACAATAGAGTTAAAAACAAATGAACTACATCTTACTAAATAAATTAAATCAACGAGGGCCGAGACAGAGGACTAAGATATTGTGAAAAGCAAATTAAATTAAAACTAGTTGATAATCCACATGAATACAATTCTGTACATGTATACATATAAATAACAGAAGTAAAAATATGTATTGAACAAATAAATATAAAAATAAAATAAAAAATAAAAATAATAGTAATGAAACAATTAAATGAATATATAAAATATATAAAAAAAAATATATATATATATACAAATAAATATAATAAAATAAATGGTGACATACCAGTGTTGTACAGGTTGAGATGTCTCATAAAGACAATTGGGTAAAAAAGCACTATGTATTGATAGCGCCGTAATTGATGAGGTTGTCTCTTAAGGACAATTGAGTCGTAGCACTATGTAATAGCTATAAAAGGAAAAACTATATAATCACTCATTAGACCAAATAATACATGAAAAACAAAACATCAAATGTACCAAAAATAATAAATAATTAAATAATACATAAAAATGGATAAAATGGGTAATAAAATTAATAATAATAAAAATAATGATAATAATAATAAATGTAACTATAAATAAGATAATATTGGAATACTTGCATCTAAGTTTGTAAATCATGAGATGTTGGACAAACTTAAGACATACCATCAAAATAAAATACTTGTAAAACAATAATATATTAAAAATATATTAAAAATATACAACAATGAATACAGGGAAATAATGAAATGATAATAAATATATATATATTAATATTAAATGTAAAATGAAAAGGAAGAGAAGAACTCTACATGAGTGAATCTATAAACAGAACATGTATCCTGCAAAGAGGACCAAGATGATGGTATAATCAGCTGCGAATATATAGTGAATATAAGTCTTGTGTTATCAATAGGGAGGAAGGAAGGATTTCAATGATCAAAATGGAAGTATCACCATGAGAGGGAGGCACGGAGGGGAAATATATTCTGTCAAAAAAAGGGTAAAAGTGCTGAATGTGGGAAATGAGTTTAGAGCAGTAAATTACCATAGCGACATATTCTATTATTGTATGTGTTTGTGTGAATTAAAGGGTATGCATGAGGAAGTGTTCTATATGCTAGTTACATCAATATAGGTTGAATTGATTTTACGCGTATTTATTAAATGCAGTTGACATTTAACCAAAAGGCTTTATTGAGGAATATCCCTACCTTACAAGATTATAGTCTCATAATGAACTAAGTAAAAATGTTGTATGTAATATAATAATAAATTAGAGTGGGACTATAATATAATAATAAAAAATAAATGAATGAATAAATAAAAACAATATTAAATAAAGGGAACTATAAATAAACCGATCCATAAAAAGCATTCATATATTATGTCGATTAAAGCTGCAAGGGAAACTACAGAGCATAATGAAATAAACTGCAAAAATGTAGTGAGTTGACAACTTTATAATTCGTAAAAGGACAAGGGAAGTTAGATGGTATCAATGCGCTTTCACTGCGGAGGGGAAAATCCTGAGGGAGAAGAGATTATCGCGAAATAATTAAACCATACAAAATGTCATTGAAATGCTAAATGTTTAGTATAAGTTGGAACAGTAAACTAGCATGATGACATATATTGCCGTGGTATATACATTGGCAAACAAAGGAATGTGCACATGGAGGTCTTCTATATGCTAATGCATAAAATTTAATCGCTAAACTGATTTTCACGAATGGATGTAAAGAAAAGTATTGGCGTGGGTAGTGGATAGTAAGTGAATGATATACCTTGTATTGTAAGCACATGAGTGAAGAACATGACCTGATAAATAGGAACAGAGTGAATCGGAGTATTCGGGACGGAGTGAAAACATTGAGCTAAAAGATAAGGATAGTATAAGCGAAATAAAAGCTGACTCAGCAGGACCCGAACTTAAACCAAACCAAAGATATAAATATGTATCGTACTTACTGTTGAGGCGGGCAAATGTAAACATAGAATATAGCCAAATGGGAAGATTCCAAAAGACCAACGTGTCGAATCTTGTACACAATAGCATCAGGAGCTAGCACTGTGTGACAGTTATTTTATAGACGCCAAATTTCGCGCCTTTTTTAGGAAAGACGTCACAATTGGGCGGAGCTTAGAAAAAGTTAGTGCAACAACTATATAAAAAAGAAATTTTGTATGTTTTTGGGAAATTGTATCATCAACTAGTGTGTGTTATAGAGTATCAGTTTTTGCTGTGTGTGTAAAAATGGACTATAAAATAAAATCGTCAAGGCTATTAGGAACAATAAATTGGATGCAGATAACATTGTAAAAATATCATCAGATGATAAGCTGAGCAAGTAGTAAAGCTGGTGATGAAGCTGAAGGTAATTGAATATACATTAAAAGAGAAAAGAAATTGGAAGTTTAAGACTGTAAAAATATAAAAATGTATATATGATTGAATATATGAATATAAGAAGAAACAAAGAAAATGATGAATGAAAAATTGACAACCATATTAAATCCTGTGTACAAGAAAATATGAAACAAATTGTGATAAAATAAATACAAAAAGGTTCTTAAATAACAGTGCAAGTATGAATCCAAAGGTCCCTGTAGATAAAACGTTATTAAAATTGATATTTATAAAAATATAATTATGAGGGAAATGATTATGAAAAATATTAATGTAAAAAAACTGAGAGATCACTCTCCTGATTGAGTCCAAATGGATGTAAACTGTTAAAATTATAAATAAACCGTTGTTCCAACTTAAGTAAAGTGAGGTTGATATCACCACCGCGCCAGTGTGGTATAGCAGTTTTGATCACCAAAAACTTGAGATCGCTGACAGTATGTCCCTTCTCTGCCCAATGTGAAACCAATGGTTTATCTGTAAGTTGTCTTTGGATATTGCTCCTATGTTCTATAATGCGTGTTCTAATTTGACGCAAGGTTTTACCTATGTAAATCATATCGCAGGGACATCGGATTAAATAGATTACATTGGCAGTTTTGCAATTAGAATAATGATTAATGGTAATTTTGTGACCAGTGGAATTATGTGTAAAACTATTTTTTACTGTGATAGCATGAAGGCAAATGGAACAATTTCCACAGCTATAGTGGCCTCTGACTTTAGGAGCGGTTCTGGGAACAGTCAGGGCAGAGGGAACCAGAAAATGACTAAGATTGGGAGCACGTTTATATGAAACCATGAGTTGTTTGGATTCAAAGGCTGGTAAGGAAGCAATTAAATCCCATTCTTGTTTTAATATGTCAGTGATAGATTTGGAAAGTGATGAAAAAGTAAGAGGACAAGTCACTCTGTCCAAATGGGGACGTACTGTATTCTTTAAGAGTGTGGAACGGTTTGTGCCGGATGCTCGCTGGTATGCTTTATAAATGCATTTATTTGGATATCCACGCTGTTCAAACCGCTGGTATAAATCAGTGGCATGTTTTTCAAAATCGGTGTTATTGGTGCATATACGTCTGATTCTAAGAAATTGACTGACTGGTAAGTTCTGCTTGAAGGAAGTGTTGTGGCAACTGTCATAAGTAAGGAAAGTATTCCTGTCTGTTGGTTTTCTATATAAATCAGTAATAAAGCCTTTGTCGGACTTCTTAATCATAATGTCCAGATACGGTATAGAATCCAAACTATAAGTGCCCTCAAATTGCAAATGTACATCTAAGGTATTGAGCCAGAGATGGAAGGAATGTAGAGTGTGTTCAGGGCCGTCCCAGATGACAAGGACGTCATCGATGTAACGTTTCCAAAGACGAATATGTTTCTTATACGGATGAAATGTTAGGAACTTGCTTTCAAACTCTGATACATAAAGATTAGCCACATCGGGGGCCATGGGCGAGCCCATGGCTACCCCTTTAACCTGTTTATAAAAGATGCCTTTAAAAATAATAAAATTTTCTTGCATAACAAGAGAGGCCAACTGGGTAAGAAAAAATGTGGGGACGCGAACTGGTTTTGGTCTTTGAATCAATGTATTTGCTAATACTTCCAAAGCTGCTTCTTGTGGAATGTTTGTGTATAGGGAGTTGATATCTAAGGTTAGTAAGATGAGTTCATTGTGATATCCTTCAAAATCTTTAAGGATATTGATAATGTGGGTAGAGTCCTTGACGTAGGACGGAACTAATGAAACAAATGGACGTAAAAACAATCTAGGAATTTGGACAGGGGTTCGAGCAATGAGCCATTCGCCGAAACAATTGGACGTCCGGGGGATTTTGCATGGATTTATGGATTTTTGGAAGCATATAAATTGTGGGTGTGATAGGATGAGTGACAGTCAAAAAGATATTTCCTTAGGTGTTAGATAGCCAGCTTCCTTTCCAATATATAACAAATTATCTATTTTTTGTTGTAATGTATTAGTGGGATCATCAAAAATTTTTTGGTAAAATGTAGTATCATCCAATTGACGTTTAACTTCTGTAACATAAGAAACTCTATCCTGGACAACAATGGCACCACCTTTATCTGCAGGTTTAATTACTATAGAAGAATTAGATTGAAGACTGTGTAATGCGGATTTTAGAGGCGCTGAGAGATTATAATATGACTTTTTCTGTTTGGTTTCATATAATGCTTTAACTCTGGTGAGAACCATGTTTTCATATGCCGTAATCATGGGATCTGGAGGTAACGGAGGAATCCAAGTAGATGGTTTTTTAACAACGGAAACATCTAAGGAAAGGGCAGGATTTCTGGCAAAATAATCTATTATTTTAAGTTTGCGGAAGAACTTGTAAAGTTCTATGTGTGTGAGAAAATTATCATGACGTTTAGTAGGAACGAATGATAAGCCCTTATTGAGAACCTGAAGTTCGAGTTCTGTTAATGGATGTGAAGATAGGTTAATAACTGAGTTCATAAATCCCAATCTAGGTTCCTTTTTGCCATCATACCCTGACTGTGTCTTCTTTCCTGCGGTGAAAACTGTCTGGACTGTTGATACCTGTTTCGTGGTGGACGTGGTGGTGGGGATCTTGGAAGAACGTCTCTTCTTCCTTTGGCCCAAAGAGAGTCCATTTGAAAATCCCGCTTGTATTTGGGCCTGGAAGGATGAGATACTGGAGAGCGTGGTTGTGTAGGGAAAAGGGGAGCTGATGTGTCTATATGATCATTTGAATGGTGACGTGATCTTTTATTACTCCTTTCTTTTTCTGGAGTGGCTGAGGGGGACCAGCGTCTATATGGATATTTATCTTTAATGTTAATCTTTGAATTATTACGGGGTGATCTAGAAGTATGATATGGTTTAGATGGTTTGTATGGTCTTCTGAAGGACGTACTGCTTTTTCTATCTTTGTGGTCCAATTTGCTGTAGGTCCAGTAATATACAGTGTTCTGTTTATAGTCATCATCATCTCTCTTGAGTTTGTTAATTTTAGCTTCTTTAATAGATTGTCTGTATTCAAGGTTATTTTTATCAAAGTTGCTTTTCTCTAAATCGAAACTGTGGATCTTTTTTCTTAAGATTATCTATCTTAGAGTCTATTTGCGGTTTAAGTGTCTCGGCCCTTCGTTTGGAGGTATTAATTAAAAGGATCATAAGATCCAAGGAACATTTATTTAAAATCTTAATCCAATTGGACATAAAAACATCGTCTTCTTTAAACATTCCAGGTGCCTTCTGCACCCTAAGTCCTCTTGGAATGGTCTTCCTTCTGCAATATTCAAGCAGGGAAGCTGCATGCAATTCTTCCCTTACATACTTTTATAGCTATTACATAGTGCTACGACTCAATTGTCCTTAAGAGACAACCTCATCAATTACGGCGCTATCAATACATAGTGCTTTTTTACCCAATTGTCTTTATGAGACATCTCAACCTGTACAACACTGGCATGTCACCATTTATTTTATTATATTTATTTGTATATATATATATTTTTTTATATATTTTATATATTCATTTAATTGTTTCATTACTATTATTTTTATTTTTATTTTTTATTTTATTTTTATATTTATTTGTTCAATACATATTTTTACTTCTGTTATTTATATGTATACATGTACACAATTTTATTCATGTGGATTATCAACTAGTTTTAATTTAATTTGCTTTTCACAATATCTTAGTCCTCTGTCTCGGCCCTCGTTGATTTAATTTATTTAGTAAGATGTAGTTCATTTGTTTTTAACTCTATTGTTATTATATATTTTGTTTTATTGATTTTTCACCCTCTGTTTGTTCCTCTGGTTGGTTTAAATGTTACATTTTTTTCACACATAATATATTAGTCATTTTATTGTCTTAATATATTTTTATATACATATTTATTTATTTGTTCTTATTCATACTTCACATTATTTATTGGATTTGTATGTTATATATGTCCATTATTATAACATTGTTTGTTTTATCCATGGTAGCTGTATGTCCCCCGAAGAAGGCGTAAGCCGAAACGCGTAGGGATATTCTTCAATAAAGCAGTCTGGTCCAAACCTACTTTCGTCTCTTGCTCCGTTTGTTCCCATCTCTATATCCCAGTCACATCTGGGCCTTGTGGACTACGATGCCCATGGAATAGTGCATATCCTGTGTGAGTGCCATGGCCACATGATATATGTGCGTTGTATGTGGGAGAAAAGGAGCTGTATGGACACCTAGGCAGAGTGTGTCAGCCCACCGAACCTGCCCTCTGGAACCCAGGATCCCCCAACAACAGATCCACATTCTATATCCCTGCAATGGTGGCAGCGGCAGGCAGGGCCATCAACCTCCATCCAGCTGCGGTAGGAGGAACCGACAGAGCACCTTCTATTTATTTATTTATTTATTTAACAGTATTTTTAAACCGCCTTATCTTATTAATCAAGGTGGTATCACAGCAAACAATCGGGTAAAGTGAGTGTGTTAATCATGCAGTGAGGGTGCAATTTAGTTGAGTGTGTGTTGTATCGTGTGCTAGATTGGGGTGAGCTATGTACAAGGTGTGGTGTGTTGCGTGCTAGAATGGTTTGAGCTATGTACAGAGTGGGCTATATACAGTGGTGCTGTAAGACATTATCTGTACAGACAGCAATATGTGCTGTTATACATTCTCTTAGGTTATGTGATGTGTCCATAGTGTTCTATGAACAGCATGGTTTTTAGCTGTTTTCTAAAGTCTTTGAGGTCTGTAGTTGTCCTCAAGTCGTCTGGTAGTTTGTTCCATATAGTTGGAGCAGCCATGGAGAGAGCTCTGTCTGTTGTGTCCTTGCGTGTGTGTTTGAATTCACCTGGGGTGCTGACTCGGTTGCGTGTTTGTTTTCTTCTAGGACGAGTGCTGTTGTCTGGTTGAATGAGGGTGTGTAGGCTGTTGGCTGATGTGTGCTGATTTATCTTAAATAGGTTTATGATAGTTTTGTATCTGATGCGTGCACCGATTGGGAGCCAGTGTAAGTCTTTTAAGGTGGGTGTGATGTGGTCCTGTCTTGCAGTACCGGATATTATTCGTGCTGCAGTGTTTTGTGCTAGCTGGAGTGGTTTGAGGGCTTGTTTCGGTAGTCCCAAGTATATCGGATTGCAGAAGTCCAGTATTGGGGTTATCAGTGCTTGGAGGACGGTACGAAAGTGTTCTGGGGCAAGGAGTGGTTTCAGTCTCCTGATGATTCGCATCTTGTAGTAGACTTTTT
This sequence comes from Ichthyophis bannanicus, assembly GCA_033557465.1. Lineage (NCBI taxonomy): Eukaryota > Metazoa > Chordata > Amphibia > Gymnophiona > Ichthyophiidae > Ichthyophis > Ichthyophis bannanicus. Next base: position 356,009,119 of record CM066038.1, on the reverse strand, counting down.
GTATTGTTTTGTCTATGTGTGGCTTGAGGTTTAGCTTATTGTCCAGAGTAACTCCAGTTCTGTACGCATCCATACTTCAAGCGCAGACAGACGCTAGACCTTGAAACGCCCCACACCACACCACCATCTGACATTTTCCAGCAGCAAGCACAGTGAGTCCCCAGCTGCTGAACCCTGCAAGGTGTTCCAGCCATACACACGCTAACTGCAGACAGTCCGCTAGCCAGTCCATTGTGCATGCTACCGCAGGACATGTGTGCACCCATAACTGGGATGTGAGCACACCCACCAGGCAGTTAACTCAGTGATTGGGCCCCAGAACTACAGAACCCATATACATCACATAAGAGACCTACTATATGCCACAATGGCGGAACCTAGCCATGGCGTGGTCACTGCTCGGTCAGGGTGAGAGTGACCTCTCAGCAGGACATGCTGTGGACACCATGTCTGTGCAGGTGGTGGCCAGGCACTACAATGTCCCAGCCATTGCCCTATGCCCTGTGCAGATGCATCCTGCTCATGCCACCCTGTCTGGGCTATACCCACAGTGCCTTGCTCCTCATTATGCACCTTGGCAGGCCAATAATGGCAACAGTGCTATCAGCTTGGGCTGCGGAGGGTTTTGTCAACCACCATACACTGGATAGACAGACACACACTCCCCACACCTATGGCAGCATTGAGCAGCTGTAGAGGTATTTGGCAGCCCTGGCAACCGCGCCAGTACTGGGCACAGTGCAGGCATGGCTATGTTAGGCAGACCTTTCGCACATTCCACAGACATCAGAGAGGTTTGTATGATACAGCTCGATGAGCTGATTGTGCTTAACATTGGCATTTCTATCTGCCAGGAATCATAGCAGCCTTTTGATATCTGTGTACCGTATACCCGTGTTTAGTGTGGCATTGCTAATGTATGCACATGCTAGTATTGGGAGATGCACACAGGGCCCAAAATCCTGCCTCTGCATTTGACTTTGGATGATGGGGCCTGCAGGTGCAGGTGTTTCTGCCCCTGTTGCCCGCTGCTTTAGGGCAGAGGTTCCCAACTACAGTCCTGGTGGGCCAAACACTGTTTGGCTTTTCATGATGTCCCTGATGAATATGCCTATGATACCTCTGCATACCATGGGGTCGGTACCTGGAATTGCAGCACAGGCATCTTTATTGGAGACTGCATCCAACCTGAAGGATTTTTTAGCCTCCAGGACTGCATTTGGGGGACTCTGCTGTAGGTAATGCATATGTTTATGTGGTGTGTGCTATTTAAGGAAAGATATGAGTGTTTCACCCACGCTTATGTCCTCAGCATTAAGGGTTCAGTCTTTACTACCATGTTTTCTTCAATGTGTAGACTGGCATGGTAGGTACTCCAGCTGGGCTTTGAACCGGTGACCTTCTGGTCCAAAAGGCACTGGCTGCATCCGCTGCACCACCATCTTAGGACAGAAGCAGTGCATTCCCTGGGGTGTCCATGGCTGTTTGTCAGACTGGGACTGTCTGTTGGGGTGCACTAAACCCACGTGAGGGGGCTGGGCCACCACCTGCTGTGACCAGCACACACTGCCCCCTCTGCCACTGGTAGACCTCTGACACCATGCTGACATGCCTGTATATTGGAGACAGCATCACACCTGAATGATATGTGGCCCCCAGGGCTGCCTTAAGAGGACTGTGGTATAGGTAATGCGCATGTATCTGGTGTCTGTGCTCTGTACGGTAAAATAGAGGTGCTTGCATCAGGGTTATGTTCTATCACGGTTTAGTTGTGGGGAAAATAAGGGGACTGGGTTGGCAGGAGCACCAGCTGGGATTTGAACCTCTGACCTACTGGTCCTATGACACTGGCTGTGTCCGCTGCACCACACTGTGGCCACGGTGACAGTAGAATCCCTGGGGATGGGGAAACCTGGCCGATGGTGCCAGAAACCCTGCTCTGCACAGTTTCACTGTGGTAAAATATAGGCGTATTAACCATGCATATGTTCTCACCTATACAGTTTTGTCCTTACTATCACGGTTTAGTTGTGGGAAAAATATGTGGGCAGGATTGGCAGTAGCCCCAGCTGAGCTTTGAACCTGTGCCCCTTCTGTTCTTGCACACACTGTCTGTGTGCACTGCACCACTGTGTTGCCACAGATGTGCTGTGTTCCCTGGGGAGGCCATGACTGTACATCCGACAGAGCCTGTCTGTTGCGGTGGATGGTTCCAGCCTGCACAGGCCTAGGCCACTGTGTGCTGTGGCTTGCAGCCACTGGCCCCTCCACCACCTGTACCCTTCCACCAACATGCTGACATGTTCTTATCTTGGAAAAAACATGTGAACGGATTGAGTTGTGGCACTCCAGGATTGAATTTGGGGGACTCGGCTGTAGGTAATGCCCATTGGTATGGTTTGTGTGCGGTGTAGGGTAAAATATGGGTGTTTGCACCATGCTTATGTGCTCTGCAATACAGGGGTGTCCTGACTATCACTGTTTAGTGGTGGGTAAAGCTGTGGGGATGGGGTTGTCATGAGCCCCAGTTGGGATTTGAACCTGTGACCCTCTGGTCCTACAGGCACTGGCTGTGTCTGCTACACCACACTGTGGCCACAGAAACAGTGCAGTCCCTGGAGATAGATAGCCTGACCGAACGGCTCAGAAACCCTGCTCTGCACAATTTTACTGTGGACTCATTCAGCCTTGTATGGAGACAAAAGGGCAAATAAACCTCAAAAATGACCTCGAAAAAAGGGGATAAAACACATAACCAAGCTGGGCAACAGTGATATCAATGGCCAACATTAAAAACACTCCCAGGTAAGCTCCAAGAACAAAAATTACACAGGTACACTAAAAAAAATTTTTTTTAAACTGCCTCTAATGTTTCGATTGATTTTTACGTTTTTTGGTGCGCTGAATCCAAATCTGGTAACCAATTTGCTTCATCACGTACAGATTTTTTGCTACATTGGGTTAGCAGTTTGAGGTGAACGTTTCAGATTGAGTGCGATCGAGATAAAAGTTTCTTGGATGAATTCTTTATACTAATTGTTTAGTAGTTATTCAAATAAGAATAAAGAAAATTGTAACAAGGCAGCACATAAGAATAGAGTAATGTCAACAAAACACACTGTGATGGTAGCAAAATTGTCTGCACTTAAAACAGCCACATACATGTGCACAAACATTGAGCATATAAGAGCGAGGTTAGACACAAAGCAAAGCAAAGAAATGTGCAAAAAATGTTGTACAGGTATGTATGTAAGAATAGAAAACGCAAACCGCACCATTGCAATACATGAAGACAAACACCCGATGGTGTGAAAATAAAATTCTAATAAATGAGATCCGACACTGTGGTAATAACTAGCAAATTTTTATTTCAAAGTTTAGTAAAAACACGATATTTGTCAACACAGTTTAGATTTTAAAGTCATTCTTTGGTCAATCAATCTCCTGGTGGGCCCGTTTCTTCTTCCCCCGAATGCTTCTCTTGGTGCGCTGCTTGGCGTATTTTTCATCTGGGGTTTCCCACAGCAGCAACCAGCAGAAATCAGCCATCATAGTGGTGTTCCATCTTCCTTGGTACCTTCTCTCTGCGTCCTTGATGTCCTGGTGAAACCTTTCACCTTGTTCTTCACTGTACGCCCCCAAGTTTTCAGGAAAGTAGTTCACATGGGAGTGCAAGAAATGGACTTTCAGGCTCATGTTACAGCCTTGTTCTTTGAAGGCATTGAGCATCCTGGCAACAATATCCTTATAGTTCTTATCCCGCCTGTTCCCCAAGAATTTGAGAACAACATCCTTGAAGGAATCCCAGGCTTCTTTTTCCTTCTCAGACATCGTTTCAGCGAATGCTCCATCTGAAATGAATTTCCTTATATCAGGGCCAACAAACACTCCTTCCTTTAGCTTTGCTTCAGAAAGTCGGGGGAACTTTGAGCAAAGGTACCGAAAGCACTCACCATCTTTTGGAAGGGACTTGATGAATTGCTTAATGAGACCCAACTTAATGTGGAGAGGTGGTAATAGAATTTTATCACAAGGTACCAAGCTCTCATGAAGAACATTTTTCTCACCGGGTCTCAAATACTCCCGAATTGGCCAGTCTTTTTTCCCCCAGTGTAGGTCGCGGGCCCGGCTATCCCACAAGCAAAGGAAGCAGGGATATTTGGTGAAACCGGAATGCTGCCCTAATAGCATGGATAGAATTTTAAAGTCTCCACAAATCATCCACTTATGCTCATCATAACGAATCTTCTGAAGAATCAGGGCCAAATTCTCGTATTTTTCTTGGAGAATAACAGAGTGAGCAATAGGAACTGAAGCGAATGTGTTGCCATTATGAAGAAGAACACCTTTTATGCTGTCTTTTGAAGAATCAATGAACAGCCGCCATTCAGCAGGATCATACTTGAGTTTAAACTTTTCCATCACTCCGTATATATCGTTGCAAAATACCAAATCTTCCTCTTTGCTGAAATACTTCAAAAATTGTGTCTCGCGGTTGCGGTACCAATAAAAAGTTGTTCCTGGTGACAATAGATTTTTTTGTTTAAGCCGAGAACCTAGCAGTTGGGCAGCATCTTTTGGGAGTCCTAAATCCCGGACTAAATCATTCAATTCAGCTTGAGAGAAAAGTTCAGGTTTCGGATCTGGTTCAGTTTCAAACTCGGAAGTACTGGACTCATCGGGAAAAGCCATCTGATGAGTCTCATCATGATCAGAACCGTCCACACAAATATGATCCAAAGATTTTGGTGGTTCAGGCACAGGTACTTCGTTACTATGAGGCATAGGCCTAATTGCTGAGGGAAGGTTGGGGTAACTTATTACGTTCTTATTTTTTAAGTTGTATCCCTTCACAATGCAAGAGCAAAAATAGCAGTTACTGCTGTGGTCTCTTTGTTCATGCCACATCATAGGTATTCCGAAACGAAATGCTTGTTTTTTACCTTTCATCCATAAGCGTAGATCTTCCTCACATGTCTTGCACACTTTGTGAGGAGCCCACGGTTTGTCTTGATCGCCTAACTTCAAACCGAAATAGGCGAAATATACTTTTTTAATAAATGCAGAAATGTTCCTCTGCCGCTTTTTCACGGTATATTCCCCACAAATAAAACAAAAACTGTCCGGAGAGTTGACGCAACCTCTGGCTCTGTGAGCCATCACAAATACACAGCACTGCAAACTACAACTGTAGTGAACCACTTCGGAATAAAGCTGGATTACGACTGAGCAAACAAAAGGTAATAATGAACTTGCAAGAAACTGAAATTTGACAGGAACGTTCATGTCGCAACCACCGTGTTTGAGCGAGCGAACGAGGCGAGGCGAACAGGAAAGAACATGCGCCAGCGCGAGTACTGGATTTATCCCCCCGCCTCCCAATTGTCCTGTTAATGTATAAAATGAATACAAAACACTCTAAAATATCATGAGGGAGTGTTTCTAGTTAGTTAACCATTACAACCTCTATTTTGGGCCAAGAAAATAAACTGCAGTCGGCTAAAAAGAAATTATGTGAACATTCCTTATATGGGTAAGAAATCTAATTTTGCAAGAAAACGTGACGTGATGGAACATTTTGGCTATTTTTCCTGGATTCAGCACCCCAAAATCTATAGGAATCAGTTGCAAAACTGGAGGCAGTTTTTTGGTAGTGTACCTGTGTTATTTTTGGAAGGGTCTACGCTCCGTAGACCCTTCCATACATCATTCCTTTTTTGGGGAGCTTTCCTGGGAGTGTTTTTTATTGTTGGCCATTGATATCAATGTTGCCCAGTTGGATTATAATTTTTAAATATTTTGTTGTGGTCATTTACAAGATTTATTTGCAATTTTGTTCTGTGCACATGTATCACACTGCTCACGTGTTTTAGGTTTCCCCGGTTTTGCTGTACATTGCTGACGGAAATGGTTTCTCTTCCCTTTAAATGCAGTCTACCGCGAGTGTTTCACTCACGGTAGTTTTTACTTGTAAATTCGGCCCCGCTCCTGTGCGGGGAGCCTCTCCCCTCCCACTTTCCACCCATTGACCCCGTCTCTCCGCCCCTCGGGGACCTTCCTCCGCCCTCCGTTCGACTTTCCCCGCCTCTATCGCACATCAGCGCACCGCAAACGCGCACGTGTTCATCGCACGTGAGCAGGGCCCGTTAGTGTGATGCGCAAGCGTGCGGGGCACTTAAGAGCACTTAAGTGCATCATTTGCGTACGCTCAAGTGCGCCCCGCACAATTGCGCCGTTTAGTAAACATACCCCTAACAGTCCTTATCTGCCATTCCACTCTATGTTACATTAAGTGAGAAAAGAGAATTTTCTACAATAACTTTATTAACAGACATTAACAAAGATGAGGTGGCTAGCGGGATTAAAATGTAAACATTTGCATTGTTTGTTACATGAACTATACAACTGAAAGTGTGATTGTGTGAGGCTTGACAAAAATCAATACAGTGATGGAAATGCTTGTTTCAGGGTGAACATGAGGAATTTAATGCACTCATATGCTGAGTGAGTACCACCTTCAAACAGGCAGCAGAAAGCAGGGGAGCCATCAGGCCCAGGTCCTAAATGCTGCAGATCAGAATAGGCACTGGGGCCAGGATAGATGATTTTGGGTTCGCCCCACTGTTCAGGCTCCAAGGGATTCTTGTTGAGGTACAATCCTAAATTTCTCCTTCTATGAGGGTCTGTGGGGTGAGAGAATAGTATCCAGGTATCTGTGCAATCTACTGAGGCTTTCTTTGGATTTGAGAAGCCAATAACACTTCCATGACAGCCATGAGGTTCTTCCACTAGCCTGCCTACGAGTCGGGCTTCCTGGAAATCTCTTCCATAAGTCTGACTAACTGCCTCGACCCTAGCTCTCTGGCTGCTCCTAGCATTACAATACAGCTGTGTCTTCCCTTCCTTGTTCACTTCTACCATCTGGCATTCCACAGCACTTTTTTTAGCTATATATTTCCCCAGGTTCCATGTTTTCCCATGATCAGTACTGATAATGCTGAAGGAATAGGGAACAGCAGGGGCATTAGGGTTGTGTATATGATAGGCATAGGCAGGAATCACCAGGCTTCGAGATTCATCTTTTAACTGTAAGCAGTGGCCTGGCCCCACAGCAAATGTGGCCCATTTTCCATATTCAGTACCAATCACAGACTCCGTGAGATCTGTGGCAGGGCTCCAGGTCTGCCCCTCATCTGTGCTGGTGATGTAACACAAACGTGTCAGATTCGTTTTTGTGTTGATCTGGTGTTTCTCAGACACCTTTCCTGGGATAGTTATAAAGAACAGGAAGAGGCTTTGTGTCACTTCATCATAGACAGGACTTGGATTCATAGATCGTTGACCATCCAACTGAGCAGTAACAAGAGTCTCAATGTCTTTCCACTGTCAAACAACAATAAAATGAGGTGAGAGATGAAACAGGAAAAATTATATTACAACAAAGAAGACAAAAGTAGAAAACAAGATCTCACTCTATTTTACTGCAAACAGGGCTTCTGTCTCTCTCTCTCTTTCTGAAAAATCCAATCCAGAATTCACATAGCTGCTATGGCCAGTAGCACTGCTGTCTCCTCACTAGGCCAGAGTCAATGAAAATGTTCAAATGCAATACAATTCCAAAGAGCATATGTAGCCCTTCTTCTGGGTTTGCACTGTAGGCAAGAGAGCCCACCAGATTCCAAGTCTTTTCTGTAGGAACTCCCTAAAAGACCTGGGGTGGATTTTACGATGGTGGAGGAGGAATTTACTTCTTCAAGGCCTAAGGCAAACTGGGACAGATTTCAGACAGCGCAGTGACGGAGCACTGACCCCAGCCCTTAACTTTGTATGTATGTTCAGCACTGCTTGCCATATAGGTAATAGGGTAGTCACTTTCCCAGATAGTGGCCGAATATCCCCACTGCCTAAATGATTTATTTGGCCTGCCCTCACCCCTCTCCTAACCTGACTCACAAATATACTGTACAGACAATATTTGGCTATTTTAAATGACATGACTTAAGTGATATGTTTTTTAAAAAAATATATGGCTAGACTACTTATGCATTCGCTGGCAGCCGATGAACAAATAATTGTCTTTGAATATGGGCTTGACTATTTCTAATTTAAGGAGACACTCCAAACAGCATGGAAATGTTCCAAAACAAATCTTCACTGACTAAAAGTCTTTAAAGCAAACAAGTTGCAATGGAAACGTGCAGCACATGAGCCAGAATGCAGGTTAGATCCTCCTTCTATTAGTAGTAGTATTTAGCTCTTGCCTTTCCAGTAGTGGTTCAAGGCCAGCTACAATAGGTATTTCCCTGTCCCCCAGAGGGCTTACAATCTGTTGCATCCAAGGCAGTGGAGGGTTGTGACTTGCCCTAGGCCATTAAGGAGTACCAGTGGGATTTGTATGCTGGTTTTTCTCATCTCAGGCTGCTGCCCTAACCACTAGGCTACTCTTCCATTCCATGCCTTCCCTTTCTTTGGACTTTGGGTTCCTCGACTGCCGAGGACCTTCTTTGCTACCTGATACTCCAAAGCTTGAATCTCTCTTCTGCAATTCCTTTCTTCTTTGCTTTTCATGGAATGCTACAGACTCCTGGATTAAGCACTGACTATATGACTGCAAACCCCTTGGGACACTATTCTTCTGAACGGCCTCCAGCCTTCTACAGCAACTCCTCTGTAGTCCATAGAGATACTAGAGAGACAAAAGCATGCTGCCTTCCTCTCCAGCTCCTAAGGCACTTAGCAGGGATATTCTATGTTTTTTTATTTAGCGGCAGCGGCTAGCACTGCTAAAGTGGCCAGCTATTGCCGATGAACTTAAGACCTGGATGTTCAATGCCGGGGTCATAGCTGGCCACTGGCATTGAATATCCAGGTTGGCTGGACAGCAGCACAGCTAACCAGGCAGCAGCGATATTCAGTTGCTGCCCGATTAGCTTTTGCGTCAAAAGCTATGCCAGCCTTTAAAGTGCCTAATTTTCTCCACTTAGAGATCACCAGACAGCAGCTGAATATCGCTGCGGCCTGGTTATTCGTGACTGCTGCCTCTGCTCTGCCCGCAGAACGTCCTGATGCTAGCCGGTCAGGGTGTTCAGTAGCAGCACCCAGAGGATATTCAGCATGATTAATACAGTTAGAAGGTCTGCTAACCACATTAATCACTTTGAATATCAGCCCCTTAGGGAGCACAGACTGAATTTGTCTTCCCCTGCTTCCTCCTAGACTCAAAGACAGAAGACTCCAAAGCTTTTTCCTTAGCCAAGAACACTTCAAAGAGCTGGGAGGCACCGTCCAGTTACTCTCATTCCCAACCTCCTTAAGACTCCTCTTTAGACTCTCCCAGGAGACTCATTGAATCTCCTCATGAAAACACTGACCAGTCCCTTGGACAGCACTACTGTGATCAGTCCCAAACTACTCTCACCTCTATTCATACTCTCTCATCTGGGAGAAGCACAGATTTCGTGAACGGTGTACAGCCTAATTTGCAGATGATTTGCCAGCATCTAGGCAACTTCTTTTTTCAGTTTCTCTACTTTTATGAATTCTTTGCCTTGTTCTTTTGCCCAGTTCCTTTTCTTTTGAAGCTTCATAATGTGCACAGTTCATTAGGCTTCAGGAGGTCTGTCTTAAATGAAAAAAACTAAACCGGGAACTTCTTAGCCACAAAGAAATGCAGAAACCCAGTCTTAAAATCAAAACCTCTTTAGAAAATCAGTCAGACCCGGGCCTACAACTCATTGCAAATTTAGAGTATTATTTTCTGAATATTTTCCAACATTTCATATTGATTCTGGGCTGGCACAACAGAGCTCACACTCATGCACTGCCTCTCTGTCCTAAGCTGCAGCTCATGTGTGTGCATTAGCAGAGAGGTCTACGGTCTCTCTGTCCTACGATGGAGCTTCATATCGTGCATTAGCTGATAGGCCAGACAGCTCTCTAGAGCATCCATAACTCATTATGGTGCCAATGGTCTGCTGCCTTATTCATCCCAGGTTAATGGACATGGTAAGTGAAGTGAATGAAGATTTAAAGACACACAATGCAATTTGTCTGATGTTCTGAGTTACCTGCACACATGCTGCTGTTTTGTCATATGTTCCTCTGCACTGAACTAGATTCTTCGCATGTTCATCCACCTCATCCTCTCGCTGCTCAGAATATGCCAGTACTGTATTGGAATGTGCCAGGTAAAGCAGAGCTGGGATTCGATAGGTCCATTTTTTCTTCTGGAAAACTGTGATTTCCTGTAGAGTCGGAATAGAAGCCATGTTTTGTCTGTTGGGAGAAGGGAAGAAAAAGTAACACTTTCTACAATGCCATCCTTAAAGAAGGAGAGACAGAGGAGAAGAGGATAACACTAATAGACATACATAGGAAGGGGAGAGGAGTAATCTTTCTTAACCATGGAAGCAACGTTCCATTTATTGACTTCAGCTTTTTTCAAGCTGTCCATGTTTGCAAATTATTTTTTGGGCAAGTCAGAGAAAAGAAATATATTCAGCAGGCAAAGTAATTCCTTCTTGACCTATAGGGATATTGCTGGACACTGGCGCATAGTGCCCTGAATGTCATTCAATGCTCATTGCCAGTTTGGTGCCCCTGGACATCTGATGCCTTCCAGCCGCACCCTCCTTCATTGCTCTCATGAAATTGTTGCAAGACTGTGACAACAGCATGGGAGTTCAGGCACAGTGTGGCTCAAACTCACTGAGAGCCAAGTGATGTGGGAAGACATCAGGTGTTCCTTGGGATGGCACAGGCAACCAGCAAACATCAGAGCAAAATGAGCGATGGGGTGGGGGGACTGACAGACTAGCAGAGACTGAGTGGTGGAGGAGCTGACTGACTAGAGGGCGTGTGGGTGACTGGTTGTTTGGGGGGAAGGAATGGCTGGTTGGTTGGGATTTAGGTGATGAGAGGACTGGCAGGATGTGGGGGAACATGAATGTTTAATTTATTTATCTTAGGTCAGGAGACACTTATAGTCTGGGGTGGCCCAAAGGGTAGGCGACTGAGTCATACGTGCCTTGTCCTGGCAGCTCTCTATCAATTACTATGTGGTTCAGAATTGCATCAGAGAGCACTGCTTTGAGTGAGCTGATGACTTTTGTTTGTGCCAGGGTGATAGTTGAGAGCCTGTATTTTCTGAAGGACATCCCCCCCCCCCCCCACAACTCTGTACCTTCTTCTGAAGGAACCCTTCAGGCTGCCATTTCATTTGGTCTAGAACCAGCCCTGCCTAAGGATCTGAGTCTCAAAGCTTTTGAGTGCCTAGTAATGTCTCTATTGAACTATAACAGTTATCAAAGGAAATCTTGTTAAAGGCTGTCAAGTAGAATTTCAATAAATTTGAGAATACTCAGGGATTAATAAGCATTAAGCTAGCATGTTAACTGAAATAGACAAATCCACTTTGAGGATCAAGAATTTTTTTTCTTCTGAATGAGATTACCCCTTATTTGTTGAGGGTGATCACAGCTGAAATAGACCTAGTTGCCTTCTAGCCACCTACTAGCAAATCAGAAATACAAAAAGTGAAACTGAAAGATTCTAAGGTATTTACATCTTGATAAATAAATATAATACTTCCCTTTAAGAAGAATCAGGCAAATTTCTCACAATGCTTTTTATTCAGGAATTATGTTTAATCAGGAAACATGTCTTCCCAGGAATCAAACAAAATCAAAATTGTGGGCAACAGATGTGCAATTTCAAAACTACCACAAACTGACTAAGAAACTTTCTGTACTTTTCTGTGCCCTAAATTTCTTCATTTCTTAAAGTTTAATATTTAATTTAATTTAATGCATCCATTTATAGCCCGCCTATACTGTATCTCCAGGTTCTAGGCGGGTTACAGAAGTCAAACAGAAAGCCTTCATTTACAATGCAATCCTTTACAATTTGATTACATAATACTGTCAAACCTCGGTTTTCGTATGCCCTAGTTTTTATACGATTTGGTTTTCGTTGACTTTTTTTGTCAAGATTTTGGCCCAGTTTTCGTACATTGTCTTGGTTTTCATACAGTTGAAAATGGAGCACCATCTTGTGGCCAGAAGTGAGATTTTCTTTATTTTGATTCTCTTGCTGATTGACTGTCTTCCATATGCCAACAAGAGTCTTCAATAAAGGTAAAAGTGATGTTAAATGTTCATTTATCCATTTCATTAGTCATTTATATTTATTTCTCATTGTTTTCTGTATGTAAAATATAGTTATTATCTATAAAATGTATTTTTTGTAAATATTTTTGGGTGTCTGGAACAGATTAATTGGATTTACATTATTTCTTATGGAAAATATTGCTTCAATTTTCATGCATTCGGTTTTAGTCAGACTTTTTCGAACAGATTAATCACGAAAACTGAGGTTCCACTGTACTATTCAAAGTTACAGTCTAACAAAAAAATCTACTAAATAAATTTGTTTTAAGTGACTGTCGGAATCCTATATAATATGGAAACTTCCTAATTTCCATTGACACATCATTCCATTCTATAGCAGCAACATAAGTACATAACCTATCCAGTAAATGCCACTCTTTGGGATAGTCGGTGGCACTAACATGGCTGTGAAATATCCGCAGTTGCTGCTGCTACACACCCCAATGCTAACCGGTTAGCATTAAGGCATGTTGGGGCATTCTGGGGTGGAGTGAAGACGGCACCTATTGCTAACTGGGCAGTGGAGACACTGAGCCACTACCCAGTTAGCAATACACAACGAACACCAAGCGCAGCAAACACTGGCCTAACTTTCATCACATATCACTAACCAAGTAGTGGCTCAATATGGCCACTGCCTGGTTAGCAATAGCAAATATATGCAACCCAGATATTCAATACTGGGGCCGAATATGGTCCTGGCATTGAATATCTGGGTTTAAAGTTCAGTGCTTTAGCAGTGCTAGCAGCCTGAGCTGAATATCAGGCCCATAACCCTTCATTGATGGGATGGCTAAAGAAAAACTGAATGAAAAATGCTGCCATTTTTACTGGAATCTAATTCTTCTTTTTAACACGAATCTTTCCATTTCTTCAGTGAACATACTTAGGGGCCCTTTTACTAAAGGATGCTATGGTGTTACACTTAATGCACCAATAGTACTCAAAATAAGTGCCGTACTAAGGGCAGGGTGGTGGTGCAGCCCACCCCGGCTGCTGATCGTGAGGGGGGTGCACCCCTGCCAGGCCCATACTTCCAAAGCAGCTCAGCAAGCTTACCTTAAGGCTAGGTGGCTTGCCATGCTGCCTCCAATCCAGGCCCATTATGTCTTCTCTCCCAGTCGAAGCCCGTGGCTTTAAGGTAAGGTTTCTACGCTGCCTTGGAAGTGTGGGCCTGGTGTGGGGGGGGTTGCCATGGGGGGTGGAGTGCTGGTCACAAGGGGGGCACCTGCCCCGGGGACCGAAGGGACTGGGAATGGCACTGCTCTAAACCCTAGCGTGTTAAGTACAAAACCACTGCATTAACGATCAGGGACATGGAAAGCATGTTCCCAGCAGTTAATGCAGTACAACCTGCCCTAACGCAGCCTAAAAGTATTGCAAGTGCACTTATCTCCACCTATGCAAATGACAGTTCATACAGCCCGCAGACTGCAAGGTGCTTACCCTGCCCACTCCCTGCCCCTATCTCACCCATTTACCACCTCAACATGCAAAGTACAGTTAGCACAAAAATTGGGCCATGCTAACTGTGCTGGCCCCATGCTAACAGTTACCATGGGTCACAGCACACGGTTAGCACGTGCTTTAATCCAATCTAACTGCTTAGTGCCCTTTTATTAAAGGGCCTTTTAATGAGTACATTATTTGTGGGCTATTGTTCTCTCCCTTTGAAAAATTCCTCTATCTTTCTGTTGCTGACTGAGAATAGCAAACCTGTGAACTGTTCCTGCTTCATCCCCCTCCCCCCTCTCCCTCCACCAGCATAGCTACCAACCAGACCCTGCTGCATTTCAGCATTAAATGAGAATCATACAAACCCTATGGACTGTCCGAAAAGGGAGGCAGGAAGAGAAATGGGAAAACAAGCTCACTTTCCTATTAATTCCAACACTAGCTGCTATTTCAGCAGGCAGTAAGAAACAGGAACCAGAGAGCAGGAAGACGCAAAACAGGAACCCAGAATCTAGAGACAGGATACACATCTCTCCTCCCTGAGATCATCCAACAAGGATCCTCCCCTGGTCAGAAGAGGAGGGTCAATAAATGGAGAGGCGAGCCCACTTAAAGCTCTCACAACAAAGCCACCTCTATGAGAGAGTCTAAAAATAATGTCAAAAGCACAGCTACTGTGAGTTCTTGCAGCAACCATGCTGGGTGAAAGCCTGACAAAGGAATGGCTAAGGAGAGGTGAACTGACAGTGACCCCTGAGGATGAGAGATGGATAACTTCAGCACAAGACTGTATGGACAGGATTCTTTACAGTCAGCATATAAAAAGAAAGTAAAATAGACAGATACAGATTCTGCGTCACAGAGCAGTAAAGAACAGAGACGTATCTCTCTGCTAGCTGAGACATACTGAATCAGAAGGCTGAATACAGGAAAGCACTTGAGCTCAGCCCCGGGAATGTATTTTATTTATTTAAACTTTTTATATACTGCTTTTCAAGATATCAAAGCGGTTTACAGAGAACAGCAGTTTGTTGCAGAGAACATTTGGGGAGGGGTATGTTGGAATATTAGGACTTGATAACTTTATAAAGTCAACATATACAGGTTCTCTGGGAGTGGGTCGATGGGATGGGTTTGAGTTGTGGATGGGTGGAGTGGTTGTGGAATGGAGAATAGGGGAGATGGGAAGTTTACAGGTGGGAGTTTTAGGTGTCTGATATGAAATATTCATGAAAAAGAATGACATATTACGTATGTAATATAAACACTATGGACCCGATTTTCGAAGCCCTAGAAGAGTGCTGCACATGTAAAAGACAAACTTACCTGGGTAAAACCACCATAACCATGTAAACCAGTTTTTCAATAAGGCGACTTGAATTGGAGAATCCCAGCTACCCGCACAGCGCCAAGCGCTGAGGTTTGGGGGCGGAATGTGAGCGTGTCATCCTGAAACCCGCATAAAGCGGATTTCCAAAAGTCGTGTGCACCGACATCGGATGTCACTAACCATGTAAACCTACACTACGTTTCCTGGAGCATATGACTGCTTAAGGTGTGCAGCGAACCCGAGTAGTGGCGTTACAGTCCATAGTGCAGCGAGGAGAGTGTGTTTAGGCCTGTACCCAAACCGTGCAGAGATAAATCATTGCTGGACCAGTTGAGAAGCCATGTGAGCCATGCACAGGGCATTCCAGAGGTGGAGAACGCCCGCCGTGCCCGGGCATAGCAGAGGATGCGGTAGGCAGTGCATATCCATCAGCAGGCAGTGGCCCAGCACCAGAGATGCAGGTACAGTACCCCACGTGTACACAGACCCAGGGTGAGCTACCTGTGATTGAAGGAGGAGGAGGTCTACCAGAGATACAGACTGGATGGGACAATGATAACTGAATTGTGCACCATTCTCAGAGAGGACCTGGAGCTCTCCACTGCCAGAAGCTAGGCCCTGCCAGTAGCTATGATGGCGGCCACTGCCCTGGGATATCTGGCAACTGGCAGCTTCCAGCATGCAATTGGGGCGACTGTTGGAATCATGCAATCTATCTTTATCTTTATCTTTATTAAAACATTTGATAAACCGCTGCGGCCAAAGCATAGAGCGGTGTACAATAAAAGGTCCACCCTGCAAATTATAGAAAAAAAACCCATAAAATAATAGGAAAGCAAAGCATACAGCACACAGCAGTAAAACCAAGTAACTAAAATAAGAATAAATAAAACTAAAAACAAAACAGGGAAAGACAGGACACTAACAGACAAACAGCACAAAACAAAAATCCAACTACAAATTCAAGGGGGGTTACTGACGGGAAGGTCAAAAGCCTGCTCGAACAGATGGGTTTTGAGTAGTGTCTTGAATTGAGGATAAGAAGGTTCTAACCTGAGGGAAGGTGGTAATGAATTCCAAAGAAACGGAAACAAAAACAACAGTCAGAAGACGTGGCAGAAAAGGGTAAAATAATCCTTTATTGTCCAGGGATTGAGTGGTGCCAAAACCCGACACTGGCCGTGTTTCGTATGAAACTTCTTCAGGGGTATGGCTCAACACTAAACCATGTATGGTCTGAATGAAACCCTTTTGAAGATGGGATCCTGAGGATCGTATACAGTTTAAAAAGAGCCTTCTATGGTATATCCAACGATGTTACCAAAGCTTTTTTTCAACCTTGGAAAACTGTGCAGTTAATTGAGAAAAATCTCCCAACCAAGTCAAACGGACCAAGAAAGAAAAAGGCGGAATGTCGGGTTTGCTCCAGACGGGCCTGTGACGGAGAAGGTAAGGATAAACGATTGGCATGAATAGACCGGAGTTGACGAAAGGGTGTGTGAAGGGAAATCAGACCCGCAAGATACAAAGGATTGCCAGTATGGATAGTACGGTGAATCAAAATCAGGAACTTATATTGATAGCGAAAATGAAGAGGCAACCAGTGCAGGCGAAGAAAGAGGGGAGTGACATGATCGAAACGCCGGGAAAAAGTGATAAGGCGAGCTGCGGTGTTTGGATAGATTGTAACCGTTGAAGCTGATATTTAGGAAGATTAGCCAGGAAAACATTACAGTAGTCAAGTCTACTAATTACCAAAGCTAGAACAAGAGTAACCAAAGAGTCAGGGGAAAAGAGAGAACAAATCTACTGCCAGCCACTGCATAAGTGCCTTCACCAGGGCCCTGCTGTGGAGGATGCACCACCTCATAGCCTTCCCCTGGACACAGCAGATGTGGCATGAGACCATGCAGGCATTCTACAATGTGGCTGGATTCCCATCGGTGCTTGAAAGTATAGACTGCACCCACATTGCACTGTGGGCAACACAGCTGGAGCAGAGGGCATACCGGAACAGGCATAATTACACATCGATGAATATGCAGGTCGTTGTGGATGCCAACATGACTTTTACAGATGTGTGTGCCCACTATCTGGGGTCCTGCCACGATGCATTTGTCCTTGCCCAGTCCAGCCTGGAACAGGCAGCAGCTGGGGGTCAGCTTGGAGATGCATGCCTCCTAGGTGAGTGCACACATATGTGAGCCCCAGGACATACCCAGAACAAACAGTTGCTGTAGTATGATGCTATGTGTAATGCAAACATGTGGAGATATATGTGTTACGTGTGTATTGCAATTCATGATGACCACTGTGTGCACATGTGCTGCTGTTCTGCAGATCCATGCACACAGCAGGCCATGTTGCACATCATGGAGACAACCAGGGGAAGCCCCATGGCCAAGAGCAGACAGCATGCACATGTGGCATGAGGAAGAGCATGGGCTGGAGCCATGTAGTGCAGCCACATGGCAGCAGTCTGTGTAGGGCACATCCATGTTTGCCCCATCCCAGCCAGCAGACCCCCCCAACCATATCTCTGTGCCATGCTCCTGCTCCCCCCCCCCCTTTTCCATCAGGCCAGGTCTTGCCACCGACCCCCATTGCCCTGCTCCACATGCCTGACTGCCACTCAAGCTATATGTTGGTGTCCTCTCAATGCCACGGTGTCTCTGATTGTTTGATATTGCACCCCACCCTGCTAGTATATGGTATGTTGTATGTTGTCCGTAACAGTCCATAGACCTTAACCAACACATGTCCCATGCTTATGTGCACATCTCACATGGCCCCCACAGGTGACCGTGGATATCCCTTGAGGACCTGGCTGCTGATGCTAGTGGAGCGATGTCTGATGATGTGCTGGCAGCATCATCACCCTCCCCAGCAAGACAGGCTGCTGCACATGGTTCAGGGCTACCAGGTGGCTGTGTTGGGGCACTGGCAACCCCAGTATCTACCTCCTGGGCCCACATGAGGACCACCAAACTGTGTAGGGAACCAGCAATCATTGCCTGGTATGCCACCATCTCCCTCATCAGATGCAGGTGTTCCTCCAGATGGCACTCCACTCACAGCCAGTGTTCCCGCCACTCCTCAAACTCTACCTCCCTCACCTGTGTTGCTGCCTGAAGGTCCCACCAGATACTGTACAGCTCAGACTGTATGCCCTTGGTGCAGGCCAGCAGGTGTGCACTCTCCTGCAGTAGCTCTTGGTTCACATCAATGCCCCCTGCATCCACGGGGTCATCAAGGATGATGAACTGTAGCTCAGTCAGTGGTGCATCATCTGTCTCCATCTCCCCAGCCCTGGCAGCCGCATTGGCCTGCTCCTCTGCCCTAGCAGGCACACCGTCCCTGTGGCTGTGCTGCATCCAGGCTGCGCACTCCCTTTGACACATCTGTTCTAGGCTGTGAGGGTTGGGTCCTTGGTAGGTCTGTGGGAGAACAAAGGTGGCAGAGGGTAGAGCCATGGGATACTATGTTGGCCTATGGGGTGCCACCAAGCTCACAATAGAACAAGCAGGGGGATCCCCACTCTGCACTGTTCCCAACCCCCACATCACCCAAGGACCGACAAATAGACAGGCAGGCCCTGGGTGGACAGAACCATGGTGTAGACACATACATGGCCATCAAGGTGCCACCCAGGCCATTGGGCAACCTCTATTCACCCCCTGTGTTCCTGGGGTGGAGCTGTCGAAGCCTGTGACCCCTGAGATGGAGACCTCCTCCACAAACTGCAGCACCTGTTCCTCCAGAGGGGTGAGTCTGTGCTGGCATGCTGGCAGTTTGCTGTTGCTGGCCCTTTTCTCCTTCTCAGCCTGCCATACCATTCACCACTTCTTCTTAATATCCTCCATACCCCTGTTGTGGTGGTAGATGGCATTGACTTTCCTGACAATGTCATGCCATGTTGTCAGCTAGCATCCTCTGCTGCAAAGAGGGCAGCGCACTGCTTAAGGATGAGCCCCAGGGCCATAGAGGTCTCAGAGGGTATAAAGTTTGCTTTCCAGGTTTGCTTTGGCCCTTTCTGTGCTGTGTCTTCCATTGTGCTGCTCAGGTGCTATGGCAGTGTTAGGCTACCCATGTAGGCCCTTTAACACATACATGGATACAAACTGCAGCCACACCATGCCCCATCCAAACGCATAGCCAGTACCCGCATAGGATCCTGAGCGCCAATGAGACAAAAATCTGCGTGACACCTATCTGTCATAGGACGCCATAGCCTCACAACACAGCAAGAAGGCGTGTATGGACGCCCAGACAGTAACACCCAGGTAGGACAGAAAGCACAGTATGCGAACATGGCTGCTGCGATATAAAGATTGATGCACGGCATCCCTCTGATTGTATGCTCTCTTGAGGCAGGGGGCATTCTGCATGTGTAATGCTGCTGTGCCACACCTGTGCTAAATGGCGATGGCACACGCACCTTGTACTGGTACAGTGGTGGTGCTGCCGCCTGTTCTGCATGGGTATGGTACAACAGTGCTACCCGCACTGGGAGGTAGCTGCAGTCACTCTGTGCAGGTATGAGACCTCCACCATTCTGCATGTATAGTGCCTCTGTGTCATACCCGCACACATGTATGTGACCATAGGCACACACACCATGCCCATAACTCTCGGACCCCCTTCCACAGTCCCCTACACCCCCCATGCAGACACACAGCCCTGCCCCCACAAAACTGACAACACATTGCAACACATTACAAACCAGGAACATTTTATTGCAAGCCCTGTAACATTTACAACATTGGCATCATCTGCAGTATACAACACAGATCTCCAAATTAACGGGGACATTGAGCACCCATGTCCTTGGCCAAGTGGTATGACCCATTACGGCTCAACACAGGGAAATCCCTGGCATGGGGACAGCCTATGGTGCAGGGGGGCCCTGCCTGTGCCCTCTCAATGCAGCAGTGAGGGTATCCATGTGCATGTTGATTGCCTGTGCTGATGACCACATATCCTGAAACCACTACTATCAGATTACGACTTCAGAACTGTATGTCAGGCCATACTAACTCCTAATTGATTACTGTAATATAATATATCATGGACTTCCTAAGAAAACAACTCTCCCTCTGCAACTAGTGCAAAACACCACGGCAAGAATCATTACAGGAACTGCAAGATACAATCATATAACTCCAACTCTTAAACAACTGCACTGGCTTCCTGTTGCTACACGTGCTAAATACAAATGAATAGTAATCATCTTCAAAATATTAAATAATCTATTCCCGCCAACGCTTCAACCATTGATCCAAGAATCAACTACAACAAGAACAAGAAGAAATACAGACACTAACTTCATTGAAACCCCAAAAAACTACAAAGCATCAAAGTAATTTACTTGCACCAGAGCCTTCACTCTGTATGCTCCCCAACTTTGGAATCAGCTACCTTCCCCAATACGAGCAATCAAAGACCTACTTGATTTCAGAAAAGCCATCAAGACCCATCTATTCTGTGAATACTATGGTCCTACTTAAATAAAACTAATGCCACAATCAGACCTTACGGACGTTGCAATGGACAACTGATTAATGTAACTATATCACATCAATTGCAACTGTACATAGTTAGCCATTGTCAAATGTATCTAATACCCCATATGCTCCTCCAAGTTTCTACTCCCTGTTCTATGTAAAAGCTTATTGCTATGTTTGTTCCATGTAAACCACCTTGAATTTGACGATAAGGCGGTATATAAAACCTATTAAATAAATAAATAAATCCTCCCTATGGAGCTGTATCTCCAACACCAGGGTGCGCCTTGCCCAGTCACCATATGAAAGAGTGGGCAGTGATGCAGAGGGGCCTGGTGCGGCATAGCCATGCCATGCCCATGGATGCTGTGGTGGATGTGGGGGCCCATGCCTACAGAACATGGCCCACAGGTCTGCAGCACGTCATGCATGATCTATTCTAGGTCTGAAGGTGGGCTCATGGCACCCTGGGATGGACATGGGCAGGCATGGCTGTGGGGTGCAAGACATAGCTGGAGAGTGCTGCTCTTCCACTAGCCCCACCTCCCCAGTTGCAAGCTGGCTGTGCGATGGACTGCACTGCCATACCTGAGGCACTTAGAGAGTGGTGATTACATCCTCCCTGCAACCTCCTCAGGGCCTGCCTCTATCTTGGATGCAGGGGACAGCTCTGGTCCCACTGCCACCTCTTCCTTCTTGGACCCCTGCTGCCTGCTCCCACCCCTCTTTGCCCTCTTCCTCCTTGGACTCCCCTGCTGGCCCCTGACTCTCTGAGCCCCCTCCCCCTTGGACTCCCCTGCTTGCCCCTGACCCTCTGAGCCCTCCCCCTCCTCGGACTCCCCATTTTGCTGCTACACCACGGGCTCCTTACTTACCTCCTCCTCTGTGATGCTGTCCTCTGTCAGAGTACTGCTGGACCCCTCCTCCCTGTCACTGCTGGATGTACTGCTGGGAGATGCACCTTGGGACAGCTGCGTTGGTGTTGGACCGCTGCTCCAGGTTGGTGCTCGTGGTGGCTAACATTGTCTGGGGCCTCCCTGGAAGAGGCTGTGGCGGAAGAGGGAGGGGGTTAACTGTCCACTCTGATATGGCCATGCGGTAGGACTGGCACATTTCCATGGGACCCGCGAATGCATTGCACAACCCACATTTGGGCCACGGGGATGTGCCATCCCATTGTGCACACTGCACGCCCTCCCCTTTTCCCAACTCAAGCCAGCTCAGTTTTCCCCCACACATGTTGCTTGCCGGCTCCCCTCTGGGTGACAGACCCCCATGGGGGCAGTTTGGGCAGGTATGCAATGTGCATCTGGGCCCACTGTGTGCCCTTGTACTGCCATTCCATGCTGTGCCCTGGCCATGTGTGTGCGTGTCTGCATGTATTGGGTGCCAGCTGGTGCACACATGGGATAGTGGCACTGGGGGACAGCAAGGCTTCCACAAGCATATTCCGATCATTGCAAAAGGGGGATCCCCCTCTGGATGGTCTGTCTTCACCTTTCCGGCAGCCATGGCTGTCACTCCCTCTGCCTGCTAGAGTCTACTGTGTACCTCACTGACCTTCCTCAGCTGCCAGCCACTCCCTGATGCTCTGCAGGTGGTCTGGTCACTTCCAGTGCAGTGTGCTGTAGTGACACTTGAGGGCCTCCAGGGTGCATTGCATGCCATAGTCACTGTGTGAGAGAGGGGGAGAGGACATACATGGACTCAGTTGTGTGTTTCCATGTCACCTATTGCACATACCTGTATCCTGCCTCTGCCTGGTGGCCTGCCCATCCTGGGGGCAGGGGTGTATCCATGGATAGCAGGTGAGGGGTGCATGTGATGGTACACCTCTGGCATCTGGGGCCAGATTCATCCCCACCACATGTGCCCAATGCCACCACCAACAGTGCCATCTGGGCAACTGATTCACCTTTGTCACCCCTCTGGTCCCTTCAGCTACCTCTGCAGTCCTCCCCCCCCCCCCCCCTTCCCTTGCTCCCATCTGTTGAATGCAGTCTTAGCTAGGCACCATGGTACATGGTTGTGGAGCATGAGTGACCTCTGCTGTGGTCAGGTGTCATGGCAAGGGACATCCACTGCTTCAGGGGCCACATCACTGTGTGGTTTGTTAGGCGCCATGTAAGACAGAGGGTCATGGTTTGTGCATGCTCGCCAATACACATCTGTCATTTCCTGTGGCATCACATTATCAATATGTCGCCCTAGCCCCCAGATGCCAAGGCTGCCAGACAGGGAGTGGCAGGCAGTGGTGGCTGATCTGCTTGGAGGGGTAGATGGACAGCACACATGTGGATACTGCCACTGGCCCCCTTGGACCCCTGGGACAGGGTCTCAGGGGCTATGAGAGGGGCATGTGTCTGGGACATCCACACTGGCCAGTGGGTTCCCCTGGGGCAGGCACTCCAATTCACAGCTCCTCATGCGTAGGGCAATGCTTTTGCTGTGCCAGTCCTGTGGTGCTGCTTCCATCTGCCACCAGGAAGTGTGGCAGCCTCCATGCCTGCTGTGTTAGGATATGCCAACTGCTGTGGGCAGCCAGGGATGGCACCTGTACCATGCATGGCCCATTCCCTCACTGTCACCTGTTCTGCTATCATTGGTGCTGCCATCAGCATTTCGCTTGGCCCCACAGCCCGGTCTCCCTTTGCAAAAATACAGCTGTGCCTTTCAGGGTACGTATGGCCTAGCATGGTGCTCAGTCCCCCTCCCCCTGCCCATTCAAGTCTCCTTACCTGCAGAAGCAGAGTTGGGTGACCCTCCATTTGACCATGGACAGCTGCAGGTTCGGCCACCAGCCCCCCTAGAGTATACCACCCCCTCAGCACAGAATGGTCAAGGGCCTCAGACTCATCGGGGCAGAAGTTGACTGTCCTTCTCGTCTATTTGCCCAGCCACAGGGGGCTTCTCCACAGGCAGCTTGCGGGGCCTGTGTGACGGTGTTGTCACTGCATAGGTACACTGGATGGACAATGCACAGGTTCATGCACACTTGTCGTCCTGCTTTTCTGCCCGCTGGTTTGCATCCCTACACGAGTATTGCGGGCTTACATTTTTTTAGGTGCTGAGCCCAGTTTCTGACCCCTGCGCATACCCGTCTATGCTGCACTAGGCTCCTATCGCTGTGCTTGGTTTATGCAGCATTTTCTGTGCTTGGCCGCTTTGGAGGCACTTGACTCACGATTCAAGCACTTTTCCTGAGTGGGTATCTTTAAGCAGGTATGGCATGCCTCGGCACCTTGTTGAAAATCGGGCCCTATAACATCACTATTCCAGAAAAACACTGAGATCACGAATGACAGAATAGCAAAGAATGAATGAAGAGGTTGTGTGATCACCTGGGATATGCCCATTCCCAATGATAAAAAGCTCAGTGCAAGAAAACGAGTTTGTAGTAAAGAAGAAAAGTACAAGAACAATGTTGCTGGTAGAAATGTTAGTACCATGTGACTATTTTTTACTAGAGAAAAAGAAGATCCTCAAATATCAAAAGGTGCAATCAGAGACCAAGAAAATGTGGCAGAAAGATACCGAAATAGTCCAGTTATTTTGGGTGTCCATAGGTCTAATTAAAAAGAACATCTAAACATACCTTGCTATGTTGCCTGTATATACAGTATTGTACTATACAAATGATTATTATTAGTAGTAATAGTGTTATGGGCCAGACTAAAAAAACAATACTATGTTATGTTACTATATGATTATGGTACAATGTATGAACTCCAGAAAGAAGATCTCTATGTTCAAATGCAAATATTAATGTTGTTAATTCGGGGCATTAGAACCATTGGATTTTTTTCCTTGGCCATTTCTGTTTTGTGGAATCAGTTGCCTTTGACTGATCAATTAGATTTTAGGAAGATACTGATAGGTTTCTTTTTTACCCATGCTTAATCTTAATTGAAAGTTCATTTTATGTTTTTTTTCTATTTTTTTTTTTAATATTTTTATATTGATGTGATATGTTGTTTTAAAGTATTGTACCATATTGCAAATGTGATATTGTGATCCACTCAGAATAGTCAGATTGGTGGAGAATAAATGTATTCTGGGGGCTGCTGGGTCGCCAGGAATCAGCATTGACTTGAAGGCACTTCAAAAATAAATAAAGTATTAGGAAGAGCTTTAGCAGTAATATCATTGGCAGCTGAGATGTCTTCCACACAGCACCTCACCTTTTTATTCTTTTGTATACTAAAGAAAAACACTGACTCTATCATCTGGACTAATGATGGCCACAGCTTTATTTATACACGACCCACCTGAGCCAAGTCAGGATTTTCTAATCAGTATCACATCCATTTCCACCTCACCCCAGCTCCACCAGTCATTTCTTGGCATTTGGGTTACAAGCCATCACATATTCCCCAGAGCATGTGAACCCTTCCTTCATTCCGATGTGACCTCATCACTGGAACAAGGCCACCACCATCACCAGATCCTTGCTGCAGACTCAGCAAGGCTTCACATATGAAAATGTCCATGTTCCAGGGCTACCTATTGTTCCAACAGCTCCCATACTTCCAGATTCCTAAGAGTCAGAGATGTTTGGGCACCAGAAATTCATGATTACTCGCCTCTGGCACTAATCTCCTGAAGTCTTCCACTTTCAATAAGACAAAGCATTGGCAATAGCATTGTAAACCCTGGGAACATGTGTCACTCACACGTAGATATTCAATTGCAAACAGTGCAAAATAAACTCAACAGCTCCATCTACTGCAAAGCCTTTGCAGGTTGTCGCAGATGCAACCTATTCCCCCATATCTCCAACATCACTACTATGGGAATAATTCTTGGAACATGATGCCCCTCGAAGTTTTCATAGTCACCTAACTCTCTGGCCATGTTCCTACTGCCTATTCCACTTTAAAAAAAAGGCCCCAAATCCTTCCCCCATGGCTGCATCTGTGAACAACTCTATCTGATCATTAGTATATATGCCATTGTCCTCCTGACTCCAGGAGCCATCTCTAGCCAGAGCACCCCAGGGCCCTCTCTGGTGCAGGATAGTCAATGCCTCCCAATTGTGGCTGCTGGCACACAGGCCCTCTCGACCTCCCAACCTGATGTGGGTCCTTTCACCAGCTAACCCTCTTCACTTGGCCTGGCAGCAACTGAGCTCTGGCTAGCTCCCTGCTGACCGTTCATTGACCTAGCCACTTTTTTTTTCAGATAGAACAGAGCAAGGGCCAGTCATTGGAAGAAGGCTCTATCAGAAAGTGAGAGTGTTGCTGGAGCCAATTCCTAAGTAAGTGATCAGCCTGCACACCTTGAGAGAGGATAGGGGAAAAAAGGGAGAGATTTTGCACATTTGAGGGAGAGGGCAAGAGACAGGAGGAGATGCTGGGCACATGGTGGGGAAAGGGCTTGTAGTGCTATTGCCTCTATTACAGATGCCTACCAGTAAAGTTTTAAGCAAGTTTTATCGAAAATGGATGGAAAACCTCACTGTTATGGAAAAATTTGCTTGCTTTGCTGGCTGTATTGGAAATGAATAACACAAAGGTGATGAATGATTTAATATCTGAAAATGAACCAAATGGATGCTGATTTGTATATGAACTGAACCAAAACTTTTTCCTGCGCTGATCTTTATTTCTAGGGATTTGTGATACAAATTGGCCACTCTCTGGGAGAGGAGGCTGAGTGCTATGTCCTTTGATCTAACCCAGCACATATCATGTTCTTTAAGGAAGACAATAAAATCTGTCCTGGCCAAGGAAAAATATCTTACAAGCAATCATGTTCTACACAGGACCTTACCAATCTAGAAATTTTCCCTATGCAAGTGCAAATCTGGTGCCCTCCTCCCATCCACCTGCAAGAACTCGCTCTTGTCAAGTTTCCTGGAAGCCCAATAAAGACATCAGCGCCCCTTCCTTACTAGTGCCCTATGCGGCCGGACCGCTCACACAGCCCTTGGTACAGCCCTGATGCACAACAACTGGCAGCTGGACTATAACGTGGATGGGAATAACTTGAAATGTCTTTTTCTGCTGACATTTACTATGTTGCTGTGGAGCATGTTTAATCAGCCCCATGCCAGTAATGTGCATTTATGCTTGCTACAGGGGGGCAGGTACATCCGTCACCCTGCAGTTACCACATTGTGGCACAACAGAACGGCTTTGGGAGCAACTAATGCCACCCATCAAAGTGCTTCTTGGGACAAGCACAGGCAGTTACATCAGCTTAGGCACATCCCATCCTGTCAGACATCACTCAGAGACATGCTGCCTGGGTAGCATGGAGTTTTTAGTGTGAGCCCCATCAGGAAACACACTGGTATGTTCTGGGATCCTCTCTGGGAGACAGGCTAATTTTCCCGCAATCAGAGCTAGAGGTAAAAATTCTTTACTAAATCAAATAATATATATAAATCCAAAACTCTCGAATATGGTTTACTATGGAATTATTACTTCTCTAAAATGTCCTCCCTGCCAAGATAATACAGATAATATTACCCAGTTTGCCATGAGCACAATTTAGCACAACTTGATTTTTCTATTTATACAAAGGATCTTGATTCAGTTCTTTGTCACTAGTCATAGACTGCTGTCACTTGGCAAGCATAGTAGTATTTTGTTAAACTTGGTACTGCCAACTCTCTGTCAGAGAGTTTATTTATATAGTACTTTTTAAACAATTTTCTTTAACTTCCAGGTCCATATATAGTCTAAAAAACATTTTCAGCATTTACTGATGGATTCCTCCTGGGATCTTAATTGGTTGTTCTTGGAAGCTCTAGCAAGCCTTGGCATGTATTTAATCACTTAGGCAACAATTTTGCCAAAGCAAGAAATAGAACATTACATTCTGCAGTCTAGATCCTTTGCTATTGTCTTGAAGATTCACAAGGAATAAAGGTGTTTATTCAATTTCAAAAACATTTTGTAGCAGGAATATTGATACTACCAATCACGATTTAGTTCTGACCCAATTATGTGGAAATGGTATCAGAAGAACAGTGTTTAGCCAGCTCTCCTGTTTCTTTGAAGGGTCATCAATAGAAGGTCATAAGGGAGGGACAGTCGTCAAGTTGGAACTAAATAGGTTCAGGGGTTCCTCAAGGCTCCTCAGTGTCAGTGACATTATTTAATATTGTTATGCATTCTCGTGCTTCTCTGTTAAGAAAGCCTATCTAATTATCAGTTTTGGTTCCATGCTGACGACACAAACTGCAACCAGTTAGGAGCTGGTAAGATATCTCTTTAGTTGTGATACCGTGTTTATATCGTCTACATAAGTAGTTAAAGACGAATGGCCTGATATTGAATATTAGGAAAACTGAGATTTTGGGACTATTTAACTGAAACAGTGCCCAGAGGTCTGAACATTATTGTGGATGGTGTAGAAATACTTATTTCTAACAGGATACGTAGGTTAGGGAATCAAGTTCACACACATTTCTCTGATAGGGTCCAAATTAAGTCTGTGGTTTCTACAAGTTTCTTCCATTTCAAGCTGCTCTGCAAGTTGCGGGGAACAGTTTCTTGAGAAAGAACAATTTAGAGTGCTAGTGCAGTATCTTGTTATATTTAGGCTGGCTTATTGTATTGTACTAGATTTTATTTGGGATTCCAAAATATATGCTTTGTGCTCTTCAATTGATTCAAAATGTTGTGGTGAGATTGATTACCAGCTGTTCATTGAAGAGGCATATTACACTTTATTTAGAGAAACTTGCATTGCAACCCAATAGCTCAGCACACTTAGCTTGATTTCTAAATTGCTTTTAAGAGAAGGTCCTGATTCTTTATGGAATGTGTTGAGGGTAATTGATGCATCAAGAATTGATGCAGTCTTCCAGGACAAAGAGGCTGGAGATTCATTTTGTAGTACTAATGAGGTCCAGTAGACTTTGTGCAGCCATGTTTTCTGTGATTGGGCCACTGATTTGGAATTCCCTACTATTTTATCTACATTGCAAAACTGATTACTTAAAGTTTTGCAAACTGTTGAAGGTTTTTTTTATTTAATAGAGTTTTCAGCGTGGGGGGTGAAGAACATTATTTTCATTTCATTTCATTTATTAAATATTTAAGTACGACACCATTGTAACATATCTAGGCAGAGTACAACAATGACATGCATATCAATTAAGATATCACAAAAACAATATAAAATTAATAACATAAAACAATACATTAAAGACATCAACATAACAATTATCTAAACTATGATTAACTAAATAGTCATACTAGTTAAATTAGCTAAAAGTATTGTGATATGAATGGTTAGCTAGCTGAGCGCTTTTTAAGTGTGGTGTTTAGGGATTATATTTATTTATTTAAACTTGATATACATGCCTTCTCATAACATGCAAGGTGATTTACAATAAAATGCAACATACAAAAAAAATATATAACCTATCAACAATACAATTAAATTTTATACCTCTCACTTTCCAACAGCAAACAAACAAGCTTTGGCTTTCTTACAAAAAGTCAAATAAGACCCTTCCTTGAGAATAGACAGAGGAGGCATATTCCAAAGACTTGGACCCTGAACAGCAAAAGACCGGAGATGTGTACCCTGCAGTTGGACACCCGAAGGCACCACAAGAAATGCCTATTGGGAAGAACGCAAGCTTCTATTTGGGACATAAAAAAATAGATAGGATTACAAATAAGTTGGACCATCACAATATAAAACCAGATACACTAAACATAACATTTTTAAATGGATACGAGACTCCACAAGAAACAATTGGAGAACTGCCAGAATGGGGTCCTGTGTCTTTAAAAGTTAAAAACCAGGCAGCTGTGTTCTGCACAAGCTGCAACCTCTTGAGTTGGTACTTTGGAAGCTCATCATAAATGGCATTATAATAATAATCTAATCAAATTGTAACAAAAGAATGCACCAGCATAACAAGATCATGTGCCTCCAATATTGGTCGCACTTGACAGAGCCATCGTAAACTAGTAAAGGCGGCCAGAACCACTGATGAGATCTGAGCCTGAAGAGATAATTCTTCATCAAATACCATACCAAATTCCACACTATTTCTTGTTGGGTCAACTGAATTCCCCCAATATCCGGTACAAAGGTCTGACCTCTATTAAGGCAACTAATCCATATTTCTGAATATTCAGCTTCAGCTTAGATGCCCACAATCAAGCTGCAGTTGCCTACAGATAGTCCGTCAACCTAAGCAGTGCTTGCCCCTGATTCTTCTCCACTTCAGTCCCCAACAGAATATCATCTGCAAACAAATGATAAAAAACACCAAACTGCTGAAAAATGACTGCCAATGGACAAATAAAGAAATTAAAAAGCAGGGGAGAAAGCCCCGACCCCTTAGGGAATCCACAATCCAAAGATTCTGGAACTGAGTTTATCCCTTCCCACTCCACATATTGCCTATGGATCTTTAAGTATGAAACAAACCACTGTAAGACAGAGCCCTGCGGCTCTAATTGTGACAGATTCTGAAGGGCATGTATGATTCACACACAGTATCAAATGTGGCTGATAAATCTAAATGAACAGTTAACACATCCTTACCCTTATCAAGTGCTAAATGCACCTCACTCAATAATAACACCAAAATCATTTCTGTTCTGTGACCAGCCCAGAATCCAGATTCAGGCAATCACACTAACTCACAAAAGCAAGGAGCTGCTGACATGTGATTGTATGTTTTTTTAGGTCCAATGTTATTGTGTGTTTCCTATGTTATGTATTTATTGTTCTTGATATATGTATTTATAATGATTATGTACAAGGGGGGGCTGATAAGCCTCCGGCCTTGTAACGAGACAGAAAATTATGGGCACACTTCAGTTCCAGTGGTCCGAATGATCTCTCTGCAGTTTTGTTTAGGCTACAGACTTATCAGCCCCCTTTGTATGTAGATCGTGAGCCACATAGGACATTTTGGAGAGGTTTTATGGCATATAAATTTTCAATATACCCTTAGCATTAAAAGTCCCATTTTGCATAGAAGCTGTATATGGGAAATGGGGGAAATGGGACATTCAGGTCAGGATCTTTACAGTTCCCCGGTGTTTTACAAAAGGCTCTGCTGAATGTGAAGCCTTTTGTAAAATATGTATAAAGATATGCAGCAGTGCACTTGTATCTGCCAGAACATACAGCTGGAGTATCCAATTTAAAAACTTACATGTGCAAAAAAGAAAGAGTGACATCACTCAGGGCTTTACACATATGAGCACTGGCATCTACA
The DNA here is from genome assembly GCA_033557465.1 of Ichthyophis bannanicus. Classification (NCBI taxonomy): domain Eukaryota; kingdom Metazoa; phylum Chordata; class Amphibia; order Gymnophiona; family Ichthyophiidae; genus Ichthyophis; species Ichthyophis bannanicus. The sequence goes on along the minus strand of CM066038.1, from coordinate 355,978,462 downwards.
CATCTAGATGCCGATTTCGCAGTCCATATGTATTTCCTGCTTGCTTACATGTGTATGTGCTGAATTTAAAAAGCTGTGGGACAGGTATTTAATGGCGGCAGCCAGTGCTGTTAAAGCAGCTGGCCATTGCTGCTTTAAAAGACCAGGATATTCATGCTGGGGTCATATCTGGCCACCAGCATTGAATATCCGGGTTGGCCGGATAACGCTGCAGTTAACGGGATAGTGGCAATATTTTGCCACTGCCCAGTTAGCTGAAACACCTAAACTGAGGACAGCCTTAATTCTTCCTAACTTTAGACGCTTTAAGATAACCAGACAGCAGTTGTGTAAGTGCTAAGTGGGAGAAGTGCCACTGATAGCCCATTCAGCATGAATTAACCACCAGATTTACAAATTTACCAGAAGAGACAATTAAGAAGCCTCTTTTAACTGAATTTTTGAGGTGGTGTTAGACACTACAGAGTTTAGCACAATTGCCCCCTATATCACTGGCTGAGATCCCAGGTCCAATCAGGTAGCTGGCACTTTTGCATGCCTCGGAGCAGATGCAAAAGCTGGCACAGAAACTTTTTAAAATATACATGTATTCCCATAACAAAATGAGAATACAAGCTGGGCTTGACAGAGCCCAAGCTTCAGGCTGCCATGGCACCTAGAATGGCACCCTGGTGCCAATGCTGCCTAACAAACACCATTGCTTCTTACTTCCCCACGGCTGTTGGCTCTCTGCGAGCAGCCTGAACCAAAACTGAGCTCCTTATCTCTCTCCCTAAACCCACTTTCCCCTTCCTCCTTTCTCTATTCTGGTAGATAACACAATCATCCTCCCTGTTTCCTGAGCTTGCAACCTTCGAGGCCATCTTTGACTTTACCTTCTCTTTTTCTGTACACATCCAACAAATAGCTAAATCCTGTTGCTTCTTTGTCTATAACATCAGCAAAATTCATCCCTTTCTGTCTGAACACACTACTAAGACCCTTATCCACTCTCTAGTCACCTCCTGTCTTGACTATTGCAACCTGCTCCTCGCTGATCTGATTCTGAATCATCTTTCTCCCCTTCAATCTGTTCAAAGCTTGGCTGCATGGTTTATCTTCCGCCAGTGTCGCTATGCTCATGCAACCCCTCTTCTCAAGTCACTTCACTGGCTCCCTATCCGTTTCCGCATCCAGTTCAAACTTCTCCCACTGACCTAGAGGTGCATTCATTCTGAGGCTCCTCACTACCTTTCCTCTCTTATCTCACCATACACCCTTCCTCGGGAGCTCCGCTCCTCTGACAGATCGCTTTTATCTGTGTCTGTCTCTACCACGGCCAACTCCAGACTTCATTCATTCCACCTTGCTGCTCCATACGCCTGGAACAAACTACCTGAGTTGATGCGTTGGGCTCCTTCTCTAGCCCTATTCAAATCCAGGCTAAACATCCACCCCTTTGAGCTGCCTTTGGATCCTTATGTCTCTCACTCTCTTGTTCACCACTTATATGTATCTTACCATACTCAAGTCCCCAGTTTTGTGATATTGTTCATTGTGATTCGATTGTTAAGTTCTGATGACCAGGGACGGTGTCTTACATCTATCTGTACAGCGCTGCGTATGCCTTTTAGCACTATACTAACGATTAGTAGTAGTATGCAATGGAGGAAGTTTGGGTTGATCTTGCGGTTTCAATTCTCGCGAGTCTTAAGATCAACCCAAACTTCCTCCACTGCGTGACTCAAGCTGCTTGCAGAGAGCCAATCACGGGGAAAAAGTTAAAAGTGCAGCCTTTTTTAAATCTCAGCTGCAGACAGCAAGGCAAGGAGAATGATGAGTGAAAAAGAGATGGATAAAGGCAGGGGGTGAGAGCTATGAGAGAAAGAAAGATGAAGAGAGACTCAGTGAAGGCAGGATGTGCGGCCTGTGAGAGAGAAGAAGAGAAAGAGAAACTGAGTGTTGTCTGGGGGGAGGGTGTGGTTATGAGAGAGACTTATTTTGCTTTATATATTACCAGGTCAAGGTGATATATGAAGCAAAACAGGAAGCTATAAAAAAGTCACCAATATGCTACTGACACTGTATTTATTGGGGTGGTGGGAGAAGAAGGGGGAGGGGGAGGAGGAGAAGGGTCACTGCCTTCTCTTGGCACTGTGCAATGGCATGTTAAGAGCCTAATTTATTAAGCTTTCTTTTCCTGTACAAAATGGGAAAACAATAAAGCAGGCCTTAAAAAAGAAGCCACAATATACTTTTTTTAGGGGTGGAGGGGGGCAATGTGACAACAATGTCAACAGCCAGCTCCTAAATTTTTAAGCTGGCTCCTACATTTCAAGAAAATTTGCCAGCATCTACAGATATAAATCACAGCTTTGCAAAATTGCCATTTATACATATGTGCAAACTACACATCTAAATCACACTAATTCCATAGATAGATGCTCCTAAAACAACCTCCTAAGGATCTCATTTACTAACATGTGCTAACCAGTTGTTGTTACTGTTAAGTGCCGTCAAGTCGGTGTCGACTCATGGCGACCCTCTGGATACTTGTCCTAAATTGTGTTTGGTCTTCAGTCAGGCGGCTCATTGTTGACAGACTGGTACCTGTAGCTGCTATTATTTTATTGCTTCATCTCATTGCTGGCTTTCCTCTTTTGCAATGACCTTCTATCTTGCCGAGCATGATGTCTTTCTCTAATGATGTCTCTCTTCGCATGATGTGTCCAAACTATGAAAGATGAAGTCTTGTCATCTGAGCTTCTAAAGAAAGCTTAGGTTTACTCTCCTGTAGTACTGACTGGCTTGTTCTTTGGGCAGTCCATGGTATCTGCAGTATTTGCCGCCCGCACCTGTCTATCTTTTTCACTGTCCAACTTTCGCATCCATTTGATGTTATTGAAAATACCATAGCTTGAACAAGTAGAAACTTTGTATGGAGAGAGACATCTCTGCTCTTGAGAATCTTGTCTAGGCCCTTCATAGCCATTCTGCCAAGAGCAATGCGTTGTCAGATTTCTTGACTGCTTGTTGCTTCTTTATTGATAGTTGATCCAAGTAGGTTAAAGTTGTCCACGATTTCAATTTCTTCTCCTTCAATGATGAACCTAATGATTTTGCCAGTTGTCATGATCTTATCTTCTTTACATTAAGGTGCAGGCCCATTTTAAGATTATGTTCCTTGATCGTGAGAAGCAAATGTTTCAGATCATCTTCACTTTCAGCCAGTAATGTGGTATCATCAGTATAGCGAAGGTTGTTGATGAGTCTTCCACCAATCTTCACACCTCTGTTTTCTTCATACAATCCTACTTCTCTGATTATTTATTCTGCATATAAATTAAACAGGTAGGGGGAAAGTATGCAGCCTTATCATACACCTTTGCTGATTTTAAACCATTCTCTTTCTCCTTGTTCTGTGAGAACTGTTGCTTCTTGATCAATGTACAGATTGTGCAAGAGAACGATCAGGTCTTCTGGTATACCCATGCTTCTTAATGTGGCACAGAGTTTCTCATGGTTTACAAAGTCAAAAGCCTTGCTGTAGTCAATAAAGCACAAATAGATATCCTTTTGGTATTCTTCAGTCTTTTCAAGGATCCATCTCACATCAGCGATGATGTCTCTCATTCCTCACCCTTTCCTGAACCCTGCTTGCACTTCAGGTAGTTCTTGTTCTAGGTATCGTTGTTGTCTCTGTTGAATAATCTCCAGTAGAATCTTGCTGGCATGTGGGATCAGAGCGATTGTGCGATAATTTCCACAGTCAGTTGGATCAGCTTTCTTTAGTATTGGTATAAACACAGAACTTTTCCAGTCAGTTGGCCATGATGTTGTTTTCCAAATTTCCTGGCAGAAACTTGTATGATCAGATTGCTCTAATACTTCTATGGGAATGCCATCTATGCCTGGTGCTTTGTTCTTTGATAAGGCTTTCAATGCTGCTTCGACTTCCTCTTTCATCACCAATGGTTCCAGATCATAAGGTACAGGTTGAAATGGCTGTTGGTCCACTTGATCTTTATCATATAAAAACTCTGTATATTCTTTCCACCTTTTCTTGATCTTCTCAGCATCATTCAACATAGAACCTTGAGCATCTTGTAAGGAAAAACGATCTTGTTCTTCCTCTAATAGTTTCTGCTTCTATTTCATTCTATGCATCATTGTAGTACTTTCTCTTGTCTTGTCTTGCTGCACATTGGAAATCTCTGTTGAGTTCTGAGATTGCCTCTTTCTCTCCTTTGGCTTTAGTTTCTCTGCGTTTCTGGGCAATTTTCAGAGTTTCTTCTGTCATCCATTTTGGCCGTTTTTGCTTTTTCACCTTTTGTAGAGACTTTTCACTTTCTTCCTTCTTGATGCCATTCCATAATTCTTCTGGAGCTCTGTCATTTGTATCAAAAACAGCAAATCAATTTTGTGGGCAGTCTTTAAATTCCAGTGGTATGTTCTCAATGTCATATTTTGCTACATTCATGAGTGGCTTGCTCTTTTTCAACTTTAGCTTGAGTTTGCATACTAGTAGTTGGTGATCTGTATCACAGTCAGCTCCAGGTTTTGTCTTTGTTGATATAGAGCTTTTCCATCATTGACTTCCACAGATGTAGTCAATTTGATTTTTGTACGATCCATTGGTTGAAGTCCATGTGTACAGTTGATGCTTATGTTGCTGGAAGAAGGTGTTTGAGATGAATAGATTGTTAGTCTTACAAACTCTATCAGTCTTTCTCCAGCTTCATTTCTGTTGCCAAGTCCATATTTTCTAACCATTTTGCCTTCTTTATTGCCACCTTTTGCGCTACAGTCACCCATGACTAGCAGGATATCCTGTTTGCATATTCTGTCAATTTCAGCTTGTACTTGTACATATAATTCATCAATTTTGTCCTCTTCTGCAGCTGTTGTTGGGGCATATACTTGAATTATATTTGTGTTGATAGGCATTCCTTGTAGACGAATATAGATTAAGCGTTCACTGACTGCATTGTATTTCATTACAGTTCTTAACATAAGAACATAAGATATGCCATACTGGGTCAGACCAAGGTCCATCAAGCCCAGTATCCTGTTTCCAACAATGGCCACTCTAGGTCAAACGTACCTAGCAGTTTCCCCAAAAGACACAGGTTCCACAATGCTTGTACTGGGTCAAGCATTGATATCCTGGGTCCTTTCTTAATAATGGTTTATGGACCTTTCCTCCAGGAACTTGTCCAAACCTTTTTTAAACCCAGCTACACTAACAGCCTTTACTACATCCTCCGGTAACAAATTCAGAGTTTGTTTACACGTTGAGTGAAAAAATATTTTCTTTTATTAGTCTTAAATAGTTTACCCTGTAGCTTCATTGCATGTCCCCTAATCTTTCTATATTCTGATAACGTAAACAATCGATCTACGTTTACCCGTTCCATTTCGTTCATTAATTTAAAGACTTCTATCATATCTCCCCTCAGCCGTCTCTTTTCCAGGTTAAAGAGCCCTAACCTTTTTAGCCTTTCTTCATAGGAGTATCCTTCCATTCCCTTTACCATTTTAGTGGCTCTTCTCTGAACCTTTTCTAATAATGCTATATCCTTTTTAAGATATGGCGACCAGAATTGCCCACAATATTCAAGGTGCGGTCTCACAATGGAACAATATAGAAGCATTATAATATCTTTTTTTATTTTCCATTCCTTTCCTTATGATACCTAACATTTTATTTGCTCTCTTGGCCACCGCTACACACTGGGCCGATGGTTTTAACATGTTATCCACAATGATGCCTAAATCTTTTTCTTGGGTGGTGGTTCCTAATGTGGAACCTTGCAACGTGTAACCATAGTTTGGGTTGTTCTTCCCTAGGTGCATAACTTTGCACTTGTCCACATTAAATTTCATCTGCCAATTTGATGCCCAGTCTTCCAATTTATCAAGATCCTCTTGCAATTTTCCACAATCCTTTTGGGTTTTAACAACTTTAAATAGTTTTGTGTCATCTGCAAATTTGATAACCTCACTTGTTATTCCCTTTTCCAGGTCATTTATGAATATGTCAAAAAGCAGCGGACCCAGCACAGATCCCTGGGGTACACCACTATTCACCTTTCTCCATTGGGAAAATTGGCCACTTAGCCCAACCCTCTGCTTTCTATCTTTTAACCAGTCCTGCCTCCTATCCCATGACTCTTTAGTTTTGCCAAAAGTCTCTGACGAGGGACCTTGTCAAAGGCTTTCTGAAAGTCCAGATACACTATATCAACCGACTCACCTTTGTCCACCTGTTTATTCACACCTTCAAAAAAACATGACAGATTAGTAAGACAAGATCTTCCTTGCCTAAAGCCATGTTGGCTGTCTGCCATTAGGCCATGACTATCTGCATGCTGAGTAATTTTGTTCTTTATGATGGTGTCTACCATTTTTCCTGGTACTGACGTCAGGCTCACCAGTCTGTAGTTTCCCGGATCATCCCTGGAACCCTTTTTAAAAATTGGAGTTACATTGGCGATCCTCCAATCTTCAGTTATTACAGATGATTTTAATGAAAATTCACAGATTACTAATAGCAGGTCTGCAATCTCATATTTCAGTTCTTTCAACACCCTTGGATGTATACCATCCGGTCCAGGTGATTTGCTACTCTTCAGTTTATCTAATAGTTGTAATACATCTTCTCGATGTATCGATATCTCCTTCAATTCTTCCACACCTTTAAATACCACTTCAGTCATGGGTAACATCCCTACATCTTCCTCAGTAAAGACAGAAGCAAAGAATTCATTCAGTCCCTCCGCTATCGCCTTGTCGCCTCTTAGTGCCCTTTTAACCCCTCTATCATCTAATGGACCAACTGACTCTCTCACAGGTTTTTTGATATGAATGTACTTGAAAAAGTCTTTCTTTCGTGTTTTTGCTTCCGCAGCAAGCTTCTTCTCAAAATCTCCCTTTGCCTGCCTTATCAATGCCTTGCATTTGACTTGCCAGTGCTTGTGCTGTTTCCAGGTTTTGCCATTTGGCTCTTTTTTTCCATTTCCTGAAAGATGCTTTTTTGGCAACAACAGCCTCTCTGACCTCACCTTTAAACCATGCTTGCAGTTTTTTGGACTTCTTTCCACTTTTCTTAAAGCGTGGAATACAGCTGGTCTGGCTTCCAAGATAGTAGTTTTCAACAACACCCAAGCTTGATGTAAGTCTTCAACCTTTGCAACTGCTCCTTTTAGTTTTTTCTTAACTATTTTCCTCATTTTATCATAGTCTCCCTTTCAAAAGTTAAAAGGTAGTACTTTGGATTTCCTTACTATTCCTCCTCCACTAATTAAATCAAATGCGATCATGCTATGATCACTATTGCCAAGTGGCCCCAACACCCTTATCTCTTGCACAAGATCTGGTGTTCCACTAAGGACTAGGTCTAATATGACTTCCCCTGTGGTCGGTTCATGAACCAGCTGCTCCAAGAAGCAGTCATTTATTTCATCTAGGAACTTTATCTCCCTAGCATGTCCTGCTGTGACACTGACCCAGTCGATACCGGGGTAATTGAAATCACCCATTATTATTACTGCACTGTAACTTTTGTTAGCTTCCTTGATTTCTTTGAGCATTTCATCATCCATTTGTTCATTCTGGCCAGGCGGTCGATAGTACACCCCCACTGCTATCGCCTTCCCCTTTTTACATGGAATTTCAATCCATAGAGATTCTACAGCAAATTTTGTTTCCTGCAAAACTTTAATCCTTTCTGAGACAATGCCCTCTCTAACATAGAGTGCAACCCCTCCACCAATTTGATCAGCTCTATCATTATGATATAGTTTGTACCCAGGTATCACAGTGTCCCACTGGTTGTCCCCCTTCCACCATGTCTCTGATATTCCAATCATATCTAACCTTTCATTTAGTGCTATATATTCTAACTCTCCCATCTTATTTTTTAGACTTCTAGAATTTGCACACAAGCATTTTAGAGACTGTATTTTATTCATATTAATCTGGCTATTGGTAGACATGGGTAATTTGCAAGTTTCTTCCTTATTATAAATGCAACACCATTTCTTCTTGGTCTTTCATTTCCAGCATAGTAGACCATGTGATCATCTGATGCAAAGTGCCGGATGCCAGTCCATTTCAGTTCGCTGACATCCAACAGATCAAGATGTATACTTTCCATGTCATTCTTGACCACCTCCAACCTCCCTTGGTTCATGCTTTGTACATTCTATATATCCCAATATGTAAGACATCTTTGCAGCTTCTGACTGTCATTTCATGCAAGCTACATTAGCAGTCAGATGTCCCGAGGGCTTTGATCCAACCACATCATAAATGCGGGCTTTACTCTGAAAAGTCTTCAGCTCCTCCCCAGTAGCTAGTTGAGTACCTTCCGACCTGTGGTGAGGGGGGGTGTCTCATCTTCCAGCACTATAGTGCAATTTGTTTTATTGTGACTATCTATTGGGTTTTCATGGCAAGATACAGAAGTAGATTGCCAGGTCTTTCCTCCGCGCAGTTTAAGTTTAGTGTTGTTGCCGTTGTCACAGAAATGTGATCCTCCGCCGCCAACACTGTCCCATTCTGTTGCTGCCCAGATGGGTGGTTTGTCTTGGTCTGGCACCTCAGCTGAGACCTGTCCATCTTGGGAGATCCTGCCAGTAGTTAAACTACTGATAGGTTAGCCCTCAGCATCACCGATGCACACAAGCCCTCACAGCACAACAAGCTGCAAACCAAGTGAGGGGTTAACCAGTTAGCATTTGTAAATAGTCTCCATTGAGAATAATGGGGCTTGTGTTATTTAATGTGCAATAAATTCAAATCCTTTATACAAAAAATTAAGATTTTCAGCATAGTCTGAAATAAAATACTGCCATATTTCAGTGAAATTGATAACCTCTAGCATTGAGAGAGCACTTCATTTCTTTCTGAGGTAGATAGAAAAAGGAGATTTGGTGAAGGAACCCACAGACTCTGGGCTCCATCAGCAGTTGTCTTCACCTTGAAAAAAGCAAAATTAGAACTCCCAGATAGAAATCTTTCCTCCTCAATGATGCCCTGCTACGCAGGCACCACATCTTCCTCTCTTCCAAACCCAGGTGAAAATTTCACTTCCCTTGAAATTCCAGATATTGAATAGATCCCCTAAGTGATCCACTGGAAACATGGTGACTCCCATAGAGCTCAGTGCTCTTTCGGGTTTGCTTATAGTTATCAACATGAGAGGCTCTTACTCCCTGGATTTAAACATATAAAAGGGAGCCGCTGCCGGCGGGAAAAACAAAGCAGCCACCATCTTCCCCTAATCGGGGCTGTGATCTGCACCCGGCCAGCCTGCCCCCCCGAGCAGCAACTCTGGCCCATTCGGGGCTGTGGGAGGAGGGGAGGAGCAGCAGGCCGGCTTAAAAGGGAGCCGCTGCCAGACGGGCCCGCGCCTGGTCGGGCCCGCGCCTGAGGGCCTCGCCAGAGGGCCCTTTGGCGTGGCCCTTAGGCGGGGCACGTATCAGTGCTGAGCAAAGTGCAAGAAGCCATTGTGTTTGAGGTCACAGAGGCCTATAGAAAAGAAACGACGCTGCACCGAGACAGCCCTTTGTCCACAACTACAGTCATCGTTACCGTCTCCATTGTTTATGCTGATCACAGTCCATGAAGAAATCTGCAACATAACGAAAACCAGCAGCCACTCTCAAGTCCAGCTATTCACTAAATAGACTGTCATTTATGATAACCCGTATAAGCACAGCAGTATCCCGACTGCCCGGCGGGCTTGAAACTAACATCATCAACATCATCTGAAAAGATCTCCGTCTTCTTCAAACCTCCAGCTGGAGCGCACCCATGGCAGACCTCGCTCTCACACTGAACCAAGCCACCTACCGATCACAGCAAGTATACCACTTCTAAAACACTGGCTAAAATGAGTCTTCCAGCACACCCATCTAAGCCAATATCAATATTCTCCTATGGTCACACATATCCTATGATCTGTAGCCTCATATACTGTTGTCAGTAGCCTATATAACTTTGTTTATAGTACCTATACCATTGTCAATAGCCTATATAACACTGTCAATAGCTTCTTATACTGTATAACATTGTTGATAGTACTCATACTGTTGTCAGTAGACTATATAACACGGTCAATAGCTTCTTATACTGTTGTCAGTAGCATCATATACCGTTGTCCATTGCCATACTGTTTTGTGTCTCACTACCGTACTCTCTGTCCTGCTATTGCACTATACTGCAGTATATCTACAGTACTTCGCACACAACAGGAACTCGCAAAATGGCCCTCCAGCTCTTCGCCCTTATCAGCTTTTTCCTACTGACTCACTGGCTTGGAACCTCCCAAGCCCTTTACATATCTCATGGAAATATCCCCATCTTAAATAGCCATGGAAAAAGGTGGTCTGGACCTCCATACTCCCACCCAGGAAATGACACCTACACACGCCGCTCCCATTTGATACACATAGCACTCCAGCTGCCCAATACACCCACCCAGGAAGAACCTCCGAACTACCGACCCCTAAGATGTGCCATCATAAATGCGCGTTCTATTCGCAAAAAGTGGCCTGTGGTTCTTGAAACAATTTCCCGCTATGACCTAGAGATACTCATGATCACAGAAACCTGGCTATCAGCTGAAGATAATGTTCTCATCAACCAACTTCTACCACCCAATTTCGCCATACACACAAGACATAGAGAAAACAAAAAAGGAGGAGGGGTGATCATAGTCTCCAAATCGGACCTTAACTTCCACATAACAGATTCCTCTAGCTCAAGCAATCTAGACATACTCTCCATTACAAACCAGCAAATCTCCCTCAACCTCTTATACAGGACACAGTCCACGTCTCCAGATGACCTCCCAACCATTATTGACCTTACTGCCAGCACCCTCAATCCCAACAAACCAAATTGGATAATGGGTGACTTCAATCTCCCATCGTTATCCCAAAACCACGCAATTGCCTTCCTTGGTGCTATGGAAGACCTGGGACTCAAGCAAATTATCAATAAACCCACTCATATAAAGGGAAACATTCTGGATTTGGTATTTGCTCCTCAGACAGTCATTCAACAAAACCACAACCTACCAATATCAATCGTTGATGTACCCTGGTCAGACCACAAACTGATCATTTTCCAGATCCCCATCATCAATGAGAAGCTGCACAGAAGCCAAAACATGCACAGCACATCACGGACGCCCACAAGAAGATTTAGACCATTTAACAGAGAACACATCTTGGCTGAGACCCAATCACTCCTCAACAAAACCACACCAGACCTCGACGAACTAATCACCTCCTGGAACTCCAATCTGCATGCCATATCACAACCTCCAATTTCCAATAACACAAAGAGGAGAAAAAGAAGCACCGCCCCATGGTTCTCTCCTGAATTGCGAGCCTCTCTGACTCAACTCCGCAGACTGGAACGCCGCTGGCGCAGATCACTTTCCACTGAAGATCAGACCGCCTACCGTACTCACCTCTCCACACACCGTGAAGCAATCACAACCACAATGAAACAATATCACACAGACACCCTAAAGAGATCACTGAATAAACCACGTGACCTCTTCAACCTGGTCAAATCCCTCTCAAAGGAACCTTCTCCCGAACAACACAGTGAGATTCATCCACAGAAATTCGCTGACTACATGCAATCCAAGATAGTGCAAACTAACAAGGTGTCAACAGTCCCGTTCCAAGAACCAACGAATGCAACCCCACTAAATAACTTCTCTACACCATCCACTAAATGCATCGAGGACACCATAGCATCTCTCAATACCTCCACTGCACAAACGGACCCATGCCCAGCTTTTTGGATTAAGGAGCTACGTTGTGCGTTCAGCCCCTTCATTGCAAATCTAATGAACCTCTCATTCACAACAGGGTACTTCCCTGCAGCACTCAAGCAGACTTCCATCAGGCCACTTTTGAAAAACCCCAAGCTAGACCCGCAAAAGGTCGAATCTTATAGGCCTATAGCTAGCATTCCCCTCTTAGCCAAGATAATTGAGAAGGAGGCACAACGGCAAATCCAAGATCATATAGACACCACAGCTCCCCTAGATCACTGCCAACATGGGTTCAGAGAATATCATGGGGTCGAGACCCTTCTCACGAACCTATTCAACGACATTATCACAGGCATTAACAACATCCGACAAGGATTTGTACTCGTCTTCTTAGACATCGCTGCGGCGTTCGACTCGGTAAGCCACGAAATTCTCCTCGGACGACTGAAAGAGAAAGGTATCTGCAACAGTGCATTAGAATGGTGCAACTCTTATCTGGATGGTAGATGGCAATATGTGAAGTCCGGTACAGAAGAGTCAAAACGCTTCCATCAAAAGCAAGGTGTGCCTCAAGGTTCCTCATTGTCTTCCCTACTATTTAACATATACATGCAGCCCATCTGCGACATCATAAGATCTTTCAAAGTCAACTGCTTGATATACGCAGATGACATTCTCTTATATATGCCTTTCTCCACAACTCAATTAGACCTGGCACCGTTGGTAGACTGCCTCAATTCGGTCTCAGAGTGGCTCCAATCACAAAACCTTCGCATTCAACATAAAAAAACAGAGGTGCTCTTCATCTCCAAAGACCCCAACTTCACCCCTCCAGCCCACGTCAGTGTCAAGGAAGCTGACCTACAAGCTAAAGAAACAATAAGATACCTTGGAGTTACATTGGACCAACGTCTGGATATGAAACATCACATAAATAACATAGTCAAAGCTGTATACTTCAAAATACGCTCGCTTAGGCATATGCGCTCCATGTTGGACCCTGATGACTTCCGAACCATATACCAAGCACTAATCCTGCCACACTTCGACTTTGCAAATGCCATATTACAAGGTCTCCCTCAATCCACTCTTAGCCCATTACAGATGGCCATGAATGCCGCAGCAAGAGTCCTCTACGGAGCCTCCAGAAGCGACCACGTAACTCCCATTCTTAAACAGCTTCACTGGCTCCCCATCCATGGGAGGATCATCTTTAAAACCCTAGTCCTATCATTCAAGGCAATCAAGGGTATCTCATCCTCCTCACTCACAGATCTGATTCACACTGTACCCCCCAACAGATCCAGAAGAACATCAGCCGTAAACCTACTGACAACCTCGAAGGCGTTGACAAAGTGCAACATGACAACCTCAAACAGAGCCTTCAGTTTCTATGTACCCAAATGCTGGAACGCTCTACCCTCCGACATAAGGGCCATTACTGACCTACTCCAGTTCAGGAAGGCACTCAAATACCACCTCTTCCTTCAATACTACCCTACCAGCAATTGAACCAGAGGAAGTGACCCACTCATGAACACACCATGCCGTTCTTGATATTATTAAGACTCTATTCTGTTCTATTTAATTATCTCTTGTATATAGTTTACCCCGGTTCTCCAAGTTTGTACTCCTGTTCGATGTAAACCAAACAGCTTGTTGTTATGGTCTTTATGTTATAATGTAAACCGCGCTGATGCCGAATAGTGCGGTATATAAGAACTTGTAATAAATAATAAAATAATAATAAAAATAAATATCCAATTTAATAGTCTAGCAATAGAAATATATTACCTTCTGACTGGCTGGGGATGAACAGACAGATGGTGAAATGCAAACAGAAATTAGGGAATCCAACAAATTTGGCAGCACAATAATAATGGGCAATTTCAATTACCCCAGTTTTGACTGGGTAAATGTCCCATCAGGACATGCTAGGGAGGTAAAATTTGCAAATGATCTAAATGACTGCTTCATGCGGCAGCTAGTTTAAGATTTCACTAGAGGGGGCATTTTTTTTAGACATGATCCTTAATAGAATGCAGGTTTGGTGTGAGTGATAATGGTATTGGGATAATTTGGCAATAGCAATCATAACACAATCCAATTTGACTTACTAGCTAGAGAGAGGAAACTAAGGAAATCTACTGTGCCAGTACTGAACTTTCAAAAGGGCAATTATGATAAAATGAGAAAAATGATAGAAAAATACTAATTGGAGCAACTTTAAAGGTTAAGGGTCAATTTTCATTTGGGTGGTGCTATGTGCTGCGTCGGCGCATAGCCCACCCGCCATCCATCTAATCCGGATTTTCAATGCCAGGGTCATATGCAGCCCCAGTGTTGAAAATCTGTTTCACATCACACAACCCGCAAGCTGCAGGAGCTAGCCGGGTAGCAGCGATTTTCGAGAAAAAACCTTGCCTATCTTTAAGATGCAGAGGGTTAAGCGGGTAGCATCGAAAATTGCTGCTACCCAGTTAGCCCTTTCCTCCACCCCTGCTCTGCCCAGGGATGCCCCCAACATGCCCCGGTGCTAACTGCATAGCATCTGGGCACGTTAGGGACTTATTCAGAATTTTTGAACGGCACTACCCATGTAGGTGCCTTTCGAAAATCCAAGGTAAGCCATTTAGACGGGTAACTAGAGCAGTTACCCAGGTAAATACCTTTGAAAATGCCACCCTGAGAGTTTATATCAGGCATTGTCAATGTTTAAAAATACTATCTTGGAAGCCCAGACTAGATGTACTCCATGTTTCAAAAAAGGCAGAAGGAAGGCCAGATGACTGCCGGAATGGTTTCAAAGAGAGGTGAAAGGGGCTATCAGAGCAAAAAAAGCTTCATTCAAAAAATGGAAACAACATTCAACTGAAGAAAATAGGAAAAAGCATAATCACGCAAGTTAGATGCAAAGGATTAATCAGACAGGCTGGTTTTTGATGTATAGGGCCTTTTCTTCTAGCATTGGCCTAAACAAAATTAGCCTTTGGGAAGCTGATTTGATGCCAGCAGATGTGTAGGAGCAGCCCCTGTTCCTTTCTTTCTCTTAAAATAGAAATCAGAATGAAATTAACTACTGCTACTTGCTATTTGTGCTGTAATGTTTTCAATTGCTAATTCTGTTAGATGTACTAGTAATTCTCTATATGTTGGCACAGCTTAGTATGCCATATATCAAACCCAATAAATAATAATAAAATGTGATATGAGCAGGAATAGGGAGCCAATGTAAACATATTAGGAAAGGTGTTTTGTGTTCCTAACTTTTGCCTCTAAAAATCATCGTAGCAGCAGCATTCTAAATAACTTGTAACCGAGTTAACTGCCATTTCGATAGCCCCAAGTAGTTGGCATTAGAATAATTCAGTTTAGTCAGAATAGTGGTTTGAACAACATATCTTAAATTATTATCTTGTAAAATGTGAAGCAGCCCAAATGTCTTTTTAACTAAGGACCAAGTTTGAGCCTCCATTGAGAAAGCTGAATCAAGGATTATACCCAGAACCTGCAAGGACATACCCAGTGGAATAGGAGTGCCACATATTGAAGGATTTCTGCAATGCAAGCTGTTCCGTCAATGTCTCAGCAGCCTCTGGGTTTTCTTGACAAGGTGTGATGGGAAGTAGATTGTCGGGCCTTTCTTCTAAGGCAATGGAGAGCAAAGTGGCTTGTCCAAGGCTATAAAGAGTGCTAGTAGGAATTGAATGCTGTTCTCTTGGTTATCAGGCTGCTGCTCTAACCACTAGGCTACTCCCTCACTACTAAAGGCTTTCTGGAAGGAGGGAATTTACCTGCATGTCCTACACAGAGACATGGAAGACGTGGAAGCTGCAGCTGGGAGCTGATGGTGGCCACAAAAACAGCATGAAAGGAAAAGAACCGAGCTCCGGAGGCAAAAATAGCTGAACAATCCTCACCCAGCCCTTGCACAATTCAGCTCACTGAAATGGTGGACGAAGTCTCTAACATGGTGGCAGTAGCGCTGGAGGGCCGGCTCCAAACAGTCTCCAAGCAGCTTACTCAGGTGGGACAAGCGGCCACAGAATTTGGAGGGAGAATAGATCTGGCTGAACTACGGGTCTCAGATGTGGAGGATACACAAACACAGGACTGGGAAATTGACAGGTTGGAGGATCTGCTAAAACAACATGGCGAGAAGATTGAAAACCTTGAAAATCGTGGACGGTGCAAGAATCTTTGCTTTGGCATATCAGAACTGTGCGGCTACTTAGAGACCTGTTTGCCCTCCATTTTTGCACTGGATACAGCTGCAGGGCCCGTGGTAGTGTAATCGGCACACAAGCTGGGCTTCCGATGGGATGGCGCAGACCGGCCCTGAGTTGTGATAGCTCATTTTCTTAATTATGTGCAAAAAGAAGCCACATTAAAGGCAGCCAGAAGCTAACGACAACAGCAACAGGACAATAAGAGAGTATTGGTGTTCCAAGATTTCTCACTTACAGTTAGCCACAGCAGGAAGGAGTTTGCCATGGTGTGCAGTGCATTGGCGACAAAAAGACTGCAATTTGCCTTAATGTATCCTGCACGGCTGAAAGTGGAATATAAAGGACAGCAGCATTTTTTTACTACCCTGGCAGAGACCCAGGCCTTTCTTGCAGAAACCACTGACGAGTGAAGCAAAGAGCCATCTTATATAGGCCGGATGGAACCAGGAGGCCTAATGGTTAGAAGCCCAAGGGACTGAGCTGGGCAGGAATCCATATTTATTTTTGGGCAATATAACGTCCTCCATTTTTATCACATGGACCTTTACAGGGAGCATATTACCACCATTACAACTGTGCTCTATAATTGCGTGAATGTCAACAAGGCCACAAGAAAATGGACAGGCCTTATCTCTGTGGTGCAGTGGGGGTGTGAAGCGCGTAGCAACATATGAATTGCCAGGAAGAGAAGGGTCAGGACTGCGAAGACCCCATCTGGGACATCGCACTAATTTTAATTTGTGAAGGATTTATGGGGTAGCAGTTTATGTGATGCCTAACATACAGATGGCAGACTCTCTATGGCCTAAGGCCAGTTATAGAAAGTGCACACTATTTCAAATATATAAATACGATATGGAATTTATCTCTTCTCTATCTCTCTTCCACTTGACCCCACAGGTTGCGGTGTTGAACTGGTGAATGGACCTCTTCGCAATGTGTGGGAATGTTTAAAGCACAATATATGTGTGGGGGATTTTCTTTTTTATATTCTATCCTGCACCTTTGGTTTGAGGATGGGTATAAGCTATGGCTCCACATTGGACCCATTGGACCTTAGGCCTGGGGTGGGGAACTGACGGTCCAATATGGTACATTTGGATTGGCCAACAATGTATCATATGAACGCCCATGCCACTGCTCTGTCTCCTTCCTTTGGCTGTCGCCTGACTTAATTTTATTGAGAAACCAGTCCCCAGCTATTATGAATGGGGAATAGGGCACCCATGCCCCAAGGGAATTTTGATCACTCAGCTGGGGAGCCCAGAGGCCATTACAGAGAATGTGATTTGTTGGTCTTACTCCCTTAAGAGTGATGTTTTCTCCTTCTCCTCCTTGACTCGGCTCTTACCTTATGCCAATTGTGCCAGAATTCCTGGACCACTGGTGGCTGGACAAGGTGGTGAACTGGATCAGAAATTGGTTGACTGACAGACGACAGAAGGTGATGGTAAATGGAACTCACTCAGATGAAAGGAAGGTGATTATCAGTGTGCCCCAGGGTTCGGTCCTGGGACCTGTACTGTTCAACATATTTGTGAGTGATATTGCTGAAGGACTGAATGGAAAAGTCTGTCTTTTTGCAGATGACACGAAAATTTGCAACAGAGTGGATCCCCCTGAGAGAGTGGAGAATATGAGGAAAGATCTACAAAAGCTGGAAGAATGGTCTAATGCTTGGCAGTTAAGATTTAATGTGAAGAAGTTCAGTGTCATGCACTTAGGAAGCAGAAATCCAAGGGAATTGTATGTGATCGGGGACGAGAGGTTGGTGCTTGGATCAGGAGAAGGACCTCGGAGCAATTCTTTCTGAGGATCTCAAGGTGGTGAAACAGTGCGACAAGGCGGTGGCAAAAGCCAGAAGGATGCTGGGTTGAATACAAAGAGGAATTACCAGAAGAAAGAAAGAGGTACTAATGCAATTGTGCAAGTTGCTGGTGAGGCCTCACTTGGAATATTGTGTTCAGTTTTGGAGACCATATCTCGCAAAGGATATAAAAGACTGGAAATGATTTAGAAGAAGCTGACCAAAATGATTTGGAGCCTGCGTCAGAAGACTTATGAGAAGAGATTTGAAGACCTAAATATGTATACTCTGGAGGAGAGGAGGGACAGGGGAGATATGATTCAGAGCTTTAAATACTTAAAAGAGTATTAATGAACAAACAAACCTCTTCCAAAGATGTGGAAGCTGTAAAACTAGAGGACATAACATGACGTTGCAAGGGCTAAATTGAAAGGCAATGTCAGGAAAAACATTTTCACTGAAAAGGTGGTGAATGCTTGGAATGCCCTCCCGATGGAAGTGGTGGGGGCAAATACAGTGACGGAAATTCAAAATGGCATGGGACAGACACAGTGGATCCCTTTATAGCAACAGGATAAAATCAAAATAAACATAACTATCTCTTATATCTCAACAAATAGGGGTGACCTACATGGAGCAGTGGATACACCCCTAAATATAGGCACGGAGCAGCAAGTGCACCTACTCTTGTCGCCTTGCTGGGCAAACTAGATGGACCATACTGATCTTTATCTGCGGTCATATACTATGTTTCTATGTTACTATATTTCCTAATACTAAAATTGGACAGATCTAGTGGATGGAGGGGTAGGATTTCAACGAGAGGGGAGACCCTTATTGATGGATGACAGCAGATAGATCCAGACGGGGCCTGCTACTCTGTAGGATCACCCACATTGAAAATACCTTTGCAGCAGTTGCAACCAATACAATGGTAGAATTCTGATCACGGGACTGGGAGGGGCCTGGGATAGGTCGAGAAGGGGAGAGGTGGAATAGGGTAGAGGACACATGATAGCAATTACGGAGGGGAGAGTAGTGTAAAGCACATAGGGGGCTCCATGCCTACTTTTATGTTGGAATAAAGTAGCCCTTGAAAGGTGGAAAATATGGTGGGTAAGGGTGGAGGGAGGGAGGAAACGCGGGGGGAAAATGATAGGAGGACCCAGGGCAATTGCGCAGGATGAGTGTGTGCGTGTGAGGCACGAGAGGATGACTGAGATGGGTGAATGGTAGGAGCAGGGGTGGAATTTTAAGTATGTGGGTGGGGGCCTGATGCATTATTGTGTACTTGACGGAGGACCGTTGCAGGAAGTGCGGTATGAGACAGAAAGGGAGCAAGGGGGAGGGGGACAAGTATAAATCTATTAAGGGAAACCAAGTTCATTTTCTAGAGACTCTGGGTTCAAGTGGGAATAAGGGCTATGCCTCTGGAGCTCATAGGCAATGGAGCAACTTGGGGTGAGAAGGAACTAAAAGCGGCAGCTACTTTGCAGTCTGGACATGTGAGGCACATACAAGAATGAAGGGGGGCCCTGTGCTAGGGGAGGACAACCTTCTTTTGGGAATGTGAATTGAAGAATGAGAATCTCAATGGCCAGAGGCTTGTAGACATGGGTAGAAGACTTTGTTTTGTGTCCTGGAACATGTGTGGTCTAGATAGCCCCATAAAGCACCATAACGCATTATGGACACTTAGGGATAATCAGGCAGACTTTGCCTTCTTGCAAGAAACTCATCACATGGAACAAGAACATTCCAAAGTCAAGTGATAGTGGGTCGGGGATGTACATGGAGAGTCGTCAGGGGGGAAAAAAGCTGGGGTGGTTACATTTGTACACAAAATGTTAGGATTTGAAGTGATGAAAAGTATTACAGACCCGGGTGGGCGATATGTCTTTGTCCTTGGGACAATTCAAGGCCAGCCTGTAGCCTTGGTGAACCTATATGCTTCTAACGTTTATGGCTCTGCATTTTATGTCAAGGTAAACAAATGTCTAGATGAGGTGGGAGTGACCCTACTCCTCACAGGGGGTCTTGGGGATTTTGAATCTTTAATTATGTCATGGAGGAATATATGGACTAACCGGGACAATGCAATAGGATAGGAGACCATAGAATACAGTGGATTAGGGGCATTTGTGACTGATTATTGGAGGGCCCTGCACCCTTTGGATAGAGACTATAATATTTGTCCAGAGCATATGATACAGGATCCAGGATAGATTACTTTTTAGGATTCTCTAAGTTCTTTGACCGGGTGACAAGTGCAGAGGTGGGCCCCATCACCATTTCAGACCATGCGTTTGTCTGGATTGATTTGAAATGGGGATGTGGCCCTAATGGTATCCTCGGGAGATACCCCCTGGATGTACTCGAATGGGCATCCTAAGGGCACAATGGGAAGACTATGCCAAAAATAGCGCGGCACATTGAGATAACCCAACGCTCTTCTGGGTGACAGTCAAGATGGTCATGTGAGGCCAAATTATAAAATATGTTGCCACTAGATGAACACTGCAACATCAACATCTGCTCTGGCTGGAGAGAGAGCTATGTCTAGCTTGCCAAAAGTTTTTAGCACACCCTAACCCACATACCAAAGAAGAGTTGCTATACTTGCAAGGGGAAGCTGAATCCCTTATGCAGGAATGGGTCACTCAATCTCTATTATATTATTGGTACAAACTTTATACCTTTGGAGATAAAACAGGGAAACTGTTGTGAGACCTGATCAAAGTCAGCAGGGGACAGCACCACGTGGGAGCCCTTTGAGATACAGGAGGTCAGGTCAGGAAAGCGCAATCACAAATAGAGGAAATATTTTTAGACTTATTATAAATCTCTGAATGAAGCGGACCCCAATGCTGGGGGAGCGGAGCAAGTTTTTCTGTCAGATCCAGTTGCCTTGCCTAGCAATAGAATAGTGGGATGCCCTCATTGCCCCGAACACTGCCCTAGAGGTTGTGACTGGTATCAAAACACTACATTCGGGTCATGCTCCAGGACCTGATGGGTTTGGGGGGAGTTTTATAAAATGATGGTTCCTCAAGTTGAAAGTTTGCTAATGGCTTATTTTATTGATTTGCTGAGAAGACAAACTTTCCCATATGAGGCAAATAGAGCAATTACTGTCCTGCCCAAGTCAGGTCAAGATCCATTAATATTGGTTCATATCGGTCAATATCTCTTATGAATGTGGACATCAAATTGCTTGCCAAGATCATGGTCAAACAGCTGGCACCGCTTATGCCCCACCTTGTACATGAGGACCAAGTTGGATGTGTACACGGCCGGTAAGTAGTTAAAAACATTGGGAGGATTCTCTCTGCCCTTCAAATGATGGAGGAGGCTGAAGCTCCAGCATTACTGATCAGCTTTGATGCTGAAAAAGCATTTGATCGAGTTGCCTAGTCATACATGTCTAAGGTGCTGAACTTGATGGGACTTGATGGATTCTTCACTGATGTAATACAGCTGCTATTCTCAGACCCACATGGGCGAATACTGGTGAGAGGCTCTTTGACGTCCAATTTCCCCCTTCGACGTGGGACTCAGCAGAGCTGGCCTCTCCTCCTTGTATTGACACTTGGACTTTTACTTAAATGAATAGTGAGGTTTCTGGAGTCCATCGGATTACAGGATCCGAGGCAGCATGGATTCATCAGAGGCAGGTCTTGTCAGACAAATCTGATTGATTTCTTTGACTGGGTGACTAGGGAGTTGGACCGAGGGAGACCCCTAGATGTGGTGCATTTAGATTTCAGTAAAGTCTTTGACACTGTTCCTCACAGGCGACTTATAAACAAACTGAGCACCCTAGGGATGGACCCTAAAGTTACTGCTTGGGTTAGAAATTGGTTGGGTGGGAGGCGACAAAGAGTACAAGTAAATGGAGCTCACTCTGAGGAGAAGGATGTTATCAGTGGTGTGCCCCAGGGATCTGTCCTTGGTCCGATTCTTTTTAACATCTTTGTTAGTGATATAGCGGAAGGGCTTTCAGGTAAGGTTTGCCCCTTTGCGGATGATACCAAAATCTGCAATAGATTAGACACCCAGGAAGGGGTAGATAACACGAGGAGGGATCTAGCTAAGCTTGAACAATGGTCTAGAATTTGGCAGCTGGGATTTAATGTTAAAAAATGTAAGGTCATGCATTTGGGCTGCAGCAATCCAAGGGAGCAATATAGTATAGGGGGTGAAGTACTTTTGTCCACTAAAGAAGAGCGGGACCTAGGCGCGGTTGTGTCTGATGATCTTAAAAGTAGCTAAACAGGTAGAAAAGACGATGGAAAAAGCTAGAAGGATGCTTGGGTGCATACAGAGAGGAATGGCTAGCAGAAAAAAGGAGGTGATAATGCCTCTGTATAAGTCTTTGGTGCGACCTCATTTGGAGTATTGTGTGCAATTCTGGAGACCGCATCTTCAAAAGGATGTGAACAGGATGGAGTCGGTGCAGAGGGTGGCTACTAAAATGATTAGTGGTCTTCATTATAAAGCATATGAGGACAGACTGAAGGATCTTAATATGTACACCTTAGAGGAAAGGCGGGATAGAGGTGATATGATTGAGATGTTTAAATACCTCTGTGGCATAAATGTTCAGGGAGAAAGCCTCTTTCAATTGAAAGCAAGTTCTGCTACGAGGGGACATGGGATGAGGGTGAAGGGAGATAGATTCAGGAGTGATATGCGGAAATATTTCTTTACGGAAAGAGTAGTGGATCCGTGAAATAGTCTCCCAGTGGAGGTGGTAGAGATGAGGACAGTAACTGAATTCAAAAAAGCATGGGACAAACACAGAGGATCTCTAAAGGTAAAAAGGGGACTGTTGTAGTTGTTATGGAAGGACAGACTAGATAGGCCATGTGGTCTTTTTCTGTCGTCATATTTCTATGTTTCTATGAATACGGACGCATTCATGGGGGCACATATAGGGAAGGAAAAATTGTGTGTCTCGGCATTTGCCAATGATATACTCTTACACCAGGGCTCTCCACGGAAACTTTGCCAACCTTATTGCATATTTTTGAAGAATTTGAGAAATTCTCCAGTCTCATATTAAACCTTGATAAATCAGAGGCTCTACCTTTACACCAGAGGGTTCGATCTAAATGGACAGGCAATTTCCCTCTTAAATGGGCCTTGATGGCTTTTCAATATCTGGGCTTTCTGATGCCCACAGAAACTAGGAAGTTATATGACCTGAATAGGAAGGCGCTGATTTCACACACGAATGAATGCTTAACTCAGTGGAGGGATCTCCCCCTCTTCCTGGGAGGGCGTATAACACTGTATAAGATGGTTATATTTCCCAAGTGGCTCTACATGTTACAGGTACTTCCTCTTCTAGTTCTTGGAGTGACTGCTTAACAAATTTCTGTGAAGAGGTAAAAGGCCCTAAATTTGACTTTGCCTTTAACCGCAGCCCTGGGATCGAGGTGGGATGGGAATGCAAGACATCTGGCAGTATAATATTGGGGAACCAACAGGACTGGCTTAACTCGGCAGTGGACTACACCCCATTGCAGCTTGAGCAAGAAATAGCTTCTCTATTGGCACTCCACTACATTTTGCATGTTGGGGAAACCCTTTATCCACACCTTTACTCCCTCTTTATGGCAATGGTGCCTTTTTGCTGGGGATGGAGGGAGAAGCCTTTGGACGATGGGAATCCAAAGGTATAATGGTTGTTGAGCAAGTGATTGATGTGAAGGGCACAGTCTTGACATTACATAAGAACATAAGATACGGGTCAGACCAAGGTCCATCAAGCCCAGTATCCTGTTTCCAACAGTGGCCAATCTAGGTCATATGTACCTAGCAGTTTCCCCAAAAGACACAGGTTCCGCAATGCTTGTACTGGGTCAAGCATTGATATCCTGGGTCCTTTCTTAATAATGGTTTATGGACCTTTCCTCCAGGAATTTGTTCAAACCTTTTTTAAACCCAGCTACACTAACAGCCTTTACTACATCCTCCGGTAACAAATTCCAGAGTTTGATTACACGTTGAGTGAAAAAATATTTTCTTTTATTAGTCTTAAATAGTTTACCCTGTAGCTTCATTGCATGTCCCCTAGTCTTTCTATAATCTGGTAACGTAAATAATCGATCTACGTTTACCCGTTCCACTCTGTTCATTAATTTATAGACTTCTATCATATCTCCCCTCAGCCGTCTCTTTTCCAGGTTAAAGAGCCCTAACCTTTTTAGCCTTTCTTCATAGGAGTATCCTTCCATCTCCTTTACCATTTTGGTGGCTCTTCTCTGAACCTTTTCTAATAACTCTATATCATTTTTAAGATACAGCGACCAGAATTGCACACAATAATCAAGGTGCGGTCTCACCATGGAACGATATAGAGGCATTATAATATCTTTTGTTTTATTTTCCATTCCTTTTTTTATGATACCTAGCATTCTATTTGCTCTCTTGGCTGTCGCTGCACATTGGGCCGAGGGTTTTAACATGTTATCCACGATGACGCCTAAATCTTTTTCCTGGGTGGTGGTTCCTAATGTGGAACCTTGCATTGTGTAACCATAGTTTGGGTTGTTCTTCCCTAGGTGCATATCTTTGCACTTGTCCACATTAAATTTCATCTGCCATTTTGATGCCCAGTCTTCTAATTTATCAAGATCCTCTTGCAATTTTCCACAATCATCTTGGGTTTTAACAACTTTAAATAGTTTTGTGTCATCTGCAAATTTGATAACCTCACTCGTTATTCCACTTTCCAGGTCATTTATGAATATGTCAAAAAGCAGCAGACCCAGCACAGATCGCTGGGGTACACCACTATTCACCTTTCTCCATTGGGAAAATTGGCCATTTAGGCCAACCCTCTGCTTTCTGTCTTTTAACCAGTTCTTGATCCACAGTAGTACACTGCCTCCTATCCCATGACTCTTTAGTTTTGCCAAAGGTCTCTGATGAGGGACCTTGTCAAAGGCTTTCTGAAAGTCCAGATACACTATATCAACCGACTCACCTTTGTCCACCTGTTTATTCACACTTTCAAAACAACATAACAGATTAGTAAGACAAGATCTTCCTTGTCTAAAGCCATGTTGGCTGTCTCCCATTAGGCCATGACTATCTACATGCTGAGTAATTTTATTCTTTATGATGGTTTCTACCATTTTTCCCGGTACTGACGTGAGCCTCACCGGTCTGTAGTTTCCCAGATCACCCCTGGAACCCTTTTTAAAAATTGGTGTTACATTGGTGATCCTCCAATCTTCAGGTATTAGAGATGATTTTAATGATAGTTCACAGATTACTAATAGCAGGTATGCAATCTCATATTTCAGTTCTTTCAACACCCTTGGATGTATACCATCCGGCCCAGGTGATTTGCTACTCTTCAGTTTATCTAATAGTTGTAATAATCTTCCCGATGTATCGATATTTCCTTCAATTCTTCTGCACCTTTAAATACCACTTCAGTCATGGGTAACATCCCTACATCTTCCTCAGTAAAGACCGAAGCAAAGAATTCATTCAGTCTCTCCGCTATCGCCTTGTCGCCTCTTAGTGCCCCTTTAACTCCTCTTATCATCTAATGGACCAACTGACTCTCTCACAGGTTTTTTGCTACGAATGTACTTGAAAAAAATCTTTATTTCGCGTTTTTGCTTCCAGAGCAAGCTTCTTCTCAAATTCTCCCTTTGCCTGCTTTATCAATGCCTTGCATTTGACCTGCCAGTGCTTGTGCTGTTTCCAGGTTTCGTCATTTGGCTCTTTTTTCCATTTCCTGAAAGATGCTTTTTTGGCAACAACAGCCTCTCTGACCTCACCTTTAAACCATGCTGGCAGTTTTTTGGACTTCCTTCCACTTTTCTTAAAGCGTGGAATACAGCTGGTCTGGGCTGCCAAGATAGTAGTTTTCAACAACACCCAAGCTTGATGTAAGTCTTTAACCTTTGCAACTGCTACTTTTAGTTTTTTCTTAACTATTTTCCTCATTTTATCATAGTCTCCCTTTCAAAAGTTAAAAGGTAGTACTGTGAATTTCCGTACTATCCCTCCTCCACTAATTAAATCAAAGGCGATCATGCTATGATCATTATTGCCAAGTGGCCACAACACCCTTATCTCTTGCACTAGATCTGGTGTTCCACTAAGGACTAGGTCTAATATGGCTTCCCCTCTGGTCGGTTCATGAACCAGCTGCTCCAAGAAGCAGTCATTTATGTCATCTAGGAACTTTATCTCCCTAGCATGTCCTGCCATGACACTGACCCAGTCGATACCTGGGTAAATAACACTTATTAAAAGAAGGCTGCTACACAGTACCCTGTCTTTGCTGTTGAGGTAAGCTATATTCTTATTTGATGTAAATTATAGCTCTTTGCTACTGCTAGGCTCTAACTTATTATTTAATTTAAACTACAAGCTCTCTGCTGGGTTCTAAATTTAACCAGAAAGCTCTCTTCTGTGTTTTAAATTTAAACTAAAAGTACTTTGCTGATGCTAGGCCCTGAATGACTATTAAATTTAAACTACAAGCTCTCTGCTGGGTATGAAATTTAACCAGAAAGCTCTCTTCTGTGTTTTAAATGTAAACTTAAACTGCTGCTACGAGGCCCTGACTGATTTAACAAAAAATAGTGGGTTCACAGATTAATTAGCTTTAATAAAAAGAATTCCTTTCAGAAAATTCCCAGAAGTATATACTCACAATTGCAGATCTCTCTCCAGAATTAAGAGTCCCCTTTTCTAGTCTTTCAAGACTGAGGATCACAGAGCTCTGATTGAGCTATTTATGCCTGTGCTGCTGAGGTAAGCTGTGACCAACTTCCTGGATGATTAACAGTCCTTGATTGGATAGAAGGAGTCTTTCAAAATGGCCTTTTGATCTTCCACCTGGTGTTTACACCTATTGAAAAAGTTTCACAGGTCTCTTGCCTCCTAGGTAGAAGGCCTCTTTGTAAATGTCTCTAGAAGACTATTTGCTGCTCAAAGAGTACTGACCCTGTTTTGCTTTTTGTGCTAATCTATATTCTTATTTGATTTAAATTATAGCTCTTTGCTGCTGCTAGGCTCTACCTTATTATGAAATTTAAACTACAAGCTCTCTGCTGGGTTCTAAATTTAACCAGAAAGCTCTCTTCTGTGTTTTAAATTTAAACTAAAAGTACTTTGCTGATGCTAGGCCCTGAATGACTATTAAATTTAAACTACAAGCTCTCTGCTGGGTATGAAATTTAACCAGAAAGCTCTCTTCTGTGTTTTAAACTTAAACTGCTGCTACGAGGCCCTGACTGATTTAACAAAAAATAGTGGGTTCACAGATTAATTAGCTTTAATAAAAAGAATTCCTTTCAGAAAATTCCCAGAAGTATATACTCACAATTGCAGATCTCTCTCCAGAAGTAACAGTCCCCTTTTCTAGTCTTTCAATGAACTGCAGGCACGATATGGGTTAGCGACCACCGATAGGTTCTGATATCTGCAGGTCTGCAGCTACGTACGCAATCTGACAGCTTTTGACCTACGGAGCAGGGTCTGCTGTCACCTGGAGAGTTGCTGTACATGGGTACACCACCCAACTACCCTCCAAAAAGAATATTTAGCCCTGGAGAAAGTACAGACAGAGGCAGCAAAAGCAAAGTTATAGTCCCAAGATTTGAATGTAGACCTGTCGGGAGAGGCCATAAAGACTGCATTCAGGCAGATTCCACAATCTAGCACTAACACTGACCTTAGAGAAATAAGTATATGAAATACTATGGAGGAGCCATTTTGCCCCACATAGAGCATTTCGAATGGGGTGCAGTACGACAGCGAACTGTCCTAGGTGTGACCATGATAGAGCTATTTTGGGACATATGTGGTGGAGTTACCCCATGGCAACCTATTTTTGGGAAAAAGTGCATGGATATTTGGAGTTCTTCTTAGATTGTACTATACCCGTCGGGTCGTGGGCTGCGATACTAGGGTTGGTAAGCAGTACTGAAGTGATCCAAAGGAAGCACAGAAGCTGGCTAGGCTGAGCTCTATTTTGCCGCCTCATTTTGTGTAGCTAGCTGACTCAGGCGGGGGGCTATCTTGGAGACATGGAAGGAAGAGCTGCGTGCATTTATGTTAATTGAGCATGTTGTGGTGCGAAGAAACGAGTGGTTAAGAGACAAATTTCTAGAGGAATGGGAACCATACATCCAGACATTGACTCCAAAAGAAAGAAGCCGTATTCTCAATCTTCTGTAGCCGATGGGCTACAGACCCAGAGAGGGACAGATTCCCTCTGCTCGAGCTCCAGAGGTGGAGGATGGGAGGGGAGAGGGCTGAAGAGGTGGCGAAGGAAGGCTAAGATATATGGTAGGTGCCTGATCTCACCATCATAGTTGGCAAATACCAAGTTAATAGGGGCATATGCTACAATGGATCAACCCAGAATTGCCTTCTACGGGGAAAATATACTTGGGGCTTACTGGGGTAAAGGGACAAAGGAAGAGAAGTCCCGCTCTCCCAAGGCAGAGAAGAGCTCTAGGAAAGGGAAGGGCAGATCCTATCTAGATAAATGAAATGAAATAGCAGATGCCAAGCTGTTGGTATTAAAACGAAATAAGACTTTTTTTTAATCATTGTTGTGTATTAGTAAGAGATAGCAAGCTCACCGATCTAAGGATGCAACTTAGAAACATATAAATATGACGACAGAAAAAGACCACATGGCCTATCTAGTCTGTCCTTCCATATCTTACTTGATATAAAGCAATATAAGCTGATTTAGATCCCAGTTATATAAGCACTGATCGGTGTGTATTTGTTCACAGTTGGAATGGAACAACAACAAATTTCAGAAGTAACCACATGATGGGGAGGATGGGGGGGAGGGGGGGAATATACAAACAAAAAATTTAAAAACAAGGAATTTATGTTCTCGTTGTACAATCCTGGCAATGTGTAAGAGCATCCACATGCTGTATCCACTTGTTGTTTTTCAATAAAAATGATTTACACTAAAAAAGATTTGAACATAACACTTATCCATTCCCACAATATCTTCTACGCTGGAAGTGCTGTTTGTGAATGGAGCCACATTCCGGGAGTTATGAACCTTAGTATGGCATGTACTACATAGCAGCCATTGCTTTACACTGCCCAAGTTCAGTCTTTAGATATTCGTTGATGTTTTCCATCCTGCAGATGCTGCAACTGGGGCCAGAAAAGAAATAGCGGCTAGGAGGAATGAGGAAGCAGCACCATCTCATGCACATGGAGGGCAAAAATGTGAGTCACCATTATGCCGCAGCCAGCAGAGAACATTCCAAGAGCAAGAGCCTTAAAAAGAAGCTGATAAAGAGAAGGCCTGTGACCATGAAACAGAGGATGAGGAGGTCCACGATCATAAGACAGAAGAAGAAGAGACCCACAGTCAGGTTCCAGAGGAAGAGGAGATCCACGATCCAGTGGCAGAGAAAGGGTTTGAAGGCAGATGAGGAGAGTGATTATCTATATGAGGAAGAGGAGGAGAATAACATGGAGCTGGATAGCACTACCCTGGGAAGCGGGAAGATCCATTAGTGGAGGTGGCCCACAACTTGAATCAAAACAACATACAGATGAATAAGGAGGTCTCAGGACTCCAAGTAGACACTCAGGAGCTTCATAACAGCATGGCCCAGGGATATGCAGACCTGCAGTCTCAGCTCTGGACCCTGAGAAAAACCTTGGGCTCTTTCCTGACACAAAATGTGGAATGCCTTTCACCACCCGGCACACCATCCTTTGCCAGCTTGCCTCCCATTTTCAGCCCACCTCACCCCTTTCTTAAGCCTGCCAGCTTAGGGCTAGCTAGAGGAGCCTGGTCTTCCCCGATTTCCATAGGAATGCCAGGCAGGCTTCAGAGGTGGGACGAGGTGAATGAGTCCCTTCTGAGGAGCCCTTGGGCTCTCAGGAGAGTCTTTGCCTCAACAGCTAGTTGCACCCTCCTCCCCCAAAGCAAGGACATGGAAGGGGGAAGAAAATGTAAATGGGTGACATTAAATAATCTCACATATGCAGAAGAAATATGTGTGTATGAGTTCATTCCTTGCCGCTACAACATAATTGTGGGCTTGTGGGGTGATTGGTTCCTGACGTTGTGCTACATCCTCCTCATCATTGCCAGTACTTAGCAGCATAGGACCCTCGGATGCAGGCATCCTGCAGGTAAGGGTGAGGTTGTAAAGCATGCAGCACGTCGTTTTCAATATGCCGTCTCTTTCACAGCCCTGGTCTGGGTATGGATCTTATTGTAGTGGAGGAGTAGCCTAATGGTTATAGTAGTGAGTGAAGAATCAGGGAAGCCAGGTCCAAATCCCATTTATCATCTTGGGTAAGTTTCTTAATTCTCCATTTTATTTATTTATTTAAAGTCTTTTCTATACCGCGCTCTTTAAATCAGCTCGGTTTACTGATAACAGCAACATCGTCCATGAGTAAAGGTAGAACCTGTACTGGACGTACAGAAAACAGGGTAGAAAAACTTGGGTTAACTGGGGAAAACTATATACAAGCTCTAGGCTAAGGCATTTATCGTCTTAGCTGGCTATCTATATACTCCTGCTAGGAGTTGGTGGTGCTCTTGTGTAGCGCTAGTGTATTGTATGGTAGTTGGGTTGGGGTGGCTGTTTTGGTGTCTGTGGGTGGGTGGTTGCTGACTGGTACCATAATGCTGCAGGAAGAGATGGTGCTTCAGTGCTTTCCTGAACTGGGTGAGGTCTGTAATTGCACGGATGTCGGGTGGGAGGGCATTCCAACACGAAGGGGCATAGTACATGAAAGCCCTCCTTCTTGTTGCGTGCGAGCATTTTGTAATTTTGCTGGGAATACATAGGGTATTGGCTGTGACTGATCTTCTGGCTCTGTTTGGAGGCGTGGGGTGAATGAGGTCAGCGATGGAAGGGGAGGTGAGACTGTTGATGGCCTCAGGTACAAAACATAGCTTGGAAGCCCTCCCCACCATAGGAAAACCTATTGTATTTGAATGTAACTTGCTTTGAACTAATAAGAAAAGCATGATCTAAATTCAGTTCTCTTTCCCTTTCTCCTCTTCTGTTGCCTCCTTTGGGGTAGGCTATGAGAATCATAAACCAGGTCTTGAAAGGACAGCCACTATCATCTGCAGGGGTAAAAGCAGAGGAAATATGAGTGGATGTGTTCTTGATGGTGGGAGAGTTAGAGCATCAATGCATAGGAGGTCCCTGATTCTTCCAGGGTTGGTTGTTACATGTTCAGAGAGGCTTGTGTGGGGAGAGAAGGGTTGATTGGTAGTACAGAGTGTGTGTGGCTGAGGTGTGCTCACCTAGAAACCATCCCCAGTGGTCTGGACACTCTCAAAGTGCTCATGTAGGCCTAGCTATGACAGAATATAGACATTGTGGCACAAGCCTATGTAGGGAGCACACACATCATTATGTGTGAGGTATTGCAGATCACCTGTATGGTCAGAGAATGAAAGAACGTTCTGTTCCAAATGTAAGCTGTATGCGTATAGTCGATTGCACCAAATACAAAAGGCAAGTGAACCAAGCCATATAATTCTGTCATAATTTCATGTTGCTGCTGTTCTTGCTCAGGGAAGACAAATTTATTGGGCGTCTCTTCTTATACAAGCATCTAGAGACAGAGCTATGCAGTGTAAGGTGGCTGTCTGCCTAATGCCTTCTTTGGGTCTGAGGAGTGTCTGGAAGGATCTGCTAAAGGAGGGTGGTTAGTAAATTCATAAAACAATAAAATAAATGTCATGACTCCTTGTTTTAAAGTTAGACTTGCCAAATGTGATAGCTATATTACAACACCAGAGACATCAAGTTACCCAGATCCAGGTAAAATCAGAGCCTGCAAATACTATGCTACTTTGGGATGTAAGTGTAAATGAGAACTGGTCAAACATTCTCCCTGCTGTAACTGGGTAACTTGGCAGCTCTGCAACACTTATAGAGGGTGCTAATGGCTCCTCGGCTATTTTACTAGCAAGCAAGTTTTTTGGTCAAAGTTTTTTGTGCCTTATTTAAGGTAGCAGTACATGATTTCACCACTTAGTGGTGCTAGAAGTCTTAAAAATATTCAGCATATTCACTATTCAATAACAGTTATGGCAATATTAAGAAATCATTATTTCCTTTTCAGTCTTAAGGGTACTAATTCATATAATTTTCACATACTATTATTTCTGTAACAGAGACTCATGTCAACACATAAAGCTTTAAAGGACAAACATCCTAAATGTCTTTAAAAATGCTGCAGAGAATACAAGAGAATATAATATTTATATGCAAACTTAGAGTCCCCTACAATTTTATATTACCATTCCAGCTTTATTTGCATCTGCTAGATTGTTGGGATGCTTTATCCTTAAAGTTTATTTTCTTAGAATTTAAGGAATCTTTTCCATTGGAAGTATACGTTTTCCAATTTACTTGCAGAATATTCTAAGTCAGTTGTTCCAACACCGATCCTGGGGATCCACAACCAGTAGGGTTTACAGGAAATCTTCAATAAATATGCATGAGAAAAATTTATATCCAGTAGAGGTAGTGCACACAAATTCGTCTCATGCATATTCATTGTAGCTATCCTAAAAACCCGAATGGCTGGGAACCATTTGTCTAAGTAAACCAGGGCTTCCCACAGCTGTCTTGAAGACCTCATAGCTGGTTCAGTCAGGTTTTCAGGATATCTATGTATAAAATAAATTTGCATATACCCGATTTTCAATATATGCAGATTTATCTCATGCATATTCATTGTGAATATTCTGAAAACCTGACTGTCTGTGGGGTCTCTAGAACAAGTTTGGCTTTGCCATTAATTAACCTCCCCTTTAAGACAAGAGTAAACAGGTCCAGTCTTTGAGAGCCACAAATGGGTCAGGTTTTCAGGATTTCTCTAATGAATATACATGAGAGATTTGCCTACAACTGAGGTAATATGAAAACCTTTATTTATTTCTTTATTTCATCACTTTATATACTGCACCTTTATAACATCAGGGCAGTTTACAACAAAATATAAAAAGAGAAAGTGAAAGGAACTACAAAAACTGATAGGAAAGGAGAGAGTCAGTCATACAGCCAAGTTAGAGGGAAGGAGGAAAGAATAGGTGGGAGAGGGGAGAGAATCACAGAGCGGAAGGAGGGAGGTCAAAGGCATTGTGAAAGAAGCGTGTTTGAGGAGAGACTTAAATTTGAGGAAAGAGGATTCTAAACAGAGATCGATTGGGAGGGAGTTCCATGGGGGGGGGGGGGACCTAGGAAGAAAAAGGCGATCTTTTTATAGGCCTCAAGGACTGAATCTGTGCTCTCCTGCTTTAAAATCATAAGACATAAAGTGCATGTAGCATGTGAATAACACAAAGCCACCGTGTGAACTGTTGGGGGAGGGGGTGGGCAGCATCTTCCCAGAGTTAATGTGCGATGCCGTACCATGACATGGGATGCTATTACCGTGAAAGCATTTAACGCCACCCATTGAGGTAGGGGTAATTGCACCTGAGCTAATGGCCAGAGCTACAGTTAATGCACAGTGTTTACCTCCATGCTAACTGTGCAGCATTCACCCTGGTGCCAGGGTATTAGCCCTCGCGGCATACCTTAATCCATGTGCCCTCCTCAATTATCTTTCTAGCTGCTAGGTCCCCTCCTCTGAGATTCTGATAACTAAACTCAACAATCATGATCATGCCAACACCACACCACCTGGAATGATCCTATAGATAAGCATAATTGGACATCATTGTTTTGAATATTAGATTATACATCATTCTTTTACAAATTAAAGCATAATGTCCAATTATGCCTTTTTACTGGATCATTCAAGGAGAAGTGGTGTTGGTGTGATCACAATCATTTAGTGTAATTATCAAGCTTTCAGAGGAAGGGGCCTAGGAGCATGAAAGATCATTGAGGAGGGGTGCATGGCTATAGGCTTGCCTAGACACCTAATACCCTTGAATCAGCTTGAGCATGGAGCACATACATTTAGAAACAATAGCAGTTGTACTTATATGAAAGCACAACATTCTGTATAAACATGTCCTGATTATCTTTTGGAAACTGCGGCTGCATGACCATATATTTTGGTAGATGGTTTGTTTGAAATTTGCCCATCCTGGCCATGGGTAAAAAGGAGCATTCATGATGACTTGAGTTTGTGTGGTTGTTTGCTTTGACTGCTGCCCTAGACATTTGACATCCCCATCACCTGACCTACTGGACCCTGTGGATGACTTTCCTCTCTCCCATCTCTCTGTCAACACCACTCTCCCTCCTTTCCTTCTCTCCCCCTGTTTTGTCTCTGGCATGCGTGCAAATCTTTCCTGTCCGTGACTTTGGAGTTCTTTTCACCCACTTCTCTTATTTATGTTTTTCTTGTAAACCACTCTGCCAACTTGTTTTAAGGCTGTATACCAAGTTCTGAATTGGAAGAATAGCCTAGTGGTTAGAGCTAACTGCCTAGTATCCAAAAGACCAAGGGTGCAATTCCCATTGGCATTCTTTGTGATGTTGGGCAAGTCACTATACTTGTCCATTGCCTCCTAAGAAAAGGCCTGACAATCTACTTCCAGTGATACATTGCCAGGAAAGCCTAGAGGCAGCTGGGTGGCCAGGAGTCAGCACTCACTTGATTGCACACAAAAAAATTCTAATAAGCATAAACATAGGAGTGTGCCTGCTTTGTCAGTATTGTGAATTTTAGTTTATGTTCTGTGCTGTTTGGTATATGAATCTATACATGTTCCACATCGTGATGTTTTGCATTGGAAGTGTTGCTAGTTTGTTTAAGTGGAACAAATTATATATATGCATCTCACATGTTAGAAAGTTTAGTAGATTTATGTGTGTTTTTATGAATTAAGGTGTAAGTGATCAGGGAGTGATTGTTAGTAAAGGATAGGAAGCAGGAGGGGTAGGGTGAGTAGGGAGTGGCTAGAGTTGAGTAGTCCCAGCAGAGACCTGTTTGTTCTTTTTTCAGTTGCTGGCCTCGGACAATAAAGTGAGCTCGGTCCCTTTAAGATAAGTTTGCTTCTGTGACTTCGGTAAATAAAATAAACAGTGTCCCAGGAGACCTTTGCTATCAGGTGGTGAGTAGCTCCTGGTGCAAGGTGCACACATTGAAGGTCAGAGACACGTCCAGTGAAGATTTATTAACTCACAAATCCAAGCTCCACTGTGAGAGTCAAAGAATGGGATACTCTCAGGGTACAGTGTGCATGTATACAGACGCAGGACATGCATGATCAAGGGAAGGATCATACCTTTCCAGAACAGGTAAGAGAATGATCTGTTTTCTAAATATGACTGAAGTTTAGAACAGCTAGTCTGCTACACATTGCTGTAGTCTGAAATGGCCCTGGCAAGGGACCGCTGTGAACTGACTCATGAGACAGAAATGAAATGTTGGCACCGCCGCGACTCTGAGGAAGCTCATACTGAAGGGGTGCCTGATGTCATAGCTGCAGGAAAGCTAATGCTAATGAAATCTTAGCTGGCACTGACATGGTACTGCAGAAATGCCAACATTTGTAAACTGTTCAGTGAGATTTGGAGAATGAGTAAGGAAACAGCTTCATTTCCCATTTAAATGCATTGGGCAAAGATAACCTTATGGAGAGGAAGAAAACAGGAAAATGATGATTATGTTTGGGTAAATAAAGGGGGCTTTAGACTCCAACAGAGCAGTTCTGTAAGCTGTGAGAGTGTTTTACCTGGCACTGAAAGGGGCACAGGCTGCTGTATCCTACGTAATAATTGCATGGCACTTCTGCAAAGAAGCTCGTTCAGCTTGATTCCACTTTAACAATGATGATACTCGTGAGTAACACCAATAAGCTGGGAAAAATATTGAGCATGGGAAGTTCAGGTACTGGAGGGTCCGGAAATCAAACACAGCTAGACATGTATGTAACAAATCAAATCATACAGTGTTGCCAGACTTACTCCATGTCATCATGAGATGTTAATTCATCCTTGTTTATTTGATTCTCATCACAATATAGCTTGGTCCCTCTTATCCTTCAGAAGGCACTAGGGTAGAAACTACAAAACCAGCACTGAACTAAAATTACATGATGACACAGACTTACTGTAGGTTGGCAACACTAATGATATTATACCAGAATGGACCTGCTGAGTCACTCTGCAGTAAGCATGGGTCATATGTATGTATATATTTATCCACATTTCTGAATCAGGGACTGATGATGGAGTTTTTGGAAGTGATTGGGAGTCCTGCGCTGCTGTGTTGCTAGACGATGAGATCTGTTACCATGGAAACAGAAGCACTGGAAGAATCAGAACAAAGTAACAGCAAAGTGGATAGGGGCCTGAAGAAGAGCCACTGTGGGAAGAGAGTGCCACAACTGGATGTGATTGCTGATGAGGAGGAGGAGGAGGAGGGTTCCGAGGCCAATGACCATGTGAAAGATGGAAGGCAGCCCCAAAGGCAGTACATCCCTTTTC
Source organism: Ichthyophis bannanicus (assembly GCA_033557465.1). Lineage (NCBI taxonomy): Eukaryota > Metazoa > Chordata > Amphibia > Gymnophiona > Ichthyophiidae > Ichthyophis > Ichthyophis bannanicus. Next base: position 355,942,192 of record CM066038.1, on the reverse strand, counting down.
AACGAGACTCCAGATACTACCGCTCGGTTCGTGTTCGGAACAGACAGAAAAGGGTGGGAAGGACCCATAAAGAGGAGTCCAAAGTTGAGAACAAGTCAGGTGAGTCTGACTTAATAGTCTCTCACACATTGCCTCCATGTTTATTCATTGAGGCAGCAGGTAAGGAAACCAATTAGTTCCTTAAAATCCGGAATAAATGTTTAGTTCTAATCCCAAAGTAAGTTAATTTTTTTATTTATTTAGACAGATTTGTATCCCACCTTATCCTTCAATCAAAGTGGTCACAATACAAATGGAAGGTTACAAATAACATAGGGTAGATAAGACATTAACAAACTAAAAGAATTAATGTAATAAAATGGACCTATTGATATATCAAATCATAAGTTTCAGCAAATAGCAGGGTCTTCAAGGCCTTGCGAAAATCTTTAATATCAGTCATAATTCTAAGGTCCATCTGGAGAGCATTCCAAAGTTTGGAAGCCAGTAAGGAAGGAGCTCTTTTTGAAGTTGCTTGTTTAGTCCTACAGTATCCAGCAGGGGTACCAATTATGTTGTCATTATTGGCGCTGCTTCTTCTTGGTCTATTGATAACATCTCTAGTTATAATATTTTGTAATGCATCTGCTGACAGATGATTGTAAATCCTAAAGATAATTAAAAGTCTCTTGAATTTTGACCTGACACTTACTGGAAGCCAGTGCAACTGTTGACCCAAAGTTTGAAAAAAATGTAGATGAGTGTGACCCCTTCCATAGTGCACTTTTTTTTTAAATTAAGCTTTTGCAAATATACAAACATAATAAGTACACAGAGCATGCTGTTATAATCCCATAACATTAATATAACAGAAGGAAAAAACAAAAGCAACAACCCAAAGGCATGCAATTCAGAAACATGCCACATCATGAGAAGAACGGAGGCACATTATACGTTATCACAATATTAGCAATACCAAGGAGATCAACGGGGAGAGACCCCCTAAACATAAGTCGTAGGCTAATCAATTACTTGGCCTCCACAACAGCTGACTTATCTACTAGAAATTTCTCCAAATGAGATGGATCAAAAAAAGGAATACGTATTCCCACATTTACATGAGAAACGTAAAAGGAAAGTTGTGCCCATTCCAATAACCCTTGATTTCAAGGTTAAGAATTGTTTTCACCGAAGTTAGGTGTTCCTGGAAACATCCAGGAACACATTCAACTTCTGGCCACAAAAAAACATGAGGCCCGATATTTAAAAGGCATTTACACAGTTAACAACCAGTTAACTGAGTAAATGCCTGCTAACTGGATATTTGGCAGCACATACATGGGCAGAGCAGTCGAATATCCTCAAGTCCCCTACACGTCCCGATGCTAGCTGGCTAGCATCGGGGCGTGCTAGGGGCATTCTGGGACATAGCGGAGGTAGGGACCAGCACTAACTGTGCAGCACCGATATTGGAAGCTGCACGGTTAGCACTCTGCACCTATAAGATAGGCGAGGAAAACTCTCACCTATCTTATAGATGCCGAGGCTAACCATGCATCATTCAATATCGATGCTGCACGGTTAGCCTTGGCGACTTCCAGGCAGCATGACCAGACCTGGAAATTCACTTCTGTTGCCGTGGAAGTGAGTATCCAGGGTTTGGGGGTGGGCGGGCAGTGCTAAGCAGCTACAGTGCTTAGCCCTGCCCAATTGAATATCGGGCCCATGATCTTTATATTTGAAAAACAATTTTAGCACCTTGATTTTATGAGTTACAGACAAGAAAGATAGTAACAATGTAGCCCTTTTAGTAATAACATCTGAAGAATTTTCCAAAAAATTAGTTGAATCATGACTAACATTTGGAGTTAAAACATCAGTCCCATCTCCCCCAATATCCTCTTTATGCTATTTATATGGTAAATAATAACACTTTTGAATAGAAACCACATCTGTAATTATCAACATCTCTTTAAAATATTTTGCTAAAAGAATTTCAGCAGACAACAAGTGTGCCATGGTTTCTAACTTATAATGAATAGCCAAAGAATCCTTAATTGCAGAAACACTGGTCAGCTGAAAAGCTTGCAACTGACCCACCATTCTAGTAACAACTACACCCATTTCAGAAAACCTGTTATCTACTTCTTGAAGCTTTTGAGATGTCTCGAGTAAATATACAAGGAGACGCTACAGTATTAGACAGCTTAGAATCAATCTTTGAAATGGCAATCATATGAATCTTAAATGTCCCTCTTGATATCCATCAATACGGTTTTTGTCCTCACCATGGAGTGGAGACCCTACTCTTAGCCCTTTTTGACAAACTCATACGTGGCATAGACGATGCCAAACAAGCATTCATCCTTGTTTTTGTAGACATCTCATCCGCGTTTGATAGTGTCAATCATAATATTCTTCTGAAACGCCTTAACCAAATTGAAATTACAGAAACAACTTTACAACAGTTCAGCTCATACATATCCAACCGTACACAAGAAGTATTAGCAAACCAGGAAACCTCATCTACCTTTAACCTAGAGCAGAGTATCCCCCAGGGATCAGCCCTCCCGGCACTACTATTTAATCTATATCTTCAACTCATTTGCAACATATCAGGAAACATAAAGTAGGATATCACATCTATGCAGATGATATCATGGTATACATTCCCTTAGGTTCAAATAACCCCAACCAACATACATACAATATCAGATTATCTCAGTGAAACAGAGGTCTGGCTCAAATCACACACTCTTGATCAATTTTAAGAAAACTGAAGTACTTTACATCACACGAAACCAAAATTTCACCCCCCCCCCCTCCCTTGACTCTCTACACTAATATATCAGCTCTACCACTCAGAAAAGAAATAAAATATCTAGGAGTTATCCTAGACCAGTCCCTTAGTTTGGTAACTTTTATAAAACTCCTCACAAGAAACGTTCTCTTCAAACTGCGGATCTTAAAACCCCTCAAACTTCTACTTGACAGAAATGACTTCGAATCAGTTGTGCAAGCCCTAATCACCCCACATTTTGACTTTTGGAATAGTCTATTATATGGCTTACCCAAGAAGTCCATCAGTCAGCTACAAATGGCACAGAATGTAGCAGCAAGAATCATCTCCAAAGCTCGCCTGACTGACCACATTACTCCCATCTTGCACCAGCTTCATTGGCTCCCAATCACCAGCAGAATACAATTTAAAATACTTATGACCACCCATAAATTACTCAACAACATTGCACCCTCATTCCTATCAACCTCCCTTCAGATAACACAAGATCCAAAAGAAGCTGCTTGCTGAACACAATTAAACTCCCCTCTGATTTCAGAAAAATGAAGCAATCCACAAGCAATAAAGCATTTTCCTATATAGCACCAAAGCTTTGGAACACCCTCCTAGACACAATTAGATCCATCAAAGACCTCCAAACATTCAGGAAACAAAGCAGAACTCACCTTTTTACAGAACACCACAGCAATTTAAGTGACCTCAGCAACCATTACTCAACATAATGTCTCCCACTAGCTTCCTTTTCCAAATTCTCCCCCTCGTTAGACATGCTGACACCGCATGCCTTTACTCCTCGCTTACATAACCTCATACATGCACATGTAACATTCCCCCTAGTGTTTACCCTTCATCTCTTGTAAATAGTTCAATTGTACATAGTTGGACCAGTTTGCCTGCATACGTACATTGTTGTGTTCAATGTAAATTCTCATGGTTTGTGCCAAAATGTTCACTGTAAATGTACATTGTTTGTAAAGCGCCCTTGATCTTGGGAAGGGGCAGTATAGAAAAGCATCACAAACAAGCAAACAAATAAATAAATAAAATCAAAATGTTTAGCAAACATGTCCCTAATTCATTGCTGGGACAAAAAAGAGGTTTGTGAAGAATTTCTTTGGAAGCCTCCTAAAATTTTAGATGGGCTGCATATAAATTTTAAAATTAAATATAGATAAATGAGGTCCAGTGGGTATGGGGGGAGCACCAGGTTCGCAAGTCGCACTGGGCGCAGTTATAGCTTGGTACAGCCCTGAATGGTGGTACTGCAATCTTTGGTGGTGGCCTGGAGGATCTGCCTAGGGCACTAGAAACCCTCGGGCTTGCCCTGGATAGATCTTAGGTCCTAGAAAGTTTAGATTTGGATAAAACAGAAGATCATCCAAGAATGTCAGCTAGACAGTCCAAGCATCTACTTCAGATGAATAGACAGATCCAGATGCTCTCTCCCATAATGAGTTATTGTATGCTTGTCCAAACAAAAAATATAGATCTAGTATAAGTGGTATAAGTCTTTGGTGCGACCTCATTTGGAGTATGGTGTGCAATTCTGGAGACCGCACCTTCAAAAGGATGTGAACAGGATGGAGTCGGTGCAGAGGGTTGCTACTAAGATGATTAGTGGTCTTCATTATAAAGCATATGAGGACAGACTTAAGGATCTTAATATGTACACATTAGAGGAAAGGCGGGATAGAGGTGATATGATTGAGATATTTAAATACCTCCGTGGCATAAATGTTCAGGGAGAGAGCCTCTTTCAATTGAAAGCAAGTTCTGCTACGAGGGGACATGGGATGAGGGTGAAGGGAGATAGATTCAGGAGTGATATGCGGAAATATTTCTTTACGGAAAGAGTAGTGGATCCGTGGAATAGTCTCCCAGTGGAGGTGGTAGAGATGAGGACAGTAACTGAATTCAAAAAAGCATGGGACCAACACAGAGGATCTCTAAAGGTAAAAAGTGGACTGTTGTAGTTATGGAAGGACAGACTAGATGGGCCTTGTGGTCTTTTTCTGTCATCATGTTTCTATGTTTCTAGTAGCCATATTGGCCATGGAGAACCCCAGAATCTTTGTAGGTTGCAAATCCTTTTATTAGACCAAAAAATTAGATTTTTTTTTTCAACAGGTTGTTTAATCCTCCCAGTTTGGCCAGGGTCCATATGGTTTTGTATCTCCAGCAGTGTCAGGTGGCAGAAAAATAACATTCCATAGTCCATAAAAGACAAAGAAAATGGCCAAACAGATAGAAAAGGTAATTGCAAAAGCCAAGAGGATGCTTGATGCATAAGGAAAGGAATAGACAGAAAGAAAAAGGAGGTGATAATGCCTTTGTATAAGTCTCTAGTGAGACCTTATTTGGAGTACGGTGTACAATTCTGGAGAACATACCTTCAAAAGAATATAAATAGGATGGAGTTCATCCAGAGGGTGACTGCTCAAATGGTCAGTGGTCTTCATCATAAAGCACATGGGGATAGACTCAAATATCTCAATATACTTTGGAGGAAAGGTAGGGAAAAAGGAGATATGACTGAGACATTTAAATACATCTGTGGTATAAACGCACAGAGGTAACTGTCTTCCAGTTGAAAGGAAACTCTAATACGAGAGATCATATGATGAAGATGAAAAGTGATATACTCAGGAATAATCTGAGGAAATATTTCTTTACAGAAAGGGTGATGAGTGCACGGAACAGCTTCCCAGTGGAGGTGGAAAAGACAAGAACTGTATCTGAATTCAAGAAAGCATGGGGCAGATACAGAGTATGTCTGAGGCAGAGGAAGGGATTGTAGAACTTAACAGTTCTTATGGATGGAAAGATTGGAAAGGCCATAGGGTCTTTATCTGCCTTTGTTTTCTATGTTTTAATATTTCTGAAGGACCATCCTCAACTCATGGCTCAGAGCTTACAGTTGATCTTAACCAAGAAGGTCCAGAAGCCATTCCTTCCTCAGATGGGACAGGGAGATGTAACATCCAAAGAGGGAACCTATGTGGTTTTGAAAAGTAATGTTCTATAACATTTATCAAGCCAATAGAAGATATCATAATCTACAAAGATTTTATGCTTAAAAAGAGCTGAATGCTTACCCTTCACTTACTATTGTGTCTGCTTAAAGCAAGGATTCTTTCTGCTTCATGCTCAAGCAGTCTACCAAAAATAGAAAGAATCACCTCCTGTGGAATGCAACCCTCAGGCCACTCCTTTCGAAACTGTTCCAAAGAAATAAGGCTACCATTTTTCCAAGTTCCAAAAAGAGGATACATCTGAAAAATGAACTTATGCAACAATTTGCATATATATATATATACAGGGTGGCCCAAAAAAGTGAGAACATCGCGTAGCATATAAGTTATTTAAAAATTCAAAAAGACAGACGTAAACGATTGACAAATAAAAAAAAAAAGATGGTGACCGGAAATTGTCAAAATAAAGACGTTATATAGCTAAAAAAGGTAAATAAGTAAACTATTTAAGCTTTTAATTTACGAGACGTTCTCACTTTTTTTGGGCCACCCTGTATGTATTTGTTATAGTGCCGTCGCGTAATTATCCATATATCTAAATAACAAGATCAATAATTAGCAGCATAGCTGCTGTATAACTTTAAATGGCACAGGTCCCAGTACAGATCCTTGGGGCACTCCATTGTTGGCCCTTTTCCATTTACCATTTAGTCCAGAGGTCTCCAAACTAAGGCCCAAGGACTGGGTGCAGCCCTTGGAGATAGTATTTCTGTCTCCAGATCTGATCTGCTCCCCAAAGAAAGTTTTTTGCTTTATTTTTTGCCCATGTGCTCCATCTTGCCTCTTTTTATCCCTTCTTCCTGCAGCTTGGGGATTTCAGCCAGCAGACTTTGAATAGCCCAACGTCATTCTCAATGGTCCTTCCATGTCTATCCCTTCATTCTGAGCTTTCCCACTGTTTAGATCTTCCTCCTTCCTTCCACTGAGGAAGTGGCAACAGTTCCAAGAATATGGTGAGAGAGCGACAGGGCCTGGAATAGTGACTGCCTTCATATCCTGGGAGTGCTAAACCTGCCAAAAGTGAATTCATCCAATCCCCTTCAATCTCTCTAATTGCAGCTCAGCCCTGGCTTGCACCTGTCATAGGCTGGACACCATTGATAACAAGAGAAGAGATACTCCCCACTATTGGTGATGTACGACTGGAGTCATGTGCTTGTCACTCTATTCCAGAGTTGCAGCATCAGAATTATATGCAAATACATTGGGGCTGTAGGATTGAAGTGTGTCTGCATGTGTGTACCACTTTGGGGCTGTAAGACTGGGATGTGTGGGTTAGTGCTCTTTCTGTGATGCAATACTGGTAGCGTGTATGCAGAAGTGCCCTGCTATGAGACTACAGAACTGGAGGCAGAGAGTAGAAGGAGAGAGAGAACAGGGGACAAAGAGTAAGAGGAGACAGAAGGGAGGGAAGGAAAGGAGAAGGGGTAAGTGAAGACAAGGAGGTAAGAGAGAAGAGAAAGAGGGGGAAGAGAAAGGAGATTATCTGGGGATGAGTGGAAAACACTGTGTCACACCCTCCCTACACCACCATCTATCCACCTCCCACTCCCCCAGAGAGCAGATGCTGGGGGAAAGAGGGAACAGTTATCTTCCTTTGCCCTAGGAACCATGCGTCCTGTCTCCCCTCTTCCTTGCATTTTAAATCATGAAAAGGTCTGCCATAGTCCCCCTTCCCCCCAATCTCCTAGCTTAGCATTCTTCTCCAAAGGGAACCTCACCCCTGTCCAGTCCTTTGTGTAACCCTTCATGTGAAAAGTTTGGGGACCTCTGATTTAGTTCTGCTTTCTGTTTCTTGTATTTTAATCAGTTGTTAATCCACAATAGGATACTGCCTCCTGTCCCATGAATTTTCACTTTCCTGAGGAGTTTCTCAGGAGGGACTTTGTCAAATGCCATCTGAAAGTCCAAATATATTATGAGGCACATTTTACAATGGGACGTCCAAGTGCAATCTGGGACGTCAAAGCCAGAACATCTGGAAAAGAAACAGGCATATCCAAGTTCAGGCACAATTTTGGGCACGTTTGCACGTGTATCAAATGTCTATATAGATGTCCTCAGAATAATAGTCCAGTGCCAAGATATCTAATAGCATAATGGTTAGCGTAATGACATAAAGACAGAGTGGTCATGGTTCAAATCACAATGTGGGCCTTTGTGATCTAAGGCTAGTCACTTAATTCTCTATACTCTGGATGTTTTAAGGAGAAAACAAGCACTTTCCTGATGCCTATTGGTGCCTGCAGCAGGTATAAGCATCGACGTGCCTGCAGAGATTTCTGAGATTGAATGGGGACGTGTAAGTACATTGCCACTCCCCGGACATGCCTCTGCCACACCGCTGTGCCTACTTGGTGTCTCTGCACAGGAGATGTCTGCCAACGTCATTTGTGGAATGGGTGGTTACAGAAACATGTGTCTGATTTTGACTTCTTCAGATATCCAAATCATGACTAAACCTTTTAAGACGACTTTCTATATCAACCAACTCACCTTTATCCACATATTTGGTTTATTTCTGGAATCCCAATACCTATTATAACATTTCTTAAGAGATTAGGAGTGACTGGATAATAAATTAAACATCTGGTCACATGTCCAATGTGATAAAAAGTTGCTTTTTTCCCTTTAAGACTAATTCAAACCATGAAGAAAGTTTTAGATACATGTGCAGTTCGTATTCTTGTACCCACTCTCATAATTAACTGACTAAATTGCATGGTGTCAAAACCACCACTACTAGACATTTGCAACTGATTCAAAAACTTGCAGTGAAGCTCATTTATGGAGCTAAGTGATATGATCATGTTAAAACTCTTCTCATACATGAGCACTGGTTGCCAGTTGCTTATAGGACTGCATTAAGAAGTTATTGGCCCACAGAACGTTTTACACTGGATTACCAGTTTATTTTCCTGACTTGTTAATTCTGTATGTGTAACCTTTCCCACTGTGCTCCCTACAGTGAATTTACTTGCAAATGTTTGCAGTAGTGGCCCCTTGACCCAGGAGTGAATTACCACTCAAGATGGAATCTTCCTATAATAAATTCAAGATTGACTTGAAAGTGTAGTACTTCAAGCGCGTCTTTATGCTGTGACCGACTTTGATAATATCCCTAGAAATTTATAGTGGGGAGATTCCAGAAATCTCCTGACAAAGGGCCATAGACTAATTTAGCTGGTCCTGTGATGATGCGCCAATGGATGTTGGGCAAGCAAGGGAGGAAGAGCAGCATGGACCTGCATATTATTATTATTTAATTTTATTGTTTTTATTATTTAATTTTTATTTTATTAGGCTATGTTTAAGTGTGCATACATGGTAATATGCTAAATTACACTTCTTCTTTTATTTATCTATTAAGCTGTGTTAATCTCCTTTACAAAGAAAGTCATCCGAAGCGATGTACAACAGGTATAACTTGACATAAATAATTGCACTATAGAAACAGAATAACAATATTAAAAATGACCAAATGCCAGCATAATACACAGAACAATGTAAGGCAAATTAAATCATAGTAACGGAAATTATATGAAAGAGTGTCAGTAATATAGATTATAAAACAGTACAGTAGCACATTCATATAATAGAAATATGATACCAGCAGAATACAAATGATGCATTATAGTGGACAGCTTGGTAGAATATTCATATAAAATAGAAATGATGCTTACAATGTCAGCAGAGAGGACAAGTGCAATCAGGACATTTGGACAGGCAGATGAGTAAGAAAAGGCATCAGGATAAATAAAAGTGGGTGGCTAGATTGAGGGTAAATTATATGTATAGTTGAATAAGGTAAATGTATTGTCTGTTACAGGGTGTGCAACAAACTAGTTCAGATGCGGTATGAGTGACTGAATAGTCATTCACCACAACCATTAAAGGCTTGGGAGCACTGTTCCCTCTAAGCTGTGCGTGTGTGCGCGCGCGCGCACACACCTCGCCATGCGAGCGCACATACTTTACAACAGAGCGCACAAAAATTACGGTTCTGATTCTGATAGAAAACAACACAGACGTCTTAAAATTTAAAAGTTGTGATTGTAATTACTAGAAATTTCCCTCTTCATTTAGTAATCGTCTATTTTCATTTAATTTGATTAAAATCTTTGTGGTGTACATACTGTATTCTGACGTGTAGTCAAATTTTAAAGTATATAACTCCGAGTGTTGTTATGTGGTGCACAAAAATTTAACCTTCCTTCAAAAGCTGCACAGCTGATATTTTATGCGCACACAGCCTACAGAAAATTAGAGGGAACATTGCTTAGGAGACAAGCCAGACTTTCACCTCCTTCCTGAAATAGAGGTAGTCTTGAGCTAGGCATAGCCCCGCTGGGAGTGAGTTTCAGTGTGGGGGCTACCTCTGAGGAGGCTCACTAGCAAAGGTCAAATTGTGTGATTTCCTTTGATGATGGTGCAGTTAGGGATCCTTCTTGAGAGGATCTTAGAGGCCTCAAAAGTGTATACTGTAGAGGGCTAACTTATTCTTTAGATATTCTGGCCTAGAGATAGCTTTAAATTTGGCTCTATAGGGTACTGATGGCCAGTGCTGTTTTTGAGGGAAGATTGTGATGTGGTGGTCATGCTGTTTGTAACCCTCTATCAGTCCTGCTTCAGCATTCTGAATTAATTTGAGGTGGTTCAAACTCTTTGTGGTCTGACAAATTTACAGGGCATTACAGTAATCTAGCCATGACATTATCACAGCATGGATCACTGTGATCAGATCTGATTTCTAGAAGTACAGTTATGGTCAACATTATTGGCACCCCTGCATTTTAGGTATGTTCTATGCAGCATCTTGAGAAATGGACTTTTAAACTGGTCACCAATGTGTCCTGATCTCAGTCCAATCAGGAACTTTTGGAAAGCTGAAATCTGCCATTGGTAAAATTTATTTATTTAACATTTCTTATATACCGCCTTTCATGATATCAAGGCGGTTTACATTGAACAAACTGAAATTACATTGAACAGGGCATTATAACTTGGAGATAACGATTTTACAGGGAACATGGGCTATGAAGGGTTAAGTGGCTTGCCCAAGACCACAAGGAGCACCTGTGGGACTAGAAACCCCAGTCCTTCCAGCCCAAGGTTGCTGTCCTCTAGTGGGATTTGAACCCCTGACCTTCTGGCCTGAAGTACCTTGCCCCAGCCACTAGGCCACTCCTCCACTCCAAAGGTTTTCTGGAAACATTCCTGAGTTGGAACACATCGCAGTAGAAGAGTGAGAGAAACTACCAACACACAGATGTAGGAAACTTATAGATGGCTACAAGAATTGTTTGGAGGCTGTTATCACTGCCAAAGGTTGTGCAACCAAATATTAATGAAGTGTGCCATTAATCCTTCCAAGCCATATTTTGTTTATTTTTTCTCAGAAATCATAACATCTAAATTGCACAGACATCTTTTTTTTGTTGTATACTTTTGAACATACTATTAGAATATTATGATGACATGCAGTTGGAATATTTCCAATTATTTGTTCCTTTTTAACCATTCTTTTGGATGAATGTTTTAGGTCACTGTCCTGCTGGAGGACCCATGACCTTCCACCTAGACCTAACATTCTGACACTAGGCAGCACATTTCACTCCAAAATACCTTGGTAGTCCTCTGACTTCATGATTCCTTTAATATGTTCCAAGCCTCCAGTTCCTGAGGCAGCAAAACAGCTGCACAACATTATGTAATCTCCAACATATTTAACTGTAGGAAGGGTGTTTTTTTCCTTATAAGGTTTATTTCTTCACCTGTAAATGTATCGCCGGTTTGCATTGTCAAAGAGCTCAAGTTTGCTTTCATCTGTCCACAGAACATTTTCCTAGAAGGATTGTGGTTTCTCAAGATAAGTTTGGGCAAAGATCAGGCATGCCTTTTTATCTCTGTCTTTGAGCAGGGGGGTCCTCCTTAACCTTCACCCATGAAGTCTTGCTTTGTTTAGTGCACAGCATATGGTGCGGGTTGAAACCACCACTCCAGATTGCTCCAGGTTAGCCTTAAGCTCTTTGGATGTTGTACATGGTGTTTTTCCAAAAGTTTACACTAACCTTCGAAGACTTCCTCTTCCCATCATGTCCTGGGAGGTTCTTGACAGTTGCATGAGCAGAAAACCTCTGAATAAAATTGAGAACTATAGACACAGGAATCCCTAGGTCTTTGGAGATGGCTTTGTACCCCTTTAAAGGTTGATATTTACTGATAATGGCTTTTCTGATGGTCTCAGGCAGCTCTTTTGCCTTCACCATTGTGAAAATGGAACAGAGAGTGAATGTGGACATTTAAAACACTAGAACTATCATTCATTGGTTGATTCAAGTGATGTGAGTTCTGAGAATTGATCACAGGTGTGTCTAATTTTACAACAATGGGAATGTGGTTCTGCTGTTGAAACTGATTTGAATTATTTATAAGGGTGCCAATAATCATGTCCTCATCATACTAAACCCTAGCTACATTACCAAAATCACTTGCTTTATAAACACTATGATGCTTTTTTTTGTCAGATCGTTTGCCATGAGAGGAAACCCTCCCTCGTAGCAAACCCTCCTTTTTTACTCTTTAATGTGTCAAATACGTGTGCATATATAGTCCAAAGCCATTTCACTGGCCCCTTTTTTTAGGAGATATTGGACATGTGGAGGCATATTCTAAGATGTGCGTCCCAGGCCTCTGTGCGTCCGGTCGGAACCGGATGCACAGAGGTAGACAGGATTCTGATCCCGTGGGGTATGTTTAGCCCTCACAGGATCAGAATCCCGTCTAGGCCTGTACGTGCAGCCTGGGACCCAATTCCGGTCAACCTGCATGTACAGGCTTCTGCCCAGCCAACTTGGTCAAGGCTCCTGAATGGAGCTACGGCACCATGGTGTCCGGTTGCCATGGCACTGAGGCTCCATTCAGAAGCCATGATCCCTGGCCGTCGCCAACTTCATTCATTCCCCGCAGCCTGACCTCGATCAGGCCTCCCAAGGCCAAAGTCAGGCTACGGGGAATCTCCTGCACCCCTCCAACCTTTGATGTGCCCCGGGTCTGACATCCCCCGCCATCTAGTGGAACTTATTTCACCTCAGAGGCATATGTTTTTAGCTAAAAAACATCCAGTGGGTGTAGAGAAAATAGTGCTCCCTCATCCCCAGCACAATGCCAATGATAGTAACAATGGGATTTGAACCCCGGCTGCCCTGTTTCTAGTCCACTGCTCTAAATGTTAAGCTTTCCTAGATGTCTAGGTTCTGAATGCTATTCTGGGGATATCTATGTTGGGCATGTCCATGTTTGTGAAATTGTGTCTGCACCTGAATGTGCCTGATTTTTTCTAGACATTCTGTCTTAGATGCTGAAGATTGCACTTGGATGTCCCTTCTAAAATTTCCCTTCACACTTCTAAATCCTAAACTTTGCTTTGTATGTAAGTATGTCCTTGCTCTCCCTGCAGTAAAGAATGTGTTGATGACATTTTGAGTTTGTGTGGCTGTCAAGATCTTTTGTTTTCCTTTGACTGCTGCTGCTCTTTGCTGTCCCCAGAAGCAGTTGCCCTTTGTCCTAGGCGACCACCTAGTGTTGCCTAATGGTTGGGCCAGCCCTGATTCATACAGTATCTCCAAATACCGTATGCACATACTATACATATTTTGCAATGCTCTATATTCAGCATCCACAAATTCACAATGTACATTCAGGAGCTCAGACCAGACAATGTAGATGTGGAAGTAGTTTTACATTTTCAGAAGAATGATCTCAAGGTCCACATAAGAACATAAGAACTGCAATACAGGCCAATCCAGATCACAAGCATCTGATACATCCCAAAAGTAGCCAGTTCCAAGCTGCTTATCCACAAGGATATGCAATGGTTTTATCTTGGACTATCTTAATAATGCTTTATGGACTTGCAATAACTGTCAGTGTTATACTTCTTGTGTTATTGTACAAGTTTCGATGCTTTTTGATCGCATCTCATATAATTAATCTTTGGAATTCATTGCAGGAGGACATGGTAAAAGTAAGCAGTGTAACTGGGTATAAAAAAAGGTTTGAACAAATTCCTGAAGGTCGTCAGTCTCCTTCAAAGTAGTTCCCTTCTGATAAAATACACTTCCTCCAGCGTTCCTGCCACAGCTAGAAACAATTTTGAAATGCCTCTTGAAGCTGCTGTGTCGAATTTTGCTTAATGGTCTCCAAGCCATCGAATCTCCTTCCTTTCAGCAGTAATTTCAGTTTTGGAAACAAGAAAAAGTCACAGGGTGTGATGTCAGGTGAGTACAGAGGCTGACGGACTTGCTCGATTTGATGTTTGGCCAAGAACTGCTGGACAAGATGTGATGCGTGAGCTGGGGCATTATCATGATGAAGCAACCATTCACCATTCCTGTGCAACTTTGGCCTCTTACGGCGAACTATATCTCTCAAACGAATCAGAACTTGGACATAGTACTCCTTATTGATGGTTTGGCCTTTTGGAGCATACTCATGAAGAACAGTACCCTGGTAATCAAAGAAAACTGTAAGCATGACCTTGACATTGCTCCTTACCTGACAGGCCTTCTTGGGTCTGGGAGAATCTGGAGTCTTCCATTCTGAGGGCTGAGTATTAGTTTCCAGATCATAGCCATAAACTCATGATTCATCACCAGTAATAACAGGGGCTATACATTTCAAGCAAAGGTAAGAGTTTGTGTCTTTTTAAATTACAGCTCTCTGCCTGGAGCTCTTAAAAGGGTTTTAGTACATTTTTAAAACAAAGTTACATTCTTTTTGGTGCTTAATTTAAACGGGGAAGTATTTTCTTTAGTGGGGTAGGTTTAAAATTCTGCTTTAGTATCTTTCTCAGCTCTTTGAGCTACTGACACCTCATCAGGTGTTAGTTCCCTCCCTAGCCCCTCAACTCCTACCCACCCCTAGTGAGCAGTCTTGCTTTATAGGACACCTCCCCAATTAACTATACACAGGGACTTGGAAAAGCACATTTTGAACACATTTAAAGAGATTTAACTGCTTTTTCTCTGAAAGGATAGCTGGGAAACCGGCTGGTACTTTGGTAGGTCTCTCTCTTTTGCTTTAACAGATACCTAAGTTCCACCGACTGAACAATGGCTGGGAAAAATTGTATTGCCAAAGCTGTTGCCCCTGTTACAGCTTCTGCATCTATCCAGACAGAGGTCCCAATGCCAGTTGAAGGACCAGTTCCATGTGCAGGATGCCTGCAGGCAGAAGCTCTCAGGAAACAAGTTGAGGAATTCAGGGAGGAAGTGGCGAGGCTGAAGAGCATTCAGGAGAGTGAGAAGTACATTGATGAGATGCTTCTTGCAACATCCAAGCTCTCCAGCAGAGGAGAAGATGGGAGCCTACAGAATGATGAAGTTTGGACACATGTCACCAGGGCCGGCAGAATCATCAATCCAACTTCTCCAGCCCTTGAATTGAAGAACCATTATGCAGCACTGGAAGTGGAGGAGGTGAAAGCATCCCTGGAAAGGGAAGAACCAGAGCTCAAGTACCCCAAAGTTGCAGAATCAGTGACTACAAGGAAGCGAAGGGTAGTGATGGTTGATGACTCTGTTCTGAGGGGTACTGAGGCATCCATCGCCCACCAGACTTGATGTCCAGAGAGTTATGCTGTCTGCCAGGTGCCAAAATCTGAGATGTTATGGAGAGTTTGCCAAGACTCATCAAGCCTACTGACTATAACCCAATGTTGCTAATCCATGTCAGCACAAATGATACTGCCAGGTATCCCTCTGAGCATATCAAAAGTGACTTCATGGCTCTGGGACAGAGGGTGAAGCAGATAGGAGCGCAGGTGGTGTTCTCTTCAATCCTCCCTATTAAGGGTAAAGGCCAAGGCAGAGATGCTCACATCCTGGAGATGAATGTATGGCTGCGTGGATGGTGTCATCAAGAGTGTTTTGGTTTCCTGGACCATGGTATGCTATTCCAAGGGTTGCAGAGCAGAAATGGCATCCATCTGTCCAAGAATGGTCGACATGTCTTCAGTAGCAGACTGGCTAATCTACTGAAGAGGGATTTAAACTAGATTCATTGGGGATGGGTGAAGAAAGTCCCCAGGTAAGTGAAAGCCCCCGGGTAAGTGAAACATTAAATACCTTTATGGAAATGGGTAAAAGGAACAACATATGAAAAGCGATGTTAATAAATGCCCGTAGCATGGGAAATAAGATCCCAGATGTTGAAGCTTTAATGGGAGTGGCTGACTTGGATTTAGTGGCAGTTACAGAAATATGGTTCACAGAAAACCATGACTGGGATGTAACTATACCAGGCTATACTTTATTCAGAAAGTACAGGGTAGGAAGAAGGGGAGGAGGAGTGACACTATATGTAAAAAATAATATTAATACTTTGGAACTACAGAACTTAAAAGTGAGAGAGGAGGCACCGTGGGTTAAACTACTGTATAAAGAGAGAAAGAGAAATCTATTTGCATTGGTGTGATATACAGACCCTCCCTCACAGGAGGAAGAGGTGGACAGAGAGTTCATTAAAGACATATGCAGCATTGCTAGGAAAGGAGAAGTGCTACTAATAGGGGATTTCCATATGCCAGATGTTGAGTGGCACATTCCTGCTGCAGTATCATCTAGAAGTGAGGTGATCCTGGACTCTCTACAGGGAGAACTATTCAGTCAACTTGTAACAGAACCCACATGTTAAGGGGCCATACTGGACTTGGTGCTTACCAATGGTGAAAGTGTTTCTGATGTTATAGTGGGAGCTCATTTTGCATCCAGTGATCACCAGATGGTATGGTTCAGTATTAGGACTATGGTTGTTAAAATCCATTCAAAAGTGAGAACAGCTGGGGGATGTAGAAAAACAGTGGGCAAAACTGAAAGGGGATATTTTAAGGGCAGCCAACCTTTTTCTTAAAATGGTAAATAAAGGTAAAAGGAAAAAGAGACTGCTATGGTTTTCGAAAGAAGTAGCTGAAAAAGTGAAGATAAAGAGGGAGGCCTTCATAAAATACAAGAGATCATGGAGAGAGGAAGACAGGCATCTATATTTGGAAAAACTTAGAGAAGCTAGCAAAGTAGCCAGGAAAGTAAAGATTCAAAAAGAGGAAGGAATAGCCAATGCAGTTAAATGGGGGGATAAGATATTTTTCAGATATGTTAGTGAGAAGAGGAAGGGCAAAAGTGGTATTGTCTCTAGAGCTCTGTTGTGGGAGTCTGGGAAGGCCGTTTTACGGGGGCAGCTTATTTCATTATCCAGTGCCTTCAAAAAGAAAAGGGAAGCTAGGCAGAATGAACTGTGGCGAGAGATTGCTGATTTAGAGAAACTACATAGACGCACAGGGGGGGGCGAAGGTGTTGAGGATGTTGACTGATCGTAGAGGAGAGTTGGAGGGGCTCAAATCTGACCGTATTGCTTCGTTGCTTTTGAGGACTAGGCAGAGATTCTATGAACAGGGCAATAAAGCAGGGAAGGTGTTGTTGTGGCAGTTGCAGCGCCAACGGCAACATCATAAAATAGCAGCGATTCATTCACCTCAGGGTTTGGTCTTAGGAAATTCTAAAGATATAGCTGCGACTTTTGCGAAATTTTATGAGCAGTTATACAAGAGCGAGTCCACGGCAGAAGTTAAAGATATCACTGAATGGTTGCGAGCGGCGGATCTTCCCCAGCTCCCTCCTGTGGGCAGAGAGCATTTGGGCCGTCCCTTTAATCTTCCAGAGATCCTGCAGGTGATGAGGAACCTAAAGTCTGCCAAAGCGGCTGGGCCTGATCTATTACCAGCTGAACTCTATAAGGTGTTTCCGGATTTATTTGCTCCAACTTTGCTGACGGTGTTTAATGAGATTTTATCAAATGAGACACCCCCAGCTTCCTTTTTTCAGGCATCTATTGTAGTAATTCTCAAGGCAGATAAGGATCCTTTGCAATGTTCTATCGACCGATCTCTCTATTGAACTTGGATTTTAAAATTTTTACCACGGTTTTAGCTAATCGTTTGGCTACTTACATCCCGGATCTAGTGCACCCCAATCAGACCGGGTTTATAAAAAATAGATATGGCTTTGAAAATGTGCGCCGGCTGGTGAATGTGTTGCAGGGGTTGAGGTCTAAGGTTGGCTCATACGGTATCCTTTCTCTCGATGCCGAAAAAGCATTTGATAAGCTAGAATGGGTCTATCTTTTACGGGTCCTCCGAGAGTTTGGTTTCGGAAGTTCTTTCTGCAAGTGGATTACTGCTTTATATGCTAAACCTCAAGCTTCGGTATCCATTAATGGTTTTCGGTCAGCACCTTTTTTATTGGGCAGAGGTACTAGGCAGGGTTGCCCTCTCTCGCCTTTGTTATTTGCCCTAGTGATGGAGCCCTTAGCGGTGCATATCCGACTGTGAGTGGCGGATTTTGGTATTTCTCTTGGTTCTGATTGGCACTCCATTTCGCTGTATGCGGATGATACCCTAATATATCTTCGTAATCCTTCGGTTTCCCTCCCAGCTGTGGTTTCTAGTTTAGAACATTTCTCACACCTTTCCGGCTTCACGGTAAATATGCAAAAGTCAACTCTGCTTAGCTGTATATCACGATCCTCGAATAGCGCGCTGTCTAGGGGGGGTGGGTTCCCTGTGGTGGAGTGCTTCCGCTATCTAGGGGTTCTAATTCATCGAGATATTTCACGGCTGTATAAGTTGAATTATTTGCCTCTCCTTCAGTCCCTTACCCGCGATATGGAGCGGTGGGGAGAATGTTCGGTCTCTTGGTTAGGAAGAATAAATACATATAAGATGCTGGTCTTACCCAGACTACTTTTTTCTTTTTATGCAATTGTCCATTTCTCTTCCTAGAGCTTTCTTTAAAAAGTTAAGGTGGGCGGTGTCTCATTTTCTGTGGCATGGGAGTTATCCGCTAATTAGTTGGCGGATACTTATGCTGCCCTAGTGGTCTGGGGGGCTCGGGCTTCCTGATCCAGAGATGTATTACTCTTGCATTTGTTTACGCTCTCTGTTGCTCTGGAGAATTAATGCAGAGACCGACTAGGTACATTTGGAGAGGGCTTGGTTGCAGCCCATTCCATTGGCAGCGGTGCCGTTCCTTAGTGAAGCACGGATGGTGGCTAAGATACGGGCACACCCTTTCATTGGTCCATGTTGGGGGGCTTGGAGGAGAATCTGTCATCAATATGGAATACAGGCATCTCAATCTCCCTTTTTAATTTTGGGAGCTCTGGGGTTTGTCAGAGACATGAAAAGGGGCCCTGGCTCAACAATCCTCTCTGCCAGACTTTCTTCACTGTTCGAAGGGTCCCTCCCTCTGTCTAAGAGTGGTCTGGAGGTGCGCCTTGGCTTCCCTCTTACTCAGTTTCAATATCTTCAGTTTCGTCATTGTCTGGCGGCTCCGCAGCTTGCAAGGTCAGAGGTGATCCGTTGTCCGCATCGTTGGGAAGTCGAGCTCTTTGAATCCTGGTGCCTCCCAGCTTTTATTACCCGGCTACATCGGAGTATGGCGGAAGATTTACCTGTGCTCCTGACTTTGCGGCTCCCACAGGAGAGATGGGCACTGGCCCTGCCTGAAAGGACCAGAATTTTTGGTTAGAAATTTATCAATACTCACATATTTGTTCTATTTTGCTTGGGTTAATACACACTCAATTGCGAATTCTCTATCGGTTATATATTACTCCGCAACAGCTATTTTGTTGGCATCATCCTGATGATCTGTTATGTTGGCAGTTGTTTGGTCGCTTGGGTGATTTTGATCACATGTGGTGGTATTGTCCATATATTCAGCAATTTTGGAGGAAGGTTTGGGTGTGTATCATAGGCAGTCTTCAGTTAACCTTACCCTGTGACATGGAGATTTGTCTGTTAGGGGTACTCCTGGTTACAGTTGGTGATGCCCCTCTTCGAAAGGTTGTTCAGTCACTCTTGTTGGTGGCTAGGTCGACTATCACACGGTTTTGGAAGCGCAGTAGTGCACCTTCACTCGTTGAGTGGAGAGCTAAATGTTGGGACGTTTTCTGGCTGGAGAAAATTACGGCGTCTGTTCGTGGTGTTCCCTTTCCTGGAGGAGATATATGGTCTTTCGTTCTGGGAGATGCGCCTGGTAATTGAGGTCTCGGAAGACCATCTTGGCATTTTGATTGTTGTGGTCTAGGGTTCCTTTTTCATTCTTCCTTCTCATTGTGGTCGGAGGGATTACTTCCTTCTCCTTTTTCTTTCTTTTTCTCTTCTTCTCTTCCTTCTTGGCTTGTCCCCATCCAGATTTTGAGGGGTCAGTTGGGGGGGTTGGGGGGGAGGTAGGGTTGTGGGGGGATTGGGTGGGGTTAGGGAGGGGTAAGGGGGTGGGTAGGGGAGGGGGTAAAATAGAGTAGTATTGTTTTTGAGCTAGCCTCCTTGAGGGTTTTTCATCTCCCGCATTTGAGGTGTAGGCAGAGGGGGTAGGAGGGAGGGGGGGCACTTCTGTGTTCTTGGTGTCAAGGAGATAGAATTCCATGCAATTCATTGTTGTTGTTTACTATTTAAGACAAATGTTGTGTTCTGTCTTGTCCACTTCTCTCTTTCTTTCTTTCTCTCTCCTTTTATTCTTTGTTTTATTATCCTGTAGGTCATGTTTGCAGATATCAGTAGGTATATTTTGTTAGATGC
This sequence comes from Ichthyophis bannanicus, assembly GCA_033557465.1. Lineage (NCBI taxonomy): Eukaryota > Metazoa > Chordata > Amphibia > Gymnophiona > Ichthyophiidae > Ichthyophis > Ichthyophis bannanicus. Next base: position 355,921,746 of record CM066038.1, on the reverse strand, counting down.
AGGACGATTATTGCCATATAATGTATATCTCCTCATTGTAATACATATTCAGTCATCTGATTGTGTTGGTTCACAGGATATGTTATGTTATATGTTGCTGAGCTACGACCTTTGCACTTTAATTGTGATTCAAGGAGTATGTATGTTTATTTTTTTTTGATACTGCTCAATAAAATTTATTACACAAAAAAAAAAGTGGTATTGTCAGACTCAAGGGTGAAGGGGAGGAATATGTAGAAGCTGATGAGGATAAAGTGGAATTGCTTAACAAATATTTCTGTTCTGTGTTCAGAAATGAAGGATCAGGAGCAGGACCTCAGAAAACACCCACAAACAGGAACAGAAGCGAGGGGCATCTTGAACAATTTTCAGAAGACTGTGTTCGTGAGAAACTAGCTAAAAAAAACAAACAAACTTAAAGTAGACAAAGTGATGGGACCAGATGGAATACACCCTAGAATACTGAGGGAACTTGGGGACATTCTAGCAGCTCCACTGACTGACATTTTCAATGCCTTGTTGGAGTCAGGAGTGATACCAAAGGACTGGAGAGAGGCACGTGTGGTCTGTTTACACAAAAGTGAAAATAAGAATGTGGTTGAAAATTACAGATCGGTTAGTTTAACTTCAGTGGTGAGTAAATTATTGGAAGCGCTGCTGAAAGAGAAAATAGTGAGATTTCTTGAGTCCAGCAGATTACAGGATCAGAGGCAGCATGGATTCACCAGAGGCAGGTCTTGTCAGACAAATCTGATTGATTTCTTTGACTGGGTGACCAAGGAGTTGGAGCAAGGGAGAGCCCTAGATGTGGTGTATTTAGATTTCAGTAAAGCCTTTGACACCGTTCCTCACTTATAAACAAACTGAGCACCCTGTGGAACCTGTGTCTTTTGGGGAAACTGCTAGGTACGTATAACCTAGATTGGCCACTGTTGGAAACAGGATACTGGGCTTGATGGATCTTGGTGTGGCGCAGTATGGCATATCTTATGTTCTTATTTAGGAATGGACCCTATAGTTACTGCATGAGCTAGAAATTGGTTAAGTTGGAATCGACAAAGGGTACAGGTAAATGGAGCTCACTCTGAGGAGAAGGAGGTTACCAGTGGTGTACCCCAGGGATCTGTCCTTGGTCTGATTCTTTTTAACATCTTTGTTAGTGATATTGAGGAAGGGCTGTCGGATAAGGTTTGCCTCTTTGTGGATGATATCAAAATCTGCAATAGAGTAGACACCCAGGAAGCAGTAGATAACATCAGGAGGGATCTAGCTAAGCTTGAAGAATGGTCAGGAATTTGGCAGCTGAGATTCAATGTTAAAAAATGCAAGGTCATGCAGTTGGGCTGCAGCAATCCAAGGAAACAATATAGTATAGGGGGTGAAGTACTTTTGTCCATTAAAGAAGAGCGGGACCTAGGCATGATTGTCTCTGATGATCTTAAAGTAGCTAAACAGGTAGAAAAGGCGAAGGCAAAAGCTAGAAGGATGCTTGGGTGCATAGGGAGAAGAATGGCCAGCAGAAGAAAGGAGGTGATAGTGCCTCTGTATAGGTCTTTGGTACAACCTCATTTGGAGTATTGTGTGCAATTTTGGAGACCGCACCTTCAAAAGGATATAAGCAGGCTGGAGTCCGTACAGAGGGTGGTTACTAAAATGGTTAGTGGTCTTCATTATAAAGTATATGAGGACAGACTTAAGGATCTTAATATGTACAGGAAAGGTGGGATAGAAGTGATATGATTGAGATGTTTAAATACTTCCATGGAATAAATGAACAGGATGAGTGCCTCTTTTGATTGAAAGCAAGCTCTGCTACGAGGGGACATGGGATGAAGGTGAAAGGGGGATAGATTCAGGAGTGATATGCGGAAATATTTCTTTACGGAAAGAGTGGTGGATCCATGGAATAGTCTCCCAGTGGAGGTGGTAGAGATGAGGACAGAATCTGAATTCAAAGAAGCATGGGACAAACACAGAGAATCTCTAAAGGAAAAAAAAGGAATGTTGTAGTGGTTGATATGGAAGGACAGGCTAGATAGGCCATGTGGTCTTTTTCTGTTGTCTCTATGTTTCTATATTATTTATGAAATCTGAGTCATTTTCAATGCATTCGAACAACTCCCTGACTGCAGTCCATCAACGTTTTGGTCAAGGGACGGGAGTTTTTGCAGACACATGTCTCATCCCCAAATCAACAATAAGAATGGACTGTGCTGACCTGATACTGATTTTCATGTCCTCAGCAAGCTCCCTGATAGTCCATCAGTGATTTCAACGTATTGCAGCATGCACTGCTTCATCTTTGTCTTCCTTCGTGCACATGGATGGCCTTCCAGAATGTTCATCACTGTCTGCACTTTGGCGGCCTTCTTGTAAACCAGTCATAAACTCAAGCACGACTCATGCATTCATCGCCATATATTTGCTGTAATTTGTCATAAGTCTCTGCACGAATCTCCAAGTTTCTGGCAAAATTGAATGCAAATTCGCTGTTCAATTTTTTCACTCATCGCAAATCTGATGAACTGATTTAAAAAAAAAGTACAGGTGTGCTGCAGCCATGCTACACTCCGCACAAGCAGAGCATATAACTAGGTCACTGCATGCTCAATAGCATCGTGGTGCGATGTGTTGTTATATAGCTACACAACAAGTCTTGATACTTTATGATCACACCTCGTACACTGAGAGAAAAAATATCCTGTTTTAAATATGCTACTTTGTATCTTCATGGTGTGTCCCCTATTCCATGTATTTTTTTGAAAGAGTAAACAATCAATTAGTTTCTACCCTTTCCGTTCTACTCAGAATTTTATACATCTTTATCATATCTCTCCTCAGTCATCTCTTCTCCAAGATGAAGATCCCTGACCTCTTTAGCCTTTTCTCATAGGAAAGTCATTCTGTCGTCTTTACCAGTATGTTTATGTTTATTAGGATTTACTATACTGCCTTTAACTGATTATATAAAGCAATTTACAATACAAAAATATAAAAGAGGAAACTAATCAAATTGACCAGACAGTAAAGTACCTTTACTAATGCCGCTATAATTCATATCTTTTATGAGATGCAGAGACCACACAATACACATGGTACAGTCACATCATGGAGCAATACAGAGGTATTATGATATCCTTGGTTTTATTCTCTACCAGGGATTCTCAACCCAGTCTTGGGACACACCTAGGCAATCAGATTTTCAGGATAACCACAATGAACATGTATGAAAGAGATTTGCATGCACTGCCTCCATTGTATGCAAATCTCTCTTATGCATATTCATTGTGATTATCCTGAAAACCTGACTGGCTAGGTGTGTTCCAAGGACTGGACTGGGAACACCTGATTTATTTCTTTGCTACTGATTCCTAACATTCTGTTTGCTCTTTTGGCCTCTGGCACACACTGAACAGAAAATGTCAATGTATTATCTAGGTTCACACTAGGATCGCACCCAGACTCTGTTCCTGAGTGACGACTTCTAATATGGATCCTAGCATTGTGTATGTATAGTTTAGGTTATTCTTCCCTACATGCATCACTTTGTTCTTGTCCACATTAAATTTCATCTGCCATTTGGATGCCCAATCTTCCAATCTCACAAGGTCTTCCTGCAGTTTCTCATAATCCTCATGCGATTTAACAACTTTGAATAATTTGGTGTCATCTGCAAATGTAATCACCTTACTTGTTCTTAATTCCAGATCATTTATAAATATGTTAAAAGCATCGATCCTAATATAGATTCCTGGGCTACACTACTATTCACCTATTGAGAAAATTGACCATTTATCCCTACTCTCTGTTTTCTATCTCTCAAACAATTTCCAATTCACAATAGGACATAGCCTCCTATGCCATGACTTTATTTTCCTCAGGAGTCTCTGATGATGGACTTTGTTAAACACTTTCTGAAAGTCTAAATACACAACATCAACTGACTTAGGTTTATCCACATGTTTATTCACGCCTTCAAAGAAATGAGGCAGATTGGTGAAACAAGACTTCCCTTGGCTAAATCTATGCTGACTTTGTCCCATTAAATCATGTCTGTTCATGTGTTCAGTAATTTTGTTCTTAATAATGGTTTCCACTATTTTGTCTGGCAGCAATGTTAGACTCACCAGTCTGTAGTTTTTCAGATCGCCTCTGTAGCCCTTTTTAAAAATAGATGTGTGTTGGCCACCCTCTAATCTTCTGGTACCATAGATGATTTTAACAATAGGTTAAAAGTCACTAATAGTGACTCTGAAATTTCATCTTTGAATTCTCTGAACATTCTTGGGTGTATACCATCTGGTCCAGGTGATTTGCTGCTCTTTATTTTATCAATTTGTTCTATTACATTTTCCAGGTTCACTGAAATTTTGTTCAACTCTTTTGACTCATCACTGTTAAATACCCTTTCTGCCATGGGTAGCTTCCTCATATCTTCAGAAGAAAATAAAGCAAAGAATTAATTCAGTTTCTCAGCTAGGGCCTTGTCATCCCTGAGTGCCCCTTTCACCTCTTGATCATCCAATGATCCAAATGACCCCTTCCCCAGCCTTTTGCTTCACACAGTATGTACCTGCAAAAGTTTTTATTGTGAGTTTGTCTATAGTAAGCTTCTTTTCAAATTCTCTTTTTGCCTTTCTTATAATTGCCTTGCATTTAACTTGCCAATGATTATGCCATTTCTTATTCTCTTCATTTGGTTCTTTTATCCATGTTTTGAAAGGGTTTTTTTTGTTTTTTTTTTTAATCTCTAATTGCCTGTTTAGCCTCACTTTTTAACTATTCTGGTTGCTGTTTGTCCTTCCTACTGCCTTTCTTAATGTGTGGGATACAACTGGTCTGGGCTTCCATGATTGTATTTTTAAACAACGTCTATGCCTGATGTAAACTCTTAAACTTTGAAGCTGCTCCTTTATGATAGCCTTTCTTTTGAAAATTAAACATTGGCATGGTAAATTGCCTTTATATATTCACTGCAGTTATTAAGTCAAATGTGATCATATTATTATCACTAGTGCCGAGTTGTCCTAGCACTGTTAGTCCTTTTTGAAACAAGATTTGGTACAAAAGCTAAGTTTAAAATAGCTTTTTCTCTATTGGGTTCCTGAACCAACTGCTTTATGAAGCAGTCATTCATTTCATTTAGTGACTTTACCTCCCTAGGATGTCCTCACATGACTTATCCAATAAATATTGGGGTAATTAAAATCAGCCATTATTATTGTGTTTCTAATTTTGTTAGTTTCCCTGTTTCTTATAACATTTCATCATCTGTTTGCTCATTCTGTCCAGGCAGATGGTAATAAACCCTCTTCACACATGGACTTTCTATCCATTAGGATTTAATGGCGCATTTGGTTTCCTGCAGAAATTGTTTTCTATTTGACTCAATGCTCTCTTTAACATATAGTGCCACCCCTCCACCAATTTGATCCAAACTATCATTGCGATATAATTTGTACCTTGGTATCACATTGTCCCATTGGTTATATTCCTTTTATTAGGTCTCTGAGATGTCAATTAAATCTATTTCTTCATTTAGTGATATATATTCTAATTCTCCCATCTTATTTTTTAGGTTTCTAGCATTTACATAGACACAGTTAAAGATACGTTTGCTTGAATTTTACAACTTTTTAGCAGTCAACTGGGATAATTTGCAGTCTTTCATCTCTTTCTGCTCTTTATTTTAAAGGCACCTGGGCTATTATTGCTTTTATTGCAGCCTCTGTATTGGGATGCGCTAACTTTCCTATTATGATGGTATCCTTGAAAGATATCTTACTCTGAACCAAGTGTTCCTGAGTGACTGTTGTCTTTCCTCCAGTTTCTAATTTAAAAACTGTTCTATCTTCTTTTGAACATTAGCATCAGCAGTCTGATATCCCCGGTTAAGGTGATGCCCATCTTTGTGGAATACTACTACTACTACTGAGCATTTGTATAGCGCTACAAGTCATACGCAGCGCTGCACAGACATATAAGAGACAGTCCCTGCTCATCAGAGCTTACAATCTAGTCAATATAGGCTTTCCCTTCCTTAGAATGTAGCCCAGTTCTTAACAAATCTAAAATCGTCCTCCCTCCAACATCAACTCATCCATGCATTGAGACTCTGGAGCTCTGTCTGTCTTGTGGGTCCTGCATGTAGAACAGGAAGTATTTCTGAGAATGCTACCCTGGAGGTCCTGAATTTCAACTTTCTGCCTAAAAGCCTAAATTTGGCTTCCGGAACTTCCCTCCCACATTTTCCTATTTCTTTGGAACCAACATGTACCAGGACAGCTGGTTGCTCCCCAGTCTTGTCTAAAATCCTATCTAGGTATGTATAAGGTCCACCATCTTCACACCAGGCAGGCATGTGACTAGACGATCCTCACACCTAGCAGCCACCCAGCTATATACATGTCTAATGATCAAATCATCAATTAAGATGGTCATCCTAACCCTTCCCTCCTGGGCAGAAGCCCCTGAAGGGGGGTCAGAGGAAGGGCAGAAGCCAAACAGCCTTGCAGCACTGGAGGCTTAGATAAGTACTGCAGAGCTGTCTGAAGTCATTGCCATTATTGCAAGTCCTGGAGAGGAGTGGCAGCAATGGCAATGGGCCACTCCTGGACCATTGGCAATCTAGGCAGCTGCCTAGTTTGCCTGAAGATCATGCCAGCCCTGTGAACTGGGAAGTGTAGGAATCACTAGTGGAGGGGATTTGTATAAGTGTGCATGTTATAAGGATATTCTAATTGTGGGAGATTTTAATGCTCACATGGATGTTTTAGAGAGTGAGAAGGCAGCGTTCCTGTTGTCTGCATTAGCAGAGGATGAGTTGGTACAAATGGTGAATGGACCAATGCATCAGGGTGGGTACACATTAGATTTGGTGTTTGGGAGAGAAGGCTTGCTGGAGGGGGGGTTGAGTTGCAAATCGCAGATGTACAACTAGTTCCCTGGTCGGATAACCATGGGAAATGTTGATGAGCATGGGAGAATTGTGGAAGGAAGAGGAAGGAGGGGAGAGGAAAGTTAGATGTGGTGGGTGGAGGTTGCAATTGGATGGAGGAAAGTGGGGGCAGGTGAGTTGCTGGTCGTGAAGTTAGAGGAATTTCACCAGGTGTTAGCTGAAGCCTTGGATGAAATGGTTCAAGTGAGGAGGGCATGTGTGCAAGCAGGAGAACAGAGGACAGGGTATACTCAGGAGTTGCATATACAGAAGACAGGGCTGGTACTACCTTTCTGGCTGCTCTGTGCAAGTGATGACTGTGCTGCCCCTCATCCCCTGCCCCAGTGGATTCCAATGGAGCACTTTACAAGCTTCTCTTTTGTCCCAAGATGTTGAAAATTTTCCGAGGGCTAGCTGTGTTAGTCTAGAGTAGCAAAAATGACAGAGGCAGGTGGCACTTTATAGATGATACCTTATAGACTAACCCATTTATTGAGGCTCATGCCTCAATAAATGGTCAGTCTAAAAGGTGCCATGTGTTTCCTGTCATTTTTTTTCTGAACATCATTTACATGTGCAGTGGCTGTCAGATTTCCACACAGGTTCCCTCCAGTCCCAACCACCATGTACAAAAAGACAAGTCATAGTCCATAGCAAACCTGCCATATCATAATGGCAGGACTAACACAGCACCGATCCTACCTATGAAAGGCAGTACTACAAATATTAAATCAAAACAGACCAGAGAAACTGTTTTCCTACTGGGAAATCAGAACAGGTGGGATTGCTACAGATATCTACACAGAAACTACAGACTAACAAAATGCTGTACCTCAGTCATACATACAAAACACAGACAGACCCTCATCAAATAGAAAACAAAGGCCCACAAATTAGACATGGAAAGACATTAATTGAATAGGGAACTCCAAGAAATCAAACTCCCCATTGATGGTAACACTGGGAAAATAAAAATAGAAATGCATTTCCTCTTGTACTGAACAGAGACCTCACCAATGCACATTTCCCAAAGTTAGCATATTCCAGTTAATTAATTCAAAATAAAATATTTGTTGCACTTTTGTTGTGTGGGCATTTATTTTTTCAGTCACAGTGGACCCAGTCTCTCTTCTGTTATCCTCTGTCTTCTCTCTGTCTTCTTTCCCATGTCTGCTATAAATTTGCCATTTCTCCTTGCTCTTCCTGTCTTCTTCCATTCCCTCTCTACATCTATCTCTGACATATTGATCTTTCCCTTTTTGCTCTTTCCTCCATGTCTCTTTCCTCCCTCTTTATCTACTCATATTTCACCCTCTGTCCACCCCTCAGAGTTCATCATTTCTCTCTCTCCATGTCCACCCCTCAGAGTCTAGCATCTCTTTCTGTCTTCCCCTCACTCTTTGTCTACTTCTGCGTCCACCACTTAGAGTCAAGTATTTCCTTCTCTGTACACCCCTCAGAGACCAGAGGGTCCAAAGAAGAGCACAAACACTTGCACAAAACCATAAGGAACAATTGGAGTGAAGTGAAGAACAGAAAAATCTTATTGAATGTCCCAACACCACTGTGTTTGAGCAGGTGCCTTCTTCAGGGTAACGATATTCAAGCTTAAGAGTGTGTATGCTTTATGTAAGTTGGAGTCTCCAGCATGTGAAGCAAGTGGCAGACAACTCTTGTAGGACAAGCTGGGCTGTCACCAATGTTTTTTGCAGTTTATTGTACCCACTGTCTCTCTCTCTCTCTCTCTCTCTCTCTTTTCTTGTCCCCCCTGCAGCCATCACTCGATGTCTCTCTCTCTCTCTCCTTGCCCTCACCTCAGCCATCATTCTTTGTCTCTCTCTCCCCTTGCCCCCTCTTGCAGCCATCACTCATTATTTTTTCCTCTCTTATTCCTATTTCTCAAAGCCAGCACCCAATTTACTTTATGTAAGTTGGAGTCTTCAGCGTGTGAAACAGGTGCCAAATGGCTCTTGTAGAACAAACCAAGCCATTGCCAATGGATTTCACAGTGTATTGTACAATATACCATGAAAACCATTGGTGACAGTCTGGCTTGTCCTACAAGAGCCACCTGGCACCTGCTTCACATGCTGGAAGACTCCATCTTACATAAAGTACACAGACTTGAATATCATTCCCCTGAAAAAGGCACTTGCTGAAACATGGCCGTGTCGGGACATTCAATAAAGTTTTTCTGTTCTTCACCTCGTTCTGGTTGTTCCACATCTCAGAGACCACCATCTCTTTGTCATCTCCTCATAGCTCAGCATCTCCAAGCTCTCTGTCCCCCCCCCCCCCCCATGGTCCAGTATCCTCCCATTTCCTATGACAAATGTAGATTTCTGAAGCTTTTCCTCTCTATGCAACTTGCCTTTAAATGTTGATACTGCACTTAAATGCTGTATGCACAGATTCTCAAATGATACAGCCTCCCATTATCAACTAGTACAGAAGTTATGCTTGAAAGGATTCAGCAGATTCAAAGTTTATTGCCTTTCATAGTGCTTTTCCTCAGTAAACAGAACTGGCTAATGCTTGCAATGTTACGACTTCACCTATTGGTAGACAGGTCAAGCAAATGAGCTACATGTGATTCATCATCATCCCTGAGATGAGTCCCCATGGATGTCTGCCATGGTCCCTAACCTAGTGCATCCAAAGCTTGGATACTGTGATGGTAACTTTCTACTAGATTAGCACCCCAGAACCTTTTTGAGCTTGCTTCCTTTTCCCCATTGCAGCTTCTGTCCCCTTTCCTTTACCATTTACCATCACCAGTCTGAAAAGCAACAAGTCAAAAAATGTACACTAGCAGTGTAACACAATGGCGCATTGCCCCCATTTCCAGAATCAGGCATGTGGGGTGTTCATATGCGAGTCTCATAAGAAGAGTTAGGTGGTATCAGGGGCTAGGTGTGGGTGTATCATGGGGACCGTCAGAGGCTGTGTGCATGTGTGTGTGTGTCAAGGGGAGTGTTAGGAGTTGCATGTATGTGTGTGTGTCTGTCTGTCATAGTGAGTGTTGGGGGCTGCATGTGTGCATTATGGGGCATGTCAGGGGTTGTGTATGTGTGCATATATATGTGTCTGCCTGTCTGTCATGGGGAGAATTAGAGGCAACATTTTTGTGGTGTGTCCAGCATGGGGAGAGTCACAGACTGTGTGTGTGTTTCTGTCTCTGTCTCTCTCTCATGCCCACATTCCCAGTGTTCCTCCAGTCTTTTTCTGTCTCTTTCTCATAACTCCCATCCTAGACTTCCCTCAGTCTGTTTCTCCCTCTCTCTCTTGCTCTTATACCTCCCTAGTCATCACTCAGTATGTACGTCTCTCTCATAGACCCCCAGCCATTACCCAGTGTCTCTCTCTCTGTCATAGCTCCCCCCCCCCCCGCACCGTCATTTGGTTTCTCTCTCTCTCACTGTCATTGTCCTCCCCCAGCCATCAGTTGGTTGCTCTCTGTTTCATTGCCTTCTCTACAGCCATCACCCAATCTCTCTCTCTCTCTCTCTCTCTCTCTCTCCCTCTCTCATAGCCCCCAGCAATCATCAAGGGTCTATCTCTTTCTTGTAGCCCCCAGCCATCACCCTGTGTATGTCTCTCTCTCTCTGTCATTGACCCCCCCCCCCCCCCCCACACCATCACTGGTGTTTCTCTCTCTTTCTCTCTCTCTCATTGCCCCCCTGAAGCCATCAGCCAGTTTTTTTCTCTCTCTCTTATTGCCTCCCCCCCAACAGCTATCACCCATTCTCTCTCCTTCCCCCCCCCCCCCGCAGCCATTACTCGATGTCTCTCTCTCCTTGCCCTCATCACAGCCATCATTCTATGTCTCTCTCTCCCCTTGCCCCCTCCTGCAGCCATTATCTAGTACTTTTCTCTCTCTCATTCCTGTCCCCTGCAGCCAGCACCCAATGTCTCTCTCTGTCCTTGCCCCCCCGCAACCATCACCCAATGCTTTTCATTCTCTCAGCCCCTCCCCCTCCGCCTCCTACAGCCATAACTCGCCTGTCCTACCAGATGTGAAAAACAGCATTGTGCTTTGAAGCTCATCTGTGTGCATAGGCTCCAAAGTGCCGTGCTGATTTTCAGGGGCATTTCGGCCCTCCAATGCAATTGGCTCTGCTCTATGCATGTAGTTTGAGCTGCATGGCTTCCTCTTTCCTAGCCCACTACTTTAACTGTTAGACTATTCCTAGATGACCAGGTTCTGAAATACTGTCCTGGGGATGTCTATGTAGATGCCCCCATAGACATCCATATTGGGCATGTCCACGTCTGTGAAATCATATCTGCACCTGGACATGCCAGCATTTTCTTCAGACATTCTGGCTTAGATGTTCCAGATTGCACTTGGAAGTCCCTTCTAAAATTCCCTTCCACGTTGGCTAAAATTATTGAGAAGGAAGTGGTATTTCAACTAGGATATTATGTGGAGAATTTTTCTCCATTGGGTATAGGGTAGGGGGGATTTTGTAGAGGTAGTAAAACAGAAACCCTGTTGGTGGCTTTGTTGGATCAAGTGTATGCTTTTCTAGATAAGGGGGTTTCAGTACTGCTGGTATCATTGGATTTTGACATGATGGAAAGGGAGCTGAACAAATGTAGGGCATTGGGTATTGGGGATTAGTACTGGAATAGATTCATTCATGAGTGAGTGAGTGATTGGCAATTCAGAATCCACGGGCGGAGGGGTGGTCTGAGGTATATAACTGAGACTGGGAGATGCCACAGGGCTCCCCTCTGTCTCTGTTACTATTTAATATATATCTACAACCTTTAGGCTATTCGGTTCAGATTGGTTTTTATGCATATGCTGATGATATCTAGTTAATAGTTCCCTTAGTGGATGAGATGGAGGAATTGTGAGTCGGTTGAATTCTTGTCTGGGGAGAGTACAGGAGTAGTTGGTGGATAGTGTATTGGTGTTAAATGTAAATAAAACAGTACGTTTGACATCTGGAGCAAGTAGAGCTGAGAGTTCTTTCCAGTATTGCTGGTAGTGTTATTTCCCGGAGGGAGGAGCTGTCATTTTTGGAAGTAATTCTGGAGAGGGAAGGTGTAGGTATAAGGCAGGTGAGTAGTTTGTTGCAGATGGATTTTTTTTTAAATCTCGGCTTGATTTGGCAGATTAGAACATATTTGAATCAGAGTTGGTGGCCCATTCATAGGTGCATGATACATTGGCTTATTATAATGCACTGCATGTGGGTCTATTGAAGAGATATTTGCGTAAATTGTAAGTGTTGCAGAATACAACTGCTCACCTTTTAATGAGGGTTAGTAGATGAGAGAGTGCATAACCATTGCTGCGGCAGTTTCACTGGCTCCTAGTTAGGGAGCATTGTATTTTTAAGTTAATGATTATTGCATTTAGATTTTTGGATGTTCAAAGCATGAATAGGGCTTCAAAAATTACCCTCATGGACAATAGGCATTAATTTGTAGATTAACATATGTTGAATTGATTTTATATGCATTAATAGGTTAATATTCAGACACAGTGTTCAGTAGTTTTTCTGAAACACCAGGTGCCATGGCTACAAAAAAGACAAATATTCAGTGCCGTTATCTGGAGAGTGGCTGGCACAGAATATCTCAATAGGGCAATCAGTGTCTGCTCTATCCAAATAGCAGAGATATTCATCGCAGTTATCCAGATAGTTATCCAGACAACTTAGGGCAGACATTTTTCTGTCCTGAGTTATTCAGATAATGATGATGAACACATATACATATATTCACCTATGGATTACCCCCTCCCTCTGTAGTCTGTCAAAATATTCAGTGGTAATATTCATACAGTGTTGCCAGATATCATGGTCAGCAGTGCTTATCCATTTAGCAAGTGCTGCTTCTCCTATAAGTATTGAGGAGTATCGATTCGTAAATTTTTAAAGTTGTGCTAATGAACCAGATGCACAAATGAATGCATATCTCTTGTACAGAGATTGCAGCAGGTGCCAGAGAATGATGCAGCTGCTCAGAGAGAGGCCAATTCTGTAGTGGCCATCCAGTCCCTGTACGGCCGATCAAAATCGGGGCATACAGAGGTAGACCCGATTCTGATCCCGCAGGCACATCTAGCCCCCGCAAGACAAGAATTGGGTCTACTGGCTGAGATCTGCTTCGTGCCCTGATTCTGATCAGCCACACATCCTGACGATCCCTGTCTAGCCCAGCCAGGCTCCTGAATGGAGTTACAGTGCCTTGGCATCCCATCGCTGTGGCACTGTGGCACCATTCAGGAGCCATGATTTCCAGCCACCGGTGAAAATGTCCTTTCCTCGCAGCCCAATCCCCGATATGGCCTCCCATGGTCAGGGTCAGGCTGCGGGGGTTTCCCTGTACCCCCTCACATCTTGTCTCCACCTGACACCATGGTCCCCCATCTCTGTGGCCGACCCCGGATGTACAAGGCCACATCAGAACCAGCCCTGTATGTCTAGGGTCACTCTCCGCCCACTGGCCGCCTCACTCCACCTCTGTCCCTCCCCCTCCCTCACATGAACAGAACTCCCTGTACAAATCGCCTGTTCGTATGGGGAGCTCTGTACCCAGCAGGCTGCCTAGCTGTTTAGTGGGTCTGGACATCCGGATCGGACATCCAGACCGGCTAAATGAAGTTCAGAATGACCCCCAGAGCGTTTGGCAGTGAAGATTCAGAGTATGAAGGTGCATGACAGCAGGATGAAGTATGCCAATACATCAAAATATTAAGGGCCTTAAGTATGACTACAGCATAGAATATACTGGTCTAAAGAGCCCCCAGGCAGACCCCCTATTAGACGGTAGTCTCTGGGGTTACATGAACACTAAGATGATGGGTCCCAAGATGCGAGGAATGGGGGGAAGAAACCTCTCCAAGACTCTTCCACTTAGTAGATAAACTGGTCTCTGGTTAGTACTTTTCCTTCCCTTCTACCAGGGAATTGGGAATAAGTAAGTCCACTCCATATACAGTTGTTCAAAGTGAACTCAAATTTAATATTGACCCAAAGTGAGTCAATAAATAAAATAGTACTGGCCTGATATTCAGTGGTGATGGCTAGCGTGATTACACCGGCTAGCTGTTGCCACTGAACGGTAAACCTAGATATTCAATGCCAGGGTCATATCCGGCCACCAGCATTGAATGTCCAGGTTAGCCGGAGAAGCAGGAAGCTAACTGAGCAGTGGTGATATTCTAACCTTTGCTGCTAGGGATAACTGGGTAGTGGCTGAATATCGCTGCTGACTGGTTATCCCCAGTTGCCACTCACAGAATGCCCCTGGAACGTCTTGATGTTAACCAGTTAGCATCGGGGTGCCGAGCAGCAGCACCAGCAGATATTCAGAGGCACTAACTATGTTAGTACCACTGAATACCCCACTTAGACGCATTCACAAGGTTTACAACCATGTAGATGCCTTTGAATATTGGGCCCTACATGCTTTCCTATGCTTTACGACGATTCGAACAATGAAAAATTATTGGTTCTACACAGTATCTTTAAAAAATAGTTACTTTCCTCTTCCCATAATAGGTAGATGCTCCATGGCCTATCATTTCACTCACTCCATCGACACCATGAGCAAGACAGGTTGAATACCAGTACCCTTGCAGTGTTAACTTTTAATAGATCCTCCCCTCAAAAGTAAAGGGCATATTGGGCACCACAGGCCTGATTAATCATATCTTAATAGGTTACATATACATGTTACATTTTATGAACTACAGATGATAGACGGCAAGCGTTAGTAGTAAATTTGAGAGACTGAGATCATACTTCACATACCCTGGCTTAGGAGTGAGGTTCATAACTGTCATGGTACGTGCAAAACTAACATTAAACAATATCTGCTCTTAAACTAACAATCTCCACAAACACAATTACTAAACTTTTAATTAATCTCACACAAATTTCTTCAGGCAAAATGACCTCAGGATAGCTCATATCCTACATTTAGTGAAAATATCACTATAGGGAGCAGCTGACGCTCACATCACTGGTCAATAAGCCTTCCATACAATTGCCCACAATACCACAACACACTCAAAACATTAAAAACCACCAAATTTACTCTTGGGAAAATCATTCACTCACCTCAACACCTCAAACTAACGTGCAAAACCACATACAACAGCGTCTTTGTGTACCCAACTGCACAGAACTGCACGGAGCTCTGCTGGAACAACAGGATATTACCTATAAAAGAAAATACAAACTAAAGAAACTGGACAAATTTAACGGCCCTACAAGGTCCGCAATTACTTATCTTTAAGTTGTATCTTGCAACTATTCAATTCCGCAGTCACTCTGACTTGATTCAAGATCCAAACAAGATCAAAGGACCTCTCAAACTAGGCAAAGGGGAGAAAAAAAGTTGACCACTAATAATTCACTGAAAATTCGACAACCTTGCTCCGCAACCCTACAAAAGCCTTTGATTCGCCAAAATACAGCTTCTTCAAGGGTTAAACATCGCTATGTAACACAAAATCTTCATCTCTCCAAACTCACATCTCCCCCACCATCTAAAAAAGACGGCGTGTGACACACTATTTATCATGAACCAACAACCAATCAACAACTCCACTCAACCAAGACGTCACTATACACACTACATATACTAAAGACACTTAAGTAAACAGGTTGAAGCTGCATAGCCCCACCTCGCAGACCCCAAGGTAATGCATTAAACTTATAAAAGGATCAAATAATAAAAAAATTCACAAAAATTCAAAAAAAAACAAAAAATCAAAAAAATAAAGTCCATTCAATTTTATCATTAAGGCCATTCAGATGCAAAGTTTTTAAGCTATAAATCCATCGCTGTTCTTTTTGCAACAATATTCTATTGCGATCACCTCTCCTAATATGCTGGGGAACATGTTCCAAAATCCTTAAAGGCCGTGTAGTTTTACCAATATAAAGTTTTGGGCAAGAGCACCACAATCCATACACTACATAAGAATATACTGTAGTATATATTGTTTACTACAGTATATTCAAAACTTGCTGATAGGAACACTTTATTATATTTTGCGAGCTTTCATCCTCAACATTTGAAGCGAAGTCTGCCTTATTCGCAATTTTTGCAGTGTCGACGTATTTGCTCTACAGTATCTGAGTTTGAGACACAAGCCAGCTCATTGATGTGCAAGTTTATGGATCGAGGGTATTCTCATGATGTTTTACGTAAGGCATATAAAAGAGCACAATATAACCATCGGGAATGGCTGCTCCATCATGATCAGGTAGAGCCTGAACACACGTCGTCGTCCATTGTTACCTGTGCTTTACAGCATTCAAGCCTTTCTCCTCGTATAGCGTCAGTGATGCGAAGACGTTGGAACCTGATTAGTACGCATCCTAAGCTTTCAGGATGTTTGCTACGGATGGCATATAGCCGCGGATGTAATTTGAAGGATAAACTGTGTCCGGCAGTGTTAAGACGGGATACTACATCAGCCTCCACTGAGGTGGGTCATTCAGCATGTCATCGCTGCTCTTTTTGTAGTATTATGAGTGTTTCTATTTGTGAGAAGAAAGTACGACGTTTGAATATTGTTAGGACCTGCAACACTTCTTATGTAGTGTATGGATTGTGGTGCTCTTGCCCAAAACTTTATATTGGTAAACCTACGCGGTCTTTGAGGACTCGGCTAGCTGAACATAAGTATAGTCTTCATAAAGCGCGTGTCGATGCACCTTTGATACAAAATTGTATAGATTCTGCACATCGGTTTGAAGATCTTCGCTGTACGATTTTGGAACATGTTCCCCAGCATATTAGGAGAGGTGATCGCAATAGAATATTGTTGCAAAAAGAACAGTGATGGATTTATAGCTTAAATACTTTGCATACGAATGGCCTCAATGATAAAATTGAATGGACTTTATTTTTTGATTTTTTTGTTTTTTTGTTTTTTTTTAATTTTTGTGAATTTTTTGATTATTTGAGCCTTTTATAAGTTTAATGCATTACCTTGGGGTTTGTGAGGTGGGGCTATGCAGCTTCAACCTGTTTACTTAAGTGTCTTTAGTATATGTAGTGTGTATAGTGACGTCTTGGTTGAGTGGAGTTGTTGATTTGTTGTTGGTTCATGATAAATATTGCGTCACACGTCGTCTTTTTTAGATGGCGGGGGAGATGTGAGATTGGAGAGATGAAGATTTTGTGTTATATAGCGATGTTTAACCCCTGAAGAAGCTGTATTTTGGCAAAACAAAGGCTTTTGTAGGGTTGTGGAGCAAGGTCGTCGAATTTTCAGTGAATTACAGTTATGGTCAACTTCTTATGTAGTGTATGGATTGTGGTGCTCTTGCCCAAAACTTTATATTGGTAAACCTATGCGGCCTTTGAGGACTCGACTAGCTGAACATAAGTATAGTCTTCATAAAGCGCGTGTCGATACACCTTTGATACAAAATTGTATAGATTCTGCACATCGGTTTGAAGATCTTCGCTGTACGATTTTGGAACATGTTCCCCAGCATATTAGGAGAGGTGATCGCAATAGAATATTGTTTCAAAAAGAACAGCGATGGATTTATAGCTTAAATACTTTGCATCCGAATGGCCTCAATGATAAAATTGAATGGACTTTATTTTTTTGATTTTTTGGTTTATGTTTTTTTTGAATTTTTGTGATTTTTTTTATTATTTGAGCCTTTTATAAGTTTAATGCATTACCTTGGGGTTTGTGAGGTGGGGCTATGCAGCTTCAACCTGTTTACTTAAGTGTCTTTAGTATATGTAGTGTGTATAGTGACGTTTGGTTGAGTGGAGTTGTTGATTTGTTGTTGGTTCATGATAAATAGTGCGTCACATGCTGTCTTTTTTAGATGGCGGGGGAGATGTGAGATTGGAGAGATGAAGATTTTGTGTTATATAGCGATGTTTAACCCCTGAAGAAGCCGTATTTTGGCGAAACAAAGGCTTTTGTAGGGTTGTGGAGCAAGGTCGTCGAATTTTCAGTGAATTACAGTTATGGTCAACTTTTTTCCCCCCTTTGCCTAGTTTGAGAGGTCCTTTGATCTTGTTTGGATCTTGAATCAAGTCGGAGTGACTGCAGAATTGAACGGTTGCAAGATACAACTTAAAGATAAGTAATTGTGGACCTTGTAGGGCCGTTAAATTTGTCCAGTTTCTTTATTTTGTATTTTCTTTTATAGGTAATATCCTGTTGTTCCAGCAGAGCTCCATGCCGTTCTGTGCAGTTGGGCACACAAAGACGCTGTTGTATGTATGTGGTTTTGCACGTTAGGTTGAGGTGTTGAGGTGAGTGAATGATTTTCCCAAGAGTAAATTTGGTGGTTTTTAATGTTTTAAGTGTGTTGTGGTATTGTAGGCAATTGTATGGAAGGCTTATTGACCAGTGATGTGAGCGTCAGCAGCTCCCTATAGTGATATTTTCACTAAATATAGGGTATGAGTTATCCTGAGGTCATTTTGCCTGAAGGAATTTGTGTGAGATTAATTAAAGGTTTAGTAATTGTGTTTGTGGAGATTTTTGGTTTAAGAGCAGATATTGTTTGATGTTAATTTAGCTCTTACACAGCTATTTTTGAATAGTGTTGACATGCAAAACTAATCCATTTTGGAGAAATTGTCCTGAGAAGGCAAAGCCTGTGATTGTTGATCGATTCACAGGCTCCATACTGATGACTGCCACTACTGAGCACAAGTTATAATAGAGGTCCAAAGGGAAGAGGAGTGACCCTCTTTCTGTGACCCCATCTACTGATGGTGTGATCCCATTTGTGGTTCCCAGTGGCATAAGTTCTAATGAGGGGCCCCAAGCAAAATTTTGCTGAGGGTCCTCCATTATAGTGGCGGTACCACCCTCACATGTCCCCCCTCATTGTCATGGTGGCCTGTGCCCTTTTAGGTTTACACCAGTCCCGGCAGCGGTTACCTCCCAGACTGAAGTCTTATGCTGCAACTGTTATTGCGAGACTTCAGCCTGGAAGGTAACAGCCTCTGGCCCTGGTGGAAACTTGAAAGAGCAGAGGCAGAGTGGCAAAGATGTTAAAGTAAGTTTGCTATTCTGACTTAAAAGATTAGGGCTCTTCAGCTTGAAAAAGAGACGGCTGAGGGGAGATATGATAGAAGTCTATAAAATAATGAGTGGATTTATTTATTTATTTATTTAACAATTCTTCTATACCGCGCTATTTCAATCAGTGCGGTGTACATTGAAACAAGAACATACTACAATGCATACAAGTAACATTGAGTTTTACATTGAACAGGAAGATTCAACATAGGACAACCGGGGGAACTATGTACAGATTGACTTAAATAATATATACAGTGATATAAAACATGATTTAGATGTTGCAATGTGGTTGACTAATAGGACTAGAGAGAAGATTGACCAACTAGCCCTTTTCTGGTTGTATTGAGGTGCTAGTATTGTTAATGGCTAGGTTGACTTCTGGGTAGCATTTTGTGAATAAGTGGTATTTCAATGCTTTTCTGAATAGGATTAGGTTTTTGATAGCACGGATTTCGTGCGGTAGTGCATTCCAGTTTAGAGGTGCAAATAAGGAGAAAGCCCTGTTGGAGGTGGCCTTAGTGCACTTCGTTATTATTTTTGGGACTATTAAGGTGTTCAATGATGTAGTTCTCCTTTTTCTGTTTTCCAGGGTGCCATGGATAAGTTTGCTGATTGGCGTAGGGGGGTAGTTATTTAGGGCCTTGAAAGTAAGAACTAAAGACTTATACTGGATTCTGGCATGTAATGGTAACCAGTGCAGTTCTTTCATGATGGGTGTTATATGTTCAGATCTTGATGAGCCGGAGAGGACTCTGGCGGCTGTATTCATGGCTAGGCGGAGCGGATTTAAAGTTGATTTAGGGAGGCCATGGAGGATGATGTTGGCAAAATCCAGGTGTGGGAGGACTAATGCCTGGAAGGTTGTTCGGAAGTCTGTAGGATCTAGTAGGGGGCGGAGGTGACGTAACGATTTGATCTTATAATATATAGTTTTTGTGATGTTCTTGACATGTGTTGTCATGTCCAGGTGTTGATCCAATGTGATGCCAAGGTAACGGATTGTAGATTTTGCTTTCAACTCCACGTTGTTGACGAGTAGTGATGGAGGAGGTATGAACTTACGGTTCCTTGTGACAAAAAGAACGTCAGTTTTGTTGTGGTTAATCCTAAGGTTTTGTGATAGCAACCATTCGGCTACAGCTTCAAAACAGTTGATTATTGGGGAGAATACTGGATGTTCAATTGAGAACGGCAAATAAAGGAGGATGTCATCTGCGTAAGCAAGACATTGTACATTAAAGGATCTGATCAAGTCACATATCGGCTGCATGTATGCAGATCAGTTGTTTACTCCTTCAAAAAGTAGAAAGACTAGGGGACATGCAATAAAGCTATAATGTGGCACATTTAAGCCTAATAGGAGAAAATATTTTTTCACTCAGGGCATAATGAAACTGGAATTTGTTGCCGGAGGATATAGTAAAAGCTGGGTTCAAAACAGGTTTGGATGAGTTCCTGGAGGAAAAGTCCATAAACCATTATTAAAAAGGACTGGTTACCCCTGGGACAATCAGCATGGAATGTGTATAACTTTGGGAACCCCAACAGACCTGGAATGGCCACTGTGACCTGGAATGGCCACTGTTGGGAGCAGGATACTGGGCTTGATGGAATCGTAGGGGTATGTTTACTAAACGGTCCTAATGTTACCGGCGCTAGTTGCAACGTCAACGTGACAAATGCCATATAAGGTAGTGGGCGGTCCGGCGTTAAGGTAGCAATCGCTGGTTTTCGTATGATAGATGGCTCCTTGTCCGTTGTTGCGCAATAGAGGGAGACGTGGCACGCTATTGCGCGTTAACCTTAACTTTGTGCGGTGACCTACAATCAAAGCAAGAGAGGTATAGCACACTGGTGAAGATGTTGATTGCTGATACAGTGGTCATGAGTTTGGTCCCTCAGTGGGCTCAGTTAAAAAGCTGTCTGTGGCAATTCCTTTTCCTGCTTGTAACAGTCAGACACATCCCAACAATCTGTACTGTCAGCCAAAAGACGCCTCACCCCAGTGCCGCAACCTAATGCACATCATAAAGCACCACGTCATGCAATGCGGGTCATAATGTGCCCCAGGGGGCAGCACGAAAGGTTGGCACCCTCCAAGGTAGCATATAAGGCGCCCCATAAGCTGGCCGAACCTAAGGTGCCACTAAAGATGCCCCAAGGAGGCTAAGGTGACACAAGATATGGTGCCCAAGGGCAGTAAGGTGCCCCAAGGTCACAAGCATGAACTGTATGGGCCAAACACAGATGTAACCCTAACACTGCACAGAGCACCAAGGAAAGGCAATGAACACGTGATGGAAAGAAGTAGATGTCGGAGCTGATGGACCTGCCAAATCTGCATGCAGCCCATGTGGCAGCTGGTAAAGTGGACAAACATATCGGGGGCAGCTGTACCGATGCACAGGGTGATGGTACTGTAAAGTGCAACAATGACAGTGTGTGGCAGAGGATGGGAATACATGTCCACCGAAGGAGGTAGAGGTGGCAGGATAAGTGCAATGACAGGGGGACAGAGGAGTAGTAGTGCCATGCAGAGCAGACACAGGAGAAGCAAGCATGTAGAGCCGCAATGCAGAAATGTGTACCAGTGCAGGACATGAGGTAGCAGCCTGCACAGTAGGACAGGATGCCACACAGCTGGCACACACACATAGACGGACAGAAGGATGGTTGGCAACTGTGATGAGGGTATAATGTGCCAGCAGCACAGATCTGCACAGATATGACTGTCATAGGAATGGAATGTAGTTGTGTAGGACAGGCATAAAAAAGGGAACAGAGAGGAATGTAACCCATGACCTCTGCTACTGAGATCATTGTAGTAACCATTGTGCTACATCAATATGGGTTTTATCATACCAATGGCTGGCTACAGAAAGAGTGCAGGTCACCAAACAAATTGTCTGCTGTGGTTACCAGGATAGGATAGAACCAACAGTACCCATAATGCACTTCATATGCAGAACAGCAATCTACATCTGCTCACCAGAAGGGGTATGCACCTCTACAGCACGTCAGCTTGGTAGGGGGGAATGACCGTGCATGTTACTGGCACAGCGTACCTACAGGCCATGCCACTGTGCGTGTTCCGTGCTCACCCTGAGGGTGAGGTGGGGTGGCCAGCACTAGGTCCGCAGTACCCACGTTGGGTGAGGTAGGCTTTGCTGCAGGTCTCCATCACTGCCAGTATGTGACAGGTATTTGTTGCAGACACCCCCTAGGAGCCTTCTGTGTCCATTTGTATTTGCCAGTCATGTCTGACCCTTGTGAACCATGGTGCACCCAACATAGTGCATATCCAGTGTGCTTGCCATGGTCACTTGTTTCAGGAGCAGGGGTGTATCAGGTCGCACATGATGATGATGGATGTAGCAAACCACCCTCTGTGGGTAAGGGTGGGGGACATGATCTGCACCCAACAGACCCTCAATCTCACCGTTTGCAATGGGGGCAGTGGAGATACATGATGATGGACTGTGGGACCAGCAACCCCAGTCCTGCTGGTGAACAGACAGCTGATGCAGATCTGCAGTTGGGACAGGGCCACTGGCAGACAGGTAGTGTGCCTCGTCAACTCAGCTGCCCCCCACTACGATCTGACAATCACCAGCAGAGGGCAGTCAGTGTGTACCTTCTGCACCCTGCAAGGTGTTGTGGCCATACACATGCTAACTGCAGACAGTCTGCTAGCAAATACATAGTGCATGTTCCTAGAGGAACAATGTGCACCCAAACGTGGGATTTGGCACAAACAGCAAGCAGGTTTGTCAGTGATTGGGCCCCAGAAATGGGTACCCACAAATATCACTTGGTAGTAACACTGTATAGCACTATGTGGGAACCTAGACATGCCATGGTCACTGCTCAGTCAGAGTGAGAGTGACCTCTCAACATGACATGCTGTGGCCACATTGTCCTTGCAGGTGGTGGTCACGCACTACAATATCCCAGCCATTTCCCTGTGCCCTGTGCAGATGCATTCTGCCCAGACCGCCCTGTCCGGGCCATATCCACAATACCTTGCCCCTCATTATGCACATTGGCAGGCTAATACTGGAAACTGTGCAAGCATTGTGGGCTCAGTAAGGTGTACGCAGCCACAAAACACTGGATAGACATATACACACTCCCACACCTATTTCTGCATTGTGCAAAGATAGAGGTGGTTGCCAACCCTGGCTGCCACACCAGTCCTGAGCACAGTGCAGGCAGTGTGAAGGAACGCAATACTGTTAGGGTCACTCTCCGGGGTGGTAACCACTGTCGTAAATATATCTGGAAGCACACTCCACATATATCAAAAAGGTTGCTATGATGAATCTCTTTTAACAAATTGGTTTAAATTTGGATTTGTGATCTGACATTAAGCATAGCAGCCATTTGATATATATATATGGAACGTGTTTCCATGTTTATGACGGCATTGCTAAGGTATACAGGTTCAAGTAGTGGTGGCTGCTGCTCCACGCAGGGCCCAACAGCCTGCCTCTCCATGAGGCTTTGGATAACGGAGCCTGTGGGTGTGGGTGTTTGTGCCTCTGTTGGCCGATGCTCTGGGGCAGAGGTTCCAGACTCCGGTCCTGGTGGGCCAAACATGATTCCGGTTTCCTGGCTGTCCCTAATGAATATGCATGGAATACATTTGCATACAATGGGGCAGTGCATGTAAATGCATATTTATTAGGGACATCCTGACAACCTGAATGGTGTTTGGCCCTCCAGGACTGCAGTTCAGAACCTCTGCTCTAGGAAGTGGACATGTTTATGAAGTATGGGCTCTGTAGGGTAAAATATTGGAACATGGTCTGTGGGAGCCCCAGCTGGGATTTGAACCTGTGACCTTCTGCCTTTGAGCACACTTGATGTGTGTACTGCACCAAACTGTTACCACAGAGACAGACCATTCCCTGGGGATCCCATGACTGTTATTCAGACAGACGTTATCTGTTGCAGTGCACGCCACCCACCTAAACAGGGCTTGGCCTTCCTCTGCTGTGGGCAGCTGCCACTGCCCCCTCCACCACTGGCACCCCTCCATCACCATGCTGACATGCCCTTATGCCGGTGGTGCGCAGTCTCATGCCATCCAGTGTGCCGCTAGGCGGCTGCCTATGGTGTGGGGTCTGGGGTAGGGGTGCCTACATGGACATCCGCACTTCCCCCCGGGCACCGCCTACCAATTTATGTGCCCTTGGGGTACCTGCTGGGAACCGTCCCCTGGGACACTGTGGGACACACACTCATGGCCATGTTGGACCCTGGTCAGTTGCTGTCTTGCTGCTTTTCAGTTTTTGCATTCCTATGTGCCACCTAGGCATCTGCCTAGTCCACACTGTGCCCAGCTGCCCCACTGCATGTGCTGCCTACAGCCCCCTGTACCCCATTTCCACCATCACCATAGTGCCCTTTCCTACATGGTCACTCTGCTGTTGCTGCACATGTGATTGCCACAAAAGCAGGCTGCCCAATAGACACCACAGAATACCCTCGTCAACACTATTTCAGTGTTGGAACATTCACTTTGTAGGGGGAATGTGACTTGACCCTTCCTGAATTGCGATCCTCCTTTTTATTCTTTATAGGTGGTGTTGAGTACCCTTCTTCAATATTGTTTCTCTTGGCCAGCTTGGTGTTTCGGATTTCACTTATGGTTCTGGTCATTTTATATGGTGTTTGCATATTTGGTTGCTGCACATGTATCAGTACTATCACTTTTCTTGGTCTCACTGCCTTTGCTGTACATTGCGGACTGAAATGGTTTCTCTTTCCTGCAAATGTGCCTCTAACGCCTGGTTTTCACTGGCGCTAATTTTCGGCCCTTTTTTTCACGGCATTAGTGTTGCAGGGGCCTCTCCCCTCCCACCACATGCCCCTTGACCCCTTTACTCCGCCCTCTCTCCGCCCTCTTTGTGCCTTAACGCCGCCAGAGACGTTATCATGCGAAATGTAATGTTTTCGCGCGATATGCTACCGCGCAATAACATTACATATCGCGCGATAACGTTGCCGCTGCAACGTTACCGCCGTTTAGTAAACATACCCCTTAGTCTGAGTGTGGCATATCTTATGTTCTTATGCCGCTTTGTGGGTCCCCTTCCTGCCCGCCCCCTCCCCCCATTGTGGGGCTGCTTGGACAGAATTTGCGCCACTGATGGTCCCTATGCAAAAGGTTTGGGAACCACTACCTTAGACCCCTAAGCTGTTCAAGAGGGATTCAGAATGTGCTGGAAAGGGAATCCTTATTCCTGATGCTATTCAATATAATTGGAGATAAGCATGTTAGAAAGGTGCTCCTTTTCAAGCTTTAAAGGTTTGTTTTGTTGCGAGAAAACACCTTCAATTGCTATCTATTTTGTATTGTTGCGCCACAGCACTGTGGGAGTCAGTGTGCTGGTAAGAGGAATCTAAAGAATGTCTATGTTTGGCTAGGAGTAGGGATTTTAGCTGAGTGACAACCTGGCCTACAGCAGCTCTGGAATGCTACAGCCCTACCTCTTTGAACAAATAGAAACTGACTACAGAATTGTATGACCCTGTCATTTGTTCACTTATTTTTCTGAATTTAGCTCTGCCACTTCCAGGGCTTTATTTCTGGGGGAATGGCCTGGAACACATTTATGCCACTTTTTTCAAGCTCCAGAGCAGCAGGGGTATTTGGCTCCAGGCAACCTGGAGAGAAGAGAAGAGAAATGGGGGAGTATGGAGCAGAGCAGAAAACAATCACTCTTCTCCTTAATCCAGCCTCTCTTCTTCTGCTGCTCTGGCCCCTGGTCTGCCTGGCTCTTCCACTTCCCTTTTTCTGCAAACTAAACCCTGGCCACTGCTGTCCATTATGTATCCCTGACCTGTCATACAGGATCCATTTTGACAGCAAAGAGAAGACAAAAGCTACAATGGTACTCTCAGACAAAAAAACTCAGTCTTCATAATGGCTTATTTTGCATCTCAGTCAGGTTTCTGGAAAGGCCATAGCACTGAATCTGCTAGTACTGCCCTATTCAGTGAGCACCATGCAAATCTAGATGCTCATAAACCTGCCCTGCTTGTCTCCCTGGATTTATCAGCAGTATTTGATGTTATTTAGCATTCTCTTTTACTTCAATGACTTTTTGACATTGGCATTAGGGGTGGTGTGAAGTAGTTTTTCCTCACTTCTTCACAATTGTTCTTTTACAGTTCAAACAACTGTCCTCAGATTCATTGCCCCTGTTTTTTCCATATGGAGTCTCCCCTTCACTTTTTAACATCTTTCATGTTCCACTGGCCTCTCTGGTACAGGATCTCGGGGTTAATGACTATTTTTATGCAGACGACATTCTGCTGGTTCACCTTTCCTCCTCTAGCTTGCCTCATTTAATACCTGCTTGAATTCTGCAGCCTCTTCACTGTTCAAACACGTTTTTCAACTTAACCCTTCAAAATGTCAATCTTTATGGTTTGCAGGAAAATTTCCCTCCCTCCACCCCCAACATAGGCTACTCTATTTCAGGAAATCCAGTCCTACTGTTCAATCATTAATTCATCTAAGAGTCATTCTTGATACATACTTTACCTTTGAACTTCAGGTTGCAGCTAGTTTGCTCATCATTCTATGCCTTTCGTCAGATCCGCTCTATTAAGCCATATACTTCCAGTTCAGCTCTCCATTCTTTGTTTCATGCATTGGTTGTATCACAATTTCATTATTGTAATGCCATCTACTGTGGTCTTCAGACATCTCAGCTGAAGAAATTACAATGGGTTCAAAATACAGCAATTTGTTTACTGTTGAACGGTACCAAATATGATCATCACCCCTTTATTCTGTCGGAATCACTTGGTGGCCTCTCATCTATCGCTTTCATTTCAAGGTTCTTATCAAGCATATTATACAGGTCTACCACTGTACCTATAGTCTCTTCTCATTCCTCTAATCTTTTATGCTACTCTCAATCTCTAGTGCATATTTGGAATCCACATGCCACTCAGCTTTCCATTTCTTAGCTCCACATCTTTGGAAAAGCTTACCAGATTATATTTGCCATAAATCCAATTTCAAGAAATTTAAAAGAGTCTTTAAGGCGTGTTACTTTGAGAAGGCTTTCCCAGAGTATCAGGAGCGGGCGACTCGTAGTGCTGGCCACCTGATACTTGCAGCTTTTATTCCTTATACTTTAGTATGCTACATTTGTATTGTTTTGCTCTATCCTTAGTTGTCTTTCCTATCCTTCTCTGTCTTTCTCTCTGTCCTATTTCGTTTTATGTAGATCCTTTCTTGTTTTTATTTGAAATTTTCATTATAAACTGCTTTGCTGTTAACTCTGCAAAAGACAGGGTAACAAGATTATAATAAACATAAACATTGTACACTTGTCCAAGGCCATTGGACCTCTTTGTCATGCTCTTTTTTTGGACTACTCTCTCTCCAAGCACAGAACACAATTTTATGTTACAGTCAATGTTTTTCTAATAAAGGATCAATATGTCCTTAGGATTACTAACCTACACAAACTTGAACATTAGTGTTCCCTCCCCAGCACCATCCCAGCCATTAGACAAGACCAGGCAGTCACCTAGGACAGAAGCTTTGGTGGGGGAGGGGGGGAATGATCCAAGAGTAGCAATGGTCAAAGCAAAACAATGGATTTTGGCAGCCCCACTAACTCAAAGAACCATCAACACATTCTTTTATCTGAAGGGAGAGTGGGCATACACATACATACATACAATGTAAAATGTGATTTATAAAAGTGTCAAGGGGAATTTTAGAAGATCCATCCAAGTGCAATCGGAGATATGTAAGTCGGAATCTCTAAAAACATTCAGGCACATCAAGTGCGGACGTGATTTCACAAACCAGGACATGTCCAATATGGACATCTGTGGGGCATCTACCTAGACATCCCCAGAACAGTATCATGGAAGCCCGATGTCTAGGATATCATAATGGTTAGAATAGCTACCTAAGCATAGGGTACCCAGAGTTCAAATCTCACTGCTGCTTCTGTTTACATTGTACTGAGGAGGAGAGAGTGCATTTTTCTTTCCACCTTCTGAATGTTTTTCAGCTAAAACTAGCACTTTTCAGATACTTATTTGGCATTATTTATGCCTCAGAGCATATCTAGTGTGATGCTGGACGTCCATGGTATTTCTGTGATCAGGCAGGGACATCTTGGTTCCTGGAAATGCCCTAACCACACCTCCAGGTTCCTGGGAATGCCCTGACCATGCCTCCTCCACGCGTCCTTTCATATTCGGATGTCTTCATGCTGGGGACGTCCCCAGAGCTGGCTTCTAAAATGGCTCTGAAGATGTCTCTGTGCTTTGGACATCTTTATGCCCCTTTTCGGATGTCCAAATCATGAATAATGCTTCTAAGAGGATTGTTATGGGAGGGGTGGTGTAGGATGATGATTGTGGAGTTTAATTATCAAAATATTGAGGGAGATGTACAGTAAGACTGAATGTCTTGCTATGGTACCCAAAACCCTTGTACTGTCCCTATCCACCGCCCCCCCCCCCATTATCTTTCTTCTCCGAAAACTATATCATAGAGGCAAGCACAAGGATATTTGCCTCCCTCCTTGTGATAAACAAAAGTAGAGGAGCAATTGCCAGTGGGGTTGGGGAGTTGTGCCAGGAAGAGTGGCAGAAGTAACCCATGGCAGCACATAATTAAGACAAGGACCTTGGCATAATCCCTCTTATTTGTTCCTGTGTTGGATGCTACCATTACTTCTATTCACTTCCACAATCTGAGCTGGACTCCTTGTGGTTGTGATCTAAAAACAGGCCATAAAAATAGGAGTTTTTTTTATTAGTAGTATTTAGCTCACACCTTTCCAATAGTGGTTCATAGAGAGTTACAATCAGGTATTATAAGTATTTCCCTGTCCCCAGAGGGCTTACAATCTAAGAGGTATGTTTACTAAATGGCGGTAGCAGACTCCGTGCGATATCAGAGCCGCGGCCCCATTGAATTCAACAGGGCTGCGGCTCCAATTTATTTATTTATTTAATCAGTTTTATATACCACCTTTTCCTTCAATCAAAGTGATTTACACGTAAATAAGTTATGTATAATTATGGGGTAGGAGGAAGGAAAGGTATTGGAAGGTATGGGTACAGGTGAGGAATAAATATCCATGACAATTTACAATTTCCTGTTGGAGGTATTGCTTGTGATGATGAAATTTACTGATGGAAGCATTGCTTGTGATGATGAAATGCTCAAAGAAATCAAGGAAGCTAACAAAAGTCACAGCACAGTAATAATAATGGGTGATTTCAATTACCCCGGTATCGACTGGGTCAGTGTCATGGCAGGACATGCTAGGGAGATAAAGTTCCTAGATGAAATAAATGACTGCTTCTTGGAGCAGCTGGTTCAAGAACCGACCAGAGGGGAAGCCATATTGGACCTAGTCCTTAGTGGAACACCAGATCTGGTGCAGGATATAAGGCTGTTGGGGCTACTTGGCAATAGTGATCATAGCATGATCGCGTTTGATTTAATTAGTGGAGGAGGAATAGTAAGGAAATCCACAGTACTACCTTTTAACTTTCGAAAGGGAGACTATGATAAAATGATGAAAATAGTTAAGAAAAAACTAAAAGGAGCAGTTGCAAAGGTTAAAGACTTACACCAAGCTTGGTTGTTGTTTAAAAATACTATCCTGGAAGCCCAGACCAGCTGTATTCCAGAAAAGTGGAAGGAAGTCCAAAAAACTGCCAGCATGGTTTAAAGATGAGGTCAGAGAGGCTGTTGTTGCCAAAAAAGCATCTTTCAGGAAATGGAAAAAAGAGCCAAACAACGAAAACTGGAACTTGCTATGTAAGCAAAAACGCAAAATAAAGACTTTTTCGAGTACATTCGTAGCAAAAAGCCTGTGAGAGAGTCAATTGGACCACTAGATGATAGAGGGGTAAAAGAGGCATTAAGAGGAGACAAGGCTATAGCGGAGAGACTGAATGAATTCTTTGCTTTGGTCTTTACTGAGGAAGATATAGGGATGTTACCCAAGACTGAAGTGGTATTTAAAGGTGATACTGCAGAGGAATTGAGAGAAATATCGCTACAGTGGGAAGATGTATTACAACTATTTGATAAACTGAATAGTAGCAAATCACCTGGACCAGATGGTATACATCCAAGGGTGTTGAAAGAACTGAAATATGAGATTGCAGACCTCCTATTAGTAATCTGTGAACTTTCATTAAAATCATCTGTAATACCTGAAGATTGGAGGATCGCCAATATAACGCCAATTTTTAAAAAGGGTTCCAGGGGTGATCCGGGAAACTACAGACCGGTGAGCCTGACGTCAGTACTGGGAAAAATGGTAGAAACCATCATAAAAAACAAAATTACTCAGCATGTAGATAGTCATGGCCTAATGGGAGACAGCCAACTTGGCTTTAGACAAGGAAGATCTTGTCTTACTAATCCGTTATGTTTTTTTGAAAGTGTGAATAAACAGGTAGACAAAGGTGAGTCGGTTGATATAGTGTATCTGGACTTTCAGAAAGCCTTTGACAAGGTCCCTCATCAGAGACTTTTGGCAAAACTAAAGAATCATGGGATGGGAGGCAGTGTACTATTGTGGATTGGGAACTGGTTAAAAGATAGAAAAGCAGAGGGTAGGGCTAAATGGCCAATTTTCCCAATGGAAAAAGGTGAATAGTGGAGTACCCCATGGATCTGTACTGGGTCCGCTGCTTTTTGACATATCCATAAATGACCTGGAAAAGGGAATAACTAGTGAGGTTATCAAATTTAGAGATGACACAAAATTGTTTAAAGTTGTTAAAACCCAAGGGGATTGCGGAAAACTGCAGGAGGATCTGGATAAATTGGAAGACTGGGCATCCAAATGGCAGATGAAATTTAATGTGGACAAGTGCAAAGTTATGCACCTAGGAAAGAACAACCCACACTATGGTTACACAATGCAAGGTTCCACATTGGGAACCACCACCCAGGAAAAAGATTTAGGCATCATCGTGGATAACATGTTGAAACCCTCCGCCCAGTGTGCAGTGGCAGTCAAGAAAGCAAATAGAATGCTAGGTATCATAAGGAAAGGAATGGAAAATAAAACAAAGGATATTATAATGCCTCTGTATCGTTCCATGGTACGACCGCACCTTGAATATTGTGTGCAATTCTGGTCGCCGTATCTTAAAAAGGATATAGCGTTATTAGAAAAGGTACAGAGAAGAGCCACCAAAATGGTAAAGGGGATGGAAGGCTACTCCTATGAAGAGAGGCTACAAAGGTTAGGGCTCTTCAACCTGGAAAAGAGACGGCTGAGGGGAGATATGATAGAGGTCTATAAATTAATGAATGGAATGGAACATGTAAACATAGATAAATTGTTTACGCTATCAGAATATAGAAAGACTAGGGGACATGTAATGAAGCTACAGGGTAAACTATTTAAGACAAATAAGAGAAAATATTTTTTCACTCAACGTGTAATCAAACTCTGGAATTTGTTACAGGAGGATGTAGTAAAGGCTGTTAGTGTAGCTGGGTTTAAAAAAGGTTTTTGAACAAGTTCCTGGAGGAAAGGTCCATAAACCATTATTAAAAAGGGACTCAGGATATCAATGCTTAACCCAATACAAGCATTGTGGAACCTGTGTCTCTTGGGGATACTGCTAGGTACGTATGACCTAGATTGGCCACTGTTGGAAACAGGATACTGGGCTTGATGGACCTTGATCTGACCCAGTATGGCATATCTTATGTTCTTTTGTTCTTATGTTATGTTGTTGTATGCAATCACATTCATAGATTGATTTATAGGCTTTGGGAGGGTCCATAGTATTGTACAAATAAGTATGGTCTTGAGCATAAGCTTGAAATCTTTTATGTCACTCATGGCTCTCATGCTGTCAGATAGAGTGTTCCATAATTCTGGTGCATATAGGGATGGTGCCCTTCTGGATGTCATCTGATTTGTTCTTTGGTAATCAGGTGGAGTGGCTATCTTGTTATCCATACTGGTTCTCCGTGGTCTCATGCTGATGTGTCTGGTTATTAAGTTCTGGAGGGCATTAGCTGACATGTTGTTAATAATTTTGAAAATGTTTAAAGTTGCCTTGAATCTTGTGCGAACTTGTATGGGCAATCACTGGAGGCTCTGGAGCACTGGAGTGAAGTGCTCGTTTTTTGCTGTGTTTGTAATAATCCTGGCTGCTGTATTCCGCACCAATTGGAGAGGGTGTGTGGTTTGTTTAGGGAGACCATAATATAGTGAGTTCCCATAGTCTATTATAGGTGTAATAATTGCCTGACATACAGTTCTGAAGTGGTCTTGACTTGGGATAGGTTTGAGTCTCCTTATGATTTTTAAATTGTTGTATGCCTTTGCAGCGGTTTTATTGATGTGTGAATGAAGGTTTAGCTTTGTGTCTAGAGTGATTCGAAGATATCTTACCTCATCCTTCACATTGATGGGTTTGTCCCAGATGCAGATTGTGGGTGGTGGGTTGAAGTTGGTCCCTCTGGTTATAAACATGGCCTCCATCTTGTTATAGCTTACCGACAGATTGTTGTTGGTGAGCCATGTGATCATCTCATCCAGGCAGTTGGTTATGGGGGTGAGGTCTGTATATTTATTGAGGTATATACCATGATATCATCTGCATAGATGTGGTAGAGCATCTTGTGTTTCTTGAGTATATTACAGATGGGTTGGATGTACAGGTTGAAGAGGACAGAGGACAAGGAGGAACCCTGAGGTATACCTTGTGTCATGTCAAAGCGTGTTGATTTCTTGTCACCACATTTCACCTGTTGTGTTTGGTTGGCGAGATAGGATTCGAACCATTTTATTGTGTTGTTACGTAGGCCAACTTCATATAGTCGTGTCATTCCGTAGTGTGAGACTATATCAAAGGCAGCAGATATGTCCATAAAGATTAGGAGGAATCCTTTTTTGATATTGTCTATCCCCCTGTAGGGAAGTCAGCAGTGTTTCAACATTGTGGTGAGATTTAAACCCATGTTGATGTATGCCCGTAGGTGCATTCAGATTAGTGTGATCTTGTAGCTGCTTTAGAACAGATTTTTCAATTATTTTTGCAAGGAATGGAAGGCTGGAGATTCCAATATCGCACGGAGTCCGCTACCACCATTTAGTAAACATGCTCTTAAGTTTTACCTAAGGCAATAGAAGGTTAAATGACTTACCCAAGGCCACAAGGAGCACCAGTGGGAGTTCTGCATCTAGGAGAGTTATAGGGTAGGTGCAGTGGATACAGTTAGCATTTGCTGATCTTTGATTGTACTATTTCATATGACCGACTGTCTTTTCTGGTCAGTTGTGCTGACAGTGGTAATCAGATTAAGATTTTAGGTAAAAGTAAGCCAAAGCAGTGCATAAAGCTTGCAAGCCAGTTTGCTTGCCTAGTTTTGAAATAGCATGTCCTTTATCCAAGGATTTAATTTCATGCACCTTCAAGAAAGAACAAAAAGTGTCATGGAAAAAAATTGCACAAAATTGCACAAGTAAAACTATCAGCAAAAAATGCTCTGGGACTTTAGCTTGAACGTGCTCAATTAAATGGTTAGGCAAAACTGCAGAAGTCCTTTTTCATGATTGTTCCTGTGTGATTTTTTTTCCTTCCAGAAGTTGCATAAAATACAATTCTTGGAGTAAACAAAATGCACCATATCAAATTGTGCAGTCAACTTGATCCTGATTTGCAAGTTTTTGTATTACAATTTTTTTTCCTGAAACTTAAATGTGACCTTTGTGTTCTGGTTCATTGAAATTAGAATGGAAGAATATGGGCATCCATTTCTCTGTGGAATATTTAAGCTCATAGAAGCTGATAAGGATAAAGTGGAATTGCTTAATAAATATTTCTGTTCTGTGTTCACAGATGAAGGGCCAGGAGCAGGATCTCAGAAAACACCCACAAATAGGAACAGAAATGACGGCTATCTTGAATGATTTTCAGAAAACTGTGTTAGTGAGGAACTAGTTAAACTAAAAGTAGACAAAGTGATGGAACCGGGTGACATACATCCGAGAATACTGAAGGAACATGGAGATGTTCTAGTGGCTCCACTGACTGACCTTTTCAATGCATCTTTGGAGTCGGGAGTGATCCCAGCAGACTGGAGAAAGACATATGTGGTCCCTTTACACAAAAGCAGAAGTAAGGATGAGGTTGAAAACTACAAGCTGGTTAGTCTAAGCTCTGTGGTGAGTAAATTAGTGGAAATCCTGCTAAAAGAGAGAATAGTGAGGTTTCTGGAGTCCAATTGATTGCAGGATCTGAGGCAGCATGAGTTTACCAGAGGCAGGTCTTGTCAGACAAATCTGATTGATTTATTTGACAGGGTGACCAGGGAGTTGGTCCGAGGGAGAGCCCTAGATGTAGTGTACTTAGATTTCACTGAAGCCTTTGACACTGTTCCACACAGACGACTTATAAACAAACTGAGCACTCTAGAGATGGATCGAAAAGTGACTGACTGGGTTAGAAATTGATTGAGTGGGAAGCAACAAATGATACAGATAAATGGAGCTCACTCTGAGGAGAAGGAAGTTACCAGTGATGTGCTGCAGGGATCTGTCCTTGGTCTGATTCTTTTTAACATCTTTGTTAGTGATATTGAGGAAGGGCTGTCGGGTAAGGTTTGTCTCTTTGTGGATGATATCAAAATCTGCAATAGAGTAGACACCCAGGAAGCAGTAGATAACATTAGGAGGGATCTGGCTAAGCTTGAAGAATGATCAGGAATTTGGCAGCTGAGATTTAATGCTAAAAAATGCAGGGTCATGCACTTGGGCTGCAAAAATCCAAGAGAGTGGTACAGTGTAGGAGGCAAAATACTTTTGTACACGAAAGAGGAGCGGGTCCTGGGCGTGATTCTTTCTGATGATCTTAAAGCAGCTAAACAGGTAGAAAGGGCAAAAGTGAAAGCTGGAAGGATGCTTGGGTGCATAAGGAGAGGAAAGGCCAGCAGAAAAAAGGAGGTGATCGTGCCTCTGTATAAGTCTCTCATGCAACCTCATTTGGAGTATTGTGTGCAGTTCTGGAGACCGCACCTTCAAAAAGATATAAACAGGATGGAGTCAGTGCAGAGGGTGGCTACTAAAATGGTTAATGGCCTTCACTATAAATAGCATATGAGGACAGTCTTGAAGATCTTAATATGTATAAATTAAAGGAAAGGTGGGATAGAGCAGATATGATTGAGATGTTTAAATACCTCCATGGCATAAATGCATGAGGAGAGCCTCTTTCAAGTGAAAGCAAACTATGCTATGAGGGGACATAAGATGAGGGTGAAAGGGGATAGACTCAGGAGTAATATTTGAAAATATTTATTTATAGAAAGAGTGGTAGATACGTGGAATAGTCTCCCAGTGGAGGTAGTAGAAACGAGGACTGTCCAATATCTGAATTCAAAAAAGCATGAAAAAAAATACAGAAGATCTCTTAAGGAAAAAAGGGGACTTTTGTAGTTGATATGGAAGGGCAGACTAGATAGGCCATGTAGTCTTTTTCTGCCATCATGTTTCTATGTTTCTAAGCTAAAATCCTTACAACATGGAAAAATTGTTTGCAGAATAAATCCTTGAAAAATTCTTTCCGGTTGGATGTTTTTACTTACCTTCCCAAACCCATGCCAAAGGTAAGTTATAAATGCAAGTATGGTAAGTAGTTCCCTGCCCAAGACAGTTTATAATCTAAACTGGCACCTGAGGTAATCGAGGGTGAAGTAACTTGTTCAAGATCACAAGTGGCATCCATGAGAGAAGCAGGTTAAAACACATCTTTCATATTATGATTTCATTCTTT
This sequence comes from Ichthyophis bannanicus, assembly GCA_033557465.1. Lineage (NCBI taxonomy): Eukaryota > Metazoa > Chordata > Amphibia > Gymnophiona > Ichthyophiidae > Ichthyophis > Ichthyophis bannanicus. The sequence goes on along the minus strand of CM066038.1, from coordinate 355,885,954 downwards.
CATTTTTAGTTCCACTGTATTTTTACTATCTAGTTCATTTCCTTTCATTTTCCTTTCCTCCCATTAATCTTCCTCCTTGTTTTTCTTCTTTGGAATCTATTTACTAAAGAACTCGTTTAGATGCCAAATGTTATTGTCTTTCTTGGCAAAAGCTTTGTTAGTTAAAGTTTGAAGAAACAATGGGGGGTGTAATGATAGCGCGGATAATATGCAGATCGTTATCTGTCAGTGTATTTATTTGTTTACGTTATAATCTATTTTTCTACTTATATATAATCTTATATTTGTTTTATGATTTTATATTGTAACTGATATATTTATGAAAAGCGAGACATCAAGTCAATAATGAAATGAAATGATTTTCAGTGCCAAAAGAGTTTAATTGTGATGAAAGAAAGTTACTGTATGTAAATGAACAGCATGAGCAAAATTATGCATGCAACCATATTCACTAAAGGCCTGATTTATGAAGCCTTTTACCCTATAGACACAGACTTGAAGGAAATCGTTAATGAATCAGGCCCAAAATTATTAAAAAGTTTGGTGCCATAAATTATCGCATGTTTTGGGGGAGGAGGAGACTTAGATAGCCTTTCTCCAATAGGAAAAGAAAGGCTACTACTACTATTAATCCTCTACATAGAGCTACAAGGTATACTCAGCACTGTACAAGTACATATAAATATGGTCCCTGCTCATCAGAACTTACAATCTAGTCAGGAGAGACAATACAACAGTTGAGGACAAGGATACAACTAGGGAAGTAAAGAGTCACATAGGAGGCCAAGCGGATCAGGATCCAAAAACAGCCTCAAAGAGGTGAACTTTTAGCATGGATTTGAAAAGGGGAGTGATGAAGGCTGACGTACAGACTCAGGTAGTTTGTTCCAGGCATAATAAGTAGCAAGGTGAAAGGATCGAAATCTGGAGTTGGCAGTGGAAGAAAAGGGGACAGAGAAGCAATCCACCAGAAGAGCAGAGTTCATGAGGAGTTGTGTAGAGAGAGATGAGAGAGGAAAGGTAGTGAGGAGCAGCAGAAAATGAACGCATTTATAGGCCAGAAAGAGAAGTCTGAATTGGATACAGAAACAGAAGAAGAGCCAATAAAATGACTTTTTATCATTCTACACACATTTACTTTTTTAGAAAGCAAGTGTACATGTGGAAGCTAATTCTGATTGGGGCCCGTCCGGCCCATCCGGACGTCCAAAATCTGGACTGGCTGGATTTGCACTTGATTCTGATCCTGCAGGGGCTAGACATCCCCGCGGGATCAGAATTGGGTGCAATGGGCCTATATTGTCAAGACGTGACCTGATTTTGGCCCGCAGCACATCCAGGTATTTCCCCAGCTAGCTCAGTCTTGGCTCCTGCATGGAGCCGTAGTGCACTGGCATCCCGTTGCCATGGCACCGCGGCTCCATGCAGAAGTCCCAATCGCCCGCACGGGCAGCAAAGTCCATTTTCCCTGCTGCCCGACCCCTGATCGGGCCTTCTGGGGCCAGGCTCAGGCTGCGGGGAACTCCCTGGCCCTCTCACCTCGTCTTGTGGTCCTGGGCTGGATGGCTGCTGGCATTGGGGGGGGAGGGGGAACTTATTCTATCTCTGAGGTGGAATAAGTCTCCCGTCTAAGTAACCCAGCCCAGACATTCAGGGCCTTCACTGGAATCGGCCCTGTACATCCAGGTTGAGAGTCACGCCTCCAGCCCACCCTTGCTCCTCCTCCAGAACATCCCCTCCCGCCCTGGTACAGAGCTTCCTGCACATCTCTGCTGTACATGCAGGGAGCTCTTTGGTGGGAATTGGACCCAGCCGTTTAGCGGGGAATATACATCTGCCCCAGATATATATCCCTGCTAAACGCGGGTCAAAATATACCCCATACTAATTAAAGCAAAACTCTTATCAACTGGAATTGTTAACATGTGCTATAGTGCACTAGCATGCACTAATACTATTAATGCTCATTATTAGTAACTACAGCAAACTAATGCAGTAGTGCACATTAGTAACTCTAACTGTATGTTTTTTAATTCTTGTATTTAATACATCCTGACATTTATCGGTTATAAAATAGCTGTAGGAAGCTCACGGCTGTTTGTTACCAGAGGGCAGTGTGCGCAAGCGTGCTAACTGCTCCAGACTTTGACCTTACAAAGAGTTTGTCTGGAATGAACAACTAGTGTGACTGCACCGGAGCAGCTGCGGGGGAATGAGGTCCTGTCTTCTGTACCATATCAAAGAGGCCTTGGGGAAAGAGGCCATCGGAGGGAGCTAGACAGTGTGTTTGGTGTGCCATACTCCGAGGAAGAGTAACTGAGGAAACTGGAATGAGGGAGATGATTCGGAGTGTGACATGACTGCTAGGGCTGGATAGGGGGAGAGGGATTAACCTTTAGCAACAGGGGGAAGGAAATTGAGGTAGATAAAGTGGAGAGTGAGTGACTGCTGGGTTGGGGTGGGGAGGGGAGGTAGAGAGACTGATATTAACTGCAGGAAGGGTAGAAGGAAGGTGGAGAGGTTGAGAGTGACTGCTGGTAGGGGGAGGTGGATTGACTGAGAGTGACATTCATGGAGGGGAGACGTTAGGGCTGTTTGCTGATTGGAAGGACTAAAAACACAGGACAGAAGATGATGAGGTCAGTCTGTGAAAGGGTAACATACCAGAGACAAGAGGAAGTTGATAGGCTCCTCCATGAATTTCATTGGGTATCAACTTATATTGTAATCATTTGGGTAAAATAAACCTCTAAACAATATGATAAAATATATGCTTCTATTTTAAAATGAGTTAATTTTTAAAAAATGGGGTTCTTTTTTGATTATGCTCACAAACAACAAGAAGTGATATATAGCTAAATGCAGTTGTGGTATTTATTTTGAATTATGGTGTTTGACTTAGGGGCTTGTTTACTAAGCAGCGGTAGCGGCTTCCGACCGATATCGGAGCTGTGACCCCACTGAATTCAATGGGGCCGCAGCTCTGATATCGGTCGGAAGCCGCTGCTGCTGCTTAGTAAACAAGCCCCTTAGTTTTTTTCCACAGGTATGAAAATACATAATATTAATAATAATGATAGTGGCATTAATAACACGCTTTTACCCATTAGGCTGAAGGTGAGGAACAGAAAGATCATGCCACAGCTCATAAGCTCTTGATATTATGATTAACAAGTTGAAAAGGGTACACCTGCAGCCTGACACAGTGGCACATTTCTACCATTTCTAGAAACATAGAAAGTGTTGGGGGCTGTGTACGTGCATGTGTGTGTGTGAGAAAGGGAGCATCAGAAGATACATGCATACATGTGGTGTCTTGGCAAGTGTCGGGAGTGTGTGTGTGTATTTAATGGGGAGTATCTAGGGCTGTATGTGTGCATGTGTGTGTGTCTGGGGAGCTGCATGAATGCATGTGCGTGCATGTGTTATGGGGAGTGTCAAGGGCTGCATGTATGTGTGCGTGTTTGTGTGTATGTCTCTCTTTCTCTCATGACCCCCTCAGACTTCCCCCAGTCTCTTTTCCTCTCTCATATCTCCCCAGGCTTCATCGTCTCTCTCTCTCTCATAACCCCCAAAGAATTAACACCCATCTCACTCTCTCTCTTTCTCTCTCATAACCTCTCTCCAGGCTTCTTCCAGTGTCTCTCTCATATAACTCTCCTAGACTCCACCCCATCTCTCTCTCTCTCATAACCTCCCTTCCCAGGCTTCCCCTACTTTCTCTCTCTCTTTCATTCCTCCCTCTCCCTTCTTCCAATCACTTTCTCACTCATTGATTCTTGTGCCTGGCTGCAGCTTCTGAAAAATGGTGCAGTTCAGACAAGCTGCAGCATGAAATTCCGGGCGCCAGGGTGCAATTTCTAGACACCATGGTGCCTGGGATTTATCAAGTCCTGGGCTAGCATATGCATGTTTCATTTTGCATGCTTATGCACATGCAAACATGTATGCAGACAGTCAAAATTTAGCAAGTTATCTGAACCTTTGACAATAGGTGCTATGCCTAAGTAAAACGCAACTAACAAAATATTAAAGGATGGCCATATCATCCAACCCTATAAAAACCTTAGGCCCAATATTCAAAAGGGATTATCTGGTTTGCAGAAACAGCTAACCAGTTAAAACCCAGTGAGTCCAAAATTCAGCAGCATTCTCCAGATAGTGCTGCTGAATATTTCTTCTAACTTCTGCGGCACTATCCAGATAGTGTCGAGGCAGTTCCTGGGCAGAGTGAGTGTGGTCCAATAGGTTATTCAGTTAATGGCAATTTTCTGTCCAATAACCATGTAAAGTTAGGCCAAAATAAAGCAGGCAACTTTATGCGGTTGGCTCTCTAGATAGCGACTGAATATTGCCACTATCCAGATAGCCAGTAGCAGTTACCCCTTAAAACAGATATTCAGTGGAAGCTGCTGGCTGGGCACTTCTGTTGCATATCAGTTTCATTTTGCCTGTGGCAGCCAGCGTTTAAAAAAATGTTGACCGCCATGGGCTGAATATCTGAGCCAGCTTGTAAATAACATTAGATAACAGTTGTATCATCCAACCTCACAAAAAACAGAATCTCCCTCCTACTCATATCCCTATTTATATTGTCTAAAAATTCTGTGTTAAAAACCGTCAATCCCCATAAAATTCCCCGAGGCAGTATTATACAAATTGTTTAAAAAGCTAGATTTTCAATTTCATTTGTTAAGCCAATACCTCTTCTGTTTCAGGGATATTGGCACTGAAAGCCGCAGTTTAGGCACTGTGCCTTTATAGAGCTTCTCTGTTAAATGTTACATGCAATTCTTTTTGTACCAGTGGTAAAACTACAGTCAGGTACCATAAGTCACTCAAATGCCACAGTTCAGTATATATAGCATGTCAGTTAAATTTAAGATGCCTTATGATAGGGAATGTCATGCAAATGCAACAGATTTAGGGGCATGTGTACTAAAGTGCAGTTAGGTTTTGCACTTACTGTGCATTAGAAAGAAGTAAACACTAATGTACAGGAAATACAAAGGCCATCCGCTAACCATCAGGGGTGTGGCTAGCATGTCTCCTACACTTACCGCACTGAAAAGTTCCTTAACACACGATAACTTCATTTGGAATTAACGCGGGTGCACCTAACTTCTCCTCTTGAGGAGGTGTGAAGCGCACCCACGTTATGTGAAAAAATAGCAGTCAGCATGCAATAACTATCGTAAACTAACCCCAATGTACAGTGCACACCCGCCTTCTGCCCATAATTCACCTAGTCTCCTCCCCATTGTGTGCTAAGCAGGCAGTGCAGGATTTTTACTGTTCTGGTTAATTTTAGCATGTGGCTACTGTTAGCACTGGCCATGAGCACTTGCTAAAACCCATGTTAACTGTTACTGGACTTCAGTAAACATGCCTAAGGCATAATAAGACACCAAATTGAGCAAAAATGAATTATAGCACATCTTGAGCACTGGGGTGAAAAGGCAAGTAATTTAATCTTAAAACATGGAACCAACTCGACTCTGTCCCCATCATTCTGCTGTCATGTTTCTATAAAAGCATAGGATAAACACAGAGGATCTCTAAATGAAAAGGGGACTGTTGTAGTGGTTGATATGGAAGGGCAGACTAGATAGGCCATGTGCTCTTTTTCTGCCATCATGTTTCTATGTTTATATTCCTATTTTTAAATCCATTCTCCCTTCCTCCACCTACAGAGAATGCTCTCTCTCCAACCCCCGTATATTTTTACTATCCTCTTAGGCCCCAAATGGAGTGGAGGAGTAGCCTAGTGGTTAGAACACTGGCTTGGTAACCAAGCAACCAGGGTTCAATTCCCACTAGCACTCCTTTTGGCCTTGGGCAAGTCTCTTAACCCTCCATTGCCTCAGAAGAAAGGCCTGGCAATCTACTTCTGGTGACACTGCCAAGAAAACCCAGGAGCTTCTGGGTCACCAGGAGTCAAGACTGACTCAAAGGCACACATTGCATTTGCATTAGGCCCCAAATAAGCAGAAAACATTATCAGGTTGACAAATAGAGACATCTGTAGATAAAGGCAGTAGAGCAAGCATGCTCAGGGCCTGAGTTTGGGTGGAGTGTGTTGGGAAGAGAGCTGCAATTTACATGTGTGTTTTATAAAATATGTACTTTACATGCTAATATTTACACCTGCTCCTGAGTTGGCGTAAATGTCAGCACCCAAATTCAAAGTGCTATTTCTGCAGGATTTGTGCTAGTATTTTATAAAGGCAGATAAGTGCTATAATACAACTTTTAGATAGCAAGTGGAGATTTGAATTGAGACATAGAGATCAGGACGTACACAGTTCTGGCGGTATTTTAGAAAAGGCTCTGTCAAATGTGTAGGCTTTTCTAAAATATGTATAAGACCCTGCAGGAGTGCACATGTATTTGCCAACAAGCAGAACCCGAGGACCCATTTTACAAATCTAAATGTGACAAAAATTAACAGAGGAAACTTGGCAATGCTGTCAATTAACTATAGAGATGGCTATCATTAATTAATTTCAATTTGAAGGGGGAAACAAATAAGAAGGGTTATGAAGGATCATCCCTTTAGTCCCTCCCGGCCTAACAAGCACTTTTTAAAAACCTAAACATGACAGGGAGCAACTGTAAATATTGACGCGGATAATTTTGGTCATATACATCCATTTGCTATATGAATTGGGGAATAGACGTGTAGATTTTTGATTCACTCAGGTCAGGCCCCCTTGCAATTTCTATGCATTATGGACATCCAAGTGTAAATTTAGCCCTTTCTAAAATTGCCATTTATACATGGATGCCATTTCCACATGTAAATACTGCATTTTCCATATGGAAATAGCAAATAAAGCTTCTAAAATAACCCTCTATGGGCCAGATTCTGTAAGGTGGATAGCGGGGCTGTAGTCCAGCCCTGTTATCCGCCTGCACCATATTCCACATCCTGGCCCCCCTGCACACACAGAGCTGCTGGACATGCTGCGATGGATGGGGGCTGCACGGGGGTGGAGAGTAGACAGAGCGGGGTGGTGACCCAGATGTACAGGGCCAATTCAGGACACTGCCCTGTACATCCAGGGAGCACCGAGAGGACGGCTATTCCACTTCATAGCTAGAATAAGCACTGGTCATCCAGCCAACTCCTCAGCAGCAAAAGCAGCAAGCAAGGTGGGTCCCTGCTGCCCAATTCGGTTCCTGGTTGTCCCTGTCGGGGGTCAGGCGGTGGGGTAACAGGCTCATCAATGCGGCAGGCTGGCAGGGAGGTTGAGAGGATGTCTCCCGCTGTCATGCAGGGGCATACCGGGCCGTTTCTGTGCCCGATCTTACACCCACGGGATCACCTTGCTCCCATCTGCAGAATCAGGTGCTCATAAGCCTGTCCTGTTCAGGGTCGTCCAGACGGTTCGGACGTGCCCCTTTGGGGATCGGGCTCCACATGTGTTTATAAACTAGGGGCCCAATATTCAGTGGTGGCAGCTAGCCAACACACTGCATGTTAAGCCCGGTTATTCAAAGCTGGAGCCATATCCAAGCTCTGGCATTGAATATCTGGGATGCCCAGATTGCTGCATAGCCAACCGGGCAGCGGCAATATTCAGCTGCTGCCTGGTTAGTTTCTGTGGCAAAGGTTAAGCTGGTCTTTCCTGCGCCTGACATTCACCACATGTCACTAACCAGGCAGCGACTCAATATCACCATTGCCCAGTTAGCGATGGGTGCTGCCCCGGAATGCCCCCAGCATATCCCAGTGCTAACCACTAGCATCTTGGCATATAGCGGCGGCACCTGTGGATATTCAGCGGCACTTCCAAACCTAAGCACCCTGTTATAAAATGATCCTCATAAAGCTGATTTTAATACTCCTTAAAGAGCTTCTGGCAGCTCTAACAAATAATCCCAAATGCAGTGGCAAAGCCAGAACAGATTTTTCAGTGGGGCCTAAGGGTAACCTGAGTGGGCTCTCTGCAGGGCATCTGATGACACTACTTTCATTTTTCCGCTCATTTGTCTGTGCTGCTACCTCTGACTGGGTGGTTTGACTCCAAATTGGGGGAACTTGGCCCACCCAGGTCCACTCATGGCTACGCTCCTGAATAGAAAATATTAGGATATGCGTGTATGTACGGCACTTTCTTTTCTTCCCATAACGTCATTATTTTTAAAAGGCAGCAGTGTTTATACTGAGCAGTAGTTTTCTGTCTCGGAACGTTATGTAGGTGGAACCTGTTTTGCTTGCTTAAGAAGGTTATTCAACCTTGTCCTGTCCTGTGCATTCACTGCTGAAGACCCCCTGCTCTCTCGTTCTCATGGCTTGATATACTCTTTTCTTAAATATTTAATCTTCTCTCACCTGTTCTTGCATTTGCTCTTTTCTTCCCACCAAATGTGACAGTTTGGACTTCCATAATCCCAGGGAGGGTGCAGAGATAGTCTTGCTTCTTCCACGAGAAGGTCTTTTTATATTACTGGAGACAAGCTGTTATGTATGTCAAGACAGCTCTGCTTCATTAAATAGGGTCAGTACTGCAGAGTTGTGTCAGAGCTGCAGTGTCCAGCCCTGGCTGAGATCCACAACTCTTAGGAACAACTGAAATAGATCAGACAGCTCTCCAATTACCTTTCATAGCTATTTCATAGCTATTTAGTTCTTATCATTGGCATGTGAAAACAGTGAATGATGACTTTACATTTAAAGGTCATTGCAAGTAAACCCAAGTGAAGTTTATCCCCTCGCCATCATCACAGAGAGCTATGCCATTCATTCCTCACAAATGACATCACCTTATACATACTGTGTAGGTAACCTCCTCCTTGTACTGCATAGGTAAGAATGCAAAACATCCTCATAGGTGGAATCCTTATTTATGTTCATTTCCTTAGAAACATAGAAACATGGAGACACAAAAAGACCACATGGCCTATCTAGTCTGTCCTTCCGTATCAACCACTACAACAGTCCCCCTGTTTCCTTTAGAGATCCTCTGCGTTTGTCCCATGCTTCTTTGAATTCAGATACTGTCCTCATCTCTACCACCTGCATTGGGAGACTATTCCACAGATCCACCACTCTTTCTGTAAAGAAATATTTCTGCATATCACTCCTGAATCTTTCCCCTTTCACCTTCATCCCATATCCCTTCATAGCAGTGCTTGCTTTCAATCAAAGGAGGCTCTCCTCCTGTGCATTTATGCCATGGAGGTATTTAAATGTCTCAGTCATATCACCTCTATCCCGCCTTTCCTCTAAGGTGTACATATTAAGATCCTTAAGTCTGTCCTCATATGCTTTATAATGAAGACCACTAACCATTTTAGTAGCCACCCTCTGTATTGCTCAAGCCTCTTTATATCATTTTGAAGGTTTGGTTTCCACAATTGTACACAATACTCCAAATGAGGTCGCACCAAAGACTTATACAGAAGCATTATCACCTCCTTTCTTCTGCTGGCCATTCCTCTCCCTATGCACCCAAGCATCCTTCTAGCTTTTGCTGTAGCCTTTTCTACCTGTTTAGCTACTTAAGATCATCAGACACAATGATGCCTAGGTCCCGCTCTTCTTTAGTGGACAAAAGTACTTCACCCCCTCTATACTATACTGCTCCCTTGGATTGCTGCAGCCCATATGCATGACCTTGCATTTTTTAACATTAAATCTCAGCTGCCAAATTCTAGACCAGGCATGTCTAACTTTGAACAGGTTGTGATCTACTTTTTCCAGCCAAAAGTGCTGATGATCTACCACCATGAAAATTGAGTTTCAAATTAGTTTCAAATTAAATTTTAACCCAATAAAGTTGGAGGATTCCTCCCCCCTCCCGTTTTTAATGAACCTTCTGTCATTTACTTGGATGTGATCAGCTGTTAAGCAAATTAAGCAAAAACAAAACAGAGAGACGAAGATCCAGTAAGAACTGCGAGGGGAAATGGAAAGTACATTTTTTCTTAAAGTTTTATTGAGTAATAGCTTTCTTTAACTGTCTTAATAGCTTTATTTAACTTTTATTGAGTAATTTGTGTTAAATTTAGGTCGAATATTGATCCAGGCTGATCTTGCACAATCTTTACTATTTCGCTCTTGCTCATTAGTGAGACGTCTGAGCCTGCATTTCATCCACCAGCTTTTTGAAGTTGGGTGAATATTGCGTGAGGGCCAGTCTCAGGGAATCCTGGAGATGTTCATCTGTCATGTTGGAACGTTGTCTACTCTTTGTCATTTTCAGATGGGAAAATGCAGATTCACACAAATAAGTTGAACCGAAACAGGAGTGTACAGCTTCACTGCATCTTCTCAAGTTGGGAAATTTATCTCTAGGCACTAGCTTCCAAAACGATTCTTGCTCAGCACGGGTCTTGAGAAAAATGATATTTTTAAGGGTTAATATTTTGTTTTCAAGAGATTGCTTGTTCAATGAGTAATTTTTACTGATAGCAGCTGCAGTTTCTTTAATTTCCACATCTACTTTGAATGCGTATGACAAGTACTCCACAACAGTTCCAATTTTTTGGAAGTCACAGAATCTATTTTAGAATTCCTGGATAACAGAACAGATTTCTGTCACATACTTCTCGTTCTGAAAAACAAAATTTGGATATTGTCCCAGATGGTCCTGCGTATTAGGAAAATGATCAAAAGTGCTGTTTGCAAGGTCAGTCATCATTAGCTCAAATTTGCTCTTGTAGGATGAAACTGTACTCATCATCTCGCCAATGCATTTGTTTTTGCCTTGTAGTTCAAGGTTCATATCACTTAGTTCGCCTGTAAAGTCAGCGAGAAATGCCAGATCACATAACCACTCCTCATCTTCCAACTCTGCTTGGTCATCTCCCCTCTCCTTCAAAAATGTCTTATTTCATTCAGCAAATCACAAAATCTTTGCAGAAATTTGTGCCTACTAAGCCACCTTACATCTGTGTGCAAAATGATTTCCGCTGCCCCTTCATCAAGAGTAAGATTGAAAAGCCGTCTTTGAAGTGATCTTCCACGAACTGAATTTACAATTTTGAAAGTGATGTCCATGACAGTCTTTGTATTAAGTCTCTTGCTTGCCAAAACATGCTGGTGAATGATGCAGTGGTAAGAAAGGAAATCTGGGAAGTCGTCATGATGTCTACAGAGGGCTATGAAACCGTTAACCTCACCTGTCATTGCTCTTGCTCCATCAGTAGTGATGGAAACAAGTCTATGCAATGGAAGATTACACTTTGTCACAAAAGAATGGAAAGAACTGAATATTTCCTGACCGGTAGTTCTCCCTTTTAAAGAAATCATTTCAAATAGTTCTTCTTTAACAATGAAGTCTTCAAAAACCATCCTGATAAAGACTAGTAACTGGGCTATGTCTCTTATGTCTGTAGATTCATCCAGTTGGAGTGAGAAAGCAACACAATTTGAAACATCCTCCAACAATTGTTCCGTTGTGTCTCCACACATCTTTTGTATTCACCGCACAACGGTGTTTCTTGACAATTGTACATCTTGAATAGCAGCTATGATCTCTTTCTTATTTTTAAATCCTTCAAAAAGATTGTCAGCTGCTTCAAGAAATCTATCTTTTACAAATTCCCCTTCAGTGAAAGGTTTGCATTTCTTTGCGATCAGCTAGCTGACCTTGAAGGATGCTATGGTTGCATTGACCTAATGTAACTTTGGCTTTGCCATCAACTGTTGCTGAGTAGCCAATTTCAATTGAAGTTCTTTGAGCTTCAGTTTACGAATTTCACTTTTGGGTGGAAAATCAGCATCAAACTTATTGCTATGCAGAGCCTTATAATGACGTTCCAGATTACCCTTTTTGGGCAAGGATACTGGGGTGTTACAAATTATACAACAACACTTGTCTTTCACCATGATGAAGAAGTAGTCCATTTCCCATTCATCATGAAAGTGGTAGGTTTTGCCCTTCTTTGGAACACTCATCTTCGTCATACTGGGATGGCTGGATGTAGGAAGGCCAAATCTGCTAAGTTAGTATAAACACTGGCTGAATCTGGTCAAAAACTGTCACTGTCCCAAAGTATTAAAGATCAACAGGAACTGAAGACCTCTTGATGGTGTGCAAGACAAGGACTGGAGATGCCAAAACCACACATGCAGTTCTAAAAGTAAAAATAAGAATTCATCATACTGTCACCAATAATGAAATACCACCAAACAATCATCAAAAAAACTCAAACACCTGTCCAGCAACCAGATAAGATCAAATACTGCCAAACAAATTCAAATACCACCACACGCGATTTAATAAATTCTGCACACAGTGTAGAATCAACGCAAAGGCAAGGTGAAATAAAATTGCACTGTAGAATCAACGCAAAGGCTAGGCAAAATAAAATTGCAGAGGCAAGCAAAAGTCACAGTGGTTTGAACCAATTTGAAGGCAAGGCATAGGCAAGTTAGAACAAAATTGGAAAAGGCCGCCAAAATCACCAAATTCTTGACACTTTGTTGTGTCTGCCCGAAAACGTTTAATGAAAGCGAACTAGAAAGCGACCAACGACTAGCACACGATACAACTAATACGGTAAGTGTATTCAGGTAAAGCCCGGGTGAATGGATATCGCCTGGTATATAACACACTTCTAAGGGGTGTTGGGGCAGGGGAAGGAATGAGTGATTCTGAGAGACAGGAGACCTGGTATGACGCCGGGCCTGTGGCGTCTCGTCGCATGGTGCGGGCAGTGGCCCCCTGGGGTACACACAAATTATTGGCATGAAAACAACAATACACCCGCAGGCAAGATTCCCGCAGGCAGGAAAAAAAGACAGGCAAAGGATCAGCAGCGGCAGCAAGCCCTCGGCATATGGCCTGCTGGCACGAGCTCTCTCCTAGCGATGGGGCAAGCTGCTGGAGAGATGGAGCCAAGTGGGGCTGGCGATCTACCTCTGACCCCTCCGCGATCTACAGGTAGATCACGATCTACCTGTTTGACATGCCTGTTCTAGACCATTTATCAAGCTTAGCTAGATCACTTCTCATGTTATCTACACCTTCCTGGGTGTCTACTCTATTGCGGATTTTGGTATCATCCGCAAAGAGGCAAACCTTACCCGACAGCCCTTCCGCTATATCACTATCAAAGATGTTAAAAAGAATCAGGGCACATACAAACTATCCTTTATGTGAGAAGAATTAACAGCTGCAAGGGCCTGACACTGGGTTTCACACTTAACAACCTGTTTGGAAATATTCTCAACCTTTTTATCTACTTCAGACAGCCTAGTGGTAATCTCAGAAGAGAAACCACAAAGCTGTATTACAGTGGGCACCAAGGTGTTTTCAATACGGGTTACCACTTTCCAAATATCTGCCAGGGTAACCTGATCATCTGAGATCACCCTGGCTTCATCTGGAACAGGTACCCATACCACTGGTTTCAGCTTTTCCCCAACATCAATCGGGGTACTCTGCTGAAACTGAGTGCCCAAAGGAGCAGACAACGGTGGAGATTCATAAACTGGAGGAAGAGGTGGTGTCCGATCTGGAGAGCTAAGAGATACCAGGGATGAACATAGAACGAGAAAGTCAGGATCAAGTGGTACATTGGTGTTAGTCACTACCTTAACATGTTTGTCCATGGGTCCAACAGCAACCTCCGTTTGCTCCGCCGGCAAGATCTTCTTTTTTCTTTTACCCATCTATCCCGCAGCTACAACACGCAGCACTTGAACGGCTCTCCCGCTCTCCTTCGTGGCTCCAAGGGGCTCCCAAGGGGCATAATATGCCCCTTGTATCTAGCCCCTTATATCGCTGCCCCGACTAGCGCCTCCGGCTGCGCCTGGCCTACCAAGTTTTTAAAGGGGCCCCCAATGACATTGTGGCCGGCGGGGAAAGAAGCCCGATGTCTCCGGACCTCTGCGCTGCCTCCAACCTCTCTCCCGGGACTGCAAAACAGCTGAGCAGCTTTTTAAAAGGCCCCCGATGACGTCGGGGCCAGCGGGGAAAGAAGCCCGATGTCTCTGGACCTCTGCGCTGCCTCCAACCTCTCTCCCGGGACTGCAAAACAGCTGAGCAGCTTTTTAAAAGGCCCCCGATGACGTTGGGGCCGGCGGGGAAAGAAGCCCGATGTCTCCGGACCTCTGCGCTGCCTCCAACCTCTCTCCCGGGACTGCAAAACAGCTGAGCAGTTTTTTAAAAGGCCCCCGATGACATTGGGGCCGGCGGGGAAAGAAGCCCGATGTCTCCGGACCTCTGCGCTGCCTCCAACCTCTCTCCCGGGACTGCAAAACAGCTGAGCAGCTTTTTAAAAGGCCCCCGATGACGTTGGGGCCGGCGGGGAAAGAAGCCCGATGTCTCCGGACCTCTGCGCTGCCTCCAACCTCTCTCCCGGGACTGCAAAACAGCTGAGCAGCTTTTTAAAAGGCCCCCAATGACGTTGGGGCTGGCGGGGAAAGAAGCCCGATGTCTCCGGACCTCTGCGCTGCCTCCAACCTCTCTCCCCCCTATAAAGGATAGTTTGTATATGCACAACAAGATGGAGCAATATGACAATATGTTTCGAGCAAAAAATGATAGATTGTTGAATTTTCCCTGTTCTCATTTGCTTTCTGCTGAAATCTTGTTGAGAAAGTATTTCAAAGAGGTCTTGGGGTTGGCTTCGGCTGACTCCATTGCCCTCTCTAAGTTATATTACCTTACTGGTAAGAGGTTAGCTACGGGTTCTCTGGTTGGGTTTGATGAGGTTAAGGGCATGGAGGCCCTGGACCTTACCAAATTTCTAGAGGACTCAAGAGATAATATTTCCTCAAGGGCCACTTTGGTGGTATCTTTTCTTTCAGACCAGGATAGAATGATGTCTGCTTTGTTTTGCGGTGCTAGGGTTCAAATGTTTCCAGATATTAGTAGGGTGACTCAGACTAGGAGACAGGCCTTTTTGGCTCTTAAACCTAGACTGCTTGCTATCTCTGCTACCTTTTTTCTTAGATACCCTTGTAAATGTTTGGTTTTGTATCAAGGTTCAAAGTTTGTCTTTCTTGATCCTTCTCAGCTTGAGGTATTTCTTGCTGACAAGGAACGACTGGGTAATTAGTAACTGGAGGTGAGTGGGTTAAGTTAGTAAGCTGCCTGATAAATTAGAGTTGGCTCTATTTGTTTTGTGCTGATTTGTTTTCTTTTAAGTATCTCCCCGGATTGTGGGCTATGATGATGTATTGCCACTAATTGTGTGTTTCGGTTAATATTTGTGTTATTTTGCCTTTTGGAAACATTCATGGTTTCTTTATGCTTGCTTTGTAAGTTTGTTGAAATTTCAAATTAAAAAAAAAAAAAAAGAATCAGGGCAAGGACAGATCCTTCAGGCACACCACTGGTAACCTCCTTCTCCTCAGAGTGAGCTCCATTTACCTGTACCCTTTGTCGCCTCCCACTCAACCAATTTCTAACCCAAGTAGTAACTTTAGGGTCCATCCCTAGGGTGCTCAGTTTGTTTATAAGTTGTATGTGAGGAACGGTATCAAAGGCTTTATTGAAATCTAAATAGACCACATCTAGGGCTCTTCCTCGGTCCAACTCCCTGGCCACCCAGTCAAAGAAATCAATCAGATTTGACTGACAAGTCCTGCCTCTGGTGAATTCATGCTGCCTCGGATCCTGTAATCCACTGGACTCCAGAAACCTCACAATTTTCTCTTTCAGCGCACTTCCAATAATTTATTTACCACTGAAATTAAACTAACCGGCCTGTAGATTTCAACCACATCCTTACTTCCACTTTTGTGTAAAGAGACCACATGTGCCTCTCTCCAGTCCATTGGCACCACTCCCGACTCCAAAGAGACATTGAAAATGTCAGTAAATGGAGCTGCTAGAATGTCCCCAAGTTCCCTCAGTATTCTAGGGTGTATCCCTTCCGGTCCCATCACTTTGTCTACTTTAAGTTTAGCTAGTTTCTCACAAACACAGTCTTCTGAAAATTGTTCAAGATGCCCCTCACTTCTTTTCCTGTTTGTGGGTGTTTTCTGAGGTCCTGCTCCTGGTTCTTCATCTATGAACATAGAACAGAAATATTTGTTAAGCAATTCCGCTTTATCCTCATCATCTTCTACATATTCCTCCCCTTCACCCTTGAGTCTGACAATACCACTTTTGCCCTTCCTCTTCTCACTAACATATCTGAAAAATGTCTTATCCCCCCATTTTATTGCACTGGCTATTTCCTCCTCTTTTTGAATCTTTGCTTTTCTGACTACTTTTCTAGCTTCTTTAAGTTTTTCCAAA
This sequence comes from Ichthyophis bannanicus, assembly GCA_033557465.1. Lineage (NCBI taxonomy): Eukaryota > Metazoa > Chordata > Amphibia > Gymnophiona > Ichthyophiidae > Ichthyophis > Ichthyophis bannanicus. The sequence goes on along the minus strand of CM066038.1, from coordinate 355,869,749 downwards.
TATAAATGCCTGTCTTTCTCTCTCTGTGATCTCCTGTATTTCATGAAGGCCTCCCTCTTTTTCTGCACCTTTTCAGCTACTTCTTTTGAAAACCATAGCGGTCTCCTTTTCCTTTTACCTTTATTTACCATTTTAACAACAAGGTTGGTTGTCCTTAAAATATCCCCTTTCAGTATTGCCCATTGTTGTTCTACATCCCCCAGCTGTTTCCATCCTGCTAACCCTGAGGTATTGGCCCATCTTGGCAAAGTTAGTTTTCCTAAAGTCTAAGACCCTCGCTTTTGAATTGATTTTAACAGCCCTAGTCCTAATACTGAACCACACCATCTGGTGATCACTGGATGCAAAATGATGAACCACTATAGTATCAGAAACACTTTCACCATTGGTAATGTGGTGAAGACTCCCCTCCAGAGGAAATGGAGATAGGGGAAAATCCTGATAGAAGGGATGACACACACAGGATTTCCAAAACTGACTTGGAAAAAACACAGTTATCGGCTGAGCTGAAGACAAGCCCCAGCCCAGGGGAGGAGTTAGGCTTCAGCACTGATTGGGCACACCCAGGGGAACGACAGGGAGTGCCGGGAAATGAAGCCCTTTTTAAATCCTCAGACAGGATTGACAGAGGAGGCAGCAAGGCTGGCAAAGGAGGCAGCAAGGCTGGCAAGGCAGGCAGCAAGGCTGACAAGGAGAACAGCAAGAAACGAAGCAGACGAGAAGCAGCTTCCAGTGCATGTTGGTCTTCAGGAGGAACTTGGAATCAAAGGGGAAAACGCTAGAACCCTGGGAGAAGGCAGAACCCTGGAACAGTAAGCCTTGGAGCCCAATATACTCTCAAGGAGATCCTTACTACACGGTAGAGCCTAAACGTGGGAAGGCTAGCAAACCCAGCTCTTGGAGAAAAGGTATTTTGTCTGGTGGCGAGCAGTGCTATAAAAGCCAGGAACCAAAACAGGAAAGAAGTTTTTCTGAGAGAAATTCCCCTAGCAGAAGAACTAGTCATAAGGCTCCTGAGTTTCTAGAGAGGAGAGAGTCCTGGAAGAAAGGTGCCTGTTCTTTTGCCAACGTCTCTGATAAAGGTAAAGCTGAATTTCCTAATTTTAATGCCTTGCTGGAGAAACCCTTTTATTGTGCTGACCTCCCTAAGCCAAACTCTGTAACAGGAACAGATAGTGAGTGGGGGAAGGGTGTGACCCTTACCGGAGACTATCGAGCAGCTAAAGAGCAGCTACAGGCTGAATTGCTTCTAAAAGAGTTTCAGCAATTTCTGGAGCTAAAGTCAGGGAAACATAAGAAACCTGATGAAGAGAACAATTGCCTTAGCCCAGATGAATGTATGCAGATAGATAATGTTGTGCCTACCTTGAATTATGATCCTTGTGCAATGGATTGCTCTTTATGTTTTAGAGAGTAACAGTGTAAAGAAGCATCTGGAGTTTGTATGAGAAGAATACAAAACGTTTGCTATACCTGTTGCCTAGCCGTGAAAGTTCACAAATTGTTTTCACCTGTTTCTGTAAAGCCACGCTGTGAGGAGAACAGCTGTTACTGTGAGGCTGCAATAATCCCAAGCAACCACACGAGGCAAAGCTGAGTAGAAGCTACCATGACTGTGTAAAGCTGAGTTAAAGCTATTTGATTTCAGTTGTTTTCCTGACCTCCTGATTTCACCTTTATGTTGAAAGTTGCACCTTTACGTTATGCACCTTTGAATTGTAATGCGTTGAAAATATCCCCACAACAAATAAATTTCTTGCAAGCCTTATCACTCGAGTCACAACTACAACTTTCATCCCTAAAGAAAAAAAACAAGTGTACTACGAATCCCAGCATTCAGAGGGATCAGTACCACCTTTATTCATAAGGGACATTATATAAGGCCACTCCTGGCTGTAAGCTCTAGGGCCCAGGCAGGAGCGTCGCAGTAAGCACCAAGTCCAGTATGGCCCCTTCACGTGTGATAATGTCTGTTATCAGCCTTTCCTCACCTTACAGTAACCTCTTAATTATTTTAAGTGCCCTAATTATCTCACCTTATTCTTCCATATAGCCTCCTTGTCTCATCAATAATGCTCATCCTGTTGTGTAGTTAAATATAACCTATGTCAGCCTCGCTGTGTACCTGTATCATTAAATGAGGTGACTTCTCACTGTGCTACTGAACTGGCTAATATTCCCCTGAGGGTAAGATGAAACAGACTTTTCAGTTTCACCACATAGCTTAGAGGTCTATGGTGTAATAATGCAGGATAAAATTTTCTCATGTTGTTTACGGGACCTTATCTGGGAACTCTTAACTTCTGCTCACTTTGGGATTATCTCATTAACAAGTGAGAGGTGATGGGGGGAGAAAAAGAAGAAAATATTTCAGGGTGTGGACCTTCACTTTACAAACAGTGACTAAATATCAGGTTTTTCTGAAAATCTACTGTTATAACAGAATATTCAGTATATATTGATAATACCTGACAATTAATAATAATGGAGGATATACAACGACATTTACATGGTTTTCAGACCTGCAAACTGTGTAAATGCCGCTGAATGGATTATTCGGTGGCATTAACATGGTTAGTGCCGCTGGATATCTGCAGGTGCTGCCGCTACATGCCCCGATGCTAAACGGTTAGCATCGGGGCATATCATGGGTGTTCTGTGGCATAGCAGAAGTGGCACCTGTTGCTAACCAGGCAATGGCACTATTGAGTCACTGCTCAGTTATCGACAAGCAGGTAAAGTTAGGCAAAGGCTGTCTAACTTTACCCGTGGAAGCTAACCAGGCAGCTGTTCAATATTGCTGCTGCTCGGTTACATTCTGCATTCTGCAGCGACCCGGATATTCAATGCCAGTGACTGGATATGGCCACAGCATTGAATATCTGGGGTTAGAATTAAGTGATGACGGCTAGGTGCTTTACAAAAATTGGCAAAATCAATGTTCATTGTTGATGGAGAAGTAATTGAAACAGTGGACAACTTTAACCTACTTGGATCATCAATAAAGAATGACAAGCAGTCAACAAATCCGATGACACATTGCTCTTGTCAAAATGTCTATGAAGGACCTAGACAAGATTCTCAAGAGCAGAGGTGTCTTTCTCCATACAAATATTTGACTTGTCCAAGTCATGGTATTTTCAATAACATCTTATGGATGAGAAAGCTGGACAGTGAAAAAGATAGACAGGAAGAAAATTGATGCCTTTGAATTATGGTGCTGGCGAAGAATACTGTGAATACCATGGACAGCCAGAAGAACAAATCAGTCAGTACTAGAGGAGATCAAGCCTAAGCTTTTTTTAGAAGCTCAGATGACAAGACTTAAACATTCATACTTTGGACACATCATGCAAAGAGAGAGATCACTAGAGAAAGACATCATGCTTGGCAAGGTTGAATGTCATCACAAAAGAGGGAGGCCAGCAATGATATGGATCAATATAATAAGAGCAGCTGTGGGTGCCACTCTTAACCTGTCTGAAGACCGAACACAGTTTAGGACAGCTATCCTAAGGGTCGCCATGAGTCGACACCAACTCAACGGCACTTAACTAAAACAACAACATCAGCCTCACTGCAATGTTCTGCAGGAGCTATATCCTAACTAGTAATTTCTTCTGAAGCCCCAGATAAACAGCATTGCCATAGTCCAATCTCAGTATCACCAAAGCCTGAACCACCATCTTTAATTTATCAGGGAACAGAAATGCCTTTAGTTGCCTAATTAACCTAAGTCAGGAGAAAATTCCCCCCATTAACTTATTAATCTAAGTATCAAAAGACAGTACCGAATCTAACCAAACCCCCAGATTCCTAAATGAGGCCTTGATAGAAATGTGCTGATCCCTCTCCAGAATAATAAAATGCTTATATGGTTGCTCCTTCTCTACCCAGAGAACTTCTGATTTGACCACATTTCACTTTAACCTATTGGAATGCAGCCAAGAGGCACTGCACCCAGCATATCATTTATTTTCCTTGGTCCCATACACCCATCTTTCCAAATAGGAAAATAAATCTAAACAATATCAGCAAAAAAATGATAGTGCATTTTGACAGCATCCAAAACATGTACATGTAGTACAGATCATCAACTACTAGTATGCAAACTCAAGCTAAAGTTGAAAAAGAGCAAACCACTCATGAATGCAGCAAAATATGACCTTGAGAATATACCACTGGAATTTAAAGACTGCCTGCAAAATCGATTCGCTGCTTTAGATACAAATGACAGAGCTCCGGAAGAGTTATGGAATGACATCAAGAAGGTTGTGTTGGAAGAAAGCGAGAAGTATCTACAAAAGGTGAAAAAGCAAAAACGGCCAAAGTGGATGACGGAAGAAACTCTGAAAATTGCCCAGAAACGCAGAGAAGCTAAAGCCAGAGGAGAAAGAAAGACAATCGCAGAACTCAACAGAGATTTCCAATGTGCAGCAAGACAGGACAAGGAAAAGTACTACAACGATGCATGCAAGGAAATAGAAGCAGAAACTATTAGAGGAAGAACAAGATCGGCTTTCCTAAAGCTACGAGAGTTAAAGAAAAAGTTCCAGCCTCGAATTGGAATGTTACAAGATGCTCAAGGTTCTATGTTGAATGATGCTGAGAAGATCAAGAAAAGGTGGAAGAAATATACAGATTTTTTATATGATAAAGATCAAGTAGACCAACAGCCGTTTCAACCTGTACCTTATGATCGGGAACCATTGGTGATGAAAGAAGAAGTTGAAGCAGCATTGAAAGCCTTATCAAAGAACAAAGCACCAGGCATTGATGGCATTCCTATAGAAGTATTGCAGCAATCTGATGCAGCTGTTACCATACTTACAAGGCTCTGCCAAGAAATATGGAAGACAACATCATGGCCAACTGACTGGAAAAGATCTGTGTTTATACCAATACTAAAGAAAGGTGATCCAACTGACTGTGGAAATTATCGAACAATCGCTCTGATCCCACATGCCAGCAAGATTCTACTGAAGATTATTCAAAAGAGACTACAACCATACCTGGAACAAGAACTACCTGAAGTGCAAGCAGGGTTCAGGAAAGGGCGAGGAACGAGAGACATCATTGCGGATGTGAGATGGATCCTTGAAAAGACTAAAGAATACCAAAAGGATATCTATTTGTGCTTTATCAACTACAGCAAGGCTTTTGACTGTGTAAACCATGAGAAACTCTGGGCCACATTAAGAAGCATGGGTATACCAGAACACCTGATCGTTCTCTTGCGCAATTTGTACATTGATCAAGAAGCAACTGTTCGAACGGAACAAGGAGAAACAGAATGGTTTAAAATAAGCAAAGGTGTAAGACAGGGCTGCATACTTTCCCCCTACCTGTTTAATTTATATGCAGAACAAATCATCAGAGAAGCAGGATTGTATGAAGATAACAGAGGTGTGAAGATTGGTGGAAGACTCATCAACAACCTTCGCTATGCTGATGATACATTACTGGCTGCAAGTGAAGATGATCTGAAACATTTGCTTCTCACAATCAAAGAACATAGTCTCAAAATGGGCCTGCACCTTAATGTAAAGAAGACAAAGATCATGACAACTGGCATAATCAACAGGTTCATCGTTGAAGGAGAAGAAATTGAAATTGTGAACAACTTTAACCTACTTGGATCAACTATCAATAAAGAAGCAACAAGCAGTCAAGAAATCAAACGACGCATTGCTCTTGGCAGAATGGCTATGAAAGACCTAGATAAGATTCTCAAGAGCAGAGATGTCTCTCTCCATACAAAGATTCGACTTGTTCAAGCCATGGTATTTTCAATAACATCATATGGATGTGAAAGCTGGACAGTGAAAAAGACAGACAGGAAGAAAATTGATGCCTTTGAATTATGGTGCTGGCAGCGAATACTGTGTATACCATGGACTGCCCGAAGAACAAACCAGTCGGTACTAGAGGAGATCAAACCTAAGCTTTCTTTAGAAGCTCAGATGACAAGACTTCGACTTTCATACTTTGGACACATCATGCGAAGAGAGAGATCATTAGAGAAAGACATCATGCTTGGCAAGATAGAAGGTCAACGCAAAAGAGGAAGGCCAGCAATGAGATGGATCGATACAATAACAGCAGCTACGGTACCAGTCTGTCAACAATGAGCCGCCTGACTGAAGACCGAACACAATTTAGGATAGCTATCCAGAGGGTCGCCATGAGTCGACTCCGACTCGATGGCACTTAACAACAAAACATGTTATTGAAATAACATTGCCTTAACTGTTAGCCACCTAGAATCCTTGGTGATAAACGCATTAAAAAATGTTTTTAAATAAATAAATAAATAGAACATTAATAGAACAAAAAAACCTCCAAAAGCAACCTTACGCTCCAATAGTGGTCAAACAAAAAAGGTTGAGTGATAAATGTTCTCAACACTCAAGGTGCATATAACTGGTACACATAACCGAAATCTCAAAACCAGAGTTTATTTTCGGGCAGAGGATAATACATCCCTGACCTTCAAGGGAGAAATCAAAAAAGGGGCCTCAGCGAAGGGAAGGTGGCAAACCATAAGCACCAAAGTGCTCACTTAGCACCAGCACACTTCTATGCCCTAGCAGAACCTTCATAGGCCCCTAAAGCAGTGCATTTTTACAATTTTTAAATGCATTTAAAGCAGCTGAAAACACTTAGCTTTGATCGACAATTCTCCTAATATATCAGAGGGAAAGGGATGGCTATAAGACTTAAGTCGACTCGAGTTTCATACCTATCATTCATAGGGCTGAGACCCCTTTTTTGATTTCTCCCTTGAAGTTCAGGGATGTATTATCCTCTGCCCGAAAATAAACTCAGGTTTAGAGGTTTTGGTTATGTGTACCAGTTATATATGCCTTGAGTGTTGAGCACATTTATCACTCAACCTTTTTTGTTTGATCACTTTAAATAAATAAATACATTGGGGAAAGTATAGAGCTTTGTGGGACCCAACACCCCAACAGCCAATTATCTGAATATTATTGATTCCAATACACTCATTGTTGCCGAGTTTCCAAATAAAGAAGAGAACCATTGAAGACCACATCTCCCATACTTACAGTAGCTCTTGTAATAACATTAACTTGAAGTCATGTTGAACAATGTTGAATGTAACTGCCAAATGTGGAAACAACCACTACCGTCTTCTTTATCCAGCACCTTATACATGTTATTCACAAAGAAACTAATAGATGTGAGGGGCCTCACTAAAATTAGGTTCCATCCCCAATGAGCTTAAATGTAATGGTTCTGGAGTTCTATTCCTGTTTGGAGTAAAACCAGAAACAGAGGCAGTGCTATTACAGTAGGGCTAAAGCAAAGCCTGCAGGTAGCTGCAGGACAACCTGGATTGGATTCATTTAGAACATGCCAGTGGGACTCAGGAAGCTGCTTGACTTACTCTGCACCAGCCAGCTATGACAGGGTTAACCTACAAGTGATCTTGGAATTTTATGGTATGGCTTTCATATATCTAGAGTAAGACAGACAAAGCACAGCAGAGGCCAAAGTGAGAGGCTGGCTCCTCAGCAGCCGCCATGGAAGGAGGCTATTTCAAGGGACTGAAGCCAGCAGGAGGATTTCCAGAGGAAGAGAGAGTAGGACTGTCACAGAGTTTCAATAGGAAAAAGGTATTTCCTTGTATAGCATATGAAAAGCTCCTCTGAAAACCGATTCAGTTGCTTCAGAGTTGAGCTACATCTTGCTTGAGAGCCAGGAAAGATACATGGGACACCCAAAGGGAAGAATCTCCACAGACAAGCAGAGGTAAACAGCAAGTATTTTATTTTGTCACCGGGAGAAGTGTGTGTGCTGAACTGGGAGAAATGACCAGTCAGCCCAAAAAGGAACTGAAACTAAGCAGGGTGCTGAAAGATTTTTATTGCACAGAGCACATACAGCCAGCATGTTTTCGAAAAATTTTCTACCCCAATTTAAAGCGGTATTTTTCCCTTAGAGAGCATGGGGGCCTGCATAGTGGTGTGTGTTTCTGAACAGTTTCAGCCATCTTGGTTACCATAAGAACATACAATATGCCATATTGGGTCAGACCAAAGGTCCATCATGCCCACTCTCCTGTTTCTAACAGTAGCCAGTCCAGATCACACGTACCTGTCAGATTCCCAAAAGGTAAACAAGCTCTTCTATGTTTTTCTTTCTTCAGTAATTAGGGGGTTGGACTGCAGTTAGATTCTATCTCTTCCTGCACAGGGTTTCATTTTGCTCAAACTCTAGTGAATGCTTTATGCTAATGTCTTCCTAATGCTTAGCAGATATTTTATTTTCCTGTAAATATTAATCCATGCTAACTCTCTTACCATGCAGTTAACAAGTAGATATGAGCAAAGCTGTTAGTGTTTTAACAACAGTCTGTTTTCTGGTGAATTCTGTGGGCACAAGGGGGCAAATTAGAGGGCTTAGGTGCAGTTGTCTCCTTTACTACAGGCCATTCTCACTTTAGCTGACACAAATTCCAGATCCCTGATTCCAGGTCCTGAACTCGAGGAGCTCAGAGGTGTAAGGGTAGGGTGATCAACTCTTGATCAGCCAAGTTTGGGATATCGACCTTAAAAAATCAGGACACAACCAAAAAAATCAGGCTTTTTGTTCATTGGTACATCAGATTTAAAAGTCTTTCAATTGCTGAATGTAAAGAACGCCAATGTATAGTAACATGTCTAAGCAAGGCCATACCAAGCCATAATTGCACCCTGTGCGACTTGCACATCTGGTGCGCTGCCTCTATCCCCTCATTTGCCCCATGCCCAGCATCTCACCCACACCTTTATGTCCAGTTGGCTGCCTGCCCTTGCCCTGCTGCCGCCACATTTTGTGTTTTCTCAGCAGCAGCAGCAGTGGAGAGGACCTGATCTCTGATTGAAAAAACAACACCACGCAGGTCTTGCCAACTCTGCGTTTGCATGCATGTCTGGTCCCTCCCTCCTCTGACATAGTTTTGCATCAGAGGAGGGAGAGACCAGACCAGCCATTCAAACATGTCTCATTGCAACTCCGCGCTTGAATGGCTGGTATGTTTTTTTTTTTCTTAATCTGAGGTCAGGTCTGCTCCGCTGCTAGCACTGCCGCTGCTGAGAAAACACAAAAAGCGGTGGCGGCAGGGCAAGGGCAGGCAGTATGGGGGATTTATGTGATAAATAGGGACAAATGGCATCCTGCCTAGGGTTCTTTCAGGATGCCTCTAATGAGAGCCAAAAATCGGGATGTCCCACAAAATTCGGGACGGTTGGTCACCCTATATAAGGGGCTTGTCTACTTCAATACACGGGCAGCTACAGGCTAAACATGGTAATCCCTAAGCTACATAGGGTTTCTGTACTATAAAAGCTCTGAAACTCAGCCAAAGGTTACTCAAAACTGTGTGAGTCTACACAAACTCACTTAACTTTTTGAACACAACTTTAATAACCTTCCCAAAACTGTAAGTTGGACATGGGCCTATAGTTACTATCAATAATCAAAATAACTACCCTAAGAGTAAACTAATCAAAAAAACAAAACAACTGTTAGTAAATAAGTCTTATCAACCATGCTAATATCCAAAGATGACTTTTTCAAAATAGACTAGCCTTAATCTTCTATGTTTTGTATTATGTTTATGCAATTTCTTGATATACTGCCTAAGCTGAAGGGCATCAGAGTGGTTTACAATCACCACAAGCAGGTACTGGATACATTCCCTCAGAACAGTAGGAGGTTTTTAATGCTGTGGAGAGTTTGCCTTTTAGTTCAAAGCACTGCAATTAGTATCTTTTTATCTCTCCTTTGGGCCATCAGGTTTGTTTTGTTTACAACCTGTGCTTTTCTCCTACTTGTTCGAAGTTCCCTCCTGCTGTGCTTTGGGAACAGCAGCCCTTTCCTTTCCACCAGGCATTTCACCTCAGCATGCTAAGAAGTGTCACAAAAAGCAGAAGTATTTTATTTCAGCACCAGAGACAGTTTAACCTCTTAACTGGGGAAAAGCAATACTGCCCAGCCAACCACTGCTTGAGGAATTAATTGCAGCATGACGGGTTTCAGGCAACATAGAGTCAACAGCAGTGGCTGGTGTCCATCTGGGACCTACACAGGCCCTTTTTCATACCTTTGGCCTTTCGGCATGGCCTGCCAGGGAGGACTCGCAGACGTCTCTCAAGACATGAAAACCGTGGGACTCATTGTGTCCAGGTACCCTCCGCTCCATTTTGCCGTAGTGGTACAGGTGCTGCTGTCCCCCAACACTTTGGGCATTGTGGATCCCCAGGATAAAGATGCAGCCCCCTGCCAAAACCAGAGCAGCCCGGCTGCACAAGGTCACGACTGTGCTTGCTCAAGTAGTGCAGCTGAGCTGCTCGAGCAAGCGCAGCCGTGACTGCATGTGTGGCTGGGCCGCTCTGGTTTTGGCAGGGAGATTTGTATCATTGTCCCGGGGACCTGTGATGCTTTAAGTGCTGGGGAGTTGGCAATGCTTGGCCAGCAGCCACCACAGCAAAATGGAGCGGAGGGCACCTGGACACAATTGATCCCGCGGTTTTCGCATCTTGAGAGGTGTCAGTGGGACGCGAGTTAACCCAGCTTTGCCATTTCCTCAATGGCTACAAGAAGCCGAGTTAACTTGGTTTTCCCAGGTAAGGTGTTAAACAACTCTTCCTGTGCAGGCTGAAGAGTGTTTTTCCCAGTGTTCATTCTAGCTTTACTAAAGAGAACAATTGGGGTACAAGTTTTTAACGCTTCTGCGTCAGAGAATGTGCCTAACACACTGCAGGAGACCTCTCTTGCTGTGGAGGTTCTTCCAGCTAAAAAGAAAATGTTTGAGGATGATTCTTAGCTAGACCAGGATTCAGTCTCTCCACTCAGAAGAACCTCTGCAGAGAGCAGTGGATCTCTGGGGGAGACAGCGGCTACTGAACTAGAGGAAGGGGAGATCCCTCAAGGGGAGGATCCCAATGTGGTTAGAGGTTTTCACAAAGAGGAACTGGCCACGCTGATTATGCAGTCACTAACTGCGCTTAACATTATACTGACTCCTGCAGCAGCAGAGGAGTCCCTGGAGGGCCCACTTCTGCAGAGATTTAAGCACTTACAAATTACATTTCTGGTGCACAGAGTCATTGAGAAAATGATAGAAACAGAATGAGAGGTGCCGGACGCAAGCATTAGAGGTGGTCGGTCCATGAGCCGTCTGTACCCTATTCCTCAGTAGGAAAAAGATCTGCTTAAGATGCCTAAGGTGAATGCTTTAATCTCGGCAGTGACTAAAAAAAAAAAACATTCTGGTAGAAGGAGGAGCAGCGTTGAAAGACCTGCAGGACCACAAGTTGGAAACTTTTTTGAAGTAAGCATTTGATACTAGTGCTCTGAGTCTTCAGGTTTCAATCTGTGGGGCTTATGTGACCAGGGCTTCTATTCACTGGATCCAAAGTTTGATGACAGGAGAGCTGGAATTGCAAGCCGCAGCACTGGAGGCGACTAAGCTGGAGTAAGCCTCAGCTTATCTGGCAGATGCCTTTTATGACCTGGTACAAGCTTTGGTCACTACCATGGCTTTGATTATTGCGGCCAGGCATTTTCTGTGGTTAAGAAATTAGCTGGCTGATGTGTCTTCTAAGACTAGGCTTAGCAGAACGGGATTTTGGTGGCAACAGATGCCAGTCTCATGAGGTGGGGAGCACATTGTGAGTCATAAGTGACATAGGGGCTCTGGTCCCAGGAGGAGAGCTCATGGTTCATCAATCATCTGGAAGGAACAAAGGAGAGCCGTAGGTGCCTGCACACTACCAAGGAAAACTAAAGAGCCGACACAAAAAAGACTGGTGAATGTTCAATGCAGGTGAACCCCTTTATTAGCCCCAATGCGTTTCAGCTCAAAAGCCTTCTTCAGGGGGTCTTTAGAGGGAGCAAACCTTTCCTTGCCTATGGTGTATACCAACCACTTCTGTTGCAGCATTCAGTGTTCACTGCTATAGTGTTAACTGAATGCTGCAACAGAAGTGGTTGGTATACACCATAGGCAAGGAAAGGTTTGCTCCCTCTAAAGACCCCCTGAAGAAGGCCTTTGAGCCAAAACGCGTTGGGGCTAATAAAGGGGTTCACCTGCATTGAACATTCGCCAGTCTTTGTTGTGTCTGCTCTTTGGTTTTCCATCAATCGTCTGGAAATGAGGCAGTCTTTCTAGCTCTTCAGTGCTTCCTCCCTCTGATTCATTGGAGAGTGGTAAGGGTCTGCTCTGACAATGCGACAACATAGCATACTTCAATCATCAGGGGGATACAGGCAGTGTGATGTTGGTAGAAGACATTCATCCTCTATTGTTGCGGGCGGAAGAGAACCTCAAGGCTCTTTTGGCAGCTCATATAGCTGGCAAGATGAATGTTCAAGTGGATTTTCTTAGTCTGCACTGCCTAGATGCAGGAGAATGGGAACTAAACGCGGCAATATTTTACGAGATTTCCTGCTGGTGGAGTGTGCTGGTCATGGATCTCATGGCCTCCGCCCCCAATGCAAAGGTGAACAGTTCTTCAGCGGTGGCCATTGGAACGACTCTGTAGTTGTTTCCTCCATGGCTCCTAATTCGGCATCTCTTTCAACACCTAGAGGGCCATCCTAGAAAGATACTTCTCATCACTCCAGACTGGCTCTGAAGGCCTCAGGCTTTTGATATTCAATCCCTGGCATCTCCCGAACAGAATCAATTGGCTCTCACAGGGGCTGATCCTGCTGTCTCAAATGGATTGATTCTCACGGCCTGACTCTTGAAAGGGCAAGGCTAGTGAAAGGCTGTTTGGTAGTGGTGGTAGACACTCTTTTGAAAACCTGTAAACGTTCAAAGTCCTTGGCTTATGTCAGGGTGAGGAAACTGAGAGCTGGTGTAGGGACAACGGGCTCCGGGTTTTTTCATCCTCGCTTCCAGATTTTTCTGGACTTCTTGCAGGCCAGACTGGACAAGGGGTAGGCCTTAAATTCCCTCAGAGTTGAGGTGATGACTCTCTCGTGTTACTGGGGTTGCATATGGGGGTTCTTGCTGGCGGCTCACTCAGATGTGGTCCAGTTTCTCAGTGCAGTAAAGCAAGTGCAGCCTCCCTTGCAAGTTATTATTCCTCCATGGGACCTCAACTTGGTGTTATCAACTCTTACATAGTCGCCTTTTGAGCCTCTCTCATAAGCTTCCTTGAAGGACCTTACCTTGAAGGTAGTTTTCTTGGTGGCAATCTGTTCAGTGTGTCGAATTTCAGAGCTCCAAGCTCTATCATGTAGGAGCTCTTTCTAGTCTTCTCTAATGAAAAGGTGGTGTTGAGACCAGTTCCGTCCTTTTTACCAAAGGTAGTGTCACATTTTCATCTCGATCAGGCCGTGACCCTTCCAGTTTTTAATGGTTTGTAGGATACTGAGGAGGATCAGCAGCTACACTATCTGGACCTGCGCGGGACCTTGTGTTGGTATCTTAAGAGAACGGAGTCCTTCCGTAAGTCTGATCATCTCTTTGTTTTGTTTAGAGGACAGCACAAGGGTGAAGCGGCTTCCAAGGCTTCCATTGCCCGGTGCTAAAGAGAAGACTGGTTGAAGGCACATTCGACAAGATCTCAATCGGCCTCTTGGGTGGAGTTTAGGCTACTTCTGCCAGCTGACATTTGCAGAGTCGCCACTTGGTTGTCCTTGCATACTTTTACATGTCATTATCATCTGGATGTGCAAGCCTCAAATGATGTGTGTTTTGGGGCTTCAGTACTCCTGGCCAGACTCACGGGTCCCTCCCAAGATTAGTTACTGCTCTGTACATCCCACATGTACTAGACTGCACTGGAGGGACAATAAGAAAGGCAAAATTAGACCTTACCTACTAATCATCTTTCCTTGAGTCCATCCAGTCCAGTCCAGGACCCCACCTTGTGGGAACAACATTCTGTATTTTGAATCAAAGGAGTACTGGACGAGTCTGGCTGTTTGTCTCAGGAGGACTTCCTTAAGAAGAACATCACAGTACACTGTGGAGTCCTCTTCAATGTTTTCTTTACTTTATGGAAGGTATAACCCTGGCTTCTTGTCTTCTTTTCATCTTGTAAATAGGTCTCACAGTTTTCTCTTCTGCAACACAAGATTTTTTGGGGGGGGCGGGGGGGCTTAGTTTTTGCCCTGGGGTTTGTATACTGGGAATATTGCTTATGTTTGTAACCTTACTTGTTTTCTTGAAGTCTGCTTTGTCAATAGGATACTGATTGCTGGAGCCTATGGGGGGAGCTCTTGTACTTTGACATCAGAAATCTGACACACTCAGTTCCCAGCTGCTGGTAGAGGCTGATAACTCACACGTGCTAGACTGGACTGGATGGACTCAAGGAAAGACAATTAACAGGTAAGGTCTAATTTTGCCATTGAAAATAGTTGTGTTTTGTTGCCTAATTTGATTTTTTTGTGGTGCATAATTAATTCTCTTGTATGCAGAGAGTACATGCTGGCTCTGAGAATTTTCTATTGAACCAGAAATATTTTGGGCTAACAGAATTTAATGGCTCTTTTACTAAAGCTCGCTATACAGCTAAAATATGATTTGGTGTGCGTTAACTACACGCTCAGGCCCACAGTAACAGCTTCTGCAGGGGCATGACAGATGACACATTCTGATTTTTACCCTGCCAATTGCTTGTTAGGGTTCTTAATGGGTGGGTTAGAAGCAGAGAGTGGATGTGGTGAGCACATTGCAGCTAGCATGAGGAGGACATATCATGCACTGTCAATGTTGCAATTAGCGTGGGTGCATTTACCTCCACCTCAATAGGTGGAGGTAAATGCACCCGTGGTAATAGCATGGCCGGCCTGTCCATTGTGCGAGAATGTTGTTTGCATGGGGCCCCGTGCTTCAAGGGGCTGTGCGCCAACAACATCCCGCACATGCTGTTCGGCTCCCAGCAAGACCGGCTGTTCAGTTCCCAGCAGGGCCTGCTGTAGAGGAAGCTAGGGAGCCCTGAGGCCTTGGCTCACCTCTGTACAACCACCTAAGTGAAGAGTGCCTTTTTTCTTTACTTCGGCAGCTGTGTTCTAGTGTAGGCTGCTGGCATGCTGGAGGTTAAAGTGCATTTCGTGTTCCCTGGCACTCAGCATGCCAGCGGCCTAAACTAGAACACAGCTGCCAAAGTGAAGAAAAATGGCACTCTTCACTTCAGCAGCTGTACAAAGGTGAGCAGGGGCTTCTCCGGCTCCCTCTAAAGCCAGTCAGACACACGCAGAGCTCTTCAGGGGGATAAGCTAGGACTGGAAATAACTGATGGGAGGAACTAGGGCTGGAAATGGACTGAGTGGGGGCTAGGATAGGACTGGAAATGGGCTGATTGGGGGGGACTAGGACTTTAAATGGGTTGATGGGGGGCTTGGACTGGAAATAGGCTGATGGGGGCTAGGATAAGACTGCAAATGGGCTGATGGCGGGGTTAAGATAGGACTGGAGATGGCCGATGGGAGGCTACGACTGGAAATGCACTGATGGCGGGCTAGGATAGGACTGAAAATGGCTGATAGGAGGACTAGGATTGGAAATGGGCTGATGGGAGGCTAGGATCGGAAATGGACTGAGAGGGTCTAGGATAAGACTGCAATGGGGGGATAGGACTGGAAATGGGCTGATAGTGGGGAGCTTGGACTGGAAATGGGCTGATGGGGCTAGATAGGACTGGAAATGGCTGATGGGGAGCTAGGATTGGAAATGGGCTGATGGGGGGCTTGGACTGGAAATGGGCTGATGGGGGGCTTGAACTGGAAAGGGGCTGATGGGGGGCTGGAATAGGATTGAAAATGGCTGATGGGAGGTCTAAGATTGGAAATGGGCTGTTGGGGGGCTAGGATTGGAAATGTGCTGGAGGAGGGGCTTGGACTGCAAAGGGCTGATGGAGACTAGGATAGGACTGGAAATGGCTGATGGGGGGACTAGTATTGGAAATGGACTGGGGGGGCTAGGACTGGAAATGGGCTGATGCGGGGGATAGGAGAACGGGACTAGAAGGGAACAGATGCTGGGTAGGGCTGGAACTAGAAGGGAGCTGATGTTGGGAGAGGACTAGAAGGGGATGGGGCTGGGGGAGTGAGGATGGAGAGGGGAAAAGATACTTTGTGTAGGAGGGAAGAAAAATCTATGATTGACTGGGTATTGGGAGAGCAAGTGGGGATTGAGATGGAAGGGTGAAATTTGAGTGGATGAAAAAGGAATAAAGAAAAAAATGGAGAAAAGAGCAAAAGGGGAAAGATCAGTATGTTAAAGCAGATGTTAAGATGACACCGTTGACCACGACCTTCTCCTCATCACCCTCTCCTCGCTTGGCTTCAGGGATTCCGTACTATCCTGGTTCTCCTTCTACCTCTCCCATCGCTCATTCAGTGTATGCTCTGGTGGCTCCTTCTCCTCCCCTACCCCACTCCATGTAGGAGTACCCCAGGGATCTGTCTTGGGCCTCCTCCTCTTCTCTCTCTATACCCAAGGCCTTGGCGTGCTCATTTCCTCCCATGGCTTTCAATACCATCTCTATGCTGATGACTCCAAAATCTACCTCTCTACACCTGATATTTCTCCGGCAACCCAGTCCAAGATCTCTGCCTGTCTTTCGGGCATCGCTGCCTGGATGTCTCATCGCCGATTAAAATTGAACATGGCCAAGACTGAACTCCTTGTCTTTCCACCTAACTCCTCCCCCCACTTCCCCCTCTCTCAGTCCATGTGGATGGATCTACTATCCTTCCTGTTCTCTCGACCCACAATCTGGGGGTTATCTTTGACACCTCTCTCTCCTTTTCTGCTCATATCCAGCTTGTAGCTAAGACCTGCCGCTTTTTTCTCTACAACATCAGCAAAATCCGCCCCTTCCTCTCTGAACACACTACCAAAACGCTTATCCACTCCTTAATCTCCTCTCGCCTTGATTACTGCAACCTACTCCAAGTTATAATGCCCTGTTCAATGTAATTTCAGTTTGTTCAATGTAAACCGCACTGATGCAGAATAGCGCGGTATATAAGAGAATGTAAATAAATAAATAAATAAATAAATACTCCTCGCTGGTCTTCCCGAAAGCCACCTCCTTTCCCTCCAATCTATACAAAATCACGCCGCTCAACTAATCTTCTGCCAACCTCACCATGCCCACGTTACTCCTCTTCTCAGGTCGCTTCACTGGCTCCCTGTCCAATTCCGCATCCAATTCAAGCTTCTCCTGCTAACCTATAAGTGCATCCACTCTATGGCCCCTCACTAACTCTTATCTCTTATCTCTCCCTACATCCCATCTCGAAACCTGCGCTCCGCTAACAAATTACTTCTATCAATGCCTTTCACACGCACTCCGAACTCCCGACTGCGCTCCTTTCACCTTGCTGCACCTTACGCCTGGAACAGCCTACCTGCGTCTGTGCGCCAGGCATCCTCCTTGGCCCTCTTCAAATCCAGATTGAAGACCCACCTCTTCACTGTTGCATTCAGATCCTGACTCCTTCCTCATCTTACCCTAACCCCCATCATCATTTATGACCAAACTACTGACCAAACCGTACCTTGCACAGAACTGACTAATGCTCTTCCTTGCGCAGAACTGACTAATGCTCTATACTGTTCTAACTTATGTTTTGTTCTAACTAGATTGTAAGTTCCAATGAGCTTGACTCTGATGGGCAGGGACTGTCTCTTGTATGTTGGCTACCTCTTGTAGGTCAGCTGTGCAGCGCTGCGTGCGTGGCGCTTTACAAGTGCTGAATAGTAGTAGTAGCAGTAGAAAGAGAGTGGAAAAAAACTAGGAGAGAAGAAAGGACAAATGGAAAGCAGACAATGGAGAGTTAGCAGAAGACATGAAGAAACCAGAAGAAAGTGACTGGAGCAATTGCAACTGAAAAATAAAATGCCCAAAAAACAAAAGGTAGAAAAATACTTTTTTTATTTTAAATGTGTTAACTGGAATATGTCAGCTCTGGGAAATGTGCATCGTTAACATCTTTGCATTTTGTTTAGTACAAGAGGAAATTAATTTATAGTTTTATTTCTCCAGTGTTGCTGTACATTCCAAGTTTGGCTTTTGGGGTTCCAATTTTAATTATTGTCTTCCTATTTCCATTCAGGAGCCGCGAATGCCGGCTGCTGCTAAAATCTTCCTTTCCCCGCAACCAGACCCTCCATCCGGCCTCCCATGGCCAGGAGCCGGCTGTGGGGAACTTCCTGCACCCCTACCTCACCTGTCTCCACCGGCCATTGCCAAAATGCCATGTCCAGGAGGACTTATTCCACCTCTGAGGTGGAATAAATCCCTGTCTAGATCTGAGGCCTCGCCCATGCCCCACCCTCGCTCCACCTACAGAATGCCCCCTCCCACCTCCATCTAGGCCTTCCCGAACAAACCCACTGTACGGGGAGGCTTTTGCCAGGGCCAGCAGGGTGGCGGATAGCGGAGATGCACTTCCCAATGGGACATCCATCCCTGCTATTCGTGGAACAGAATGAGCCTCATAATGGTTGGGTCTGACCGATCTATAGAGATATTCAGTGCTGGTTACTATTTGTATATGAGTACTGAATATCCATTTCCTTATCGTTCCTCCAGTTCAGTCCTCTACCTCTGGGTTGTCAATCTCCTCCTGCAGCTTGGAGACTGGTATGTCAGAATGATGACATCACTGGATATAGCCTGCTGCATTCTCTCCTCCATTCCAGTGTGACCAGTCTCCATGCAGCAAGAAGACTTGACGAGCCTTAGGGACAGGGCTCTCTGGAGGAATTGATAAGGAGCTAGGTGTTAGTGAGGGTCTAATTTGGCTGTCTAATTTGGATATCTGATTGGCATTTTGATTGTTCGTTTTTATTGATCACTGTATCTTTAAAACAAAAAACAAAAAAACCCAAAAAGAAAGTCAGAAAGGATTTGGGGTCAGCGCTCCGTGGCAGGCTTTCCCCCCTGCCCCTGCACTTTCTTTGGGGGTGCTAGCTTAAGGGGCACGTTTCCTTTCTTTACTGCTAAGAGGTGCTCTCCCCCCGGACACTACGGGGGAGAGCCCTTCCTGTAACTTCGGACCTGCTTTACACCGGTGCTGTGAGACAGTGCTGCTGTACTCGGGGATCGCGGTTCCTGACAGAGACAGCTTTCAGTGTCCGCGGCAGCAGTCCTGACCGGTACGCCTTTCACCGGTGTCAGGCTGCTTGACCAAGCTGCGATTTAGTGTACTTCGGGCCCGGAGCGGCTGCGGCTGTTTTTGGCGCCCTTTCTCTGCCTCGGTAAGTTGCAGCGGCCATTTTGAGAACCGCAGAGCAGCCGCGTGTGCATCGAGGGGAGTCCCGATTCTGTGCTTTTCTGCAGTTTCGCTGTTTTGTTTTGTTTTATTTTGTTTTGATTTCTTTCTTGGTTTCTGCCTTTTTATTTAATTTGGGGGCAAGTTTTATTAATTTCATTTCCCCTTCAGCCACTTCTCTGGGTTGGGGGAGGGGCTGTGAGGGGGTTCTCTCTCCCGGGGAGTTGGAGGTGAGAGGTTACCAAAAAATTTTTTTGTTTTCTAGTCCCTGCTGTGGAATAGCCTGTTCTGTCAAAAAAAAAAAATACAGAGGGACAGAGACAGTTAGGTAATACAGGCAGGGGTCTGCATTATGGCAGCTCGACCCCAGTGTATTGTCTGTGGCACGCGACGTGGGACAGTCGCAGAGACTGGGGTGTGCCGAGGATGCGCCACCCTTTCCTCTGCCATGCAGCAGCAGATGGAGCCCAAGCACTCGCCCGAGGCGCAAGGGGCGTCCCCGGGGGCGGGCATTTCTTCACCGCAGTCCCCAGCACATGACTCGGCAATGGAGGAGTTGGCGGGAGCCTCCAGCGCTTCTTTAACAGCGCAGCCGTCGGGCCTTGGGGAGTTCAGCCCCGAGTTTATTTTACTCATGCATCAGGCCTTTTGCCTGCGTCGCCGGAGCAAGGGGTCGGTCGCTGGGGCGTTGTCATCCCCAATGCCGCAGCTGGAAGCGGTGACGGCGGTGGATGAGACTCCGCCGGTTCCTAAACGGATTCGGAAGAGAGACACGGCTTCTAAGGACGAGTGGCCGGAAGCCCATGATCCCGATTGGGATCAGGACATGGAGCCGGAGGATCTCGAGGAATGCGAGATCCCTGAACCCGAGGATCAGGCCAAGATTATTCGGGTCTTCCGCAGGGAGGAGCTGGTGGCCTTAATCATGGAATCCTTACAGATGTTGAATTTGGCTAAACCGGCCGTGGTGGTGGACGATGTTGAAGATCCCGTAATCCAGGCGGTTCGGCAGACACAGGTGGTGTTTCCCGTCCACAAAGTGGTAGACAAAATGATTCAGGATGAATGGGATAGGCCAGAGGCGGGTCTCCGAGGCATTTGGCCGCTCAATCACCTGTATCCTCTGGCTGATACGGACAAGGCCAAGTTCCGGGCTCCGCGGGTAGACGCGGTAGTGTCGGCTGTTACTAAAAAGACCACCATTCCGGTGGAAGGTAGTGCGGCCTTGCGGGATGCGCAGGATCGCCGGGTGGACGGCTTCCTAAAACAGACCTTTGAAGCGGATTCCCTATCGCTGCAGGCCTCCATTTGTGGTGCATGGGTGGCCCGGGCGTGTCTTCGGTGGGTCCAGCGACTCCATCAGTCTTCGTGTATGGCTGATGAGGAGTTGAAAGAGTTGGATCGACTGGAGTCCGGTACCGCCTACTTAGCGGATGTGCATTACGACTTAATCAGAGCACTAGCCAATAGTACTGCTTCGGTGGTAGCCACTCGGCGTTCGGTATGGTTGCGGAATTGGGCAGCAGATGGTCCTTCTAAGTCGCGACTTAGTAAACTTCCCTTTAAGGGTGGTTTGCTGTTTGGCGAGGATTTAGAGAAGTTGGTTAAGGATCTGGGAGAGTCCAAAGCGGGCAGGCTCCCGGAGGATAAACCAAAACCAGCAAAGGCTGCGCAAAGCTTTTGGGGCCAGTTTCGCGATTTCCGTAGATTTCGGTCTGCGCGGTTCGGTAGTTTCCAAAGGGGTCGGTATCAGTCTCGGGCCCAGGGGTTTCGGGGGTTTCGAGGTGCCTCCAGAGGATTCTTCACTACCCCTGTCTCCGCACAACGTAAACCGCAATGAAGTGAGGCGGGTCCCGGCGGAAGGGCCTCCAATAGGCGGGTGGCTTCGGGAGTTTCTTTCCGCTTGGACCCACATCACCTCCGACCGGTGGGTGTTGGAGATAATCCAACACGGCTATGCCTTGGAAATGTCTTGTCCAATACGAGATTCCTTCGTTATGTCTCCTTGCAGAGGCCCCGTGAAAGCGGCAGCTGTTCGCACAACGTTGGACGGGTTGCTTCACTTGGGGGCAGTGACAGAAGTGCCCTCAGCCGACTGCGGCTTGGGTCGATACTCCATCTATTTCGTGCTTCCGAAGAAGGGCGGTACCTTGAGACCCATTCTAGACCTCAAAGCTGTAAACCGTTGTTTGCGGGTTCCGCATTTTCGGATGGAGACGTTAAGATCGGTCCTAGTGGCGGTTCGCCGCGGAGAGTTCCTGACCTCTCTAGATCTTACGGAGGCGTATTTGCACATTCCCATCCGGGAAGCTCACCAACAGTTTCTGCGGTTTGCGCTACCTTGGGGCCACTACCAGTTTCAGGCCTTGCCGTTCGGTCTAGCGACGGCACCACGGACCTTCACCAAAATCATGGTGGTGGTGGCGGCGGCGTTGCGCAAGGAGGGCATTCTGGTCCATCCTTATCTCAACGATTGGTTGATTCGAGCAAAGTCCGTGGAGGAGAATGTTCAGGTGACAGCCAGGGTGGTGCAGTTCCTGCAGAGTCTGGGTTGGGTAGTCAACCCGGCGAAGAGTCACTTGACGCCCTCCCAAGATCTCGAATATCTCGGGATCCGGTTCGACACCTTGTCCGGTTCGACACCTTGTCCGGTCACCTTGGCCGAAGCCCTGAGGTCCCTGGTTCGGAACTTCCTGTCAGTGTCGGCGCCGTCTGCCTGGGATTATCTACGGGTCTTGGGGACCATGGCGGCGACGCTGGAGGCGGTGCCGTGGGCCAAGATACACATGAGACCGTTGCAGCGAGCGCTGCTCCGCCGCTGGTTGCATCAATCCCACTCGTTGAATAAGCGCTTGCCTTGCCCGATCAAGGTCCGGCGATCTCTTCGTTGGTGGCTTTGCCGGTCGTCCCTGGTGGCCGGCATGCTGCTGGACCAGCCCGATTGGACTCCGTTGTTGACGGATGCCAGCCTGACGGGTTGGGGGGCTCACTGTGGAGATCAGTTTGCGCAGGGGCAGTGGACTCCCCGGGAGTTCTCGTGGTCGATCAACCGTCTGGAACTTCGGGCAGTTTTCCGAGCTCTTCAGGCTTTCGAGGAGGTGGTCCGGGGTCGGCCCGTGCGGGTTCTGTCTGACAACTCGGCGACGGTCGCATACATCAATCGTCAGGGTAGCACGGGGAGTGCCGCAATGGAAAAAGAGGCGGACGAGCTGTTCGCTTGGGTGAAGCTTCGGTTGTCCGCAATCTCGGCAGCACACATTGCAGGAAAGGACAATGTCCAGGCGGATTTCCTCAGCAGGGTACAGGTGGAGGCCGGCGAATGGGAGTTGCATCCCGAAGTTTTCGAGCAGATAGAGGCCCGCTGGGGGACTCCGGTCATGGATCTGATGGCAACGTTCCAGTCGGCGAAAGTCGGTTGGTTTTTCAGCAGGCGTCGGGAAAGGATGTTGGAAGGCATAGACGCGCTTTTGCATCGATGGCCGTCGGGGGGTCTTCTATATGTTTTTCCCCCTTGGGCGTTGATAGGCCGGGTGCTCCAGAAAATCAGGGCTCAACCGGGGAAAGTGCTTTTGGTGGCTCCCGACTGGCCGAGGCGTCCTTGGTATGCAGACTTGGTGCGTCTTCTGGACGGCGCGCCCTGGCGGCTTCCGGCGAGAGCGGATCTGTTGATGCAGGGTCCACTTTTCATGCCCCAGGTGGATCGGTTCTCGCTTACGGTATGGCCATTGAGAGGGCTAAGCTGAGGAAGAAGGGTTACTCTTCGGCGGTCGTAGCCACCTTACTTAGGACGCGAAAGCAGTCCACGTCCTTGGCATATGTGCGGATCTGGCGTATCTTTGAAGATTGGTGTTCACGGTGGCAGGTTAGGGCGGCTACGGTGTCCGTCCCGGTGGTCTTAGAGTTTTTGCAAGACGGTTATGATAAAGGTCTAGCGGCCAGTTCCCTGCACGTGCAGTTGGCAGCTCTCTCTTGTTATCGGGGCAAGATCAGCGGAATCTCCTTAGGTACTCATCCCGATGTGAGTCGATTTCTGAAGGCAGTTTCCAGGTTGCGTCCTGCGCGTAGAGTGAGTGTACCGCCGTGGGATCTCAATCTCGTCCTCGCGGCGTTATCCAAGGCTCCATTCGAGCCGTTGCGTCATGCGTCGCTGAAGGATTGGACGTTAAAGACGGTGTTCCTTGTAGCGATTTGCTCTGCTAGAAGGATTTCGGAGTTACAAGCCTTGTCGTGTCGAGAGCCTTTCTTGGTCTTTTCTAGAGAAAAGGTGGTTCTGCGGCCGGTACCGTCCTTTTTGCCTAAGGTGGTGTCTCCCTTTCACTTGAATCAGTTGGTATGCTTGCCCGTTCTGGGGTCAATGCATGGCGGCGAGGCGGATCGTCGTCTCCGTTTTCTAGACATGAAGAGAGCGTTGCATCAATATTTAGCGGTCACGGAGCCTTTCCACAAGTCTGATCGGTTGTTTGTGTTGTTTGGCAGCGTGCGCAAAGGAGAGCCGGCGGCTAAGGCTTCCATTGCCAGGTGGATTAGAGAGGCGATTACATCTGCTTATTTGCTTCACGGTCGGGTGGCGCCCGTAGGATTACGGGCGCACTCCACCAGGGCGCAGGCCTATTCATGGGCGGAACACAGTTTGGTTCCTCCCGGGGACATTTGTAAGGCGGCAACTTGGTCATCATTGCATACTTTCAGCAAGCATTACCAGTTGGATGTCGCGGCGGCTAGCGACGCTCGCTTTGGGTCAGCAGTTTTATCGGCTGGCTCGAGAGGTCCCTCCCAATGATTACTGCTCTGGTACATCCCAGAGGTAGAGGACTGAACTGGAGGAATGATAAGGAAATGATAATTACGCTTACCTGGTAATTGTAGTTCCTTGAGTGATGACAGTTCAGTCCTCCGTCCCACCCAGATGTTACAAGGGGTATTCTGGGCACGTTCAGTGCCGCTGAGTATTACAGGTAGGTCTGTCTTGGTTTCCCTTTCTTTAATGCAGGGGCGGGAGAGAGAAAGTCTTGCCCGAAAGGGACCCGTTACTGTTTACTGTTTACTAGGTTCAATGATTATGGTTCGATACTTATTTGTTGCTCCTTTGAGTCTGCTTTGTTAATAGTTCACACTGGAATGGAGGAGAGAATGCAGCAGGGTATATCCAGTGATGTCATCATTCTGACATACCAGTCTCCAAGCTGCAGGAGGAGATTGACAACCCAGAGGTAGAGGACTGAACTGTCGTCACTCAAGGAACTACAATTACCAGTTACCCCTGTTACCTCCAGGTTATCTCGTCCATGTTCAATGTAAAAACTCATTGTCGTGTGACATTGCAGTATGTTTTTTGTTCAATTGTAAACCGCACTGATTTTAATAGCGCGGTATATAAGAGAAGTAAATAAATAAATAAAATAAATAAATAAATGTGTAATTATCATTTTTTATTTAACTGTGGTGGCCAGCGTTTACAAAAGCAGCTAACCCGTGATGCTGAATATTGACTCATGTGATCTCCTCTTACTGGCAGAAGTGAAGTGGGTGAGGATCATGCAAAATTTGGCTCAGTGTACCATGAGGACTGAGCAAACTCAAAAGTATGCCATGAAATGCAACTAGGCAGAGAAGCTCTCTCTTATGGAGATGTTACAAGCTTCTTTGTACTATAATAATAGATGATGCTGACCTCTAGTCCAGAGAAAAGACTTGCTCTCACTGAAACATCATGTTTTCTTATACATGTAGGCCTGGGGGAATGTTTAGTCAGGGCCCAGGCTTTTGAGATAGCTAGAGGCTAACACTCCAAACCTTGATTTCTGGACTATGTTAAGTGTGGGGGAAGACTTGCTTTCAAGAACCTACCTCTGTTTTGTGTCCCTCTCAATCTTCCAAACATGTTGCCAGGACACTGTCACCTCAACAAAAAGCAATTTCCAGTCAAAGCTGACTGCAGAAATAAAAGATAATTTATTGAACAAAATCTTTTAATCCAGGTTCAAATAGTTACAAGGATGGATAAACCTCCAAACAAAATTCAGCAAAAGAACATGTCAACGGTTGAGAAGCTATAGTGTTGTGCTCGGGGCAAAAAATATTGCTTTTTTTTCAGTTCATTTAGAATTTTATCTCAATTTTGAAGTTTCCATATCATCTTGCTAGACCAATGTGGGTTGTATCCCCCTACCAGCAGATTGGTGGAGACAAAGAATCAATGAAAAGCCCAGATTTCAATGACATTATTCCTATACCTCTGTTTGTCTCAGCCACCAGCAGATGGTAGATGTATTTCTCCTCTCTGAAAGAAAGAAAAAGTCTGATTGATTAAACGCTTGTGAACGACAGCCTGTGGGTTGATCTCTCACTGCAGCGTGACATGGGAAGCACAACTAGACTGCAGTCTTTTCGGTAACCATAGGAGGAGGGAAAATTGGTTCAGTTCCACGCTCTTATCCTGGATAAGATCCTGTTGAGCAGCCAGAAAATTGGAAGGATCTGGAAGGTTGAAAGTATTCAGCAGCCTCACAGAACCTCAACACTCTTTCCCTCCTCCTCTGTTCCCCCTGCTTTCTAATGAAGATTGCAGAAGCCTCTCAGAGGAATCTGCTTGCCAGCCATCTTAAATGCAGTGCTGCCAAGCCACAGAAACAATTTCAGGGGAGTAGAGCTGAACCCAGCATGGATCTTCTGCTTAGGGCTCTGAGGGGGTGAGTACCAAGGCTTGACCTCATCATTGTCCTTGTTGTCCCGATTCTGTCTTCCTGAGATGCAATTCGGGGTGGACTGCTGGTGAACTTTAATGCAGTGTGGTGGTTTCCTGCTGTTTTCTGCACATGCTAGTGGCGTTTTCTTCTATTGTGTGCCGGGCAGTTGTGCAATCTGTATGTGTGTTCTGCCCAAGCGGCTCCAATGCACACTATTTCCCTAGCACCTGTAACATGCATTGCAATAAAAGCGCAGTTAGCACACGCCTTTGGGCTGCTGCAGCCTTAGCGCATGCTGTTGTGCTACTTACCTTAACACTCTATGTCTTCTTCCAGGAAACATGATTGACATGTGGCAAGCGAGGTGCCTCATCTCTGGTCTACATTCTACTCTTTTTGTATGGCAGCTTCTGAGTCATCCCTGGAGGGCCTACTTCGAGCCGGGGGATGCAGTTAGTCCAGCCTTATCTGCCTTAGGGCCATAGGAGAAGGATGGCGCTATAGGTAAGAATATCCAGCCAGCCAGAGGATTCAGTGACCATGCTATGAGCCGCTCATCATTCTCTAGGGGGGTCTGTGGCAGCTATGTCCCCTAGTGTTGGGGGGGGGGGCATTTCCAAGAGAAGAGCTTCCAGATTCAGGGGATTGTCCTCCCCAGAATCCTTTCTTTTTGCAGCAGGCCTAGCCCTTCTGGTGTAGCAGTTGAAATCCTGCGTTCTCTGGGTGTCCCCGGGAGCAGTCTTGTGTGGGGCAGGCTGAGAATGGAAGCCCTCTTCAATTACCCTTGGCTAAGCATCCCTGGCAAGGGTCGCCCCCTGGATATGGGGAACAGCTAGGAGCTGTCCAAGATTTTGACTATGACTCAGATTCAGATGGCTCGGTACTAGGCTCTGACATGGATGAAGAAGTTCTCTCGCCTTCAGAAGATTGTGAAGAGACCGGAGTGATCCACCTATTTCATAAGGACAAGCTGGCAGCATTAATGGCCAGGGTCTCATCTGTCTTTAAACTTACTGGTTGCTTCCTGCACGGATCAGGTGCCAGAGGTACACCCACTCCTTCAAGGGTGTGGAAATCCACTACTGTCCTCCCGTTCCCAGATGTGATCAAGTATATGAGCCAGTTGGCATGGAACTCTTCTGACTCCCTACCTAAGGAGCTAAGGGATGTAAGAAGATATATGCTCTCTCAGAGAAGGATTGGGTTGAGTTGTTGGGCATTCCCAAGGTGGATGTACAGTTCACTGTGGTTATCAGATGGATCAGTCTTAAAGGATTTTCTAGACTGCACAGTAGATTTGTTGTTGTAGAGTCAGTTTGCCCTGGCAGTGACTCTTCTGCAGCTGGTGGTATGTATCAGCCTGATGTCTCAAGCCCTGCTCCAGTGGATTCTGTCTCTTCTGCTGGATGATATTAACTCTCTTTTGGAGTTGGTTGTGGTCTTCCTTTTATTTATTTAACCAGTTTTCTATACCACCTCATCCTTCAATCAAAGTGGTTTACATTATATAATCACTACAAACAGGTACTGAATATATTCCCTTGTCCCCAAAGGGCTCACAATCTGTGTATGTGAGGCAATGGAGGGTTAAGTGGCTTGCCCAAGGCCACAAGGAGTGCCTATAGGACTAGAAACCCTAGTCCCTCCAGCCTGAGATTGCTGTCCCCGGGTGGGACTTGAACCCCCAGCCCTCCAGACTGAGGTTCCATGTCCTAACCACTAGGCCACTCCTCCCACTCAAATGCCATGTATGACCTGGTATGTTTAGCAGCCAGGGATGTTGTCCTGATGATGGTGTCACAGCATTGGTTTTGGATCTGGCACTGGGCAGTGGACTTATCTTCCAAAGCCTGGTTGGCCCAGCTGGCTTTTAAGAGGAAGCTTCTGTCTGGAGCCGAATTGGTAAAGCTGGTGAAGGACCTGGGTGAGACAAAATCTTACTGCCTTCCAGAAAACAAGTCTAAGGGGCCTGTGAAACAGGCTGATGCGCCTTTCTCTTCAGCTTCCACCCATCCACTGAAGGCATGCTGGTCAGATTCCTGGGGGTCTCGGGCCACTTGTCGTTGTCAATCTCAAAAATCTTTCTTCCCCTCTGCTTCCTGAGTTCAGACTCACTCTCAGTTCTTTCATGCTTGGCCCAGGGACTTGGTCCCTTCCAGAGAAGGACCCTCCTGGGCTGCACATTGAAAGTTTGGAGCCCATTCTAGGCTTCGCCTTTTCTTTCAGGAATAGGCCTGGGTTACCAAGGATCACTGGGTGCTAGACACCATTCAACTTGGCCATGTCCTGGAGTACAAACAGCCAATTCCAGATGCCTTCATCATCTCCCCTTGTGGGTCTGCAATCAAAGTGCCTCTGTGCGGGTCACCTTGGACAAGTTGCTGTGCCTAAAGGCAGTGATGCCCATCTTGCTGGACGAGCAGGGCAAGAGCAGATACTCCATCTATTTCATGGTATCAAAAAAGGATGGTTCCTTTCGACCCATCTGGACTTCAAGGGGTCAACAAGCACTTGCACGTCCTTTGCTTCAGAACAGAAACCTTGCACTCTATAATTCAAGCAGTGCACCGAGGGGAATTCTTGGCTTCTGTGGTTCTAGCCAAGGTGTATTTTCATATCCTGATATGGATGGATCAGCATTAGTATCTGCATTTTGCTGTACTTGGCTTTCACTTTCAGTTTGCAGCCCTCCCTTTCGGGCTATCCACCACCACAAGGATGTTCTCCAAGGTCATGGTGGTAGCAGCCACAGCGCTGTGGCACCAAGGGATCTGTGTCCATCCATATCTGGATGACTGGCTCATCCAGGCCCATTCCTTTTAGAAGCATCTCGGGTGGTGTCCCAACTGGTGTCCTTTTTGGAGAGCCTCGGCTCGGTGATCAATTGGGGAAAGAGCCAGCTGCTGCCTTCCCAGTCTTCGGAGTTTCTGGAGTATATTTCGACACTCGAGTGGACAGAGTTTTCCCTGCCAAAGTGAAAAGATTGTTGGATTGCCTGGCACTGCTCTGTGTGCAGCAGGCTCCCAGAGTCTGGCATTATCTTCAGCTCTTCGGATTGATGGCAGTGATCATAGAGATGGTGCCATGTGCGTATGTTCATGTGCAACCGCTCCAGCAGTCCCTGCTGACTCGGTGGTCCCTGAACTCTCAGAAGTTTGAGCAAAGGCTTCTGCATCCATTGATGGTGAAGTCCAGCCTGCAATGGTGGCAGCAGCCTGGTCATCTGAGGAAGGGCGTGCTGCTGGATGATTTCTCCTGGATCTTCCTGACAACAGATGCCAATCTCTCAGGCTGGGGAGGCCATTGCCAAGACTGTATGGCCTAGGGGTGTTGGAACCGCAGGAAAGTGGCATGGTCTATCAACCGCCTCAAGATGAGGCACATCATGTTGGCTGTTCTGTATGAGGGCCAGGCACTTTGAGCTTTTTCAGACAATATCACAATGATGGCTTCTGTCAATCAGCAAAATGGCACGAGGAGTGCTGGGGTAGCTGTGGAGATGTCTCTCCAGTTTGCCTGGGCAGAGAAAAACCTCCTAGCCTTGTCAGCTTGGCACATTGCTGGGGTAGACAATGTGGAAGCAAGCTTTCTCAGCCGGCACTATCTGGATCCTGGAGAGTGGGAGTTGAGTTAGGAGGTGTTGGAGTAGGATCTGATGGCAATGCCAAAGTTTACTGCTTCTTCAGTTGCCACATGGAGACAGGGTATGAGGGCATTGTCACCCTGACCAAGCCTTGGTCATGTCAGCACCTCCTGTACATGTTTGCTCCATGGCCCCTGGTGGGGCATAGGCTTTAGCATATATAAAATGCCTCCCCGGCAGGATTTTTCTGGTGGCCCCATATTGACCAAGGAGAGCATGGTTCAGAGACCTGACGTGGCTTCTGCAGGTGCCTCCTCTTGGGTTCCCTCCGTCCTGGGCCTATTGTGGCAGGGACTGGTCATCCTGGAGGATCCAGCTCCCATTTTGTTTACGGCTTGGCTGTTGAAAGGAGATGGCTAGCACATAAGGGCTACTCTCCAGTGGTGGTCTCTACTTTGCTTGGATCTCAGAGGAGGTCTACCATGCTGGCATACATGTGGCTCTGGTACCTCTTTGAGCGATGGTGTGGTGCTCGGCAGTTGGCTCATGAGGCAGCCAAGGGGCCATCTTCTAAGGATGGCCTGAAGAAGAGCCTTTCCCTTAGCTCCCTGAAAGTTCAGTTGTCAGCTTTGTCCTATTTCCGAGGTCTGGTGGCTGTTAAGTCTGTGGCCTTGCACCAGACGTCTCAGTTTTCTTCAGGGGCTTTAGGATCTGCTTCCTCCCCTTTGGTCCATGATCCCTGCCTGGGATCTGTGTCTGGTATTCAGGGTCCTGATGTCGGCAACCTTTGAGCCGTCAAAGTATTCTATTTTGAAGGATTTGACACTCAAGACAGTCTTCTTGGTCGTGATTTGTTCCGCAAGGTGGATTTCCAAGCTGCAGTCTCTGTCTTGCTAAGATCCTTATCTGTCTTTTTTAAAGGAAGCTGTTTCCATTCAACCTGTGCCTTCCTTCTTGCCTAAGGTGCTTTCTCTCTTTCATGTGAACCAGGTGGTCTGTCTGCCCTCCCTCTCAAAGGAGTGATGTTGGGGGAAAGATAAGAATCTTCTCCAGGTAGATATCCGGAGGGTGTTCCTCTGGTACCTGTAGGTCACGAATCCTTTTCATAAGTCCAACCATCTTTTTGTGCTGTTTGCTGGCCCATGCAAGGGTGAAGCGGTGGCCAAGTCAATTTTGGGGTGCTGGATTAAGGAGGCTCTTGCCTTGGCATTTCTGTTATGGAACCAGCCAATTCTGGGGGGTTTGTGTGCTCATTCTACCCAAGTACAAGTGTCCTTATGTGCTTTGTAGCATTGTAGCAAAGCAAAGCAAAAAGAGGTTCCATCTTCACTTTTGTCCTTGTTTTCAGCCACTCAGGCAGAGGGTCAGAGCTGCATAGGAGAAAGGATTTGAACTCTGAGGAGTAAGGTCCTGAAGTTTCAAACTAGTCCAAAAAGAAATGAAAAAAGGAGAATGTAATGCTTTTTTATTCATGCTTGCCAGATCAGTCCAGACAAGTGAGTCAGCCTCTTCTCCCAGCAGATAGAGACAAAGCAACACTGAGTGGATAATTAGGCTAGAGCATCTTCGTGAGTCTCCTAATTTTGCATTTTCTCCAGTAGAAGGCAAGGCAGGCTAGTGCAGCAAGGAAGGAATGGGAAAACACTGAAAACTTGGCCTTGGAGCACAGGAGAGCAGGGGGCAGGGGTTGGCACTGTACAGGCAGCTCTGGGTCTTGTCTCCCTAGGGATCTTTTCTTGCAGTGGGATAAGAGGTGCTGAGCCACAGTTCCAGATGCACCAGGAGCTGTTGATGGTGGGAGTAACTTCAAACTGGGAGATTTAAATTTGATTGATCTTGGTTTCCTCTGTGTCACAAACTTATAGCTTAGTGGTGGCACATTGGGGCATTTAAATTCAGCTATCAGCAGCTGTAAGGAGGATTTCTACTTTTGCTCTCTCAGAAAAAGAGGAGGCAGTGCAACAATGGACAGGGACAGATGCTGCAGTATTTGTGGTGAGAAGGATCCCTCTACAGTGGGTGGCTCAAGTGGGTGGCTCATTCTGTAAAAGGTGCAATGGAGAGTTGTGGTAGTGCAGTGGCATTCCCCTTCATCAGGAGATAAGGAAAGAAAGATCCAAACCCAAACTTTTCCCTGAAAGGCTAGTGGAGCCCATGATACAAATAAAGCAGCCAGACAACCCCCTCAATGGGGAGGTGCAGCATCAGAGGTGGTGCATATCATAACTTACTTGTTTGCCCCGGAGTTTATCATTCTACTACATAGGTCATAAATCACAATGGGGCAGGGGGTATGGGCCCCTCTCATCATAGCCTTACAGGTTCCTGGGCAGAAGCAGAAAGACTCTCTGGATCTGCGCCCACTGGCCCAATGCCTGAGAAGAGGATGGTAGAGCGTAGGATCCCTAGCAAGGTGGACCTCATCAAGTAGAGGGTCCCCCTTAGATGAAGAGGAATGTTCCTCAAGTAGCACAGTGTTCAGACAAGAAAAACCAATAGGGCTATGCAGCAAAGACTCAGATTTGTTGAGTCTATTTAATAAGGACAAGCTGCCAATACTAAATATATAAAGTAGTGAAAGTTTTGAAAATATAAGCTGACCCTGAGCAGCAAGCTAAGGTAGCAGGAGATCCTGCAAGGAATGTGCAGGCCACAGAAGACTTCCCTGGTGCATTAGTCCATCAAAATTATGGTGGCAATTGAATGGTAACAGCTGGGGTCAGGAATAGCAACAAGGGTCCTGGGCAATCACTACCTTTGGCCAAAAGAAGAAGTTGATAAATTTCTGGCCAGGCCAAAGGTGGATGCCCGGTATCAGCAATATCAAAAAAATACTACAATCCCAATGGAAGACAGAGCTTCATTAAGGGATATCCAGGACAGAAAGCTGGATGCATTAACGAAGCAGCCCTTCATAATCTTGGGACTATTTATTTATTTATTTAACAGCTTTTTTTTTTTTTTTTTTTTTAATACTGCTTTATCCTTCAGTCAAAGCGGTTTACACTGAAACAGAACATTTACAATGAACAGGGAAGTCAACTTTGATTTGATATATGTAATTGTGGGGCACCTATGTACAGTTTTATATAAGGGGATATGAGGCAGGGGAGGTTGAGGGTGTTTAAGAAGGAGAAATTAGGCCTTACCTGCTAATTGTCTTTCCTTGAGCTCTCTCCGGGCCAGTCCAGGGAACATTAAGGTCCAGTCTTTCAGTCCTCAGCAGCTGAGGACTGACAAACTAGAAGTTTTGCTGACAGCTTAAGCCACTCCCCTTGATGCCAGTGTTCCAGTCTTGTATTAACAAAGCAGCTTAACTCCCATAGTGACAAAGAGAACTAAAGCACCAAAGAACGCAACCAAGAAAAACAGACTTACCGGAACTGATAACTTTCTACATTCTCCAGACATGGACTGCACACGCCAACGCAATGTGAGCCGATTACTTAATTTCCCTCTTTTGATTATTACCTTTCATCTTATTTACGAATTTCCTTTTGCTTCTCTTTATCTTTTTTTTTTTTTTTTTACTTATTTGTTCTTCTGCAGATTACTGAGACAAACATATTGCTCACGCTCTTGCGCTCAGAAAGACCAAAAACCGAGGACGAAAGTCCTCCTTCAGTGAAAAACCTGGGTGGGCCCTGGACTGGCCCGGAGAGAGCTCAAGGAAAGACAATTAGCAGGTAAGGCCTAATTTCTCCTTCCTAATCGCTTCTCCGGGCCAGTCCAGGGAACATTAGGGCAGTACCAAAGCAGTACCTAAACTCGAGAGGGACCCACTAGACCTGCAACAATGGCCGAGGCTCCCACATTCGCATCCCGTCTGGTGAGAACATCCAACCTGTAATGTCTAGTGAAAGTATGCAGAGAAGACCACGTAGCGGCTCTACAAATATCCACTGGAGGAACTAACGCAAACTCCGCCCAAGACGCCGCTTGAGATTGCGTGGAGTACGCTCTGAGCCCCACTGGCGGCTCCTTCCCCCCAGCTTCGTAAGCCACCACTATAGCGTGCTTCACCCATCGGGCAATCGAGGCTTTCGTAGCCGCCTTACCCTTACGCTGGCCCACAAACAGTACAAACAACCTATCTGACCTGCGAAAATCCTTAGTGATCTTAAGGTACTTCCTCAGTACGCGGCCGAGATCCAACTTTCTGAGAGCGCGATCCATCGGAGAACCGGATAGATCGGAGAAAATCGGCAACGCCACCGACTGATTCACATGAAAAGAGGACACCACTTTAGGCAGAAACGAAGGAACAGGCCGCAACATCACCTTCTCCGGCAGAAATTGAAGGTACGGCTCTCGACAAGATAAAGCCTGCAAATCCGAAATTCTCCGAGCCGAGCATAATGCTACCAAGAAGGCCGTCTTCCAGGAAAACTCTTTTAAACTTACCGCGGAAGCGGACTCAAAAGGTGGTTGCGTTAACGCCTCCAGCACCACATTCAAATCCCAAGGAGGTACGATGTTGCGCAATGGAGGCCTGATGATCTTGGCCGCCCGAAAAAACCGCTGCACATCTCCATGTGCTGAGATACGGCGATTCAGCACCAAACCTCGAAAACAACTCAAGGCCGCCACATGCACCTTCAGGGTGCTGAGAGTTAAGCCTTTATCCAAACCATCTTGAAGAAACAATAGCAGTTGCGGCAACGCCGTAGACATTGGCTCGAAGCCCCGATGTGCACACCACTGTTCAAAAACGCGCCAGATGCGCACGTACGCCAGTGAAGTCAAAGACCTCTTGGATCGCAACAAGGTGGAGACAACAGAATCCGAGTAACCCTTGCGTCTTAACCGATCCCTTTCAAGAGCCAAGCCATAAGCAAGAAGCGATCCACCTGCGGCATCAACACGGGACCCTGGCTTAACAGATTGCGCCGGGATGGAAGTCGCCAAGGAGAATCTATCAACAGCCGCACCAGGTCTGCATACCACGGCCACCGGGGCCAATCCGGCACAATGAGAATCACCGTTCCTCTGTGACCCGCTATGCGCTGAACGAGCCGACCGAGCATCGGCCACGGCGGAAAGACATACAGAAGGGTGTCCAGCGGCCAGGGTTTCACCAGTGCATCTAGGCCTTCCGACATGTATTCCCTGCGCCTGCTGAAAAAACGAGACGCTTTGGCATTGTCGAACATAGCCATCAGGTCCATCGCCGGCTGCCCCCAGCGCACCGTAATGTCGTGAAACACAGCCGCATTCAGTTCCCACTCCCTAGGGTCGAGAACATTCCGACTGAGATAATCTGCCTGCACATTGTCCTTGCCTGCCACGTGCGCCGCTGATAAGGCTACGAGATGATTCTCCGCCCAACACAACAACTCCTGGCTCTCCTCTAGTAAAGGTAGACTCCTGGTACCCCCTTACCGATTGATGTATGAAACGGTCACCGCATTGTCGGAAAAAACTCGGACCGCCGCCCCTTCGAGCAGGTGCCCAAAATGTAGAAGTGCGAGGCGAACGGCACAGAGCTCTAACTGATTGATCGACCACGAGCTCTCCACCTGGGACCAGAAGCCCTGTGTCACCTGAGCCTGACAGTGCGCACCCCACCCCGAGAGACTGACGTCTGTTGTCAGCAGCACCCACGCAGGATCTTGTAAGGGAACCCCTGCTCGAGATAACTGGGATCCAGCCACCACAGCAGACTCTTGCGCACTGGGTCTGGACAGATCAGCCTTTGTGAGAGATGATGAAGCTGTGGTGACCACCTGGAAAGCAACGCCTGTTGGAGAGGCCGCATATGCGCTCTGGCCCATGGAACCAAGTCCAGGGCCGCCGCCATGGACCCCAAGAGCTGCAAATAGGTCCACGCCGAAGGAGCCGAAATCCTCAAAAAAGCTTGCACTTGTTGTCCAATCTTTTGAACTCTGCTCTCGGGCAGAAAGATCGAACCCCGTTCTGTGTCAAAGAAGGCCCCGAGATAAGTGAGCTGTCTCACCGGCTGCAACTGACTCTTTGCTTGGTTGATGACCCAACCGAGCCGCTCCAAGAGCTGAACCACCCGAACTGTTGCCACGACTGCGTCCGCCCGGGAATCGGCCCTGATTAGCAAATCGTCCAGATAAAGGTGCACCCGGACCCCTTCCTTCCGCAGGGCCGCTGCCACCACCATCATCACTTTCGTGAAGGTGTGAGGAGCAGTTGCAAGCCCAAAAGGCAATGCATGAAACTGAAAATGACCCATCGGGAGGGCAAATCTCAAAAATCGTTGATGATCTGCTCTGATGGGAATGTGCAGATAAGCCTCTGTGAGATCTATGGCTGAGAGGAATTCTCCCGGTTGCACCGCCCAAATAACGGATCTTAGCGTCTCCATCTAAAAATGCGGAACTCGCAAGGCGCGATTGACGTGCTTGAGATCGAGAATTGGCCGAAAAGATCCTTCTTTCTTGGGGAACACAAAATAAATCGAGTATCGACCTAAGCCGCACTGGTCGCGAGGAACCGGTACCACCGCCTGCAGTTGTACCAAGCATTCTAGCATCTCGGAAATTGCCTGCATCTTTGGACCCGGAGCACAAGGGGACACCATAAAGTCCTCTGTCAACGGGTAAGCGAAATCCAGCGCATACCCCTCTCGAACAATCTCTAGCACCCATTTGTCAGAAGTTATGGTTGCCCAGGCCGAGAGAAACTCCTGCAAGCGGCCTCCCATAGGTACCTCCGCCTGGACCGGCCGACCTTCATTGCGACTTCTTAGCTGTGGACTGTTGAGAATTGAAGTAGTTCCTACCGAATCCTCTAGCTCCACGAAAGGACTGCCCCCGAGAGCCAAAGCGGCTTCTGGGATAGGGAAGAAATCGAGCACCTCGAAATCTACGAGAATCTCTACCTTGTCCCCACTGCATCGCTCCCCCTCTAGGAGCCTTTGGCCGATCCTCTGGCAAACGACCATCTTTGGAATCACCAAGATCCTTAACAATCTTTTCCAAAGCTTCTCCAAAAAGCAACTTCCCTTTATAGGGGAGCTTACTGAGCCGCGACTTAGAGGAAACGTCAGCTGCCCAATTTCATAACCACAGAAAACATCTGGCTGCCACTAAGGAAGCCATAGACTTTGCGGCAATTCGAACCAAATCATAGAAGGCATCTGCCAGGTAAGCCGCTGCTGACTCTAGCTTTGCCCCCTCCGCGGAAGACACTTCAGCTGAATCAGCAGCGACCTCCCCCTGGAGCCACCGGATGGACGCTCTGGACACATACGCTCCACAAATGGAAGCTTGCAGAGCTAGAGCGCTAGAATCAAATGCCTGCTTCAAGAGAACCTCCAACTTACGATCCTGCAGATCCTTAAGCGCCGCCGCGCCCTCCACTGGAATCGTTGTCTTCTTAGTTACCGCTGAAACTAAGGCATCCACTTTAGGCATCTTTAACAACTCTCTCTCCTCCTGAAGCACTGGGTACAGGCGACCTAAAGCGCGACTACCCCTCAAAGTAGCCTCGGGACATTCCCACTCAGACTCTATCATTTGCTTAATAACGCGGTGAAACGGAAAACAGCGTTGCTCCGCTTTAAAGCCTTGTAACAATGGATCCTCCAGCGGTTCCTGTGACATGGAGGGCATCAGAATGTTCAGAGCAGACAAAGACTGAGATATTAGCGCTCCTAGTTCCTCCTTGCGAAAAACCCTAAAGACATTAGGATCTTCGCCCGGCGCAATTTTATTTTTATTTATTTATGCACAAATTTGTATCCCGCTGCTTCCAGTGATCAGCAGCGGTTGCAAAACAAGGTAAGGCTGGTTGTACTGGCCAGCAATTAGGGGTAGGTACAATTCGATTAGAGAGGTGGGTAGCACACATAAGAAGAGTTACAGATTTACAGTTGATTGATGTTAGGACTTTACACAAGGTGCTCAATTTCCCCCTCTTCAAGCTCCCCCAGCTAAGGATCCAAGCCTGCCTCAGAGAGGAGCTCACCCTCCTCTCCTAACTGAGGCTCCACGCTCAGCGACCCTGTTGGCTCCACACTAGACAGCTTATTTAAACCACTCTGAGAAGAGCCCTCTCCCGGGTCTACCGCAGCCCCTTCAGGATGCACTAGCTGTCCCTGCCGGGAATTGGGAGCAAATCCAGCCTGTGAAGACTTCAGCAAAAAAGCCCGATGCAGCGCTAAAATGAACTCGGGGGAAAAAAGTGCAGAGAGACCCTCCTGAGCTTCAGGAGGCTTCTGCTGAGTCTGAACCACCGCCGGAGCTTCCTTACTAGACTTAAGAGTTTCTCTTTCCCTGCTTGTGAGGACCCGTGGGAGCAACAGATGGCTCCCCTAAGATGGCAGCCGTTCCCACCTTTTCTGAGGCGACTGAAGGCCTTTCTGTCTCTCCAGGCTTATTATCCATATCTTCCGAACGGAGACTAAATGAAGGCGCAGAGAAGAAAAACGGACCCGACGCGCTCCGAACCACACTGCCTCAAAGAACTTACCGCCGCAGATCCACGTAGCTGAGGGAACCCCCGCCGCAACGAGACTGCACAGCCTAACTCAAGGAAGGCCTCCTCCTGCCCCGAAGGCTCCGGTGATTTGAGCGTAACAGCATAGAGCTCTTTCCCGCCCCCCGCTGCTAGCGGGGTAAGAGAAAATGCGGCGGTTCAGCAAGGAGGATGGCAACTGGGGCTCCCAGGACCAGGCCTCCGCCAAGATAGCTACACGCCCAGAAGAATGCAGGCTCTGCACTCTCCTGCTGCCTAGAACCGGCAGCAATGGGCCGTCACGTTAATATTGTATGTAGCTTAATTAATTAATTGACCTTATAGCCAAGGGGAATATAGCAGCCATCAGCCCTGCTAGAGCCAGCGCACTTTCCAACTCCTGTCCAAAAATAACCAAAACATTCCTCTCTGTTAGGGAGACTGTCAGCCACGACGTCCTGTTCAGCTGCTGAGGACTGAAAGACTGGACCTTAACATTCCCTGGACTGGCCCGGAGAAGCGATTAGGAAGAGGAGTTTGAGGGGAGAGGAGGGAACAGATCAGGGTTATGTTAGAGGTTGGCATTCTCTGAAAATATGGATTTTAAGGGCTTTCCTGAAGGAAACTGTATTGGTTGTAGCTCGTAGGCTTTGTGGGGTAGAGTTCCATAGTAGCAGTGCGTAGAGAGAGAATGCTCTCTTAGATGTAGTGGTGTTGGTTCTTGTGAACATCAGCGGAGTCTGTAGCATGTTCCTTGAAATGGTTCGTCGCCCTCTGTTGTCAGATGTGATCTTGATCAGGGTTTGTAGGTGTGGTGGTGCAGAGTCATTGAGGATTTTGAATGTTGTGAGGATGGATTTGAATTTTATACATTTTATCATGGGGAGCCAATGTAATTGCTTTAGGAAAGGAGTGATGTGCTCTGATCTTTTTGCATTGAGGAGGATTCTTGCAGCTGTGTTGAGTGCAAGTTGGAGAGGATGGGTGGTTGAGTTTGGTATGCCCTGGAAGATGATATTACAGTAATTAAGGTGAGAGAATATAGTTGCTTGGAGGACAGAATGGAAGTCATACTCTGATAGGAGTGGCTTGAGGTTCTTGATTGTTTTTAGCTTAAAATATATGTTCTATGTAACATGTCGTATATTTGAAGATAAGGTGTTGATCCAGGGTAACTCCAAGGTACCGTAAGTTTTGTTTCACTTGGATATATGTTCCATCGATAGGTATGGTGGGTGGTGACATAAAAGTAGTGTCTCGTGAAGAACATAGCCTCGGTCTTCTTGATATTAATGTTCAGGTTCTGACTTGAACCAATTTCGAAGTTTGGAAAAGCAGCTTGTAATGGGTGTGATGTTGATCTTGTTGGTGTGGAAATCATTACCTCATCTGCATAGATGTGGTAAAGGATGTTGCAGGACTTAATTATGGTACATAATGGTTGCAGGAAGAGGTTGAACAGTAAGGCTGAGAGGGTCAAACCTTGAGGGACTCCATGGGTTTGTGTGTATGGGGATGAATTTGTCTGGTCTATTCTGACTTGTAGTTTATGGTCTGTCAAGTAGGATTTAAACCAGGAGAGGGTGGTGTCTGATAAACCAATAGATTGTAGTTGTTGTATTATGAGGTCATGTGGGATGGAATCGAACGCTGCTTTAATGTTCAAAAATATGAGAATAAAACCGGATTTGGGTTTAGTTGGATCTAGATACAGTAGGGCTCTAGATACATAGCTCCTATAGACTGCATAGTCTATAGGAGGTTAGCTAACCCTTCAGGGGGTTCAGTCCTAGGAGAGCTAAAAGTTCAGGTAAGCAGTCTTCTTCCAAGGCTCAGGGAACAAAGTTTGGAAGCCGAAAAGAGATCTCCAGCCCAGAAAATGAGTTATGCAATGACACACAGTGAACCTACTGAGAGGTAGTTCCAGTCAGAGGTGACCTGAGGGAGTACTACCAGCAATGGGCTCTGGTGACAGTGGACCAGTGGGAGCCGGTCATAGTTAGGGAAGGCTAAACCCCAGTTCTGAAGTCACCTATTCACAATACGTTTATGGTGTGTGAGTGCATCTCTCTTGCATAGGTCACAGGCATAAGGCAGACTTTGCCTCATCTGCCAAGACTGTGAGTCATAGTGGCAGTGCTAAGAGCAGAAGAGCACACAGGCTGATATTCAAAATACAGTCCTGAATTAAGGAGGACAGTTGCAGCTTGATGTCAGGGGTATAAATACAGCCCTACGAATCCTTCATTTTTGCATGGAGACACAGCTCTGTGATAGCAGTTGAAAGACTGGGGGAATAGCTTATGTCTCCGGCCTTGATGGAAGCATATCTGCATATACCTATTATATACATTTCCAGAAGTATCTCAAATTTGCAGTTCTGGGCTTTCATTTTCAGTTCCAAGCCTTGCTATGTGGGTTGGTAATAACACTGCAAACCTTTTTCAATGTTTTGGTGATTGTGGCGGCATACCTGAGGAAAGAAGAAATAGCAGTCCATCCCTACCTGGAGGACTGGTGTTAAGGTCGAAGTTGGAGGAGGAAAGTTGTTGATTCACAGCCAGAGTGATACAGCTTTTGGAATCCCTTGATTGGGTAGTGAACTGGGGCAAGAGCAGCTTTGAGTCAGCTCAGATACTGGAGCATCTGGCGACTCTTTTTGATACTGGAGGGGATATGGTTGCGTTGTCGCAGACAAGAATAAGAAAGCTGCAAGAACAATTCTGAGACTTCTTGGGACAAATTACTCTGCAGGCAAGGTCATACCTCCAAGTGCTGGGCAGCATAGTATCAGTTATAGAAGTGGTAGCATGGGCCTGAGCAAATATGTGCCTACTTCAGAAAGCATTACTGATAAGACTGAAGCTGAGCTCCCGGGCATATGAAGACGGACTGCCATTGACTTAGAAAGCCTGCAGTGGTGGCTGCAGGAAGAAAAGCTAAGTAAAGAAGTCAGAATGGAAGTTTGACCATGGGTCACCATATCAGCAAATGCGATATTGGAAAGCTGGGGGGCATTCTGCCAGAAGCAGTAGCATAACCCAGAAACAGATTGGAAGCCAGGGCATTCAGATAGTGCTGAAAGAATTTACCAGGCAGTACTGGTACTCTCAGACAGCGTCACAGCAGTGGCATATGTCAACAAGCAGGGAGACACTAGAAGCTTAGCAATGGCAGAAGTGACGATGGCATGGATAAAAGAGCATCTGCTAAATTTCTCCATGATGTACATACAGTAGTGGATTTCCTCAGCAAATATTCACTAGATCCAGGCAAGTGGGAACTGACCAATGAAGCATTCCGGTGAATAGCACCCAGATGAGAAATGCCCACAT
Source organism: Ichthyophis bannanicus (assembly GCA_033557465.1). Classification (NCBI taxonomy): domain Eukaryota; kingdom Metazoa; phylum Chordata; class Amphibia; order Gymnophiona; family Ichthyophiidae; genus Ichthyophis; species Ichthyophis bannanicus. Next base: position 355,828,464 of record CM066038.1, on the reverse strand, counting down.
GGGACTCGATGACAACAGGAAAGAATTCCAAAGTGCCAAATTACTTCAGCCACTGAGATTAAGGATCGAAGGGAGTGGATGCTCCGTTGCAGAAGTAGCCGGAAAAAGGGCTGTTGTATGTGTCTCTCCCATGGCTGCAAGTAGGCTGGGTAATATGAAGGATATTGGGCTATCTGGGGTCATGGTACTAGAGCTTTAGACTGGTGTAGAAGGTCATGGTATGCAGATTTAGTCAACATTCAAAGGGCAGTTCTGCTGTACCTGGGTACCAGGAGAAGTCCCCTGGGTCAGGGTCCAGTCCTACTGGAAGATCCTGCCCCATTCTCACTCACGGTCTGGCTCTTGAGAGGAAAAGACTGAGAAGAAAAGGATGTGAGCAGGCAGTCATCAGAACTATCCTATAGGAAAGGAAAGGATCAACCTTCATATGATATTCAAGAGTTTGTAAATTTGTTGAGAGCTGGTGCCAGAAGAGGCAGGTGAATCCATTTAGGACTACAGTTGCAGAGATTTTTGTGTTTCTGTAGAGGGGGCTGAAGAAAGGGCTGGCAGCAAGCTCTTAAGAGAACAAGCAACCTTGAATACTTCAGGATTAAGAAGGAAAACAGACCAGCCTTCAGCCACCCGGATGTACACTGGTTCTTGAGAAGGGTAATACATCATAGCCCCAGTACCACACTAGGATCTGATGTAGGGTAATACATCAAGAACCCAGTACTACACTGGGATCTGAATCTTTTTCGACAGTCCCTGGTAATGCCTCCCTGTGAACCCTTAAAGAGACATCTGAAGGATTTACCAGGAAAGCTATTTTACACGAGTAATAACATTGCAAGACAAGTCTCACAGCTGCAGGCATTGTCATGAAGGGAATCATACTTGGTCATCTAAAAGGAGAAAGTGATACTGAATATGATACCATCATTCCTTCCAAAAATAGTGTGGCCTTTGTGTCAAGTAGGGCGGGGCAGGTGGTCCAGGCTCCTCTTTTTTTTCACCTGTGTCACCAGGGGCTGAGCTTTCTCTCAGAAACCACACCTCTCCTGCTGGGTGAGGCATAGCAAAAACATCTCTCCTCCATGAGATTACAATTTATGCTCACAAAATGTTTCCCCGGAGGTTGGGATGAGTGGCTGGTGCTGAAAGAAGGTTAATGCAAAGGGGAGGGAGTGGTATTGAGAAACACCAGGCAGAGGTGAGCTATTTAACAAAATGTTATTTATTTGTTGAGGTGAAGTAGGTGAATAGTAAATAAGAATTGGAAAACCAAAGTAGTTTAAAACACATAAGCAATTCAAACAAAAGTAAATAATAGTAGCCAACTGGATTAATGTAGCATTACTCTCAATTTGCAAACAATTGACGCAGTTTCACTAGGATAAACTCAACCATTTTCTCCCTCTCAAAGCTCCCTTTAAGCAACCCCTTTCCAGTTCTTTGAAGGAAATGTAAATTCAAACTATCTTGGCTGTCACAACCCAAATTGTGTGTGTATTGTCACTTTAATGAAAGTATCTGTGTCCCTGGGACCAGTGGTGGGATTCAAAACCGCCTAGGAACCGATTCACTTGGTGGTGGGAATCAGCTGGGTTGCACAGATTCACAAGAACCAGTTCCTAGTGTTTCCCGTGTTCACCGAACCGGTCCCTACAGGTTATGTCACTGCTGCATCTGTACTGGCGAAATTCAAAACACCCAACAGTATTTTGATGGCATCAGGGGCTTCTCCTGATGCAGTGATCTCCCAGATGTCATCAAAATACTGTCAAGTGTTTTGAATTCCACCAGTGCAGATGCAGCAGTGACACAACCTGTTGAGACTGGTTCGGTGAACGTGGGAAATGCTAGGAACCGGTTTGTGCCAACCAGTTGAATCCCACCACTACCTAGGATCCTTCAGTTTGATGCGTATCCTCTACCGTGCACATCGAACTGTGACTCCCACACAGCTGGTACCACACCTGTCTCTTCTGATGTTGCTCCTATCTGCTGTCACTCTCTGGTGCAGGTCTGGCTATGGTCTCCCTGCAGAGGCTTCTCAGCTTCTCTTCTCTGTTAGGTTCAAATTTTTGTGAAAGTTCTTCACTGAGATCCTGCGCAGTTTGTCTCTTTCTTCACAAGCTGGATCGCCAGACTCTACTGTCCCTCAGCTCTCTGTCTCTGGCCCTCTGATCAGTTCCTGCCTTCAGTAGTTACTGGTCTCTCCTGTTACTCCTGTCCTGTCCCTACTACAAACGGATGCTCCTCCAGTTTCTTTTCTCCGTGCATCATCACTGTCTGCTCTTCTCAGCACCATGCCCATTGTTTACCTTCTGGCTGTTGGTTTCTTCTTTTTCAGGCACTCTGACTGGCTGCCTTTCTCTTTCCTTAGCACTTCACTGAGACTGATGTCTTGGCTGTTCTCTTCAGGCATGTCTGTCTTCTTTCTGCTGGATTAAATTTTCTTCTGTCACTCCCAGCTTTTCTCTGCTTTCTGGCCCACTCACTTACTCTTCTGCTTTTTGTTTCTGGGCATCCCTCTTCTTCCTCTCTTCCTTCAGCTCAACTCCTCCCAGCTCCACAGGTTTCTGTATTCTGAGCACATAGACCTTTTGATCTTCTGTTTCTTCAGCACATGCCCCATAGGTTTTCAATCCAGTCCTCCGGGAACCCAAGGCCAGTCAGGTTTTCAGGATTCCCACAATGAATATGCATAAGATAGATTTACATGCAATGAAGGCAGAACATGCAAATCTTTCTCATGCATATTCATTCTGGAAATCCTGAAAACCTGACTGGCCTAGGGTTCCCCAAGGACTGGGTTGAAACCCCCTGAATGCCCTCTGTATTCTTCTGTGGCAGGGACTGAGTCACACGGGTCTGTCACTGATCCATTTCTTCTTCTTTGAGCTTCCATATATTGTTTTTGATGTCACTGTTCCTCTCCTGGTGTGGGGAGGGTTTTCTTGCTCCTCTGATGCAGAGATGCCAAGATGCTAAGTTACCCAGTTCCAGGAGTGAGATTTTAAGCCAGTCCTAGTTTTCTCACAATCTCATTCTGATGCATTATGGGACTTGATGCACTGATGCCAATGGGTAACATCAGGGACTACAACTACCACTCTGCATTGCAAAGCAAATTTAAAACCCAAACTGGCAAAAAAAAGCTCACTCCTGGAACTGGGTAACTTGGCAACACTGCTGATGTCAGGGCCCTTCCTGTCACAAGATTCCAGAGTGCCTTCCTGTGGCTAATCCTGCTGGCTGGAGTTTAGGTAGGCTTGCTGTCAGTGCTGGAGGGGGAACCTTTAATTTTCTGTCACTGCTCCTATAGGGCTCTTCAGGGCTGAACTTCCTCTCTATCAGGCTGCCCTGGCTGTGGAGCTATCTCTCCCATTTTCTTGCCGCTAGGGTTGCCAACTTTTTCACCGAGAAAAACCCGACACCTGTGGCTCGCCATGCTCCACCCATTCTCCGCCCCTAGTCCCACCCCTGCCCCGCCCCAGCCCCACCCACAAAAATTACCGAGGATACATGTAGGCTAACTTCCTTGGTCAGATAATAATTAAACTGGGAACCCCAAAATCCAAACATGAAATGTACAACACTGGAGAAATAAAACTATAAAGTAATTTCCTCTTGCACTAAACAAAAACGCAAAGATGTTAGCAATACACACTTCCCAGACCAGACATATTCCAGTTAATAAATTCAAAATAAAAAGTATTTTTCTACCTTCTGTTTGGGCATTTTTTCAGTTGCAATTGCTCCAGTCACTTTCTTCTGGTTTCTTCGTGTCTTCTGCGAGTTATCCATTTGTCCTTTCTTCTCTTTTAGATGTTTTCCATTCTCTCTCTATTTCTGCTTTAACATACTGATTGTTTCCCTTTTGCTCTTTCCCCCAATTCTTTCCTTATTCCTTTATCATCCATTTAAATTTCACCCTTCCATTTTCAAGCCCCTCTTACTCTCCCAATACCCAGCCCATCATAGACTTTTCTTCCACACAAAATATTTTTCCCCTCTCCATTCTCATTCCCCATCCATTCTAGTCCTCCCCCAAAATCAGTTCCCTTATAGTTCTAGACCCACCCAGCATCCACTCCCTTCTAGTCCCATTCTCCCATGCCCCACATCAGCCCATTTCCAGTCCTATTCTAGCTCTTCATCAGCCCATTTCCAGTGCTAGCCCTCACATCACAGGCCATTTCCAGTCCTAGCCCCCACCATCACATCCCATTTGCAGTCCGAGTCCCCCTGCACCATCACAGCCCATTTGCAGTCCTAGTTCCCCCCCCCCCACCCTCACAGCCCATTTGCAGTCCAAGTTACCCTCCCCAATAGCCCTTTTACAGTCCAGGTCCCCCTCCCAATCACAACCCATTTCCAGTACATGTCCCCCCCCCATAGCCCTTTTACAGTCCAGGTCCCCCCCCCCATCACAGCCCATTTATTTCCAGTCCAATTCCCCCCCCCCCATAGCCCTTTTCCGGTCCAGGTCCCCCCCCCATCACAACCCATTTCCAGTCCATGTCCCCCCCCCCCATAGCCCTTTTACAGTCCAGGTCCCCCCCCATCACAGCCCATTTCTTTCCAGTCTAAGTCCCCCCCCCCCATAGCCCTTTTACAGTTCAGGTCCCCCCCCATCACAGCCCATTTCTTTCCAGCACAAGTCCCCCCCCCCCTCGCCCTTTTCTGGTCCAGGTCCCCCCCCCTACACACAACCCATGCAGTCCTTGCCCCCCCCCCCCGACCAGCACCACAGCTGTCTGAGAGGCTTCAGAGGGAGCCGGGTAAGCTCGCGCGAGGCCCCGGCTCCCTCTGTACAGCCGCCAGCGTGAAGAGCCTTTTCCTTCACGCTGGCGGCTGTATCTGTGAAGCCGCGAATGCTGGGAAAGGTTAAAGGGTATTGCCTTTAACCTTTCCCAGCAATCGCAGCTTTACAGATACAGCCGCCAGCGTGAAGGAAAAGGCTCTTCACGCTGGCGGCTGTACAGAGGGAGCCGGGGCCTCGCGCGAGCTTACCCTGCTCCCTCTGAAGCCCTCCGGTGTGTGGGCCGGCCCTGGGTGGGGGTTTTTTTGGACTTCGGGTCAGAAGAAAAGCCGTTTTTTTGCTCTGGCCGCTCCCGATCTTGCGGCCAGAGCAAAAAAACAACTTTTCAAGGGCCGGTTTTAGATCTGCACCGGCAGCCGGCCTGGCCATGGAAAAACCGGCCAGGACGGCTGAAAACCGGCCAGTTGGCAACCCTACTTGCCACTAGGGTTAACAGCTACATTCTTTTTCCAGACACGCCCCATCTTTCTCGCTTGCCAGTCTCAGCTGTTCTGAAGGAAAACTGAAATAAGTGAGACAGATCCTTGATTTTAAAGTAACGTTTTACGTCTTCTTTCCTCCTTTCTTAATACTATTTCTTAATCGGTAAACTGTCACAAATTACCCAACAGAATAATCTCACATTTATACCAGAAGGGGAACTCGCAGTTTCAACAGATAACAAAAATCAGACACACAGTAAGGACGGACAATACACCAAACGCTTCCTCCGTTTCGCGACCTAGACGCGGTCGCCCGGCTAGGAACTGCGCTAGTCCAGAGTCCACTCTCGCTTGGCCTTTTTCAAGACCTCTCACTCACACATCTCACACACAAACACAATTGCATTTCCCAAAAGCCCAATCCTGACTATCTAGGCTTACCAAAATTTTTACCATTACCGTTAATCATGATTTTTTTACCAGAAGGAGTCAGTGGTTTCCTCTTGCGCTCTTAATAGCCCTTGCAAGAGTACTTGGACCGCTCCGGACGTGATCAGTGTCCTTTTACCATTTTTCCCATTACCATATGGTTCCAGGTTCCAGTACTGTCTGACTTAATAATACAAAAACAGTTACTCACCGGATCCGGTCCCCGATACCACACCAGCTTCTGAGTTGGACCCTGGACTCCCCCGGGTCGGAGATGTTGGCCAGCTGGACCAATGGCCTGCCGAGGCAGGCAGAACCCTCTCCAATACAAAGTGATTGGCGGCGCCTGAGAAGTTCCCCTGCAGTTGGACAGACATGGTTCCAACCGGACCAAACCTCAAGGCGAATTACGTGGATTTATTCACTTGAATACCATTTACCACTCGCATTTCCCGGCCAACGCACCAAGAAATGTAGCAGCAAACTGCAGTCAATGAACAAGTCCAGGAGTCAATTTACAGGGTCCAAACCAGTTTATTTGTGCACAGGCCCAGTCAGTCAAAGCTTTCAAGGAACTGAGCGGAGCTCTCCATAAAGACATAACTTTTTATACCACTTTTCTAGCTTGATACATGAAAACTTTCCATTGGTTCTAGCTCAATACATTTGATACATGCAAACATTTCATTGGCTATACATTCCCTTCAATTATCCAATTAGAAATCCCTCCGGAGCCTAGCAACTGGTCCCTCTCCCTCAGGACCGTTCTAACAATGGTCCAGTTCTTGACTTAACTTCAAGGCTAACCTTGGCTCCAGGAATGCATATTCTGAAACATTTCTGTTCTTTCACATACAAGAGAATAATAGAAGACTTATGAATTCATAAGTCTTCTATTATTCTCTTGTATGTGAAAGAACAGAAATGTTTCAGAATATGCATTCCTGGAGCCAAGGTTAGCCTTGAAGTTAAGTCAAGAACTGGACCATTGTTAGAACGGTCCCGAGGGAGGGGGACCAGTTGCTAGGCTCCGGAGGGATTTCTAATTGGATAATTGAAGGGAATGTATAGCCAATGAAATGTTTGCATGTATCAAATGTATTGAGCTAGAACCAATGGAAAGTTTTCATGTATCAAGCTAGAAAAGTGGTATAAAAAGTTATGTCTTTATGGAGAGCTCCGCTCAGTTCCTTGAAAGCTTTGACTGACTGGGCCTGTGCACAAATAAACTGGTTTGGACCCTGTAAATTGACTCCTGGACTTGTTCATTGACTGCAGTTTGCTGCTACATTTCTTGGCTACTTGTTGCTGTCTGGTCTCACACTGTCTGGAGCTGCTTCCGGGGATCTGACTTCCCCTGATGCAGTTGGTATACAGCCAATGAAACTCAATCAGGAAGAAGTAAAAGCAGAAGACTTGCAATATTTACTATATCTAGTCACACTGTTTAACATATTCTATGTAATTCAGTTGAATGTTTAATGTAAACTGCTTTGATGCCCAGATAAATAAATAAATCATTGTTAGAGCAGCAGCCTACTACCAGGGAAACCAGGGTACAAATCCCACTGCTACTCCTTGCGATCTTGGACAAGTCATTTAACCTTCCATTGCCTCAGGTAGTAACCTGGGTTTTGCTTGCATTAATAGTGTGGGGCGGGGAGAGCGATCTCCCTGATTTTATTATGACTAGCTGCATTATAACTGCCATCCGTCATGCTGACAATAATTGATCCCCTCCACGTGCAGGCTTTCAAGGCCCCCTGCTAGCAGTGCCACAATAGGGATGTCCACACCTTGCTTAGGTGCCATGCGGGGAGCATAGGTCACCATGCTACTTTTTAGTGTGGTGACAAAAATGCATGCTAAACCCATGCTACCCAGGTAGCATGCTTTAGTAAACATGTCCTTTAGAATGTAAGCTTTCTGGGGACAGTAAAATAACTACTGTACCAGAATGCAACTCACCTTGAACTCCTGAGAAAAGGCATGAGCTAAACCTAGATAAGTGGTATTTTACTTGCATTTTTTAAATAAAAGCTTTGAAAATCAATTACCATGTGGGCCGGGACCAATGAATGATTGAGGGCAGGCAAACACTGGTGCCAAATCTGCAAATCTGGTGATATTTATTTTATTTTTATTTAGATATTTAATGTCTCTTCTATACCACGCTATTCCAATCAGTGCGGTTTACATTTAACAGAACCTTATTCAATGCAGTCGGGGCTGCATTGTATTTACAATAAACAGGAACTATAACTTGGACCTAACTGGGGTAACGTTCTACAAATTATTTATACTAATAAATACATTGTACTCACTAATATTTACATGGAGTTGCACCTCTGGGGCTAGCTGCTCTACAGCATGCTGAGTGTGCTGTTAGAGAAGTCTTGGTGATTGGGGGGGGGGCTGTTTGCGAGCTGTCCCTTGAGTAGTGCCGTCTGGGTGATGGGGGGGGGCTGTTTGCGAGCTGTCCCTTGAGTAGTGCCGTCTTGGTGATGGGGGGGGGGCTGTTTGCGAGCTGTCCCTTGAGTAGTGCCGTCCTGGTGCTGGGGGGGGGAGCTGTTTGCGAGCTGTCCCTTGAGTAGTGCCGTCTTGGTGATGGGGGTGGCTGTTTGTGAGCTGACCTCTGAGTAGTGCCGTCGTGGTGATTGGGGTGGCTGTTTGCGAGCTGTCCTTTGAGTAGTGCCGTCTTGGTGATGGGGGGGGCTGTTTGCGAGCTGTCCCTTGAGTAGTGCCGTCTTGGTGATGGGGGGGGCTGTTTGCGAGCTGTCCCTTGAGTAGTGCCGTCTTGGTGATGGGGGGGGCTGTTTGCGAGCTGTCCCTTGAGTAGTGCCGTCTTGGTGATGGGGGGGGCTGTTTGCGAGCTGTCCCTTGAGTAGTGCCGTCTTGGTGATGGGGGGGGCTGTTTGCGAGCTGTCCCTTGAGTAGTGCCGTCTTGGTGATGGGGGTGGCTGTTTGTGAGCTGACCTCTGAGTAGTGCCATCTTGGTGATTGGGGTGGCTGTTTGCGAGCTGTCCTTTGAGTAGTGCCGTCTTGGTAATTGGGGTGGCTATTTGTGAGCTGTCCTCTGAGTAGTGCCGTATGAATAGGTGGTGCTTCAGCGCCTTCCTGAATTGGGCCAGGTCAGTGATTGCTCGAATAGCTGTAGGGAGGGCATTCCAACATCTGGGCGCATAGAGCATGAACGCCTTATTAGATGTCGCCTGGGTGCATTTCGTTATTTCCTTTGAAATTATTAGTGCCGCTCTGCTGAGGTCCTTTTAAAATATTTAAATCTCATTGATACCATATTTTTGTTTGAGATTAAGTTATAGAAGGTGTTTGTAGGGAATTGAATTTTGTTAAGACATTCGCTGTTTGTTGTTTCACTGTAATGAGTGTTTTTCCCTATAAAGGCACATTCAAGTACAGTTTGGGATGTCCAAACGGGAATGTCTGAGAAAAAGCAGACATATGCAAGTTCAAGAAATGATTTCACAAACTCGGATGTGCCTGATATGGACGTCTATGGGGACATCTACATAGACCCCAGAATAAACTTTCAGAAGGGGGACGTCTATTGGTTAGCATAGTGGGTTAGATGCAGGGTGGCTGGGATTAAAATTCCAGTGCTGCTACTTGTAATCTTAGGCTAGTCACTTAACTTTACACTCTCTGAATGTTTTTGAGGCCAAAACAAGCACTTTCCTGATGCCTATTAATGCCTGGAGCAGGTCTATACATGGCAGGGTTGCAGATGTCCCCAGCATTTCTAAAACTGAGCATGGACATCTAAGTTAATTGCAGCTCCCCAGCCATGCCCCCTGCCCTCTTGGACATCCCTGCACCAGAGATGTCTTTAAAATCCCTTGTGAAGAGATTCTGGGGATGTCTGCAATTTGGATGTCCATATCATGACTAAGGGCCTGATATTCGAAGGGCATTTACACGGTTTACAGCCTAGTAAACTGTGTAAATGCCTTAGATGGGGATATTCAATGGCACATACATGGTTCATGCCATTGAATATCCCCATCTAAGTCCCCTGTGTGCATATGTGGTAGATTTTTGAGACCTGGTGCGCAGAGTGTGGGGTGCGACCATTAGTGGCCTCCCTCTCTGACACTCTGGCTTTCCTCCAGATGGGCTTAGAGAAGTGGCTGGCCTTGGGCTCCTTGTGAGTTTAGGTGGTGGCCCTGGCCTGTTTTGGTGCTGTGTGCAGGGCCAGTCCCTGACCACTCACATGGATGTCGTGCATTTCCTTAAGGGGGTGAAGAAACATCGGCCTGCTTGCCATTCAGTGGTGCCGCCCTGGGACCTGAATCTGGTCCTGTCTATGTTGGCATAGGCTCCCTTTGAGCCTCTATGTGTGGCTTCTCTCAAAGACTTGATGCTTAAAGTGGTGTTTTTGGTCGCTATTCGCTCAGCATGCTGGATCTCTGAACTACAGGCCCTGTCCTATAGGGAATCTTATCTCTTGATGTTAAGGAGAAGGTGGTGTTGCGTCCGGTTCCTTCCTTTTTCCCTAAGGTGGTCTTAACCTTTCACATGAATTAGACAGTTACATTGCTGATCTTTTCCAGTGGCTGTGCTTCCGCTGACTCGTGGTTCTTGCACTTGTTGCATATGCAGTGGGCCCTCCTGCATTACTTGAGAGTCACGCAAGATTTCCGGAGGTCCGACCATCTCTGTGGCTCCAAGAAGGAGGAGGCAGTGTCTAAGGCTTCCATTTCCTGGTGGATTTGGGAGGCTATTGCTTGGTGAAGGGCTGAGCCATTCTGGGGGGCTAGTGGGCCCATTCTATGCGCGTTCAAGCCTCTTCCTGGGAAGAGTTTGGTCTTGTTCTACCACAGGACATTTGTAAGGTGATGAACTGATCTTCTCTTCATTCCTTTGAGCGGCATTACCGCTTGGATGTGCAGGCCAGGCAGGATGCAGTGTTTGGAGCATGGGTGTTGCTGGTCCTGCCCATCATTAGTACTGCTTTGTTACATCCCACACGTCTGGACTGGACTGGACTGGAGGGATGATTAGGAAGGTAAAATTAGACCTTACCTGCTAATTTTCTTTCCTGGAGTCCCTCCAGTCCAGTCCAGAACCCACTCGGGATTCTTTATTTTTGGGGTAGGCCTGCGCTGACTAAAGGGTTTAAGGTGTTGATGCTGCCGTAGCTACCCACTCGATCCTGGCCTGCTGGCAGGGAGGGGCTCAGCAGTATGGTGCAGTTTTGAGCCTCTTGATTGCTGTCAAAACAAACAACAAAAAGGTGTAAAATAGATTTTTCTGCGATAGTTGAAGATATACAGAGAAAAGGGCCTGAGCCCAGGGTTGGGCTGGGGTCTTCCCTGTCCTCTTTTGTTCTTTTTCTGTGTTAGGTTTGCAGAGGATTAGAAGTTGCAACTTCTGTTCTGCGTTGCTATGGGCATAATGGCTGAGTGAGGGTGCATAGGCTCCTTATGGGTTACTTCAGCTCAGTGATGTTTCTCAGTCTCTATCTGCTGGTGGGTAAGCATACCCCATGCATCTGGACTGGAATGGAGGGACTCCAGGAAAGAAAATTAGCAGGTAAGGTCTAATTTCACCTTCTCTGGCCCTTATTTGCATTCTCCTCCTTAGCCTAAGGAACCTTCCTCATTGTATCTTTCACCATCTTCAGTGGAAATAGGAGCAGGAACAATCCCCACTCACTTTTGCCCTGCTGGGATGGCTGGTGAAAGAGTATTGGGTGCCCTAGGTGAACCTTCAGCCTTATGCCTTCCCTCCCCTGAGATTTTGACAATGAAACTCAGCAATCTTGACTATCCCAAAATCACCTCTCCCTCAACAATTCTGTAAAAATGCATAATTGGACATTGTACTTTTAAATATTAAATTTTGCTTATGCCAAATCTCCTTACAGGTAAAAGAATGTGCTGATGGCTCTCTGGGTTTGTGTAACTGTCAGGACCTATAATTTTGCTTTTATTGTTGCGGCTCTTTGCCATCTCTCAGATGCTGCTGCACTAGGTGACTTGCCTGATGGTTGCACCAGCCCTGCCTGCTGGTGCCAGAATCCAACCTGTGTGTGTATGTGTATATGTGCTTGTAGAAAGATGAATTGTGGAAGGAGTCATATGTTAGGGAGGTGTAAATTCCCCTTAGTAGTTTCATATGCCTATCTCTGCTTGCAGCGCGTTGAAGTGGGTGGTATGTTTTCTGTGATTATGGTCTGTGGGAGAGGAGTCTAGAATTTAAGTATAAAATCTCATGTGTTAGAGGGGACTGGCCCTTTTTTGAGAGTGCCAGGGCTCAAGGTTGGGGTGGAGAGCATCTGAGTTCCAGAAAGCATGATTCTAAGACCTAAGAAGCTTAGGTTTGAAAAGGAGGTCTACTATGTTGAAATCTGTTCTCTCTACAGATTCCCAAGGAGGACTCAATGACCCAGAGGAAAATAATAGGTTCAATGAATGATCGCACGTAGAGGCACACAAGGTGTACAGGAAGAATTTGGTTAGAATATTGGAGTACTGTTCACCCCAAACCGGTATAGAGGCCTGCCATTGGCACCAAGAAGAGGACAAATTGGAGCAGAGAAGAAAAGTAGTATAAAGAGGTCTCAGGGTCTCACTAATACTTCTCAACTCTTTATTTTGGATTTGATTGGAGATTTATCCAGCCTTGTGATTATCTGGATTTGAGCTTATACGATTTTTTCAGTAAATTCTCTTTAAGTTATACCTGGGGTCCTCTCTACCTGCCAGGGCTCTTCCCTCCCCCAAAGAGGACAAGGTGCTACACCTTCTGATGACTGGACCTCCCTTCTACCTGAAACCAGGGACCTGGATTTAGCATTTTGGGAATGGGACCAGTGAAAGATGGGAGATCTTCAATCAGAGGATCAATTCTCCAACCACCCAGGATGTATACCTCAGCCAAACACACAGTGCCCCACCTTGTTTCCTGGGATCCCTAGACAAATCACAACTTTACTAAAGAGCTTTTATATACAGTCAAACCTCGGTTTTCATGATTAATCCGTTCAAAAAAGTCTGACTAAAACCGAAACGGACTAAAACCGAAGCAAGATTTCCCATAAGAAATAATGTAAATTCAATTAATCCGTTCCAGACACCCAAAAATATTGACAAAAAATACATTTTATAGAGAATAACTATATTTTTACATACAGAAAACAATGAGAAATACATATAAATGGCTAATGAAATGGATAAATGAACATTTAACATCACATTTAACTTTATTGAAGACTCTTGTTGAGGGGAGAGGGAGGAGGAGAGGTTATTGTTTGGAAGGGACACTAATCTGATCGCTGACTCCGTCTCAACAGTGTACCCCGCAAGAGAAAGAACTGCCTGCCACATTCATTTAACATCTCCTGCTTACCCATTCAATATCTCCTGCTACCCTGCTACCTCCGAGCCTGAGGGGGCGCTCCAGAGAACAGGCAGGCGGTGGAGAGATCGGGGCCTTCCTCTCTGCAATCCTTGCATCTCTGACTCTGGCTCGAGGATGTTGCTCACCTGACTTTCGCATTTCAACACGCGATCGGTGAGTCGGGGGGGGTAGTGCTGCCGGGACTGGGCAGGCAGTGTATGCAGACCAGCGGAAGGTGTATGTACACTATTGCAGTACTGTACTGTTGCTTTTCAGATCTGGCACACGCGATCGGTGAGTCCGGGGGGGGGGGGGGGTAGTGCTGCCGGGACTGGGCAGGCAAGCGTGTATTGCAGTACGAAAACCGAGACAAGATCGCAGTCTGAAAAGACGTCGAAAACCGAAACCGACGAAAACCGGGGCAACCGAAAACCGAGGTTTGACTGTATATCGTTTCACTACAATAAACAATAAATCAAGGCAGCAAAATGATGTACATAAAACAGAAGTGATGCTACACAAAGCCGGCAAATAATAACATAGAAGGTGATGCCAGATGAAGACCATATAGCCCATCCAGTCTGCCCATCATTAAAAAGGACGCTTCAGATATAACATGGCCATAAGTCTTATGCACATTAGGTGAAAAATTAAAATTAAAAAACCCACCAGCCTATTTCTCATCTCCTAATGTTAGAAATGATCTTGAGTAGAATCTTGCTGGTATGTGGGATCAAAGCAATTGTGTTATAATTTCCACAGCCAGTCAGATCACTTTTCTGCAGTATTGGTATAAACACAGATCTTTTCCAGTCAGTTGGCCATAAATTTGTCTTCCAAATTTTGTGGCAGAGCCTTGTAAGTATGGTAACAGCTTCATCCAATTGCTGTAATACTTCAGTGGGAATGCCATCAGTGCTTTATTTTTTGATAAGGCTTTCAACCATATCTGGAATGAGAACTGCCTGACGTGCAAGCAGGATTCAAGACAGGCCGAGGAACGAGAGACATTATCGTGGATGTGAGATGGATCCTTGAAAAGACAAAAGAATACCAAAAGGATATCCATATGTGTTTTATTGACTACAACAAGGCTTTTGATTATGTAAACCATGAGAAACTCTGGGCTACATTAAGAAGCATGGAGATACCAGAACACCTGATAGTTCTCTTGCACAACCTTTACATTGGTCAAGAAGCAATAGTTCAAACAGAACAAGGAGAAACAGAATGGTTTAAAATCAGCAAAGGTGTACAACAGGGCTGCATACTCTCCCCTTAACTGTTTAATTTATATGCAGAACAAATCATCAGAGAAGCAGGACTGTATGAAGACAACCAAGGTGTGAAGATTGATAGAAGACTCAACAACCTTCACTATGTTGATGATACCACATTATTGGCTGAAAGTGAAGATGATCAGAAACATTTGCTTCTCAAGATCAAGGAACAGTCTTAAAATGGACCTGCTTCTTAACATTAAGAAGACAAAGATCCCGACAACTGGAAAAATCAATAAGTTCACCACTGATAGAGAAGAAACTGAAATAGTTGATAACTTTAACCTACTTGACTCAACAATCAATAAAGAAAGGACAAGCAGTCAAGAAATCCGACGACGCATTGCTCTTGGCGGAATGGCTATAAAGGACCTAGACCAGATTCTCAAGAGCAGAAATGTTTCTCTCCATACAAAGATTCAACTTGTCCAAGCCATGGTATTTGCAATAACATCATATGGATGTGAAAGTTGGACAGTGAAAAAGATAGACAGGAAGAAAAGTGATGACTTTTGAATTATGGTGCTGGTGACGAATACTGTGTATATCATGGACTGCTCGAAGAACAAACCAGTCCTTAGAAGCTCAGATGACAAGACTTCGACTTTCATACTTTGGACACATCATGCGACAAGAGAGATCGTTAGAGAAAGACATAATGCTTAGCAAGGTAGAAGGTCAATGCAAAAGAGGAAGGCCGGCAATGAGACGGATCAATACAATAACATCAGCTTTAGGTGCCACTCTATCAACAATGAGCCAACTGACTGAAGACCAAATGCAGTTGAGGTCAACTATCCAGAGGTTGCCATGAGTTGACACCGACTTGACGGCACTTAATAACAACAACAACAACAATGTTAGAAAAGTCCTTGTGGGAGAAAGACTTCCTCTCCTTTCCTCTCCACTCCTCTCATGCCCTCCTGGATCCCTTACAGTCTGGCTTTCGTCCTTTACACTCTACTGAAACAGCTCTTGCCAAAGTTTCCAGTGACTTGTTCCTGGCAAAATCCAAGGGCCTTTACTCTGACTTAATCCTTCTTGACCTCTCTGCTGCTTTTGACACTGTTGACCACAACCTTCTCCTCGATACCCTGTCCTCGCTTGGTTTTGGGGGCTCTGTACTATCCTGGTTCTCCTCCTATCTCTCCCATCGTTCTTTCAGTGTGTGTTCTGGTGGCTCCTCCTCCTCTGCTACCCTGCTCCTAGTTGGTGTACCCCAAGGATCTGTCTTGGGTCTGCTCCTTTTCTCTCTCTACACCCAGT
Organism: Ichthyophis bannanicus; assembly: GCA_033557465.1. Lineage (NCBI taxonomy): Eukaryota > Metazoa > Chordata > Amphibia > Gymnophiona > Ichthyophiidae > Ichthyophis > Ichthyophis bannanicus. The sequence continues at coordinate 355,812,892 of CM066038.1, read as the reverse complement.
CCCTTGGTGCGCTTATCTCTTCCCATTTCTTTCAGTACCATCTGTATGCTGATGACTCCCAGATCTACCTCTCTACGCCTGAAATCTCTCCGGCAATCCAGACCCTGATCTCTGCCTGCCTTTCCGACATTGCTGCCTGGATGTCTCACCACCGCTTGAAACTGAACATGGCCAAGACTGAACTTCTTATCTTTCCCCCTAAAACCTCCCCTCCTCTTCCTCCTTTCTCAGTCTCTGTGGATAACTCTGTACTCCTTCCTGTTTTCTCAGCCCACAATCTGGGGGTTGTCTTTTACTCCTCTCCCTCTCTTTCTCCTCACATATCCATCTGATAGCTAAGACCTGCCGTTTCTTTCTCTATAACATCAGCAAAATCCGCCCTTTCCTTTCTGAACACACTACTAAAATGCTTATCCACTCCTTAATCACCTCCCATCTTGACTACTGTAACCTACTCCTTGGTGGTCTCCGTTTGAATCATATCTCTCCCCTTCAACACTCTGCTGCACGACTAATCTTCCACCAGCCTCGTCATGCCCATATTACTCCTCTTCTCAAGTCACTTCATTGGCTCCCTATCCATTTCCGCATCCAGTTCAAACTTCTCCTGCTGACCTATAAATGCATTCACTCTGCGGCTCCTCACTACCTTTCTTCTCTTATCTCTCCTTACAACCCCCCTCGGGAACTCCGCTCTTCTAGCAAACTGCTTCTATCTGTGCCCTTCTCTTCTACTGCTAACTCCAGACTTCGCGCCTTTCACCTTGCTGCACCTTACGCCTGGAACAAACACCTGTGCCTGTACGCCAGGCACCTTCTCTAACCCTCTTCAAATCCAGGCTGAAACTCACCTCTTCGCTGCTGCTTTTGGATCTTGACTCACCTGATCTCCTTTTTCTTTCCTTTGCTTTGTCCCTGCCTACACCTTCTGTGTTTGTCTTGACTAGATTGTAAGCTCTGATGAGCAGGGACTGTCTCCTACATGTCTGTGCAGCGCTGCATATGACTTGTAGCGCTATATAAATGCTTAGTAGTAGTAGTAGTAGTAATAGTAGTAGTAGAAAGATCATTTCTTTTTCAGTCCACTGGTGTGCATTGCACATATATAAACAGCTGGATTCAGTATCGAACTAATTGGTTTTTGTAGAGATCCTAGGGCCTGTGGAGCCCTGTCTTAGAAAAATCATCTTGGCAATACAACAGTCCAGCCCAGAACAACTGAGACTCATTCCCACAAATACCATCAATCTTTGGTTTTGTTCTCCCAATTCCTTGCAGAATTGAATAGCAGAGCTCTCAGCACTTCCCCCTTGGCTGGCATTAGACATGCAAGAGACCAGAGCAGAAATTGGGGAAGAGGTCTGAAAGCCTATGTTCAAAATATTCCTCTTTCAGATTGAGGTAGGCTTTGGGCCCCGTTGCATAGAGGGTCAGGGTAATTGCCCTGGCTGTCACTTCTCTACGCTGGCCATGACTTCCCTCTCCTTTGCCTTCAATAATAGCAGTAGATTTCAATCAGGAGAAAACTAAAATTCTCTGAGCATACTTCTTCTGACCTTTTCTCCTGAGCCTGAGAGAGACCAGAATTTCTCTGCCACCTGTTGCTTTCTCTCCCATGTGTGCCAGAACCAGACTGCAGATGCATTTCTCTCATGACTCTCAAGAACTTCTGTTCCGGGAAGAAATCCTGCCATTTGTCTCTGCAGATCAGATTAGCCTCATACATTCTCTTCTGCAACTCTCTCCCATCCCCCTGCTCCAAAGTCCTGGCAGGTTAGCCCCCCAATTGCTGGTTTTGCAAAGCAGGATAAGCTCTTGGATCTTGTGAGGTCTATACATATTTAACATGAAATCCAGATTGGACATACATTTTTGTGAAAATGACTTTGTGTTGGCAAAATGTTTGGAGGAGTGAGGGACATACCACAAAGCGAGGGCCTTGAAAGCAAACCTTTCTCCCAGCCAACATGGCCTTAGATGTATAGGCTGTGGATTGCTAGCCCCAACTGACCTAGAGCTCCTACCAGTCACGAGGGACCACAGGACCCAGGTCTGCACACACTCAACTCTGCATGACAGTGTGCATGAAAAATATGAGTCTGGAGGTGAAGATAAAACTTGAGAAAAGGACAGCAAGCAGAGGAAAAAGAAGATGGAGTTGGAGAGGAGAGGAGACGGAAGGTGGAGACCAGGAGATAATAGGAGATAGGGGAGGGATGCAAAAGTGGAATCACAGATGACAAGCCTTAAGGGAAACCCCAACTGAGAGCACAGCTCTGCAGTATCTGATCTACATTAAGGTTACCAGATGTCCCTGATTTTCAGGGATTATCCCTGACTCCCCACCTGTTTGGCAGCCTCCTGTCCACATTTCTAACAATGGGGACAGAAAAGGTAGAAAACATTTCATTTTCAATTTAGTGATTTGAATATGTCAGTTTTTAGAATTGACATCCATTTTCTTTATATTTTGCACAGTAAGGGGAAAATGCATTACTGTTTCCATTTCTCTCTCTATTGGTCTGCTTGGAAGTGATATTGTTTCTGTCATGGGATGGATGAGGTTGAGGGAGATAGAGTAATGACTTCTCTTCATCCTCCACGCCTTGTTGCACATCCCTTCCATCCTCTTCCCTACCATACTTCAGATAACAAGTGTCCCAGATCTGCCTGCAAAAAATCTGATAAACTTATCTACATGCAGAGCTGACCTGTCCATCATGAAGACTAGGCAGCCACCTAGGGCAGCAGACCCTAGTGGGCAGCACAGCACACAATCCAATTTTTCAAAACAGCAACTTTGTGCTGCTGCTTTGGCTCCTGCGGCAGGCTTTAAAGCACCTGCTGCATGCACACACTCATAGCCTGCCGTTCCTGTCCTCTCAGACACCACTTTCTGTGGGAAGGGACAGGAGTGGCAGGCCAAAAGCGTGCCCACGAGCTCGGGCGCTTTAAGGCCCACCATGGGTGCCAAAGCAGCAGCACGAAGCTGCTGCTGCTGCTTTGAAAAAATCATGGTGGGGTCACTCTCTCCAAGGTGAAATGATCGATGCCGGAGGGAGGAGGGATAGCAGGTCTGTCTACGGTGGTAGAAACACTTGGGCCAGCCTTGTTTGCATAAATGAGAAAGAAGAATGGTCTGCTTTTCAGCCAGGTCCTAGAGTACTACCTAGTACTCCTCAAAGGACATACTGAAATGATTTTGCATGGCTAACTAAGTATCTATTTGTAGGGCTTACTGAGTTCTGGGTCTCCATTCTTATGAGCTTCCAGGAAAACCTGGTATGGTGGCTGGCATGTATTTATTTTTTTATTTTATTTACATTCTCTTATATACTGTGCTATTCTGCATCAGTGTGGTTTACATTGAACAAACTGAAATTACATTGAACAGGGCATTACAACTTGGAGATAACTATTTTACAGGGAACATGGGCTATGGAGGGTTAAGTGGCTTGCCCAAGACCACAAGGAGCACCTGTGGGACTAGAAACCCCAGTCCTTCCAGCCCAAGGTTGCTGTCCTCTAGTGGGATTTGAACCCCTGACCTTCCGGCCTGAAGTACCTTGCCCCAACCACTAGGCCACTCCTCCACTCCACTCTCTGTTGGAGGATCAAGGCCCCTGGCATAGTATTCTTAGCAAGGAGATACTCCAGACAATGGGTTAGAATAAAGGGAGGCATATTCAGCAGCAGCAGCTAGGCTAATTAAAGCATGCTGTTTTAACAAAATCTGGCTATTCCACAGCAGAAAATGCCCAGTTTTCACAACTGAATATCTGGGCTCGCTGGACATTAGTGTTACCATCCAGTTAACAGCGATATTTAGCCGCTAACCATATAGCCAGGGTTGGCCCCAGAGTGGTTCAATGTCTTGGCACCCTAGACAAACTTTATTTATTTATTTATTTATTTGCAACGTTTTTCTATACCGCCCCTTCCAGAGATCAGGGGCGGTTTACATTATAACAAAATGAATGAATCAAAACATTTACATGAAACCTTACACACGCCCTCCTCCCTGCTGTCAGAATCTATTGTTTAACTTTGAATGCCCTGCTCTCTTTGCTGGGCCTCCCCCCTCCCCCAACCCACCCAGAAGCTGCTTCCCTAGGGAACAGCCTAGATTGCCTAATGGTTGGACTGGCCCTGCATATATAGGGCTAACTAGTTAAAGTTAGCCAGTTAGTGACTGAATATCGCCACTAAGCAGATAGCCACTGTCATTGCCCCTGATCTGCCCACAGACCATTCTGGTTTTAACCAGGCATTTTTCTGCAGTCTGTGGGGATATTCAGTGGCACTAATCGATTAGTGCCACTGAATAGAGAGCTGACCCATTTTAGCTGGTTAGCAGGTCTGACAGCCTACAAATGTTTCTTGTAGCCATCTATACGTTTTGTACATCTGTCTGCTGGTAGTTTCTCCCACTCTTCAACTGCGATTTGTTTCAGGTCATAAATGTTTCCAGGATTCCTTTTACCAATGGCAGATTTCAGCTCTTTCCAAAGGTTCTCCATTGGATAGAGATCAGGACTTATTGCTGGCCAGTTTAAAACAGTCCATTTGTTCCTTTTTAACCATTCTTTTGTACTTTTGGATGTATGTTTTGGGCCATTGTCCTGATGAAGGACCCATGAAGTTTGACCCAGACCTAGCTTTCTGACACTAGCTAGCACATTTCACTACAAAGTACCTTGGTAGTCATTATTCCTTTAATATGTTCCAGGCCTCCAGTTCCTGAGGTAGCAAAACAGCTGCACAACATTATGGAACCTCCACCATATTTAACTATAGGAAGGAGGTTTTTTTCCTTATAAGCTTCATTTCTTTGACTGTAAATGTATCGATGCATTGTCAAAGAGCTCAAGGTTGGTTTCATCTGTGCACATAAAAGTTTCCCAGAAGGACTGTGATTTCTCAAAGTGGCTTTGCACAAAGATAAGACATGCCTTTTTATGTCTATCTTTGAGCACTGGGGTCCTCCTTGGCCTTAGCCTATAAAGTCCTTCTTTGTTTAGTATGCGGCATATGGTGCGGGTTGAAACCACCACTCCAGATTGCTCAAGGTCAGCCCTAAGCTCTTTGGATGTTGTACATGGTGTTTTTCTAACAGTTTGCACTAACCTTTGAAGACTATTTGGATTAATTTTCCACTTCCCACCAACTCCTGGGAGCTTCAAGACATTTCCATGAGCAGAAAATGTCTTAATAACATTGCAAACTGTAGACGCGGAATCACATGTCTTTGGAGATGGCCTTGTAACCCTTTGAAGTTTGATGTTTGGTAATAATGGCTTTTCTGATGGTCTCAGGCAGCTCTCTTGTCTTCACCATTGTGAAAACGAAACAGGGAGTGAATATGGCCATTTTAAACATTAGAGCCTTCATTCATTGGTTGATTAAAGTCATGTGAGTACTGGCAATTGTTCATAGGTGTGTCTAATTTTACTGCAATAGGAATGTGGTTCTTCTGTTCAAACTGATTTGAATTGTTTATAAGGGTGCCAATAATCTTGTCCTCTAAGGTGAAAATCCATTCAATATCATACCACCCTATGCCTATCTAAATAAATTTCCTCCTAAACATAATTTTTATCTTTATCTTTATCTTTATTAAAATTTGATATATCGCTATGGCAAAAGCATTAAGCGGTGTACAATAAAAACTGATTAGCACCACAACCCAAGAAACGGAACGCCAAAATTTAAGACAGGAAAGAAGGGTAAAGAGAAAGTGAACAAATCACACTGGAACACTTAACAATAAATCATAATAAGTCATAAAAACAAAAAACAGATCATGTTAACACTTAACATCAAATCATAACAAATCATAAGGAGAAATGATGGCCTACCATGAGAGGTCACCCTGTCTTGTAGTAGGCCCCCCTTTTTAATCAATATTTTAAAAAGCTGAAAACAGCTTTCTTGGGCTTTATATATATTTTATTTATTTATTTGGTATACATTTGTATGCCGCCACTTCCAGCGATCAGCAGCGGTGTAAAAAACAAGGGAGTATGTACATAACAATTTAAGATTACAGTCCGATTTGAGGGAGGGGTGCACAACCAACACATGAATTATAATTATACATTTGATCAATCAGATAAGTTACAGTTTGATCAACCAGTTTGAGCAAGCAGATAAATTACAGTTTGATCAACAACATAGGTTTCAGTTATACATTACATCGGCAATTATTCAATCTTATTAACAGAGGAATATATACATATATACATTTTATATATAATCATGTCCTGGCAATGTCCCAGTTTTTATACTATTTCCTTTTTTAATTGGCCTTGTTTTATTTGATTTTTTTATGTGTCAAATATGTGTGCATATATAGTTCAAAGCCATTTCACTACAAGGGTGCCAATAATGTTAACCATAACTGTAGTACAGAATTCTATTTCTGTTACTCAAACCTTTTAGCTTCTTGCTAATCAGTACCATAAAGTGATAATTCAGCCTAATTTAGCATCAGCATCTTTCACAATGATTTTGTGTTGCATTACTTTTCATTAACACTATTAAATGCATGTAGCTAGCTTTCCTAAGGGAATCAGTAAACACCAGTTATGCTCCATTTCCTTGATTCAGCTTGTATTGTTTTCATTTTTAACTATTTGTATTCAGATACAACATGATATTAAGCATTTAAAATATTGAAGGCTGAGATTCTTTCTAGACTCACACAGCATCATGCCATTTCTTTATCCTCATGAGGCTACTGCGGATAAAGACCATATCACCTTTCCACTCCACCTATCCATGCCAACTACTAAGCTCTACAATCCTCTATATGAGGAAAATTGTTAAGAAAAAACTCAAAGGAGCAGTTGCAAAGGTTGAGTTTATATCAGAGCTGGACATTGATTAAAACTATCATAGGGATGTGCTTTCATTTCAAAATGAAAGCAGTAATAGCGCCCACTCTTGATCAATAGCATGCAATAGTGCACAGTAATGTATAATAGTGCACACTATTGTAAAAACAAAATGATATGAAAAATCAAAACATAGCAATATAAAATGAAATTCTTTTGGCCTGCACTTCCCTAGGGAGCATATTCAAATCAATTAAACCACAATCAATGGGATATTCAGCAGTGCTAAACCATTCAGTGCCACTGAATATCCCCTGCTACCTGGTTTGAATGCCCTGATGCTAAGTGCTTCGCACTGGAGCATTCCAGGAGTATAGCGGGGGCGGCACCAGAGTTAAGTGAGCAGTGGTAGTATTCAGCCAACAGCTGGTTAACTTAAACTGGCAGGCATAATCCTAAACAACACCCTTATCAAAGTACAGCAAGAAATAAAATACCTCAGAATCACTCTGGATCACAACCTCTCCTTCAAACAACAGATGAAGAAAACGGCAAACTCAATCTTCTACAAGATCCGTACCCTCCAACACCTTCGCCCAATACTGGACCCCCCTGACTTCAGATCAGCACTACCTGCAGCTATCCTTCCAATCCTCAACTACTGCAATTCCATCTACCAAGGTCTCCCACAATCAACCATTCTCCCATTACGTAAAGCTCTCCATACCGCCACACACACCCTTCTGGCAGTTCCTAAACAAGAGCACAAAACACCCATCCTTAAGCAACTCCACTGGCTTCCCCTCAACAGTCTCATCAAATACAAAACATTGATGATGACCCACAAAGCGCTATCTGGCCTCTCCTCCTGTCACCTCCTCAACCTTCTCCATCCTTTCAAACCAAACAGAACCAGCCGCCAATCTATCAGCAACACCCTCATCATCCCCAACTCAAAAACTAAGAGCATCCAGCAAGCCTGCGCAAGAGCATTTGAATTGTATGCACCTAATCTTTGGTACTCTGTCCTTGTCACCATCAGGTGCATCAAAGACCTTTCCTCATTCAGGAAGCATCTGAAGACTCATCTATTCATTGAACATTATGGTCCTGTAACTTAAGCTGCAAACCAAGTGGGGGGGGGGGGGTTTGTGCTGTGAGGGCTTGTGTGCATCAGTGATGCTGAGAGCTAAGCTATCAGTAGTTTAACTACTGGCAGGGTCTCCCAAGATGGACAAGTCTCAGCTGAGGTGCCAGACCAAGACAAATCACCCATCTGGGCAGCAGCAGAATGGGACAGTATTGGTGGCGGAGGATCATATTTCTGTGACAATGGCAACAGTACTAAACTTAAACTGTGTGGAAGAAAGGCTTGGAAATCTACTTCTGTATCTTGCCATGAAAACACAATGGATAGTCACAACAAAACAAATTGCACTATAGCGCTGGAAGATGAGACCCCCAGGTTGGAAGGCAGTCAACTAGCTACTGGGGAGGAGCTGAAGACTCTTCAAAGTAAAGCCAATATTTATGATGTGGTTGGATCAATGCCCTCGGGACATTTAACTGCTAATGTAGCTGCACATGAAATGAGAGTCAGAAGCTGCAAAGATGTCTTACATATTGGGACATGGAACGTATGAAGCATGAACCAAGGGAAGTTGAAGGTGGTCAAGAATGAAATGGAACATGTACAACTTGATCTGTTGGGTGTCAGCAAACTGAAATGGACTGGAATCAGGCAATTTGCATCTGATGATCACATGGTCTACTATGCTGGAAATGAAAGACCAAGAAGAAATGATGTTGCATTTATAATAAAGAAGAAACTCACAAGAACTGTAATGAAATACATTGCAGTCAGTGAACGCTTAATTTCTTTCATATTCATATTCATATTCATTTATTTGATATACCGCCCTTCGGCAAAGCGGTGTACAATAAAATTATAAATGAAAGGCACAAGGCCAGGAGTTAGAAAGGAAGTTACATATTAAATAGGAAAGAAGAGCGGGAGGAGTAACAGAAGAGTAGGGGAGAAGGAGAGAGGATCAGGGATTGGGAAGGGGGGGAAGGTCAAAGGCAAGGGAAAAAAAATGAGTTTTAAGGGAACGCTTGAAGGAGGGGTAGTGAGGGTCGAGACGGAGAGGAGGGGGAAGGGAGTTCCATAGAGCAGGGCCGATAAAGAAGAAAGCTGAGGATCGTGTGGACTGTAAATGGGCACTTGAGGGGGATGGTAGTACTAGGCGGTTGAGGTGGAAAGAGCGAGGGGTATGGCGGGGGGTATGGAAATGAAGAAGATCAGACAAGTACTGGGGGGTAGAGGTGTGGAGTGCCTTGTGAACTAGAGTGAGAAGTTTGAACTTGATGCGGAAGGAAATGGGGAGCCAGTGAAGTTGGAGAAGGAGGGGAGTGGCGTGATCCCGGGGAGAAGAGTGAGTGATAAGACGGGCAGCGGTGTTTTGGATGCGTTGGAGTCGAGAAAGTTGAGATTTAGAGATACCGGAAAGAATGGAATTAGAAAAGTAAATGCATGAGATAACCAGGGTCAGTAGTAGCGTAGTTATGGCAGAAGGAGAAAGGAAAGGACGAATAGCGCGGATCTGACGAAGGTGAAAGAAAGAGAGTTTGGAGACGTGAGAGATGTGTGCTGAGAAGGAGAGATCAGAATCAAAAAGAACCCCGAGGTACCGAAAAGTAGAGACTAGAGAAATGGGTGCATTAGGGAAGGATGGGGCCAGGGAAGGAGGTTGATGGCCATAGGAGAACCATATCGCTATAGTCTTTGATAAATTCAAGTGCAAGCAGTTTTGTGTCAGCCAATTGGAAACGGCAGCTAGACAATCATTAAGGGGAGCTAAGTCAGGGGAGACAGGGGAGGTGTGATGGAGGAGGAGTATGTCATCAGCATAAAAGAAAGCGGTGACCCCAAATTGCTGGATTAGTAAAGTGAGAGGAGTGAGAAAGAGATTGAAGAGAAGGGGGGCCAGGACAGAACCTTGAGGAACACCACAGACAAGAGGAAATGGGTCAGAGGGGGAGCATGAAGAGGATGATGGTAAAACAGCGGCAGAGCGAGAGAAGAGAAAAGAGTGAAACCATTGTAAAACAGTACTGCGAAGACCGGAATCGTGTAAGCGGGACAGAAGAAGGGAGTGGTCAACAAGATCAAAAGCAGCCGAGAGGTCAAGTGCAACCGCCACTGAGAAGTCACCACGATCGTGAGCAGTGTGTAGGGAATTGGTAAAGGCTAAAAGGACAGTCTCGACACTGTGCCCAGAGGAATGCCTGTCAACACAACTATAATTATAATTCAAATATATGCCCCAACAACAGCTGCAGAAGAGGATGAAATTGATGAAGTCTATGAACAAGTACAAGCTGAAATTGAAAGAACATGCAAACAGGATATCCTGATAGTCATGGGTGACTGGATCACAACAAAGAAGGTGGCAAAGTGGTTGGAAAATATGGACTTGGCAATAGAAATGAAGCTGGAGAAAGACCGATAGAATTCTACAAGACCAGTGATTCAAACACCTTCTTCCAGCAACACAAGCGGCGAATGTACACATGGACTTCACCCAATGGATTGTACAAAAATCAAATTAATTACATCTGTTGAAGTCAACGATGGAAAAGCTCTATAACATCAACAAAGACAAAATCTGGAGCTGACTCTGCTACAGATCACCAACTACTAGTATGCAAACTCAAGCTAAAGTTGAAAAAGAGCAAGCCACTCATGAATGTAACAAAATATGACCTTGAGAATATACCACTGGAATTTAAATACTGCCTGCAAAATTGATTTGCTGCTTTAGGTACAAATGATAGAGCTCTAGAAGAGTTATGGAATGACATCAAGAAGGTTGTGTTGGAAGAAAGCGAGAAATCTCCAGGAACAAGCAGGAATGAGTCTTCACATATGGGTATCGTAGGTACCGACGGAGCCTGTGCGAGAACGTTCCCCAGCATCCAATTAGAACGCTTTTGGGAGTATCCCACAACGCCTGCATGCTGCCTTCCCGCCTTTCCCAACTGCCTCTCTCCAGTTTTACGTTTTCCGCGGAGCCGGCAGGATGTATTCCTGTCACCGCAGAAAATTCTTCTTTTTATTCTTAGTTTTTTGTGGTCGCATCTGCCTTCCCTCGACACTACCGGTACCGCCGATGCTTTTCTTTCTTTTTCCTAAAGAATTTCTTCTTTTCTTAAATATTTTTTCCTGTTTAGTGCCTGACGGTTTCTAGGCCACTAGGCCTCTACCCTTCCATTATGGAAGAGCCAGCCACTATCCTTAAGAAATGCTCAAAGTGTGGCGGTACAGATATTTTTTCAGACACTCATACTTGGTGTCTAAAATGTTTAGGTCCTGACCATTGCCCTCTGGAGTGTCTCTCCTGCTGGAGCTCAAACAGAAGAAGTCTTCAAAATCGAGCACAACTCGATAACCGGTTCACATCACTCTCGATGTTACCAGCTAGAATATCTTCTTCTTCACAGGATCAGGTAACCAAACAAAAGTCTATAAAGACTAGCCAGTCCTCGAGTGGTAGATCTCTTTCTCAGCATCGAGATGGCTTCGGCCTTGCCCTCGAGGACATCTTGGCAATAAAGCCCCGGTGGGAGTCTTCGGGCTCCAAAGCACTAACGGGGCTCCGGGTTGTTCCCAGGGTTCTTACCTCGATGAACATACCTGGGCCATGCTCCGTGGTTGTGGCCGCTTCGAGCAGTACCGACACCCCGGCATCGGCTATGGTGATAGACAAAACACTCCTCACCGATGAACGTAGTCTAGCACTCTCGGCTACTTCGATACCGCTAGAGTTGCTGCAGACCGTTCCTCGAGTATCGGTATTGCCTCCGGTACCGGTAATCGGCATCGGTGTTGGTACCGTCCATGCTCGCTTCGACAGAATCGCTTCCCTCGATACCGAGCCTGGAATCGATCTCTAGCATGGAGGATTCGGTACAACTCGTCTTGGTACCGACCTCAGGTGGTACCAAAGACATCGCTTTAAAGAAAATCCGATGCTTCATCCTTTTCAGTCTTCCGATCTCGATGACTGGGGTGAATCCATCGGTACCAAGGCTGATTTTTCTACAAGTCTAGCCTTTACCCCTCATTTTAGAGAGTCCTCCTCGGGGGAGATTTCTTTTCAAGCTTTTCTGCTTGATATGGCAAAGTTACTTGCCATTTCTATACCGGGGAATTCAGAGACACTGCAATTCCCCTGGATTCCAAAGGAGGTGATCATGCTTCCTTTGCATCAGATCTTACAAGATCTACTGTTAAGAATGTGGGAAACTCCTTTAATGGTATCCCCACATTCTAAGACACTTGACACTATGTACAAGGTGCCACCTTCTCCAGGTTTTCAAAAGACTCAACTTCCTCATCATTCTATTGTTGTAGAATCAGCAATGAGGCATATTAAGAGTGCAAAGAAGCACTCTTCTTATCCGCCAGGTCGTGAGTCTAGGACTTTAGATGCCTTTGGACGTCGATGCTTCCAGGCATCCATGCTTGCAGCAAGAATTATCTCATATATTTTCTATATGGGACTATCTCTTGAAGAGGTCACAAGGAACTTAAAGTTTTTGAACCCTTTTCTTCCAGAGCATAAAGGAGCAGACTATTCCTTATTAGTCAATCATACTCAAAATATCTCTAGGTTCCTTAATCGTGCTTCCCTGGACTGTTTTGAGTCTATTAGCAGAACTTCTGCTATAGCCATAGGAGCACGACGCATAGCCTGGCTCCAAGCTTCTGACTTGGACAAGTGGGTTCAGGAAAGGCTGGGAAATACTCCTTGTACTGGTGAAAATCTCTTCAACAAGGACGCTTTATTTCAAGCTAATCAGTTGAGCACTGATGCTGTTACTTTCAGAGGATTGTCAAAACTTTATCCCAGCTAATAAAAAATCTCATAAAAAGCTTTATTCCCCGAAGGGAAAAAAGTTTTATCCATCTTCTACCCATTCTGCAGATGTTTCCAAAGATGGGCAACACCACACCAAGCTAAGAAAATCAAAACCTCAACAGGCTCAGCAAACCCAGCAATCGCAGGGTTTCTGATATTTTATTCACTTTTTCTGTGTGAGGTTTAGAACTTGAACCTACTTCTTTTCAATAGAAGCATCAAACATCCATGCTGAGATATCAGTCATACATTGACTCAATCCTCAACTCTGGGCATGAATCTCTTGCTACAAGAGTAATCTATCCTCCTAGCTCTAAGAGCTATTAAGGACTATCATACCCCAGAGATAACAGGTTTCTCCTTTTAAAACAAAAGAACTAACAACTAACAACAGGGTGAACTATACCCTTCACCTTGTCAGTTTTCTGTACGAGGATATCTCATACTTTTAACTGCAAGGGGACCCTATCTCTTCAAAGACTTACTAAATTGTAAGTCTTCTAAACTCTGTATTAATTTCTATCCCTCTTAGCCCAGACATTCAGTCTCTAAGAGTACTACTAATCTACTGGAGGGCTTATTCTCTAAGCCATAGGATTTTCTTCAATACCTACTCCAGTAAGTAGTTTCCATACAGAGTTTTCTCCCTTTTTGTGATTCATCTCCTTCTCACATATCTTTTTAAGGCAGCTTTTCGGACAGAAATTGGGTATCACTACTCCAAATTATGTCTGTAGGTCCTCTCCAATCTATAGGACCTAACTTTTATGCTGCCTTAATAACAGATAATTCCAAAAGAGATCCAGAACTCATTTGGACTATTTATTGTTACAGGCATCAAGCCTGTCTAATATTCTTAGCCACCTTCAGTTCTCTTTGGCTCCAACAGAATAGATTAGGTTGCACACTGGCAATTCAACAGCCAGATCTAAGCAACCTACAACATGCTCTCTGCAATTCTACAACAAAACTCTGCAACTGTGGGCCTTTGCGAGAGAGCCTCAGAGCTACTCCTAATAGGTAGCTGCCAGATAGTTAAGAAGGGCTTCAACTGGTAGACTCTGCCAGTAATGTTCCTACATGACTGTTTTTTTCCTACTCTTACCATATTCCTTAAAATTTCCTTTTAAGAAAAGGTAACCAGGGTTTAGACTACGTGAAAGCGTAGAAAATTGCACAATTCCCTGGTTGTTCCACATCTCATTGGAACTACCACAACAGGGATGCATTTTTTTCACTGCAGTTGGTCTTTATTCACTACTTTCCTTCTAATTTCCTATACTTCAGGGTAGCTTATGTTGAACAGGAGAGCGCATGATATTCATATTGCCCTCATAAAGAGGCAAACATGGTATCCCCTTATATTGCGCCTGTGTCTCCAGCTACTATTTGAAATTATAGAAGGATCCAGACTTGCTGTTTTAAGACTAAGGATCTCCTCTGCACTCATTCACGTACATCTCGAGACCTGGTTATTCAGGGGCTAGATCTTTTCAAGAAGACTAATCTTATCCCTGTAAGTGAAGAACATATTACCAGTTTCCACGAAACTTTCTCTATAGTTCTTCCATATTTAACCAGACAGAGATTCTCCATCAATATTCTCAAGTAGGTCTTAATCCTTCTTGTTGTTGCGTCAATCTCTATACATCTGACTTTGAAAGATTTGTCTACTGTCCATATTAATACTGCCCCAGCATACCATAAAAATCAATGGACAACCAATTTCTATGGTAATTTACGAAATACCTTTTTTCTTTTACCGTTACCTTTTAGGTTACGTCACATCTTTTACTGCCACGGTTTAGTGGTGGGTAAAATATGGGGCCTGGAATGTCAGGGCCACAGCTGAGATTTGAAGCTGTGACCTTCTGCTCTTGAGTGCACTGTCTGTGTGTACTGCACCACACTGTGGCCACAGAGATGCAGTATTCCCTGGAGATACCATGACTGTTTGTCAGGCAAAGTGTGTCTGTTGCACTGCACGGCACCCACCTGAACAGGGCTCGGCCGCGGACTGCTGTGGGCAGCAGGCAATGCCCCCTCCTCCACCCGTACCCCTCCACTGCCATATTGACATGTCCTTATCTTGGGGACGGCGTGAGCCCTGTCTGATTTGTGGCCCTCCAGGGCTGCATTTGGGGGACTCGGGTGTAGGTGATGTGCATGTTTATGATGTCTGTGCTCTGTGGGGCAAAATATAGGCGTTTGGAGCATGTTTCTGTTCTCTGCACTAAAGGTCTGGTTTTTACTGCCACGGTTTAGTGGTGGGTAAAATATGGGGCCTGGAATGTCAGGGCCACAGCTGGGATTTGAACCTGTGACCTTCTGCTCTTGAGTGCACTGTCTGCGTGTACTGCACCACACTGTGGCCACAGAAATGCTTTATTCCCTGGAGATACCATGACTGTTTGTCAGGCAAAGTGTGTCTGTTGCACTGCACGGCACCCACCTGAACTGGGCTCAGCCGCGGACTGCTGTGGGCAGCAGGCAATGCCCCCTCCTCCACCCGTACCCCTCCGCCGCCATGTTGACATGTCCTTATCTTGGGGACGGCGTGAGCCCTGTCTGATTTGTGGCTCTCCAGGGCTGCATTTGGGGGACTCGGGTGTAGGTGATGCGCATGTTTATGGTGTCTGTGCTCTGTAGGGTAAAATATAGGCATTTGGGGTGTGTTTCTGTTCTCTGCAATAAGGGTCCGGTCTTTACTGCCACCGCTTAGTGGTGGGTAAAATATGGGGCCTGGAATGTCAGGGCCACAGCTGGGATTTGAACCTGTGACCTTCTGCTCTGGAGTGCACTGTCTGTGTGTACTGCACCACACTGTGGCCACAGGAATGATTTATTCCCTGGAGATACCATGACTGTTCTTCAGACAGGGCCTGTGTGATGCGGTGCATGGCACCCACCTACACAGGGCTGGGCCACGGTCTGCTGTGCGCAGCTGCCACTGCCCCCTCCACCACCAGTACCCCTCTGCCACCCTGCTGACATGCCCTTCTGCTGGTGATGCTGGTGGAGCGCAGTGTCCGGCCATCCAGTGTGCGGGTAGGCGGCTGCCTATGGTGCGGGTTCTGGGGTAGGGGTGCCTGCATAGATGTCCACGCTTCCCCCCAACACCGCCTGCCAATGTTCTGTGCTCTTGGGGGTACCTGCAGGATACTATCTCCTGTGACACTATGGGAGGTACACTCGTGCCCATGCTGGGCCCTCATCAGTTGCTGTCTGGCTGTTCTACTGTTTCAGCATTCCTATGGGCCACCTAGGCATCACCCTGGTCCGCACTGTGGCCCAGCTGCAGCACCGCATGTGCCATCTGCAGCCCTCTGTGTCCCCTTTCCCAGCATCTGTCCAGTTGCCCATTCCGACATGCCCGCCCTGCTGTTGTGGAACATGTGCACGCCACAGGGAACCTGTCCAATGGAGAGGGAAACCCTGCACAGCACAATTTCACTGTGGGATCATTCGCCTTGTATGGGGACGGAGCGTGGACCCTTCCACAATTCATATCTTTTTTTTGGTGCTTTCTTGGGAGTGTTTTTTGATGTTTCCCATTAATATCACTATTGCCCAACTTGGTTATGTTTTTCCTATATTTTGTTGGGGTCATTTTCAAGGTTTATTTACACTTTTGTTCCGTGCACATGTATCACTAAGGACCTGAGATTAGTTAAGCTTCAGGTGAACAAGGTATATTACACATATTAGGTACAGTTTTATTAGTATAAATATTGTCACAGAGCAGACTCACTAGCGGACTCTATGGAGATAGATGAAATAGCAGATCAGGAAGACACTGACATTTGGGGAGAGCACATGTTAGAAAGTTGCCATGAGCAACGAAAGCAAATGAGGTCACGAGCTAGGGAGACACACCCAGCCAGCAGAGAAGCTAGGAGATTCTCACCTGATACAAATCAGCTGGGGGGAGGTGCTGCTCGGAGATACCTAGATAAGCACAGCTCACAAGCAGTTAGGCAGATGAAGGTTGAGTCCAAGTCTCAAAGGGAGCCTAAGACTCAGAACGAAAGCAGAAACAGAAGGAACTGGGTGAACAGAGAGGACGAGAGAAGCTGGAGAGATAGCTGTGAAGAAAGCGTGTCTGACTACCACTTTGGAAGCCTGAACGGAGGTCTGAGTGAGTCCAATGAGTGCTTGAGTGAGAGGCAAAGACAGCTGGACGCAGAGAGTGAGATTGAGTATAACAGCCCAAGTTGGAACGGAGCCAGGAGGAGAAAGGTACAAGCCGAAAAGTTTTACTCTTATCCTAAGAGGGGAAGCACAGGGCTTGGCTATAGGAAACAGTTCATTGAAGTCCACAAGCCATATGAAGCCAGCTTAAGGGAAGCAGAGAAGCTTCACTACCCTTATTATAAGCAAGAGAAAGTTAAAGGCTTTTTACCTGCAGAAGTTAATCATTCTGAGAGAAACGTAAGGAACAGAATCTCAGAAAGGCTGCCGTTCAAAGCTCCAGCTATCCACAGGGTCCTGAGCCAAGCAGAGGCTAGAGGTGAATCAATTCCTTCTAATAGGAGTGCAAGAGAATATTTTAGCTTACCTACCAGGCACCAGCAGGGGAGAGGCTCTTACCAACAGAACCCCAGTGAATGTGGTAATAGCAATCAGTTTACTCTCAGAGAAAGGAAAGTACGTCACAGCCAAGAGGGACTGGTTGAAAAGCTCCCACATGAGGAAGGTAAAGATGTGTTAATCCCTGCTGAAGAATTCATGCAATGTGAACCGTCTGAAGTGGAGAATAATGTTGAGCAGATGGACTGTAGTATTTCTGTGGCTGACAACATATTCTCACTAAGGTAAAGAGAAATAAGAAGCCTGACAGTGTGAAAGGAAGGCTTATTCCTATCTCTGCAAGTCTGTGTTTTGAATACATTTGTTTCTGGTTAAGAAGCTGAAAGGAAGCTATTTTTGGTTACAGTTTTTCCTTTTGTTATATGCCCTAGAAGGGTTATGTTTATTTTGTTTTGTACATGATAAGAAGTACTTTTGGGAAAGGGAAATAAAGCCCTTATAACCTTACCATCGATTCCACGACTGATTTTTAACTGGCAGCACAACTACAACTACCAGAAGGCCAGTTATATTAAGGCCCCAGTGCAGTACCCTGCTTAACCTACAGGTGCGCAGAGGGGGCATGTGACAATATCCATAGCAACCCTTAGTAAGTAAAGAACTTAGATCTAAACACAAACTTAAAACTAAGATGCAGACAGCAGTCCAGCAGCGGGATGGGGGCTTTCCAGTCTTTTGCATTGAGTGTCACATGTATGATTTTCTCCCAGTTGGTGAGAGGTCTTACATATGTGCAAGGAGCTCTTTGCTCTCAGGGAACGAGTCCGTTCTCTAGAGGCTAAAGTAGCAAACTTGGAAAGCATAAGACAGACAGAGAGGTACATAGACGAGACCTACAGGGATATAGTCCTGAAGTCCCACCTCCAGTCTGGCAGCATCCCTGTTGCCATGGAGGAGAGAGGTCACGTGACAGGAGAGCATCACCCTGGTGTGGCAGGAAGTGATCCTGTAACTAGGACCTGTCCTCCAGGTGATGTAAAACCCTCTCGCACCAAGGAAGTTTCTCCAGGGCCATGTGCCCATGAGGGAAGGGTTAGGACAGCCATTATAGTTGGTGATTCGATCATTAGGCATGTAGATAGCTGGGTGGCTGGTGGACGTGAGGATCGCCTGGTAACATGCCTGCCTGGTGCGAAGGTAGCGGACCTCACGCACCACCTAGATAAGGTCTTAGATAGTGCTGGGGAGGAGTCTGCTGTCTTGGTACATGTCGGTACCAATGACATAGGAAAATGTGGTAGGGAGGTTCTGGAGGCTAAATTTAGGCTGTTAGGTAGGAAGTTGAAATCCATAACTTCCAGGGTAGCGTTCTCCGAAATGCTTCCTGTTCCACGCGCAGGACCCAAAAGGCAGGCAGAGCTCCAGAGTCTCAATGCGTGGATGAGACAATGGTGCAGAGATGAGGGTTTTGGATTTGTTAGGAACTGGGGAACATTCTGGGGAAAGGAGGGGCTCTTCCAAAGGGATGGGCTTCACCTTAACCGGGATGGAACCAGGCTGCTGGCATTAACCTTTAAAAAGGAGATAGAGCAGCTTTAAAACTAGATATTAGGGGAAATCCGACAGTCGCCCAAGAGCGGATGGTTCGGAAGAATGTATCTTTGAAGGATACTACCAAAAACAGAGAGGTTCCACAAAAGAGTAAAGTAGCCCAAATGCCCTCAAGTATGGAGCAGACTGAGCTTAAAGATCCCAAATTACCCATGTCTAACAATAGCCAAATTAATATGAATAAAATACATTCTCTAAAATGCTTGTATGCAAATGCTAGAAGTCTAAAAAATAAGATGGGAGAGTTAGAATATATAGCACTAAATGAAAGGTTAGATATGATTGGAATATCAGAGACGTGGTGGAAGGAGGACAACCAGTGGGACACTGTGATACCTGGGTACAAACTATATCGTAATGATAGAGCTGATCAAATTGGTGGAGGGGTTGCTCTCTATGTTAGAGAGGGCATTGAGTCAGAAAGGATTAAAATTTTGCAGGAAACAAAATCTGCTGTAGAATCTATATGGATTGAAATTCCATGTAAAAGGGGGAAGGCAATGGCAGTGGGGGTGTACTATCGAGCGCCTTGCCAGAATGACCAAATGGATGATGAAATGCTCAAAGAAATCAAGGAAGCTAACAAAAGTTACAGTGCAGTAATAATAATGGGTGATTTCAACTACCCTGGTATCGACTGGGTCAGTGTCACGTCAGGACATGATAGGGAGATAAAGTTCCTAGATGAAATAAATGACTGCTTCTTGGAGCAGCTGGTTCATGAACCGACCAGAGGGGAAGCCATATTAGACCTAGTCCTTAGTGGAACACCAGATCTAGTGCAAGAGATAAGGTTGTTGGGGCCACTTGGCAATAGTGATCATAGCATGATCGCCTTTGATTTAATTAGTGGAGGAGGGATAGTAAGGAAATCCACAGTACTACCTTTTAACTTTCGAAAGGGAGACTATGATAAAATGAGGAAAACAGTTAAGATAAAACTAAAAGGAGCAGTTGCAAAGGTTAAAGACGTACATCAGGCTTTGCTGTTGTTGAAAAATACTATCTTGGAAGCCCAGATCAGCTGTATTCCATGCTTTAAGAAAAGTGGAAGGAAGTCCAAAAAACTGCCAGCATGGTTTAAAGGTGAGGTCAGAGAGGCTGTTGTTGCCAAAAAAGCATCTTTCAGGAAATGGAAAAAAAGAGCCAAACGACGAAACCTGGAAACAGCACAAGCACTGGCAAGTCAAATGCAAGGATTGATAAGGCAGGCTAAGGGAGAATTTGAGAAGAAGTTTGCTGCGGAAGCAAAAACGCGAAGTAAAGACCTTTTCAAGTACATTCAACACAAAAAACCTGTGAGAGAGTCAGTTGGTCCATTAGATGATAAAGGGGTTAAAGGAGCACTAAGAGGCGACAAGGCGATAGCGGAGAGATTGAATGAATTCTTTGCTTCAGTCTTTACTGAGGAAGATGTAGGGATGTTACCCATGACTGAAGTGGTATTTAAAGGTGCGGAAGAATTGAAGGAAATATTGATACATCGGGAAGATGTATTACAACTATTAGATAAACTGAAGAGTAGCAAATCACCTGGGCCGGATGGTATACATCCAAGGGTGTTGAAAGAACTGAAATATGAGATTGCAGACCTGCTATTAGTAATCTGTGAACTATCATTAAAATCATCTCTAATACCTGAAGACTGGAGGATCGCCAATGTAACACCAATTTTTAAAAAGGGTTCCAGGGGTGATCCTGGAAACTACAGACCGGTGAGCCTGACATCAGTACCAGGAAAAATGGTAGAAACCATCATAAAGAATAAAATTACTCAGCATGTAGATAGTCATGACCTAATGGGAGACAGCCAACATGGCTTTAGACAAGGAAGATCTTGTCTTACTAATCTGTTATGTTTTTTTGAAGGAGTGAATAATCAGGTGGACAAAGGTGAGTCGGTTGATATTGTGTATCTGGACTTTCAGAAAGCCTTTGACAAGGTCCCTCATCAGAGACGTTTGTCAAAACTAAAGAGTCATGGGATAGGAGGCAGTGTACTATTGTGGATCAGGAACTGGTTAAAAGATAGAAAGCAGAGGGTAGGGCTAAATGGCCAATTTTCCCAATGGATAAAGGTGAATTGTGCTGTACCCCAGGGATCTGTGCTGGGTCCGCTGCTTTTTGACATATTCATAAATGACCTGGAAAGTGGAATAACGAGTGAGGTTATCAAATTTGCAGATGACACAAAACTATTTAAAGTTGTTAAAACCCAAGAGGATTGTGGAAAATTGCAAGAGGATCTTGATAAATTGGAAGACTGGGCATCAAAATGGCAGATGAAATTTAATGTGGACAAGTGCAAGGTTATGCACCTAGGGAAGAACAACCCAAACTATGGTTACACGATGCAAGGTTCCACATTAGGAACCACCACCCAGGAAAAAGATTTAGGCGTCATTGTGGATAACATGTTAAAACCCTCGGCCCAGTGTGCAGCGGCGGCCAAGAGAGCAAATAGAATGCTAGGTATCATAAGGAAAGGAATGGAAAATAAAACAAAAGATATTATAATGCCTCTATATCGTTCCATGGTGAGACCGCACCTTGAATATTGTGTGCAATTCTGGTCGCCGTATCTTAAAAAGGATATAGCTATTTTAGAAAATGTTCAGAGAAGAGCCACCAAAATGGTAAAGGGGATGGAAGGATACTCCTATGAAGAAAGGCTAAAAAGGTTAGGGCTCTTTAACCTGGAAAAGAGACGGCTGAGGGAGATATGATAGAAGTCTATAAATTAATGAACGGAGTGGAACGGGTAAACGTAGATCGATTGTTTACCTTATCAGAATATAGAAAGACTAGGGGGACATGCAATGAAGCTACAGGGTAAACTATTTAAGACTAATAAAAGAAAATATTTTTTCACTCAACGTGTAATCAAACTCTGGAATTTGTTACCGGAGGATGTAGTAAAGGCTGTTAGTGTAGCTGGGTTTAAAAAAGGTTTGGACAAGTTCCTGGAGGAAAGGTCCATAAACCATTATTAAGAAGGGACCCAGGATATCAATGCTTGAACCAATACAAGCATTGTGGAACCTGTGTCTCTTGGGGAAACTGCTAGGTACGCATGACCTAGATTGGCCACTGTTGGAAACAGAATACTGGGCTTGATGGACCTTGGTCTGACCCAGTATGGCATATCTTATGTTCTTATGTTCTTATCTTAAGCTCTACATGTAAGGTCATCATCATAAGTGACATCACTTACAAAAGACTTTTACTGATCTTCAAGAAATTGGAGGCTCAACGCCTACTACAAATATCTTTCTCTTTCATTGGAATAAAGGGGGTCTTAAAGAGCTATCCCCTTTTTTCTGCAAAGGGTTTTTTCTGCCTTTTCATCCAAACCAGTCAGATTATCTCCACTTTTTCCTAGGACCTTATTCTGCTCCAAGGACAAGAAGTTCAATTTTTTGGACTTTACAGAAGCTTTAGCCATTTCTCAAAAGTCCAACCTCATTGAACTCCCCCAGTACTTTCTTCTGGGATTAGTTCTGGCTATGAGGACTTCTCATCTCTTCTTGTATTGCAAAATTTATTTTTTTCCCTCTACTTCACGTTGGGGGATTTCTTTGAGAATATTGATCTGGCTCTCAACCACAGACCCTTATTACCCTCAACAAGTATTTTTGCAATATTTTTGAGTGAGATCAACATTAGAAAATTAAGACTCAACATTTTTCTAATATTTATGATTTAAACAAGGACTCCCCTCTGGATACCTTGTTTAGTTAAGCTGTTCCACAGCACCTCTTTTTTTCTTTTCTAGCTCAACTCCTACCCTCCATCCCTTGGATGCCTGAGGTTTTGTGAGATAAGCATGGCCTATCTTTTGATTGCAACATGCTGGGGCCTCCTCCAGGCATCTTAGCTTGGGAGTCCCCATATGTGAAGACTCATTCCTGCTTGTTCCTGGAGATAGCACAGTTACTTACCTGTAACAGGTGAACTCTGGGAACAGCAGGAATAAGTCTTCACAACCCACCCACCTCCCCTAGGAGTTGTATTTCTCTATCTCTTTTCCTTTCCCTCGCTCTCTCTCTCTTTGTCTCAGCTCTAAAACTCAACTGGAGAGAGGCAGTTGGGAAAGGCGGGAAGGCAGCACGCAAGCGCTGTGGGATGCTCCCAAAAGCGTTCTAATTGGACGCTGGGGAGCGTTCCCGCGCAGGCTCCATCGGTACCGACGATAACCATATGTGAAGACTTATTCCTGCTGTTCCCAGAGATCACCTGTTACAGGTAAGTAACTGTGCTGTCTCTACAAAAGGTGAAAAGTCTCTACAAAAGGTGAAGGAGGAGTGGCCTAGTGGTTGGGGCAAGGTATCGAAGGCCAGGGGTTCAAATCCCACCAGAGGACAACAACCTTGGTTTCACAGGTGCTCCTTGTGGTCTTGGGCAAGCCACTTAACCCTCCATTGCCCATGTTCCCTGTAAAATCATTATCTCCAAGTTATAATGCCCTGTTCATTGTAAATCACCGTGATATCATGAAAGGCAGTATATAAGAAATGTTAAATAAATAAATAAAATAAAAACAGCCAAAATGGATAACCAAAGCAACTCTGAAAATTGCTCAGAAACACAGAGAGGCTAAAGACAGAGAGGCAATCACAGAACTCAACAGAGATTCCCAACATGCAGCAAGACAAGTCAAGGAAAAGTACTGACACATGCAAGGAAATAGAATCAGAAAACATTAGAGGAAGAACAAGATCAGCTTTCCTGAAGCTACAAGAGTTAAAGAAGAAATTCCAGCCTCAAACTGGAATGTTACAAGATGCTCAAGGATCTATATTGAATGATGCTGAGAAGATCAGGAAAACATGTAAAGGATATACAGAGTTTTTATATGTTAAAGATCAAGTGGAAAAACAACTGTTTCAACCTGTACCTTATGATCTGGAACCATTGGTGATAAAAGAAGTCAAAGCAGCATTGAAAGCCTTATCAAAGAACAAAGCACCAGGCATTGAAGCCATTCCCATAAAAGTATTACAGCAATCTGATGCAGCTGTTAGAATACTTACAAGGCTCTGCAAGGAAATTTTGAAGACAGCATCATGGCCAACTGACTGGAAAAGATCTGTGTTTATACCAATACTAAAGAAAGGTGATCCAACTGACTATGGAAATTATCGCACAATCGCTCTGATACCACATGCCAGCAATATTCTACTCAAGATTATTCAACAGAGACTACAACCATAGCTGGAAAGAAAACTGCCTGAAATGCAAGCAGGGTTCAGAAAAGGGCGAGAAATAAGAGACATCATCGCAGATATAAGCTGGATCCTTGAAAAGACAAAAGAATACCAAAAGGATATCTATATGTTTATTTATGGAATATAGCAAGGCTTTTGACTGTGTATACTATGAGAAAATCTGGGCCACATTAAGAAGCATGGGTATACCAGAACACCTGATCATTCTCTTGCACAATCTTTACATTGAACAAGAAGCAACAGTTCAAGTGGAACAAGGAGAATCAGAATGGTTTAAAATCAGCAATGGTGTACAACAAAGCTGCATACTTTCCCCCTATCTGTTTAATTTATATGCAGAACAAATCATCAAAGAAGCAGGATTATATGAAGACAACAGAGATGTGAAGACTGGTAGAACAACAACGTTCGCTATGTTGATGATACCACATTACTGGCTGAAAGTGAAGATGATCTGAAACATTTGCTTCTAAAGATCAAGGAATATAGTCTTAACATCTTCCAAAAAACTGAAAAAAGAACCAAATGAAGAAAACAGGAAATTGCATTTAACTTGTCAATGCTTATTCTAAGTATTGATAAGGCAGGCCATAGGCGGCTCTATAATGAGGCCGAGTGAGGCGGTAGCCTCAGGCGGCAACTTTTTGGTGGCAGCAAAATTGCCCCAAAAAGACCGCCTCACTCGGCCTTCAATATAAAAATAATAAAAAAACTCCAGCTGAAGAAGCAGCTGCCGCTGCTGCTCCAGCAGCAGCGGCAGAATGAGGAGCCCCACGGCTGCCCACCTCCCCGGAGAGCCGTGCCTATTTCTCCTCCATGCCGGCTCAGCTTTTGCAGAGACGCGGCAAAGGGAGAGTGTTTTCCTTAACTGCAGCTCTGTTAAAGCTGAGCCCACGGCGCTGATGGGAAACAGGAAATCCTGGGAGTGGTAGATGGCTGCATAATGGGGAGGAGGCTGGAAGGGAGCTGACATTTGAATGGCACTGGAAGAGAGATGGACAGAGGGTAGGGCGGCTGGAAGGGAACTGACTGGGGGGGTGGCACTGAAAGTGGACCTGAGCTGATACCTGGGATGGTATTTGGACTAGAAGGGGCTAGATAGTGGGGAAGGAGTGGGACTGGAAGGGAATGGACACCAGTGGCGTTTGTGGGAATGCAAGGCGGGTGACATTGGAAGGTACTGGGAGGGGAGTACTGGAAAGGGAGCTGATACTGGGGAGGGTTACTGGAACTGGAAATGGGCTGATGGAAAGAAGTGAAGAAAACAAAAGAAGAGATAAGAAATGGCAGATGGACCATGGACCATAGACCACAGAAAGAGAGCTAAGAGAAGACAGGAAAGCAGAAGCCTCAGATCGGGACCAGCATGATTAGAGAATAAAATGGTCAGACAATCAAGGTAGAAAAAATAATTTTATTTAAGTTTAGTGATTGGACTTTGTGCTAATTTTATATTTTACACAGTATTAGGGAACTGCATCTCTTATTTATCTGATGTTGCACTGCATGTGGACTGGCTTCTTGGGGTTTCAGTTTAAATTTTGTCTACATATTTTTACTTTTACTTTAGATTGTGGTTGCTTATTCTGTACTTGGTGAGGGTCGATGTTGTGCGTGTGTGACTGAGGTCAGGTGTTCTGTTAACATGGAGTTTGTATATAAATTTGACTTGTTCAGCTTTTCAAATAGGTGTATGGATGTTCCAGGGCTCACTGTAGTATTTACAGTGACGCTTTTTTTGGATGGGTTCCTTACATGAGTTTTGGAAGTTTGTGCTGATATGGTATGGTAGGTCTGCTCTTTCTTGTAGGGTTTTTTATTAGTTCACAATATGCTTGGTACTGGAGAATAATGGTTGTTGTTGTTTTTGTTAGTGAGATGATCAGAATCATATATATTTTTTTTAATATTGAGTTCTGTGGGTGAATGTCCTGTTTCTGCTCTGCACCTACTGTGGATGCAAAATATATGCTGAAAAAGAAAAATTAAGAACCATAATGCAGTTTATAACAACAAAATAAAAATGAGTTATAAATTAGTTTTATAAATTGTGCTGTTGGTTCTTGCTGTCTTTTAGTTCCTTGGTGTGCAAACAGGACTGTACCTAACCCTGTGCAAGCAGTGCAGCCGCACAGGGCACAAAGGCTTGGGGGGCACATTTTGACTGTCTGCTGTTGCCCTGCCACCGCTAGCAGGACAATAGCAGGCAGCCAAAATGCACCCCAAGCCTTTTCGCAGCACTTTAAACAGGTCTGGTCCCTCGCTCCTCCGACGCAATGTCAGAGCAGGGAGGGACAGATCTACTAAAGTGCCGGAAACTTTCAGATTGGGCGCATGCCCCCCTTCTCCTCCCCATACCTCCGTCCAGCGCTGCCTGCTCTTTCCCTGCTGCTGGCGCCGCTGTGAAAAAAACAGAGGGCAGCAGCAGCAGGGAAAGAGCAGGCAGTGCTGGACGGAGGTATTGGGGGGAGAGGGGGCGTGCACCCGAGCTGCAGCTCGATACGGCCCTATGTGCAAACATCTTGCATTTCTCCCATATAATCTAATTAACTTTTTGGTTTGCTTCAGTCTCTGATTAGATTTCTGAAAAAGCCTTGCCACCTCTAAGGTGGGGGGTGGCGCCATCTCATTCTTCGCCTCAGGCAGCAGATAGCAGATTGTCTTGAGCCGCTCCTGAGGCAGGCAGAGAAAAAATTTGAAAAGAAACTTGTCATGGAAGCAAAAACTCATAATGAAAACATTTCAGGTACATTCAAAACAAAAAGCCAGTGAAGGAATCATTTGGGCCATTAGATGTTAGAGGAATAAAAGGGGCACTAAGGGAGGACAAGGCAATAGCAGAGAAACTAAATTTAATTTTTTGTTTTGATCTTTACTGAAGAAAATATACTTGTGACTTGGATTGGCCACTGTTGGAAACATGATACTGGGTTTGATGGGCTATTAGTCTGATCCAGAACGGCAAATCATGTGTTCTTATTCCTTCTTCTCCCTTAGAGAACTTTTGTGCTCACCCCATACTTTGTTGAATTCAGATACAGTTCTTGTCTTCACCATCTCCACTGGGAAGCTATTCCTTCCATCCACCATCCTTTCTGTAACTAAATTATTTCCTTAGATTACTTCTGAGTCTTTCCCTTTCATTCTATTATCCCTTCTTCCAGAGCTCCTGTGCATTTAGAGTTGTGGTCAACATTATTTGCACCCTTGCAGTTCAACCCCTCAAAAAAAAAGTGGCCAGTGAAATGGCTTTGGACTATATACAGTATGCACACATATTTGACACATACAAAAATCAAATAAAACAAGACCAATTAAAAAAAAGAAACAGCAGGAAATAGTATAAAAACTGGAGCATTGCCAGGACATGATTATTGACACCCTTACAAATAATTCAAATCAGGAACAGAAGAACCACATTCCCATTGCAGTAAGACGCACCTGTGATCAATTGTCAGTACTCACATAACTTGAATCAACCAATGAATGATGACGCTAATGTTTAAAATGGCCACATTCACTCCCTGTTCCATTTTCACAATGGTGAAGACAACAGCTGCCTGAGACTGTCAGAAAAGCCATTATCACCAAACTTCAAAGGGGTACAAGTCATCTCCAAAGACCTTGGGATTCCTGTGTCTACAGTTCACAATGTTATTAAGAGTTTTTTTGCTGATGTAACTGTCAAAATCCTCCCAGGACATAGTGGGAAGAGGAAAATTATTCTATGAAGTCTTCAAAGATTAATGCAAACTGTTGGAAAAACACCACGTACAACATCCAAAGAGCTTAAGGCTGACCTGCACCTTATACTACGCACTAAACAAAGAAGGACTTCATGGGCAAAGGCTCAAAGACAGGCATAAAAAGGCAAGTCTAATCTTTGCCCAAACCTATCTTGAGAAGCGTCAATCATTCTGTGAAAATATTCTGTGGACAGAAGAAACCAAACTTGAGCTTTTTGGCAGTGCAGACCAGCGATACATTTAAAGGTGACGTAATGAAGCTTATAAGGAAAAAGCTCCCTTCCTGCTGTTAAATATGGTGGAAGTTCCATAATGTTGTACTGCTGTTTTGCTGCCTCAGGAACTGGAGGCCTGCAATATATCAAAGGAATAATGACCACCTAGGTATTTTGGAGTGAAATGTGCTAGCTAGTGTCTAAAAGCTATTTCTGGGTTGAAGTCATGGGTCCAAAACATACATCCAAAAGTACAAAAGAATAGTTAAAAAGGAACAAATGGACTGTTTTAAACTGACCAGCAATGAGTCCTGATCGCAATTCAGTTGAGAATCTTTGGAAAGACGAAATTAGACGTACCTGCTAATTGTTGTTCCTTGAGGAACTCTGGTCCAGTCCTGCACCTCTGGGTAGTGCACCTTTTCCAGCAGCTTAGAGACTGAGCATGTCATCTTTGATGACACCAGTACTAATAGAGCAGGGACCGCCCTTCATCTTCAGTAACCTACTGACAAAGCAGACTCACAGGAGCAACAAATAAGTAGATAAAATTTGAACAAAGAACACTATCTCTCTAGAACTAGCAAAAGACACAAACATCCTCCCATCCTGGAGAAAAGATTCCCCTTCCCCCCTCCAGGATGAGGAAGCTTACCTGAGGCCACGAGATTGAGCACTGAGCATGAGAAAGACCAACCTTCCAGTTCGCCCTCAACACCGCCCTTCCCTGAAATTGTGGGACCGCTGAAGACTCCCATCACTGACAACCAGCATATGGGGTGTGATACGGGACTGGATTGGAGTTCCTCAATGAACAACAATTAGCAGGTAAGTCTAATTTTGTCTTCTTTATCGTCCCTCCAGCCTAGTCCCACACCAATGGGATGTAGCAGAGCAATCAACACTAATGGGAGGGACCTGCTGCACCGGCCTGAAGCACCACCGATCCAAAACAGGCATCTCCGGCCGCCTGGATGTCCAGGCAATAATGCTTAGCAAAGGTATGAAGCGAAGACCAGTTTGCTGCCTTATAAATTTCAACCGGCGGCACCAAACTGTACTCCACCCACGAGGCCACCTGAGCCCTCATAGAGTGAGCACGCAACCCCGCTGGCACTTGCTTACCTCTCAGGATGTATGCAGACAAGATGGCTTCGCTGATCCATCTAGAAATAGAGACCTTGGCTATTGCCTCACCTTTGCACGGACCTCCAAACAGTGCCAAAAGACAATCCAATCTGTGAAAGGACAGAATCCTCTTCAAATAGTGGTGCAAGACACGACACACATCCAGCCGCCGCAACTATGGGCTGGTGCCCACATCCTCTGAGTCCACCAGGACTGATAGAGAAACCGACTGGATTCACATGAAAGGTGAAACCACCTTGGGCAAAAAGGAAGGTACTGGGTGCAGCACCACCTTCTCTCTTGAAAAGGAGAGAAATGGCCCTTGGCAAGACAAGGCTTGCAGCTCCGAAATCCTGTGTGCTGAGCAAATTGTCACTAGAAACACTGTCTTAAGGGTCAAATCCTTCAAAGAAGCCCGAACCAGGGGCTCAAAGGTTTCCTCACACAGAGCTGTTAACACTAAATTGAGATCCCATGTCGGGACCACCGCCTGCCACGAGGGTGCAGGTGGAGCACAGCTCTCAGGAATCATGTCAGGTCCGGGTGCATCCCCAACGCCACCCCTTGGACCTTTCCACGATAGCATGCAATCACTTACAGTTGTACTCTCAAGGAACTCGCGGCTAGGCCCTTATCGAATCCATCCTGCAAGAACACTAAGATATCAGGTATAGATACTGTGGATGGCCGAACCCACTGGTCTGCATACCATGCCTCAAAGAGATGCCAGACCTGAATAAAGGCCAGAGAAGTAGACCTCTTCCTAGCCCTCAGCAAAGTCGAAATCACTGGGCCTGAATAGCCCTTCTTTCACAGTCGTGCCCTCTTAAGAGCCAGGCCGTAAGCGAAAATCGATCCACCTGAGGCATGAGCATTGGTCCCTGAGACAAGAGATCCGCCCCCGATGGGAGATGCCATGGTTGATCCACCAGAAGCCTCACCAGGTCTGCATACCATGAGCATCATTGCCAGTCGGGGCGATGAGAACAACCATCCCCTGATGGGCCTCAATCTTCTGCATGACCCTGCCTATGAGAGGCCATGGTGGGAACACAGAAAAGCCCTTCCACAGTCCACTGCTGCACCAGGGTGTCTAACGCTTATGACATTCTCTCTCTTTTCCTGCTGAAAAAACAGCTCGCTTTGGAATTCTTGATCTTTGCCATCAGATCCATGACCGGAGCGCCCCAGCAGCGTACCACCTATTCGAACACCTCCTGGTTGAGGACCCACTCTCCGGGTTCCACCCGCACTCAACTCAGGTAGTCTGCTGTGACATTGGCAACTCCCACTACTTGCGTCACTGACAATGCTTGGAGGTGGCTTCCTGCCCAGCTCAACAGTGTTTCGACCTCTACCTCCAAGGCCGTGCTGCCAGTGCCGCCCTGCCTCTTGATGTATGTCACCGTGGTTGCATTGTCTGACAGAACTTGTACTGCTTTTCCCTGAAACCGTGCCTCAAAACTCCGTAATGTGAGGGTCACCGCCTGCATCTCCAACCTGTTGATGGACCAACGAGCCTCCAGTGAGTTCCACTGTCCCTACGCAAACTACCCCCTCGCAATGGGTTCCACATCCAGAGAGACTGGCATCCGTCATCAATGGGATCCATGATGGCGACTTGAGAGGCATTCTGCTTCCCAGATTTTCCCTCGAAAGCCACCATCTGAGTGCTCTCTTGGCCACCGGTGTGCAGGGGAGCTTTTGAATAAGGGATGAGACTGGTGCGACCAGCACTGGAGCAAGGCCCTCTGAAGGGGCCGCATGTGTGCTCTCGCCCAAGGGACAAGTTCGAGAGTGGCTGCCATCATTCCCAGAACCTGTAGATAATGCCAAGCTGTTAACTCTGACATTCTCAGGAATTCCCGCACTATGCTTCAAAGCCCCTGCACACGCTGTTCTTGTAGGAAGACTCTCCCCACATGAGGGATGAAGCGCGGGGAGAGTCTTTAGGGGGTTTTATAAAGAATTGTAAAATCCTTTATAAAACCCCCTAAAGACAACAGTACCCAATATCAAATAACACCACAAGCGCTTGCTGACCACTATTCCAGCAAACTCAACCCCACAGATGAAAACTGCACCCATATAGTAATTGAAAACGATTCATTGCAAAAGACAACACAGATCGTAAATCCCCCAGAAATATGGGAAACATAAAACTGATCTGAAAAAATACAAAACATAATCACAATCATAAACACCACCACATCCCCACTTGATCCCTGCCCTGTCGCCTGGGTCAAAATCATAAAAACTGAATTGGCACCTATAATTCTAAACATAGTAAACCAGTCACTAATTCAAGGATCTATGCCAGCTGAACTAAAAAGATCACTCATTCAACCTATATTAAAAAACAAAACACTCAACAAAGCTGACCCATCCGCATACAGACCTATATCAAGTATACCATTCATAGCAAAAATCATTGAAAAGACAGTCCAATTCCAACTGCAAGACCATATCGATTCCACAAATGCACTTGATGAACATCAATATGGTTTTCAACAATCTCATGGAGTAGAAACACTCCTACTCGTGCTATTCGATAAACTATATAAAGGTATGGAAGATTGCAAGAAGATGTTCATCTTAATATTCTTAGATATTACAGCGGCTTTCGATTCGGTAAACCATAATACCCTCATAAAAAGACTTGAATCAATTGGAATAATGGGGACACCCTTAAAATGGTTCACTTCATATATAAACAATAGAATACAGCAAGTATACTTTGACCAAAACCTATCCAGTACCTTCCCACAAAAGCAAGGCATTCCTCAAGGTTCTGCATTATCGGCCATATAATTCAATCTTTACCTAAGGCCCATTTGTAAAATATTTCAAAAACACAAAATAAACTATCATCTATATGCAGATGATATAATGCTCTATACCCAACTGGATATACATCACCCGGATTATACCCACTTAGAAAGATGCCTAAACGAAACACAGTTATGGCTTCATCAAAACAATTTGAGCATCAATCATAAAAAAACAGAAGTAATGTTTATCTCTAAGAACCCTGAACTTAAGCATCCTCCCACAATCATACTAAATAATACTTCATATAACATTAAACAGGAATTAAAGTACTTAGGTGTAAATCTCGACAAGACTCTTAGCATGGAAGCCCACCTGAGACTTTTAAATAGATCTATTTTCTACAAACTCAGAGTATTACAACCACTACGTAATATCATTGAACATTCAGATTTCAGAACAATAGTACAAACACTCATAACTCCACATCTGGACTATTGTAATGGCATTAACTACCACA
This sequence comes from Ichthyophis bannanicus, assembly GCA_033557465.1. Lineage (NCBI taxonomy): Eukaryota > Metazoa > Chordata > Amphibia > Gymnophiona > Ichthyophiidae > Ichthyophis > Ichthyophis bannanicus. Next base: position 355,780,385 of record CM066038.1, on the reverse strand, counting down.
TATACGCAGACGATATCATGCTGTACACTCCATTAGAGGCCGCAGAACCTAATTACGCTCAGCTTGAAACCTGCATGGGAGAGATGTTGGGATGGCTAAAACAAAACAATATGTCGATTAATCACAAGAAAACGGAAGTAATGTTTATATCCAGTAAACCTGACTTCGAACCGCCTCCAACAATCACATTGTGCAACAACACTTACAACACTAAAAATGAAATTAAATATCTAGGAGTCACAATTGACAGCAAACTAAAGATGGAAAAACTCAGCAACACCAACAAGGCCATCTTTCACAAGCTTAGAGTACTACGACCCCTGCGGAATATACTTGATCCATGTGACTTCCGGTCGGTTGCACAAGCGCTCATCATGCCTCACCTAGACTACTGTAACGCCATCTTACAGGGTCTACCAAAGAAAACGACCAATATATTACAATTGGCACAACACGTGGCGGCAAGGATCATCATGCGAGCAAGTGTCATTGAACATATCACACCTGTATTGATTGATCTGCACTGGCTACCAATCGTTGCCAGGATTCAATACAAAACATTGGTAACTACGTTCAAACTAATACACAACCTAGCCCCCTCATTCCTGTCCACCCTTATCTCCACGCAACCAACCACCAGAAACAGGAGAACCATCAACACAGACACACTACTAGTTCCAAACAGCATCAGACATGTAAAAGTCAGTACTAGCCGCAGAGCGTTCTCCTTCTCTGCCCCCACCTTATGGAACCACCTACCACACGAGAGCAATTAAAGACATAATCAAATTCAGGAAGAAATTAAAAACACATCTGTTCAATTGTCACTACGACCAGATGTAAATCCAAGAGGATAAAAGAGGAAGTGAATGGCTGTATGTAAAAATGTAAATAGATGAAGGACAATCTCTTTTGTAAATGTATGTTAGTACATTAAGGTCTATATTTGGACCCTACTATGTGTGCTGTGTATTACCCCTGTTTCTCTCTATCTATGCCCCAACTTTTCTGTCTTGATTTTTGACAAAATATAATCAAACCGCTTCTGATCGCTGGAAGTAGCGGTATATAAGTGTTTACTAAATAAATAAAATAAATAAATAAATTCTTGTTGGTTTACCTAAAAAAACAACCAACATACTCCAAATGGCCCAGAATGTCACAGCTCGGATACTAATGAATGTGCGGATTTCAGACCACATCACACCTATCCTTCGAGAACTCCACTGGCTACCTATACAAGCACGCATCAGATACAAAATAATAATTACAACTTTTAAGCTAATACACAATATCGCCCCATCCTTCCTCACCAACTCATTAATACACAATCACCTAATAGAAACAGACGAAGGCATAATCTAAATATGCTGCAAACTCCAATTTCTATACGCAAGGTAAAAATAAACACTAGCAATAGAGCTTTCACTTACATAGCCCCCTCACAATGGAACAAGCTCCCAGAGTCACTAAGAACTAACAAGGACCTCCAATCATTCCGCAAAAACCTCAAAACACATCTATTCCATGAATACTACAATTCAAATGAAATAACCTAATTCCCAATTTAAACCATAGCCTGATAGATACCTAACAACCTAATCATAATTCACTTCAAACATATCACGAGTATATTATAAACTTACTAGACACACGATATCTCATCCTATTTGACAATGTAATTAGTTTCGAGTCCTCGAACCCCTATACTAATCTTGACTTATACATAAGCTATTTACTGTTTACTATGGTTTTGATTAACTGTTATCCTTATGATGTACATAGTTTAACTAATGATACCGCTGTTAATTGTACATAGTTTGTTTTTATTGCTACTGCTGTTATATGTAACTGCTATTGTTGCAGAACCAATTTGTTAAAATGTAAACCGCGACTGATCGCTGGAAGGAGCGGTATAGAAATATATGCAAATAAAATAAATAAACTCTGACATTCTCAGGAATTCCCGCACTATGCATCAAAGCCCCTGCACACGCTGTTCTTATAGGAAGACTCTCCCCACGTGAGTGACAAAGCGCGCTCCTAAGTACTCTAGTACCTGAGATGGGTGCAACTGGCTCTTGGCCATGTTGACCACCCACCAGAGACTTTGAAGGAAGTGCACCAACCAGGCTGTTGCTTGTTCGCTTTCGTTCCTGGACTTTGCCCTAATGAGCCAGTCATCGAGATACGGATGCATTAGAATGCCTTTCTTGCGCAGTGCCGTCGCTACCACCACCATGTCTTTGGTGAAGGTGCATAGTGCCGTTGCGAGGCCGAAGGGTAGTGCCCAAAACTGAAAATGTCCCATGCGCACCGCGAACCGGAGGAACTGCTGATGTTCCGCCCGTATGGGAATATGCAGGTATGCCTCCATTAGTTCGAGAATGTCAAGAATTCTCCAGTCCAGACTGCCACTGTGACGGACCGCAAGTTTTCCATGCAAAAATGTGGTACCCATAGGCAATGGTTTACTCGCTTAAAGTCGAGGGTCGGGCGGAATTCCCCGTTCATTTTTGGCACCATGAAGTAAATGGAGTACCGGCCTCAGCGGTACTGGCTCTGGGAACCAGCACCACAGCCCTGAGTGAACCAGACACTTCAAAGTGTCTGCTACCGCAGCAGCCTTGGCGCGCAATTTGCAGGGAGATTGCAAAAGGAGTTGCCCACTGGATGAGTCCACTCGAGGGCATACCCCTCCTGAATGACATCTAACATCTACTGATCGGATGTGATCTGGGCCCAGGCAGGGTAGAAGTCCCACTGCCGACCTCTTACTGGCTGCACCTTCACCTGGGCCTCCCTCGCTTCATTGGGATTTCTTTGGCCCCAAGGTCAAGGCAGCAGCGAATCCTCACCCCACTCCCTGAAAGCCCTGACACCCCTGTGCCCTGGAGGGAAAATGCCCTCTTTGATAAGGGGAAAAGCGTGTGGAACGAAAACACCTGAACTCCTTCTGCTGTCGACGGGATGCTGGAGAAGCATGGCTCTGTTTCTGCTTATCCTCTGGCAGATGCCTGCCTTTAGACTCATCCAAGTTCTTGACCAACTTTTTCCAGGTCTTCCCTGAACAGCAGTCTACCCCTGAAGGGCAGCTTGCTGAGCCGGGCTTTGGAAAAACTATCAGCCACACAATTCCGGAGCCACAGATAGTGGCGGGCCACAACTACTGAGGCCATGCCTTTAGAGGGTCCTCTGATGAGGTCATAGTGGATATCCATCAAATAAGATGCTCCAGACTCCAATCTGGCTGCCTCCCCCTCTTAATGAACTTACTGGGACCAGCGGAGACAGGCTCTTGCCACCCAGTCCCCACAAATGGAGGCTTGAAGGGAAAGGGCATTAACATTTATTTATTTAACAGGTTTTAAATACCACTTTATCATTTTAATCAAAACGGTTTACATTGTAACTTAAACTTAGTAATGTACATTAAACAGGGAAATTGATAACTTGGATTTTTCTGAGGCAACGGAGGGTTAAGTGACTTGCCCAAGGTCACAAGGAGTGCTAGTGAGAATTGAACGCTGGTCTCTGGGTTTCCAAGCCAGTGCCCTTAACCATTAGGCTACTCCTCCACTTCATCAAAGGCCTGTTTCAACAAGGTGTCCAACTTTCTATCCTGGACATCCTTCAGAGCCACCACGCCTTCCATAGGGATCATTGTCTTATTGGTAACAGCCAAAACAGCTGCATCCACCTTCGGAGACCGAAAAAAGATCCTGATCCAGCAACGGATAGAGATGCGCCAGGATCTTAGTCCCTCGAAGGCCATCTTCTGGAAGATCCCACTCATCCTGAATCATTTGCTGGATCACCCTATGAATCGGGAAGACCTTTTGCATTTTCCGCACCGCTTGCAGAAGTGGGTCCTCCAGGGACTCATCCTCTGCCGGAGGACCCATGGGCATATTAAGCACTTTCAGGAATGACATGATGAGCGCCGGCAACTCTTCCCTATGGAAGACCCTCATTTATTTCTGCCTGGTCTTCCAGTTCCGGAAGTTCTCCTTCTTCTAGCTCTTCCTCGAAGTCCAGCTCTATGTCCAGGTCCTCTCCCTCCGGACCCTCAGATAGCGAAGGCTCTCCATGCCCATTCTCTGCAGGCTTAGGTTGCTTCACTGGAAGTGCTCCCGGCTCTTTATTTAGAACTCCTGGTCTCTTAGAGCCCTACTCTGGCACAGTGGAGCCTCCCCTGCAATCTTTTTTAAGGGACAGAGAGAACAAGTAATTAGGCTGCGGGAATTAGCACATTTAGTTATCAACTACTTTTACTACTACTACTACTGAGCATTTGTATAGCGCTACAAGACATACACAGTGCTGCACAGACATGTAAGAGACAGTCCCTGCTCATCAGAGCTTACAATCTAGTCAAGACAGACAACATAAGGGAAACACAAGGAGATCAGGTGAATCAAGATCTGAAAGTGGCAGTGAAGAGGTGAGTTTTCAGCCTGGATTTGAAAAGGGTCAGAGAAGGCACCTGACTTACAGACTCAGGTAGTTTGTTCCAGGCGTAAGGAGCAGCAAGGTGAAAGGAGCGAAGTTTGGAGTTAGCAATAGAAGAGAAGGGCACAGATAGAAGCGATTTGCCAGAACAGTGGAGTTCCCAAGGAGGGGATGTAGGGAGAGATAAGAGAGGAAAGGTAGTGAGGAGCTTCAGAGTGAATGCACTTATAGGTCAACAGGAGAAGTTTGAACTGGATGCGGAAACAGATAGGAAGCCAATGAAGTGACGTGAGAAAAGGGTTAGTATGAGCATGACGAGGCTAGCAGAAGATTAGCCATGCAGCAGAGTGTTGAACAGATCGAAGGGGAGAGAGATGATTCAAAGAGAGACCAGCAAGGAGTAGGTTACAATAGTCAAGACGAGAGGTGATTAAGGAGTGGATAAGTGTCTTAGTACTGTGTTCAGAAAGGAATGGATGGATTTTGTTGAAGTTATAGAGAAAGAAATGGCAGGTCGTAGTTATCAGATGAATGTGTGTGGAGAAGGAGAGAGAGGAGTCAAAGACGACCTCAAGGTTGTGAGCTGAGGAAACAGGAAGGAGTATTTATTTGAACAGTTTTTCTATACCACCCCTTCCATCGATCAGGAGCAGTTTACATTGAACAAAAACTCAGTTACAGAAAACATATTGATCTATGATACAATGAATTATTTACATGCCAGTTAATCACATATACCATAGTATAATGGTAGCTGGGACTCTTAATTATTTACAAGGCTGTCAAACAGTGTGTGAGGGTAACAGTGGGATATTCTAGGCAGGAGGTGATACGAAGAAGGGGGGAATTTAGTTTAGTTGGGAGGATAGGGGAGGGTAGTGGGGGTGAATGTATTAGTGGCAGTGAAAGTGTTATAGTATTCAGTGAAAACTAGGGGGTTTAATTTCTTGTGGAAAGTCTGATGATCTTTGATTGATCAGATAGAATCGGGGAGAGAGTTCCAATGGGTGGGGGCTGAGTACCTGAAGGCCCTATTGCTGGTAGTTTTTTTTGTAGAGTAGAGTGTTATCCACAGAAACTGAGAAAGGAGGAAGAGGAGAGGAGCTTTTAGGGGGAAAAATAAGAAGCTTGGTTTTGGCCATGTTCAGTTTCAAGTGGCGATGAGACATCCAAGCAGCAATGTCAGAAAGGCATGCAGAGATACGGGTCTGGATTGTCAGATAGATTTCAGGTGTAGAGAGGTAGATCTGGGAGTCATCTGCATAAAGATAGTACTGAAAGCCATGGGAAGAAATGAGCGCACCAGAAACTGGGTATAGAGAGAGAAATGGAATGGACCCATGACAGATCCTTGGGGTACACCCGCAGAGGAGGATCCGCCAGAACAAACACTGAAAGAGTGATGGGAGAACAAGAGGAGAACTAGGATAGTACACAGCCCTTAAAACCAAGCAAGGACAGGGTATCAAGGAGAAGGTTGTAGTCAACAGTGTCAAAAGCAGCAGAGAGGTCAAGAAGGATGAGGACTGAATAAAGGCCCTTGGATATTGCCAGGAACAAGTCACTGGAGATTTTGGCAAGAGCTGTTTCAGTAGAATGTAAAGGATGAAAGCCAGATTATAAAGGATCCAGGAGAGAAGAAGAGAGAAAGCCAAGGCAACGGTGATGAACCATACGTTCAAGTAGTTTAGAAATGAAGGGGAGGAGGGAGATGAGTCAATAGTTAGAAGGACAGGAAGGATCAAGTGAGGGTTTCTTGAGGAGAGGTGTAAGTACAGTATGTTTGAAGGCTGCAGGTACAGTTGCAGTGGAGAGCGATAGGTTGAGAATATGAAAGATGGAAGGGACAACAGTGGAGGAGATGGGGCTTAGGAGATGGGTGGGAATAGGATCAGAGGAGCAGGTGGTGAGTTTGAAGGAGGAAAGAAGGTGTGCGGTTTCCTCCTCAGAGATCACAGAAAAGGAAGAGAGGATAGAAGAGGTAGAGGGGGAAAGTTGGGAGTGAAGTGGGAAAGGAGGGGAAGTAGCTGACTTTGTGGGGAATTGGAGGGTGATCTTGTGGATTTTGTCATGGAAATAGTCAGCCAGGGTTTAGGCAGAAAGGGAGGGAGGGGTTGGAGGTGGAAGTACCTTGAGGAGAGAACTGAGAGTAGCAAAGAGACAGCGAGGGTCAGAGGCAAGAGAGTTAGTTAGATGGACATAATAGTCCTGTTTGGCGAGTGCTATGGCTGACTGGAAAGAGACAAGCATGAATTTGAAGTGTATTTAGACAGTTTTGTATACCGCCTTATCCTTCAATCAAAGCGGTCACAACACAATTGGGGGATACATTTAACATGCGGGGATATGAGACACATACACTAATACTTACAGGGAACATGGGCAGTGAAGGGTTAAGTGGCTTGCCCAAGACCACAAGGAGCATCTGTGGGACTAGAAACCCCAGTCCTTCCGGCCCAAGGTGGCTGTCCTCTAGTGGGATTTGAACCCCCGACCTTCCGGCCTGAAGTACCTTGCCCCAACCACTAGGCTACTCCTCCCTCTAATGTAGAAAGTCTGCAAGGGATATGCACCAAGCACACCCAGCTGAACAGGCACAGGAACATTGATAGCAGGTAGTGGATGAAAGCCAGGGCTGGGGTGCAGTATGCCTCACAGGATGTGGCATGGGCGGAGCAAGAGCATCCAGAGCAGTGAAGAGCGCATCATTATAGGAAGCTACTGCCTCATTAACAGACTCAGATGACATAGGGGCTTGTTTACAAAGCCGCGGTAGCGGTTCGCGATCGTTATCGGAGCCGCAGCCCCATTGATTTCAATGGGGCCGCGGCTGCGATAATGATCGCGAACCGCTACCGCAGCTTTGTAAACAAGCCCCTTAGTTATCTCCTAATGTAGCGCTTAGGCGTTTAATTTTCTTCGTTGAATGTGATTCTTTTTTTTTTTTTTTGCCAAATGCTGCCCCCTTGATATGTGCTCGACCATGTATATTGGATATGGATGAGATGTGTGTATTTTTTTGTGTTCTATAATATTAGGTCTCCTTTGCACTGTGGAAATGTAATTCTAATAAAAAAACAAAACAAAACAATAGTCAAGGTACCGTCAAACCATGGAACGATATATATCCTTGGTTTTATTCTCCATTCCTTTTGTTATGATTCCTAGCATTCCATTTGCTCTCTTGGTTGCAGCGGTTCCTAATGTGGAACCTTGCATCATGTAACCATAGTTTGGGTTGTTCTTTCCTAGGTGCATAACTTTGCACTTGTCCACATTAAATTTCATCTGCCATTTAAATGTCCAGTCTTCCAATTTATCAAGGTCCTCTTGCAATTTTTCACAATCCTCTTGCATTTTAACAACTTTGAATAATTTTGTGTCATCTGCAAATTTGATCACCTCACTCGTAATTCCCATTTCCACGTAATTTATGAATATGTTAAAAAAGCAGCAGGCCCAGCATGGATCCCTGGAGTACTCCAGTATTCCACTATTGAGAAAATTGGCCATTTAATCCTACTCTCTGCTTTCTATTTTTTAACCTGTTCCCGGTCCACAACAGTACACTGCCTCCAATACCATGACTTTTTAATTTGGATAAGAATCTCTCATGAGGGACCTTGTAAAAGGCTTTCTGAAAATCCAAGTACACTATTATCAATCGGCTTACATTGGTCTACCTCTTTATTCACACCTTCAAAAAAATGTAACAGATTAGTAAGACAAGACTTTCCTTGGCTAAATCCATGTTGGCTTTCTCTCATTATACCAGGACTATCTATATATTCAGTAATTTTATTCCTTATAATGGTTTTTACCATTTTGCCCGATACCAAAATCAGGCTCATCGTCTGTAGTTTCCTGGATCAGCCTTGGAACCTTTTTTAAAAATTGTGTTACATTGGCCATTCTACAGTCTTCAGGTACTACAGATTATTTTAATGATAGTTCACAGATTACTAATAGTAGATCTGAAATCTCATATTTCAGTTTTTTAAACACGCTTGGATGTATATCATCCGGTCCAGATGATTTATTACTCTTCAATTTATCAAATACTTGTAATACATCTTCTCGGTTTACTGATATTTCTTCCCATTCCTCTGATATATCACCTTTAAATACCATTTCAAGTATGGATAACTTCCCTACCTCTTCTTCAGTAAAGACTGAAGCAAAAAATTTATTCAATCTCTCAGCTATGGCTCTTAGTGCCCCTTTTACCGCTCTGTCATCCAATGGTCTAACTCTCTCACGGGTTTTTTGCTATGAATGCACTTGAAAAAGCTGTTGTTATGCGTTTTTGCTTCCACGGCAAGCTTTTTTTCAAATTCTCTCTTTGACTGCCTTATCGATGCCTTGCATCTAACTTGCCAGTGCTTATGTTGTTTCCAATTTTTGTCATTTTGCTCCTTTTTCCATTTTCTGAAAGATGCTTTTTTGGCTACAACAGCCTCTCTGACCTCGCTTTTAAACCATGCTTGCAGTTTTTTGGCATTCCTTCCACTCTTCTTAAAGCATGGAATACATCTAGTCTGGGCTTCCAAGATAGTAGTTTAAAACAATCCCCATGATTGATATAAATCTTTAACCTTTGCTGCTGCTCCTCTTAGTTTTTTCGTAACTATTTTTCTCATTTTATCATAGTCCCCCTTTTGAAAGTTAAAAGATAGTACTTAACACCCTCATCTCTTGCACCAGATCCTGTGTTACACTAAGGACTAGGTCCAGAATAGCTTCCCCTCTTATCAGTTCCTGAACCAGCTGCTCCAAGAAGCAGTCATTTATTTAATCTAGAAACTTTATCTCCCTAGCTTGTCCTGCAGTGACACTGACCCAGACTATTCCGCGGTAATTGAAATCAGCCATTATTACTGTGTTGTAACTTTTGGAAGCTTCCCTGATTTCTCTTAGCATTTCATCATCCATCGGTTCATTCTGGCCAGGCAGTCAGTAGTATACCCCCACTGCCTTACCCTTTTAACATGAAATTTCTATCCATAGAGAAAACACAGTGTATTTTGTTTCATGTAAAACTTTAATCCTGTGTGATTCGCCCTCTCTAATGTAGAGCTCAATCCCTCCACCAATTTGATCTACTCTACCATTGCAATATACTCTCCACCAGGTATCCGAGATACCAATCATATCTAACCTCTCATGTAGTGCTTATATATTCTAATTCTCCCATCTTGTTTTTTAGACTTCTAGCATTTGCATACAGGCATTTTAGAGGTTGTATATTATTCATATTAATATGGTAGACAGGGATAATTTGGAATCTTTCAGCTCTGACTGCTCTGTAGTTAAGGGCATCTGGGTTACCTTTATCTTTACTGGAACCTCTCTGTCAGGATGACCCAACTTTCCTCTTTTGCTAGTATCCTTCTGAACCATGCACTCTTGAGCAGCTGTCAGCTTTCCCCAATTATCTATTTTAAAAGCAGCTCTATCTCCTTTTTAAAGGTTAATGTGAGCAGCCAAATTTCATCCTGGTTAAGGTGGAGCTCATCCCTTCGAAAAAGCCTCTCCTTTCCCCAGAATGTTGTCCAGTTCCTAATAAATCCTGCATCTCTCCAATTCGGGCTTCAAGTCTAACTCCGTGCGAGTGCACCTGAGTGCGATTGTGCCTACCACCGGGACTTGGAGGGGAAGCCCATCTCTGCTCACCTGCTGGTGGTCCGCTTCATGTGGGGCTTATTCCTGTCAAGACCTCTAATTAAGCCCCCACCCATCATGTGGGATCTCAGCGTGGTCTTAGAACTTTTGTCAGAGCCATTATTATTTGTTAAGTAAGTAGAAAAGGAAAGAGACTACTATGGCTCTCGAAAGAAGTAGCTGAAAACGTGAAGAAAAAGAGTGCCGTCTTCATAAAATACAAGAGATCACAGAGAGTAAAACAAGCATCAATATTCAGAAAAGCTTAGAGAAGCTAGGGAAGTAGTCAGGAAAGCAAAGATACAAATGGAAGGGAAAAAAATAGCCAGCACAGTAAAACGGGGGAAGAAAACATTTTTCAGATATGTTAGTGACAGGAGAAAGTGCAGAAATGGTACTGTCAGACTGAAGGGTGACGGGAAAGAATATGTAGTAGCTGATGAGGATAAAGCAGAATTGCCTAACATATTTATGTTCTGTGTACACAGATGAAGGCCAGGAGGAGGACCTCAGAAAACACTGACAAATAGGAACAGAAGTGACCTGGATCTTGAATGATTTTCAAGGAACTAGCTAAACTAAAAGTAGACAAAAGTAATGGGGCCAGATGGGATACATCCGAGAGTACTGAAGGAACCTAGGGAGGCTCTAGCGGCTCTACTATCTGACCTTTTCAGTGCTTCTTTAGAGTCCTGCATGGTCTCAGAAGATTGGAGAAAGGTGCATGTGGCCCCTTTACACAAAAGCTGAACTAAGGATGAGGTTATGAACTACAAGCTGGTTAGTCTGACCTCTGTGGTGAGTAAATTATTGGAAAGGCTGCTAAAACAGAGGACAGTGAGGCTTCTGGAATCCAATGGATTGCAGGATTCAAGGCAGAATGGTTTTTACGAGAGGCAGGTCTTGTCAGACAAATCATCATTAATTTCTTTGACTTGGTGACCAGAGAGTTGACAGAGATAGAGCTCTAGATGTAGTATACTTAGATTTCAGTAAAGCCTTTGACACTGTTCCACACAGGCGACTTATAAATAAATTGAATGCCCTAGGAATGCACTCTAAGGATGGACCCTAAAGTGACTGACTGGGTTAAAACTTGGTTGAGTGGGAGGAGACAAAGGGTGCAGATGAATGGCACTTACTCTGAGGAGAAGGATGTTACCAGTGGTGTGCCGTAGGGATCCATCTTTGGTCCGATTCTTTTTAACATTTTTATAAGTGATATTGTGGAAGGCCTATCAGGTAAGGTTTGTCTTTTTGCAGATGACCATCCTCCAATAAGGTCCCGATTAAAGACAGCGATCAATTTTTTTGATAGCTGTCTTTAATCGGGACCTTATTGGAGGATATTTATTTTTGGTCACTGGTTTAATGGGACATTGTATGTCTTTGCTGATGACAGAAAAATCTGCAATACAGTACACCCAGGAAGGTCTAGATAACATTAGGGATTTGGCGAAACTTGAAGAATGGTCAAGAATCTTGCAGTTGAGATTTAATGCTAAAAAATGTAGGATCATGCATTTAGGCTGCAAAAATCCAAGGGAGCGGTACAGTGTAGGGGGTGAAGTGCTTCTGTCCACGAAAGAAGAGCAGGACCTGGGCACAATTGTTTCTGATGATCTTAAAGTGGCTAAACAGGTAGAAAAGACAATGGCTAAAGCCAAAAGGATGCTTGGGTGCATATGGAGAGGAATGCCCAGCAGAAAGGAGGAGGTGATAGTGCCTTTGTATAAGTCTTTGGTAAGACCTAATTTAGAGTATTGTGTGCAATTCTGGAGACTACAATCTTCAAAAGGATATAAACAGAATGGAGTCGGTGCAGAGGGTGGCTACCAAAATGTTCAGTGGGCTTTGCAATAAGGCTTATGGGGAAAGACTTAAAGATCTAAATATATAGATTTGGAAGAAAGACAGGAGAGGGGAGATATGATAGAGACATTTAAAGACCTCCATGGCATAAATGCACAGGAGAGCCTCTTTCAACTGAAAGAAAGCTCTGCAATGAGGAGGCATAGGATGAAGATGAAAGGATATAGACGCAGGAATAATTTGCGGAAATATTTCTTTACGAAAAGAGCGATAGATGCATGGAATAGTTTCACAGTGGAGGTAGTAGAGACAAAAACTGAATCTGAATTCAAGAAAGCATGGGACAAAAAGAGGTTTTCTAAAGGAAAAAAGGACTGTAGAGCTTAGTGGTCATATGGAAGGGCAGACTGGATAGGCCATATGGTCTTTATCTGTTGTCATGTTTCTCTGTTTCTTTGATAAGAGCGCAAAGCTGAACCAATTATCCCTCCTGTTATGGCTACTGAAAAGACCGCAGTCTAGTGAAGCCACCCATGTTGCACCTCAAGGTGGTCGTTCATGAGCGTTTCAATCAATCTTTTTTTCTCAATTATTCAGATTTTCTTCAGAGTGAAGAAAATCCATCCACAATCTGCTGGAGACAATGAATACTGAAGAGACCTCCGGTGGCTGAGGCGGATAGAGGCATGGGAGTGATATAATTGAAACCCGGGCTTTTATTAGTTCTTTGTCGCCACCAATCTGCTGGTAGAGGAACACAACCCACAACCGTCTAGCAGGACGATATGGAAAGCTATATTTATATATTCCGCCTTTCATCTGGTCAATGCGGTTTACATAGAACATATGCAAGTACATTGTAATAGTGTCATGTACTGGCTAAAGTTAAAATGCCAAGGGTACTTTTCCAAAAAAACTCAGAGAACCCATTTTGAGCACCCGGTGGAGAAAACGCTGAGAAATAGAGACAGCCAGCCCCAAACATACACCATGCAGTTGCAAGCCACATGCGGGAAGAAACTCAGCTGTAGGCTTCCAGCGGGAAAACAGGCCCTAATACTTTCCCCACATTCGCTCTCTCCACACTTGGCCTTTCACTGCAGCCCGGACACCGGCAGTCGAAAACTGAACCTGATTCATGAAATACCATGTTTCTTGGGTCCCGGGGATGATTCTGAGTCGCTGCTTCAGTGCTGCACGTCTCTGCTGCCTCTCTTGCATTCAGCTGGAAACTGATGGCTTCAACACTGTGGGATCTCCAGGGATCAAAAAGCAACTGCTGCTTTAGGTCTATAATAATCAGGCGACTGCTCGCCCAAAACTGGGTTCGGAAGCCGTAGGATCCCCGGTTCAACACAACCACCAGCCACCACCCCCATTCACCAGAAGGGGGGGGGGAGTTCCGCTCCGGTCTGCTTTTTTTTTTTTTAACTATCAGATAAAGCCAAATAAAGTGCTCTCTAGGGAGAGACTTGTAAAAATAAAACAAGAATTAAGAAAAATTAACTAACTAAATTGCTCCTTAGTTGTCCCTTCAGTGAATCCAGCACTCCTGGCTCACTACCTTCTCCAGCTGCTTGAAGACTGAGTATACTGAAGATGACGGGCGGTCCCCTCTATATTAGTACTGGTGATGAGGGGCAGTCTCCGCTCTATTAGTACTGGTGTCATCAAAGATGACATGCTCAGTCTCCAAGCTTCTGGAAGAGGTGCACTACCCAGAGGTGCGGGACTGGACATAAGGAACAGCTGAAATCTGCCATTGGTAAAAGGAATCCTGGAAACATTCATGAGCTGGAATGTTGCTTTACTCACCCATTTTCATTGTAGGCTGATTTGGGCAGGAAACTGCCAAGTTCAATGTGAATTGTAGTACTATATAGCGAATCCAGTCTGCCCAGTTAATCCGACCACCTGCAGGATTTCTCCTTATCCAGGACAGCTTATGTAACCAACTTCATATTTCTGTCTTTCCCTGCGAGATATTCATGCCTACCCTCGACACACAAGTTCGGACACCTGGATCTTTTCCTTCTTTGCATGCAGCCAGTCCCCTTGATTATTTTCAAAGCTGGACAGATTCAGGCAGATATTCAAAAGAAGTTCTAAGTTCACTGGCAACAGGTGAACATATAACTTCTCTATTGTGTATTTTCAAATTCTCTTAGGATAGTTGTTTTTGTTAAGTGCTGTCGAGTCGGTGTCGACTCATGGCGACCCTCTGGATAGTTGGCCTAAACTGTGTTTGACCTTCAGTCAGGCGGCTCATTGTTCACAAATTGGCGGCTCATTGTTGACAGAATAGCTGCTGTTATTTTATTGATCCATCTCATTGCTGGCCTTCCTCTTTAGCATTGACCTTCTACCTTGCCAAGCATGATGTCTTTCTCTAATGATCTCTCTCTTCGCATGATGTGTCCAAAGAATGAAAGTTGAACTCTTTGTCATCTGAGCTTCTAAAGAAAGCTTAGGTTTGACCTTCTCTAGTACTGACTGGTTTGTTCTTTGGGCAGTCCTTGGTATACACAGTATTCGTCGCTAGCACCGTAATTCAAAGGCATCAGTTTTCTTCCTGTCTATCTTTTTCATTGTTCAACATTCACATCCATATGACATTGCTGAAAATACCATGGCTTGAACAAGTCAAATCTTTATATGGAGAGAGACGTCTCTGCTCTTGAGAATCTTGTCTAAGTCCTTCATAGCCATTCTGCCAAGGAGCAAGCATCATCGGATTTCTTGACTGCTTATCATTTCTTTATTGATAGCTGATCCAAGTTGGTTAAAGCTGTCAACTATTTCCATTTCTTCTCCATCAACAAGGAACTTATTGATTTTGCCAGTTGTCAAGATCTTTGTCTTCTTAACGTTTAGGTGCAGGCCCATTTTAGGACTATGTTCCTTGATCTTGAGAAGCAAGTGGTTCAGATCATCTTCACTTTCAGCCAGTAATGTGGTATTATCAGTATAGTGAAGGTTGTTGATGAGGCTTCCACCAGGTTTGTTCTGCATATAAATTAAACAGGTAGAGGGAAAGTATGCAGCCTTGTCATACACCTTTGCTGATTTTAAACCATTCTGTTTCTCTTTATTCCTTTTGAACTGTTGCTTCTTGATCAATATAAATGTTGTACAAGAGAACGATCAGGTGTTCTGGTAAATCCATGCTTCTTAATGTGGCCCAGAGTTTCTCATGGTTTACACAGTCAAAAGCCTTGCTGTAGTCGATAAAAAAACATATATTTATTTATTTATTTATAGTTTTTCTATACCGCACTATTTACCATCAGCGCGGTTCACAGGTAACAAAACTCGCACAGCAGGAAAAAACCACACTGCGTTTTACATTGAACAGGGAATTGAACATGGAACACAGGCTAACTATGTACATCATATAGATATCCTTTTAGTATTTTTTTGTCTTTTCAAGGATCCATCTCACACCCACAATGATGTCTCTTGTTTCTCGCCCTTTCCTGAATCCTGCTTGCACTTCAGGCAGTTCTCTTTCCAGGTATGGTTGTAATCTCTGCTGAATAATCTTGAGTAGAATCTTGCTGGCATGTAGAATCAGAGCGATTGTGTGATAATTTCCACAGTCAGTTGGATCACCTGTCTTTAGTATTGGTATAAACACAGATCTTTTGCAGTCAGTTGGCCATGATGTTGTCTTCCAAATTTCCTGGCAGAGCCTTCGAAGTATGGTAACAGCTGCATCAGATTGCTATAAAGCTATAGTGAGAATGCCATTGATGCAAGGTGCTTTGTTCTCTGATAAGGCTTTCAGTGATGCTTCGACTTCTTCTTTCATCACTTATGGTTCCTGATCATAAGGTACAGGTTGAAACAGCTGTTGGTCCACTTGATCATTATTTATTTATTTAGCAGATTTTTCTATACCGCCTTATCATTAATTCAGGTCAGTTTACAGAAAACATACCACCAAAACCAAACGTTTACATAGAACAGGGAGTTGAACTTGGATGATTATATGGGGTTCAAGGGGTGTGTTAAATAACTATTAACATTAAAGCAGCAATAATTTATACATAATGCAGTTATTTATGGGTTGAGGGTACAGTTCATGGGAGAGTTTAACTGAGATTGTATCTGTAGAATATAATAGATATGCTTCAGCAATGTGTTCCTAGGGTGGGTCCATAGTATTCCATAAAGAGATAGGTCTTTATAGCTTTCCTGTAGTCTTGATAGCTTATATCAAGGCAGTTATGGTATAATGACTCCGTTTATTCTTTCCACCTTTTCTTGATCTTCTCAGCATCATTCAACATGGATCCTTGAGCATCTTGTAACATTCCATTTCGAGGTTGGAATTTTTTCTTTAACTCTCGTAGCTTTAGGAAAGCTGATCTTGTTCTTCCTCTAATAGTTTCTGCTTCTATTTCCTTGCATCAATCATTGTAGTACTTCTCCTTGTCTTGTCTTGCTGCACATTGGAAATCTCTGTTGAGTTCTGTGATTGCCTTTTTTTCTCCTCTGGCTTTAGCCTCTCTGCATTTCTGGGCAGTTTTCAGAGTTTCATTGGTCATCCATTTTGGCCGTTTTTGCTTTTTCACCTCTTGTAGAGACTTCTCACTTTCTTCCAACACAACCTTCTTGTCATTTGTATCTAAAGCAGCAAATTGATTTTGCAGGCAGTCTTTAAATTCCAGTGGTATATTCTCAAGGTCATATTTTGTTACATTCATGAGTGGCTTACTCTTTTTCAACTGTAGCTTGAGTATGCATACTAGTAGTTGATCTGTAGCAGAGTCAGTTCCAGGCTTTGTCTTTGTTGATGTTATAGAGCTTTTCCATTGTTGACTTCCACAGATGTAGTTAATTTGATTTTTGTACAATCCATTGGATGAAGTCCATGTGTAGAGTCGCCGCTTGTGTTGCTGGAAGAAGGTGTTTGAGATGAATAGATCACTGGTCTTGCAGAATTCTATCAATTCTTCTCCAGCTTCATTTCTGTTGCCAAGTCCATATTTTCCAACCACTTTGCCTTCTTCTTTGTTGCCTACTTTTGTGTTCCAGTCACCCATGATTATCAGGGTATCTTTTTTGCATGTTCTGTCAATTTCAGCTTGTACTTGTTCATAGGATTCATCAACTTCATCCTCTTCTGCAGTTGTTGTTGGGGCATATACTTGAATTATAGTTGTGCTGATGGGCATTCGTCGTAGACAAATAGAAATTAAGTGTTCACTGATTGCATTGCATTTCATTACAGTTCTTGCAAGTTTCTTCTTGCAACACCATTTCTTCTTTGCCTTTCATTTCCATCCCAGTAGACCATGTTATCATCTGTTGCAAAGTGCCCGATGCCAGTCCATTTCAATTCGCTGATACGGAACATATCAAGTTGTACACGTTCCATTTCATTATTGACCACCTCCAATTTCCTTCGGTTCATGCTTCGTACATTCTATGTCCCAATATGTGAGACATCTTTGCAGCTTCTGACTCTCATTTCATGTGCAGCTACATCAGCAGTCAGATGTCCTCAGGGCTTTGATTCAACCACATCATAAATGCTGGCTGTACTCTTGTCTTCAGCTCCTCCCCAGTAGCCAGTTGAGTGCCTTCCGACCTGTGGTTCTCATTTTCCAGCACTATAGTGCAATTTATTTTGTTGTGACTTTTTATTGGGTTTTCATGGCAAGATACAGAAGTAGACTGCCAGGCCTTTCTTCCGTGCAGGCAATTCTATCTGGATTTACCATGCAGGGAATTCTAGTGTTTTTGGCGGCAGAAAATCAGAAATGTGATCTTCCACCGTTAACACCATCTCATTTTGCTGCTGCCCAGATGGGTAGTTTATCGTGGTCTGACACCTCAGCTGAGGCCTGTCCATCTTGGGAGACCCTGCTAGTAGTTAAGCTACCGATAGCTTAGTCCTCAGCATCACTGATGCACACAAGCCCTCACAGCACGACAAGCTCCAAACCAAGTAAGGTACTTGGATAAAAATCTGACTGAATGGACCAATACTATCTATATATGAAGTGGCTGGGTTTGAGGGTGGGTGAAGGTGGGTTAAAAAAATACCCAGATAACAATTATATTCAGCCACTATCAAAATAAATGTTTAGTTTAGGCCTGCTTTTTTGTAGATATATGCACAAAAAATGGTATTTATAAAATTACTGCAGACATAGAAGTACATGTGATGCTAAGGACCTGCATAGTCTCGTGCTACCCAATGTAGGGGTGTTCTGAGGAGGAGTATGGACTGAGCACAGACAGAGCCACATTGTAAGTGCATATTTTATAAAATATGCACATTCGTATGTACTTTATGTGCAAACAATTATACTGGCTCCTGAGCAGGCATAAATGTCCGTTTCTACATTCTAGTCACAATTTCTGCAGGATTTGTGTAAGTGTTTTATAAAGATACATAGGCGCCTCTTGTCTTTATAAAGTAGGTGTGGAATAGGCATCTTTTAGGCCTATCCACATAGCAAGAAATCTGAGCTTACTTTATGTGATTTACTATCCAGATAGTAGGCTGAATTTTGCCGCTATCCAGATAGTAAAAAACTAAAAAAAAAAACCCTGTTCTAAACCGCTCAGAAATCAGCATGCTTGGATGAGGAAAGAAGGTGAACGGTTTCCTCCTCAGAGATCATAGAACAGGAAGAAAGGATAGCAGAGGTAGGGGGTAAGGTTTGGAGTGAAGAGGGGGAGGAGGGGCTGACACTTATGCTCTTCATGAAACTCCATAGCTCACTCCCTGGCAAGATAACCCTAAAAATTTACATTGTTATATAAATAGACTGGGAATCTCCACCTATGGTCTGATGATATTTTTAATTCCCAATTTGTCCAAATCAGGGCATGGTTAGAAATTTCCACAGGATCTTTCAGCTCAATGATTCTTGCTAAACCTGCTCCTGATGCCAGTATATAGTCCAGTTAAGAAAAGTTGTCTCTAGAGATGAATTGCATTGATGGCCCTCCAGGAATCCACTAATTTCAAGCTCTTACAACGCTATGATATACTTTTATTAGGGCCTAGTCACATTGCTCTAGAAGCAGATCTTTCCAAAGCCAGATCATGAACACAGTTGGAATCACATGCTAGGATAGTGTGTATTGCAGCACCAGATACTAAAAACTGTGTCATTTTCTTAAAGAATGTGTGATCACATTTGTTTGGACTATATATACTGCACAGAATTGGTTGTTCACAGAATATTTTTGCTTTCAAAATAACAGAGTCTTATGTATATTATTTATTGGAATTTGTTTGTGAATCCAAATTGCAACTCCTGATTTTCTGGTCTTTGAGTTCATGAGTGTAGTGTCAGCCATGCACAGTGGTGCATGCTCCAAACTTCCAAAAATACAGTTCAAGGAAAATATCTAATTATCATTAACATATAAGCTGACCCTTAATTCAGACCACAATTATGAGGTTGGGAGGAGTGGGGGGGGGGGGGGGGCTTGGTAGTTAACAAAGCAAAGAGTAAATACCAGGCAAGAAGGCAGAAAAGAAAACAGGCAGTCACAAAGCAAGCAGTCACAACATATAATCAGGATGCATGAGACCACTAACTAGGAGCTACTGACAGTGTAACTACCGTTTTAGCCAAACACAAACAGCCTAGTGTGAGGGATCAAAAAAACATTATCTAACTCCTGTTAAGAAATAACACACTTGCAGGGATAATGCATCAAAAAGTCAGGCCCAGGTGCATGGCCCTAGCCAAGTTTGGAAACATATAGATTTTACAATTCAGAAATAGCACATCTCCAGGAACAAGCAGGAATGAGTCTTCACATATGGGGTTCGTCGGCGCCGACGGAGCCCGCACGGGAATGCTCCCCAGCATCCAATCAGAAGGCTTTTGGGAGCATCCCTCACACCTGCGCGGTAGCTTCCCGCCCTTCCCACTGCCTCTCCCCAGTTTTCGTTTTTCCGCGGAGCCGACAGGACGTAACTCCTGTCACCGCAGAAACTTTTTCTTCTTTTCTTCTTTTTTGTTCCTGTGGTCGCGGTTTTTCCCCCGCTGACTCTGGCACCGCTGGTGCCCCCTTTTTTCCTTATTTTTGTTTTTCCTTTATTTCCTTCGAGGAGCATCCTCCTCGTGTTATTCTGAGGCCTACCGGGCTTTCCAGCATGGAGCCTTCTTCCATTAAGAAGTGCCCCCACGCCTGGTGTCTCTCCTGTTGGGGCCCTGACCCCTTCTCCCCCGGTTCCCCGGGCTTCAGCGTCGGGAGAAGACCCTCCCTGTTTCGAGTGTCCCTCGATGACGTCTTTCCCTCTGAGGAGCGGTCGTCGGCGTTCTCTCCTCGCCAGGATCAGGTAACCCAACAACAGTCTGTTAAGACTAACCGAGCCTAGAGGGGTGAGTCTCATGCGCCGCATGACGACGGCTCCGGCCTTCCCCTCCAGTCTCTTACACCCCGGAGGGAGTGTTCGGGCTCCAGAGCATCCACGGGGTTTCGGGTTGTTCCTGAGGTTCGCTCCTCACAGAACATTCCCGAGCCATGCCCGAGGGTGGCACCCGCTTCGAGCGGTGCAGATCCCTCGGCATCGGCGCCGGCGTCGAGTGTTCCACTCTTCGCCAGGGACTGTCGACTGGTGTCCTCGGTGCCTTTGGGGCCGATCGACTAGACCCAGTCTGGCTCTACGGCATCCCGGCCCTGCGCGGGGGCGGTACCCGCTTTCGGCGGTGCCGATTCCCCGGCATTAGTGTCGAGTGTTCCACTCGTCACCGGGGATCGTCGGACCAACCTGACCCGGTATGGCGTGCCCACACCCCTGCCATGCGCGGAGGTGGTGACCGCGTCGAGCGGGACCAAGTCCTCGGCGTCGGAGTCGGTGGCCCCACTCCCCGCAGGGGATTGGTACCAGGTGCCCTCGGCTCCGGCAGGGCCGCTCAACTCACCCCCGGCTTCCGCAGGGGCGGTACTGGCCTTGAGCGGCTCCGCCCCTCCCGCGGCGGTCTCAGGAACAAGGGCCCCGTTCTTCGCCAGGGGTCGCCTCCGGGCTCCGCCTGCGGAGCCAATCGATCTATCCCGGTCGGGCGGGTCAGCACCCCCACCTTGCGTGGGGCCGGGGCCTCCCCCGGATGCCACCGACCTCCCGGCATCTACGCGGGCGTCGAGTGCTCCGCTTGTCACTGGAGTTTGCCCGCGGGACCCGGGTCCTTCGGTCGAGTCGACCCAAAGAAGCGCCGCGGAGCCGGGGCTGGGCATCTCGCTCCCCGCCGGGGCTCGTCGGCGGGTTACCTGGGTACCCTCGAGGCTGCGTAGTACGCCCCATAAGGGTTTCCCGCTCAATAAAACGGGCGCGGGCGGAACCCCGGCGCCTAGGAGGGCCTCTCTCCCGGCGTTGGAGCCGACTTCGGGTGTTTCCCTCTTCGCCGAGTTTCGGCCTGGGAAGCCCTCGTTGCCCTCGGCACCGATTGCCACGACCCTGACTCCATTCGCGGAAGTGGCAGCACCGGCGCGGCCGCCGATACCGGGGCCCCCTAAGGAGGCGTTGCTCGGTTCGATGCCCAGCCTCGAATAGATCTCCAGTCTGGAAAGCGTGGCTCCGGCGCATTTCGGATCCGACCCCGGTCTCTTCCGACGGCGCAGTGCCGCGCTTGCCTGCTCTCCAGCGGCCTCGGCACCACTTCAGCCGCCCTTGCGGATTGCCCCGGGGGCGGCCCCGCCCCCGGATTCGGGGCCAAGGCTGAGTCCCGCGGGCCCGTCGGGGACGTCGCTCCCTTCGATGCCCCACTTGGAGTCAATCCCGGGCTCTGACGATGCAGTACCGTCTGCCTCGAATTGGGACTGTCAGTACCCTCCTCTGTTTAGAGCGATTCCTCCCGTGCACCAGCACTGTGGGTCCCCTGGTGTTCAAGCGGGCCCCTCCACCTCGGCCTCCCCCAGGATAGCCCCTCTGGGAGAGCCGTCTTTTCAGGACTTCCTCCTTGACATGGCGGACTTGCTCGCCATTCCTATTCCGGGCCCTTCGCTAAGTCCGGGTACTGCGGAACAGGCGGCCGTAATGCTTCCTTTACCTCCCTCCCTGCGGGATCTCCTGCTCGGGATTTGGCGCTCGCCCTTACAGGTACCGGCGCAGCCTGTGGCCATGCATGCCCGGTATCGGGTGCCCCCCTCTCCGGGTTTCCAGACGCACCAGCTTCCCCATCATTCCATTGTGGTGGAATCGGCCCTGAGGAAGGTCGGAAGCAAGAAGAAGCACTCTTCCTGCCCCCCGAATCGTGCGTCTAAAACTCTGGACAACTTTGGGCGGCGATCCTTCCAAGCGTCCATGTTGGCTTCCAGGATTCTCTCATATATTTTCTATATGAGCCTGGCACTGCGGGAGGTCACCGAGAGGTTATCTCTTTTGTCTCCCTTTGTGTCGGCCCCTCGGGCCCCTGACTATTCCTTGCTTCTTTACCATTGCAGGAATATCTCTTGGTTTCTTTCTCGGGCTGCCGTGGACACTTTCGAGTCAGTTAGCAGGTCCTCTGCGGTAGCCATAGGGGCACGTCGTACAGCCTGGTTGCAGGCTTCCGACTTGTGCAGCTGGGCACAACATAACCTGGGTACTTCCCCGTGCACCGGGGAGAACCTCTTCAATGGCGAGGCTTTGCGTCAGGTTGCTCTGTGCTCCGCCGACCTGTTTGGCACTGGCCGCCCGCGGCCCTCCCCCTCTACCGGGGGTAGGAAATGTCCTTCCCGACCCTCCTGTCCAAAGAGGAGGAGGTTTCATCCCTCTGCCCACCTGCCGGGTGCATCCATGCCAGGGACGTCTCACACCGGTCGGCAGTGCCAGGGCTCGCGCCAGGCTGCCCATGCCAGGCAGCCTTAGGCTACGGTATGCGGCAGTTTGCACTTAACTCCTCTTACATGAAGTTACGGTCCAGTTCTACACTGAGGTTCTTTCAGTGTGACAAGCGGTTCGGCTGCTTGATGGGAGGTATGGAGCCCCCCTCCCCCGGGGGGGGGGAACCTTCCCGCGCTAGGTTAGCCTGGCTCCTCAGGGCCATGCTAATCTTCTTCGAACTTACCCTCGGGTACATCCCTCGGATTCCCCTCTGCCTGGCCCCGGATTGAGGGGATCGCGAACCGAATCTCCTTCTCCCAGTGTAGGCCTTGGCCGCTACTCTCCAAGCGTGGCCGAACCATTCCTCGACAGGGCCGGACCACCCACCCCGCCCCCCCCCCCCCGGTCTGTGTCTCCGCTCTCACAGAGAAATCCCTGGGTCCGTCAGGCTACGGTGGACAGGGGCCCTACTGACCCATGCCAATCCCCGGCTCCGCTCCCTGCACTCTTCGGAGCGGCGGAGGGCATTGGCCCTAACCCCGAGGGTTTTTTTTATATAGGCCGGAGATGGCCCCACGGTCACGCCGTGGCTATAGGGTTTTCTATCCTCCTGCCTTCCCTGTGGCAAGGAGGACACGTTTTGGGTGACTGCCAGGTGGACGCCTCAGGGGTCTACGTACTCCTGATGTGCTCCTACCCAACTGATCTGGCGGTCACCCAACCATACTGCTGCTCTCGCCGATCTGCCCTGCTCCACGCACATAGGCCCATCACTTGGATGGCCCTTCCTCCCGCCGCCTTCCAGGAAGGCGCCCTCCTGTGGATCAAGGGCCGGTCCGAGTTGGCAGTATCGTTCTCACGTGTCCATACCGGTTGAGTAACCTGGGTGGGCGCTCCCGGGCCCACCTGTAGCCCGATATACATCTATACCTGTTATTGGATATATATCGGTACAGGCGGGCGCTTTTTGGGAAATGTTATAGCGCCCTGTGTCTTACCGACTATCCCCCAATTGTCGGTACTGACGTTTTGTTATTTCCTACGGGGTCCGGCCGGTCCGCTTGCCTGCGTTCTGCGGCTCGGGTGCTCGGACCGGTTATGCTTAAACTTGCTGTGATGTCAACAGCCCCTTGGTTTACGCCTCCTTGTCTGGAGGTTTTCAAACCCATTGTCTTCCTATCCCTTGCCGGCTACGGTAGACAGTGTACCCCTCGGTATCCCGGGGTACACTTCTGTTCTTCTCCGGGCTGGGTTCTCCCAGATCGGTCAGTCTTCTGATTAGTCCTCCGGATTGGGGACTCTGCTCCTACTGGAGTTCTCAGCTTCTTAGAGCTCCTCGTGAAGACCTGCCGTCTTTCCGGTGCCGGTTGACACCTGCGTCTCCAGCCCGCCCGGACTGGGAACTTTGTCCTCTCTGCGGTGAAGTTCCCTTGAAGACTTCGCTACTGCATCTACAGTACCCGTCGCAGCTCTGCTTTCTACAATCCAGTAGGTAAGCTCTAGATTGTGCTAGATCATTGATGGTTTAATGATAATTGACGTGGTTTGAAGACTCCCCTGTAGTCTTCGGTTGCTGTGCCTTGGCAACTCTTCTCAACTCCTACCCTCCATCCCTCCGGGGATGCCGGGGATCCAGGTTGGGCGATGCCGCCCTGTCCAGGGGCGCGCATTCTGGGATCTCCCCTGGCATCCTCAGCTAGGGAGTCCCCATATGTGAAGACTCATTCCTGCTTGTTCCTGGAGATAGCACAGTTACTTACCTGTAACAGGTGATCTCTGGAACAGCAGGAATTAGTCTTCACAACCCACCCACCTCCCCTAGGAGTTGTAACTCTCTCTCTCTCTCTTCCTTCCTCTCCTCTCCTTCTGTCTCAGCTATTAAATGCAACTGGGGAGAGGCAGTGGGAAGGGCGGGAAGCTACCGCCCAGGCGCGAGGGATGCTCCCAAAAGCCTTCTGATTGGATGCTGGGGAGCATTCCCGTGCGGGCTCCGTCGGCGCCGACGAACCCCATATGTGAAGACTAATTCCTGCTGTTCCGGAGATCACCTGTTACAGGTAAGTAACTGTGCTATCTCTAACCTTGAAAAATATTTTCAGAAGCCATCCCCTATCCGATCTAAAGCAAACTGAACAAGCAGAGTTGCTGGCTTACGGATGTCCTCACCTGAACTTTCCATGAAATCAGTGACATTTAACATAGAAACATAGAAACAGAAAAAGACCACATGGCCTATCTAGTCTGTCCTTCCATATCAACAACTACAACAGTCCACTTTTTACCTTTAGAGATCCTCTGTGTTGGTCCCATGCTTTTTTGAATTCAGTTACTGTCCTCATCTCTACCACCTCCACTGGGAGACTATTCCATGGATCCACTACTCTTTCCGTAAAGAAATATTTCCACATATCACTCCTGAATCTATCTCCCTTCACCCTCATCCCATGTCCCCTCGTAGCAGAACTTGCTTTCAATTGAAAGAGGCTCTCTCCCTGAACATTTATGCCACGGAGGTATTTAACATCTCAATAATATCACCTCTATCCTGCCTTTCCTCTAAGGTGTACATATTAAGATCCTTAAGTCTGTCCTCATATGCTTTCTAATGAAGCCCACTAACACTAGAAGCCCCAAAAGGCATTTTACCTAGAAACCCCAAAGTGCGTCAATTGACGCATTATCACGACGACTGCGTTTAGCATGAAATGCAGATGTGAGTTAATTTGAAGTTACTTATTTGTTTAATACGTGCAGTATGTGATGTCATTACATGACGTCATCGTGTGTTTATTGGTTTGTAATTTCGGAGTAAAACTGGAAACAGTGATTGATTTAAAACCAAATTTTACTCTGTTACACAGGTATGTACAATGCCGTGACTTTCGAACACGCCCTAGAACAGGCCGACACTCCAGAACTTTTAGCATATCGCTTCCTCTCTGAAATTTTATTCATTTTCTTTCTACGATTCTATGTACAGAATGCCGAGACCTCGTAAGAAGACAGCAGTACCTAGATGTGCTGGTGCAAAATCAGTTGATCTGTTGCCAGCTGCGGCTACTGCTTTGATGCCGAAAACGAGAGAACCGTGTCCGCAGCGCATGACAGCAGTACAAGCACTTGCCAAGCTGCAAGATATTTTGGAAATTGACAGTGACTCTGATTCGACTGAATCAGATTCAAATGTTGACCTACATGTTACAGGTTGTGCAGGCATAGAGGATTTGACTGGTTCAGACTACAGCAGAAACACTGATGAAAGTGATGATGATGCTTATCCAATAATCGCTGAAAACAAGAGCAGGACGGCAGGGTCAACAGTGGTAGCAAAAGACAGGACTGAAAGGAAGATCATGTCACAAGGTGAAAGCAGTGGCAGATTGCAGGCCCAAAATGTGTTCACTGCTAAAGTGGGGTTACTGCATATTGTCGTAATGGTGAAACACCAGTGGATGCATTTAGATTGATCATTGACCCCGGTTTTGTGAGTCACATCAGGAGCTGCACTGTGGAGTATGTCCGTTTATCAGACCCATCATGGGATGTAACCAAAGATGAAATAGAAGTGTTTCTGGGACTGGCATATCTAAGAGGTTTCATGAATGCCAAAAACTTTCCAATTGATTTGATGTGGTCCGAAACTTATGGCTGTGCAGCATTTAGGCAAACAATGTCACGAAACAGATATGAAGAAGTAAAGAAATTCATGCGATTTGATGTCAGAGTTTCACGGCAGGAAAGAGTGAAGTGTGACAAATTCGGCCTAATGACATGGGTGTTATCCCGATTTGTTGATAACAGTCAAAAGTGTTATGTACCAGAAGAACCACTTACTGTAGATGAACAACTATTCCCAACGAAAAGTAGATGCAAATTCACGCAGTACATGCCAAATAAGCCAGATAAATTTGGAATAAAGTTCTGGATCTTGGCAGAATTGCAGTCCAAATACTGTTTGAATGTGAAACCGTATACTGGGAAAGATGATGAAAGAATTGGCAGTTTAGGAACGCATGTGGTCATGACTCTAATGCAGCCATATTATCAGAGAGGATACAACATTACGGTAGATAATTTTTTTATGAGCCGTGACCTCGCTGAGAAACTATTGGAGAAGCGCACTTCATTGGTCAGGACCATTCGTCTGAATCGCAGAGAACTACCATCACTTACAAAATACAAACTGTACCAATCCAAGTTCTACACCAATGGAACAATGACCGTAGTACAGTACCAGACGAAACAGAAGAAGACTGTTGCCGTTTTGTCGACTTTGCACAAAGGTGTGATATGTGAAACCAGCGGCAAGCTGAAGCCTGAAAGTGTGTTGTACTACAACAAGAATAAATGTGGTGTCGACATGCTGGACTCAATGTGCCGTCAAATGTCCACCAAATCTGCATGTCGTAGATGGACACTAACCGTTTTCTTCAATATTCTCGACTTGGCGGCCATCAATGCCTGGATTATTTTCTGCAAGCAAACCGGTGTCACCATGCCAAGGAGACAGTTTCTTCACACACCGTCGGAGCAGCTGCAACAAGCTTGTGCTGCTCGACGTTCGTACTCCGAGTCAATGCCAGCCACTGTTGCGATAAACAAACTGGCAAAGCGAGTAACATGTGCAGTCAAGGCCAACTGCAAACAAAATCGCACTGTCACGTTGTGCGATAAATGCAAGCATCCAGTTTGTGGACAGTGTCTGTCGAGAATCTGCACCAGTTGCGCATAGACTCTAAATGTACAATAGCAAACCATACATGCTTATCCTGTTCGTTCGTTAACTGACATGGACTTTGCAGTTACTTTTGAATTTGCAGTTACTTTTAAATTTAGTTAAAACTGTTCTTATGTTAGTCTTAAGAAAACTTGTGAAAACCACTGTGGTGACGAAGCTACCCCAGTGCCTATGGAAATAGGGAAAACACTAGCAGTCTCCTCCAGGCAGAAGGAAAGTGCAGGGAACTGTCACTTTAAAAGTTCAGCTAGGAAAGAAAAAAACCTGTCTAAAGCTGCTGTCCTAAGGCCACGCCCCAGCTCTATGGCAACTGAGGGAGGCAATCTGAGACAGCTGGGGGCAGGGTGGAAAGATACAGGCCAGCCCCACTCATTTAAGCCCCAGAGAACAGGGAGGGAGGAGCATCATAGGAGGAAGAGAAACGGAAGCAGGAACCGAGACAGAAACGGAAGGGCTAATGCGTGCAGGAGCAAGCATGGCCAAGAAAGTGGCAGTGAAACAGTGGTGGAAGGAATCCTAAAAGAAACTGCAAGTAAGGATTCTAGCCGGGAATCCAGAGAAAGGTACTCAGACAACAGCTCGAGGGAAGAGTCTCCTCATAGCCAGCTCCAGAGTTTGGACCGGTGCCGGTGCTATAGAAAGCCTGCGGTGTGCCCAGAAACCAGGAGGTTTAAGCCAGGAGAGATTGCTGGGTGTGACTCAGTTATAGGGACTTCCCAGGAAACGCTGAGTCCAAGAATCTCACCTCGGGGAAAGCTGGTAAGGAAACCTGTTGATAGAGAAAACCTGAATTCTTTAAAACTGTTAAAGAGCTTGCTAAGAGATAAGGATCTCCCCTGCTTTGATAACAGCCCTAAGTCCGGAGAGAGGTCTCGAGGGGAACAGCTTGTTAAGTTGCTCAAGGAAGCTGCAGAGCCTGATTGCCCTGAATGTGAGTCAATGGAGGTTGAAGATTGTAACATTGAATCAGATCAGTCTGATTCTGAAATGGAATATGCTTTATCCAGAAGGGTAGAGTGAGAATCCTGTGAGCTATAAGCCTGAAGAAATTCCAGCCTTGTTGTACGTGAATGTATGCTGTGAAAAGGATAAGAAAGTTTTAATTAGTGTGGCTGCTGTCTTTTAAATGCAGGAGACTTTTAAGGTAGAATGCTAAAGGTCTCTAGAGCAACTAATTAAAACCTGACTAAGTTAAAGTAAAGAAGAAAAGTTCATTATATTAGTATTGCTGCCTGAAAGCCTTAATGGACAACCAATTGCAGTAAAGGACTGTGAAGTGACTTTTGCTGTTGAAGGATGAAAGAATTGTCTGACTGAGGAAAGTAAAGGCAATTGCAGCAAAGGACTGTAAAGTGAGACCTTTATTTTGAATGAAGCAATCATTGCCTTGTTGAAGCAAGCAAAGGCAATTTGTATCTGTGGAAAAGTTTATACCAAAATTAATTTCTTGTGGGAAAAATCTTTACATATGTTGTGCCAAGCTTCCTTAGAAGTTCCTTTAAACAAAGGAGGCAAATAAAATTTCCTGTGTTGCTTTCAAACCTCGGCTGAATCATTTTATTACAACTACAACTAAGTGCTCAAGCAACTACAACTCCCAGGGTCCTCTGCCCTAGGAGCCCATATTAAAGGGACATTGAAAGTGCAGCCCCCTCCCCTCGACAGGCAACCGCCTAGGCGGGGGGAAGGAGGCGACACCACTCAATTTTCTTGGTTGCGTCAATTGACATACTTTGGGGCTTCTAGGTATAAATTCATTTTCCTGCTAGGTGGCACATCTGTCATTAATTTTCAATGCACATATTTGAACATCTTGACCTCACTAACAAAGTCATGGAACATAACTGACATGGTTCTAGCAGTGGCGCTGGTATACAACTTCAAAGATGCATTTGCGTCAATTGACATATTTGGGGCTTCTAGTGTTAAACTATCAAAAGATATTTCACTGTGTGCTGCATCCACAGCAGCCTGCTTTTCCCCTTGCAGGAGGTAATAAATCTTTGATAAGGAGGAGAAGGAGGTCTCCTGCACTTTAAGTAAATTCCAGAAAATCTCTCCAACATGTCATAGGCTGATACAGCCAGACCTTATCAATCCCAAGTTCCTACACCTGTCTGCATTTTCCAAATTCTCAAACTTGAGATGTATATTTGAATTATTTTTGACTAACACAGCATAATTAATATTCAGATTTTTAATTCTATCTTTGTAATTATCAATCCTTTTCCCAGTCAGCTGGTATCTGCATGATTTCTTGGGAAAGAGTTTGATTCAATGCAGTCAAAAAATGTTGCACTCCTGAATTGTTTCTCAAGCAGTCTTTAGGCTTATCACCTGAGGTCGCTTTGATTCCATGGAAGCATTAATACAGTTTACAAGCATATGCTGACCTGCTGGTGCTAGGCTCTTTGCCTGGTACAGTAAACCCCATCCTTCTCCTAAAGATAGTTCTCCCATGGGCTGCAAACCTGAACCAGAGCTAGAACCAATAGTGTCTTCCCTCCGCACAGTCATTGCTCCACAGCCTCTCTCTCCCAGGCTAGTGCCCCCCCAGATTGTACACTATCAACAGGCAGCAGGTCAGTAGGCAAGACTCTTCTTCTAGCTGCCATCAGCTCCTCTGGCATCCTCTCCCAGGGGACAATGAAACCACTTCAAGGGGTGCTGAGGATCTCTCTGAATTCTGCAGCATCCCAAGCGAGGCAAAATCTGTGATAGAAGTGGCTATTCCTCAATTGACAGAGGTAATGGAGGCCTGCACAATGGTAGATGGAACTGCACATTCAGGTGCAGAGGTTACTCGGATTCTGCCCTTCCTCTTGACTATAACTGGTCAAGGCTCAGCATCTCCCCAGTGCCTACTACCATCTTCCCCCTTTCAAAAATCTTGTTTTTCAGCTACATGGCAGCAGTAAATGTTTTTCATGCACCACCATCTTAGACAGTCACCCTATTGCCCCTGCCCGAAGAGGAATACATTGAATGGGCTACCCAATCTCTTTTTAATTTAGAATGGTCAATATCATTTGGGTGAGTTTCATGTAAAAAGACCACTTGATTCATTTTTCATTTCAAAGCTTGAAGCACTTTAGCTCTTCTTATTGGTATATCACAGTAAGAACTTGAAATTCTGCCACATTCTAAGAAATCATTCTTAATGATCAGTCACATCCATATTATTACAAAACATACAACAAAAAGGTAAGTGCTTTGCCTAGTTGATCATGACCTCCCAGCCTAAGCCACCACTAGTTATAATCGGTACCCATCTCAACACAATTCCTAGTGTCCAGTGATTAAAAGTTATGCATTCCATGTATGAAATGAGGTCAAATGCCCATATTTATTTGGAAACTCTTGATTATTGTCATTGGGGGCCACTCTAATCCCAACCCTACTTGTCAGGTTCCCATTTCTATTACTAATTCTCTTACCACAAATAGGTTTGCAAAATCAAGATCTTTTGGATGAAATTCAGCATACTAACACACAAGTACCACTCTAGACTTTTCAGTGGTTGCAATTTTCAGGCCCAGGCAATGAATGCACTCAATGATCAACTTACTGACCAAGTCAGCAAGACTCAGTTCCTGTGGTAGCCATGTTTCCAGAATCCACGTAATTCCATCTCCAAAAATGATTCTTGAAAGCCCAAGAAATGCAAATTATTACAGCTGGATCTTTTCTCAAGATCATCTAGACACCTGCCTTACTTTCCAGACTTTTAATTACGTATGTTTAATTGTGGCACAATATCCTTTCCCTGTTCAACTCAGTCCTCCAAATTTTAAATTCATTGCTCAATAATATCTATTTGTCTGACAGCATCAGTGATGGTCTTATTATTTTTGCTCCAATTTGGAGAAGAGGTTCTCAGAATTGAGATTCTATGTTTTTATGACTGCCATGGTGAGATCATTTGTTAGTGAGTCAGTTGTAGCTTCATCCGCCTGCCATCTTGATTTCCTTTGTATTATTCTCCTTATGGTTTTTCACTATCTTTGTTGATAAATTTTACTTCCATTGTCAGTTCCAATCTGAGCTATAAAGTGAATAATTGTATGTAGGCTCCAACTTACTAGCAGAAGAATTTACTGATTAGTCTTCAGTTTTGTTGGGATGACACCCAGAACTGATCCCAACAGAAACCTCAAAGAGACATTTGCCACATGACCCCTGATATCCATAAACTTAACTAGTGCCAGGTAAATACAGTATGAGCATGAAAGTGTCTGAGCTAATTCTAGTAGCATTCTCTGGACTGCATCTTGTGAGCTACAACAAAGAAAGATGAATCACTGCACTGAGAAAGTAATCTGACAACTGAATCAGAAAAGAGGAAACACTTTTTACAGGTAAAAGCGAGTCAGCTTCCAACTAGAATGAACCAAGATTTAGAATAGCTGTTATTGGTGGATATTGGCAGTCTACACCTCATTTAAATTTTGAAGATGGAAAACAAAAACACATATGCCTCATCACTGGCAAAATTCAGTAGAGAATCCAAGAACTAACAGAAACCGGAACCAAGGATGGCAGATGCTGTTACGAATTCTGATGCAGTGTCTGCTGTAGAGGAAATGGATCTTCTAGCTACAAAAACACACATAGATTCTGTATTTGCTGAAATGAAGTGCATCAGGCTGGAATCTCTAAAGTGACTGACTTGAAAGATGAAGTAAAAAAAAATTAAAACAAAGCTTCACAGAATGAAATTCAGTACACGAAAAGGGCTTTTTCTGCATGCAATAGCTCTTATAAAATTATGTATTGATTTACACATATAAAAAGTAGGCACAATACAAGCCTCTAATTACATTTATGTGATCCGTGCATAGGCACAGGCCCATACCGAGCCAGAATCGCACCTTGTATGACTTGCACATCGAGCGCATGCCCCCCTCCTCCCCATACCTCCGTCCAGCCACTGCCTGCTGCTGCCACCCTCTGTTTTCTCCACAGTGGCACTGGCAGCAGGGCAAGAGTAGGCAGCAGCTGGACAAAGGTATTGGGGGGGGGGGCATGTGCTCGATATGCAAGTCGCCAGCAGCAGCAGCAGATCTGATCTCTCCCTGCTCTGACTTTGCATCAGAGGCGGGAGGGACCAGACTTGTAGAAAGACCCGCAAAAAGGTTTAGGGGTGCATTTCAGTTGCCTGCTGTTGCCCTGCCGCCGCTAAGAGAACAAAAAGTGGCGGCGGCAGCAGGCAGCCAAAATGCGCAACCTAAGCCTTTGCACCCTATACGGCTGCACCGCTCGCACAGGGCTAGGTACGGTACTGCAAAGGCATTCCCAGGACACAGTCTGGGAGAAGCTGGGGCAGAGTTGCTATGCATGCATGTACTTTAGATCTGCTTGTACCGTATATGCAGAGAGCACATGCACACATTTAAGCCTTCTTTGGAGCAGATATAAATTTGGGTGAGAGAATCTGTGCACCATAAGGGAGAACCCAGAACTTTGTTCAAGCTCCATCCACAGATCTCCCTGGCAGTATCTGGACAGTATTGATGAATATCTCACTGGTCAATGCTTATCTGGTTAACAGGTGCTGCTAACCAGATATGTTTTTTGGAATATCGGTCCCCAAACTAATCCACACCTTAAATAGACCTGAGGCCTTTTCCTGTTATCTCTTTTGTTAAGATTCTGCTCTACTTTACAAAGCAAGATCAAACATAAATATGCTTTGCAAGCCTAGTAAATGACTACTGGTAAACAGTTTTCTGATAATTTCCTTCCAGGAATGAAATACACTCAAATGATCTGAAGGGAGTAGGGATTGAGTGATAAATGAGGAAACAGAAAAAGATTATTAACCACAGTATCATAGTGAGAATTACAAATTCTTAATACGATCACTTGTTTAATTACAACTAGTATTTTCTTATGCAATAAAAAGAGCATCAATTAAATAATTCTGTGTTTACAGAGATACAACTGTGGCAATATTTAACTACAGTGGTCAGCATTTTTATAAAAGCTGAGTGCCACAGTTAAATAAAATTTAGATATTCAGTGCTGGTATCCCAATAGTGGCTGGTACTGAATATTGAGATACTGTGGTGAAAATTGTCACTATCTGGATAGCACAATGAGAGCAGTGTGCAAAACACATTTTTAAATGTTGGCCATTTAAAAATGTGTTTTGCACATTGCTCTTTTTGTGGGTCTAAGAGCTCGAAATTAGTGGATTCCTGGAGGGCCATCAATGCAATACATCTCTACAGATGACTTTTTTTCTCTTCTTAATTGGACTATATACTGGCATCAGGAGCAGGTTTAGTAAGCATCATTGAGCTGAAAGATCCTGTGGAAATTTCTAACCATGCCCTGATTTGGACAAATTGGGAATTAAAAATATCATCAGACCATAGGTGGATTTTCCCAGTCTATTTATATAACGATGTAAATTTTTAGGGTTATCTTGCCAGGGAGTGAGCTATGGAGTTTCATGAAGAGCATAAGTGTCAGCCCCTCCTTCCCCTCTTCACTCCAAACCTTACCCCCCTACCTCTGCTATCCTTTCTTCCTGTTCTATGTTCTCCGAGGAGGAAACCGTTCACCTTCTTTCCTCATCCAAACTCGCTACCTGCTCCTCTGATCCTATTCCCACCTGTTTCCTTAGCTTCATCTCCTCCATGGTAATCCCTTCCATTTCTCATATTCTCAACATATCACTCTCCTCTACAAATTTCCCTGCAGCCTTCAAGCATGCTGTGGTCACTCCTCTCCTCACGAAACCTTCACTAGACCCTACCTGTTTTCACTATCGATCCATCTCCCTCCTCCCCTTCGTTTCTAAACTACTGTACTTGAACGTGCAGTTCATTGCCGTTGCCTCGACTTTCTCTCCTCTCAAGTCCTTTTGGATCCTCTACAATCTGGCTTTCGTCCTTTACATTCTACCGAAACGGCTCTTGCCAAAGTCTCCAGTAACCTGTTCCTGGCAAAATCCAAGGGCCTTTACTCGATCCTCATCCTTCTTGACCTTTCTGCTGCTTTTGGCATTGTTGACCACAACTTTCTTCTTGATACCTTGTCCTCATTTGGTTTTAAGGATTCTGTGCTATCCTGGTTCTCTTTTTATCTCTCCCATCGCTCTTTCAGTGTTTGTTCTGGTGGATACTCCTCTACTGCTATCCTGCTCTCAGTTGGTATACCCCAAGGGTCCATTCCTTTTCTCTTTCTATACCCAGTCCCTTGGTGCACTCATCTCTTCCCATGGTTTGCAGTACCATCTTTATGCTGATGACTCCCAGATCTACCTCTCTATACCTGAAATCTCTCCGGCAATCCAGGCCCGGATCTCTGCCTGCCTTTCTGACATTGCTGCTTGGATGTCTCACTGCCACTTGAAATTGAGCATGGCCAAAAGTGAGCTTCTTAATTTTCCCCCTAAACACTCCTCTCCCCTTCCTCCTTTCTCAGTCTTTGTGGATATCACTCTACTCCTCCCTGTCTCCTCAGCTTGCAGCCTTGGGGTCATCTTTGACTCCTATCTCTCCTTCTCCACACATATCCAATTGATAGCTAAAACCTGCCGTTTCTTTCTCTACATCAACAAAATTCGCCCATTCCTTTCTAAACACACTACTATTATCCACTCCTTAGTCACCTAAGATAACCTACTCCTTGCTGGTCTCCCTCTGAATCATCTCTCTCCCTTTCAATCTGTTGAGCGACTAATCTTCCATCAGCCTCATCATGATCATATTACTCCTCTTCTGAAGTCACTTCATTAGCTCCCTATTTATTTCCACATCCAGTTCAAACTTGTCCTGCTGACCTATAGATGCATTCACTCTGCAGCTCCTCACTACCTTTCCTCTTTTATCTCTCCCTACACCCCTCCTTGGAAACTCTGCTCTTCTGGCAAATTGCTTCTATCTGTGCCCTTCTCTTCTATTGCCAACTCCAGACTTCGCTCCTTTCACCTTGCTGCTCCTTATGCCTGGAACAAACTACCTGAGTCTGTATATCAGGCGCCTTCTCTGACCCATTTCAAATCCAGGCTGAAAACTCACCTCTTTGCTGCCACTTTCGGACTTTGACTCATCTGATGTCCTTTATGTTTCTTTACAATTCCCCCTAGCTGTATCCCATGTCTACACCTACTGTGTTGTCTTTCTCTAGTAGATTGTAAGCTCCGATGAACAGGAACCGTCTTTTACATGTATCTGTGCAACTCAGCATATGCCTTGTAGCGCTTTACAAATGTTCAGTAGTAGTAGTAGTGGTAGTAGTAGAAATGTGTGGTACCATTTCTGCATATACAATTAGTTGTAGTTGAAATATAAGCAAAGAACTCTTTATTTAGAATCACAAATGAAAATGGATAAAGAACAAATGATTAAAAACCCATCTAAACACTCCTGTTTTGTAAATAATCTGTTGTGCCCCACGGACCCCATCCCTTCATTATAATAAACCACTATTTAGTGTTCAGAGTACCACCATTAATGGTTACCACTCTACGTTGTTCTATATGAAAGAAGTTGAGTTTTAATGTAAACCGCTTTGATAATTCTGAAAGGCGATATAGAAAAAAGTTAAATAAATAAATAAAATGAATGATGACTATTAACACTCTAAATTCACATAGATCAAAGAAGTAAGGGGGGGTCTGTTACTAAGTGCCGCTAAGGTTTCACACTTAACGAGTGTTACCAATGCACACTGTGTTAGCTTTCAGGGGTGTAGCTGGCAGCTAATGCGCAACAGAGTACCATTAGGAGTGGCAAAGTAATGTGGGTGTACCTGATGCTACCCATAGAGGTGCCATTGGGTGAACCAGCACTAAGTGACATGATTTTGCCATGGCCATGCTCTCCCTCTAACCCGCCCACTGTCCACATTAGCATGCAATTGCCAGTTGATGTGCGTTTCAGCAGTCAGTAGCTGACATGCCCTCACGTTAGGGTTCAGCATGGCCAGTTACTGCACGTTAACTGTTAGCAGCATTTACTGAAATGCTCCTAAATTACATATGAAATATTATAAGCACAACTTTCCATTATGAAAATAAATCAGACAAATTATTAGCCAAAATTGTCAAAAAATGGGAAAGTTCTAGATGGATCCTATAATTAAAGATCACTCAGGAGTTTCTCAAAAAAACAAAAGCCATCCACATGGCTGTTAGCAAGGCCATGAACATGGAAGAACCAGATTTTTGACTATTCCCATGTTAGCCCTAAGTTTTAACTGCACCTATCTCTGTCCAAGAGATGTGAAACCTTATTTTGCATAATCCATCTAGGTAGGGAACGTTCACAATTAGCGTTGTATTTTTAAAAATAGTTTGCTATGAACATGAAGCCTTTTGTAAAATAACAATAAGGGTGCCGTTTCTTTCTCTATAACATCAGCAAAATCCACCCTTTCCTTTCTGAACACACTACTAAAATGCTTATCCGCTCCTTAATCACCCCCTGTCTTGACTACTGTAACCTACTACTTGCTGGTCTCCCTTTGAATCATCTCTCTCCCCTTCAATCTGTTCAACACTCTGCTGCGTGGCTAATCTTCCGCCAGCCTCGTCATGCTCATATTACTCCTCTTCTCAAGTCACTTCATTGGCTCCCTATCCGTTTCCGCATCCAGTTCAAACTTCTCCTGCTGACCTATAAATGCATTCACTCTGCGGCTTCTCACTACCTTTCTTCTCTTATCTCTCCTTACAACCCCCCTCGGGAACTCCGCTCTTCTAGCAAACTGCTTCTATCTATGCCCTTCTCTTCTACTGCTAACTCCAGACTTCGCTCCTTTGACCTTGCTGCGCCTTACGCCTTGAACAAACTACCTGTGTCTGTACGCCAGGCGCCTTCTCTAACCCTCTTCAAATCCAGGCTGAAAACTCACCTCTTCGCTGCTGCTTTTGGATCTTGACTCACCTGATCTCCTTTTTCTTTCCCCTTGCTTTATCCCTGCCTACACCTTCTGTGTTTGTCTTGACTAGATTGTAAGCTCTGATGAGCAGGGACTGTCTCTTACCTGTCTGTGCAGCACTGCATATGACTTGTAGCGCTATATAAATGCTCAATAGTAGTAGTAGTAGTAGTACATGCAAGGGCCAGCACGTACAGTGGGAGCATCTATTTTACAAAGAAAACACTTTCTAAAAAAGAGCAGTATCTCTCAGGGCTCTGGACTTGTTACAGGATTGTTCTGAGAGGGATGATGTTAGGATTGATCATAATTCTGGAGTTTATCAAAATCTTGAGGACACCTAAGGGTTTTAAAGATAATTGGGGGTGGGCGGATGCAAGGTTGAAGAGCCATCTAGCCCTTCTGTTAACTCTGGGCTGAGGTAGGAGTAGGAGTGCAGAAGAGAACTCTTTGCTGCTTCTCTCCCCTCCCCTGCAGCTATTCCTTCTTCTCCTCTGATTCTGTTTGTGGAATGTAAGTCTTAACTTTGTATTTTAGGTGATTTTGTATACCACTTTGAATGATTGATTTTTATAGGAAAGCAGTATAGATATTTATAAATAAATTTAAAAATGTGTAAAATCCAGCACTTGCATGTGTAAGCAGCAGATTTTGCAACCTGTAAGTGCTATATTTTACAAAACAGGATGTCTCAGGAGAGGAACCAAGCTACAGAACTATACTTTTTGGATATTTGAGGTGAATTTTAAACACCAGAAAGGTACATAGAATAGGCCCCTTAATTACTCCTCCAACGCCTCCAAACAGTTAGCTGATGCTTATACTGTATGTGCCTCAGAGCAGGTGAAAATGGTGAATAGACCTTACCTGCTAATTGTTTTTCCTTGAGTCCCTCCAGTCCAGTCCAGAATGTGTGGGTTATCTCCCCCCACCAGCAGCTGAGGATTGAGCATATCAGAATTCTGATATCATAGTACAAGAACTCCCTCTTCAGCTCCAGAATCCAGTATCCAATTGACAAAGCAGACTATGAGAAAGCATCAAAAAACAACCAGTGCCTGCAACTCCAAAATTCTGCGTGCCGAGCATATAATCACCATCTTAAGGTGAGGTGTTTCAATAACGTCCTGTCTAACGGTTCAAAGAGTGATTCTGTTAGGACCAACAGTACTAAGTTAAGGTCCCATGAAGGTACCACAGGTCACAATGAAGGTCAAATTTTCTTGATCGCTCTGAGGAAATGTACTATATCTGGGTGCGTCGCAAGGGAACACCCCTGCACGTTCCCTTTGTAACAGAAAGGGCCACCACCTGCACTTTAAGGAGTTGAGCACCAATCCCTTCTCTAATCTGTCCTGTAGGAATAATAGAATATCTGGCAGAGCGGAAACAGAGAGTTGAATGTTCCTAGCAGTACACCAGTTCTCAAACACTTGCCAAACTAGCACATAAGCCAGGGTAGTCATCTTCTTCCTGGTCTTTAACAGCGTGGCAATCACCAAAGCTGAATAGACTCTATGCCTCAGCCACGTCCGCTCAAGAGCCAAGCCGTAAGCGAGAATTGATACACCTGAGGCATCAAGTGCAAAGTTATGGACAAGTGCAAAGTTATGCACCTAGGGAAGAACAAAACGAAGAGTGCAGCAGAATGCAATGACCACGGCCTACCAAGGTAATAGGTAAAATTTTTTATTAAGGACCCAACTTAACAAGTTTCGGCCGAAGCCTTCATCAGGGGTCTAAAAAACAAACACACATAAAATGAGCATAATACTAAAACCAAAAACCAAAACATTACAAAAACTGTGTTGATAAATAAAAAGTTACCAGAGAACCACATAGAAGGTGTGAAGAACACGTCTATGCGGTGGAGCAACTACTCTTCCCAATCTGGAACACAGTAAATTTACAGGCATGAATGATATCAGAAATAAAAGAAATACAAAAAGACACACTAAAATGCAATAAAGAGCTATGAGACTATGTACTGCACAATCTGCCCAACGAAGGCCCATGGGGGAAACACATATAGCAGACCCTCCAATGGCCACTTCTGTGCAACAGTGTCGAGCCCTTTGAACATGTGCTCCCTCCACCTGCTGAAGAACCTGACCAACTTGGCATTAGACAAGGACACCATCTGATCCATGATTGGTTCACCCCACCAGTGCATGATGTCATGGAACACCGCTATTTTCAGTTCCCATTTTCCTGGATTCAGGTGGTGCCGACTAACATAGTTCACCTGTACATTCTCCTTGCCCGCTACATGCGCCTTGGAGAGGGCAGCTAGATTTGCTTCTGCCCACAGCAGTAAGGGTTGAATCTCCTCTGATAACATAACACTGCTTGTGCCCCCCCTGTTGGTTGATGTAGGCTACTGTGATCGTGTAGTCCAAGCACACCCTCACTTCTCTATCAGAGAATAGAAACACTGGAGTGCTAGAAAAACCGCCTGCATTTCCAAATTATTTATGGACTAAGTGCTCTCCTCCAGGGACCACTGCCTTGTGTAACTTGTGACTGACAATGTGGCCCCCAACCTGTGAGGTTGGCATCTGTAGTCACCAGAATCTAGTTCGGTGGTTCCGAGGGCACTCGCGCCACCAGATGGTTCACCTGCAGCCACCAACCAAGACTCGCCCTTGTGTCTTCCAGGCACATGAGCTTCCATGACAATAGCTGATCCTGTGGAGTCCATCAAGAAAGCAACACCTGCTGAAGGGGCCTCCTGTGGATCTGAGCCCAGGGTACCAGATCCAAGGCCGCCGCCATAGAACCATACTATGTATGCTTTCATTACCAAAAACTGTCACACCTGATGCTGGAGCTTCCAGATACTGTCTGCCGGGAGGGAAACCAGGCTTGTTTTAGTATTGAATTTTGTTCCCAAATACACCAACTGTTGGCGGATTGTAGCTGGCTCTTCAATAGGTTGACTACCCATCTCAAGCTCTGGAGGACTCTACTACTCGCTGAGTGGCTGACATGCCTCTCCTTCTGTCTTCGCTCGGATTAGCCAATCATCCAAATAAGGGTTAACCAGAATCCCTTCCTTTCTCAAAGCCACTGCCACCAGCACCATAACTTTCGTAAAGGTGTGTGGAGCCATGGCCAGGCCAAAAGGCAATGTATGGAACTGAAAATGCCCCATCAGCACCACAAAGTATAGGAACTGCTGATGATCTGAACAAATTAGAATATGCAAGTAAGCCTTTGTGAGATCCAGTGCTGACAGGAACTCGCCTTGCCTCACAGCAAAAGTTACAGAGTGCAGCATTCCCATTCGAAAGTGAAGTATTCACAAGGCACGATTGACATGCTTGAGATCTAGAATGCTCTTTAAGAGGAAATCAATATAATTTTTTGGATACATTGGGATTGATTTCAGGGGGTGTAATTATTAATACTCTGAGATCTAGAATGGGCAGAAGGATCCTTCCTTCTTTGGGACTGCAAAATAAATCGAGTATTGACCAAACCTGCATTAGTCTGGGGGCATTGAAACCACCGCCTCCAAGCGCAGCAGGCGGCGGAAGGTGTCCTGCACCACTTCCACCTTTGCTGGAGGCTGATAGGGTGATTGTACAAATGCCTCGGAGAGGGGCTGAGCAAACTCCAGTATCTAGCCCTTTCAAATGACCCCTAACATCTATTGGTCGGTTGTGATATTGACCCAGACAGAATAAAAGTACTGTAACCGACCCCCTACCGGAACCAATTCCACTTGGATCTCTCTGGCTTCACTGGGATTTTTTTGCTACTTAGTTTTAGGGTGTCCTCTGGAGATCTTCATTAAGCATAAGCCCTATGAAGATCCTTCATTCAGCATAAGCCTTTCGAAGATCCTAAAGCTAAGTAGCTAATTGTGGCAGTATTCTACTGTGTTGGAGATTGGTTCTGGCTTTGGTCTATTTATTTCTTGCAGGAACAATGGAGTGTAGCTTACACTTTAGGAGTTAGAGGCCATTGCCGTTGAGATATTGGTCTACTACTCTATTGCTGCTATATATATACATTTTGAATTTATAAATTAAAAACATTTCAGAACATTGACAAATTCTATTAAAAATCATTTGATAAAAAGCTAAAAAGAAAAAGTTGAATATGGATTGAATCTATTTAAGGTGATAAGAGAGAGGAGTTTTTTAGACCCGTGATAGTGGTTTAAAGACGTTTCCCTTCAGGCAGAAGACAGCTGCCGCATAGAGGGACAGTGTAATCTACTGAAGTCTTTTCTCCTCCTCTTTATGGTTAGTAGATTCCTTTGGAAATCCATCATTTATGATTATGTTAATTTAGATTAAGGTTTAATATCGTGCCGAGGTTTAATATTAGTATTGCTTGTCCTTTGGTAAAACATTATTGAGGCACATTTCAATGTGGGCATCCAGGCCCCTGTACGGCTGATCAGAATCAAGATGCCCAGAGGTAGACCCGATTCTGATCTCACGGGGGATAGACGTGCCCATGGGATCAGAATCGGGTCTAGGGTCTGAACGTGCAGACTGATTCCAATCGGCCTACACACACATCTATTTGCCCAGCTATCTCAGTCAAGTTGCTGAATGGAGCCACATTGCCATGGTGTCCCGTTGCCATGGCACCATGGCTCCATTCAGGAGCCGCGAATGCCGGCCGCTGCCAATTCACTTCTTTCCCCACAGCTGGACCCTTAATCCGGCCTCCCATTGTCAGTGTCTGGCTGCGGAGAACTTCCTACATCCCCCTACCTTACTATCCGTGCCCGGCAGCAGGATCCCCTGATGTTCAGGGGGACTTACTTCACCTCTGCAGTGGAATAAGTCCCCTG
Organism: Ichthyophis bannanicus; assembly: GCA_033557465.1. NCBI lineage: Eukaryota > Metazoa > Chordata > Amphibia > Gymnophiona > Ichthyophiidae > Ichthyophis > Ichthyophis bannanicus. Next base: position 355,738,235 of record CM066038.1, on the reverse strand, counting down.
TCTAAGTTCACGGCCCTGGACGTACAAGACTGAACTCAGAATCGGCCCTGTATGTCCAGGATCGCAGACCGCCCATGCCCTGCCCTTGCTCTATCTCCGAACGCCATCTACCGTCCCATCAACCTCCCCATACAAATGTGTTGTTCATATGGTGAGGCTTTTGATGGGGCCAGTAGGGGGTGAATAGAGGGAATAGCTATTCGTGGGACAGAATGACTCCCATTGCCTTGGATCATGCAACCCATTTATGTCTAGAAATTTCACTATTCTTTCTTTCGGGATCATCTCCACTACTTTTCCTGCCCCCAAAATAAGGTTTACTGGCCTATAGTTTGTCATCTCTTCCCTGTTACTACTTTTATTTATTTATTTATTTTATTTATTTATTTAACAATCTCTTATATACCGCAGCTTCCTAAGATCTTTTGTGAACAAGTAGCACATCAGCCCTTCTCCAGTCCGCGGAACCTCTCCTGTCTCCAAAGATATATTTAAAGGCCCCACTAGAACTTTTCTGAACTCTTTCAGTATCCTAAGGTGTATCCCATTCAGTTCCATGGTCTTACATAAGAACATAAGAAATGCCATACTGGGTCAGACCAAGGGCAGGATAACATTAGCTTAAAGATCCCAAATACTCTGGGAATGGGGCAAAGAAGCACCAAGAAGAGTTAGTTGAGGTCAGAGATTTGTGGGAAAATGAGCTTGAATAAGAGGTGGATGAAGGAGTATCCGAGTGTGCTCACAGGCAGGTTTGCCTAGGAGAACTTAATGGTAAGAGCATATTTTCCATAACTAGGACTGCTACTATCATTCTAATTCCTAAGCCAGGTAAAGATCTTTCTCATACTGCTTCCCACATCCACTGGCTACCTCTTCAATACCGGTTCCAATACCAACTCTTTACCATAGTTTATAGAACCCTGCATACTAGCGTACCCTCTTATCTGTCATCTCGTATTGTCCCTCATACTCTGCGCTCCATTCATGCCAATCGCCTTCATCTTCTCTCCTCTTCCTGTGCCCGTTAGGAATTAACCCGCCACTCAGCTTTTTATTTTCTTGGCCCTAGACTATGGAATGCACTTCCTTCTGACCTTCGCTTGGAAATGTCCTACACCAGCTTTAAGTCACGCCTTAAGGCCCATCTATTTCAGCTAGCTTTCGATCCGCTGCCCTTGGCTACACAGGACTCTGCTTCCTATCCCTCCCATTCCTAACCTCCATCTCTTAAACTGTCCCCTTTTACCCTTTATTCTGTAACCCTATTATATATTACTCCTTCTCTTTCCTATATTTTATTGGCGTTCTTTTCCTTCCTGAAGGTTTTTATGTACATTGCTCTGCTGATATGAAGGACATTATATCAAATTTTAATTTAAAAAAAATATAAACCATATCATTTCCAAGCAATGACTAAATATATCATTTCAGTTCAAATTACTTTTAAAAAATTTGGCTGCTAGGCTACGTGACACAGAGGGTAATTCTAAAAGGATTGCCTAGTTTAGTCCCATGTGTATTTGGCATCTATTCTATAAAATAGAATACGTGTATACATTATAGAATAGGGACATAAAAATGCACCTTAACCTAGATGTGGCAGTTTTGCCTCCCTTAGAGCAGGTGTAAATGCCCGCACCTAGGTTGTTCAGAAACGTATGTAAGTTATAATATTTTACAATTTAACATGTATAAATGTAGGCTCCGCCTGTGCCATGCACACCCAAACTTATAGAATCAGCTCCATAATGCCTTCTCTTATATCAGTGGATCAAGTAGGTTTAGTTAAAGACTGAAATGCCTGTTTTCATATATGTAAACTCTGGATAGCTATGTATCATTGTGAAAAAAATAATATTCTCCTAATTCTAGTTAGCTCAATGCTAAGAAGGCCTTCGATCGTGTGTCATGGCTGATTTGTTTTATCCTGTTGAAAACTTTGGCTTTACGGGTCACTTTCTAATTTGGATCAGAGTTCTCTACTCTGATTCCAGATCCTTTGTCTTAGCCAATAGGGCACACTTGGTGACCTTTTATTGCTATGAAAAAGGACTCACCAGGTTTGCTGTCTTTTTCTACTGTTTCATTCTAAGTTTGGAGCCTCTGCTTATTAAACTTGCAGAGAATCTAAAATTAGAGGTGTTAGGAACTGGGGAACATTCTGGGGAAAGGAGGGGCTCTTCCGAAGGGATGGGCTTCACCTTAACCGGGATGGAACCAGGCTGCTGGCATTAACCTTTAAAAAGGAGATAGAGCAGCTTTTAAACTAGATAATAGGGGAAAGCCGACAGTCGCCCAAGAGCGCATGGTTCGGAAGAATGTATCCTTGAAGGATACTACAAAAAGCAGAGAGGTTCCAAAAAAGAGTAAAGTAGCCCAAATGCCCTCGAGTATGGAGCAGACAGAACTTAAAGATCCCAAATTACCCATGTCTACCAATAGCCAAATTAATATGAATAAAATACAGTCTCTAAAATGCTTGTATGCAAATGCTAGAAGTCTACAAAACAAGATGGGAGAGTTAGAATATATAGCACTAAACGAGAGGTTAGATATGATTGGAATATCAGAGACATGGTGGAAGGAGGACAACCAGTGGGACACTGTGATACCTGGGTACAAACTATATCGAAATGATAGAGCTGATCAAATTGGTGGAGGGGTTGCGCTCTATGTTAGAGAGGGCATTGAGTCAGAAAGGATTAAAGTTTTGCAAGAAACAAAATTTGCTGTAGAATCTCTATGGATTGAAATTCCATGTAAAAAGGGGAAGGCGATGGCAGTGGGGGTGTACTATCGTCCGCCTGGCCAGAATGAACAAATGGATGATGAAATGCTCAAAGAAATCAAGGAAGCTAGCAAAAGTTACAGTGCAGTAATAATAATGGGTGATTTCAATTACCCCGGCATCGACTGGGTCAGTGTCACAACAGGACATGCTAGGGAGATAAAGTTCCTAGATGAAATAAATGACTGCTTCTTGGAGCAGCTGGTTCATGAACCGACCAGAGGGGAAGCAATATTAGACCTAGTCCTTAGTGGAACACCAGATGTAGTGCAAGAGATAAGGGTGTTGGGGCCACTTGGCAATAGTGATCATAGCATGATCGCCTTTGATTTAATTAGTGGAGGAGGGATAGTAAGGAAATCCACAGTACTACCCTTTAACTTTCGAAAGGGAGACTATGATAGAATGAGGAAAACAGTTAAGAAAAAACTAAAAGGAGCAGTTGCAAAGGTTAAAGACGTACATCAAGCTTGGGTGTTGTTGAAAAATACTATCTTGGAAGCCCAGACCAGCTGTATTCCACGCTTTAAGAAAAGTGGAAGGAAGTCCAAAAAATTGCCAGCATGGTTTAAAGCTGAGGTCAGAGAGGCTGTTGTTGCCAAAAAAGCATCTTTCAAGAAATGGAAAAAAGAGCCAAATGATGAAACCTGGAAACAGCACAAGCACTGGCAAGTCAAATGCAAGGCATTGATAAGGCAGGCAAAGAGAGAATTTGAGAAGAAGCTTGCTGCGGAAGCAAAAACGCGAAATAAAGACCTTTTCAAGTACATTCGTAGCAAAAAACCCGTGAGAGAGTCAGTTGGTCCATTAGATGATAAAGGGGTTAAAGGAGCACTAAGAGGCGACAAGGCGATAGCGGAGAGACTGAATGAATTCTTTGCTTCGGTCTTTACTGAGGAAGATGTAGGGATGTTACCCACGACTGAAGTGGTATTTAAAGGTGTGGAAGAATTGAAGGAAATATCGATACATCGGGAAGATGTCTTACAACTATTAGATAAACTGAAGAGTAGCAAATCACCTGGGCCGGATGGTATACATCCAAGGGTGTTGAAAGAACTGAAATTTGAGATTGCAGACCTGCTATCTGTAATCTGTGAACTATCATTAAAATCATCTCTAATACCTGAGGATTGGAGGATCGCCAATGTAACACCAATTTTTAAAAAGGGTTCGAGGGGTGATCCGGGAAACTACAGACCGGTGAGCCTGACATCAGTACCGGGAAAAATGGTAGAAACCATCATAAAGAATAAAATTACTCAGCATATAGATAGTCATGACCTAATGGGAGACAGCCAACATGGCTTTAGACAAGGAAGATCTTGTCTTACTAATCTGTTATGTTTTTTTGAAGGAGTGAATAAACAGGTGGACAAAGGTGAGTCGGTTGATATTGTGTATCTGGACTTTCAGAAAGCCTTTGACAAGGTCCCTCATGAGAGACTTTTGGCAAAACTAAAGAGTCATGGGATAGGAGGCAGTGTACTACTGTGGATCAGGAACTGGTTAAAAGATAGAAAGCAGAGGGTAGGGCTAAATGGCCAATTTTCCCAATGGAGAAAGGTGAATAGTGGTGTACCCCAGGGATCTGTGCTGGGTCCGCTGCTTTTTGACATATTCATAAATGACCTGGAAAGTGGAATAACGAGTGAGGTTATCAAATTTGCTGATGACACAAAACTATTTAAAGTTGTTAAAACCCAGGAGGATTGTGGAAAATTGCAAGAGGATCTTGATAAATTGGAAGACTGGGCATCAAAATGGCAGATGAAATTTAATGTGGACAAGTGCAAGGTTATGCACCTAGGGAAGAACAACCCAAACTATGGTTACACGATGCAAGGTTCCACATTAGGAACCACCACCCAAGAAAAAGATTTAGGCGTCCTTGTGGATACCATGTTAAAACCCTCGGCCCAGTGTGCAGCGGCGGCCAAGAGAGCAAATAGAATGCTAGGTATGATAAGGAAAGGAATGGAAAATAAAACAAAAGATATTATAATGCCTCTATATCGTTCCATGGTGAGACCGCACCTTCAATATTGTGTGCAATTCTGGTCGCCATATCTTAAAAAGGATATAGCAATTTTAGAAAAGGTTCAGAGAAGAGCCACCAAAATGGTAAAGGGGATGGAAGGCTACTCCTATGAAGAAAGGCTAAAAAGGTTGGGGCTCTTTAACCTGGAAAAGAGACGGCTGAGGGGAGATATGATAGAAGTCTATAAATTAATGAATGGAGTGGAACGGGTAAACGTAGATCGATTGTTTACCTTATCAGAATATAGAAAGACTAGGGGACATGCAATGAAGCTACAGGGTAAACTATTTAAGACTAATAAAAGAAAATATTTTTTCACTCAACGTATAATCAAACTCTGGAATTTGTTACCGGAGGATGTAGTAAAGGCTGTTAGTGTAGCTGGGTTTAAAAAAGGTTTGGACAAGTTCCTGGAGGAAAGGTCCATAAACCATTATTAAGAAGGGACCCAGGATATCAATGCTTGAACCAATACAAGCATTGTGGAACCTGTGTCCCTTGGGGAAACTGCTAGGTACGTATGACCTAGATTGGCCACTGTTGGAAACAGAATACTGGGCTTGATGGACCTTGGTCTGACCCAGTATGGCATATCTTATGTTCTTATGTCCCTAGGTAACTCTGAATTTAAATTAAGTGCATTTGTCAATGATTTTTTTCTCTGTGTTTCTTTACCAGTTAGTTTCATGGAAGCAGTCCTGTGTCTATAGCTATAGCAGAATTTGGACTGTTTTCTGAATTTAAGTTTATTTATTTCCAGTTTCTTGCTATACTACCTTTGAAATAACCAGATCAAAATGATTTACAAAGTAAATAGTATCAAATGACCTAATAATACGTAGGCAAGGATAAAATTTAAAAAAATGACATAACAAGGCTAAACAATGCACAGTACAGATTCACAGGCTTGATAATAATTGGGAGGGTGGAGGCAAGAAAGGTGGTTATGGGCAAGTACCGCTGCATGCTTGCTCACTGAAAGCTTCCGTAAAGAAGGAAAAGGAAGGGATTTTGGATTAAGCTCACACCTTTTTTGAAGAGTAGCTCAAGATGAGTTACATTCAGGTACAATAGATATTCGTCCTATCCTTTGGAGGGCTTACAATCGAAGGGGTCCTTTAACTAAAGTGTGTTATGCAGTTAATGCACATTTCAGCACGCTTCAGCTTCTTCCTCTGGCCCACAGTAATTGCTACTGTGCACTGAAAGACGCGCTACCTGCACATCGTGCAATGGACGGGATTGGGACAGAGAGTAGGCATTGACTGTACATTGCAATTAGCTCAGATGTCAGTAGTGCGTGTTAATCACTAGTGCTACAGTTAGCACGAGTGCACCTACCGCCACCTCAATAGGTGGAATTAGGTGCACCTGCGGTAAAACTGTCAAGGGCTAGAAGGCACGCTAAGGGGTTTACCTGAATGATAATTGTTGGGCACATGATGGCCACATCCTCGACAATTACTGTGGTGCAGTGGCACCTAGAGCACATAGATTTTGATCCCAACATGTGCATTAAGGGCACAAAAAAATCACACTTTAGTAAAAGAGCTCCTAAGTTTATACCTGAGGTAATGGAAAGTTAAATGACTTGCTCAAGAAAGTCTGGAGACCAGTTTTGAATTTCTAATAGTTTAAAACGCAGTATTGAGTTGGTGGGAAGAATTCTATAGAGCAGAACCAAGAAAATAGAATTCTGAGTGATAAGTGGATTCAAGACAAGCACAATTGGATGGGGGATAATATAAAGAATGGTCATGCTGGCATCTGGTAGGGTGAGAAGAGGAAGAAAGAACTGGATAGGATGACAGATAGGAGGGAATAGTATACCAGTGTAGAAGGCTTTGTGTGTTAGTAACAAAAATTGAGCAACCAATAATGCAGAATATAAAGAAGTATGATGCCGTCGTATTTCCAAGTATATTATGGGAATATTTTGGATATTCTGCAGGTGCTTTCGGGTAGTTACACTGAACTTATTCTAAAATCATTAATAAAATCTAACCTACTAAGGATCAGAGATTGATATTTTAAAAGTATCCTGGTTTAAATGGGATTTAAAGAATGGAGCTGATGGGGCACAACAAAACAGAAGAGATCTGGGGTTTGAAGGTTAACAGTGGGTATAAGAAACAACTTAGTACCTTGTGGGAATCTGTCAAAGTAATGTGATCACCATTTAACTGCAGGGCAAGAATAGATCGATTTTGAAATGTTAAGTTTGAGCTTATGTGAGACAGCCAAGACGCAATAGCATTGAGACAGTTTTTGAGGGGGGAAAGATCAGGAGAAAAGAAATCTACAGAGAATATGAGCTGCATATCATCTGCATCTTTCATTTTCATTTCATTTATCAGTATTTATTTATCACTTATCACAACATCAGTAACGAGTTACAATACAACACATATAGGGGCTCATTTTTAGAAGCTCTATTCGCAACTTGCAGGTCTGAAAACAGCTGTTCAAGTCTACAAATCATAAATATGTCCCCAGATCCATTTTAGAAAGCCAGGTATGTGCATGTCCCTGGTGCAATCACGTCTATGGTGCATGGGGACATGGTGGAGGCAGGCCTGGGCAGTCCTATGGAGATGCACGTCAACTCACGATTTCAGAAAGGCTCATGTATGTCTGGCCCTGGCTGCTGACATGCCCATGCATATACCTGCTCCTGACCACAAATAATTAGCAGAAAAGTGCTTATTTCATGGCAACCACACTTGCAGGGATAAATGTACTCTCACCGAAACAGAACTTTTTGCCCTATCCATAGAATATTCTATCAACGTTGGCTCCACCCAGGACTAAACCTTTCCAACAAGTGACTCTTGCAAATCCTGCTTTCAACAAAAGCTCATAGATCACAATTTTTTTTTTATCAGACCAACAGCATCTAAAAAGTTGCTAACAGTCAGCTGCTCTTTTTTCACATTAGTCCATTTTTATTTAGTTAAGTGGCTAGATGTAAAATGTTTTTTAAATACCAAAAATCAAACATATTATTCTAACAGAAATCATCCATATAGCACCAACTATGACCATTGTGTTTCAAAATTCTTATTTCTGCATCAGGGCATGAATGACAGTCACTAAAAGTTACTACTTATCTCAGCCAGTTTTTCACTTTTTAAATTCTCTTCATCTTATCAAGCTCCCGGGCTTTACTCTTCACTTCTGCAAGATGTGCTGGAATATGGTTATAAAGGCTGTGGCACATTAAAACACCAAATGACTTCTAAATGACCTGAACTGATTGGTCAAATTAAATTGAACAACAGCCAATGAATAACTCACACCAATGTGTTCCAATCTATTGTTGATTTGAGTTCATTAGGAGTTACTGAGCTTAATTGAAATATCCACCATTGTTCCTTATAGTTTAACGTAGCTTCCCTATCTCCACCTTGCCATGACTGGTATATGATCAAGTGCTCTCCATCGTAACTCAGGGAACAAATGATTATGGGAAATACAGTGTTCTACTAAAGGTGCTGATTTGAGTTGAGTTTGAATTCTACTCTGATGTTCTTTTAATCTTTGAAACATCGAACGCTTTGAGGTATGTTTACTAAACAGCGCTAGCGGCTTGCATGCGATATCGGAGTCGCAGCCCCATTGAATTCAATGCCACTTAACCCTCCATTGCCTCAAGTACACATGTAGACTGTGAGCCCTTTGGGGACAAGGGAATGCATCCAATACCTGCTTGTAGTGATTGTAAACCGCTCTGATGCCCTTCAGCCTGGGTGGTATATCAAGAAATTGCATAAACATAATCATAAACCCCTTTGTTCTTCCAATATAAACTTTTTTACAAGGGCATATAATTGAGTATACAACAAACGTCGTCAAACAATTAGTAGCCCGCCTAGATTTTATTTTTGGTTTGAAAGGGAGCACCAATGAATCCTCCTCAAGGGTGTATTCACAAAATTCACATTGATGGCATGCATAAGGACCCTTCAATATTGAGCTATCTGACACTTCAGGTTGCCAAATGACTGATTTGCATACATAATTGGCAATATTACAACCCCGTCGATATGCTATTATGGGGGACTCTTTGAAGCACAAATAAGATTGCAGAATTTGCCAACGTTTGTAGATAACGGAAGCCACTATAGGAGCCCGTACTGAATACTATATTTCCCATAATCATTTGTTCCTTGAGTTACAATGGAGAATACTTGATCATATAATACAGTCATGGCAAGGTGGAGATTGAGAAGCTTATAATTATAAGGAACAATGGTGGATCTTTCAACTAAACTCAGTAACTCCTAATGTGTTCAATTGATAAATAGATTGGAACACATTGGTGTGAGTTATTCATTGGTTGTTGTTCATTTGAATTTGACCAATCAGTTCAGGTCCATTTAGTAGTCATTTGGAGTTTTAACGTGCCGCAGTCTTTATAACCATATTCCAGCAGAGCTCGCAGAAGTGAAGAGTGAAGTCTGGGAGCTTGATAAGATGAAGAGAATTTAAAAAGTTAAAAACTGGCTGAGATAAGTAGTAACTTTTGGTGACTCTTTATTCATGCCCTGATGCAGAAAAAAGAATTTAAAAACACCACGGTCATAGTCAGCATTGTACGAGGGTATAGATGATTTTTTGTTAGAATAATATAAATTAGATTTTTGGTATTTAAAACCATTTTACGTCTAATCACTTAACTAAATAAAAATGGTCTAATGTGAAAAAGAGCTGCTGATTGTTAGCAGCTTTTTAGATGCTGTTGATCCGGCAAAAATAATTTTTTTGTGATCTATGAGCATTTGTTGAAAGCAGGATTTGCCAGTCACTTGTTTCCATAGAATAGACATGTTAAATAGCCAAGCTTTCATTTCACCGCCCCGCTTCTGCACATCTGTAGTTCTAACATGGCAGACTGGGATGTGCTTGTATCATAGCATAGATGCCCCTGTCATGAAATACCTTGGCGGGAATGTCTGTGTACCCATGTTTATAGCCGGGCATTTCGTGGACATCCACATTTCTAAAATTGTCTGCAAACATTCATATACCCGGCTTTGCCATATGCACGGGCTCATCTCCTGAACTGGTTGTGGGGATGTGCATCTTTAGGGGCAGAGACGAAGCAATTTCAGAAGGCACTTACACATACCCCCTTCACTGCCGCCACTCCCTTGGTATTTTGAGTGTTTTGACCTGAACATCCCAGTTTCTTCCTAGACATCTTTTCTATACACTTCATAGCTATACACACACAAATCTAAAAACAAATAAAAATCCCCAGGAACCCCCATAGAATAACGTACAACTTTTCAAAAAAGGAAAAATTAATTTAGAAATAGAAAAGTCTTTAGCAATTTCTGAAATGGGAGATGATCACTCTGCTATTGGATAGACAAGGGAATTGAGTTCCAACTGGCAGGATCTGCAACCAAGAAAGCTCATGCATAATAATAACTGTTGACTCCATATGACTGACTAATAATAGCCAGAGGCAGGGCCAGCCCGAGGGTTTTGGCTGCCCCAGGCAGGAACTCTGGCCGTGCTGAGCCACCACCCCCAACGCCAAGCCACATCATGCCACTGCAGGCCCCTGTTGCTGTTGCTGCCAATTCAGTCTTCTGGGGGCCGGCAGCAGCAGTGGCAGTTTAAAAGCAGCAGCTTTGTGCCGATGCTTTGGTGCCTGCAGCAGGCCATGTATTTTGGCACAAATGGCCTGCCGCTTCTGACCCCCCCTCTAACAGGAAGTTGCTCCACCTTCACAACTTAACAATCTCAACAAAACAGAAATTCTTCACGTCACAAGAGACCCTACGTTCACCCTCCCCCCCCCCCCCCCCCCCCCATCAATCAGGATTGACAACTCTGATCTCCAGGTCAAAACAGAAATTAGATACTTAGGTATTAAACTCGACCAACAACTCAACTTCCAAATCCAAATCCAGAATACAACCAGGTCTGTCTACTAAAGGCTTAGAATCCTGCAAGACCTTCAACCCCTCCTAACCATGGAAATAGTCTGCTCAATCTGCTAAGTCACCATCACCCCACTTTTTGATTACTGCAACTCAATATATCAAGGCCTTCCAAAGCAAATTCTCCTGCCACTACAGCTTGTCCAAAGAACCATAGCACATACTATCTACCAAGCATCCAGGCAATCTCATGTCTCTCATATCCTCAAACTACACATTGGCTGCCCATCAATTCAAGAATAAAATACAAGTTCCTTACCACAATCCACAAAGTACTAAACAACCTCTCCTCTGAGCACCACCAATCGCTAATCCTCCCATTTAAAACCAACAGACCAAGAAGAAACAGCACACAAAACCTCTTCAACCTCCCTACCCAGATCTGCAAGAGCAACCAACGCACACGACTTAGAGCTTTCACACTTTATGCCCCCACCTTATTGAACTCATTACCCTACACATCAAGAAACATCAACTCAACCACGGACTTCCAAAAGAAACTAAAAACCTACCTCTTCCAAGAACATTTAGGCATTGACCTTCAACAGAGCGCCACACTTCATAAACCTTCACAAGCACACAGAAGTTCCCCCACCCCTCCCCTTTGAACCCCCCTAGATACACTAGCCCATCCCCTCTCCTTCCCCTTCCAGCTATGTAAATAGTTCCAACACCTATTAGTTCCAACACCTAATAGTTCCAACTATTTATTGGAGTGGAGGAGTAGCCTAGTGGTTGGGGCAAGGTACTTCAGGCCAGAAGGTCAGGGGTTCAAATCCCACTAGAGGACAGCAACCTTGGGCCAGAAGGACTGGGGTTTCTAGTCCCACAGGTGCTCCTTGTGGTCTTGGGCAAGCCACTTAACCCTCCATAGCCCATGTTCCCTGTAAAATAGTTATCTCCAAGTTATAATGCCTTGTTCAATGTAAACTGCACTGATGCAGAATAGCACAGTATATAAGAAAATAAAATAACACCTGTGCACAAGTTCTTCTACTTCTCGTTACTTGTAAACTTTTATGTTACTTAGCTGTTATCATATGTTCATTGTATTCTTCTAGTTCCATGACTTGTAGAAAAGTTATAACAAAATCTGTTAAATAAATAAATAAATAAAATAAATAATAAATAGTATGACAGTACAACATAGCCCCACACCAAATGCTCAGAACATCACCGATCCTGAAAACCTCCTATCCTCTTATTGTATTTTTTATTTTAATATTATCTTTAAACTTTGCTTTGCAGAAAACTTTTAAACCATGTCTTTACCCCACCATGGAATTATGTAAACGTCGACAGTACACTTAGCACTCTAATGTTAGATGTGTTGTATCTAACCATGTAATTCTGTTAATGTTACCTACAAACCATTCTGACTCTTTGTTAGAGTGGTCCAGAAAACTGGATAACTAAATAAGTAATAAAGAAGGATGGAAATTCAGACTGTAAACTGATAGGCCCTGCCCATATGCAAGCAAAGTCAGAACCAGAACAACTAAATGAAGCCAGAGAAGGCCAGAGTCAAAAGGGATAAAGCAGCACCAACATTGGCATGGAGACCCCAAAGAAGCAAGAGAGGGGCAAAGCTGCACCAATATTGACCCAGATGATCCCAAGAAATTGAGAGAGAATTAAAGCATGAAGATGCCAAATCCTCTGTGCATAGGGCAAAGAAGCATTAAGAGGGTTCAGTCAGGGTTAGAGTTTTGTGAGAAAATGAGCCTGAATGGAGGCTGTACGAAGGAGTATCCATGTGTCTGCACAGACAAGGTTGGCCAGGAAAATTTGATGTCAAGAGTATACTTTCTGTTAAACTACCAGAAATATCAAATAAAAGGACTAGGTCTCCTTGTTTGAAAAGAAGATTGGAATGCAGCCTAAACGTTCATCTGTGCTGTTCCACAGGCTGCCACAAAGGCACTACTACTGACTGTCGCAGACAGCTTCAAGGACAATAAGATTCTAACACAGAAAATCAATAAATAAAGAAGCAGAGGCACAAATACCTCAAAGCATGGGGAGAGGGGCAAAGCAGCACCAATATTAGCAGGCAAACTCCAAAGCAATGAGGATGAAACGTTTGGACACTGGTGTAGAGTGGGAAGGTAGGTTATTCCCAAAGATTTGGTCGTTGGGATTAGTGGGGTTAGTTAGCATTCTAAGTGCTATCAGTACTAAACATCTCTTGAAGTACTTGGGTGCACAATGTTTGTTAGTTTGGGAAATGTTATCCTAGAAGGTACTTGGTAATAGGGGGCTAGGAGGTGCAGTAATCATTTCCTTCATATTCTCTGGAGGAAAGAAGATCCCAGGGCAAGATAAAACAGCACCAGCTACAATCGAATGATGACCTAAGGCACCGAAGAAAGAACAAACTAGGCAGACTGTCAAATATATACAAAGGCATTCATCACAGAGGATGTAGACCAATGGCATGATTGGTAGGATGAGAATGGTGGATCACTTGGGTCAAGTGTAAACAATGCTAGGTAGAGGGAGCAATGTCAGAGACTAGAGAAAGATGCAGCAAAATCTTTATGCTAGGATCCTCCCAGTAATGTCAGTATAAGGAAGCATAATACCTGTACTCCAAGCATAAGCCAAAGTATAGCTATCTGCCATGATATCTTTATAGGTCTGCCCATAACATCACTTTCAAACTACTTTTAATTTCTTCTGCAACATTAACAGAAATATCAATAAAAGCACATTTAAAAGATAGCATAGGTATAAGAATTCTCTCTGCCTCTTTTTTGGATGTCAAAAGGAGATCCTCTAATGCTGTGATCACTGGCCATCTTAGGAATACTTATCTAAAACAAGCCAGTCTGTTGTACTTACAAGGGAGCACTACATACTTATAATATAATGCAGAATTGTTTTGGCATTAGCCATTTTAGTAGGGCTGCTGCAAGGATATTAGTCACCTAGGTGATTCTTCTACTTTGTGTCCCCTTCAGTTGAGTTTCAGGCAACTAGTCCTCACCCGCCCCCCCCCCCCCCCCGCAGAATTTCATCATCAAACAGAACACTCATAATAATAAACCCAATAGCACTCCTCCTATAGTGAACAAAGCACCCCAGTGGGCACAAAGGAATGGGAGGGAAGCTTATCATAATGGTTGCAGCACCTAGAATGGCACTAGTAACAATATAGCAGGACAGTAGCCAGGGCTGGTAGAAGGATATGAGGTTTGCCTGCTCCCTAGGCAAACCTCACTCCCAGCACTGCCCTCTTCCTGCCCCCATGCCCACTGCTGCCACCACCCCTCTTTGAGATATGCAGCAGCGGCAATACATTTAAAAAGTATGTAGTACTGGAATTACCTTCTCTTCTGGGCCATGGGGCCATTCGCACTTCTGCACCCAATCTAATTCCACTTACTGTTGAATGAAGTTGAATTGGAGGAGGGGTGGAAGCACAAACAGCACCGTGGCCTGGAAGAGAAAGTAATTCCAGCACTGCAGTGCCTTTTTAAGTGTATTGCCACCACTGCATATCCTGGAGAGGGGTGGTATTGGTGGCAATAGGTGCCCTTTGACCACTGGCACTATAGGTGACCTCCTAGTTAACCTAATGGTCGCATCTGCCCTGAAAGTACTACTGAACCAACCCAGGCAGCCGCTGAACTAAAAGCAGAAAGGTGCAGGGGAGGAGGAAGTTTTCATTTTTTAACATTTTTGTATGTGGTGCTACCCAAATCCACTGGAAAAAGAGAAAGGGTAGTAGTGACTGAGAAGCAACTGGCAAAAACCACAGCAAGACATCAATTGCAAAGAGCATGGGAATGCATTGTTTAGTGGAGCTGACTTCCATCCAATTGCAAGAAAATTGAGAGAAGCCAAGCAGGAGAAGGTTTGCCTTTAGAATCACCAACTAATCCACCAAGTCTGGTACTAGCCATGACTCCCCTGCCGTTCAGAATATCTATTCATTGGGTATGCTGGTTGGTAAGCAAGAAAGGAAATGCTGGATGACCTTAGCCAATTATGGCCCCACTGTGGACTTGTGTACCCAGACCAACAAGTCTATAGTCATGGTTTTGATGTGCTCTGCAAGGTACCATGTCACAGAGGTTTATGAAAGGGTCTAGTTTACAGTAGAATGATGAACGTCTCTGCCACTTATTGCCATAGCTATGGCCTTTGTCAACAACGATGATCCTATAGTGCCCATGGAGGACTGATGGATAAAGGTGGAGGAGCAAGTGGTAGCTGACAGAGTGTTGCTTATGTTACCAGTATTGCTTGACAATGCACCTTCTCTTTCACTTATTGCATTCCCACTATCTCTCTGCCTCTGGCATTCCCTTTTCTCACCTATACATCAGCATATCCCTGCAGAACATCAGTGCATTGTACTGGAGAGTGCTACTCCCTTTCACCTATAGATCATACATGATGACTAGCATGTAAGTATCCTCCCCGATGAGAGGTTTCAGTTTTGGACTTTTATATACAAGAAGTTCACCCATACCAACATCTCTGATGTCAGTCCCTTTCAGTGCCAAAAACTCTCTGACATTTCTTCTGGGATATTCAGTATTCATAAATCTAGCCAGTCCTCAAAGGGTAGATCTCCTTCTAGGCATCGAGAAGCCATTGGCATTGCCCTTAAGGAAACTTCACCGGCAAAACAGCCCCGGCAGGAGGCTTCGGCTTCCAAAGCATTAACAGGGCTCCAGGATGTTCTTGAGGCCTCCACCTCAGCAGAACTACTGCTGCCATGCTCTCGGGTTCCGGCCGCTTCTACCGGTACCGACACCCAAGCATCGGCAGCGTCGATAGATCAGAGGTTTCTCGCTATCGAACACAGTCTGGCAGCTCTTCTCATGGCTTAGATTCCATTGAGACCGCTACATACGGTTCAACAGGCACCCGTACCAACACTGGTACAGGTACCGATGGCACCGGCCTCAGCGGGTATACTCTCCATGCTGAGTCTTGAGTCTGTCTCCGGCATCGACAGATCGGTACCGAGACACCTCGATACTGACTTCGATCGATACCGGTACCGTGTTCTGCACAAACACCGGGATCAGAGATATTTAGAATCTTCCGATTCCGATGATTCTAATGACTCTGCCAATACCAGAGTACTTCTTCCGGAGGAACCATCTTCTCCCCAACGCAGAATGTCTCCTCCGGAGGACATGTCCTTTCAGGATTTTATTCGTGATGTGGCTTGAGGCCATGAAATCACGGCAACTCCTGAAAAGGAACCTAGGGCACAGGAATTAGAAATCCTTCAATACCCTAAGGCTCCCAAAGAAGCAGCTTCTCTGCCTATTCATCAGATCCTACATGATCTTATTCTGAGGATGTGGGAAACACCTTTAACCACATCTCCTCACTCTTGGAGGCTCAATACAATGTATCGAGTTCCACCTTGTCCTGGCTTCCAAAAAATTCAGTTACCACACCATTCAATGGTAGTGGAATCGGCTATGCGTAGGATGAAGAGTGCAAAGAGACATGCTTCCAATCCTCCAGGCCGTGAGTGCAGGACTCTTGATGCCTTTGGGCGTCGATGCTTCCAAGCTTCCATGCTCTCAGCCAGGATCAGATCCTATATCCTATATATGGGAATGTTCCTCAAGAAGGTCACAGGAGACTTGGAGCTTATGAGCCCCCTTCTTCCTGATGATAAACGACAAGACTTCCTTAAGCTTGTCAGACATGCTCAGGATGTTTCCAAGTTTGTAAAGTGTGCAGCCTTTGACTGCTTTGAATGCATCAGCAGAACCTCTGCTATTGCCATTGGTGCACGTTGGATTGCCTGGCTTCAGTCATCCGACTTGGAACTTTGGGTACAAGATAAATTGGGAAATATCCCTTGCACAGTAGAAAATCTCTTTGGCAGGAAAAGGCTAATGAAATAGATACTGACAATATCACCCTGGATATATTGTCAAAATCTACAGCCAATCCATCCAAAAAGAAATCTTATAAAAAAAACCTTTTTCAGCAAAAAATGAAGTTTTATCCTTCTTATGCCCAGCAGGGGCACGGTCCAGTTCAGGCTGCCCAAAAGGGACAACAGCAACAAACTAGACAACAAAAGAAGCCCAAGGGGCCGAGAGCTCAGCCAGCTCCACAGGCTCAGCCTCCTCAGGGGCTTTGACTCCTACTTAGAGAACTTAGCCTTCCTGCCCCTGAACGGTCCAAAACCCCTAACTATTCCTGGCAGGTTGTGTCATTTTGCCAACAGATGGCACCAAATAACAGCAGAAAATTGGACTCTGTCCATTGTACGAGAGGGGTACAAGCTTCATTTTCACAACATGCCCCCTCCTACAATCGTAAGACAGTTCAATTCTCAGACCCCTGTCAACAATCTCTTAGGTCAGGAGGTCACAACACTCCTTGCTCAGGGAGCAATAGAAGAAGTATCCATTCTACAACAGGGTACAGGGTTCTACTCCCCCTATTTTCTTATCCCAAAGAAAACAGGAGGACACAAACTCATTTTAGACCTCAGAGAATTGAACAAATATCTGTTCCGAGACAAATTCAAAATGATCTCTCTAGGAACTCTTCTGCTATACCTTCAAAGTCAGGATTGGCTTTGTTCTCTAGATCTAAAGGATACATATACTCATATTCTCATCCATCCAGATCACAGGAAATTCCTACGGTTCCTTTTCCAGGGAAAACATTTCCAGTACAAAGTTCTTCCCTTTGGTCTGGCTTCGGCACCAAGAGTATTCACGAAATGCATGGTGGTAGTAGCTACATTCCTGCAAACTCTAGGAATATTCGTCTTCCCTTACTTAGACGGCTGGCTCATTCGATCCTCCACTGCTCCAAAAGCCAGCTCACGCTTTCTCGCACAATGCAAATCCTTCAATATTTGGGATTGGTCATAAACCTACCAAAATTCCACCTTGCTCCCACTCAGTCCCTAGAATTCATAGGAGCTCGCCTAGATACCAGTCAAGGGCTTTCCTTCCACTGCCCCGCAGTCTGCGCATAGTGCAGCTAGCTTCCCAAGCAGCAGTGAAAACTTACTTGACTGCTCAAGAAATGCTGCTATTGGGACATATGTCATCCACTGTACATGTAGTTCCCTATGCTCGCCTCCACATGTGAGCAGCCCAGTGGACCCTATCCACTCAGTGGA
This sequence comes from Ichthyophis bannanicus, assembly GCA_033557465.1. Taxonomy (NCBI): domain Eukaryota; kingdom Metazoa; phylum Chordata; class Amphibia; order Gymnophiona; family Ichthyophiidae; genus Ichthyophis; species Ichthyophis bannanicus. The sequence continues at coordinate 355,720,323 of CM066038.1, read as the reverse complement.
CACAGGCCACAGGTCGCCTGTCCGAGAAAATAACAAACTCACAGCGTCTTGTTTCATCCCTCCAATGGTGGCAATCACTGGAGAATCTTCTGGTGGGGTCTCCTTTCCAGCAACCCCTATTCCAGACCACTCTAACAACAGATGCATCACAGGTGGGATGCAGGACCCACCTGCACGATCTCTGTACCCAAGGTACCTGGACTCCACAGGAGGCTTGTCTTCACATAAACCTCCTGGAACTCAGAGCAATCTTCCTTGCTCTTCGAGTATTCCAAGCCCAGTTCAGCTACAAGACAGTCCTAGTACAGACAGACAATCAAGTAGCCATGTTCTACGTGAACAAGCAGGGCGGAACCGGCTCTCTGTCGTTATGGAACGAAGCTTTATGACTATGGGCCCTCGCCAGAGAGCATCAAATTCACCTTTTCGTGGTATATCTTCCAGGCATCCAAAACCTTAGGGCAGACAAACTCAGCTGAGTACTGCTACCACACAAATGGTCTCTCCACTCCGACCAGGTTGCCCAAATATTTCAAATCTGGGGAACTCTAGACATAGACCTCTTTGCAAGTCCACTGAATGCCAAACTTCCCCGGTTCTGTTCCAGAATTCCGGCTTGAGATTGTCAGGCAAAGGACGCCTTCCTCCTTCACTGGGGTCAAGACTTCCTCTATGCCTTCCCACCCATTCCCCTTATCCCCAAAACACTATTCAAGCTTCAGAGAGACAGAGGTCATATGATTCTCATAGCTCCACGTTGGCCACGGCAACATGGTATCCTCTGCTTCTACATCTCTTTCAAACTGAACCTCGGGAGTTGGGGTGTGCTTCAGATCTTCTCTACCAAGAGAACGGGACGCTATGGCACCCGAATCCCCAGTCCATGTATCTCAGAGCCTGGTTGCTGAAAGCCTAGACCTTCAGGATCTCAATCTTTCTCAACAGGTAAAGGATATCCTACAGGCTTCTAGAAAACCTTCCACAAGCCAATCATATGCCTTTAAGTGGAAACGGTTTACCATATGGTGTTCTCAAAAGGGACTTAACCCCCCTGTGATAGCTCTGGAATCGGTACTAGAGTACCTCCTTCATTTATCAAATGCTGGTCTTAAGACCAATTCAGTAAGAGTCCATCTTAGTGCTATTGCAGCTTCCTACAAGCACATAAATGGACAACCTATTTCCTCTCATCCACTCATAACAAGATTTATGAGAGGTCTTCTATTAACAAAACCTCCCATTAGACCACCACCGGTGGCATGGGATTTGAATCTTGTTCTCGGGCAGCTCATGAAACCGCCCTTTAGCCACTACATCTCTGGAATTCCTTTCCTAGAAAGTCATCTTCCTAATTGCAATCACCTCCGCACGCCACATTAGTGAGTTGCAAGCTCTAGTGGCTGATCCTCCCTATACGAGATTTCACCATGATAAGGTCATCCTTAGGACTCATCCACACTTTATGCCAAAGGTGGTTTCTCCTTTGCATTTAAACCAAGCGGTTTACCTTCCTGTATTTTTTTCCGAGGCCTCATGCCTCCAATGCAGAAAGGAACCTTCATACCTTGGACTGTAAAAGAGCTTTAGCTTTTTACCTACAAAGAACACAGCAACATCGAAAGTCTTCTCAACTCTTTGTTGCTTTTGATTCTAGTCATTTGGGACTTCCAGTTTCCAAAAGAACTAAGTCTAACTGAATTGCACAATGCATATCCTTTGCCTATGAGAGTAAGGATCTTCCTCTTGAAGGCCATGTCACAGCTCACAATGTCAGAGCCATGGCAGCCTCTGTGGCTAACCTTCACTCTGTATCTATCGATGACATCTGTCAAGCAGCCACTTCAGCTTCGGTACATACCTTTACAGCCCACTACTGCTTGGGCAAGGACTCCCGCTGGGATGCCTTGTTTGGCCAGGCTGTTCTTCAACATCTCTTTCAGACTTAATTCAACTCTTACCCACCATCCCTGATGGGATGCCAGAGATGCATGGGAGGAAGCATGGCCCATCTCACAATGGGTTTTAGCTTCCTGGGGCCATCTCCCTGGCATCTTCAGCTAGGGAGTCCCCATATGTGAAGACTACATTCCTGCTTGTTCCTGGAGATAGCGTAGTTACTCACCTGTAACAGGTGATCTCCAGGAACAGCAGGAATTTAGTCTTCACAACCCACCCACCTCCCCTAGGAGTTGTCTCTCTTTCTCTCTCTCCCTCACTCCTTTGTCTCAACTATAAACTCAATTGAAGAGGGACAGTGGGAAAGTCAGGAAGGCAGCACGCAGGTGCTGTGGGATGCTCCCAAAAGCTTTCCTATTGGATGCTGGGGAGCGTTCCCGCGCAGGCTCCATCGGTACCGACGATACCCATATGTGAAGACTAAATTCCTGCTGTTCCCAGAGATCATCTGTTACAGTTGAGTAACTATGCTATCTTTCACTGAAAATGAACAGGTTTTTATGTATTCCTAAAGAGCTGGGCTCTCAATGCAAAATGTGTACGAATGGATTATTGCAACAAATGTAAACTTGATAAAGGTTCTTTTCTTCTTAGCTTTTTGTGATGTCTGCTCCTTGCCAGTCATTGGTCAAAAGTTAATATGTATATGCAGAATTTGTTTGAGTATTCTTTAAAGAGTTCAGTTGATATCTGCCTTTTTAGTGTCTTCACTAGGACAACTTCTGTATCTCAAGAGCAAAAATATCTTACTAGAAAAGCATATCTGATCACTAAGAAAACCATGCTGAATATGTAGTTGCATCACCTGCTTGACATCCTTATTCAGTTTTACTTTTGTACCCCCCTTGCCGTAGGTAGTCCCTAAAGCAGTCCTTTCACTGTCTGACGGAGAAGGAATCACATCATTCCAAGAGTTTTTACAGTATTTCACGCTCTACTTTTGGAGTTTAATTACAGGGTTTGTGGAATGGGGCCAGTATCCACTGGGAAGCCTAGGCACTTAAACTCCACTCATACCTTTTCCCTTCTCAAATTAAGTCAGTGCTGACTTCTAGCGACCCAGCTGCCTCTGGGTTTTCTTGGCAATGTATCACTAGAAGTAGATTGCCAGGCCTTTGCTTCCGAGGCAATGGAGGGTAAAGTAACTTGCCCAAGGTCACAAGGAGCACCAGTGGGAATTAAACCCTCGATCTTCTGGGTATTAGACAGTTGCTGTAACCACTAGCAACAGACTAATACCAAAGAAATCAGTGTTCATTTCCCACTGGCACTCCTTGTGACCTTGGGCAAGTTATTTTAGCCTCCATTGCCTCAGAAGAAAAGGCCCGGCAATCTAATTCCAGTCATACCTTGCCAAGAAAACCCAGGGGCTGCTGGGTCGCCAGGAGTCAGCATTGACGTGATCGCAGTTAAAAAAAAAAAATCTTCAATTGTTTATACTCCGAGTTTCCAGTTTAGAGCAATTTAGTTAATATCAGCCTAGGAATGGATGGCTATTTTCTGAATGATAGACTCACAAGGAAATTGAAACCTCATGGAAAGGAAGTAATGCCCTAATGTAGATTGGGAACTGATTAAAAGACAGAAAACAGAGTAGGACTAAATGGTCAATTTTCTCAATGGGGAAAGGTAAATAGTGGAGAACCCCAAGATCTACACTAAGATTGATGCTTTTTAATATAGTTATAAATAATCAGGAAATGGGAACAAGTGAGATGATCAAATTTGCAGATGACACAAAATTATTCAAAGTTGTTAAATCACAAATGGATTGTGAAAATCTCCAGGGGATCCTTGAGAGACCGAGAGACTAGACATTCAAATAGCAGATGAAATTAGACAAGTGCAAAGTGATGCACATAAGGAAAAATAATCTAAATGATGTCTACACAGTGCTAGGTTCCACATTAGAAGTCACCATTTAGGGAAAGGAGCTAAACAATGTTGTGGACAATACGTTGAAATCCTTAGCTCAGTGTACAGCAGTGACCTAAAAAGTAAATAGAATGCTAGGAATTATTAGAAAAGAAAGGAAGAATAAAACAAAGAATATCATAATATCTTTGTATAGCTTCATGTGCGACCCCCACCTTACATATAGGGGGTTAATTTATGTAAAGATATGCACCATCAATGTACATAAATCATGTATGAGTATTTTCAAAGAGTTGCGTGCATCAATGGACCTTAAGAACATAAGATAGTAAAATAGAGGTCAATTCCATTCAGGCCGTGCAGCCCCTTGCGGCCGATCAGAAGCAGGATGTCCAGAAGTAGACCCAATTCTGATCCCGCAAGGGCTAGACGTGCCCACAGGATCAGATTCGGGTCTACAGCCTGGGCGTACAAGCCAGGCCCCAATTCTGATCAGCTTGCACGCCCAGCCACATACCCAGCTACCTCAGCCAGGCTACTGAATGGAGACGCAGTGTCATGATGTCCCGTCGCCATGGAACCGCAGCTACATTCAGGAGCCGCAATCCCTGGCCACTGACCAAGCTCTCTTTTCCCTGCAGCCTGACCTCCCATCTGACCTTCCAAGACCTGGGTCGGCCTGCGGGGAACCCCCTGAGCCCCCTCACCTGCCTGCCCATGTCCCACGCCGCGGTCCCCCATCTAGCCTGAAGGCCCTGGACATACAGGGTCGACCTTGAATCAGCCCTATATGTCCAGGATCAAGGGTCGTCCACGTCATGCCCTCACTCGGCCTCCAGAACGCCTCCTCCCACCCATGTCTAGGCCTCCCCGTACAAACCCGCTCTTTGTAAGGGGAGGTTAATGACAGGGACGGCAGGGGAATGAATATTTGCAGGAAAGAATGACCCCCATAGTATATAGTGGCAGATAAAGACCAGTATGGTCCATCTAGTCTGCCCAGTAAGGTGGCTAGAGTGGTTGTAACTGCAGCTTCGTGCAGGTCACCCCCTCTATAAAAAGATCTTTAAGTTTGCTTTGAATTTGTCCTCTTGCTATAAAAGGGATCCACTGTGTCTGTCCCATGCCACTTTGAATTCCATACTGGGTCAGACCAAGATCCATCAAGCCCAGTATCCTGTTTCCAACTGTGGTCATTCCAGGTCATGTACTAGTACCTCTCATGTTTCCAAAAAGGTACACAGATTCCACAATGCTTATCCTGGGGTAAGCAGTGGATTTCCTCGGTCCTCTTTAATAATGGACTTTTCCTCCAGGACCTCATCCAAACCTTTTTTAAACCCAGCTATACCAACAGCTTTTATTACATCCTCCGATAATGAATTCTAGAGTTCGATTACTCATTGAGTGAAAAAATATTTTCTCCTATTAGTCTTAAATTGTAGCTTCATTGCATGTCCCATAGTCTTCCTACTTTTGATGGAGTAAACTATCTATCTAGGTTTACCTGTTCCATTCCATTTATTAATTTATAGACCTCTATCATATCTGTCCTCATCCATCTCTTTTCCAAGTCAAAGAGCCCTAACCCTTTAAGCCTTTCCTCATAGGGGTATCCTTCCATCCTGTTTACCATTTTGGTGGCTCTTCTCTGTACCTTTTCTAATTCTGCTATATCCTTTAAAGATATGGCATCCAGAATTGCACACAATATTCAAGGTGTGGTTGCACCATGGAATGATACAGAGGCATTATAATATCCTTAATTTTATTCTCCATTCTTTTCCTTATGATTCCTAGCATTCTCAGCCACCGCTGTACACTCAGAGTGTTTCAACGCATTATCCACAATGACGCCTAAATCCTTTCTATCTTTTAACCAGTTCCTGAACCACAATAATACACTGCCTCCTAATCCCATGACTTTAATTTCTCCAAGAGTTTCTCATGAGGGATCTTGTCAAATGCTTTCTGAAAATCCAGATACTCTATATCAACTGGCTCACCTTTATCTACCTGTTTATTCACACATTCAAAAAAATCTAACAGATTAGTAAGACAAGATCTTCCTTGGCTAAGTCCATGTTGGCTTTATCTCATTAAACCATGACTATCTATATGTTCAGTAATTTTATTCTTTATAATGGTTTCTACCATTTTGCTCGGTACTGACATCAGGCTCACCGGTCTGTAGTTTCCCGGATAAACCCGGACCCTTTTTTGAAAATTGGCATTACATTGGCCCTTCTCCAATATTCAGGTACTACAGATGATTTTAATGATAGTTCACAGATTACTAATAGTAGGTATGCAATCTTACAGTTCCGTTTTTTCAGCACCCTCTGATGCATACCATCAGGTTCAGTTAATTTGCAATTCTTTAGTTTATGAAATAGTTGTAATACATTTTCCCAGTTTATTGAAATTTGTTTCAGTTCTTCTGATACATCACTTTAAATACCATTTCAGGTATGGGCAACTTCCATATTTCATCTTCAGTAAAGATTTAAGCAAGTAATTCATTCAGTCTCTCTGCTATAGCCTTGTTCTCTCTTAGTGCCTCTTTTACCCCTCTATCATCTAATGGTCCTACTGACTCTCTCACAGGATTTTTGCTACGAATGTACTTGAAAAAGGTTTTATTGTGCATTTTTGTTATCCTAGAAGTTTCAGATTTCAACTTCCTACCTAAAAGCCTAAATTTGGTCTCCAGAACTTCCCTACCACATTTTCCTATGTCATTGGTACCAACATGTACCAAGACAGCAGGCTTCTGCCCAGCACTATCTAAAACCTTGTCTAGCTAGCATGTGAGATCTGCTACTTTCGCACAAAGCAGGCAAGTTACCAGATGATCCTCACGTCCACCAGCCACCCAGCTATCTACATGCCTAATGATTGCATCCCCAACTATAATGGCCATCCTAATCCTTCCCTCATGGGCATATGGCCCTGGAGAAACCATTTTAATGTGAGAGGGTTTTACATCACCTGGAGGACAGGTCCTAGCTACAGGATCACTTCCTGCCACACCAAGGTGATGCTGTCCTTTCACGTGACCTCTCTCCTCCATGGCAATAGAGAGGCTGCCAGACTGGAGGGGACTTCAGTACTACATCCTTTTAGAGTTCATCTATATACCTCTCTGTCTTCCTTACCTCTTCCGCTACTCTAGTCTTCAGAGATTGGATTCGGTCCTTGAGAGCAAAGAGCTCCTTACATTTAGTGTACACGTAAGACCTCTCACCAGCTGGGAGAAAATTGTACATGTGACGCTCAATGCAAAAAAATGGATAGCCCCATCTCACTGTTGGACTGCTGTCTCCATCTTAGTTTTAAGGATTTGTTTATATATTTAAGCTGTTTACTTACTTAATGTTTCTAGGGATACTTGTACAAATACAACTATGCCTAATAGGTTTAAGGGACTTTGGTCACCTCAAGATTAATTAATTTCAGGGCCTTAATTAATCTATTTCTGATGAGACTAACCAGCTGAATCTGAAAGTGAATTTGACCACCTCTTTCCCTTTTAACAGGCATAGTAGCATTGTAGCCTAATGGTTAGAGCACTGGTTTGGGAACCACTAGGGTTTGATTCCCACTAGTACTCCTTGTAGCCTTGGGCAAATCACTTAACTCTCCATTGCCTCAGAAAAATCTAAGTTATCAGTGTCCCTGTTTAATGTACATTACCAAGTTTAAGTTGCAATATAAACAGCCTTGACTGAAATGATAAAGTGAAATAAAAACTGCCTGCATGGCTTAAAGGTGAGGTCAGAGAGGCTGTTGCAACAGAAATACTTCTTTCAGAAAATGGAAAAAAGGAGCCAAGTGACAGATCAAAGGGTTGCTACACAGTGCCCTGACCTGTACTTCTAAGGTAATCCCTTAACAATTTCCTGGATGTTTCACAGAGCCCTTGGTTTGATAGAGGGACCCTTTCAAATTGCCCCTTTGGTCTGCCACTTGGCTTTAACACCTGTTTAAAACAATTTCACAGGTCTCTTGCCTCCTAACTGGTAGGCCTCTTTGTAAAGGTCTCTAGAAGCAATTTATTTATGTCTATTCAAAGAATATTTACCCTAGTCTATCTTCTATGCTAAGCTATACTCTGATTTTGTTTTAATTGAAAGCTCTCTGTTGCTACTAAGCCCTGAGTATGCGAAATAGGCTGATGGTACATGCTTTCACAGTGGGCATTCATATAGGCAGAGGATGGGTGGAGCATGCATTAATATGCATACTTTATAAAATACAATTATACGCGCTTAAGATATGCACAGCTATTTACACCGGTTGTAGGGCTCGTAGCGGTTGCACCTAGATTCAACACACGTTTTCCACTCCTTAAGCCTTTAGTTTTTAAAGTATGCATGCACTTGACTTTATAACATAGGCACAAGTGACACATGTAAAAATGCACATTTACCTCGGCGTGCCTTGTAAAAATACCTTCAGTATGTGCAATTTTGATTGCCTCATCTCAAAAAACAATATAGCTGATCAAGAAAGGATGCAAAGAAAGGTGAACAAAATGATAAAGGTGATGGGAGAACTCCCCTTTGAAGAAGGGTTAAATAGACTAGGGTCCTTCAGCTTGGGGGAGGATGGCTGAAGGGATATGATACAGGCCTATAAAATGTGAATCAGTTGTTTTCTCTCTCGGAAAGTACAAAGACTAGAAGGCAAACCCATGAAATTACTACAATATTATTTCACTCAACATATAATTAGACTTTGGAATTTGTTGTCGAAAGATATGATAAAACCAGTTGAAAATTGATTTGGACAAGTTCCTGGAGGAAAAATCCATAAGCCATTATTAAGATAAACTTATGGAATGCCATTGCTTATCCCTGGGATAAGCAGCCATGGAATCTAGCTACTTTGGGAGATTTTATTTATTTATTTATTTAGTGTACACTTATATCCCGCTACTTCCAGCAATCAGCAGCGGTTTGCTATACATAAAAGTATGGTTGTACAGGCCATGGATTAAAATATACATAATGATTCAGTACAGGACACAAACATTCAAATTACAGGTTTACACTTGATTGCAAGACATTGATTACACATGTATGTACATATTTACAGGTTGTCGGAGTCTATAGGTGTTTGACGCGTAGTGCTCTTTCATTGTGCATGGTGAAAGAGGTTATGTGGGCTTGAAGTGTGTCTGGAAAAGATGCGTCTTTAGCTTTTTTCTGAATACCAACAGGTCACTGATTGCTCTCAGTTCGCATGGTAGTTGGTTCCATAGCAGTGGCGCTATGAATGAGAATGCTCGGTTGCTGGTGGTTGCAGTGACAGCTCTCAGGCTAGCCGGAACAATGAGGGTATTGAGGTGTGTGGTTCTTCTGCTTCTGTTATTTGGCTGCGATGTGATAAGGGCGTTGAGAAACGAGGGTACTATATTCAATGTTCCCTCTAATTTTCTGTAAGATGTGTGCGCATAAAATATCAGCTGTGCAGCTTTTGAAGGAAGGTTAAATTTTTGTGCGCCACATAACGACACTCAGAGTTATATACTTTAAAATGTAACTACACGTCAGAATACAGTATGTACACCACATTTTTAAATGAAAATAGACGATTACTAGATGAAGCGGAAAATTTCTAGTAATTACCATCACTACTTTTAAATTTTAAGACGTCTGTGTTGTTTTCTATCAGAATCAGAATTGTAATTTTTGTGCGCTCTGCTGTAAAGGATGTGCGCTCGCTTGGCGAGGTGTGTGCGCGCGCACACGCGCACAGCTTAGAGGGAACAGTGACTATATTATGAATGAGCTTGAATGTGGTGATTAGGATTTTGTATTGTATGCGTGCAGTGATGGGGAGCCAATGTAGGTCCATTAGAATTGGTGTGATATGCTCCTTCAGGCCTTTCCTCATGATTAATCTAGCTGCCACATTTTGCGCCATTTGGAGGATGTTGAGGGGGTTTTTAGGCAACCCGTGTAGTATGGCGTTGCAGTAGTCCAGGTGAGGAATGATGAGGGCTTGTGCAACGGTCCTAAAATCTGAGTGCTCTATGATGCTACGTAGTGGGTGCAAGACTTTTATTTTGTGGAAAATGGCTCGATTGGTAATTCGGAGATGCTTTTCCATCTTTAGGTTGCAATCCAGTGTCACGCCCAGGTATTTTAGCTCGCTCTTTTGCCAGGTACTTGTAACCTGGTCACTGTTGAAAGCAGGATACTGGCGTTATGGATCTTTGCTCTCACCGAATATGCCTGTTTTTACATATCTTGGATTTTCAACTTATCATAATAGACTTTCCAGAGAAAATAGTGCTGGTGGAGGCTGTCCACAATAAAATAAAATAAAGAGATATGTTCACTTATTGGTTCACTCAAACAGGGGACTGAGTGGGGAATGATCTTTGTCCTATTTCATGGATTTATTGTTTCACTTTGGTCTTTTAATTTTGTGGTGTGTTAGCATAGTCTGGATTTGCATATCTTCTCTTGTTTGAACTATGTGTGATGTATAATGGCATACTGTATCTAAAAATTCAGAGGCTGATATTCAGAAGCCCTTATCTGAATATTGATTTTTTTCCATAACTCACAGCTTGATAATATCCACCAAACAATTTTCTAAGCTCCTGGATTCAAAGGCTCATAGTTTCTTTATAGCTTACTCACTCTTTGCTCTCCTCAGTCTGCCAGTTCTCAGCACACCACTTTCTGTAATTCCAGTTTTCCAGTTCCTATATTTGAAGTCTATGGAGACTGCAGTGAATCCTAAATTCAGTTCTGCTCAGTTACATTCACTTTGATGGGGGCATGCCAGTGAATGCAAGATATTCTTTAGTGACAGGCTGTGGCGCTGGTGGCAACGGTCCATTTACAGTCAACACGTCTACTGCTGTCCTCTGAAGATCTCCATCATTAGAATAATTGAGCCATCATATGAGTGTCCCTCATTCAATGAAGGAGCTCATTTAAAGGCCTGCTCATTAATGCTAAGGATGTTATTTAAAGCATGTATAAAACTGAATTATCAACACACATTATTAACATCTATTCATCAAACTGCATTAAAGGTTAACACAGCCTGCATTAAGCTGAAGCAGGCCATGTTAAGGTGGTCTGTGTTAATTTTTTATATGCTCAGAAGCTCACATTTCAGCCATTAAGGCACATTTTACAAAGGATGTCCCAGTGCAATCTGGGACGTCCAAGCCAGAATGTCTGGAAAAAAAAGCAGGCATGTTTGAACATATCTGATATGGGCATTTAAGGGGATGTTTACATAGATGTCCCTGGACTAGACTTCCAGAACAGTGATGTCTAATGGTTAGATAGTGGGCTAGGACTAGGATGACCAGTGTTCAAATCCCATTGCTGCTCCTTGTAATCTTGGGTAAGTCACTTAATTCTCTGGATGTTTTACGGCCAAATCAGGCACTTTTCCACTGTTTATTAGTGTCTGAAGCAGGTCTAAACTTGGACAGAGTTGCAGACACAATGATTCTGAAATCAAGTGTGAACTTCTAAGTCAGCGATTCTCAACCTGTGGGTTGCGACCCCCACGGGGGTCGCCACAGGATTTAGCGGGGGTTGCCTCACTCCGCCGTTAAAAAGAAAATGCACAAGTTGCTGCCGAGTCCGCTTCTCGGCAGTGGCAACTCACCGCCTCCTTCTTCTGTAGCCATGGCTCCCTGTCTCTTAGGGAACCTCGGCTGTGCCTGTGAAGCCGTTGCGGAGCCCTTCTGTCTCTCGACGGGCTCCGTGCAGCATTGTCCCGACTCCAAAGGAAGTTGTTTACCACTTCCTTTGGAGGCGGGATAATGCTGCATGGAGCCCATTTAGAGACAGAAAGGCTCCGCAATGGCTTCACAGGCATAGCTGCAGTTCCCTAAGAGACAGGGAGCTGCAGCTGCAGAAGGAGGCAGACATGGGGAGAGGGGAGCAGGGAACCTGCAACAAAGCTGACATAGACAGAGGGGGGATGACATGGAAGGAGGGAGGGGGGCGGGCTGACATGGACAGAGGAGGGCTGACATGGACGGGGGGCTGATATGGATGGATGGAGGGAGGGGGGCTGACATGGATGGAGGGGGGCTGATATGGATGGATGGATGGAGGGGGGGCTGACATGAAGAGAGGGGGCTGACATGAATGGAGGGAGGGAGGGGGCTGACATCTTTATCTTTATCTTTATTTAAAATTTGATAGACCGCTTTCCGTCGAAACATAAAGCAGTGTACAATAAAAGGTTAGCAATGCAAAAACATGGAAAAGAACGCCATAATAAGATAGGAAAGTAGAAGTATAAAAGCATAGACAAGTAAAAGAAACAAATGGACCAAGACTTTCATAAAACACAAGAGTACAACAAGGTGGTAGGCCCATAAAGGGGGGGACAAGACAAATTATGAGTAGACAAACACACACAACAAATGAGAACATCAGGGAGGACCATCAGGAGAGAGATTAAAGGCTTGTTGAAACAGATGAGTTTTGAGTAATATTTTGAATTGAGGATATGAGGATTCCAATCGGAGAGGTTGCGGTAGTGCATTCCACAGTACTGGACCCAGAAAGAAAAAAGCTGCATGGCGAGTTTGTTCAAGATGAGCTTGTGACGGTGAGGGTAGGGACAGACGGTTAGCATGGATAGAACGAAGCTGACGGTAGGGGGTGTGAAGAGTGATCCGATCTGCAAGATATAGAGGGGTATTGGTGTAAATAGCACGATGAATCAAAATAAGGAATTTATAGTGGAAGCGATAACAGAGGGGTAGCCAATGCAGACAGAGAAGAATGGGAGTGATATGATCAAAGCGATGAGAGAATGTAACAAGACGGGCAGCAGCATTTTGGATACGTTGTAGATGTTGGAGTTGAAACTTTGAGAGATTGGCGAGAAAAACATTACAGTAATCCAAGCGGTTTATGACCAAGGCCAGGACAAGAGTGACTAAGGAAGATGAGGGAAGAAGGGAACGGACAGCCCTAATCTGTCGTAGGGCAGCAAATGAACGACGAATAAGGGAAGTAAGATGTTGGTGGAAGGAAAGCGTGGGATCAAGAATCACTCCAAGATAACAGAAGGATGATACAAGAGGAAGAGAAACGGAACCAATCGAGGGGGCAAGAGTGGGGCAGGAACCACTCAGCGAGACCCACATAGCTGTGGACTTGGATGGATTTAAATGCAGAAAATTCTGTGATAGCCAAGAGGAAATCTGGGAGAGACAAAGGTTAAGTTGAGTGATATCCAGGGTTAGTGGAGAAGTATGAAAAAGTAAGATAATATCGTCGGCATATATATAAAAGGACACAGGAAACTGTTGGATCAACAAGGGTAGAGGGGCAAGAAAGATGTTGAACAATAGCGGGGAAAGGACAGAACCCTGCGGTACACCACAGGTGAGAGGGAGGGAAGCAGAGGACTGGCCATTAGAGTGAACAGAGAATGAGCGGGCTGTGAGGAAGGAACGGAACCATTGCCAGACTGTACCATGGAGCCCAACATCAGACAAACGAGAAAGAAGAGTTCGATGGTCAATCAAATCGAAAGCCGTGGAAAGATCGAGGGAAACAAGAAGAGTAATATCACCGTGATCATGAGCAACATGGAGGGAGAGAGGGGGGCTGACATGGACAAGGGGGGTTGACATGGAGGGAGGGAGGGAGGAGGGGCTGGCATGGACAGGGGGGCTGACATGGATGGAGGGAGGGGGCTGACGATGGATGGATGGAGGGAGGGCTGACATAGACAGAGGGGGGACTGACATAGAGGGAGGGAGGGGGGCTGACATGGACAGGGGAGGAATACATGGAGAGAGGTTGGCAGACATGGACATGGGAGGCTGACATGGAGGGAGATAGTGAGGGAGGGGGGCTGACATTGATGGATGGATGGCTGGAGGGAGGGAGGGATGGAGGGGGGATGACAGGGAGGGCGGGAGGGCTGACATGGACCGAGGGAGGACTAACATGGAGGGATTTATGGAGGGAGGGGGGGCTGACATGGACTAGCGGGCTAAAAGTTGTGAGTTTTAAATACTGCCCACGTCTTTGTACTGTTTGTTGCACGTAATTACGTGGCAGTGTGCTGTTCTCATCCTGATGGACAGGGGGGCTGACATGGAGGGAGGGAGGGAGGGAGGGGGCAGACATGGATGGATGGATGGAGGGAGGGAGGGGGGGGCTGACATGGACTAGGGGGCTAAAAGTTGTGAGTTTTAAATACTGCCCACGTCTTTGTACTGTTTGTTGCACGTAATTACGTGGCAGTGTGCTGTTCTCATCCTGATGGACAGGGGGGCTGACATGGAGGGAGGGAGGGAGGGGGCAGACATGGATGGATGGATGGAGGGAGGGGGGCTGACATGGAGGGAGGGAGGGAGGGGGGCTGACATGGACAAAGGGAAGAGACAGGGGGACATACTGGACAGACGGTGGATAAATGCTGGACAGAGGGGAGAGACAGTGCGGGTTAGGATTATAATGGGCAGATGGGGGGGCTAGGACTGGTAATGGGTTGATTAGGGAAGGCTAGGACTGGGAATGGACTGATCAAGGGGGGGTTGGGACTGGTAATTTGCTGATAGGGGGGTAGAACTAGTAATGGACTGATGGGGGGCTAGCATTGGAAATGAGCTGATCGGGGAGGTTAGGACTGGAAATGGGCTGATTAGAGGAGGCTAGGACTGGTAATGGGCTGATGGAGGGGTAGGACTGGTAATGGGCTGATTAGGGGAGCCTAGCACTGGTAATGGGGTTGAGGAGGGACTAGCACTGGAAATGGGCTGATTAGGGGAGGCTAGGACTGGTAATGAGCTGATGGGGGGTTATCTTTATCTTTATTATTTCTTGATATACCGCCCATGGCATTGAGGCATCAGATTAGGGGAGCCTAGCACTGGTAATGGGGTTGAGGAGGGACTAGCACTGGAAATGAGCTGATTAGGGGAGGCTAGGACTGGTAATGAGCTGATGGGGGGGGGTAGGACTGGTATTGGGCTGATTAGGGGAGGCTAGCACTGGTAATGGGGATGAGGGGGGACCAGCACTGGAAGCGAGCTGATTGGGGGGCTTCGACTGGGAATCAGCTGATTGTGGGGAGGGAAGGATAGAGCTGCTGGCCCTGGAAGAAAACTGGGGCTAAGGCTACAAATGGGCTGATACGAGGGGATGGGAGAATGGAACTGGAAGGGAGTGGATCTGAGAGGGGCTGCCATGGTATTTGTACTAGAAGGGACTGGTCAGTGGGGAAGGAGGGGGACTGGAAGGGAATGGACACCAATGGCAGTTATGGGAATGCAAGTTGACATTGGAAGGTACTGAGAGTGAGGACTGGAAAGGGGCTGATACTGGGGAGGGCTGATACTGGGGAGGGTTACTGGGACTGGAAATAGGCTGATGGAAAGAAGTGAAGAAAACGAAAGAAGAGATAAGAAATGGCAGATGGACCATAGACCATAGAAAGAGAGCTAAGAGAAGACAGGAAAGCAGAAGCCTCAGATCGGGACCAGCATGACCAGAGAATAAATTGGTCAGACAACAAAGGTAGAAAAAAATAATTTTATTTCATATTAGTGATTTGACTACAGATTCGTCATAATTTTGAAATCAAATATTGTTACTTGTTATTGTGATTAATTATTGTGGTTAATTTTATAAATAAAAACATATTGCAAAGGCCTATAATATATTAATAATTCAACAAATGATTAGAGCAACAATGCGTTAACGGTAAAGGAAGAGAGATACTTTTGATTTTATCATTGGGGGTCACCACAAGTTGACCAATGGTAAAAGGGGTCACGGTACAGAAAAGGTTGAGAACCACTGTTCTAAGTCCTTTGCACCTTCACAACACCTCCAGCCTATTTGGACTTCTGGTGTGTCTTTAAAAGCCATTTGTAAAATGGTTCTAGGGATATCTCCATGATTTGATTCTTAATAAAAAATTTTGCAACTAAAATGACCCCCATTGTATATAACCTGTGTACACTGTCACTCCTTTATCAATGCTCTAAAGCAGAGATGAACTTTACACTATAGCAGGAGGAGTTAGAGGAAAAAACACAAAGTAGATTGTTAAGTGTGAGTTCTAACCAGTATAGCTCATCTGCTAACTATTTCCCTTCACTGCTTTGCCCTTCTCTTTTGTCTGAAGTCTTCCTGTGTGTGTGAAAGGCAAGATTAAAGCAGAGGCAAATTTGGTACACGTCCAGGACCCAAAGGTGACTCAATGTGGCCTTGGCTAGATCCTATGCAGTAAAAAGATGAAGTCATCAGTTATAGTTGCTGCATTGGCCTACAATGCACAAAAAGTGGTATCAGCAGCCTCCTGTGCCACCTACTGTGCCCTACATTTGCAAACTTCCCCCTCTCCCCCTCAGAGTCATCAGGCCATCATCTGAGAAGGGATAGTATCATTATCCACTGTCATGTGTGGTCTCTTTCAGTGTCTTCAACTCTATCAGGCCACTGGAGTCTTCAAATATCTAAGTAAACTTATAGGGTCTGATATGCGGCGGCTACTAACACGATTACAGCGGCTAGCCGCCACTGCTGAACATTAAACCTGGATATTCAATACTGGGGCCATATCTGGCCAAAAGCATTGAATCTCCGGGTTCGCCGCAGAAGCAGGAAGCTAACCATGCAATGGCAATATTCAGTTGCTGCCCAGTTAGCTCTGGCGGTGAAAGTTAGGACAGCATTTTCTGTGCCTAACTTTCACCTCTGAGGAATGACTGAATAATGCCGCTGACCAGTTATCCATGGGTGCCGCCCCAGAATGCCCCAGTGCTAACTGGTTAACATCAGGGCATGTAGCAGCGGTACCCATGGATATTCAGTGGTGCTGTGTTAGCGCTACTGAATATCCTGCTTAGCGGCATTTACATGGTTTGCACGTTTCCAAACTTGGCAAATGCCTTTGAATATTGGGCCCGTAGTATCCAAAGACACAGGAAGCAGTGAGTAGAAAAACAGGTGCCAGGAGTTTCAGAGGCTGGAGTGAGTAATTGCTAGGGTTTGGGGAGAAGATGCTAGGGTTGAGTAGGTAGGATAGTGCTTGCTGTAGTATTGAGGATAAAAGAGGGAGAGAGCTTGCTAAGATTTGGAGGTATTATTAAACCCCAGGTAGAGGATAATATACTGGTGATCACATGTTTATGGGAGTTTAGAAATGTACTTTATTGTAGTGGAGGATCAAATATGCTTATTTGCCTATGGCCCACCAAAAGGTTAATCCTACCCTGAGCATTTGTGATTGGTCCCTCGCTTTCTTGCTGTGCTCTTTTTGTTGGTTTATTGATGCATAGGAGGAATAGCTGGGCATGTCTCTGACAGGAACTGAGTGGGGCGCAAGGAGTGTGTAAAGGGAGAGACTGTTGAGGTTGTCTTGCTGTGGCCGGCAGGGCTGGGAACGAGAGAGAGCAGGAGGAATCAGAGAGGACAGCATGCCTGCCACAAGGAAGGTGAGTGGAGAGTCGCACATGTTGCCAGAACCTAGAGAAGGAGGGTAGAAAGTAGAAGAAGCTGAGGGGGGAAAGCAGGATCCAGAGGGTTGGGGGATAGTGTGGGGACGGGAAATGAGGGCATCTGAGGAGAGAAGCAGGGAGTAAAAGGGCTAGAGGTGCTGTGAGGTGTGAGTTGAGATCAGAAGTAGCAGGCAAGGGTCAGAGGGGTTCTGGGATGTTAGCGAACTCCACAGTAAACAGACATGCCATGAAATCAACATGCATGCTTTTACAATGGGTGCTATTTTATAAGAGGTTATTTACTTGCACATGTGGTCACATGCACCCCAAAATGACTAAAATAACCTCTTTTAGGTGCCTGCTTTCACGCAAAGTAGGCACCTCCTTATAGAATTACTCCTAAAACATACAAAGCGTAAGTGTTCATCATATCAAGAAATTGCATAAACATAAAATCAAAGGGACACATTTACAAGTACATCTTGTTTCTGATTCAAAACGTATGAGTGGACAGTGTTTAAAGTAAAAATACATTCTGCTTTGCTCAAAGTAAAATCTGGTTTCTGTCCCCCCCTCCCCCATGCCAAGAAAGTGTCACACACATTTCAGTACACAGAGCCGAAGATCTGCAAATGCACACTTCTTTTCCACACAATGTGTGATGATCGAAGCATCCGTTCTTTTATTTCTAATGTAACTTTTATGTTTCAGAAACTTTGTTCGAATCTTTCCCACTATGCAAAAGACAGTAGGGATACTGGCTAACATAAATAACATTCACTATGTCACAGTTTGGAAAACTTCTTATTTTAAGGTATTCTTTTGTCCCAGGATGCACAAACATATTTGTTTCAATAACCTGCAGGCAGATTACACATTTTATCTATCTTTTTTTTGTAAAAGGGGCTTTGTAGCTTGTAGGGCAGATGGTACTAACTAGTTTTTTAAAATCTTGCTTCTTGCTTTTTATTAAAACAGTCATGATTTTATAGTATGTACTAGGGCTTTCTGATAATTTTAGTAAGAGCTGGAACCATCTGGGAAAACCTCAAAGAGTTAACAAGTTTAGAGGCATTATCCTTAGCAGAATAATTTGGTAACTAGTGTCTGTCTGTATGTCTGTGCAATGCAGGTGTTTGGATAGCCTCTTTCTTTAAATCTTTTTCCCCTTTCTTTGGTCTTTATGTCAAACTCTATAATACCAGAGCAAAGTCTCCTAAGTCTCAAAAGATTAGCTGCACAGGAACTTGTTTTTAAGGGCCCAAGGATGGCGGCTTTTGATAATGAATTAATTTATTCTTCTCTATAGGTTTCCTGTAGATTGTGGTTATAAACCCATTTTTCTTTTTCTCAATTAAATCATCCAGAAAAGAAATTTTGTCAAAACTACTGCAAATTTTTAAATGTTCATTTTTTTGTATTAAGCTGCAAATAATGTAAGTCTTTCTCCACTGCCTCGCCATAATATTGAGATATCATCTATGTACCTTTTCCATATTAATATGTCTTCTTCAAAGAGATTTGTCTCTATAAAAAAAAAGCCTTGTTGTGATGCTCTCTAGTTCAAGTTCCCCAAGTTAGAAGGATTGTGTCCAAGGATCCTCAAACCAGAAACTAGAGAACATCGCAAGTCTTTCCTCAACCCTCACTGGCAAAGTACAGTGTCTGCTGACTCCTAGCAACCCCTGGGTTTTCTTGGCAAGGTGTGACTTGAAGAATATTGCTAGGATAAAGTGACTTGCCCAAGGCCACAAGGAGTGCCAGTGGGAATCAAACCCCAGTCTCTTGGTTAGTGCGCTACTACTCTAATCACAGGGCTACTTCTCCACTTGGCACCAGGTTTTATGGGATGAAAAATGAACATGCAATGTTTCTGTTTCCCTATAGCTTTTAATGGAAACTGAAATGAAATAAAGATTAAATAAAAATTAATACCTTGTTGCCATCTTTATTTTATTTAATTTGCAAATGGCCTGAAACAAAACATCATATTTCACTGCATGTTTAATTTTGTTTTCAAATA
This sequence comes from Ichthyophis bannanicus, assembly GCA_033557465.1. Classification (NCBI taxonomy): domain Eukaryota; kingdom Metazoa; phylum Chordata; class Amphibia; order Gymnophiona; family Ichthyophiidae; genus Ichthyophis; species Ichthyophis bannanicus. The sequence goes on along the minus strand of CM066038.1, from coordinate 355,701,007 downwards.
TATTCCTGCTAAATAATGAAGGTCAAGGAGACAGACGTCCACTACTAGAGCATATTAGGAAAGGGTTTGTACAGCTTTCAAATCAACGAAAAGATATGGGCTTGTGAAATTGGAAGCTGGCAATTATATGAACAATTAGCTCTGCCACCATGCTCTAATTTTATGATCTAGTCCTGCTTTTACCAATCTACCTGAAGATACGTGTAGTTTGGCTATACTTATTCCTTTCCCAAAAACTTTAGGCAACAAAGCTATGCAGGCAATTATGGCATACTAAGGACCATGTCAAACTATCTGAAAAAGCTAGAGCCAGGTAGCATCTCTGTATCCAATTTCTGTGAGGGTGACTTTACAACTCTGATATGAAACAGCTTGCTCTGAGCTTTTTGATTCATTATTTGTCAATGTGAGGAGAAAGGCATGGTATCCACTGGCATGAAAGAGGAAGTACTAGAGTTAATGAAGGAGTCTATCTTTCATACAGGTCAGTTGCCTCCAAGACTGCTCTTCAAGGAGTGCAGGGTATAGAAGAATTCAATCAATGGAAGGAGTGGACTCAGTATGTTGACAGTCATGATTTCATCCCAAAGCTGAGACTAGCTAGGAGCAGCCCCCTCAAGAATGCAAATCTCCAGGCAGTTGCCATGTTTTTCCTCTTTTCCTTTTAGGGATTCCCTGAATGTCTCTGTCAAATGCTGCAAGCAGCTTTCTGCTATGAGTAGGGACTGATCCTTAGCAGTAGTACCGTGGGAGTACTGCTAAGGATTAAATTCTTCAGGGGGAGAGTCTGGTGTCATGGGGTATCATTGTTTGCAAAGGGAAGGGTCTGGATCGGGAAGGGGTGGCATCTGGTTTTGGGGGGGCTCTGCTGCTTTAAGTATTGCTGTCTGGAGGGAGAAGGGTGCTAATAAAAGCTGTGAGAGCCAAGGGGAAATCTGATTGGAGAGCTCATTGAGTGTTACGGAGAGAGAGGATTGGATCTGTGGAGGGTGCTGGGGGAGAATATGTTCAGAGGTGTAGGGTGCAGAGTAATTGTGGCCACAGAATTTATGAACAGGTACTTTGCCGATGGGGCCATGCTCCCTGTCCCTGCAGGTAGCACAATTGCTTCCATACCACCTACCGAGGCAGGGAACATTGCTCCCACATGTGATATCTTCCCTGGGCATTAAATGCAGAGCAGATGCTGGGCCTGCCCCCTGAATTTACTGCACAGGCTTTGAACTTTCCCTTCCTTAACTTTGCCAGTTAAAGTGCAGTAAGTAAAGGCCCCATAGATTGCATACACCGTGAGGGGCGTCATTAAATGCAGGTTCCATTCCCACCAAGCTTACAAGAGACCTGAGTGGCAGACTTACCATACCTATTTGTTTGCTGGTTGGAGTGAAAACCTTAAAAGTGCTGCTTGCTGGAGGGCTAACACAAACCCTGCAGGCACATTCTTGCAGTTATAAGAAAGCATAACTTTTTACACAATAACAGACTTCTCAGTAAAGCAGAGTTTAATGTCTTTGCTTGCAAGTAAAGGGTGAGCCACTTCAGTAAGCACTCACACCCATCCTCTGTTTCACAGTTATTTTTATAGCAAATTCGGTAATTAATAATTGTCAGGCTACGTATTATTTAGCCACATGGTCTCTCTTCCCAGAATGCAGACATACAGTAAGGAAGTTAGAAAATCATTACATACATCAGGCTGCGTGTTATTTAGCCACGTATCCCTTCTTCCCAGAATGCAGACATACAGTAAAGGTGAATCAGCCTTGTACCTCTGCACATGTGACAGGCTACGTATTATTCAACCACATAGTCTCTCTTCCCAGAATCCACACATACAAAATTATATTACAGAATGGTGAATGAATGGAATACAAGCCTTATATTACATTGTAAGGTTAGGTGATTCCGTAAACCCTTGGGGTAACACTGTCCACCGGAACTGTTGTTTCAGACCAGTATCGGGGTCTTCCCATTCAAAGGCAAACATGTCTCTACTACTTGGGTCCAGGGGACAGGACCAAAATGCATCCTTCAAATCTATGACACTAAACCATTTATGCTCATGAGGTATTTTACTCAATATTGTATAGGGGTTTGGTACTACTGGGTGCCTTATCCATACTATTTGGTTCAGTCTTCTCAAATCCTATACTAACCTATATGATCCATCTGGTTTTCTTACTGGCAGGACGGGAGTATTAAAAGGGGACATGCATGGTTCTAATAGTGCATCTTTTAACAAACTCCTTAACAGGCTGGAGGCCCTTACAACCTTACAACGAAATGGGGTATTGTTCTTGGCGCACTACGTCGCCTTCCTTGTTCAGTTCAACTTTTAATGGTGGGATGTTTAATCCTCCCCTATTTCCTTCCCTTGCCCAGACTATAGGGTCTATTTGACTCTCTTCTTCTTCGGTGGGGACAGCCATTTCTACAATGATTTAGCTGTCTTTAATCTTTATTTCTAAGTTTAACTGTGTAATCATATCCCTTCCTAATAGATTACTCCCTGCTTCTGGGATATACAACTGTCCCTCTATCTCCTCATGGTCCATTTTTAACAGGGTGGGCTCAAATATTGAGACCGAAAACCCTTCTCCTTTTACTCCTGAGACTGTAAGCTTCTGATTTGTTAATCTCATTCCCTCTGTTATATAATTTAAGGATGTCTGGGCAGCTCCTGTGTCTACTAAAAATACTACTTCTATCATATCTCCCCTCAGCCATCTCTTTTCCAGGTTGAAGAGCCCTAACCTTTTTAGCTTCTCTTCATAGGAGTATCCTTCTATCCCCTTTACCATTTTGGTGGCTCTTCTCTTTACCTTTTCTAATAATGCTATATCCTTTTTAAGATAAGAGGATTTGCTGCCTGACTCCCTATTTCTGGGGTTAAATTGTATATAGGGGTTAAGTCTGCCTCTAAGGCAGCTCCCTTAGCAGTCTCATCTGCTAATCTTTGTTTCTCTGGCTTCAAAAGAATTCCCTGCTTAATGACCGTTTTCATGCACCACTGCTATTCCTTTTTGGCAGTAGCAAACACTTGCTGAAATAATCTTTTCACTGCTTACATATAAGTTAAGGATTTGACATAACCACCCTTCGTCTGTGCCAAATTCCAGCTAGAAGACTGCAACTAGCTTTTATGCTTTCTCTTTTGTCCATGTAAACCAGCAAATTCTTAAAACACTTCTTTACTTTATCCTTAAAAAATTTACCCTGTAGCTTTATTACATGCTACTAATACCAACATCCTCCCTAATTGACTGTCTAGAGGAATGTTCCTGGAGTCCTTATCCCTGACCCCATTTTTTATTTATTTATTTAACAGGTTTTTTAATACCGTCTTTCTACGATTCAAGACGGTTTACAGAGAACATAACAATGCAGTGTGTTTCAACTGCTCACATTGAAAATGGATATATAATGGTATAACAACAGAACTTTTTACAAAGACCAACTATTTACATGGATTTGCATTTTTATAGTATCAACTATTTACATAGGTTTCTACAGGTTACAGAGGGGCTGCTAGAAGGTGAGGGGGTAGGAAAAGGGGGGGGGGGTTTGGATACTAGAGGCGGGTTGTCAGGTGTGGGTTATGGTGGTAGGGAAAAATGTTCTTGGAAGAGGTGTGTTTTTAGTTTCTTCCGGAACTCTATGTGATCTGAGCAGTTTCTTAATTCGTATGGAAGGGCATTCCATAGAGAAGGGGCATAGAGGGAAAAAGTTTGGTTACAGGTGGTTTGCTTGCTATGGCTTTTGGAGGTTGGGATGGCAAGGAGATTTTTGGTGAAGGTGCGGTGTGTTCTATTGCTGTTGGAGCTAGATAGGAGTAAGGAGAGGCATGGTGCTGACTCATTGGAGATGATTTTGTGAGAGTGATAACTTTGAATTTAACTCGGAGTTGGATGGGAAGCCAGTGGAGATCATAGAGGATTGGCGTGATGTGTGATCGTCTGGGGTTGTTTGTGATGAGACGAGGTATAGTGTTCTGGGCCATTTGGATAAGGTGTATACTGCTCTTGGGGAGGCCCTGGTAGATAAGGTTGCAGTAATCAAGGGAGGGGATTGTGAGAGCCTGGCAAACAATACGGAAGGAGTCAGGATTCAGGAGAGGTTGGAGGTTCCGAAGGGTACGTAGTTTTGCATATATTGTATTAGCTGTCCTCCTTATCTGTTCTGTGAATGTGAGGTTCTGGTCAAGTATGATTCCTAGGTGTTTTGCTTGTTTTTTTAAGGTAAGGGTGAGGTTGCTGAGAGTAATGGTTGTTGGTGGGGTGTATGATGTATTGGTGAATACTTGTAGGGCTTCCGTTTTAGATTGGTTAATTAGGAGGTTGTGCTGTAGGAGCCATGTTCTTAGGTTTGTAAGGCAATTGTTTAAGCTGGTAAAGTCAGGGGATGCTAAGTTGAATGGGGTGAAGCACATAATGTCGTCTGCATAGAGTTGGTATGAGATTCCATGGCTTTGGAAAATCTTGCAAACTGGTTGAAGGAAGATATTGAATAGGAGTGCAGAAAGACTAGATCCCTGGGGAACACCTTGTAGGGTGGTGAATGGAAGGGATATGTCATTCCCTATACGGACCTGTTGGGTTCTGTTGTCTAAGTAGGAGTGGAACCACTTTAGGGTTGTATCTCTCAGTCCTATTTCATGGAGTCTGGATAGTAGTTGATGATGGGGGAGGGAGTCAAAGGCTGAAGATAGGTCAAGGAATATAAGGAGGCATCCTTGGGTGGGGTTCTGGGTGTGTAGGTATAGGGAGTCCAGAAGTGAGGTAAAAAGGGTTTCAACTCCGTGGTTCTTTTTGAAGCCATGTTGGTACAGATCAAGGGTAGTGTTTTCATCAATGTAGTTCTGCAGTTGTGTTTGGACTAGTTTCTCTGTTATCTTTGCAAGGAAGGGGATACTAGAGATGAGTCTGTAAGAGATTGGGGAGGTGGGGTCAAGTTTTGTTCCTTTGAGTATTGGACGGATTGTGGCGCATTTTAGGGGTGTAGGTACAGAGCCAGTCTGGAGGGAGGTTTGTACAATGTGAAGGATGTGTGGGCTGATGTTGCTTCTTGTGGTTTTAAGCCAAGAGACAGGGTAGGGGTCAAGGGCGGAAGTGGAGGTGTTTAGATCCTTAATGACCTTAGCTATGTTTTCCAGTGAAAGGGGCTCGAATTCATTCCAGGTGTTTAAAGGGGTGGTTGTATGAGGTTGGTTACTGTAGTCATCTATTGAGGGGGGGTTGATTGTTGAGGGGGGTGGAGGGAATTTTGAGGTAAGATGGTTGGCTATAGTTTGGGGGGATATTTTTGGAGGCTGGTCTTGCTGAATGGGTTCACTTATTAGGATTTTGGCGATGGAAAAGAGTTCTCTGGGTTTGTTGAGGGATTGTTGGATCATATTTTCATTATATTCTCTTTTGTGGTTCAGGGTTTCAGTGCAGTAAGATCTGAGTTTTGTTATGTAAAGTGCATGTGTATTTAGGTCATGCGAGCGTCTCCAATGACGTTCAAGGCGTCTGAGTTCTTTTTTGAGGTCTCTTAGTTTTGTGGAATACCAAGGGGCTCTTCTGCGATGTTTTTGGGGATATTGTTTTGGTGGGAGTAAAGAGGCTGTAGTGAGGATTTCATTCCATTCGTTGATGTGGGACTCTTGGCTCAAGTTTTTGGTGGTGAGTAGGTCAAGGGATGGTATTATGTGCTCGAGGAAATTGGCGGCATTCTTACTAGAGTTTCGTTTGGAATTCCTGACACCCATTAAGACCTGTTTCACCAATGTGCTTTTCACTTCATCTCTCTCTGGCTGCACTCCTCGCGGATGTGTCAGCACCGCGGATTGAGACTCCGCACTCACTTTGTGTCTAGGACACGTCTCATACACACAACAGTCTGTCTCAATATCCAACCACCAAGGCAATACTTTACAGTATTGTTTCTTACCTTGGTCCATGCACACAGCTACCTGGTTGCTTAATTAATACCTGGTTTGCTTCACTGAGTCTGTATTGATTTTTCCTTCATGGTCTCGGGATTCTACTGTCATTCCACTGTTGGAGCCCTCCGTCACTGATAAATGAGGTCGTTGAACTCAACGGGATGCATCTCCCCATCCTCAGGGCCGGGGATCTCCTCCAGTGATGACACAATCCCAGACGAGCCCCAAACTGTAAGAAAACATAACTTTTTACACAATAACAGACTTCTCAGTAAAGCAGAGTTTAATGTCTTTGCTTGCAAGTAAAGGGTGATACGCTTCAGTAGTAAGCACTCACATCCAACCTCTGTTTCACAGTTATTTTTATAGCAAATTTCATAATTAATAATTGTCAGGCTACGTATTATTTAGCCACATGGTCTCTCTTCCCAGAATGCAGACATACAGTAAGGAAGTCAGAAAATCATTACATACATAAGAACATAAGATATGTCATACTGGGTCAGACCAAGGTCCATCAAGCCCAGTATCCTGTTTCCAACAGTGGCCAGTCTAGGTCATACGTACCTAGCAGTTTCCCCAAAAGACACAGGTTCTGCAATGCTTGTACTAGGTCAAGTATTGATATCCTGGGTCCCTTCTTAATAATGGTTTATGGACCTTTCCTCCAGGAACTTGTCCAAACCTTCTTTAAACCCAGCTACACTAACAGCCTTTACTACATCCTCCAGTAACAAATTCCAGAGTTTGATTACACGTTGAGTGAAAAAATATTTTCTTTTATTAGTCTTAAATAGTTTACCCTGTAGCTTCATTGCATGTCCCCTAGTCTTCCTATATTCTGATAACGTAAACAGGCGATCTACGTTTACCCGTTCCACTCCGTTCATTAATTTATAGACTTCTATCATATCTCCCCTCAGCCGTCTCTTTTCCAGGTTAAAGAGCCCTAACCTTTTTAGCCTTTCTTCATAGGAGTATTTTTCCATCCCCTTTACCATTTTGGTGGCTCTTCTCTGAACCTTTTCTAATAACGCTATATCCTTTTTAAGTTACGGTGACCAGAATTGCACACAATATTCAAGGTGCGGTCTCACCTTGGAACAGTATAGAGGCATTATAATATCTTTTGTTTTATTTTCCATTCCTTTCCTTATGATACCTAGCATTCTATTTGCTCTCTTGGCTGCCGCTGCACACTGGGCCAAGGGTTTTAACATGTTATCCACAATGACGCCTAAATCTTTTTCCTGGGTGGTAGTTCCTAATGTGGAACCTTGCATCGTGTAACCATAGTTTGGGTTGTTCTTCCCTAGGTGCATAACTTTGCACTTGTCCACATTAAATTTCATCTGCCATTTTGATGCCCAGTCTTCCAATTTATCAAGATCCTCTTGCAATTTTCCACAATCCTCTTGGGTTTTAACAACTTTAAATAGTTTTGTGTCATCTGCAAATTTGATAACCTCACTCGTTATTCCACTTTCCAGGTCATTTATGAATATGTCAAAAAGCAGTGGACCCAATCAGGCTACGTGTTATTTAGCCACGTATCTCTTCTTCCCAGAATGCAGACACACAGTAAAGATGAATCAGCCTTGTACCTCTGCACATGTGACAGGGTACATATTATTCAACCATGTAGTCTCTCTTCCCGGAATGCAGACATACAAAATTATATTACAGAATGGTGAATGAATGGAATACAAGCCTTATATTACATTGTAAAAATAACATATCATATTTGTTTATATCACAGTTTTTGGACAGAATCCACTAAAGCTGTGATATAGTAAAGAAAAGGAAAGGTGATTGACTCAGTCTGCACAAGCTAGCAATGACTGGGTTATTCTCCACAGGCTGCATGAATCCTGGGAAGCCTCAACACAGCAGGAGAGTCATTGAATGTGTTATGGTATGCATGATTCTGTAAGCTGGAAGCAAGGACTGCATCAGTGGGGAAGGTTCCTTGCTCACTGGGACAAGTTGAACACCTCAAGGGCCACTTGTGGAGGTGAAGAAGGAGAAAGGTGCAGAGAAGAGAGACAGAAAGTTCTTCAGTGCAGGGTCAGCCCTACCACTAGGTAGACTAAGCATTAACCTAGGGTGGCAGAATTTGGGGACAGCAGCAGTGTGGCTCTGATGTGCCAGGACTGAAAGCAGCTAGGTCAAAACCCAACCACAGAACCAAGACCTTCAATTTATTTACATATAATTTTTTGTCGGAGCTGACCGGAGGAAGGTCGGATAAAGAGCCGACCCACACCAAGCGGGCAACCACTTTTTATTATATTAAGGTTCTTCACCATACGTAAAAATATTCAAAAATTTCAAAAAAATAAGCTGAAAACTTATCTGAGATTGAAACGCTGGTTTTGGAGAGATCTCAACCCGACGCGCGCGTTTCGGGCATTAGCACCCTGTATCAAGTGTAAAATACACTTATATACACTTATATACTTTGGATGACTGCTGAATTTGTGAATTTTGGATTTTACACTTGATACAGGGTGCTAATGCCCGAAACGCGCGCATCGTGTTGAGATCTCTCCAAAACCAGCGTTTCAATCTCAGATAAGTTTTCAGCTTATTTTTTTGAAATTTTTGAATATTTTTACGTATGGTGAAGAACCTTAATATAATAAAAAGTGGTTGCCCGCTTGGTGTGGGTCGGCTCTTTATCCGACCTTCCTCCGGTCAGCTCCGACAAAAAATTATATGTAAATAAATTGAAGGTCTTGGTTCTGTGGTTGGGTTTTGACCTATTTGCTAATTAGCCCTTACCTGCAGGTTTTTGCTATTGTAGGACTGAAAGCAGCGGCACTTTAAAGTATCCCATGCAGAACAGGGCCATTCAGCATCCTCCCGCACTCCAGTCCTGACATTTTGCCATGCTCCGCTCACTAGCATCAGATGGGGCAGGACATGTAGGCTTTGAGCACACATCTGTGCTGGAAGGCCCTGAGCTGCGTGTCTTCCTTTGATGTGCTGCAGCCTACAGTGCAATCTGGGCAGAGCAGAAGTAGGGTAGCAGAAGCAAAAGTGAAGGAGGGGAGAATGCAGACCAGCAAGGAGAATGGAAGAGGTGAGAGATGTTGGACATGGTGGGGGGGGGGGGGGGGAACGGAATAGGGAAAGGAAGGAGTGATGCTGGACAACTGGTGCAGGGGGAGAGAAGGAAGGGAGAGATACTGGACACATAGGGGCCAGGGAAAGGGGGTGAGATGCTGGACACCTTGGGAGGAGGTACGGAAAGAAAGAAGTAATGCTGCAAACCTTGGGGGAGGGATGCTGGATACTTGGGTGGTAGGAAAGGGGAGATGCTAGACTATGGGGGAGGGGATAGGCAAGGGGAAGGGGAGATGCTGTACTATGGGTTGGGGATAGAGCCTTGAGCAGTCCTGAGTGGGGATTGGGGGGGGAGGGGATTGCATGGCTGAAAGTTCACCCAGCACATCAGATACTCTTGGGCCAACTTTGGTTCAGCTGCCAAGCAGAAGAAATACAGATTTGAAGCCTTTCAGCTACTCTAGAGCATAGATACAGAATGACACGAAGAAAGGTAAAAAATAGGAAATCAAGAGAAACAAATCTCTCCAAACGATAACGGAAGGAGCAGGGTTCAAAGTTGCCACTGATGGCAATGGAGTTTTGCCACTGATGCAATGGAGTTTTGAAAAGGACTGAGAGTATCGGGATCCCGAAACATAACATTGGGTCAACATTTATCATATACTATATACCAAGTTGCAAGTCAAATGAGGACTATGGGACTTTCGTTTCAAGCTGACTTTGGACACTTTGCTGCTTTATCCATCTCCCCTTTAGTTTCTGCATCTTCGGCGGCATTGTAGGAGAGTTGAAACACATCACCTGGACATCGTCTGGGGAGCTTTTTGGAAAGCTAAGTAAATCTTTATAACCCTCGTTGGAGGAGCAGTATATATATGCAACACAATAATATTTGTTGAATGTTGGCTGTGTTTGGATGAGACCTATCCAATAGGATTAAGTGCCTAATAGTCTGGCTGGATTTGTTTCCTACACTTTGGGGTCTGTTTACTAAATGGCGCACATGTACGGGGCGCACATGAGCGCTCTAAAAGATGTATTTAAGTGCTCTTAAGCGCCCCGTACGAGTGCGCGGCACATTAACGGGTCCCGCAAGCGTGCGCCGACAACGCGCACATTTGCGGGGCGGTAATGTGCGAAAGAGGCGTGCCAAGGCGAAATGAGGGCGGAGGAAGGCCCCCTAGGGGCGGAGAGACGGGGTCAGTGGGCGGAATGTGGGAGGGGAGAGACTCGCCGTACAGGAGCGTGCCCGAATCTGCAAAGAAATTTACCGCCAGTGAAACACTCGCGTTAGAGGTGCTGTGCAGGGAAAAGAAACCGTTTCCGTCAGCAATGTGCAGCACAATAGTGGAAGCCCAAAAACCGTGAGCAGTGTGATCTATGTGCACAGATCAAACGCCGTAATGTCACAGGGCACTAACCACACGGGCGCCGCGCACCTTAGCGCATCTGTCAATCACAGCTTCTGTTCTTCACGACGGAACGCCCACTCCTTATACGGCACCCGCTCGGTACCGCGGACCGCACAACACCGGCCTTTAGTAAACAGACCCCTAAATCTATTATACCCTATGATTTGGATATCTTGAGGGTATTGATTGTTGGGGTTGCGTCCCCATTTTATAAAAAAGAAAAAAGGAATGTTCATGCTACAAGAAGATTGTCTATCTTCAAGGCATTAGTTCCGACAAAAATTTAGGTTCAGTTCATAACTGATACCTATACAGTAATGTTTTCCTTGTAAATAGATTGTAGATAGTTACCCTTGTTATCCAAGTTCCTTCCCTTGTTATCTGTAAACTCATGCATGTTGACTGTACTGAGATTTTTTGTTCTATGTGAACTGTGCTGATGCTGAATAGTGCGGTATATAAGAGAATTAAAATAAATAAAATAAAATAAATAAATAATAAATATATATCTCTTTAGAATTGGGATCATATTACTTGTGGAATATAGTATTTGGGTTTAGTAGGGTTAACTGATAAAACAGTGGCACTATATATAAATATAAATGAGAAATTAGAACTGCAGCTGAGAGATAAATTTCCCTTTTAGTAGGCTAAAAAACTGCAAGTTTGATCCCCAGCAGGTGGAATCCTATAGACCCATATCCAGCATTCCACTACTTGCAAAGATCATTGAAAAGGAAGCTCAACGACAATTGCAGGATCACATCGACTCTGCTGCACCGTTAGACCCATGCCAACATGGCTTTAGAGAATTCCACGGAGTGGAAACCCTCCTTACCACTCTCTTCTGCAAGATAATCACAGGCATTGATGACATCCGTAAGGGTTTTGCTCTCATCTTTCTGGACATCGCTGCAGCCTTTGATTCAGTAAATCACGAACTTCTATTAAGATGACTGATTGACAAAGGCATTAATGGACGAGCGCTCGAATGGTGCAGATCCTACCTGTCCGAAAGATGGCAACATGTTCGTTCTGGAGGGACAAATTCTGAACCTTTCCACCAAAGTCAAGGAGTCCCACAAGGATCCTCCCTTTCTGCGCTCTTGTTCAATATTTACATGCAGCCAATTTGTAACATCATCCGGTCCTTCAATGTCGACTGCATGTTATACGCAGACGATGTCCTTCTCTACATACCTTTCTCTACTAAGCATCTGGACCTCTCCCCACTGACGAGTTGTTTCAATGCAATATCTGACTGGCTTCTTTCTCAAAACCTCAGAATACAACATAAGAAAATAGAAGTACTCTTCATTACGAGGAACCCCAACTTTACCCCACCACAATATCTTAAAGTAAAAGAAGCTGAGCTGCACTCTAAATCATCAATACGATACCTGGGAGTCACCCTAGATCAACGCCTGGATATGAAGGCTTACATAGGAAACATAGTCAGATCAGTCTACTACAAGATCCGCTCACTTAGGCATCTACGCTCCATGCTTGAACCAACTGACTTTCGGACAATTTTCCAGGCATTGGTCATACCTCATTTCGACTATGCCAATGCCATATTACAAGGTCTTCCCCAGTCTACACTAAACCCGCTGCAGCTAGCCATGAACACGGCATCAAGAATCCTCCATGGAGCCTCCAGGAGCGACCACGTGACGCCTCTGCTAATACAGTTACATTGGCTACCCATCCAGGCCAGAATAGTTTTCAAGATCTTGATAATCACTTTCAAAGCTGTTCACAATCTCTCATCCACATCCTTAACCTCCCTCATCCATGCCACATCACCAAATAGAGTAAGAAGATCCACGGCTATAAACTCCCTAACCGTACCGAAGGCACTTACTGTTTGCACTAAATCGACAGCCAACAGGGCCTCAGTCTCAGTGCCCCAAGATACTGGAATGCATTACCCCATGATATCCGGGCTATTAAGAATCTACCACAGTTTAGGAAAGCCCTCAAAGGCCACCTCTTCAACAAGTACCTTATTGAGCCCAACTGCATCCCCTAGAGCTCCAAGACACCTCCCATACCATCCACATTCCCAGACAAACGTATAGCATACCAACAACACACCAAGTTGACACTCAAACCCATGACGTGAATTGTGTTTTCTATGCATCCTCTTTGATTATGTTTCCATGTAGTAAGTTTTGTAAATAGTTACCCCTGTTATCCAAGTTTTGTTCCCTGTTATCTGTAAACTCATACATGTTATTTGTACTGAGCATTTTGTTCCATGTAAACCGCGCTGATGCCGAATAGTGCGGTATATAAGAGAATGTAAATAAATAAAATAAGAGAACATCTCTAAATATCTGGAAGTGAATATTGCAAGGGATATTTGTAAACTATCCGAGGAGAATAATACCCTCACTTTTAAGAACATAAAGGCAGACTTAAGTGTATGGAGAGCAGACCCATCTTTTGGTGGGGTCAAGTTGCTGCACTTAATATGAATGTAGTACCTAGGCTTTTGTATCTCAATTAAACCCTTCCCATTACTATTCTGAGGAAGGTACTCAATTTGTGAGAGATAGGAAACCACCTCTATAGCAAATAAAATGATATTTAGAAGATGGAGGTTGGGAGGGCTGACAGTGCTTAACTGAAGATTAGTGCTTGGCAATGGCCACCCAATTGAAGCACATATTAAAATGTAAAGTGGGATACCTTAACCAAACATCCAAGGGAGTAGGTGTTAGCTGGAGACTGTCCTTTGGAGGTGGGTACTGTGGTTAACAGGGGAAGGGATCCAAAGTTTAAAGATCTCCACTCCCTTTACCCATCATCTCTTCTGATGCTGGTTAAGAATTAAGGAACAAGAAATAAATGTGAGGCAGTTTTCTTTCCTTGCTCCACTTAGATATAATCAAACTTTTCCTGTAGGGAGAGAAATAGGGATTTATCTAAAATGAGAGTAAAAAGGGCTAACAAATTTTTAGTCAACTTTTTCAGAAGATAGGCTTTTCACGTTTTGGGAATTGAAAACTAAATCTGATATTCAACCAGGAGATATTTTACAAGTGATGCAATACTTAAGAAATAAGCTGATTTCCCAAGTGAAGCAAAACCGTTTCCTGTGGAAAAGTTATGGAATAAACTGCAAAGGTCTAAGGAAGTGAGCTTGAAATTTTACAGCTATTTGGATGGTTACATTATGGTAAATTCATGCATAAAAGGGAAAGAGATTTAGATATCAAGTTTAGTGATAATCAATAGGAAGATATCTTCACCAAAGCAGACAGGGGTACAGTTTCAACCCGATTAAAAGAAAATTGTTACAAAGGAATATATAGCTAGTATGCTCCTGGTAGATTAAAGCAGATTATTGCCTGATATATTGGGACTCTGTTGGAGAGGATGTAAGGCTGAAGGTACCTTTCTGCACATCTGGTGGGAATGTCCAAAGATGGATCTGTACTGAAAGGTCATAGAACACTCAATAATTGGATCCAAAGATGATTTTACTGGGTATAATGCTTGATATGAGAAAGATTGCAACCCATTGGAAGCAGTGAGATTTGCCTGATCTACAGCAGTAGAAGATTAGACCGTATCAGATTAGTTTAATAGGAAAAACTGATAACAATTAGGAATGAACAACTAGACAAGTATTAAGATATGGAGGTTAATTGTAGTATAAGATGAATTAAAGTATAAATACCCTTGATGCCTAAACATGAAGAATTAATATTGTACTCTGAACATCATAGTGATGAGATGTAAAGCTACACCAGAAGGGTAATGAGCAGAAAGGGAGGGTAAGATCTAAGTAGGAAATGGGAGTGGAAGAGTAAAAACAAGTGACTGGATGCTTACGCTACTGAATTTGAACATAAGAGTTGTTGTTTTCTTGAATGTTTATGAATGGTTTATTTTATTTGTATTTAGCTCACATCTTTCCAGTAGATGATCAAGGCAAGTTACATTCATATACAGTAGTTATTTCTCTGTCCCCAGAGGGCTTACTATCTAACATATGACAATGCAGAAAGCGTAGTTGTTTACCTGTAATGGGGGTTCTCCGTGTACAGCAGGGCTATGCAGCCACACTCTAGGTGCTGTCCACTGACTGCGCCTTTGCCTGACTCTCCCTGAGCTCAGAAGTCCTTTAGACTTCTCTGAGCATGTGCACCGCTTCCCGCTTCACGCCTTGCCGTCCCACTCATCTCCTCAGTCAATTTCCAAAGCAAGCAAGCGCAGCATCTGAGCACTCAGAGCAGGTAAAAAGAACAGAAACATGAAATTATTATGAGGCAGTTGGAATCAATCAGATGCTGTAGGCTTCATGGAGTGGTAAGCAGGTGGCAAGATGACAAATGGTGAAGCTTGCAGACATTGGAAGAAGACAGTCATTTAAAAAAGGACGGCGGCAGGTGAGTGTATCTGCATAACCCCGCTGTATATGGAGAACCCCCACTACAGGCAAGCAACTATGCTTTCTTTATGAACAATCAGGGGGATGCAGGCACACTTTAGGTGAGTCCAGAGCTGAGGGCCACTGAAAAGACCATTAATACGTGTGACCAATGTTCCCTCTAATTTTCTGTAGGCTGTGTGCGCATAAAATATCAGCTGTGTGCAGCTTTTGAAGGAAGGTTAAATTTTTGTGCGCCACATAACGACACTTGGAGTTATATACTTTAAAATTTGACTACACATCAGAATACAGTATGTACACCACATTGATTTTAATCAAATTAAATGAAAATAGACGATTACTAAATGAAGCGGGAAATTTCTAGTAATTACAATCATAACTTTTAAATTTTAAGACATCTGTGTTGTTTTCTATCAGAATCAGAGCCGTAATTTTTGTGCGCTCTGTTGTAAAGTATGTGCGCTCGCTCAGCGAGGTGTGTGCGCGCGCACACGCGCACAGCTTAGAGGGAACAGTGCGTGTGACCCTGTTGAAAGATCAGGAGGTGGAGTCTTTAGGCAAAGAGGTTGCACAGGACAGTCTGGCAGAAGGCAAGGTCCATGGTTAAAGAGTAGTCTAAGCTGTACTGCTTTGTGAAAGTATTCATAGATATCCATGTAGCAGACTTGCAAATCTCTTGAGGAGGTATGTCAGTCAAATTAGCAAGGGTTGCTGCTATAGCACGAAGGCAGTGGGGTTCTACTCATCTGGGTGGAGTTTGACACGCTTGGAGGTAACAAAAAGATATATAGTCTGTGATCCAGGAGCAGATGGTCTGTTTAGATGCAGGTCTGCCTAGGATTGTTAGTATTATAGGTGAGAAAAAGCTGGCAAGACTGGCGAAGCTGTTTGGTAGCTTGCAGATAATACGGTAAAGTTCTTCCTCAATCCAAGGAATGAAGGGCTTGTTCAGGTGAATCTGGCCATGCCACTGGGAAGAAGACAGGAAGCACTACAGATTGACTGAAGTGAAAACTGGAGACAACTTTCGGATGAAATTTAGGATGGGTACATAATAGAACTTTATTATGAAGGAACTGAGTATATGGAGAATAATGAACCAGAGCCTAGAGTTCACTGACATGTCTGGCAGAGGTAATAGCAACTAGAAAGATGGTTTTCCAAGTGAGATGCTTTAATGAATCAGACCCGAGGGGTTCAAAAGGGGACTGCATGAGTACTGAGAGAATGACATTGAGATTCCATGCTGGAGCAGGAGGCTTCAGAGGAGGTTTAGTGTTCATCAGACCCTTCATGAAGCAAGAGACTAAAGGATGTATGGAGATCGGCTTGCCATCCTCGTAGTGATGGGTCGCAGCAATGGCAGATAGATGAAAACAAATTGACGAAGTCTATAGTCCAGAGTTAGACTGGTGAAAAAGATAAGTGAGAACATGACGGAGAAGCAAGGAGATGTGGTCCAAAACCCTTGATGAAGCCCAGTGAGAAAAACAAGTCCATTTAGCATTATAGGAACGTTGCGTTGAGGGGCGACGAGACACCTGGAGTACAGCTCACACTTCAGGTGGCATGGAATGGAGAGGATCAGTTAGCTCACCAACATCCAAGCGGCCAGGGCAAGCTATTGGAGGTTGGGGTAGAGAATATGGTCTTTCTGCTGCATTAGGAGGAAGGGATGAAGTGGAAGAGACCAGGGATTGTGTTGTGCCATGGCGAGGACATATGGGTACCACATCTGTCTGGGCCATCGAGGTGCAATGAGCATGACAGTCACTCTGTCTGCATGGACCTTGAGCAGTGTCCGAGGAATGAGCAGGAAGGGCGGAAAAGCATAGAGAAGGTAACCTGTCCAGGAGATTAAGAAAGCATCCACTATCCATCTGTCTGAGCTGGAACGAAGGGAACAGTAGAGCAGACACTTGGCGATGTCATCTGATGCAAAGAAATCCCCTTTGGGCATCCCCCAAGGTGGGAAAAAGAACCTTGGGATTGAGGGACCACTCGCGAGGATTGAGGTGTTGACTGAGGGAGTCCACTAACTGGTTTTGGACTCCAGGGAGATAAATTGCCATGAGGAAGACCTCAATGGATTGGGCAGAGTCACAAGCATATGGCTTCACGGCAAAGCCGGAGAGAACCGGATCCGCCCTGCTTGTTGATGTAGAATATAGTGACTTGATTGTCGGTTTGCACCAGGAGCGATTTGTTGTGGATCCAAAGTTGGAAGGCCTGAAGGGCATAGTAGACAGCATGCATCTCCAGTAGGTCGATGTATAGAGAAGGCTCTTTGCTGGATCCATGACCTTGAGTTGTGAGATGCAGCAGATGAGCACCCCAGCCCGTGTAGGAGGCATCTGTGGTGAGAGCAAGTTGATGCGACAGTTGTAGAAACGGACATCCCAGCGTGAGACTGAACAGGAGCATCCACCACTGAAGGGACTAGTGTAATTGATGATTGGGTCTGGACAGAGGCCCTGCCTGTGCAGGTGTGCTGCAGCAATTGCCAAGCACTTTGTGAAGACTCTTAGAGCTGAAGAGAGCCTAAAGGGCAGAACTCTGTACTGGTAGTGTTCCGTCATGAAGCGGAACCTTAGATATTTCCAGTGACAAGGATGAATGGGAATATAGGTGTAGGTATCTTTGAGATCCAGAGAGGCAAGCCAGTCGGCCTGTCACAAGAGAGGAAGAATGGTGGCTAGGGATGCCATCTTGAACTTTTCTTTTTTGATATAGAGGTTGAGGTCCTGGAGATCGAGGATGGGGCAAAGGCCCCTGGACCTTTTGAGTATCAGGAAGAACCTGGAATAGAATCCCCAGTTGCAGTCCAATACTGATACAGGCTTGATGGCACGGCTGTGGAGCAAGGTTGAGTTCTCCAGGAACAAGCAGGAAGTCAGTCCTCACTTGTGGGTGACGTCGGCACTGACGGAGCCTGCATGGAGCAATTGCCCAGCTTTCAAAGAAAGCCTTTGGGATTGCTGCAACGCATGCGTGGTCCTCTTCCCGCCCAAAGGTGCCATCTTGCTCAGTCTCCCTTTTTCCGTGGAGCCCTTCGGACGCACATCCTTGTCCCTCGGAAAGAAAATGTTCTTTTCCGGCCTTTTGGCCCTTTTTCCCATAGCACCGGTCCTCTCCCATCCTCCCCATCACCCCTGCTCCGGCTCTGAGCCAGGGGATCTCTTTATTCTCTCCTTTTGTATTCTTTTCACTTCAGGCCCTTTTTGCGCCCTTTTTTCCAACCGCTGGCCTCGAGGGTCTTCGACCTTGCAGGGCGCTTTTTGCCCCCATGGCCACCGGCTTCAAAAAATGTGACAGATGCTCCAAGAATATGTCGCTCACGGACACCCACAACTGTTGTCTGCGGTGTCTGGGGGCCGACCACAACCCGGAGCTCTGCTCGCTCTGTAAGAAAATGTCCGCTAAGGCCTTGCTAAGCCGTAAGCAAAAGTCAGATGACATTTTCCATAAGGCAGTCCTTGGGTCTCCGGGAGTGCCTCACCCTGCGGATCCACCACTTATGGGGTCCCCCACAGTGACTCCGCGCCCCAGGCATCACTCTAATCAGGGTTCACCCGAGGTAGAACAGCAAAAGAAGAAGAAGACCTCAAAGTTGCTGTTGGGGGCTTCAGACAAGCATGAGCGGTCTCACGCTTGTTCCTTCAGCCATCCTTAGCATTCCCAAGAGTCAGACAAGGAACGACCTCGAAAGGTACCTCATACAGATAGATACGGAGGCCTTCGGAGATGGTGCCCGGTCTCCTGAGGGTCGTCCCAGCGAGGACCCCTTCTCCTCCACACCAGACCCGGTAACCCTGGTGTCGATGGCGCAGGGACCCACTCCTGAATGGGAGTCCCATATGCTGGCACTGGAGTGCAGCGTTTCTGCCTTCCTAGCTGCCCAGCAAACGCTTTTACCCAGCACGGCTGGCCCGCGCCTCAAGACCAAGGGTCCCTCAATGGGAGTCCCGAAAACTGCCTTGGAAACCCCCAAGAGCCTTGGGCCTTGCGAGGGTCCTTGGCCCCAGTCTCGCTCTCCGTCCCATTCCTTGGGGGCAAGGTCTTCCAGAGTCAGTGCCTCCGGTTCCAAGCAGGCCTCAGTCACTGAGCACGGGAATCATCCCGACTCCGAGTTCTCCTCGGACCTCCCCAGGCTGAGAATCGGACAGGTACACGTCCCCTGAAAGCCGTGCCCATAGGAACCTTCCTTCTGACCCATCCCCTCCTGCCTAACAAAAACACCTCCTTCTTGGTGTTTGTGCGGGATATGGCTTGAGCCCTCAATTTGCCCACGGAGACCGAGGAAGAGCCAAGGGCAGAGGAACTCAACATCTTGCAATATGAGTCTCCCCCTAGGGAGTCTGTCACAATCCTGGTACCATCCATCCTGACCCGGCTGCTCCTCCGCATGCGGGAAGCCCCTGCCTCAGTTCCTATTGTCAGTAAAAGACTCGATGCCATGTACAGGGTCCAGCGTGGCCCAGGGTTCCGGAAGACTCAGCTTCCCCATACCTCCATGGTAGTTGAATCTGCGATGTGGAAGCAGAAGAGCCCGAAGTCACACTCGTCTTTCCCACCTTGTAGGGAATCCTGTGCCCTCAACGCCCTCTGGCGCAAGGCTTACCAGGTATCCATGTTGGCATGCCACATCCAGGCTTACCAACTGTATATGGCAGGCATGTCCAACTTCAAACAGGTCGTGGTCTACTTTTTCCGGCCAAAGGTGCCGGTGATCTACCACCATGAAAATTAAGTTTCAAATTAGTTTCAAATTAAATTTTAACCCAATAAAGTTGGAGGATTCCCCCCTCCTCCATTTTTAATGAATCTTCTGTCGTTTACTTGGATGTGATCAGCTGTTAAGCAAATTAAGCAAAAACAAAACAGAGAGAGACAAAGATTTATTTATTTATTTATTTGTAAACTTTTATATACCGCCCCTTCCAAAGATCAGGGGTGGTTTACAATGAACAACAGTTAACATATATTGAACTTCTGAACATTATAACATTACAAGAACAGTTGAACATAACTGAGCATTAACTATATACATTACTGTGGCTATTTATTATAAATATTATTTACAACTTAAGTCCCCTCATTGGGGCTCCGAAAATGTATGTACAGTGACATATACATTTGAAAGGGGAGTGAGAATACCAGTGTCTGAACTGAAGTAGATTCAGGGTGCCATTATACCAGTGTCTGAACTGAAGTAGATTCAGGGTGCCATTATATTGTAGGAGTTAGTTGGTGTGGACCAACTGAGACTGGGTGGTCTCTCCTACGGGATAGTCTTTGTTATAGTAGTGTTGTGTGAATAGGTATGGTTTTGTTTTGTTTTTAATTTTATTAGAATTTTTCAGAACTTACAAAGGCAACATAGGAAAAGGCACTTTTACTTGTTATCTGTTTTGATTTTCTGATTTCGGTAGGTACTAATAAGGTATTAAGGTTCTTCCTTCTTCTTATTCTGTTTTCCGGGGGGCTTTGTATCCTGGTAGATAGATGTGACGGTGCAATTTTGTTGATTAATTTGAAGGTAGTCACTATGGTTTTATATTGAATCCTGCTAGCAACAGGGAGCCAATGGAGAGTGTAGAGGATAGGAGAAATATGGTCAGATAGCTTGGCTTTAGCAATTATACGGGCTGCAACATTCTGAGCCATTTGGAGTGTGTTCAGGTTTTTTTTGGTTATGCCTTGGAATATCCCATTGCAGTAGTCTACATGAGGCATTATTAGCACTTGGGCCACTGTCCTGAAGTCATCCTTGTCTAAGAGTGGTCTTAGATGTTGTAAGGACCTGAGTTTGAAGAAGATTGCTCTGGAGGTTTGTTTTATGTGCGAAGATAGACTAAGGGGTATGTTTACTAAACCGGGCTAACAGTTAACCCGGGCTATCTGCCACTAGGTCCCATATTATTCAATGGGACCTAGCTGCAGATAGCCCGGGTTAACCGTTAGCCCGGTTTAGTAAACATGCCCCTAAGAGTCTTGTCGAGTATGACTCCTAAGTATTTTATCTCCTGCTTCACTGGGAGGGTGAAATTCTGTAGCTTGATAACTGGTGGTGGGGTGAAATTAGGGTTTCTTGAGGTGAATAGTACTTCTGTCTTTTTGAGATTGATGTACATATTCTGTGAACGGAGCCATAGTTCTGCTTCAGATAGGCATTTTGCTAGCTTGTCAAAGTTGGGGTCTAATATATTAAGTGGGGTGAACAACATGATGTCATCCGCGTATATGTGGTAGTTTATGTTGTGTCTCTTGAATATGGAGCATATCGGTTGAAGATACAGATTAAAAAGGAGGGCAGACAGTGCTGAGCCTTGTGGGATTCCTTGTTCCTGTGGGAAGGGTATTGATGCAACTTCGTTGATTTGTACAAATTGGGCACGGTCAGATATATACGATTTAAACCAGTGAAGGGCTACTTCTTTGATGCCTATTTGACTGAGTCTGGATATGAGAATGTCGTGATTTACACAGTCAAAAGCAGAGGATATGTCAAGAAACACCAGAATGGAAGCTTGCTTGATGTTGTCCATGCCTTTGATGAGAGAGTCAAAAAGGGCAAGGAGAAGGGTTTCGACACCATGAAACGGTCGAAACCCATACTGATGCTCATCAAGCGGTGCAGTTGTGTCTATGAAGTCCTGAAGCTGCAGCTGAACAACTTTTTCAATTATTTTCATCAGGAATGGGATGCTAGCAATAGGTCGGTAAGATGCTGGCTCACTGTTGTTTAGAGCTTTGTTTTTAAGTAGGGGGCGAATTGCTGAGAGCTTGAGTTCTTTTGGTAGGAAGATCCAGTAAGAACTGCGAGGGGAAATGGAAAGTACATTTTTTCATAAAGTTTTATTGAGTAATGAGAGAGACACGTGATGTGGTGAGCTCGAGCGGACGTGTGTGGCTTGAGCTCTGGGCCCCCTCTCCTCTAACCGTTGTTATAGAGCCGTGAAGTGGACTAAATTGGAACTAACTGTTGCCTCGAAGCACTGGCAAGTTGCAGGAATTCCACTCTGTGCCACCGCGCCGCGATGGCGTCTGCTGCAAAGTCCGGGAGACGGGAGAAAGAACGAGTTGCAGGGCCGTCGAAAATGGCGGACTCCCCCCCGAAGCAGTGTGCGGCAGCTTCCCCAACTATGACGGAAGAAATATCGGCAGCAGTTACTAGTGCACTATCGCTGCGGTTTGATGCCCTACATATAAAAATGGATACCATTCAGAACTCGCTAAGTGCGCTGGGGTCCCGCGTGCAAGAAGCCGAAGCTCGCATCTCCCTGGCCGAGGATGAATTGGAGAATCTGAGAAAGGAGCTCCGAGCAGCGCAGAAGATCTCCCAAGACCATGCACTAAAATTAGATGACCTGGAAAACAGGTCTAGGCATAATAATTTACGCTTTTTGGGCATTGCTGATACAGTCTTGGATAAAGACCTTAGAAAATTCGTGGAGGCTCTGGCTGTTTCCCTACGCGAGGAAGAGGGTGCAAGTGGCCCAGTCATCGTGGAGAGAGCCCATCGGATAGGGCCTAAACAATCAGCTAGCGACCGCCGACCTCGAGTAGTGTTGGCGCGATTCCTGTGTTACACACAGAAAGAAGAGGTGCTAAAAGCGGCACGACAGAGAGGGACTGTTGAGCAGGATAATATGCGCATCAGAGTTACACAAGATTATTCCGCTGCTCTGAGTCATCGCCGTAAAGGCTATGCCCTGCTTGGCCAAAGTTTTGAGTAATAACTTTCTTTAACTGTCTTAATAACTTTCTTTAACTTTTATTGAGTAATTTGTGTTAAATTTAGGTCGAGTATTGATCCAGGCTGATCTTGCACAATCTTTAATATTTTGCTCTTCCTCATTAGTGAGACGTCTGAGCCTGCATTTCATCCACCAGCTTTTTGAAGTTGGGCGAATATTGCGTGAGGGCCAGTCTCAGGGCATCCTGGAGATGCTTATCTGTCATGTTGGAACACTGTGTACTCTTTGTCATTTTCAGATGGGAAAACGCAGATTCACACAAATAAGTTGAACCGAAACAGAAGTGTACAGCTTCACTGCATCTTCTCAAGTTGGGAAATTTGTCTCTAGGCACTAGCTTCCAAAACGATTCTTGGTCAGCACACGTCTTGAGAAAAATATCATTTTTAAGGGTTAATATTTCGTTTTCAAGAGATGGCTTGTTCAATGAGTAATTTTTACTGCTAGCAGCTGCAGTTTCTTTAATGTCCACATCTACTTTGAATGGGTATGACAAGTACTCCACAACTGTTCCAATTTTTTGGAAGTCACAGAATCTGTTTTCAAATTCCTGGATAACAGAACAGATTTCTGTCACATACTTCTCGTTCTGAAAAACCAAATTTGGATATTGTTCTAGATGGTCCTGTGTATTAGGAAAATGATCAAAAGTGTTGTTTGCAAGGTCAGTCATCATTAGCTCAAATTTGCTCTTGTAGGATGAAACTGTACTCATCATCTCGCCAATGCATTTGTTTTTACCTTGTAATTACATAGTAACATAGTAAATGATGGCAGATAAAGACCAGCGTGGTCCATCTAGTGTGCTCAGCAATATGGGAGGAGTAGATGCACCCCTTCCCATGTCTTTTAGAGAGTAGGGGCACCCCTACCCATGTCTTTTCTTAGTGGTGCACCCACCAGGAGCAGGTGCACCCCTCCCCATATCTTTGTTTCTTTGTTTGTTTAGGGGTGAACTCACCTCTCCTCCCACCATTGCTCCATGTAGGATACCCCCTATTTGTTGAGAAATTAGATGGTTAAGTTTATTTAGATTTAATCTTGTTGCTGTAAAGTGATCCACTGTGTCTTCCTCAGGCCACTTTGAATTCCGTCACTGTGTTTGCCCCCACCACCTCCATCGGGAGGGCATTCCAAGCATCCACCACCCTTTCAGTAAAAAAGTATTTCCTGACATTGCCTTTCAATTTACCACCTTGCACCTTCATGTCATGCCCTCTAGTTTTACAGCTTCCCTGCCTCTGAAAGAGGTTTGTTTGTTCATTATTTCTCTTTAAGTATTTAAAGGTCTGAATCATATCTCCCCTAGACCTCCTCTCCTCCAAAGTGTACATATTTAGGTCTTCAAGTCTCTCCTCATAAGGCTTCTGACGCAGGCTCCAAATCATTTTAGTTGCCTTCCTCTGAACAGCTTCCATTCTTTTTACATCCTTTGCAAGATACGGTCTCCAAAACTGAACACAGTATTCCAAGTGAGGCCTCAACAGAGACTTATACAGTGGCACTAGTACCCCTTCCTTTCTGCTGGTAATTCCTCTTCGAATGCAGCCCAACATCCTCCTGGCTTTTGCCACCGCCTTGTCGCACTGTTTTCCCACCTTGAGATCTACAGAAATAATCACACCGAGGTCTTTTTCCTGCTCCGTGCACACCAACCTCTCGCCCCCTATCATGTACATTTCCTTTGGATTTCTGCTACCCAAGTGCATGACACTGCACTTCTTCGCATTAAATCTCAATTGCCAAGCATCAGACCATTCCTCCAGCTTTTGAAAATCCCTCCTCATGTTCAGCACTCCCTCGGGGGAGTCCACTCTGTTGCAAATTTTCGTGTCATCTGCAAAAAGACAGACTTTTCCATTCAGTCCTTCAGCAATATCACTTACAAATACATTGAACAGTGCCGGGCCCATGACCGAACCCTGCGGCACCCCGCTAATCACCTTCCTTTCATCCGAGTGAGCTCCATTTACCATCACCTTCTGTCGTCTGTCAGTCAACCAATTTCTGATCCAGTTTACCACCTTGGAACCCATCCCCAAACTACTGAGTTTAATGATAAGCCTCCTATGAGGGACAGTATCAAAGGCTTTGCTGAAATCCAGGTAGATGACATCCATCGCGTGTCCTTGATCCAGGTGTCTGGTCACCCAGTCAAAGAACTCAATCAGATTTGTCTGGCAAGATCGCCCCTCGGTAAAACCATGTTGCCTCAGATCCTCTAACCCTCTGGTTTTGAGAAAGTTCACTATTCGCTCTTTCAGGAGCGTCTCCATTACCTTTCCCGCCACTGAGGTAAGGCTCACGGGCCTGTAGTTTGACACTTCTTCCCTGTCACCACTTTTGTGTAGAGGTACGACGTCAGCCATTCTCCAGTCCTGAGGAACCTCTTTTGTTTCCAAGGATCTGTTGAAAACATCCTTTAATGGCCCTGCAAGAACCTCTCTGAGCTCTTTCAGTATCTTGGGATGTATCCCATCCGGTCCCATGGCCTTGTCCACTTTCAGTTTTGCAAGTTGTTCTAACACCTCATCATCTCCGAATGGTGTGGTATCTACCTCATTCCCATTTTTATATTTGGGAGTCACAGGTGGTCCTTCTCCAGGATTTTCTTTAGTAAAAACAGAGCAGAAGTATTTGCTTAGCAATTTCACTTTATCAATGTCATTTTCCACGAGTCCGTTCCCAGCACTTCTGAGTCCTGCAATTCCACCTCTGATCTTCTTCCTTTCCCGAATATACCTGAAGAAAGTTTTGTCGCCGCACTTAACGTCTTTAGCCATCTTTTCCTCTGCCTTTGATTTTGCTATCCTTATTTCTCTTTTTGTCTCCTTGAGTTTGGTCCTGTAATCATTTCTGTGTTCTTCTGTTTGCAAGCTTTTGAATTTTGCAAAAGCTGTGTTTTTTGCCCTTATTTGAGCAGCCCCTTCTTTGGAAAACCAAATAGATTTCCTTCTCCTCTTGTTTCTATTTCCTTTTCTTACATATTTATCTGTTGCCCCTTTTATTGCCTCTTTTAGTTTAGCCCATTGCAATTCCACTTCCCTTATCCCCTTCCACCCTGTCAGCTCCTCCTTTAGGCACTTGGCCATTTTGTTGAAGTCAGTGTTTTTGAAGTTTAGGACTTTGAGCTTGCTATGATTGGACTGCACCTTGGCTTTTATCTCAAACCACACCGTGTGATGATCACTGTTGCTCACAGGGGCACTCACCCAGACATTTGACACGCTATCACTGTTGGTGAGCACCAAATCCAGCGTTGAGCTTTCCCTGGTTGGTTCCATCACCATTTGTCTAAGTAACGCATCTTGGATAGCGTCCACAATTTTTTTGCTTCTTTCCAGATTTGCAGAAGGAGTAATCCAATCCACATCGGGTAGATTAAAGTCACCCAATATGATCGCTTCCCCCTTTGTTGCTATCTTGGCAATATCTATAACACAGGTACACTAAAAAAAATTTTTTTTTAACTGCCTCTAATGTTTCGATTGATTTTTACGTTTTTTGGTGCGCTGAATCCAAATCTGGTAACCAATTTGCTCCATCACGTACAGATTTTTTGCTACATTGGGTTAGCAGTTTGAGGTGAACGTTTCAGATTGAGTGCGATCGAGATAAAAGTTTCTTGGATGAATTCTTTATACTAATTGTTTAGTAGTTATTCAAATAAGAATAAAGAAAATTGTAACAAGGCAGCACATAAGAATAGAGTAATGTCAACAAAACACACTGTGATGGTAGCAAAATTGTCTGCACTTAAAACAGCCACATACATGTGCACAAACATTGAGCATATAAGAGCGAGGTTAGACACAAAGCAAAGCAAAGAAATGTGCAAAAAATGTTGTACAGGTATGTATGTAAGAATAGAAAACGCAAACCGCACCATTGCAATACATGAAGACAGACACCCGATGGTGTGAAAATAAAATTCTAATAAATGAGATCCGACACTGTGGTAATAACTAGCAAATTTTTATTTCAAAGTTTAGTAAAAACACGATATTTGTCAACACAGTTTAGATTTTAAAGTCATTCTTGGGTCAATCAATCTCCTGGTGGGCCCGTTTCTTCTTCCCCCGAATGCTTCTCTTGGTGCGCTGCTTGGCGTATTTTTCATCTGGGGTTTCCCGCAGCAGCAACCAGCAGAAATCAGCCATCATAGTGGTGTTCCATCTTCCTTGGTACCTTCTCTCTGCGTCCTTGATGTCCTGGTGAAACCTTTCACCTTGTTCTTCACTGCACGCCCCCAAGTTTTCGGGAAAGTAGTTCACATGGGAGTGCAAGAAATGGACTTTCAGGCTCATGTTACAGCCTTGTTCTTTGAAGGCATTGAGCATCCTGGCAACAATATCCTTATAGTTCTCATCCCGCCTGCTCCCCAAGAATTTGAGAACAACATCCTTGAAGGAATCCCAGGCTTCTTTTTCCTTCTCAGACATCGTTTCAGCGAATGCTCCATCTGAAATGAGTTTCCTTATATCAGGGCCAACAAACACTCCTTCCTTTAGCTTTGCTTCAGAAAGTCGGGGGAACTTTGAGCAAAGGTACCGAAAGCACTCACCATCTTTTGGAAGGGACTTGATGAATTGCTTAATGAGACCCAACTTAATGTGGAGAGGTGGTAATAGAATTTTATCACGAGGTACCAAGCTCTCATGAAGAACATTTTTCTCACCGGGTCTCAAATACTCCCGAATTGGCCAGTCTTTTTTCCCCCAGTGTAGGTCGCGGGCCCGGCTATCCCACAAGCAAAGGAAGCAGGGATATTTGGTGAAACCGGATTGCTGCCCTAATAGCATGGTTAGAATTTTAAAGTCTCCACAAATCATCCACTTATGCTCATCATAACAAATCTTCTGAAGAATCAGGGCCAAATTCTCGTATTTTTCTTGGAGAATAACAGAGTGAGCAATAGGAACTGAAGCGAATGTGTTGCCATTATGAAGAAGAACACCTTTTATGCTGTCTTTTGACGAATCAATGAACAGCCGCCATTCAGCAGGATCATACTTGAGTTTAAACTTTTCCATCACTCCGTATATATCGTTGCAAAATACCAAATCTTCCTCTTTGCTGAAATACTTCAAAAATTGTGTCTCGCGGTTGCGGTACCAATAAAAAGTTGTTCCTGGTGACAATAGATTTTTCTGTTTAAGCCGAGAACCTAGCAGTTGGGCAGCATCTTTTGGGAGTCCTAAATCCCGGACTAAATCATTCAATTCAGCTTGAGAGAAAAGTTCAGGTTTCGGATCTGGTTCAGTTTCAAACTCGGAAGTACTGGACTCATCGGGAAAAGCCATCTGATGAGTCTCATCATGATCAGAACCATCCACACAAATATGATCCAAAGATTTTGGTGGTTCAGGCACAGGTACTTCGTTGCTATGAGGCATAGGCCTAATTGCTGAGGGAAGGTTGGGGTAACTTATTACGTTCTTATTTTTTAAGTTGTATCCCTTCACAATGCAAGAGCAAAAATAGCAGTCACTGCTGTGGTCTCTTTGTTCACGCCACATCATAGGTATTCCGAAACGAAATGCTTGTTTTTTACCTTTCATCCATAAGCGTAGATCTTCCTCACATGTCTTGCACACTTTGTGAGGAGCCCACGGTTTGTCTTGATCGCCTAACTTCAAACCGAAATAGGCGAAATATACTTTTTTAATAAATGCAGAAATGTTCCTCTGCCGCTTTTTCACGGTATATTCCCCACAAATAAAACAAAAACTGTCCGGAGAGTTGACGCAACCTCTGGCTCTGTGAGCCATCACAAATACACAGCACTGCAAACTACAACTGTAGTGAACCACTTCGGAATAAAGCTGGATTACGACTGAGCAAACAAAAGGTAATAATGAACTTGCAAGAAACTGAAATTTGACAGGAACGTTCATGTCGCAACCACCGTGTTTGAGCGAGCGAACGAGGCGAGGCGAACAGGAAAGAACATGTGCCAGCGCGAGTACTGGATTTAGCCCCCCGCCTCCCAATTGTCCTGTTAATGTATAAAATGAATACAAAACACTCTAAAATATCATGAGGGAGTGTTTCTAGTTAGTTAACCATTACAACCTCTATTTTGGGCCAAGAAAATAAACTGCAGTCGGCTAAAAAGAAATTATGTGAACATTCCTTATATGGGTAAGAAATCTAATTTTGCAAGAAAACGTGACGTGATGGAACATTTTGGCTATTTTTCCTGGATTCAGCACCCCAAAATCTATAGGAATCCGTTGCAAAACTGGAGGCAGTTTTTTGGTAGTGTACCTGTGTAATCAATTCGTTATCTCTCTCTTCAATTTGAGTTGGAGGTCTGTAGATTACAGCAGTATGGATGACAGTGCCATCTCCTCTTTCCAACATGATCCAGAGCGCTTCTTCTTTTCCCCATGCACCCTGCATTTCAGTAGCTTTAATATTGGATTTGACATACAAGGATACTCCTCCCCTTTTTCCATTTTCTCTGTCTCTTCTGAATAGATTATAGCCAGGTATGGCTATATCCCAATCATGTGATTCATTAAACCATGTTTCTGTAATGGCCACAATGTCCAAGTCCTTTTCCACTATTAGGGTTTCCAGGTCTGGAAGTTTGTTGGCTAAGCTACGAGCATTTGTGCTCATTGCTTTCCAGCATTTAACTGGCTTGTGTGTATTTTGCATTGATTTTATTCTACCCACTTCTTCCTAGTTGCTTTTGATGTGTTGTTTAAAAGTGTGGTTGTTTCTGTTATTCTGCTTTTGCAGGGGGTGACGTCCAGAACTTGACCTTACCCGTCCGTCGCCCCCTTCTTCTAGTTTAAATGCAAATCGACATACTGCCTGAATTTTTCATGTAGGATTCTTTTCCCTGTGACAGAGAGGTGTAGTCCATCAGCACAGTATAGTTTCTTCTTGGTCCATGTGTTTTCCCAGTCGCCAATAAATCTGAATCCTTCTCATTTGCACCAGGTCTGGAGCCATGTATTAAAGCAGTTAATGCAATTTAGCCTTTTTGCCCCCTTGCGTAGAACAGGAAGAACTTCTGAGAATGCTACAGTGTTAACAATGGGCTTGAGTTTTTGTCCCAGAGATTGGAAGTCCTTTTGGACTGTAGAGGCACTATTTCTAGGCAGGTCATTTGTACCCAAGTGAATTACAACATCAGGTTTGGAGTGTTTGCTTTCCGCGCTAAGTACATCAATAATTTGGTTTGTATTCCTGCCGGCTGAGGAGCCTGAGAGGCATTTGACTATCTTCTCTCCTTTGAACTGTGTTCCCAAGTTGGTGTCTCTGATGATGGAATCTCCAAGTAGTAGTAGTTTTCTGTTTGGTGAGTTTTTCTTCATTTTTGGTGCTTTAGCAGGAGATTGGGCATTGACTGACTTCTCTAAGGGCCATTCAGTTTTTTTGGATTGGGCATCCTCAATAACCAAGGCAGAGAATGCATTATGCAGGGATATCTCTTGGTGTATAGGATGTCTCTGTGTCACAGATCGCAATCTACCCGAACCCACTGTGATCCATTTGTTCCTGGTGTGTTTGACTCATTGTGGGAGCAGTGATGGACTTTGTTCAGTCTGTATCCTAGAAGAGGTGAACTTTATTGCAGGCAGTTCTTCCCTCAGTAGAGACAATTCTTTATGAATGGCAGCTAGGTCTTCTCTTAGTAGAGTCAATTCGTTATGCATGGCCAATGACCTTCGGCACATAGGACATGCTCTTAGGCACCAAATGATTCTTCTTGGAATGAAAGTACCAAAGGTATTGCACTGAATACAAGACATGCTGGTTGAGAGAATGTGGGCGTATCCCAAGCTGTTGGCCACTATATAGGCAATGCAGCCCCAGGGGTAGGTGGGGTGAGGGGTAGGGTGGGCGGGAACCCAAGTGTCCCTGCCCCAGTAGGCTTATGCCTGAAATGAGGGCACACTCAGAAAACTGTTAAGGCTACACAAGGAAATCAAGCAGTTTGACTATCTCCAAATGTAATGTAGGACCAGCAATTAGCAATTTTCCAAATACCTAAGGTTTAACCCACAGCTAATATTCTATATTTGCAATAAAAAAACAGCAGAAATAGAAAGGAATAAGCTTATCTGTGTCTTGGGCAGCTCTGGCCTTTCAGATTGGCTGGCTGTGACCGGTATGAGAAGCCAGGTGCCTGATGATCTAAAGTATCCCCTCCCTGGGAGATGCCCTTCAAGTACACAATGAACCAGAATTACCCAAAATATACCTTTATAGTTCTGTCTGCCCCCTGTGCAAAGGCCTCTGTTGGTCCCTTGCAATGTAAGTATGTCTAATCCAAGTAGCTGATTTCACTTACAAGTGTCCCTGCCCCAGAAGGCTTATGCCTGAACTGAAGGCACACTCAGAAAACTGTTAAGGCTACACAAGGAAATCACGCAGTTTGACTATCCCCAAATGTAATGTAGGACCAGCAATTAGCAATTTTCCAAATACAAGGTTCATATCACTTAGTTCACCTGTAAAGTCAGCGAGAAATGCCAGATAACATAAACACTCCTCATCTTCCAACTCTGCTTGGTCATCTCCCCTCTCCTTCAAAAAACTTATTTCATTCAGCAAATCACGAAATCTTTGCAGAAATTTGTGCCTACTTACATCTGTGTGCAAAATGATTTCCACTGCCCCTTCACCAAGAGTAAGATTGAAAAGCCGTCTTTGAAGTGATCTTCCACGAGCTGAATTTACAATTTTGAAAGTGATGTCTATGACAGTCTTTGTATTGAGTCTGTTGCTTGCCAAAACTTGCTTGTGAATGATACAGTGGTAAGAAAGGAAATCTGGGAAGTCGTCATGCTGTCTACAGAGGGCTATGAAACCATTAACCTCACCTGTCATTGCTCTTGCTCCATCAGTAGTGATGGAAACAAGTCTATGCAATGGAAGATTACACTTTGTCACAAAAGAATGGAAAAAACTGAATATTTCCTGACCGGTAGTTCTCCCTTTTAAAGAAATCATTCCAAATAGTTCTTCTTTAACACTGAAGTCTTCAAAAACCATCCGGATAAAGACTAGTAACTGGGCTATGTCTCTTATGTCTGTAGATTCATCCAGTTGGAGTGAGAAAGCAACACAATTTGAAACATCCTCCAACAATTGTTCAGTTGTGTCGCCTCACATCTTTTCTATTCGCTGCACGACGGTGTTTCTTGACAATTGTACATCTTGAATAGCAGCTATGATCTCTTTCTTATTTTTAAATCCTTCAAAAAGATTGTCAGCTGCTTCAAGAAAACAATCGTTTACAAATTCCCCTTCAGTGAAAGGTTTGCATTTCTTTGCGATCAGGTTGCTGATCTTGAACAATGCTATGGTTGCATTGACCGAATGTGACCTTGGCTTCGCCATCAACTGTTGCTGAGTAGCCAATTTCGATTTAAGTTCTTTGAGCTTCAGTTTACGAATTGCACTTTCGGGTGGAAAATCAGCACCACACGTATTGTTATGCAGAGCCTTATAATGACGTTCCAGATTACCCTTTTTGGGCAAGGATACTGGGGCATTACAAATTAGACAACAACACTTGTCTTTCACCATGATGAAGAAATAGTCTATTTCCCATTCATCATGAAAGTGGTAGGTTTTGCTCTTCTTTGGAACACTCATCTTCGTTATACTGGGGTGGCTGGATGTAAGAAGGCCAAATCTGCTAAGTTAGTATAAACACTGGCTGAATCTGGTCCAAAACTGTCACTGTCCCAAAGTATTAAAGATCAACAGGAACTGAAGACCTCTGGATGATGTGCAATACAAGGACTGGAGATGCCAAAACCACACATGCAGTTCTAAAAGTAAAAATAAGAATTCATCATACTAGCACCAATAATGAAATACCACCAAACAATCATCAAAAAAACTCAAACACCTGTCCAGCAAACCAGATAAAATCAAATACTGCCAAACAAGTTCAAATACCACCACACGCGATTTAATAAATTCTACACACAGTATAGAATCAACGCAAAGGCAAGGCGAAATAAAATTGCAGTGTAGAATCAATGCAAAGGCTAGGCAAAATAAAATTGCAGAGGCAAGCAAAAGTCACAGTGGTTTGAACCAATTCGAAGGCAAGGACATGCTAGGGAGATAAAGTTCCTAGATGAAATAAATAATAAATGACTGCTTTTTGGAGCAGCTGGTTCATGAACCGACCAGAGGGGAAGCCATATTAGAGCTAGTCCTTAGTGGAACACCAGATCTTGTGCAAGAGATAAGGGTGTTGGGGCCACTTGGCAATAGTGATCATAGCATGAAAGCGTTTGATTTAATTAGTGGAGGAGGGATAGTAAGGAAATCCAGAGTACTACTTTTAACTTTCGAAAGGGAGACTATGATAAAATGAGGAAAATAGTTAAGAAAAAAGTAAAAGCAGAAGTTGCAAAGGTTAAAGACTTACATCAAGCTTGGGTGTTGTTGAAAACTACTATCTTGGAAGCCCAGACCAGCTGTATTCCACGCTTTAAGAAAAGTGGAAGTCCAAAAAACTGCCAGCATGGTTTAAACGTGAGGCCAGAGAGGCTGTTGTTGCCAAAAAAGCATCTTTCAGGAAATGGAAAAAAGAGCCAAACGACGAAACCTGGAAACAGCACAAGAACTGGCAAGTTAAATGCAAGGCATTGATAAGGCAGGCAAAGGGAGAATTTGAAAAGAAGCTTGCTGCAGAAGCAAAAACGCAAAATAAAGACTTTTTCAAGTACATTCGTAGCAAAAAACATGTGAGAGAGTCAGTTGGTCTATTAGATGATAGAGGAGTTAAAGGGGCACCAAGAGGCAAGACGGCCTTTGCTTCGGTCTTTACTGAGGAAGATGTAGGGATGTTACCCAAGACTGAAGTAGTATTTAAAGGTGAGGAAGAATTGAAGGAAATATCGATACATCGGGAAGATGTATTAC
Source organism: Ichthyophis bannanicus (assembly GCA_033557465.1). Classification (NCBI taxonomy): domain Eukaryota; kingdom Metazoa; phylum Chordata; class Amphibia; order Gymnophiona; family Ichthyophiidae; genus Ichthyophis; species Ichthyophis bannanicus. The sequence continues at coordinate 355,667,524 of CM066038.1, read as the reverse complement.
AACTATTAGATAAACTGAAGAGTAGCAAATCACCTGGGCCGGATGGTATACATCCAAGGGTGTTGAAAGAACTGAAATATGAGATTGCAGACCCGCTATTAGTAATCTGTGAACTTTCATTAAAATCATCGGTAATACCTGAAGATTGGAGGATCGCCAATGTAACTCCAATTTTTAAAAAGGGTTCCAGGGGTGATCTGGGAAACTACAGACCGGTGAGCCTGACCTCAGTACTGGGAAAAATGGTAGAAACCATCATAAAGAACAAAATTACTCAGCATGTAGATAGTCATGGCCTAATGGGAGACAGCCCACATGGCTTTAGACAAGGAAGATCTTGTCTTACTAATCTGTTATTTTTTTTGAAGGTGTGAATAAACAGGTGGACAAAGGTGAGTCGGTTGATATAGTGTATCTGGACTTTCAGAAAGCCTTTGACAAGGTCCCTCATCATAGACTTTTGGCAAAACTAAAACGTCATGGGATAGGAGGCAGTGTACTATTGTGGATCATGAACTGGTTAAAAGATAGAAAGCAGAGGGTAGGGCTAAATGGCCAATTTTCCCAATGGAGAAAGGTGAATAGTGGTGTACCCCAGGGATCTGTGCTGGGTCCGCTGCTTTTTGACATATTCATAAATGACCTGGAAAAGGGAATAACGAGTGAGGTTATCAAATTTGCAGATGACACAAAACTATTTAAAGTTGTTAAAACCCAAGAGGATTGTGGAAAATTGCAAGAGGATCTTGATAAATTGGAAGACTGGGCATCTAAATGGCAGAAGAAATTTAATGTGGACAAGTGCAAAGTTATGCACCTAGGGAAGAACAACCCAAACTATGGTTACACGATGCAAGGTTCCACATTAGGAACCACCACCCAGGAAAAGGTTTTAGGCGTCATTGTGGATAACATGTTAAAAACCTTGGCCCAGTGTGCAGCGGTGGCCAAGAGAGCAAATAGAATGCTAGGTATCATAAGGAAAGGAATGGAAAATAAAACAAAAGATATTATAATGCCTCTATATCGTTCCATGGTGAGACCGCACCTTGAATATTGTGTGCAATTTATTTATTTTATTTATTTAGTGTACACTTATATCCCGCTACTTCCAGTGATCAGCAGCGGTTTTCCAATACAGAAAAAGAGTGGCTGTACTGGCCATAATTTACAATACACAGGATGATTAGTGGAAGAGGTACAGTTCACAGCACACAGTATGATTAGTGGGAATAGTACAGTTCACAGCACACAGGGATAAGGTTTAGACACATTGATAAGGGAATATTTACAATTAGTATTTACAAAAGAAGTTACAATTTACACAAGCAGATACATATTCACACATCAGTGAGTCTATTGGTGGCGATCTCATTGCTGACATGATTCATACAAATTGCTTTGTGGATTGAGATTATGTAGTGTTGAAGTGTGACTGGAATAGGTACGTCTTGAGTTGTTTTCTGAAGACCATTAAGTCACTGCACGCTCTTAGATCTACTGGTAGCTTGTTCCAGAGTTGGGGTGCTATGAAGGAGAATGCTCGGTTGCTGGTCTGGACATTGACGTGCCTCAAGCGGCCGGGGACCAGTAGGGTGTTGAGGCTCGGGGAACGTCTGCTCCTGTTATTTGTTTGGGCTGACACAAGTGAGCCGAGGTAAGAGGGCGCGATGTTATGGAGGAGCTTGAATGTGGTGACTATGATTTTATACTGTATTCGGGCACTGATTGGGAGCCAATGCAGGTCAATTAAAGTAGGTGTGATGTGATCCTTTTGTCTTGTTCCCGTTATGATTCTAGCTGCCACATTCTGCGCCAACTGGAGGATACTGATGGTCTTTTTAGGGAGCCCTTGAAGTATGGCGTTGCAATAGTCTATGTGAGGAATGATGAGGGCTTGCGCTACGTTGCGGAAGTCCGCATGATCTAAGATAGAACGGAGAGGTTGTAAAATCCTTAACTTATGGAAAATGACCCGATTTGTAATTCTAAGATGCTTCTCCATCTTTAAGTTGCAGTCCAGCGTCACTCCAAGGTATTTAATTTCTTTTTTTGTTGCGTATACATTGCCGTTCATGGTTATTGTTGGTGGTGGGTTGAAGTCCGTTTTCCTGGATATGCACATCACTTCAGTTTTTTTGTGATTTATGGACATATTGTTGCGTCTCAACCAGGTTTGTAGCTCGTCAAGGCATTTCTCGAGCTGGCTGATGTTTGGGTGATCTATATCCAATTGGGTATAGAGCATAATGTCATCAGCATATATATGGTAACTGATGTCGTTGTTCTTGAAGATTTCACAGGCTGGTCTCAGATAAAGGTTGAACAGGAGCGAAGATAGTGCTGAGCCCTGCGGGATGCCTTGTGTTTGTGGGAATGGCGTCGCTGTTTCATCGCCAAAGTGAACTTGCTGCATTCGGTCTGTAATGTATGAGGCGAACCATTTCAGGGGGATTCCTCTGATGCCTAATGCATCGAGTCTTTTCAAGAGAGTGGGATGATGCACTGTGTCGAAAGCGGCAGATATATCTATGAATATGAGCATGAACATTTTGGTTCCGTTCTCAAGACCTATTAGAAGTTTGTCCATCAGGGCTAATAGGAGGGTTTCGACACCATGATGTTGTCGGAAACCATATTGGTGGATGTCCAATGCGTTGGTGTCATCTATGTGGTCTTGAAGTTGTTGCTGCACTGCCTTTTCAGTGATCTTGGCAAGGAATGATATGCTTGATACCGGGCGGTATGATGTTGGATCATTCTTGTTGAGTGATTTGTTTTTCAGTATGGGTCTGATGACTGATTTTTTGAGGTGTGTTGGCATTAGTCCTTGTTGTAACGATTGGTTCACTATGATGGTGATGATTTGTGTAAGATCCTGCTTTGCCCCCTTGACCCATGCCGCTGGGCAGGGGTCCAGTGGGGAGGTAGTGGACCTTAATGCAGTGATTACGCCTAGAATTTGCTTTTCATCTAGTTTAGTGAATGCAGCCCACTCGTGGTAGAGTGTAGGGCTTCCAGTGGGGTTAGTTGCTTGTAGCATGGTGCCCGTATTTAGATCTTGTGAGGGATCTTCAGGAGTCAGTGTTGTTGTGCTTCTGGTTTGAGGGTTGAGTTTAGTTGCATAATGGTCTGCCAGGATTTGTGCAGACATCTCCCCAAAAGTATTAGATTCTTGTGTATTCTTCGTGAGTGATTTGACCAGCGCAAAGAGTTCCCTGGGTCGATTGAGAGCTTTATTAAGCGTGTTGGTGTGGTGAGTTCTTTTCGCAAGATTGATTGCATTCTTGTATTCAGCCAGAGTTTTGTTGTATGCAACCTTATGGTCCTCGGTTGCATGGCGTCTCCACTTCCTTTCTTGTTTCCGTAGTAATTTCTTGAGCTCGCGGAGTGCTGGGGAGAACCATGGTTCGCTCTTGTTTCTGGGTGGGTTTCTTGGGTGCGTCTGTGTTGCGACAGATACTGCTTCAATGGCTTCATTCCATTGGCTTACTAGCGTGTCCATGTCTCTGAGATCCGTATTTATGTGCGTTGTTATGGATGACACCAGTGTTGGTTTGTCGTACTTCTGGAATCTCCTTTTTTGGCTTGCAGTTGGATTGTGTGATGTATGTTCATGGATGGTGGAAAGGAGTAATGTGAACTCAATTTGGTGATGGTCAGACCATGGTACTGGGGTTATGTGTACATTGGGTTTTCGCACCCCGTGGTGCTTGGTGGGTAAAAACACCATGTCCAATATGTTGCCTTTGGCGTGGGTGGCCCCTCAGATTATTTGTTCATAGCCGAGTTGGGTCATGGTTTCATGAAAGATTTCTGTTTGAGCTGTTGGGACCGATGCCATGTTTAGGTCACCGAGGATGATTTGCTGTTTCTTGATCGTAGTGGTGGTGATAACTTCCAGCGCATCTGCCAGGGTCTCATAGGGAGCTGATGGCGGTCTGTAAATAAGACATATCGCCATGGATTTATTTTCTACTCTGAGTATGTCAATACTGGTGTCTGTGCTTTGGGACGTGGTTGCTAGGGCAAAGGAGTCCTTAGCAAGGATGATTACTCCTCCTCCCCTTTTCCTGTCACGGGGACAATTGAAGATCCGGTATCCTGGCTTCACAATTTGATTGATGATGGCTGAGTCTGCATCAGTGATCCATGTTTCTGTGATACATAGAATATCGGGTTGTATATCTGTGAGGATGTTGTATATGATGTGTGTCTTGTTTCGGATGGATCTTGCGTTTATAAGCATAAAAGATATTGTGGTTGGTATGGGCTTGCTGGTATTAGAGCTGATTTTTAACTTAGGTCCTTGTTTAACGGTTCCCCTATGGCTCCTCCCCTTGTGTGATCTAGTATGTGGGCTCACTGGGACGTTTATGAGTGGTGCGTTCTCGTCTTGGTTGTGTGATGGCGTTGCTGGCCAGTGTGTAGTTGGTGGTGAGTTAGGTAAAATTTCAGGTGTGAGTATGACTGGGTAATAGAGGTGTACTGGCCTCCATAGTAACATAGCATGATATTGATAAACATGGTTGCAGTTACATGCGATTAGTAGGGCATAAATACACCATATGAGGCAGGCGCTGATGTGGGCCATTTTTAGTGGGCAGCTCGCCTCAAAATACAGGGCGGTCAGCTTCGCCTTGGGGTATGGTTTATTCCACTACGTTCAGGTATCTTTATAGCACCTGTCTTGGCAAGTTACGTTTAGGCAGAATATACAGTGATGGGTGCTATTAGCAGTACTCTTGGGACACAAGATGCTGATTCAGAGTCTATGCAAGTCAGTTAGGCATGAGAATATCAATACTCAGCAAGATTTGCCGCTAACTGTGTGAGGTATCTAGATAATGTAGCTAACTGCAATACGTGAATTAAGCAATGCAACAGTCACTATACATGTATTATCGAAAGTTGTACAAGTTATTTAGGTGCTTGAAATCAAAGGAGCATCGAGCTTCCGGTAATGCAGTTATCGTTTTACATAACTATTACAGTTTTCTATTTGGACTAGGATCAGTCAACGGGCCCCGTATAATAAGTAGCTACCGTTCACTTAAGAGGCAAATCAACAAACAATTGCAGCAATCAAATGCAACAAACAAATGCAAGTAAAATCCGTTTGACAACATGTTATACTGTCATTTAGTCATTTCATTGTGTTAGCTGACGTTTAGCTTACCCTCTAGGCGCTTTCTGTGATTGTTGTAGTGGCGCGGTTTGCTCTCAAGGTCCCTGCCGTTGGGTGGAGCGTCAGTTCACTTGCATCTGACCACTATCTAATGTGTCTGTCGTTCGGGGAGCTCATACCTGATCAGGGGAGCTCATACCCTCTGATTTCCTTTGAACCCTGTTGCTGCCTTGAGTTTTCTTAGGTAGGTGGCGTTGGTTGACGGTTCTGTGTGGTGTGCGGTGTGATGCAGTAGGCGCTGATGTTCTGCGCTTTGCAGGTTTGCCAGGACCGGGAGGTCTCAATATGTTAGGTAGGTGTTGCCGTCTAGCTTATATCTACTTCTGGGGTTTAAGCCAAGGTTGGGCGTGATCCGGCTATCACTGCTTTACGGCCCTCAACTGTTGCACATCCTCTCCGCGGGATGGGCCACGCTACCGGCCACGTCCTGGGTTCGTCGAGGTCCGCTGAGATCTGGTCGCCATATCTTAAAAAGGATATGGCGTTACTAGAAAAGGTTCAGAGAAGAGCCACCAAAATGGTAAAGGGGATGGAAAGATACTCCTATGAAGAAAGGCTAAAAAGGTTAGGGCTCTTTAACCTGGAAAAGAGACGGCTGAGGGGAGATATGATAGAAGTCTATAAATTAATGAACGGAGTGGAACGGGTAAACGTAGATCGATTGTTTATGTTATCAGAATATAGAAAGACTAGGGGACATACAATGAAGCTACAGGGTAAACTATTTAAGACTAATAAAAAATATATTTTTTCACTCAACGTGTAATCAAACTCTGTAATTTGTTACCGGAGGATGTAGTAAAGGCTGTTAGTGTAGCTGGATTTAAAAAAGGTTTGGACAAGTTCCTGGAGGAAAGGTCCATAAACCATTATTAAGAAGGGACTCAGGATATGAATGCTTGACCCAGTACAAGCATTATAGAACCTGTGTCTTTTGGGGAAACTGCTAGGTACGTATGACCTAGATTGGCCACTGTTGGAAACAGGATACTGGGCTTGATGGACCTTGGTCTGACCCAGTATGGCATATCTTATGTTCTTATGTTCTTAAGGCATAGGCAAGTTAGAACAAAATTGGAAAAGCCCGCCAAAATCACCAAATTCTTGACGCTTTGTTGTGTCTGCCCGAAAACGTTTAATGAAAGTGAACTATAAAGTGACCAACGACCAGCACACGACACAACTAATACGGTGAGTGTATTCAGGTAAAGCCTGGGCGAATGGATATCGCCCGGTATATAACACAGTTCTAAGGGGTGTTGGGGTGGGCAGGAATAGGTGATTCTGAGAGGCAGGAGACCAGGTATGATGCTGTGCCTGTGGCGTCTCATCACAGGAAGCGGGCGGCGGCTCCCTGGGGTACCCACAAACTATTGGCACGAAAACAACAAGCACCCCCAATACACCCTCAGGCAAGATTCCAGCAGGCAGGGAAAAAAGACAGGCAAAGGATCAGGAGTGGCGGCAAGCCCTCGGCAGACGATCTGCCAGCACGAGCTCTCTCCTAGTGACGGGGCGAGCTGCTGGAGAGATGGAGCCAAGTGGGGCTGGCGATCTACCTCTGACCCTTCCACAATCTACAGGTAGATCGCGATGTACCTGTTGGACATGCCTGGTTATATGGGAATGTTCCTTCGTGACTTCGCTAAAGAGCTCGGTGGTTTCTCCGAGGGCCTCGGAGGCGAACGCCTCCTCAGATTTCAGACCCTTCTGAGATAGATTGCGGACTGCTCAAAATATCTTTTCCGCACCACATTTGATGGTTCTGAGTCTTCTGCCCATGTGGCAGTGGCCGGCATCAGAGCACGGCATCAAGTGTGGCTCCATTCTTCAGACCTGGAGCAGTAGGTCCAGAAGAAGCTCTTGGATGTCCCCTGCCTCGGCGAACAACTGTTAGGCAAGCCCATGGAGGACAAGACAGCTGAGACCGAGACGGAGTTTGTGACCCGCACCTGTCTCTCTCAAAAATCCTCTTCTCTTTTGCGAAAGAAACAACACAGCAAGAAGCCTTTCTTCCAGAGGAAGGGGTTCCCTTACCGTGGATACCCACCCTATCCTCCCGCTCCACCACCGACACCCAGCGGTCAAGGCAAAAGAGGAGCTCGGGGTCACCGGAATCCAAAGGGGCCCAAAGCTCAACCACCGGCACCACCCCAGCCAGCCCCAGCGTTTTGAAGCTAAGTGCATAGCCCCTTGCCTCCCGGCGGCACTTTCACCCGTGGGAGGGTATCTGTCCCTTTTCACCCCTGAATGGGCGGCCATTACATCAGACAACTGGGTCCTTCAGGTAATCCAGGATGGTTATTGTCTTCGTCTGGACAGACTCTCTCCTCCCTTCTCCCCAGCGGTGCCTACTCGGCTTCCCTCGCACCAGGCTTGCTTGCAGCAAGAGTTGATCAACTTCCTCAGTCAACAGGCGGTCGAGAGAGTTCCGCCGCACCTCCGTTTTAGTCCCGGTACTTCCTCGTTCCGAAGAGGATGGGAGGCCTGCGCCCCATCCTCGATCTTAGGAATCTGAACAAATCTCTGGTGCGGGAGAAGTTCAGGATGCTATTGCTTGGCGTCCTGCTGCCCTTCTTCTGGCAGGGTGATTGGCTATGCTCCTTGGATCTTAAAGACGCTTACGCCCACATTCCAGTCCACCCCAAGCACAGGAAGTACCTGCGCATCAGGGTGCAAGGGGAGCATTTCCAATTCAGAGTGCTCTCTTTTAGGCTCGTGTCCGCCCCGCATGTCTTCATGAAATGCCTGTCAATGGCCGCAGCCCACCTCCGGCTACAGGGCATATCCATCTATCCTTACCTGGACGACTGGCTCGTCACAGGCACATTGGCAGAGGATGCTCGCCTCTTGGCGTCGCGCACGGTCCTCCTTCTCGAGCACCTTGGTTTCCTGATCAACTAATCTAAGTCCCACCTCGAACCGGTGCAGATCCTGGAGTTCATCGGCACTCTTCTTGACATGGGAATGGTGACTGCCTTCCTCCCTCGAGTGCGCGTGGAGTGGCTCCACGCTCTGGCCACCGAGGTCTAAAGCTGGTCCAGAGTCTCAGTGCGGGCCATGTTGCGTCTTCTGGGGCACATGGCCTCAACTGTTCATGTCGTCCCCCATGCTCACATGCACATGCAAGCGGCCCAATGGTGCCTCAGTGCGCAGTGGACCCAAGCCTCGGGCCACCTCCAAGATCCCAAGTCAGTCCGCAGTTCCATGGATTGGTGGCTGAACCCTGTGATAAGGAAGCTTATCATAGTTCAGGAAGGGGCTATAGAAAAGGTGAAGTGTCTCTGAACAAGCAACCTGTCAGTGCTGGTAGAAATGAGAAAACAGAATTTTGCCATAAAAGACTACCAGTCCCAGAATGCACCAGGTTTCCAACAGCCATGAGAAGAGCTGAAGTGAGAAAACGTGTGTTCAATCAAAAGGGCTATGAGGTAATCCCCAAGCACTCATTGCAAAGAGCAGGGCTTGATTCAGCACAGCTGCGCTGTGCTAGGATGGAACACTCATCTCAAAGGGCAAGGCCTGATTTAGCACAGCTGCACTGTATTAGGGAGGAGCACTCATCTAAGCAGAATAAGAGTAGAGTTTATTCTACAGATGACCATCTTCATGATCACCTTGGATATCCAGAGAATTATCCTCAGTTTCATCTGAAGGATCATCAGAAGCAGAAGCCAAACTGGACGGACAGAGAGGGAAAGAAACCCTCTGGAAAAAAGAGGAGAAAAGCCTTTGAGAGGTCTAGAAGAGTCCAAAGCAGTACGTATACTGGGAGGTATTCTAAGGGCCAGCATACACCATTGGACTGGGGAAAGCCAGAGGAATGGTGCTGCAGAGCTAGGAATCACCAGAGGGTACCTGTGAGGGGGACGGCTGCACGTGGAAGGGACCCTAAGACCCGTGCCAGAAGGTATGTGAAGAGAGATCCAGTGTCCAGGGATCTGGATTGGAAGGCTGGACATAAGAACTGGACTACATACGGGCCAGGCTATATAGAGGGGAACTCTAGCAGCAATGGAAGCTCAGGTATGAACACTGATCTATGCCCTAGCTATAACCTTGAAAGACAGCAGGGAAACAAGTATTCTCCTGAAAGTGCTCCATTGAAAGATTCATCTGTGCCAATCCATGATATTGAACCCATGCTTGTTGAACAAGGGGGAATAATAGCAGATGAGGATCCTATTTATATGGACTGTTCTCTGTCTAAACTCCGTTGGTAACTTTCTGTTATAAAGTACAGCAACCATCACGAAGAAATACAAATTTGTTCTTTAATCTACTCATAAAAGCTCCTGAAGCAGGATTTGACCCACACAGGGGAAGGCAAGCCAGCTAAGGGGTTTCAGCTGGTAACTGCTAGCAATTAAGCCTTACCTAATTGCTTGTGAGCTAGGAGAGAATCACTTCTGTATCTGTGTGGGAAGTAATCAGAAGTTAATCTGAAAAGAACAGTTTGTTTCTTGCTTTGTGGCTTTTCATTTGTTGTTTTCCTGATTTTAACTTTGTTTTTCCAAGTTAACACTGAAAGCAAGTAACCTAATTTATGTGCTACCAAGCATATCTGTGTTGGGAGAAATAACCCCATAAATAAATATCTTATTGGCTTTACCCAAGAGCACAACTAAATTATTGTCAGCAGCTGTGTCTGGTGTGAATGAACTACATTGCCCACAATACCTTGCAAATCATATAGATATATGCACTTGCCAAGAGTGTGAAGATTCTCACCCAGGCAGCCGTCTGACAACCCTCAAAGCCTTCTTCGTGGTATGCAATTCCAGACTTGACAACACGAGCTCATCTTGATGATGGATGCCTCACTGTTGGGTGGGGAGTCCACTGCGGCAATCTCCATACTCAGGAGTTGTGGTCACCTGAGGAATCTCGGCAGCAGATCAACCTGCTTGAGCTTCAAGCGGTCCGGCTGGCCCTGAAGATCTTTGAGCACTACCTGCGAGGCAAGTTGGTGCTCATGCAGACCGACAACAAGGTCGCAATGTTCTACATCAACAAGGAGGGGGGGTACAGGCTCCCGCCTCCTCTGTCGGGAGGCAGTCCTCCTCTGCTCCTTCACCATACGCTGGGGCATGACCCTGAGAGCGGTCTACCTCCCGGGCCAGGACAATGTCCTTGTGGACAGGCTCAGCAGACTCCTTCACCCACACTAGTAGCGCCTGAATGCAGAGGTGGTTCTCCACCTGTTCCGCCGCTGGGGGACTCCGTCCTTGGACCTGTTCACCAGCCCGGCGAACACACAGCTTCCCCGCTTTTGCGGGCTGATACTGCACCCAAGCAGTGTAGCCCCGGACGCTTTCCTCCTGAACTCGTCCTCCAGGCTTCTGTATGCATTCCCTCCCACCCCTCTCATTGTGAGGACCCTCCACAAGATTCAGCGGGACCAAGCTTCAGTGATTCTCATGGATCCTTCGTGGCCTCGACAGCCCTGATTCCCACTTCTGTTCCGGCTCTCATCTGAACTTCCGGTCCCCTTGGAAAGTACCCAGGGCTGCTAATGCAGGAGGAGGGACGGGTGCTCCACCCAAACCTGGTCTCGCTATCCCTGACAGCCTTGCGGCTGAATGGGTGTCTCTAGCCTCACTGCACCTTCCAGAGGAAATTGAGGAGGTCCTCCCCGCATTGAGGAAGGACTCGATGAGATGAGCCTATGCCCTGAAGTGGCAGCACTTCTCGGTCTGGTGCTCCGAGCTCCAGATCGACCCATTCTCTTGCTCTACCTGGTGGGTCCTCCAGTACCTCCTCAACCCCTTGCAGGTGGGACTGAAATCCAATTCGGTCCGAGTTCACCTGAGCGCCATCTCGGTCAACTACTTCCCCATTGAGGGCAAACCCCTCTCGGGCCAGCCTCTAGTCTCCCCCTTCATGTGGGGCCTCTTGCTTTCCAAGCTCCCCGTCTGGCCTCCATCGGCGGAGTAGGATCTGAACATCGTGCTCATGCAGCTGACGCAGCCGCCCTTTGAGCCGATGGAGATGTGCTTGCTTTGGCACCTCTCCTGGAAGGTAGTCTTCCTGGTGGTTCTCACCTCGGTCGGTGAGTCAGCGAGCTGGAAGCCCTCATGGCTGCAGCTCCCTACACAAGGTTCTACAGGAACAGAGTGGTTCTTCAAACTCACTCCAAGTTCCTACCGAAAGTTCTCTCTGCTTTCCATCTCAACCAAGAGATCATCCTACCGACTTCCCAAGACCCCATGCCAACCAGGCATCGGCAGTCCTTCATACACTTGACTGCAAGAGGGCTCTCACCTTCTACCTGCAGCGCATCCAGGGTCATCGCAGGTCCGACCGGCTCCTTATTGCCTATGATCCTGATCACCTGTTGCTTGTAGTCACCAAGTGCACCATCTCCATCTGGGTGGCGGACTGCATCGCCTTCGCTCAGGCAAAGGCTGGGGCCCCGTTGGATCACCGAGTCACTGCACAAGGCATCCGGGCCAAAGCAACGTCGGTGGCTTCACTGCGCTCAGTGCCTCTGATGGAAATCTGCCGGGCTGCGACCTGGTCCTCCGCGAATACCTTCAATTTCACACTACTGCCTGGAGAGGGAGTCCCACTGGGACAGCGCCTTCGGCCAGGCTGTACTCCGTAATCTCTTCAGGATATAAGCAACTCCTGCCCTCCGACTCTTCTTCTGCAGCTACCGAGAGCTTGGTCCAAGGGCCTGAGGACGTGGGCTTCCTTCGGTCATCGTCTTCTGTTCACGGCCTCACGGAGGCGTTTTTGGCTTGCAGGTTTCAGAAGCCTGTAGCTGGGGAGTCCCATAAGTGAGGACTGACTTCCTGTTTGTTCCTGGAGAAAGTGTAGTTACTCACCTGTAACAGGTGTTCTCCAGGGACAGCAGGAATCAGTCCTCACTACCCTCCCACCTCCCCTTAAGAGTTGCCATTTTTGTTTTTCTTCTCTTGCCATCTGCTGCGTAGGGCTCTAGCTAGGGGACCTGACTGAGCAAGATGTCACCTTTGGGTGGGAAGAGGACCATGCATGGGTGACAGCAATCCCAAAGACTTTCTTTAAAAACTGGGGAATTGCTCTGCGTGGGCTCCGTCAGTGCCGACATCACCTATAAGTGAGGAATGATTTCCTGCTGTCCCTGGAGAGCACCTGTTACAGGTGAGTAACTATGCTATTTCTTCTTCCAGAATGGGTAAGTGAAGGGGGGGTTGCTTGCCAGAGGTAATCCCTGAGGAGGGGTGGCAGTGAAATTGAGTTTGTAGCTGGATGAAATGATGCTGAGAACCCAGTGGTCTGTGGTGATGGAACGCCAGGCTTCCTGAAAGTGCTGGACTCATCCTTCGACAGGTAGATAGTCAAAAACTGGGGGTCGCCTTGGTGGGCTGTATTGAGGTGACTGCAGGTTGCTTCCCATATTTTTGCCTCAGGCACTGAGAATAAGTGGGAGCAGCCTGACACTGAGGTGGAGGCCAGGAATATGGCTGAAAGCACCATCGAGGGTAATACTGCTGGAAGTTTTGGTGGTGGTATGCTCTTCAGTATTGAGGGTATGGAGGACAGCGGGACTGCTGGGATTGTTCTGGGGGTTGAGCTGAAAGTTCATGCACCATGGAGGAATGTTTTTTCACTTCTGAAACTGCTTCTTGAATCTTAGTGCCGAAGAGACTATCTCCCTGACAGGGGGCACCTGCCAAATGGTCATGAAGATCCTCCCTGAGACCAGAAACACGGAACCAAGCTGTGCATCGAGCAAAAATATATGTAGCTGTGGTTCGGGCAGCTCAATCAAAAGCATCATAGGTGAAGCGAATGATATGATAGAGGCACTCTTACAGATTTTCCTGAAGGCTGTGATCCTCTGGTCCTGGGATGGGAGCTGTCAGGCCATTGTGAGATCAGGTCATGAAGGTATTAAAGCATTTGAAGTTGGTGTGCCAAAACTTTCATGGTGAGCATACCACTATGAAACGTTTTTCTTCCCACTGAATCCAAAATACGCTGATCTTTCCCTGATGGAGTTTGAACCTGTGTTTTGGAGGACTTAGTCATCTTAAGAACTGCCTCAGAAATGATGGACTGATGAGGGAGTTGTTGATGTTGAAACCCGGTGCAGGCAGTACATTATATTTAAGGTCGAGACAATGAGCTGTAGCATGCCCTGACACTGCAGTGCTCCAGGCTGACACAAGGAGATCCTGCAGGACCTATGGGACTGGCATGCCCAGAACCTCCTTTGGTGTACTACAAGCTCTCAAAATGGACTGAAAGTCTCTTTTATTAGTAGAGGTCTGGGAGTCACTGAGGACCTGTGCCTTGGATAACACAGGTACACTACCAAAAAACTGCCTTCAGTTTTGCAACTGATTCCTATAGATTTTGGGGTGCTGAATCCAGGAAAAATAGCCAAAATGTTCCATCACGTCACGTTTTCTTGCAAAATTAGATTTCTTACCCATAAAAGGAATGTTCACATAATTTCTTTTTAGCCGACTGCAGTTTATTTTCTTGGCCCAAAATAGAGGTTGTAATGGTTAACTAACTAGAAACACTCCCTCATGATATTTTAGAGTGTTTTGTATTCATTTTATACATTAACAGGACAATTGGGAGGCGGGGGGCTAAATCCAGTACTCGCGCTGACGCATGTTCTTTCCTGTTCGCCTCGCCTCGTTCGCTCGCTCAAACACGGTGGTTGCGACATGAACGTTCCTGTCAAATTTCAGTTTCTTGCAAGTTCATTATTACCTTTTGTTTGCTCAGTCGTAATCCAGCTTTATTCCGAAGTGGTTCACTACAGTTGTAGTTTGCAGTGCTGTGTATTTGTGATGGCTCACAGAGCCAGAGGTTGCGTCAACTCTCCGGACAGTTTTTGTTTTATTTGTGGGGAATATACCGTGAAAAAGCGGCAGAGGAACATTTCTGCATTTATTAAAAAGTATATTTCGCCTATTTCGGTTTGAAGTTAGGCGATCAAGACAAACCGTGGGCTCCTCACAAAGTGTGCAAGACATGTGAGGAAGATCTACGCTTATGGATGAAAGGTAAAAAACAAGCATTTCGTTTCGGAATACCTATGATGTGGTGTGAACAAAGAGACCACAGCAGTGACTGCTATTTTTGCTCTTGCATTGTGAAGGGATACAACTTAAAAAATAAGAACGTAATAAGTTACCCCAACCTTCCCTCAGCAATTAGGCCTATGCCTCATAGCAACGAAGTACCTGTGCCTGAACCACCAAAATCTTTGGATCATATTTGTGTGGACGGTTCTGATCATGATGAGACTCATCAGATGGCTTTTCCCGATGAGTCCAGTACTTCCGAGTTTGAAACTGAAAAAGATCCGAAACCTGAACTTTTTTCTCAAGCTGAATTGAATGATTTAGTCCGGGATTTAGGACTCCCAAAAGATGCTGCCCAACTGCTAGGTTCTCGGCTTAAACAGAAAAATCTATTGTCACCAGGAACAACTTTTTATTGGTACCGCAACCGCGAGACACAATTTTTGAAGTATTTCAGCAAAGAGGAAGATTTGGTATTTTGCAACGATATATACGGAGTGATGGAAAAGTTTAAACTCAAGTATGATCCTGCTGAATGGCGGCTGTTCATTGATTCGTCAAAAGACAGCATAAAAGGTGTTCTTCTTCATAATGGCAACACATTCGCTTCAGTTCCTATTGCTCACTCTGTTATTCTCCAAGAAAAATATGAGAATTTGGCCCTGATTCTTCAGAAGATTTGTTATGATGAGCATAAGTGGATGATTTGTGGAGACTTTAAAATTCTATCCATGCTATTAGGGCAGCAATCCGGTTTCACCAAATATCCCTGCTTCCTTTGCTTGTGGGATAGCCGGGCCCGCGACCTACACTGGGGGAAAAAAGACTGGCCAATTTGAGACCCGGTGAGAAAAATGTTCTTCATGAGAGCTTGGTACCTCATGATAAAATTCCATTACCACCTCTCCACATTAAGTTGGGTCTCATTAAGCAATTCATCAAGTCCCTTCCAAAAGATGGTGAGTGCTTTCGGTACCTTTGCTCAAAGTTCCCCCGACTTTCTGAAGCAAAGCTAAAGGAAGGAGTGTTTGTTGGCCCTGATATAAGGAAACTCATTTCAGATGGAGCATTCGCTGAAACGATGTCTGAGAAGGAAAAAGAAGCCTGGGATTCCTTCAAGGATGTTGTTCTCAAATTCTTGGGGAACAGGCGGGATGAGAACTATAAGGATATTGTTGCCAGGATGCTCAATGCCTTCAAAGAACAAGGCTGTAACATGAGCCTGAAAGTCCATTTCTTGCACTCCCATGTGAACTACTTTCCCGAAAACTTGGGGGCGTACAGTGAAGAACAAGGTGAAAGGTTTCACCAGGACATCAAGGACGCAGAGAGAAGGTACCAAGGAAGATGGAACACCACTATGATGGCTGATTTCTGCTGGTTGCTGCTGCGGGAAACCCCAGATGAAAAATACGCCAAGCAGCGCACCAAGAGAAGCATTCGGGGGAAGAAGAAACGTGCCCACCAGGAGATTGATTGACCCAAGAATGACTTTAAAATCTAAACTGTGTTGACAAATATCGTGTTTTTACTAAACTTTGAAATAAAAATTTGCTAGTTATTACCACAGTGTCGGATCTCATTTATTAGAATTTTATTTTCACACCATCGGGTGTTTGTCTTCATGTATTGCAATGGTGCGGTTTGCGTTTTCTATTCTTACATACATACCTGTACAACATTTTTTTGCACATTTCTTTGCTTTGCTTTGTGTCTAACCTCGCTCTTATATGCTCAATGTTTGTGCACATGTATGTGGCTGTTTTAAGTGCAGACAATTTTGCTACCATCACAGTGTGTTTTGTTGACATTACTCTATTCTTATGTGCTGCCTTGTTACAATTTTCTTTATTCTTATTTGAATAACTACTAAACAATTAGTATAAAGAATTCATCCAAGAAACTTTTATCTCGATCGCACTCAATCTGAAACGTTCACCTCAAACTGCTAACCCAATGTAGCAAAAAATCTGTACGTGATGGAGCAAATTGGTTACCAGATTTGGATTCAGCGCACCAAAAAACGTAAAAATCAATCGAAACATTAGAGGCAGTTTAAAAAAAATTTTTTTTAGTGTACCTGTGTAATTTTTGGAGAAATTTTGAGTAGGAGAGATCTTCCAGAGGTTCATGATCTATAGCTGGAGATGGTGTTGCCTCGATATCTCCTAAAAGGGAGGGCACTGTATCCCACTGATGGGAATAGGAAGCACTTTTTGTCGAACAGGCATTGTCAGCCAAGGGTTGAAATTCATGGCAATCCAGAAGGGACAAGGGACCCCTTGGGAAGGTTGGTGGAGGCTGGTAGGAGGGAGCCTCTGGAGACAATGGTTGTTCAGCAGGTGGAGCAGCTAAAAGGAGGGCCGCAGAGTCCTGGACGAACAGACGTAGCAACTGCAGGAAAGGGTCCCTGGGGAAGGAAGTATCATCCAGCATAGGGACTACAGTGGATAGCGATGGATCCCAGTGATGTCTCATTCTCTTAGATGTATGGGAGGAGGTGTCAGACGCATCTCCTTCAGACTTGTGTTTGTGAGGACGTGACTCTGTGGTGCTATGAGTAACCTTGGGGTCACTCTTGCTGGTATATTTAGACTTAGACTTATGTTTTTGACTTACCAGAGGATCCGGCCTGACTCCATCTTCGATTTTTGAAGCTCTGGGCTGACTTCTTAGACGCTGGCACTGGTAGGGGTTCTGCCTCCGGATGCACAGCGGCCCCATTGGATCCCGTTCATGCCATGTCAAAGTAGGAGCAGAGGTCATGCTGAGAGTAGACGAGCGGCCAGTTACTCCTGAAAGTGAAGAGTGTTTCTTCTTTTTTTTTCTTTTTTAATTCACAGAAGTGTTTCTCTGTTGAAGTTCCTTGTTGCTTCTCTGTTATGATGGGTTTTTTTTTTAAAGAAAATAAAGGCAAGGGAAGCTGCAGGAGCAGAGATATGTCTTCTCTAGCACTGCAGCCTCTTCTGTTTTTTTATTTTGTATTTTTTTGAGAAAAGAAAACAATGCGGTGGGACCCACAGTGGCAGAGTCACTCCAACGTGATTCTACTGGTTTTTTTGGGGGTTTTTTGAATGAAGTGCCCTGAGGGCAGGGGAGTCACAGCGGAACAGAAAACAGGAGAAAACAAAGAAAAAGGAAACAGACTGAGGAAATGAATGGGATGGCAAAGCGGGAAGCAGGGGGAGAGCCAGCACAGACGCTGGCAGCAGATGGCACCTAGAGCATGCCTGCATCCCCCTGCTTGTTCATGGAGAAAACCTTCACTAGAGTCCAGTGCTTAAAGCTCTAGCGCAGGGTTTCATAGCACAACTTTAAGGCTGACTCTTTGCACTGGAATCTAATATTCAAATTACCTAGTGCACAAAAAGTCAGCATCAAACTGGGAGAACAAGCCAAAAGCATGTGCATAGAAGTTGGCACAAGTTTGGCATGCTTTCCTGTTGATACAGGGTCATCTGAGGGGAAGTTTGATATATTGTCAAGGATCTGGTACTTCCCCTGGACACCAACCTCCCAACAGAAACAAAATCCCTAATGGCCCAATGACCCTGATCCCCACCCACCCACCAAACAAAAATCCATGGTGGCCAAGAAGCCCCGATCTCCCCCCTCCCCCACTACCCAATAAAAAAAATCCCTGGTGGCCCAACAGTTACGATCCCACCCACCCAACAACAAAAATCCATGGTGACCCAGTGGCCCCCTCCCCGGTATCTTTAATCTGGAGCGGGAGCATTGCCCATGCACTCCTGCCCCTGCACCACCATCTTGAAAAATGGTGGCGCCTGGCCCCGCACAGTGCATTCTGGGATGCACCTGGCAGGGTCAGACTGCCATATAAGGCAAAAAATACCTTAAAGATACCAGGAGGGGGTGTGGGTTTTGGAGGCCCCCGGGCCACCAGGGATTTTTGTTATTGGGTGGGTGGAATCGGAGCTGCTGGACCACCAGGGATTTTTTTTTTTATTGGGAGGGTGCATAGATCGGGGCTGCTGGGCCACCGGGATTTGTTTTTTAGTGGATGGATGGGGGGATTGGGGCCGCTGGGCCACCTGGGTTTATTTTTTAGTTGATAGATGAGGGGATTGGGGCTACTGGGCCATCAGGAAATTTTTTTTTAGTGTGTGTGTGGGGAGATCAGGGCCTCTGGGCCACCAGGGAATTTTTATCGGGCAGGGATTGGGGCTGTCGGGATTTGGTTTCAGTCAAGGGGTCGGTGCTGGGGGCACTGGCCCTCCAACAGTATTCTGATGGCATCAGGAGCTTTCCCTGATGCCTGGTCATCTGACTGAAGTGTCAAAACTTCCTCTCTGATGATACTTTTACTCCTGGTTGGATCTTTATGCCTGCTCGAAGCTGGCATGAAGATCCAATGTTAAAAACAGTGTAAAAAAACTGCTAAATTTCAGCACACCTTTTTACATCAAGCACAATTATTTATTCAGCGATTTGCATGTCAAGTGTGCTGCAGTTTAGCATGGTGGTTTTTTTGGGTGTTTTTCTGGCTTTAGCTTACTTTCTGCATCGGAGAGCAAGCCTAGCGCTGGAAAAGCACCAGAAAATGACACGCTAAGCTTTTCTGTATCGGCTAGTAAGTTAGTACCTGAGACAATAGAGGGTTAAGTGGCTTGCGCAAGGCCACAAGGAATGTCAGTGGGATTTGAACCTTGGTCTTACCAGTTCCAGGCTGCTGCCCTAACCACTAGGCTTGTTTGAAGGTCACTGGAGTTAATAAAAATAAAAACATAAAAAAGAAATTCTCCAAAAAGCCAGGGAAACCTGCATAGCTTCTACATCAGGGGTCTCAAACACGCGGCCCGCGAGAGAACGTTGTGCGGCCCGCGACGGCTTCTGCTGCTGCTGCTGTTGCCGCCGTGGCAACGGCAGAATCGACGGTCAATTTTTTAAAAAAAAAAACTGGCTTCTGCTGCTCAAGCAGCAAAATCAGCTGTCCTGCGGCCCCTTCCTCTCTGCCCGGAGATCCCCGAGAGTGCTCCATCAGCAGGTGCTTTTCAAGCCGCGAAGAGAGTATTTCCCTCTCGCGAGGCTTGAAAAGTGACTAGGTTTAAGCCGCGCGAGAGGGAAATACTCTCTTCGCGGCTTAAAAAGCACGCCGCAGATGAAGCACACTCAGGGCTCTCCACGCAGAGGGGAAGGGGCCGCGGGACAGCTGATTTTCTGCTGCAGCAGCAGAAGCCAGGTTTTTTTTTAATTTACCTGGGGGGGGTGTAGGACTGGAAATGGGCTATTGGCAGGGGGGGGGTTATGACTGGAAATGGGCTATTGGCAGGGGGGGGGGTTATGACTGGAGATGGGCTATTGGCAGGGGGGGGGGTTATGACTGGAAATGGTCTATTGGCAGGGGGGGTGATGACAGGAAATGGGCTATTGGCAGGGGTGGGCTATGACTGGAGATGGGCTATTGTCATGGGGGGTTATGACTGGTAATGGGCTATGGTGGGGGCTAGGACTGGAAATGGGCAGGTGGGGGTTAGGAAGGACTGGAGGTGGGCTGATGGGGGGAGTTAGGACTGGTAATGAGCTATGGAGGGGCTGACTGAAATGGGGTAATGGGGTTAGGGCTGGAAGTGGGCTATTGGCAGGGGGGGTTATGACTGGTAATTGGCTATGGGGGGGGTAAGACTGAAAATGGGGTGATGGGGGGTAAAACTGGAAGTGCGCTATGGGGAGGTTAGGACTGGTAATGGGCTATGGGGGGTCTAGGACTGGTAATGGGCTGGGGGGGGTTGCTAGGACTGGAAATGGGCTGAGTGGAAGGGGGGCTTGAACTGCAAATGGCTGATGGGGAGGGGGGCTTGGAATGGAAATGGGCTGTGAGGGGAGGGAGCTAGGATTGGAACTGGGCTGATGGGGGGCTAGGATTGGAAATGGGCTGATGGTGAGGCTAGGATAGGACTGGAAATGGACTGATGGGGGGACTAGAAGGGAGCGGATGCTGGGTGGGGCTGGAACTAGAAGGGAGCTGATGTTGGGGGAGGATTAGAATGGGATGGAGCTGGGAAAGTGAAATGGAGAGGGGAAAAATATTTTGTCTGGGAGAGAAGACAAATCTACAATTGGCCAGGTATTGGGAGAGTAAGTGGGGATTGAGGATGGAGGGGTAAAATTTGAGTGGATGAAATAGGAATGAGGAAAGAGAAAAAGGAGAAAGATTAGTATGTTAAAGCAGATGTAGAGAGAGAATGGAAAAAAAACCTAGGAGAGAAGAAAGGGCAAATGGACAGCAGACGATGGAGAGTTAGCAGAAGACATGAAGAAACCAGAAGAAAGTGGCTGGAACAATTGCAACTGAAAAAAATGCACAAAAGGTAGAAAAATATCTCTTTATTTTGAATTTATTAACTGGAATATGTCAGCTCTGGGAAATGTGCATCATTAATGTTTGCGCTTTGTTTAGTACAAGAGGAAATTAATTTATAGTTTTATTTCTACAGTGTTGTTGTACATTCCAAGTTTGGCTTTTGGGGTTCCCAGTTTAATTATTGTCTTCTTGTTTCTAAATCTTTTA
The DNA here is from genome assembly GCA_033557465.1 of Ichthyophis bannanicus. Taxonomy (NCBI): domain Eukaryota; kingdom Metazoa; phylum Chordata; class Amphibia; order Gymnophiona; family Ichthyophiidae; genus Ichthyophis; species Ichthyophis bannanicus. The sequence goes on along the minus strand of CM066038.1, from coordinate 355,646,772 downwards.
GTCTTTCTTTATCCATACTCATTAAAGAGGCATGTTTACTAAAAGTTAGTGTATGGTAACATTATGCAAATATTTATGCAAATGAGGCCCCTTATGCAAATGAGGCCCCGCGTCTTATGCAGCCCCCGGGTTACTTTACAAGTCCTCATTTGGCCCTCAAAGCAATTTGAGTTTGAGACCCCTGTTCTACACAATGACTCAGAGAGATATTTTTCTTTCCTGAAAGGTTCTAAGTAAGCAAATGGAGCAGACTGGTACAATCAGCCAGAGACTGAATTAAAGCCCTGTAGCTTTAGTAGTGCTCTGAGAGGTTTTCCGGAAGTGAATAAAGATAGACTGAGTGTTGGGGTAAATGTTATTATCCAAAGCTGGTCTTTTCTTCTACAGTCATCTAAAGTGCATAGTGAATGTTTCAGCTGAGAAAATAAGAATCAAGCATTCAACCAATTGTGTTTTGTATTTGCTGCAAGATAGTAAGGATTTCCATCTTTTTTCTTTCTATAGGAACCTCATGTTATAGGCCTGGGATTGTAACTATAGTTATACCACAGTAGTCTAGCCAGGCTTCTATTGCTTGAGAAATACCTTGATAGTTTATGTATTTAATTGTGCTTAATATCTAACCTGCTATTTTATTTTTCTGCAAATAATTATTCTATGCTGATTTGTTTAGTGTGTCAAGCCAGTAGATGCTAGTAAAGTTGTATTTTGCTGTGAAGTACCACCTGCAGACTGGTGATGCCTATTATTACTGAGGGGGCCTGAAACAGCTGGTGAGGTACAGCGGAGTCAATTCTGGAGTGCACCATGCTGTCAGAAACTGTGGAGGCAGCTGGCAACTTTAGCAGGGTGTTTGTGCCTAGTAGGGATTTGGGTGTGTAATAGCCAGTAAAGCTGAACTGTGTATGTTTTGAAGGGAAAATGTAGAAAGGTGAGAAAAAACATAGTACTTACCAAGCAAACATCTATCACCAAACTCAAACTCTTGCAAGAGGGCACTTTGACACAAGATATGAGTCATGGTATGGCATCAGATGCCTGAGTACCATATTCATAGTTATGTTCATATTGCATGCCACCTGAAATTGAAAGAATGGTAATACCGTTTCTCTATGCCCTTTCTCTATCATGAGGTGCATTCGGTGAGACATGTGCAATCCACTTTGCTTTTGACATTCGAAATGCTAATGTTATACAATGTTCAGCTAAGTCCTTGCCACTGTTGCTTCTGACATAGGCAGTGGAAAGGGATGGACCACTGGGGCCATAGCCCCCCAATATTTTGCCCAACACAGCATCAGAGAGCTTAGGGGCAGAGCTGGAGTTTGGATCGTTTGACTCCTCCAACTAAAAAGGTATTTTGCTGCCCTTGGCTTCTGATGTGGGAGTTTGCTATATCAACCTTTGCTTAAGATGGGCTGAAATATTGATCTGAAAAGATCCAAAGGCAATGAAATATAATGAGCTCAATAACCTGAGAAGTCCAGTCTGATCCAGATCATCCTTAGATTATTATACAAACCCATAATGGCCTCAGAGCTCAATATGTACTGTCTTGCCAGCTCCTACTCTGTGCAAATGTAATGCAATGTGTGCCTTTGAGTCAGTGCTGACTCCTGGCAACCCAGCAGCCCTGTGTTTTCTTGGCACTGCAACTGGAAGTAGATTGCCAGGTCTATTGCCTGAGGCAGTGGAGGGTTGTGACGTGCCCAAGGTCACAAGGAGTGCTAATGGGAATCAAACACTGGTCTCTCAGTTAGCAAGACAGTGCTCTAACCACTAGGCTACACCTTCACCCTACTCTGTGAGGCCCTGCAATATGGTCTTGAACAGTACAGGTGTGGAATCTGTTGTCTATTTATTTCATTTATTTATTTAGCTAGGCTTATATACCGCTTTTCTCCAGGTCAAAGCAGTTTACAGTGAACAGAAAATCAGATACATAGAAGAAATACCACTTTAGATAACAATTAACAGAGTTATTATATGCTACCAATAACACCTTAGTTATATAGTATGTATAACAGCAAACTAGCTGCAGTCATTGAACTATTTACAATATGAGGGCAATGTATAAATGGTATATTCTTTAACTACATCTGTCCTGATGGGTCATGTTGGAGGGGGGAGGGGGCGTTTAGATTGATGGTCCAAAGTGTTCAAGGAGTAAGAGGGGTTTCAGGTGTCTGCGGAAGGAGGGGAGGATGGTGATATTCCTTTTGTGTCTGGCAGAGAGTTCCAAAGGGACAGTGGGTAGAGTTCAAATGCTCTGTGGCAAATTTGTTGGTTGAATTTTGTTTTAGTGTGCGATATGCTGAGTTTGTTGGTTGTAGCAGCTCTTTGTGGTCTGTTTGTAGTGAGTTTCTGAAGGAGGGATTGCAGGTGGGTGGTCTGGTGGGAGTATAGTGCTTTGTATGTAAGCAGCAATGATTTATATTTGTTTCTTTTGTGAAGGGGCAGCCAGTGGAGCTGTTTAGAATGGGGGTAATGTGGTCATGTTTAGCAGCTCCCTGGATTGTACCTGCTGCAGTGTATAGAGCAGTTTGGAGGGGGAGTAGGGTGGCTTGTGGCAGGCGCTGGTAGAAGCTGTTGAAATAGCCTGCATGGGGGAGAGTGAGAGCTTGGTGTTGATTGGAAGTCTGCTGGTTCAAGGAGGGTACAGAGTCATTGTAGTATCTTTGTTTTGAAGTAGATTTTTTTGGCTGTCTCCATTACTTGAGTTTTAAAGGACTTCTCACTACTACTCCTTTTGGACTTCTCACTACTACTTCTTAGTAGTGAGAAGTCCAACCAGAAAAGAAAGCACACTTTGCAAACTAGAGCAAACACACCAGTCATGAGCGAGGTGTAAATCAAAAGCCAAATTTAGTGAAGGGAATCACATTTCGGCACTAATTTCATCAGGGGTATGGGACTATATATATATGAATAAATAAAAACATTAACAATTGCTAAGAACAATAGAAAGTTAAATATACCAAATTGCATGGAAAGATATAAATGGATTATATGGGTAGAGCATCCTAAACAATAAGAGAAAGAATGGGGGGGGGGGGGAAGGAGGGCAGAGAGGGATGGTTGGGGAAGGAAGGGGTTGAGGTTACAGACGGGAGCATTTGGTATGGCACGAGGGGAAGAGAGAAGGAGATGGGGTGAGACAAAACCACTTCTCTCCCCATTCCCATTACACCCCCAGGGAAGGTAGATGTGGTGAGCATAAGACCATAAGAACATAAGAAATGCCATACTGGGTTAGACCAAGGTCCATCAAGAACAGTATCCTGTTTCTAACAGTGGCCAATCCAGCTCACAAGTACCTAACAGGTTCCCAAAAAGACACACAGAATCTATAATGCTTGTATTGGGGCAAACAGTGGATTAACTGTGTCCTCTTTAATAATGGTTTATGGACCTTTCCTCCAGGAACTTGTCCAAACCTTTTTTAAACTCGGCTAAACTGACAGCTCTTACTACATCCCCCGCTAACAAATTCCAGAGTTTAATTACGCGTTGAGTGAAAAACTATTTTCTCTTATTAGTCTTAAACGGGTTACACTATAGCTTCATTGCATTGCCCTAGTCTCTCTACTTTTTGATGGCATAAAAAAATTGATCTGCGTTTACCCGTTCCACTCCATTCATTATTTTATAGACCTCTATCATATCTTCCCTCAGCGGTCTCTTTTCCAGACTGAAAAGCCCTAACCTTTCAAGCCTCTCTTCATAGGGGTATCTTTCCATCCCCTTTATCATTTTAGTGACTCTTCTCTGTACCTTTTCTAATTCCACTTTATCCTTTCTAAGATATGGCAACCAGAATTGCACACAATATTTAAGCTGAGGTCGCACCATGGAATGATACAGAGGTATTATAATATTCTTTGTTTTATTTTCCATTCATTTCCTTATGATACCTAGCATTTTATTTGCCTTCTTGGATGTCATTGCACACTGGGCAGAGGGTTGCAGCATGTTATACACAATGAAGTTTAAATCTTTTTCCTGGATGGTGGTTCCTAATTTGGAATCTTGCATTATGTGAACGTAGTATGGGCTATTCTTTCCTAGGTGCATAACTTTACACTTGTCCATATTAAATTTGATCTGCCATTTGGACATCCAGTCTTCTAATTTATCAAGGTCCTCTTGCAATTTTTCACAATCCTCTTGGGTTTTAACAACTTTGAATAATTTTGTGTCATCTGCAAATTTGACTACCTCACTCATTATTCCCATTTCCAGGTCATTAACGAATATGTTTAAAAGCAGTGCACCCAGCACAGATCCCTGGGGTACTCCAATATTCACCATTCTCCATTGGGAAAATTGACCATTCAGCCCTACACTCTGCTTTCTATCTTTTAACCAGTTCCTGATATACAATAGTACACTGTCTCCAATCCCAGAACTTTTTAACTCTGCCAAGAGTCTCCCATAAGGAACTATGTCAAAGGCTTTCTGAAAATCCAGATACACTATATCGACCATCTTACCTTTGTCTACCTGTTTAGTCAGACCTTCAAAAAATATAACAGATTAGAAGACAAGACCTTCCTTGACTAAAGCCATGTTGGCTTTCTCCCATCATACCATGACTATCTACATGTTCAGTAATTTTGTTTTTTATTATGGTTTCTACCATTTTGCCTGGTACTGATGTCAGGCTTACCGGCTTGTAGTTTCCCGGATCACGCCTGGAACCCTTTTTAAAAATTGGCGTTACATTGGCCATTTGCCAATCTTCAGGTACTAGGGATGATTTTAATGATAGTTCATTAATAGTAGGTCTTCAATCTCATATTGCAGTTCTTTCAACACCATCGGGTGTATACCATCCGGTCCAGCTGATTTGCTACTGTTTAGTTTATCAAATAGCTGTAATATATCTTCCTGGTTTATCAGTATTTCTTTCAATTCATCCATTGCATCACCTTTAAATTCCATTTCAGTCATGGGTAACTTCCCTACATCTTCTTCAGTAAAGATCAAAGCAAAGAATTCATTCAGTCTCTCCGCTATGGCCTTGCCCCTTTAACCCCTCCATCATCTAATGGTCCAACTGACTCTCTCACATCTGAAAAAAACCTATTCTAAAATGGCAATGAGATGTATAATTTAATGTACATGTATTAATGCTGCTTTTTACATGTGGGAATGCTTCTAATATAACCCCCATAGTTTATTGTATCATTTGATGTACTGCCTTATCAATATTGTTAAAACTATTTACAATAATTAAAGGTAAAATAAACATATATAAAATCTCAAGTAACAAAGTAGTACAGGGGGTATATTCAGCATCTGCCAGCATGAGTAAAGCGGTTGGCTGGCGTCACTTTAAGTTAAACCTAGATAGTAAATGCTGGGGCCATACCCAGCCATTGGTTGGATAGCTACACTGGCAAAGATAGGCCAGCTTTAAACGGTAAGGGTTAACTAGCCAGTGGCTCAATATTGGTTAGCGTTGGAGAATTTATACCAGGTAGGAGAGGCTATTTAGTGGCAATAAATGCTTTAGTACTGCTTACAGTGGCATAAATTCCACCCAAGGGGGCCCACACATTGGCGGCGGCGGCAATGCAGCATATTTATCATGTGTGCTGCATTGCCTCTGTTCTTGTACAGTAAGTCTGCTGCGAGCTCAGCGACTGTTCTTCACCAGGCCAAAGTCTCACAATAACAGCCACACCACAAAACTTTGGCATGGCGGGGAAAAGCTGCCAGGCCTGCGGCAAACTTACAAGGGCAGAAACAGCACAGCAAACACAATGAAGCTTGCCGCTGCCGCCACATAGGAGACAGCCCGCATGAGGTGTGAGGTGCCACTGCCGCAACAATGTTGGGCCCTTATCAAAATGTTGCTTGTGGACCCCTCAGATGTAACTTGCTCCACTGACTGATGAATATCTACTGACTATGGCTTAGCCAGTTAGCAGGCTCTACTAACTAGCTAAAATGTTTTGAATACGCCCTTTACAGTGTATATAATTAAGACAATGGAAAAAAAGAGGCAAGAAAAAAAGATAGAGCAAGCTTGCACAAGCTCAGCTTTGAAAGAAAATGTTAATAGGAAGAGAGGAGATTAGGGGAACTAGGCAGTACTAGTTTATTCAGGGTTCTTTGGAGGCTAGTACTAACACTACCCCTTCCCTGTCCCACCCCCACAATGTAGGCTTTACTGGCATGTGGCTGTACTAAATTTGACTTTCCAAGCAGGTTTCCTGAGGGCGCTGTCACAGTCTGTGTCAGAGGGTTCAAATATCTCACCATCAAAATATCAAAATGACAAAAACAATGTGCCAAAATGGAATCAACAAGAAGAATCCAAAGATCAAAATGGAGAGGAGTATTACAGGGGCAGTCCATCCAAAGGTCTGTCTGGTTAACAGGAGCCCCTCTCTTCTATTCCCTGCCTGAGGACACTCTCCCTCCGCATTAAGAGCCAACAGATGGTCTGATCCAAAGCCAAAGTCCTGCCATAGAGAAAGGAAGCTACTCCATGTAAATACCCTTTGAATATCTGGCCCTTAGTGTTTAGAAAATGTTTACAATGCAACATTTAACACAAATTAAGTGCACTTTGGCAGATCATAAAAAATCCCCCCTCCTAGATTAACCCCCTCCACCTACCCATGATCAATATTAACTAATAGTAACAGTCTTTTTCAAATTAGATTTGACTGCAAAAACTTCCCAAATACGCTCAAACTTTGGAAGCCTTCCAAGCCTAATCACAGTCAACCTTTCAATTAAGTATGCTTTATGCATTCATACTTGCTAGGTCTGTAATGCTGGAACCTGGGAGGACTTCCAAAACAAGGCCACCTCACAGCGCACACCCATAGCGCACATGCGCGCCAGGTGCCCCGAGACCCACTCCACCCTTCCCCCCTCAACGCAATATCACACTTTCCATTCCCATTCTATCCCTTGTCCCATCAATTCTTTAACCACTCCGCCTATTGCACACCAAATATTTTGGGCGGCACTCCCACCACATGTGCACGTATGTGCCCTTCACGGTGCACCCCCTCCAACACCCTGAAAAGAAATCCCAGTACCATCTTATTTAACCGCACTGGAGTCAGGTACCGTTTTCTACTATGGGCTAGAGATTGAGAGTTTCCCCACCACCATGAAAATTTTCTCCCATTCCTTCTCTGTATGTTCCTTCCCTATACCCTGTTCCCACTGCTTTTGAAAAGTCACTTTATCTTCCCAGTTCCTACCAAAAGCCAGTAAGAGATCACCCTCGTACGAGCTGTTGAGTAACAGCATAGAATTTCAAAATCAAGCAAGCCCGCCAAAAGAGCTATCCTCTATTCCCCTGTCCCCAGCCAATGTCACACTTGCAGATACCCTAAAAGTCACGGCTATTAATTCCAAAATCATCTTTCAAATCCTCAAAAGAAACCACCTTCCCTTCAGCACAGAACTGTATCAAGGAGCTCAATCTCTGCTTTCCCCACTCCTGGTCCTTCAAACCCAGTTCAAAATTATTATAATGAATAGGCTGCAATAGTGATACTTTACTCCATAGATGCCGACAACATGCTAATCCCATTTAGGCTTAGCATGCCGGCAACATGCTAATCCCTGTTACAGGCTTAGTAACAGGGTTAACAATTTTCCCAATCCTCAGTCTTTGCCAAGAAATATATTTTAATGGGGTGCCCTCCACGCAATATTCCTCTATACTCACCGATTTTCACATCCCCCCTCAGACCAATCAGCAATATTTTTAAGCTGTGCTGCCAGATAGTACCAGTATATATTAGGCACAGCCAGCCTCAGCCCCCACCCCATGCCTTACCCTTATAAAGTATAGCCCGCACCATTCTGGGCAGCCTCTTCCGCCATATTTAGTGGAAATGTTTACGTTGCAGATCCTCAAGAGCCCTCTTGGGAACGTCCACAAGAAGGGTTTTTAAAAATATAAAATTCTGGGCAAGGTAACCATCTTTACACATGATGTCCTACCCAACCATGGCAGCAATAGTTTGGACCATTTCTTCAACTCATCTGATAGTGAATGCCAAAGAGGCAGATAATTAATATCATAGCTTTTCTTCCAATCTCATCCTATACGGACCCCCAGATACTTAATGGAATATGTGGCCCACTTAAAGGGAAATGCACCCCGGAGTGCCCTCTCTTCCCCTCATGGCAGGTTAAGAGCCAGCGCCTCTGTCTTGTCCAGGTTTACCTTGAAACTTGACATCATACCAAATGCCCCAAGTTCATCCTGAAGGTGAAGGAGCGACCTCCCCGGGTCCTCCAGCAGCAACAACACATTATCCACAAATAACACGATCTTATATTGACTTTCCCTTACCAGAATTCCTTGAATATTCTCCCTCCCACTTACATGCTCCGCGAAAGGTTCCACATAGCAAACAATAAGGATGACAGAGGGCAGCCCTGATGGGTCTCCCTTCCTAGTTCAGAAAATCCAAATATCCTCCATTCACTGCTCCCTTAGGGGTGCCACATAACTTCTTTAACCATGTTATAAACATGTTACCTACCCTGAACTTTATCAGAGTTTCCTCACAAAAAAGTCCAGTGCACCCAGTCAAAGGTCTTTTGGGCATTTACCACCAAAGCCATAGCCAAAATATTCTTCTGAGCCACCCAAATCAGTTTCATAACCCATTTGCTATTATTGGCTGCCTGTCTACCAACTATAAACCCTGTCTGATACACTTCGATAATCAGTGGCATATGTACCCCAAATTGCAAAGCCAAATTTTTTGTTAGAATTTTTATATCTACTGTATATTCAACATCTATATCGGCCTGTAACAAGCACAGAGGGCCACATCTTTGCCTGGCTTTGGTATAACACTGATCCCTGCCAGATTCATAGAGGCTGGCAGGTCTTCCCCCTCCACTAACATGTTAAATAGCTCCACCAATACTGGAGCCACTTGCCCACTAAATGTTTTATAAAAGCGGGCAGTCAACCAATCCAGCCCTGGTGCTTTATCATTGTGCATGCTCTGTATTACCTTTTGGACTTCCCCTAATGCAATCAGCCCCTCCAGCCCATCCTGAGCTCCAGCACCTCACCTAGCCCTGTGCGAGTGGTGCAGCCTCATAGGCCGTAAAAGATTAGGGGCGCATTTTGGTTTGCTGGCCTTGGCTCCCCCCCCCCCCCCACACGCTGCCTGCCATTGCCCTGCTGCTGCTACTTTTTGTGTTTTCTTGTTGGCAGTCGCGTCAGCAGCAGCGGAACAGACCTGACTTCATATTTTTAAAAAACACGTGGGTCTTTCCGACTCCGCGTTTACACGCAGGTCTGGTCCCTCCCTCCCTCCTTCCTCTGATGTAGGTCACGTCAGAGGAGGGAGGGACCAGACCAGCCATTGAAGTGTGGAGTTGCAAAGATCTGCGTTTGAATGGCTGGTCTGGTCCCTCCCTCCTCTGATGTAAACCTATGTCAGAGGAGGGAAGGATTAGATCTGTGTGCAAGCGCAGAGTCAAAAGACCCGCGTATTGGGTTTTTTAAAAATTTAAGGTCAAATCTGCTCCGCTGCTGCTGGCAGCACCACCAATGAGAAAACACAAAACGTGGTGGTGGCAGGGCAAGGACAGGCAGCCGACTGGACATGGAGATGTGGGTAAGAAAGGGAAATTGGGCTGGGGGGGGGCGCCAGATGTGCAAGTCACACAGGGCTTAATTATGGCTTCGTACGGCCCTGCCAAGCTCCTTTTGAGAGCACCGGTAGCTCCGCCTCTCCTAAATAATCCCCCCATTCTGCACCTGGTCATCCCACTGGTACAGCTGCTGGTAAAGTAGCCTAAATTCATCTTGGATACCCTCATCCCGAAATTTTGATCACCGCCGTTTGAGCTTGCTGGGTCTTTCAACAATGGGCCAAGAGCTTCCCGAGTTTATCACCCAGTTCAAAATAGCACTGTTGCGAGCATTGTACTTGAAAATTCAAGTCTTCCAAGTAATCCATTGGATGAGCATTGTGGAATCTGTGAGTCTTTCTGGGAACCTGTCAGGTACTTGTGATCTGGATTGGCCACTGTTGGAAACAGAATACTGGGCTTGATGGACCTTTATCTGACCCAGTATGGCGTTTCTTATGGGCCTGATTTTGATTTAGGAAGCTATGCGCCACATTAGCGCATAGCCTGCCAATTGACCCCCTTAACCCAGATTTTCACTTCTGCAGCAACGGAAGTGAAAATCCGGCTTATACTGGATGCGCCGGCAGCCGCTGAGGTTAAGCGGGTAGCAGTGATTTTCAATGCTACCCGCTAAGGCCCTGCACCTTAAAGACAGGCGACGAAAAATCTATCCTATCTTTAAGGCGCAGAGGGCTAAGCAGGTAGCATCGAAAATTGCTGCTACCCACTTAGCTCTGTCCTCTGCCCCTGCTCTGCCCTGGAACGCCCCCCAACATGCCCCGATGCTAACCGCATAGCATGTGGGTGCGTTAGGGACTTATCCGGGATTTTCAAAAGGCACCACCCTTGTAGGTGCCTTTCAAAAATCCTGGATAAGGCATTTACACGGGTAACTAGGGCCGTTAGCCATGTAAATGCCTTCGAAAATGCCGCCCTATGTTCTTATGTCCTGCAGAATCTGCTTGCCCCTTACAATTGAAAGCATAATATTGATGCACCATACCCACTGGCAGGAACATGGGTAGAGGATTTCCACACAGCTTAGAGGGAGCATAGTATGGGAATGGCCATGAGCTGCGAGAAACAAAATAAATGAAGGCAGAGGACTGTAAAGCCCATCCAAACTGTTCACATTCATTCCTGATGCACATTTTACCTTCACTTCTCTGCATGCAGGGATCATCTGTACTTATCCCATGCTGTCTTGAACATGCTTATTGCTTCTGTCTCCACCACCTCCCTTGGCAGGACATTCCATGAATCCACCACTCCTTCTGTTAAGAAACATTTTCTGATGTTGCTCCTGGGAGCTTCAAGCCATGATTTCTTGCTCTAGAGGGCAAGGGTTCTCAATCCAGACTTCGCGACACACATGGCCGGTCAGGTTTTCAGGACAACTATAATGAATATGCATGAGAGAGATTTACATACAGTGGAGACAGTGCATGCAGATCTTGCTCATGCATATTCATTATGGTTTTCCTAAAAACCTGACTGGCTAAGTGTCTCCCTGTATCTTTGACTCTAAAGGCAAGGAGTAAATGTTTAGAATAGGGATTCTCAACCCAGTCCTCATGACACACCGAGCAAGTCAGGTTTTCAGGATACTCACAATGAATATGCATGAGAGGGATTTACATGCCCTGCCTGCATTGTATGCCGTTCCCTCATCTTGGCTGGCTATGTGTGTCCTGAGGGCTAGATTGAGAGCCTTGGGTTAGAACAGTGATCTATGAACAAGAAAAGCCAGATTCAAACCCCCCAGTACTCTGTACAGTTGGTGTAAGGGTCCTAGGCACCCTAGATAAAACTTCCATCTTGTGCCCTCCTCAATTAACTTTCAACCCCCTCCCTGAGATTGTGGTAAACTTCTAAATATTGAACATACATTTGTGTGTGTGTATGTGTTTGTATTCACATACATACTGTATAATGAAGTCAGTTTCCAAAAGCCATTTACTCAATTACATGAGCTATTTGAAAATTACCCACCCTCCCTGAGGGTAAAGGTATGTGCTGCTGGATCTTGGAGTTTGTGTTGGCTTTTGGGAACTAGTATTCTGTGGCTGCAGTTGTTTTTTGCTACTCTTCAGAAGCTGTTGCCCTAGGTGACCACCTAGTTTACCTAATGATTAAGCCAGTGGACTCTTTGCGATCTTGGGCAGTCATTTAACCCACTGGTAAAAACCTATATCGCAAGTTTTCCAGAAACAGGTAAATATCTCCTGTTCCTCAGTGTAACTTGCCTTTATCTATTGCTAAAAAAGAAGACATGAGCTAAATCAAAATTCCCTTTCTATTTCTATGCATTATTTATACCTTCATGGCTAGTGCCACCATTAGGTGTATCAGGCAGTCGCCTAGAGAGCCAGTGCTCCGGGGATGCCCATTGCCGCCACTGCCAACCCCAAACTGCAACACAGTGCTTTTCTGCACACATTGGATCGCAGTTTCTTTTGCCTTCTATCTCCTGCTTTGGCCTCCCTCCGTTTTGCATCAGTGGTAGGGCCATGGGGGCGGCAGGATGGAGGGCCTGCCTAGGGCACCTCTAGTTCTTGCACCAGCACTAACCTTCAAGGTATTTAAATATCTCTGTCAAAACCTTGGCTGTGTACATTTTATTGCTGTATAGTTACTAGTTCAGACCAAAAACCTCAGTTACAACATTTATTCAGGTGAAAAATACTTAACAATATTAGGTTTTGTTTAGATGCTAAGCTGAGAGACCTTGTCTACTCTAGTAGAAATTTTTAAAAAACTGTATTGCTTAAAAATTGAATTCACTAATGTGCACGCTGAGGAATCAGTCACTGGGCCCGTCATCTCCTGTGAAAGATATTAGCGAAAATCCATTAAAAACATGCTAGAACATGAACACAGACCAGTATGATTCAATTTTAAAGCAGTTGATTGAACTAATTAACAAATCATTACCACCTCTAGTAAAGATTTCATTGCTATGGAAACATCTAGTGACACTCCTCTACTTAATTCAAGGGAGCTAGGTGGAATTGAATTGCCTTGTATTCAATTTACAAGCTATCTTATCTTTATCTCTGGAATCTCTCCATTCACCTTACAGGTTCACTTGAACACAGAGACTGCAAGAAAGACTCATTGAATGTCACATTATCGGCTCACAAGACAGCTCTAACCTCAGCAAAATCTGATTTCCAAGAATCCGGGTTTCAGTGGATATGCAGGTGAGGAGGTGACTGCTTTAGTTGAGGAAAAGAGTAATAACATAGTAAAATTTCCGGAAAAGAGGGAAGAAACTTTCATAACACTCTTTTCTCATTAAAGAGAAAACAAAGAGAGAATCCAAAAACAGATAATAAAGCACACATTGATAATGCTCATTTCTTGGTGTTAAAATTCAGATTTTATTTTGGAGAATTACAGCCCAATAAAGCATTCAACTCATATGTCTTTTTACTTTGTCCTCTATGATGTACATATCTGTGCATTTCTTTCTTTCCGTCTCTGATAGAAGGAGTAATTTACTACTGTAGTTAGAACTCTGGACCAGGGCCAGCTGAACCATCAGGCAAACTTGGCAGTTGCCTAGGGTGGCAGAGAACATCTGCAACCAAAACAAAACAATATTTCTTCTTGACTGCCTCAAAAACTCAACGAAACATTAGTGCATATTTTTACTGACAGGGAGGATGGACAAATTTTAAATTGCCCATTACCATGGGTAAGTCAAGGATAAGTAGCCATTTACCTGTGGGTATATATGTATGTATAAGTATACACACATGACCTGGGTGACACTAAGCATTTCCGCCCTCTGTTATTCTGGACTGGGGAAATTCAGAAGTGGCTTTGCCCTGGATGCAGCATAAGAATCATGACAGGTACTTTTCCAAGAGAGCCATTAGGGAGGCAAATCAAGAAGAGAGTTTGGAAGGTAACTTTTTTGGGACTATGAAAGCTATCACTGTTGGAGGGAAAGCATCTTTCTGAAAGCCCTCAGCAAGTATCCTGTCAACCTTACCCAGTGGCATATTCAAGGAATAGATACCCTGTCATTCCTTAAGTTGAAGATGGTGTGAAATTTTGGTGGAGCCTCGCGTCAGGAAGCTGTCCTCTCATTTAGAATTGGCTCTCAGCCCCAGAGAAACATAGCCTTAGGTATAGCAGGAAGACGGCCATCCTAAGAGGTTCATTTCTACCGAATTGGCCTATCTGCAGACATAGCTTGTGCCAGTGAGGTCTCCATGTCTGCACTGGGCTCCTTTACATTTATTTATTTATTCTATTTATTTGATTTTATAAACCGCACTATTTCAAAATCAGCGCGGTTTACAGAGGACAAGTATCAACGCTTTACATAGAACAGGTGTCACAAAATGAATAATAGCATCAGGTATTACACTATAAACAAGAAACATTTTACATTAAACAGGGGTGTCATGGGTAGAAATGAGGCGAATTATCTACAGGTTTGTTAGTGGACCGTGAGAAGTAGGTAGGTCTGAGCTATGGCTAGCAGGCGTGATCCATAGTGTAGCTATTGTATATGGTCATAATACATTTGGAAAAGATGTGTCTTTATCGCTTTCCTGAAGGTTGACATTTCAGAAATGGAGTGTATTGGGGCAGCGAGAGAGTTCCCGAGAGTTGGTGCATATAATGAGAAAGCTTGGCTCTTAGCAGCTTGGGAGCTCTCTTATTGTTGATGGAATGGTGAGTGTGTTTTTCATGTTTGTTCTCCTCATTCTGTTGCTCGGTGTCCAATGTATGATTTCTTCCAGGGAGATTGTGGAGAGGTTATGCAGAATTTTAAATGTCATCGAAAAGGCTTTGTACTTTAGGCAGCTAGCTATTCAGAGCCAATGCAATTGTCTTAGGATGGGTGTCACATGTTCAGATCTAGAGGCTCCATCCAGGGTTCAGGCTGCAGCATTCATGGCCATTTACAAAGGATGAAGTGCGCAGCCAGGCAGGCCGTGGAGAATAATATTTGCATAATCAAAGTGTGGAAAGATAAGTGCAGGGAATATGGTGTGGAAATTGGCAGCCTCTAGCAGTGAACGTAGGTGACGGAGGGTCCTTATTTTGTGGTATACTGCCTTGGTAATATTATATCTCCAGGAACAAGCAGGAATGAGTCTTCACATATGGGTACGTCGGTACCGACGGAGCCTGCGCGGGAACGCTCCCCAGCATCCAAAATGAAAGCTTTTGGGAGCATCCCACATGCATGCGCGCTGCCTTCCCGCCCATTCACTTCCCTCTCATCAGTTTTCCGTTTTCCGCAGAGCCGGCAGGACGTATTCCTGTCACCGCAGAAAATTCTTCTTTTTATTCTTAGTTTTTTGTGGTCACGTCTGCCTTCCCTCGACGCTACCGGTACCACCGGTACTTTTCTCTTTCTTTTTTCTAAAGAATTTCTTCTCTTCTTCAGAAATTTTTCCTGTTTAGTGTCTGACGGTTTCTAGGCCACTAGGCCTCTATCCTTCCATTATGGAAAAGCCAGCCACTACCCTTAAGAAATGCTCAAAGTGTGGCGGTACAGATATATTTTCAGACACCCATACTTGGTGTCTAAAATGTTTAGGTCCTGACCATTGCCCACTGGAGTGTCTTTCCTGCTGGAGCTCAAACAGAAGAAGTCTTCAGAATCTAGCACAACTCGATACCCGGTTCACATCGCACTCGATGCTACCAGCTAGAATATCTCCACAGGATCAGATAACCAAACAAAAGTCTGTAAAGACTAGCCAGTCCTCGAGTGGTAGATCTCCTTCTCAGTATCGAGATGGCTCTGGCCTTGCCCTCGAGGACATTTTGGCAATAAAGCCCCGGCGGGAGTCTTCGGGCTCCAAAGCATTAACGTGGCTTCAGGTTGTTTCCGGGGTTCTTACCTCGATGAACATACCTGGGCCATGCTTGGTGGTTGTGGCTGCTTCGAGCGGTACCGACACCCCGGCATCGGCTATGGTGATGGATGAAACACTCCTCACAGATGAACGCAGTCTAGCGCTCTCGGCTACTTCGGTACCGCTAGAGTTGCTGCAGACCGTTCCTCGAGTATCGGTATTGGCTTCGGTACCGGTACCGGTATCGACATGGGCATCGGTGTCGGTACCATCCATGCTTGCTTCGACAGACTCGCTTCCTTCGATGCCGAGCCTGGAATCGATCTCTAGCATGGATGATTCGGTACCGACTCGTCTCGGTACCGACCTTGGGCAGTACCGAAGACATCGCTTTAAGGAAAATCCGATGCTTCATCCTTTCAAGTCTTCCGATCTCGATGACTGGGATGAATCCATCAGTACCAAGGCTGAATTTTCAACAAGTCTAGCCATTTTAGAGGGTCCTCCTCAGGGGAGATTTCTTTTCAAGCTTTTCTGCTTGATATGGCAAAGATACTTGCCATTTCTATACCTGGTAAAGAATCCTTGCCAGGGGATTCAGAGACCCTGCAATCCCCCTGGATTCCAAAGGAGGTCATCATGCTTCCTTTGCATCAGATCTTACAAGATCTACTTTTAAAGATGTGGGAAACTCCTTTAACGGTATCCCCACATTCTAAGACACTTGACTCTATGTACAAGGTGCCACCTTCTCCAGGTTTTCAAAAGACTCAACTTCCTCATCATTCTATTGTTGTAGAATCAGCAATGAGGCGTATTAAGAGTGCAAAGAAGCACTCTTCTTATCCGCCAGGTCGTGAGTCTAGAACTTTAGATGCCTTTGGATGTTGATGCTTCCAGGCATCCATGCTTTCAGCAACAATTATCTCATATATTTTCTATATGGGATTATCTCTTGAAGAGGTCACAAAGAACTTAAAGCTTTTGAACCCTTTTCTTCAAGAGCATAAAGGAGCAGACTTTTTCATATTAGTCAGTCATGCTCAAAATGTCTCTAAATTTCTTAATTGTGCTTCCCTGGACTGTTTTGAGTCTATTAGCAAAACTTCTGCTATAGCCATAGGAGCATGACGCATGGCCTGGCTCCAAGCTTCAGACTTGGACAAATGGGTACAAGAAAAGCTGGGAAATACTCCTTGTACTGGTGAAAATCTCTTTAACAAGGATGCTTTATTTCAAGCTAATCCGTTAAACACTGATATTGTTGCTTTCAGAGGATTGTCAAAACTTTCCTCTACCCCAGCTAGTAAAAAATCTCCTAACAAACTTTATTCCCCTAAGGGGAAAAAAAGTTTTATTCATCTTCTACCCATCATGCAGATGTTTCCAAAGAAGGGCAACATCATACCAGGCTAAGAAAACCAAAGCCTCAACTGGCTCAGCAAACTCAGCAGTCGCAGGGTTTCTGATATTTTATTTCATCAAATCTTTTTTCCTGTTGAGCTTCAGAACCGCTACTTCTTAACTACAAAAGCATTTACAGTTCTTCTCATCCTTATTGAGAGGTCAGTGATACACTGCCTCAATCCTCCACGTTAGGCATGAATCTCTTGCTAAGAGCAATCCATTCTTTCAGCTCTAAGGGCTATTGAGAATAATCATGCCCTACAAGTAACAGGTTTCTCCTCTCCTTTTAAAGTAAACAGAGGAGTTACAACTACTTACAAGGTATGCTATGCCCTTCACCTTGACAGTTGTCCTGTACAAGGATATCTCATACTTTTGACTGCAGGAGAGCTTTACCTTTTTCAGGTACTTACCAAATTGTAAGTCTTCCCAACTCTGTATTACTTTCTATCCCTCTTAGTTGAGACTTTCACTCTAAGGGGTATGTTTACTAAACTGCGTTAGTGTGATTCAGGTTAGGAGCCGCGTTAGTGGAAGAAATGCCAAAAAAGGACATGGGCGGTACATCGTTACCGATAACGCGCGTTATAAGGCACCACGCAGCAACAATCGTTACAGGGCGCGTTACTGCGCGTTAAGCTTAAGAAGGCGCGCAGACACCCAAATACAGAAACAGAGCTGTAGCACAATGGTTACTACACAGACTGATGGTACAAGGGTCATGGGTTTGATTCCCCAGTGTGCCTAATGAATAAGGCTGGCTGAGACGTCATGTGTAAGTATTGGGCTGTGAGGAAGTTTAGTTGTACTTTAATACTGCTGCCAGCAAACACACCCTCACAGTGGCGTAACCTAAGGTGCCACATAAGGCACCCTAGAAGGCACTCCATAGGGCACATTATAAAGTGCGCTGTCTGCCAAGGCACCCTATAATGTCCCCTATAGGACACCATATAAGGCACCTTATAAGGCGCTTTATAGTGCGCCCTATAGGGCGCCTTATGAGCCACCCTAAGGTGACAGTACCCTGAGGGTGTTTCTGCTGGCAGCACTAATATACAATAGAAATAGACAATGCCTAAGACAGCCCTATCGATGAACCCCATTGTGGGTTTTGAGCCCATGACCTCTGGCTCCACGGGCAGTGAAGTAACCAATGGGCTAGAGCTGCTAACAAACACCTGGCTGGCTACAGGAGGACTGCATGGCACCACACCCACATTCTGCTGTGGTTACCAGGATAGGGTCAACCCATCCATACCCAGGATGCACAGCACATGTATATCAGCAGTCTACAGATGATCACAAGATGGGGTATGCACCCCACAGCACCTCAGCCTGGTAGGGGGTGCCAACGGTGTGTGTTAGTGGCACAGAGTAGCTACAGACCGTCACAGTGTGCGGGTCCTGTGCTCACCCTGAGGGAGAGGTATGGTGCCCAGCACCATTCTCACAGCACCTGGCTTTGCTGAAATAGGCTATGCTGCAGGTCCCCATCAGTGCCAATGTGTGATAGGTAGTCCTTGCAAACACCCCTAGGATATGCCTGTGCTCATCTGTATGTCACATCTAGCCCTTGTGGACTATGATGCACCCAGAAAAGTGCATACCCTGTGTGGGTGCCATGGTCACATGATGTAAGTGAAGGGGGGTGTTGGGACCCACAGGGAGATTACATACCACCACCCAACGCACCCTCTGGGGCTCAGGGTGGGGGACAGGATCTCCCGCCAACAGATCCACTTTCTACCCCCCTGCAATGGTGGCAGTAGAGGGGACCATCACCCCAGTCCTGCTAGGGATCAAACACCCTACAGGGCAGGCAATGCAGAGCTGTACACATCCATAAAGCAATAGCAGACGGAAGGCCTGGAAATGCACAGCTGCCCCCCCCCCCCCCATCTGACATTCTCCAGCAGCAAGCCTCCAGCCGCTGCATCCTGCAAGGTGTTCCAGCAACACACATACTAGCTGCAAACAGTCTGCTAGCTAGTCCATAATGCATGGTCCTGGAGGAGATGCGTATACCCAAAACTGGGAGGTCAGCATACACACCAAACAGATAAGTCAGTGATCGGGCCCCAAAAGAGAACCCATAAATATCACATGAGAGAAATACTATACAGCACTATGGGGGAACCTAGCCATGCTGTGGTCACTGCTCAGTCAGGGTGAGAGTGACCTCCCAGCAGGACATGCTGTGGCCACTCTGTCCGTGCAGGTGGTACCGGGCACTACGATGTCCGAGCCATTGCCCTATGCCCTGTGCAGATGCGGCCAGGCCAGGCCACCCTATCCAGGCTATTCCCACGGTACCTTGCTCCTCATTATGCACATTGGCAGGCCAATACTGGCAACAGTGCTAGCAGTGTGGGCTGTGGAGGGTGTTGGCAGCCACCACACACTGGATAGACAGACACACATTCCCCACACCTATGCCAGCATTGTGCAACTATAGAGGTGTTGGGCAGCCCAGGCCACCACACCAATCCTGGGCACAGTGCAGGCATGGCTATGGTACGTAATACTGTAGGAGTCACTCCCCAGGTTGGTAAACACTGTCAGACACAAGACCTGTAGCACACTCCACAGACATCAGAAAGGTTGCTTTGATGCAGCTCACTCAGAAAATTGTACTTAACCTAGGAATTGCTATCTGCCAGTAATCATAGCAACCTTTTGATAGATGTGTACCATATTCCCAGGTATAGGGTGGCATTACTAAGGTATGCAAGTGCTAGTATTGGGAGAAGCACGCAGAGCCCAAAGTCCTGCCTCTCCAGGAGGCTTTGGATAATGGGGCCTGTGGGTGCGGGTGTGTCTGCCCCTGTTGGCTGCTGCTTTACGGCAGAGGTTCCCAACTCCAGTCCTGCGGTGCCAAACACTGTTCGGGTTTTCATGCTGTCCCTCATGAATATGTATGAGATACATCTGCATACCATGGGGGTGGCGCATAGAAATGCAGCACAGGCATCTTTATCAGAGGCAGCATGGAACCGGAATGGTGTTTGGCCCTCCAGGACTGCATTTGGGAGACTTTGCTCTAGGTAATGTGCATGTTTATGGTGTCCGTGCTCTATAGGGTAAAATGTAGGTGTCTTGGGCATGTTTACGTCATCTGCAATAAAGGTGCTGTCTGTATTAGCACGTAGTAGTAGTGGTTAAAATATGGGGACTGGGTTGGCAGGAACCACAGCTGGGACTTGAACCTGTGACCCTCTGCTTCTGAATACACTGGTTTTGTACACTGCACCACCTTGTTGTCACAGAGTCAGTACATTCCTTGGTGATACTATGACTGTTCATCAGACAGGGCCCGTCTGTTGCAGTACACAGCACCCACCTACACAGGGCTAGGCCACGGTCTGCTCTGGGCAGCTGCCACTGCCCCCTCCACCACCAGTATCCCTCAGCCACCATGCTGACATGCCCTTCTGCTGGTGGTGCTGGTGGTGCGCAGTCTCAGGCCATCCAGTGTGCAGGTAGGCAGCTGCTTATGGTGCGTGTTCTGGGGTAGGGGTGCCTGCATAGACGTCCACGCTCCCCCCAGCCACGCTTGCCAATGTTCTGTGCCCTTGGGGGTAGCTGTTGGGTACTATCCCCTGTGACACTGTGGGAAACACAGTCGTGCCCATGTTGGGCCTTCAGCAGTTGCTGTCTGGCTGCTCTGCTGTTTCAGCATTCGTATGGGCCAGCTATGCATCACCCTAGTCCGCACTGTGGCCCAGCTGCACCACAGCATGTGCCGCCTGCGGCCCTCTGTATCCCCTTTTCCGGCATCTGTCCAGGTGCCGTTCCGACATGCCCGCCCTGATGTTGCGGGACATGTGCACACCATAGGAACCCTGTCCGATGGAGTGGAAAACCCTGAGCAGCGCTATTTCACTGTGGGCTCATTCACCTTGTATGGGGACGGAGCGTAGACCCTTCCACGATTTATATCTTTTTTATGGAGCTTTCTTGGGGGGGGTTGATGTTTCTCATTAATACCACTATTGGCCAGCTTGGTTATGGTTTTTTTCCAGTTTGTTGAGGTCATTTTCAGTGTTTATGTGCCCTTTTGTTCTGTGCACATGTATCACACTTATCACTTTTTTTAGGTGTCCCTGCCTAGGCTGTACATTGCTGACACTGAAATGGTTTCTCTCCCCTGTAATGTGCATTTAACGGCAGGTTTTCATTCGCGTTGGGATTTAGCTCTTCAGATCAGCGCGTTAGTGTGAAGGGAGCCTCTCCCTGCCCACTCTCCGCCCACTGACCCCTTCTCTCCGCCCTCTCTCCACCTTCTGCGGTGTTAACGTTACATTACGTGCGCTATTTACCGTCACTGCAGTTTAGTAAACATACCCCTAAGAGTGATACTATTTGACTGGAGGGCTTACCTTTTAAGCCATAGGATTGTCCTCAATACCTACTCCAGTAAGTGATTTCCATACAGAGTTTCCCCTCTGAAATCTTTTCAAATATTTCTTTTAAGGCAGCTTATCAGACCATAATTGAGAGTTTATCACTTCTAATTATGTCTGTCGGTCCTTTTCCAATCTATAGGACCTAACCTCTTCTGCTGCCTTAACACATAATTCCAAGAGAGGTTCCAAAACCTACTTAGACAATTTATCATTGCAGGCAACCAGCCTGTCTGCTATTCTTAGCCATCTTCAATTCTTTGGCTCCCACAGAATAGATTAGGTTGCACACTGGTAATTAAACAACCAGATCTCACCTGGGCAACCTACAACATGCTCTCTGCAATTCTACAAAAAGCTCTGCAACTATGGGCCTTTGCCAGAGAGCGTCAGAGCCATTCCTGGTGGGTAACTTCCAGATGGTTAAAAGGCTTGCCCAGTCATGCTCCCACATGACCGTTTTTTTTCCTACTTTTACCATCTTCCTTAAAATTTCCTTTTAGGGAAAATGGACCAGGGCTTAGATCACGTGAAAGCATAAAGAATTGCTTAATTCCCTGAGTTGTTCCACATCTCCAGTGGAACTCTTCCAACAGGGATGCATTTCTTTTCACTGCAGTCAGTCCTTGTCTAGTGTATTCGTTCTAATTACCAGTACTTCATTGGAGCTTATGCTGAACAAAGAACGCATTATACTCATATTGCCCTCATAGACGGGCAAATATGGTATTCCCTTTTATTGCGTCTTTTTCTCCACACTGAAGTTAAAGAAGGATCCAGACTTGTTGTCTTAAGTCTGGGTGCACCCATATGTGAAGACTTATTCCTGCTGTTCCCAGAGATCATCTGTTACAGGTAAGTAACTGTGCTTTATGTGCGTTTCCATACCTGAGTATGGAAACACACATAAATAATATTACACACATATACATACACAAATAATTTTACATACATACACATAAAATAATTTACACACACACACACACACACACACACACATATATACATCTATGATGTCAAATTTCAGCAGGACTTCTGGAGAGTGGGATGTTTAAACAAAAGCTCTTAGCTGTCTAGGATAGGTGCCGAATGTCTGAGTTCTTTTTAATGTTTCTGTCTTCTACTCTGTCCTATCTTATAAATGGCGTTCTTTTCTTGTTTCCTTAAATGAAGTAATATTGTAAACCGCTCTAATACCTTTGGGTCTGAGCGGTATATCAAATTCAATAAACATAAACATAAACATTGACCATATACAGTATACACATATACACATATATTCCTTGGGTCATTATTAAATTTGAATTCCCATGAAACAACTCAGCATGGACTGGGCTTAATTTTTCCAAATTCTCTGGTGAGAAGGGAACATAGGAGACCAGTTTATCGCCGGGTGAAGGCCCTGAGAGAGATTTCTCCTTGCTGACCCTCATGAACCATCATCTTATTGTTTATGTAATCCCACAATATATATATGGTCAAATTTCAGCAGAAATCTTATTTATAAATTTAATCATTCAAATTTTTCATCCACGTTATCCAAAAGGTCTCAGTGGAAAACAAAAGTATGCACACTGTCAAATAATGACAAACAATAGGCACAACAGACAAGATACAAGTTAAAATCAATAACAGTACATAAGATAACATAAAATGAAAACATGTAATAAAGGAAGAACATAAGAAATGTCATACTGGATCAGACCAAGGTCCATCAAGCTTGGTATCATGTTTGCAACAATGGCCAATCCAGGTCACAAGTACCTAGCACGTTCCCAAAAAGGTACACAGGTTCCACAATGCTTGTCCTGGGATAAGCAGTGGATTTCCCAGGTCCTTCAGGAACTTGTCCAAACCTTTTTTAAACCCAGCTACACTAAGCTTTTATTACATCCTCTGATAATAAATTCAAAAGTTTGATTACGCGTTGAATGAAAAAAATATTTTCTCTTGTTTGAAACATAGAAACATGATGGCAGAAAAAGACCATATGGCCTGTCTAGTCTGCCCTTCCATATCAACTACAATAGTCCCCTTTTACTTTTATAGATCCTCTGTGTTTGTCCTATGCATTTTTGTATTCAGATACTATCCTCATGTCCACCACCTCCGCTGGGAGATTATGCCATGCATCTACCATTCTTTCCGTAATGAAATATTTCCACATATTACTCCTGAACGTACCCCCTTTCACTCTCATCCTATGTCCCCTCATAGCAGAGCTTGCCTTCAATTGAAAGAGACCCTCCTGTGCATTTATGCCACGGAGGTATTTAAATGTCTCTATCATATCATCCCTATCCCGCCTTTCCTCTATAATAAGATCTTTAAGTCTGTCATATGCTTCATAATGAAGACCACTAACCATTTTAGTAGCCACTTTCTGCACCGACTCCAACCTGCTTATATCCTTTCAAAGGTGTAGTCTCCAGAACTGCACACAATACTCTAAATGAGGTTGCACTAGAGACTTATACAGAGGTTTTTAGGTTTTTTTAGTGCCATCAAGTCAGTGCTGACTCCTGACAACCAAGCTGCCTCTGGGTTTTCTTGGCAATGCAAGCATATTTCTGGCTTACACAGTCGCCGTTTCTACCTGTTTAGCTACTGTAAGATCATCAGACACAATCACACCCAGGTCCTGCTCTTCTTTTGTGGACAGAAATACCTCACCCCCTACATTGTACAGCAAATTTAGTTTTTTGCAGCCTGAATGCATAACCCTGTATTTTTTAGCATTAAATTTCAGCTGCCAAATTCTAGATCATTCTTCAAGCTTAGCTAGATCCCTCCTCATGTTATCCCTCCTTCCTGTTTGTCTACTCTATTGCAGATTTTGGTATCATCTGAAAACATGCTAACCTTACCCGACAGTCCTTCTGCAATATCACTAACAAAGATGTTAAACAGAGTCGGACCAAGGACAGATCCCTGCGGTACACCACTGGTAACCTTCTTCTCCCACTCAACCAATTTCTAACCCAAGTAGTAACTTTAGGGTCCATCCCTAGGGTGCTCAGTTTGTTTATAAGTCACCTGTGTGGAACGGTGTCAAAAGCTTTATGGAAATCTAAGTACACCAGATCTAGGGCTTTCCCTCAGTCCAACTCCCTGGTCACCCAGTCAAAGAAATCAATCAGATTTGTCTGACAAGACCTGCCTCTGGTGAATCCATGCTGCCTTGGATCCTGCAATCTACTGGACTCCAGAAACCTCACTATTCTCTCCATTATTAGACTTTCCAATAATTTAATAACAGAGGTTAGACTAACCGACCTGTAGTTCTCAGTGTCATCTTTACTTACACTTTTGTGTAAAGGAAGCACATGTGCATTTCTCCAGTCCTCGGGCAGCACTCCCAACTCCAAATTAGGCATTGAAAAGGTCAGACAGTGGAGCAGCTAGAACGTCCCTAAGTTCCCTCAGTATTCTTGGATGTATCCCATCCAGACCCATGGCTTCGTCTACATTTAGTTTAGCTAGTTCCTCATGAACACAGTTTTCTGAAAATCATTTGCGATCCCCATCTTTTCTTATTTATGGGTGTTTTCTGAGGTCCTGTTCCTGGCCCTTCATCTGTGAAAACAGAACAGAAATATTTGTTAAACAATTCTGCTTTATCCTCATCAGTTTCTGTATATTCCTCCCCTGCACCCTTGAGTCTGACAATACCACTATTGCCCTTCCTCTTGTCAGTAACATATCTGAAAAAGGTCTTATCCCCGCATTTTATTGCATTGGCTATTTCTTCTTATTTTTGTACCTTTGCTTTCCTGACTACTTTGCTAGCTTCTCTAAGTTTTTCGAAATATAGATGCCTATCTTCCTCTCTCTGTGATATTTTATTTATTTTTATTTATTTATTTGGTTTTATACCGCAATATTCAAGATCAGCACGGTTTACAAAACAACAACATCCAACTCTAATCCTATCCCTATACACCAATACAAGAATAGGAAACCCCACCAAAACCAACAGCAATACTCACAATATACATATCACAATAGACACACCCACCTTCTCTACGTACCTCTTGATACAATAAACACCAGAAGACCTAATCTAAGAATCATCTCACAGGATCTCGTGTGCTCTCATTAACGCACGTTCAGTCCGAAACAAGTGGCTGCTATCACTGACTTATTATCAAACCTTAACCTAGACATCCTTCTGATAACAGAAACATGGCTCTCAAACACTGACAATGTCATAATGAACCAACTTACTCCACCCAACTACTCCATTTACACCTGCAACAGGGAAAACAGAAAAGGAGGAGGAGTCTGCATAATAGCAAGATCCGATCTAAAGTACCGCATCGTCTCTACCAAGACCACAGACCATATAAATACACTATCGATCTCCAATAGTACTAACACCATAAACCTCATTTACAGAGCCCCAAATGCTCCAGCTGATGATCTCTCAATCATAATTGATCTTGTTACCAACCCCATTGAACTCAACAAACCTAACTGGCTCCTAGGAGATCTCAACCTTGCATCCACTCTGCCATCAGTATCAAACTCCTTCCTTGATGCCATGACCGACTTACACTACAGACAAATTGTAAAAGATCCAACTCATAAACAAGGAAATCTTCTTGATCTCATCTTCGCCCCATCATCATCCTGCGAACCGCCAAATCAACTTGATTCCTCTTCAACCCCCGTCCCCTGGTCCGACCATAATCTTTTAACATTCTCCATACCAGCTGAAGAGTTTCCAAGCAAAACACTGGATGTTTATCCACTCTCAAAATCAGCACATTTTAAACCATTCAACATTGACGCTATTACCTCTCAAACCATTCCAAAACTCTCTACAATACCTAACAATATTGATGAAACAGTAGCAAACTGGAACAGTGCCCTTGGACTATCAGCCCAGCCCACCGCCACAGTTAACCAAACCACTTCTACCTCCTCTTTCACCAAGAAACGGAACGCACCATGGTTCTCCTCCGAACTGCGAACCTCCTTACAGCAATTAAGGAAACTAGAGAAGAAATGGAGAACTCCCTGAACCATTGTGACCAATCCAACTACTTAACTCACTTGAAATCCCATCGTCAACTAACCTGGGATAAGAGGAAAGAATACCATGCAAGGCTCCTCAGTCGCTCCCTTAACAAACCTAGAGACCTCTTCCAACTGGTAAAATCCCTAACCAGTGAGCCTTCTCCACCACAACATGAATAAATTCTCATCCCCAACCCCTAAGGCAATTGAAGAACTCATAACCTCCATCAATGCCACCACTGCCCCCAACGATCCATGTCCAGTCCACTGGATCAAATCACTAAGAACAGAACTCAGCCCTTACATAGCTGCCATTGCTGATCAGTCACTTAGCACAGGGATATTCCCAACAGCCCTCAAACAGACCTCCATTCGTCCACTACTGAAAAACAATAAACTCGACCCAAAAAAAGAAGACTCCTACCGCCCAATATCAAGTATCCCTTTACTAGCCAAGATACTAGAAAAAGTCACTCTAAGGCAAATTCAACAACACATTGACTCTGAAGCTCCACTCGACCCAAATCAGCATGGCTTCAGAGAATCCCACGGAGTTGAAACCCTTCTAACTTCTCTAATGAACACGCTTATTACTACAACAGACAACATCAGAAATGGAGTTGCAATGATCTTCCTAGACATTGCAGCAGCTTTCGATTCTGTTGACCATGTTAAGCTGCTTAACCGACTACATGAAAAAGGGATTCAAGGAATTGCATGGAAGTGGTGCAAATCTTACCTTGAAGACCGCTGGCAGCAGGTCCGGACGGGTGACAATACATCTATGCCTTTCCAACAGAAGCAAGGTGTACCACAGGGTTCCTCTCGGCCCTGCTATTTAACATCTATATGCAGCCCATCTGTAACATCGCCCAGTCATTTGGAATATCTTGCCTCATCTACGCAGATGATGTGCTACTATTCACACCAGTCAACGTATTGAAACCTGACTATACCACACTAACTACCTGCTTCAATGCAATCTCAGACTGGCTGCTCTCACAAAACCTCCGAATTAACTTTAAAAAAACGGAAGTTTTGATTGTAACAAGGAACAAAGACTTCTTTCCCCCACCAACTCTAAGAACAAGAGATGCCGATTTACCACTCAAATCAACAATACGTTACCTAGGCATTATACTCGACCAGCAACTTGAGTTCAAAGAACATATAAAAAATACAGTTAAAGCCATCTATCACAAGATCAGAATTCTATGACACCTCAGACCAATGCTTGATCCACACGACTTCCGAACAACCTTCCAAGCGTTGGTCACCCCACACTTCGACTACGCAAATATTGTGTTACAGGGCCTACCCAAGAGTACGCTTAATCCACTACAATTGGCCATGAATACGGCTGCCAGAGTTCTACACGGAGCCCCAAGGAGTCATCATATCACTCCCATCCTATTTGAACTTCACTGGCTCCCGATATCATATAGGATTTTATACAAAGCCCTCCTCATTACCTTCAAGGCAGTTCACCAAATCTCATCATCTTCATTATCTGACCTCCTGCATCACCCACAAAGCTCCAGATCCCGACGCTCCGCAACAGAAAACACACTAATGATCCCAGAATACCTAGCAAAACTCAACCAGACAACTACCACAAGAGCATTCTCATCCTTCGCCCCTAGATGTTGGAACATGCTGCCACCCAACATCAGATCACAAAAAGACCTCTCACAATTTAGAAAAGCTCTAAAAACACCTCTTCCTACAACACTTCCCTCAGAGTATGAACTCCCCAAGCCATTCCCTCCCAACACGAACCAATGATCATGGTTAGTCAAGTAAACCCCTAACTTCATTTCTCACCCCATATCAAACCCTTTTAGATCCCCAAGCTTTAGAACCATAAACATATGATATTTTGCTGTAAATAGTTTGAATTCTTGTTATTTATTTAACCCCAGTTATCCATGTTCATTCCCTGTTATCTGTAAACTTAACATATGTTCATGCTTAAGTACAATTTGTTAAAATGTAAACCGCGCTGTTGATGAAGAATGCGGTATATAAAAACTGTTAAATAAATAAATAAACAACATAATACATGGAACAGTTTACATTAAACATAATACATGGAACAGTTTACATTGAGCAGGTGAATAAGATATAATACAATTAACTTATTTACATTGAGAGATCTAAAGATCATTCATAGTAGCGTTTAACAATGGGGAACTATTACGGTCTGAAATGATCTTAAGTATGATATTGATGGATAAACTTTAAGTTACATGGTCAAAGGCAATCTTGTATTTCATGAAGGTTTCCCTCTTTTTCTCCACCATTTCAGCTATTTCTTTTAAGAACTAGAGAGGCCTCCTTTTCCTTTTACATGTATTACCTTTCTAACAAAAAGGTTTGTTGCCCTTAAAATATTATTTTTCAGTTTTGCCCATTGTCTTTCTACATCCTCCAGCTGTTCCCATCCCACTAATTACTCTCTGAGGTATTGTCCCATCTTGGCAAAGTTAATTTCCTAAAGTCTAAGACCCTCACTTTTGAATGGATTTTATCAGCCATAGTCCTTTATCTTTATTTGTTTCTTTATATACCGCCCACACCATGGGTACCAGAGCGGTTTACAATAGGCAAAAACCGGGACTAAATCAGAGTTGCTGCAGGAAAAAGAGGGATAGAAGAAACAGAACTCCATTGGTATGATAGGAAAGGGACAGAATCAAAGGTAAAGAGAAAGCACAAAGTAGGCTGAAAAAAGGGACAGACAGACAGACCGGGGCAGACAAGACACAATGACGGGCTTAAGGAGGGGCCATGGGGATGGAAGGAGGGGGTGGGAGGTCATAGGCCGCACAGAAGAAGTGAGATTTTAATCCGGTTTTGAATTTGGTAAATGATGACTCAAGGCGGAGAGGGAATGAGTTCCAGAGCCTGGGGCCAAGGAAGAAGAAGGCAGACGAACGTGTAGATTCAAGACGGGCAGAAGCGGGAGAAGGGAGAAACATGTGGTTGGCATGGATAGAAAGGAGGGAACGCTGGGGGACATGAAGACGAACTAGGTCAGAGAGCTAGTGGGGGACACCGGTGTGTAAGGCCCTATGAACAAAGGTGAGGACTTTGAACTGGATCCGATAGGGAATGGGAAGCCAGTGGAGACCAATGAGAAGGGGAGTGACGTGGTCGTAACGGGAAGCATGCGTGATAAGCCGAGCCGCGGTGTTTTGAATGAGCTGTAACCTTTGTACTAGATATTGGGGGAGTCCGGCAAAACAGACATTACAGTAGTCTAGGCGAGATCTGGTGATCACTGGATGCGAGATGATCTCCCGCTAACATCAGAAACACTTTCCCCATTGGTAAGCACTAAGTCCAGTATGGCCCCATCACATGTAGGTTCTGTTACCAATTGCCTGAATAGTTCTCCCTGTAGAGAATCCAGGATCTCTTCACCTCTAGATGACACCTCAGCACGGATGTGCCAATCCACATCCGGCATATTGAAATCACCTATCAGTAGTACTTCATGGCAATACTGTGTGTCTTCTATTAAATCTTCATCCACTTCTACTCCCCGTGAGGGAGATCTGTATATAACTCCAGTGCAAATTAATTTCCCTTTCCCTCTTTCTAGTTTAACCTACAGTGCCTCCTCTTCCTTTTAAGCCTTGCAATTCTATGGCTTTAATATTATTTTTTACATATAGTTCTGCTCCACCTCCCCTTCTTCCTACCCTGTCCTTCCTGAATAAAGTATAGCCTGGTATAATTACATCCCAGTCATGCTTGTCCATGAACCATGTCTCCATAACCACCACTAAATACAAGTCAGCCTTTTTCATTAAAGCTTCAACATCTGGGATCTTATTTCCCATGCTACCGGCATTTATACACACTACTTTCCAGATGTATTACCCATTTCTACAGAGGTATTTAATGTTTCACTTATCTGGGTGCTTTCTTCACTTACCTGGGGGCTCTCTTCACCCATACCCAATGAATCTAGTTTAAAGCCCTCTTCAGTAGGTTAGCCAGTCTGCTGCTGAGGACACTTCAACCCTTCTTGGACAGATGGATACTATCTCTGCTCGGCAGCCCTTGGAACATCATCCCATGGTCAGGAAACCAAAATGGTCTTGATTACACCAACCATGCAGCCATGCAGTCATCATCAGGATGCGAGTTTCTCTGCCTCTGTCTTTACCCTCAACATACAGAATTGAGGAGAACACCACCTGTGCACCTATCTCCTTCACACTCTGTTCCAGAGCATGAAATCGCTCTGAGAGATACCTAGTAGTATCATTTGTTCCAACATGGATGAGCAACATCGGATAATAGTCAGTGAGCTTGATGAATCTCTGTAAACTCTCCATAACATCTCAGATTTTGGCACCTAGCAGACAGCATACCTCTGTGGACATCAAATCTGGTTGGCAGATGGGCACCTTAGTACCTCTCAGAGTCACCAATTACCACTACCCTGTTCCCAGAGGGCGTACAATCTAAGGGGCATGTTTGCTAAAGTGCAGTAGGGAGCATGGGGTTATCACACAGAAATCGCATAGTACTATCGTGGCCAGGTCCTGCATCCATGGTAGACACAAGGGGCATGGCAGTGGTACGCTACTAACACCATGTTACCCGCACCTCTAGATTGGTAGTAATTAATGCGTGGCATAGTTCTCACGATCTCAAAGCACCCTGGGAAATAGCAAGCTACAAGTGTGATACTGGGACATCTGTGGGGCTTGGATTTATTGTGGACAGTAAGAACTGTGTCCAGGACTAACCCAAGGGTGTGTGCTATTCTAGGCAAAAGCCATGGAGCATCGCTCCAATCTGCCCTCTCCCCTTCCCTGTGCTGAGCCGCGCTGCTGCTGATTCTGGTGGCAGGATCGGGGGAAGGCTTAGCTGCAGTGGCAGGTCATGTGCTTCAGCATACATGGCCTGCCGCTTCTGATCCCTCCAACACACCTTTGGGAGGGTCAGAAGCAGCAGGCCATATATGCCAAAGCACATAGCCTGCCGCTGCCGCCTAGCTGACCTCGCTGTTGGAATCAGCATGAGGTGCGGCTGTGCGGCTTAGCTCAGCATGAGGGGGTGGCAGGCCATGTGTGCTGTGCTACCCATGAAGGTCTGCCTAGTGGACAGGCCAGCCCTGACTATGCCCTTAGTACGGGAAGGTAGCAATTGGCCAGACCAGAAAAGAGATGACCGGAAGTGGGCTGAAATGCCAGCACATCTCAGAGCACAGGGGCTAAGTACAAGAGGGTAGCACATGCAAATAAGCAAAGCAAACGCATGCAAAGAGTAGGTGCTGCATCTCAAACCGTAGGTGATAAGGTGCAAATGTGGCATCTGCAGGTGAAATGGGTCATGTATGAGATCCTGCAGAATGTCCACAGTGTCCATCATGAGGCACAGGGATATGCAACCTCTCACTCTGAGGCTCCAAGGGTGGCTTCTCTACCTAGGCTGCAACATTTAGTGTCAGTGAAGGAAACATAGTTCACCAAGAACCATGACTGGGATGTAATTATACTGGGCTCTAATTTATTCAGGAAGGAGAGGGTAGGAAGAAAGGGAGGAGGAGTGGCACTATATGTAGAAAGTATTATTAAAGCAACAGAATTGAATTGTAGTGATTATGAGGGAAGACGGGGCACTGTGGGTTAAACTGGAAAGAAGGAATGGAGCATCCATTTGCATTGGTGTGATATACAGACTTCCTTCACAGGCAAAAGAAATAGACAGTGATTTAATTGAATATAGTCACAGTTTTGCTATGAAAAGAGAACTGCTGCTGATAGGTGAGTTCAATATGTCTTAGTAAGTGGAACTGCTATTTCAGACATCGTGCTGTGGCTTTCTTCAAAGTGAAGAAGGTATGCAGTGGATGTCTGTTCTTACATATAGTGGTTCTCAAACCAGATTGGTGGGATTGAGGCAGGAAATTTGAATTATGGCAGGAAATTTGAATTTTAGTGAGAAAGTTTGCTGGCGAGAAGGTGGGAAATTTTAATTTTGGCACAAAAATTTGTTGGAGAGGAGGAAGGAAAAGTGCAAGTTTGAATTCTGGATGGCGGAGAATTTTAAATTTTAGCGAGCAGGTTTATTTTGACGATTTCCTATTATGGAAGGTGAAAAATTGGTCTTCGGTGCCAGTCCTTATAGCACTAAACCTTCTGTGAAAGAGAGGTTGCCATGCTTTATGTTGAGTTCTTTGTTGCCACTGAGGTTTTGTGAGTGTCTTACTATGTCTACCACCTTTATGAGCCTCCTTGTGCACACTAGTAAACAGGGCTGTGGTAGTGTGGCATGTGGTGGGAAGGGGTTTTCTGTACAACACAGGCCAGACAGCAGTTCAGGAAAAACAAAAGCAGTTTTTATTCTGTCCTAGTGTGTTAAAACATCCACAAAACAAAACCCAGAACAGACAGCTTGTTAAATCTCAAACAAGATGGTTCTTCCAGCCCTTCCTCCAGCCCATTAAAGTTCCAACCTCAGAGGTCTTCTGCATGGCTTGCCTTGGAAAGAATTCTGGCTCCACAAGCCTCTCTCTCTCCTGCAGCCTGCTTGGTTCTAAACCTCTCCCTGTGAGCCACACCCTCCCAGCCCTGAACTCTGGGTTGCAGACTCTTTTAAAGGGGATTCTTGATAATTTCTTTGGAGAGGGACAGGTAACATTCTATAGACCCCATCACACACCCTCTCCCTTAGCTCAACCATTCCCCTGCCTCACCCGGAACCCCCACACAGAAAAGAAAGTCTGTGTTCGGGTAGGGTTGGAGATTCAAAAACCACCACATAATATGGCCATTGCAATCCTTATGCTGAGCCAGCCACTTGAGGGGTTGGTGGTCCATTACTAGCTAAACAGATGGCTGAGCAAATAGTATTTGAAGGTCTCAATTCCCCACTTGAGAGCCAAGCTTCCTTTTCGATCACCGCATAATGCTGTTCCCGAGGAAGCAACTCCCTGCTGCTAAATGCTATGGGATGTTCTTCACCCCTGACTTCCTGGGCCAGAACAGCTCTTAGGCCCACCTCTGAGGTAGTAGTTTGCACAAGAAATGATAGAGAAAAATCAGGGCTAATCACGATGAGTTCAGAGCACATTAATTTCTTGAGGTGCTGGAAAGCCAGGTCCAGGTCCAGTGATCATTGAATCCATTAAGGAGCTCTCTTCCGGAGGAAATTGGTAAACGGCTCTACCAACTCTGCAAAATTAGGGATGAACTGGAAGTAATAGCCAATCAGTCCAAGAAAGGCAAGAACCTCTTTCTTCGATTGCAGGATGGGGACCTTGGCAATGGCATCCACTTTCCATAGCTGAGGTCGTATCTACCTATTTCTGACTAAATATGCTAGGTAATGAATGTCCCAACCTCCCAGAAAACATTTCATGGGGTTGGCCGTCAACCTGGCCTTCTGCAGGTGGTCAACATGGCTTGTACTTCGGTTAGATGGGTGGTCAAATCTCTGCTGTAGATGACAATGTCAAGGCATGCCGCCGCATACTTCTTGTGCGGTCTCAGTAGGCGGTCGACTAGGCATTGAAACATGGCAGAAGCCCCATATAATCCAATGGGCAGTACTGTAAACTGGAACAGGCCTTGTGGTGTTGAAAAAGCAGTCTTCTCCTTGGTAGCCAGAGTCAAGGGCACCTGTCAGTATCCCTTTGTCAGATCCAAAGTTCATATAAAGAGTGCTCCATCAAGTAGCTCGATTAGCTCATCTACTCTGGCCATGGGATATGCTTCCAGTTTAGAAGCTGTATTAACCCTCTAGAAGTCAATGCAGTATCTGATACTTCCATCAGATTTAGGAACCAAGATGATGGGTAACAACCAGTCACTCATAGACTCTTCTATAACTCCCAGATTAAGCATTTCTTCCAGCTCCTTGGTGGCGGCCTGTCGCCAGGCCTCTGGAATCGGATAGGGTCATTGCCAGATAACCACCCTAGGGTCAGTAACGATATGACAAATGAGGTGGGTTTGTCCTGGGTGGGTGGAGAACACCTTTAGGTTCCATTGAGTCCAACCTTCTAGATCTCTGAGCAGCAGAGAGCTGGTCTCCAATCAGGACTTCAGCTGGACCCAACAGGGCTGAAATTTACAGCCCAAATCATCTCCCTGTACCACCATAGCTGTCACTGGAGTCCACTTTTTCAATAAGTTAATATGGTAAATTTTGGCTTTCTTCCATTTATCTGGCTGGGCAGTCTTGTAGTTAATAGGCTGCACTTTCACTTCCACCTCATAGGGCCCCTGCTATTTACAGAGAAACTTGCTCTCGGATGAAGGCAGCAAAACTGTCTCGCGGTTGGAAGGTGCAGTGTATGGCTACCCGATTTTAGACCCTGGCTTGCTCGGCTTGGGTTTTTTCTAGACTGAGTTTGGCCACCTCTCTGATTTTCCTCAGTCAGCCTTGCATTTGTATTATGTATTCCACCAAATTACACCTGGCACGGGGTCCTTCTTCTCAGGTTTCCTTACCACATCTAATATGCCTCTTGGCTGTCTTCCGAAGAACAACTCAAAAAGCGAAAACCCTATGAAGTACCTCGTGGATGGCAAACATCAGATAGGGTAGGAGAATGTCCCAACAATCCCTGTCCTTCTGCACAAACTTTTTAAACATCTGTTTCAGAGTTTTATTGAATCACTCAACGAGGCCATCCGTCTGTGGGTGATATGCTGATATTTGCAGCATCTTGATCTTCACCAAGGCACGCACTTGCTTCATCACCTTGGATACAAAGGGTGTTCCTTGATCGGTGAGGATCTGATTGGGTATGAGCACCCATGAGAATACTTCCCAGAGGGCATTTGCAATCATAGTGGTCTTCATATTCCTTAGAGCAGTGGCCTCCGAGTATCGGGTAGCATAGTCCAGAATGACTAAAATATAGCTGTTGCTGTGGGCGATTCGCTGCAAGGGTCCTACCACATCTATGACCACTCTTTCAAATGGGGTTTGAATGATGGGTATAGACAGTAGAGGGGCCGGTCAGACTCTGGTGGAGTTATGAAGTAGTCATGTGAGAGACATGACTGGCAATATAACTGCACCTGTTTATGGACCTCAGATTAGAAAAATCAGGCTAAAACATGCTCTAGTGTTTTCTCCACTCCCAGATGTCCCCCCTAATAAATGGATATGGGTCAGCTATAACACCTGCTGATGATAGGTACAGGGAACTATCAGTTGTTCTACTTCTTCCTCCTCTAGGGCACCCTCTGTCAGTCACTCTGTATAATAAATTTTTGTTTAGTACAAAATAGGGAAAGGTTCTTGCAGATGACTCTCCGTTACCTACTGGAACTCCATCCACTTCCAAAACCCACTCTCAGGTATGTTTAAGGGACTCATCCTCTTGCTGGGCCCTCCTGAAGCTCCCTGGGTCTTCCCCCCGCCCCCACTCTGGGAAGAGGACAGTTGTATTTGGGTAACTACTGCTGAGCCCTAAGCTATCACCAGGGATTTTTTCCCTAGGCTTTTTCTTCCGGATTCCTCCCCCATAGCGGCCCCAGATTCTGTTGGGAGCATAGTGTTTTCCGGCGATGCCAACTCCGATATTTAGCAGGCTTGGGATTCTTGACATACAGATCTGGGTCTTCCAGCAGGAAAATCTCTGGGAAATCTTCTTGGCCTGACTTAACGGAGCTGTCAGTTAGCCAGGCCCATATCACTCTGAAGTTTGGATATTCTTGACCGATCACCACTGGATACGGGAGCCAGGGCAACACCATGACCTCGAACATAGCTGGAGTCTCAAGTGAAACCTGTGCTGTTGGATACTGTCTCTGGTTTTCACGTACACAGGCCAGTGTTACTGTCTTTGCATAGTCAATTTGAAACTGGGTTAGTTTCCTGATGTCTCCCTGAGTCTATCAAGGCCTGGATGCAGTTTCCCTCGAGATCCACTAGAATCACAAAGTTCTGTGCCTCGGGGTGGGGAGTGTCCAGATAAGCACAGGTGTGAGGGGTGATTAGGCTGACATCCATGGGTTCTTCCGTACCCAGGAGATATTCCCAAGCAAAGTGTCCCTGGGCTCCACACCTAAAACAGGTGAAGAGGTCAGGGCTGGGGCCTTGCCCACACCTAGATGGTGACTTTGGGAGATGGAACATGGGAGCCAAGATCCGTCCAACTTCCCTTTCCGTCCTCCTGGGCTGACAGATGACTTCCCTTTCTCACTGTCCACTTCAGTCGCCGACTGGGCTTCATTATACCCCTCAACTATTTCCAGTGCACTCTCCACTGTAACCGTGGGGTGCTGACGTACCCACTGTTTCATAAGGGTGGTCAAGCCCTCCAAAAACTGCTCCAATAGCACAATCTTGGCTATTTCCGGACTGGTTTTTCCCTCCGTTTGCAGCCACTTCCATGTGACATCCTTCAACCAATAGAGGAAACTTCAAAGGCTCTCTTATCTGGAGCCCCCCTTTCTGAATTGCTGGCAGTAGACCTCTGGGGTACAGCCCGCCCATTCCAGTATGCCAGCCTTAAAAGCTGCATACATAGCTCGCCCATCTGTGTTGGCGTTCTGGGATGTAGCCTGACTGCTGCTCATCAGCAGATTCCCCAACCAGGTAGTTTATGTTGCCTCCGGCCACACAGCCATGCGGGTGATTCATTCAAAGTTCACCAAAAAGTGGTCTGGTTCATCTTATGCCATCATTTTAATAAGTGTTTGCGCTGGAGGGTAGAGTGGCAGTCTCTGCAGACCTGGGTAAACTGAGCTAGGAAACTCTTCTGTAACTCTCCCTGTACTCGAATAAGATCTTGTATCTGCTGCTGTTGTTGTTGCTGCCCTTCCTGCTGTTGCCAACATTGTTGCTGTTGCTGCTGACCTTCTGCCAGAATCTGGAGGAGCTGCTCTATCCTGACTTGTCACTATTCTCTTGCAACAACAGCTGAGTTAACCCTGCAGTATTCTAGCTCCAACAAACTTTTAGTGACCTCTGTCAGCAATAAGCTACCTGACTAAAGACCAAACACAGTTTAGGATGACTATCCAGAGGGTCTCCATGAGTCGACACCAAACTTGACGGCACTTAACAACAACAACAACCAGTGTCCAAAACAAAGCCTTCCTGTCTGGCACTGACTATACCTTCTTCAAGCTCCCTAACTAGGATGTGGCTACCCTTCTTAGCCCATATAAACAAAAAAAAATCCTACTGTAGAGCCCAGTATCTGTCATGTGCTTAGAGAAAATCCCCAAGCTACCACCATATGTGGTAGTGTGGCATGTGGTGGGAAGGGATTTTCTATACAACACAAGCAAGACAGCAATTCAGGGAAAACAAAAGCAGTTTTTATTCTGTCCCAACTTGTTAAACATCCACAAGCTGTGCTCCCAGTCCTTCTTCCAGACCCAGTTAAAGTTCCTACCTCAAAACTCCTCTGCATAGCTTGCCTTGGAAGGACTTCTGGTTCCACGGTCTCTCTCCCTTCTGCAGCGTGCTGGGTTCTTAACCTCTCCCTGTGAGCCATGCCCTCCCAGCCCTGAACTCTGGGCTGCAGACTCTCTTAAAGGGGACTGTTGATAATCACTTTGTAGAGGGATGGGTAACATTCTATAGATCCCATCATAAGGGCACTAAGTAGGCAGGCTATGTGCCACAGCGATGGCATTGAATATCCAGGTTTGGTGCCACGTGGATTCACCCACAGAGCCTAACTGGGTAACAGCGATATTGGACCACTACCCAGTTAGCATCTGAGGCTAAAACTAGGCGAGCCAAAAATTGGCCTCGTTTTAGGCGCAGATCGCTAACTGGGTAGAGGTCCAATATCACCGCTGCCTGGTTAGCAGCAGTCACTGCCTCCTCTCCACCCTGGAATGCCCCCAACCTGCCCCGATGCTAACCGGATAGCATCGGGGCATGTAAGGGTCTTAGACGGGGATATTCAACGGCACTAATCATGTATATGCCATTGAATATCCCCATCTAAGGCATTTACATGGTTTACTAGTCTGTAAGCCATGTAAATTCTCTTTGAATATCAGGCCCTAAGAGTCTATGACCTGGACAGTCTTCAGGAAGAAAAGAACACCCTCCGGCACACATTCTTAGCCAATGGCTACAGCAAAATGGTCATTTCTGAAGCCCTAAAATTTTTGGACAAATCAATCTGCGAGAATAACAATGACCAACAACTGCTGGATGATAACACCACAACAGAACAAAGATTTGTGGTGCTCCCTTATTTCCAAGAAGTAACAAACAACATAGATAAATTGCTTACAAAGAGTAACATCAGAACAGCATATAGTGTGCCACAGAATCTGGCATCCTCACTTAAGTGAGTGAAGGATTGAATCCCTCATTACAAACCTCTGGAGTCGATGAAATCCCATGCAGCTGCAGCCAATTGCATATGGGGGAGACCAGCAGCACCATAGAAGAAAGGCTACAAAAGCATAAAAGACATCACAAACTCAGTAACATAACAAAATCTGCTTTATCCCTCCATGTAGTGGAAACCAGTCATATGATTAGATTTGATGACACAAGGATCCTGGGAAAAGAAGATATCTGGTGACCAAGGAAGATCAAAGTGATGGTGGAGATAGCAGGACATCCATTTTATTTTTTATTTCAGAGTTTCTAGAAGTTAAAAAAGTCAGTGCATAGCAGAAGAAAACAAAGCAAGCAAAAGCATCCATCCAAAAGTTACAAAGCTTACATAGCCTCTCTTCCAAAACTCTCCCCAAATTCCAACATATCCATAATTCAATCAGGAGGCATTGCCAGTACAGTTCCATTGGTAACAGAGGTTTCAAAGAGACTTCAAAAGAAGAAACAGACAAAGAACAATGTGAGCAAATTCTATACATAAAACTCCAAGCTTTATTATCTCCCCCTCATTCTTGCACTCCCATATTATCCATGCTTTCACATCCGTATTTCCCAACACTCACTCCCCAATCATACAACATTCATTCCTTATCTACATATTCCCCTTCCTTGCAGGGGCGGCCCGAGGGGATCATGTGCAGATACTCATTGTGGGGCCTTATTTGCATAAATATTTACATGGAGGCACATTCCAATGTGTGCGTCCAAACCCCTGTGCGCCCGTTCGGAATGTACGTGCAGGCCGGGACCCGATTCAGATTAGCCTGCATGTACAGACCCTGCCCAGCTAACTCAGTCAGGCTTGGCTCCATTCAGGAGCTGAGACCCCTGGCCGCTAACCACAATCTACTTTCCCCACAGCCCAACTCCCGATCTAGCCTTCCATGGCCAGGGTCGGGCTGCAGGGAGTCCCTAAGTACCCTCACCTCCCTGCCGCTGCCCGGGCCTGCCATCCCCCGACATCCAGGGTGACTTATTCCACCTCCAAGGTGGGATAGCCCCATGTCTAGATACGAGACCCCGGACGTACAGGGCCAACTTCAGAATTGGCCCTGTATGTCCGGGGTCATG
Organism: Ichthyophis bannanicus; assembly: GCA_033557465.1. Classification (NCBI taxonomy): domain Eukaryota; kingdom Metazoa; phylum Chordata; class Amphibia; order Gymnophiona; family Ichthyophiidae; genus Ichthyophis; species Ichthyophis bannanicus. The sequence continues at coordinate 355,607,042 of CM066038.1, read as the reverse complement.
GACCGCCCACTGCCCGCCCTCACTCTGCCTTCGCAACTATCTCTCCCACCCCCATCTAAGCCTCCCTGTACAAACTCCTTGTTCATATGGAGAAGCTCTTGATGGGGATGGAAGTGGGGCAAAGAGCAGGGATAGACCCCATAGCCATTGGACCTCATTGCATAAATTTAATTTATTTTAAATTTTATATGCTGCCCATCTAAAAACCTAGATGACTTCCAAACATATATACATATACAATTTATTAAAACAGCCATTACAATAGAACAAACATAACTAAGATCATGAATCAAAATGAACTTTAACACACCCATAAAAGAATAAACCCTTATAAAATATTTGTATACCGGATATATTTGGTCAGTGCTATGACCAGCTTATTGATGAAGGAAGATATAAAATGAGAAAAACAAATCCTAGCAGCCATGAATTCAAGATCATAGCGCCCAGGCTGGATTGGATCATGCCAGAGTTGGAAAGCCCAGAAATCAGCAGCAGTGAAGCTATCACATTACTAAACAAAATTAAACAGAGACATTCTCTTAAAATCTGAGATTTCCTTGAACCCGAAGTAACAAAATATTTTAAAATTTCAGATTGGCAGCATCAAGAACGCAAAACTGCAAATCTTAAAGACAATCCATATTGCACTACCAGCCACCAATATCCTACAACTGACTACACACCAAGCACAACCCCTTAGAGCAGGGGTCACCAACCTGCGGCCCGCGGGCCGCATGAGGCCCACGAGGTCCCTTTGTGCGGCCCGTGAGGCTCTACCCCGGTTAACATTACGTGCGGCCCGCCAAGGATTCCCGCCATTGTATCCACGCGCTCGCAGCTCACCGACGACCACCTGCAAGCGTCCCTTCTCCTGTCAGTGTCATCTGTGAAGCCGGACTTTAAGCGTTTGTCTGCTAGCATGAATCATCAGCCATCTCATTAAATTCAATAAAGGTGATCAGCCATTGTTTTCATAATTTTGTGTTTGTTGTTTTTTTTCGCGGGGGCGGGGAGAAGAGGGGTGCGGCCCGCGAGGCTCCCGGTAGTCGGCTGTGCGGCCCGCGGCCCTCTGGAGGTTGGTGACCCCAGCCTTAGAGCAAATGTACCATTCCGTAACAACACTAACCCCCTAGAACCCCTCCCCCTGTCTTTCTCTAACCCTCCCCCCTACTTACACAGCCCGCTCGCTTTCCTCTCTAAGCTAATTCAAGTCCTAATTTAACCATGTTACAGTTATTGTCTGGATCTTATTATTATGTTGTATGTTTAATTTAAGTTAAGCCTTACTAAGTTACGTTACACCTTGATCACATTCTATGTATAATTTATGTTAGTTCTCTATAAACCACCTTGGCTTCAAGATTTGGCGGTATATAAACTACCTAAATAAAAGAAAAATAAATAAACAAAATAAAATTCCCACAACAAGGAACCTGCTCAGAAAAGGGTGCACCATAAATACTGCAGTACAACCTAGAAGATCCATACACCCACTGAGAAAACTGAACAGAACACATTGTCCAAAGAGCATTTCCTTTTGAATGGCCTTTCCCAGTATCAGATCAGTGCCGTTTCGGAGTCCCAACATTTTCAAAAATAAGTTCAAAAAAAAGAAAGCTGAACAGAACACCCAGCCTATCACACACTTTAGAATATAGATAAATCCCCACTATGTACAGAATAAGTGACCAAAAACTATAGAACAAAATTTGTTGACAAAAATTAAACTGAAATCCTAAGAAGCCAGACTCCACATGCAGTGCAACACCAGAGAAACAGTGATGCATTTCCGCCTGTACCGTGCAAAATATTGTGGCACCCAGCTACTGGTTAGGTGGTTGCCTACTAGCAGTGGGTGTACCTCTTTATGTCCTTTTGCCAGCCTGACTGATCAATGCTGGGGCTTTCAAACAATGTAGTTGTGTCAATAAGTAAACTTTAGCCGAGGGTTTCAAAGGTGCACAGGAAAATTTATTTGTAAGTATTTTCTTCTTAGCCACAGAACTTCTTTATCAGCAGTTCAGGAATTATCAAACATAAATCGGATACTTCTCCATTCAAAGAAACAAAACTTCACAGCAAAGTCCATGTATCACATGTTCTCAACAGCTTGCTTAAACGTTGCAACAAAATCTTTTCTTTCTATCAAGATCAGCCTCTTTAGAACCAGGCTTGATATATCCGAGACCCTTATCTCCTCAGGGCTCTGCACAGCACATCGAATACTCGGCTACAAGCTGACAAACATTGATATAATTTCCTTTAAAACAGTTTTGCATTCTTCATTCTTTAAGCTGCAAACATTAGCTTTCCTTTCACTTCAAGCATTTACCGTCTTCTCTGAGCTTGGCTGGCTAGCTCAGACCTTAATGCTTTAATTAGCACACTTTTCAATGAGACATGTATCTCCCAAAGCTCCTGTGTTTTTTTCACTGCTTAAAAAAAACACTCAGCTTTGCTACTTCTGACTAGTGCAATAAGAGCAATCCATCTCTGAGTCCGAAGAGGAATTATCTGAACAGCAATCCTCTATTTCCATAAGCTCATCATTTGCTTCACTCAGCACCTGTCTGTCCTCAGCTTCAATAACAGGTTTTAACTTCTCCAAGAGTTTCAAAACCTGACCCCACTGGGATTCTTTCCTAGACTGAGATACAAGGGAAGGACAGAGGAGATTCTTGTCTCTTAAACTCTTCACAGCTTGCAATGTGCCCACCTTTCCCCCAGCAACTAGTCTTCCCTCAGACTTTGCCAAAGGTGGAATAGTGTCCACAGCCTCTCTCAAAGCTATGCCTTTACCTTGCGTTCCTTCAGCATTCCTCACACAACCAACTCTCCTTTCCTCCAAACCAGCTGTACTCTCTACAAACTGGACTACCTTCAAGGCTGGAGTGGTCTGTCTGCTGCTTGCAATAGGGCTTTCCTTTGAGGCATTTGCTGGCACACTTTCCTCTTACACGTGCTCTCCTGCTGTTCTCCTCTCTCACGTCTCCTGGGCTTCTTTCGTTTCCCAGCTTCCCTTCCTCCACCTTCTCTTCGTGTCTTTCCTCGTGTGTCTTACTTCCTGCTTTCCCCAGCTTATATGATTGTGTCTGCCCTATAGCTCTAGACTCCACCTCCGGGCTGTCCTCGTCACCTGCCCTGGTTTCCATGGAGCTAGGGTGTGACTCAATCTCTGCCAGTCTAAGCACACAGTTTTTTTCTCTGGTCAGAGTTTTAACCCCGAACCTCCCTGAACCTTTTCTCTGTTCAGGAATAAATGGCTGTTTTTTCAGCATTTTCTCAGGCTCTAACCCTGTCTCGCCACCACAATATAAAGACAGCAGATTTAAAAAACTGACACAGTCCAATCACTAAATTAAAAATAAAATACTTTTTTTTTATCTTTGTTGTCTGGCCATTTAATTTTCTCCTGTTGACCTCAGTCTTCGGTTTATTTTTTTTTAAATTTCTGTTTATTATAAGATGCACAGAATAGACATATCATCAAAACAGCAATAAGGATTTCAACAAATATCCACTTCAACTCTCCCATCACAATGTCCAAAGAACCCAAAGTACTCCTTCCCCCTATCCCTCCAACTGCTACAATCACCAGCCACATATTCTAGAGCCCAATCCTCCTTTCCTATTATTCATACATAGGAAGATAGGAATCTGAAAAGAAAGGAAAACAATTTACCTTTATTGCAACTTCATTCACTCTGAGTATTTGGACCATACTTTAAGAAAGGGCATTAAGTTAACTTGGGGCAGAGCAGTCAGTTTAGTCATCAAGAACACATGATGTAATCGAGCCTCCAGCTCAGCCAAAGTTGGGGCATCTGCTCACTTCCAGGCTTGCGCAGTAGCCATCCTGGCAGCCGTACAACCCATCCTAAATAATCCTACCCTTCCAGTAGGGACTTTTGAGTCATATGCATTGAGTAAAGCCACTCCCAGCTGAGGATGGCACTCCTCCCCCCAGGTCTCACTCAACCACGCAAATACCCAGACTCAAACTTATTTATCTTGTCACACGTCCACCATATATGTAAAAAATCCCCCTTTACCCCACAATTATGCCAGCAGAGGTCCGACCCTCCAAAGGTGCAGAGGCATGAGATGCCACCTATACAGCATCTTGCAATTATGCTCCAATAACGAGTTTGCCCTTACTCCTTTGTATAGTCCTAGAAAAATCTCCCCCTATCTTTTCTGGTCCCATACTTTATATAAATCCTCCTCCCAAGCCTTCAAACATCCCCATTTCTCCTCCCCTCCTTGACCCATTAGCTTGTATAATGAGATATCGTGCCCTTGACACCTTGTTTAGTGAAGAGGTCCTTTATTGCTGAGGATGAGACACAACGAGCTAGTCTTACAAGAGATCCCACATAGTGGATTATCTGAAGATATGGATAATAATCTATAGGAGGCAGAGAAAATGTCTCCTGCAGGTCAGAGAACTCCACCTTACCCTTTTCATTCCAAAATTGTCCAACCCAGAGAAGACCCACTCCAGCCCACCTAAAAAAACATGATTGTCCCGCCCTGGCGGAAGATCATGGTTCCCACATAAGGGAGTGAGCCTAGAATATCCTTGTACCCCATACCAAATATTCCTCCATTTAGTCGATATTGTATGGTATTGGAAATAAAAGGATTGGTACCTCTCCATTGTCCGCACCAAACAAGCTTACCCATATGTGATCTCTTCACCACTGAGCGCTCCAGTGTCACCCATTCCTTCTGATTATAGATCCACCAAAACAGAGTGGACATGTGCTGCCTCATAATAATGTTGCAAGTTAGAGACCCCCAGGCCTCCCTTGTCCCTGTTAGTACACAGGATGTGCCTATTGACTCGGACTCATTTCCCTCCTCATATATATGTCAGACTCCTCCTTTGGGCCTATTCTTCAAAGATCTTAGATACATCTATGGGCAGTATCATAAAAAGATACAACAACCGAGGTAGTACATTCATTAACGGCTATGCGGCCCAGCCAGGACAACCCTAAATTTTCCCATCTTCCAAGTTCTTCTAGAATTTCTTCCCAGAGTTTCCCAAAGTTAGATGGAAATAAATCATTAAGCTGTGGTGTTATCTGAACTCCCACATACCTGATATGAGATCTTGCCCACTTGAAGGGAAATGAGGCTCGCAGATCCTCCACCATCCTAGCAGATAGGGAGATATTTCAGAAACTCAGACTTAGATGGATTCATCTTAGAGCCCGCAACATCTCCATATGCTCCCATTTCCTTCTGTATGGCCTTAAGGGATCGCTCAGGGTGGGAGACTAAAAAAATGAACATCATCAGCAAATAATGCTAATTTATAGTCTATACCATTTACTTTCATCTCTTTGATCGAAGCGTTGTCCCGAATTTTCTGCATCATCGGTTCCATGCTCAAAATAAATCATAAGGGGGAAAGAGAGCACCCATGTCGTACCCCAATGGAGCTCAAATTGTTTGGTATATTGTCCATTTACCCTTAAACAGGCCATGGGATGCTTATACAATATTTTCACCCATCTAAGAAAGTCTCTCCCTATACCTATCTTCTCCAATGTCAGAAATAAGAATGGCCAGTAAAATCTATTGAATGCCTTTTCAGCGTCAATAGCTAGCAGGGTGAATTCAGTCCTCTGAGATTTACCCTTTCAAATTAAATTTAAAGCCTTCTGAATATTACCAGAGGCCTCTCTGCCTGGTACAAATCCAGACTGATTAGGGTGCAATAAGTGGCCAAGGAAGGGCTTCAATCTGTTAGCCAAGACCCTCGTAAATATTTTAAAATCAGTACCAAGTAATGAAATGGGCCAGTACGAGCCACAGACCTCTGGATCTTTGCCATCTTTATGTATAATACTCACCCCCGCCAGTCGGAGTGAGTCAGGTGTTTGATACACCAAGTTAAAAGAATTGAACATTTTTGTCAAGGGGCCAACTAATAGATCATTAAACGTTTTGTAAAATTTAATAGGAAATTTACCCATTCTTGGGGCCTTATGAGCTGGAAGGTCTTTGATAACACTTAGGGCTTCATGGATCATTATAGTTTTAAAGAGCTCCTCTGCTTCCAATGGGGATAGACAGGGTAGCTGAATAGTTCCCAAATATGTCTGAATGTCCTCTTCAGAAGCTGCCCTTTCAGGCATGTATAATTATTGGTAGAATTCCACAAATTACTTTCCAATTTCCTTCTCTGACCATAGGTCTTGTCCCGTTCCCCTTTAATTTTAATAATATGATTCCGAGCTACTAACTTCTTCAGTTTATGAGCAAATAATCTGCTAGCTTCCTGAATTCAAAAAATGTTTGTTTCAACTTATCCAACCCAAATTTAACTCTACCAACTCCAATTCAGATAGCTCCTGCCTAGTTGCAGAAAGCTGAAGCCGACACTCCTCACCCAGTAAGCCTTTCTTGTATTGGCCACCCAGTGAACTTATCAACTCTCGTAGGAACTCCTTGTGTTCCTCAGCCATTTGCTTCTTGTGGGATGTCACCGCTATAAATTTCCCACAGACAACCGCCTTAAGGCAGTCCCAAATCACCCCAGGGGAACACGAGTCATTATCATTAATCCTAAGATAGACCTCTATCTCCTTCTTGACTTGGAGGATTCCCAAATCCTCCAGTAGTGACTCATTGAGTCTCCACCATTGGCACTTATAGCATGGGTCCCCACAACTAAAGGATCCCAAAACAGGGGGCTTGATCAGTCCAAATAATTTCAGCTATCTGACATTCAGTATTCACCAGAATAAGATCTATCCAGGAGAATGAATCATGAGCTAGGGAATAATACAAATAATCATGCCGGTTCCCATTTTTTGTGCGTCCCACATTCACCAGATCCAGTCCCTCCATTAACTGTTTAAATTTTGCTTTATGTACTCTGGTAGCCGAGGAAACACCCCTAGAAGTATCTAATGCTGGGACCAGAGCGATACTGAAGTCTCCGCCCATGATAGCCCTCCCTTCTACAAAGTCTTGAAAGGGTTTCCTTAGAGAGTGAAAAAACTCCACCCATTTCAAATTGGGGGCATATATATTTAACAAAGCGTAGGTAGTATTCTCCCATACCAGTATAGCAGTAAGTAACAACCCCTCTTGAGTCTTATCCCTCCAGACCTCTAAGAGTTGATGTGAGATACGTTCAGAGGCCATTTCTGAAAATATAAACGTCCAGGCAGTGGGCAGGTCCAAATGGAGATGTGCAGGAATAGAATCCTATTCCGCACACATGGAGACAGATGCAGTTGGATGTACAGAATTGCCTTCAAAGACGTGCTAGGCGCGACCCGCACACAGCACTAGGTTGTACGAACATGGGTATACACCGACAACAGCTTTGTACGTCCCTGTGCTCACCATATTCTGAAAAGATATACGTCTATGACCCTGCCTGTCTCCGCAATATACCCGTGAACAGACACGCCTCCCCCCCCCCCCCTAAAAATGTGCAGCTTGGAAGCTGCTGTGTCCACGGACAGTGCTGTTTTGAGGCTGAATGGCAATGTAAGTTGACGATACTTATAGGTGAATGCAAGTTAGACAATTGAAACTAGTCTATGGCATGCTCAGAACACAACAAAGCAATTGCAGTGCATTGTACTGTAGCAAGAAAACAGGTAGAGATTGAACCTACTGGCACAAGATACAGTGCAGCACTGCATACATGGCAGCAGACGATCTCCCAAGGTATTTATGTGGTATACATTACAGGAACATGACTGTAGAATGCTAAGTAAGGTCATGATCCCAGCAGAACAGGCCCCCCATAGCAAACTATCCAATAATTTTCCCTTCACTACTAAAGGGCCATTGTAATGACAGCAGTCAGCAGTGCAAGCACCACAAAGACATGCCCAGAAACACCATCGTTGCTCCCTACAACATATGCACATATGTTGTACATATCTGCACATATGTAGAGTCAATGCTGGTGCACCTGGGAATAGGTGTACTGCATTTTGCACTGTTGCACACCCTCCCTCTGAGGTCCCCTGATCAGTGGCAGGGAAGTGATTGTGGAACTGTCCTGCTCACTCCTGCCTGCACTCACTGGTTCCTAGTGATGCTGCAGTCATCCCTATGGCCCAGGTACCTGCCAAGCATACCTGTCATTCCCCCCCCCCCCCCCGAGATATGGATGAGCAATCTAGAACCATCCATGCAGCCCTCCAACCATATACACACACACATACGCACACTCTCACTTGCAGTCCCACAGAAACAGCCGTCTGACAAAAGAATGCCCGTCATCAGATATCTTAGCTGATAGAAAGGAAACCATAGTGATCAGTACTTCCAATCCAGCATCACACCTGCTCACTATATTTCTATTTGGCTACCTACATACACGATAACTACAATAGTGGACCTCAAATAGATACAGAGCTGCAGTAGGTCCAAACAGCCCTTCCAGTATATCTGCCTCAAGGGTCACACCCCATATGCGCACTGCACTTCATAGGCCCACATATGTAAACAACCGCAACAGTGACCTGTGCACAAGATATGTGCCATAGCCACCAGTGTAAGATATCCCCCGGAGTGGAGGAGTAGCCTAGTGGTTGGGGCAAGGTACTTCAGGCCGGAAGGTCGGGGGTTCAAATCCCACTAGAGGACAGCAACCTTGGGCCGGAAGGACCAGGGTTTCTAGTCCCACAGGTGCTCCTTGTGGTCTTGGGCAAGCCACTTAACCCTCCATAGCCCATGTTCCCTGTAAAATAGTTATCTCCAAGTTATAATGCCCTGTTCAATGTAATTTCAGTTTGTTCAATGTAAACCGCACTGATGCAGAATAGTGCGGTATATAAGAGAATGTAAATAAAAAATAAATAAATCCCCAAAATAGTGTTCTGATAGGATGTACATATAACATTATCTGCATCAGGGAACTGTACACATTGCATAGTGCATATTATAGAAATCCACCATGTGGACTGCAAGACTCCAGCTGGCTGGGTGCTACACATAGCATCGATAACTGGACTTATATTCTCACATGAGATCCTGGGACTCCTTCACCAGTATTGTTTCCAGGATGTGGACAATGTTAGGGAGCCCTAGCTGTGCCCCTTTAGCACACACAGCAACTGCCAGCATAGCCTAATTGAGCACCAGTGCTCTACTGCATACATTTAGGGGGGGGGGGTATTTCTGCTGCTTTGATTTACATCCTCCCCCTCCTCTGCTTTCTGTTCCATAACACTGCATGCTGTGGTTTTCCAAACTGCAGTTACACCCATGCACAGCATAGGTTAGACATCCATTCACCACTATTGGCGGCATTGGAATGTAGAGCAGAAATATTTATAAGTCCTACCTTTATTCCACGTTTTTTGCAGGTATAACCTAGATGTCTGTGGGGCCAACTGCAGATGTACATGGGTGTGACCGGAATACTCTTTATACGTTTCATGGCTGGCCATGCCCCCGTTCTGCCCCTTCCTGCCCACGTTCTGCGATCCCCGTGTTAAGTGCTGTGTACATGCAGGGCTGCGAAGGTTCAGAATACGGTGGCTTATTCGTAGTTCAGAATGACCCTCTTAGAGAACAAAATACCCACACTTCCCTTTTTCTTTTCTAGAATGTTGGAGGTAAAATGACTTGCGGGATAACACTTATGAGAGACTCTCATGTCATCTCTACTCGGTAAATGGGTTTCTGGTAGAATATCATTATTGCTATGCAGTTAAAGAAAAAGTTCCAGCCTCAAAATGGAATGTTACAAGATGCTCAAGGTTCTATGTTAAATGATGCTGAGAAGATCAAGAAAAGGTGGAAGGAATATACAGAGTTTTTATATGATAAAGATCAAGTGGACCAACAGCCGTTTCAACCTGTACCTTATGATAGGGAACCATTGGTGATGAAAGAAGTTGAGGCAGCATTGAAAGCCTTATCAAAGAACAAAGCACCAGGCATTGATAGCATTCCTATAGAAGTATTGCAGCAATCTGATGCAGCTGTTACCATACTTACAAGGCTCTGCCAAGACATAGGGAAGACAACATCATGGCCAACTGACTGGAAAAGATCTGTGTTTATACCAATACTAAAGAAAGGTGATCCAACTGACTGTGGAAATTATTGCACAATCGCTCTGATCCCACATACCAGCAAGATTCTACTGAAGATTATTCAAAAGAGACTACAACCATACCTGGAACAAGAACTACCTGAAGTGCAAGTAGGGTTCAGGAAAGGGCGAGGAACGAGAGACATCACTGCGGATGTGAGATGGATCCTTGAAAAGACTAAAGAATACCAAAAGGATATCTATTTGTGTTTTATCGACTATAGCAAGGCTTTTGACTGTGTAAACCATGAAAATCTCTGGGCCACATTAAGAAGCATAGGTATACCAGAACACCTGATCGTTCTCTTGCGCAATCTGTACATTGATCAAGAAGCAACAGTTCGAACGGAACAAGGAAAAACAGAATGGTTTAAAATAAGCAAAGGTGTAAGACAAAGCTGCATACTTTCCCCCTACCTGTTTAATTTATATGCAGAACAAATCATCAGAGAAGCAGGATTGTATGAAGACAACAGAGGTGTGAAGATTGGTGGAAGACTCATCAACAACCTTCGCTATTCTGATGATACTAAATTGCTGGCTGAAAGTGAAGATGATCTGAAACATTTGCTTCTTACAATCAAAGAACATAGTCTCAAAATGGGCCTGCACCTTAATGTAAAGATCATGACAACTGGCATAATCAACAGGTTCATCGTTGAAGGAGAAGAAATTGAAATTGTGAACAACTTTAACCTACTTGGATCAACTATCAATAAAGAAGCAACAAGCAGTCAAGAAATCAAACAACGCATTGCTCTTGGCAGAATGGCTATGAAAAGCCTAGGAGTGGAGGAGTGGCCTAGTGGTTGGGGCAAGGTACTTCGTGCCGGAAGGTCGGGGGTTCAAATCCCACTAGAGGACAGCAACCTTGGGCCAGAAGGACTGGGGTTTCTAGTCTCACAGGTGATCCTTGTGCTCTTGGGCAAGCCACTTAACCCTCCATAGCCCATGTTCCCTGTAAAATAGTTATCTCCACGTTATAATGCCCTGTTCAATGTAATTTCAGTTTGTTCAATGTAAACCGCACTGATGCAGAATAGCACGGTATATAAGAGAATGTAAATAAATAAGATTCTCAAGAGCAGAGATGTCTCTCTCCATACAAAGATTTGACTTGTTCAAGCCATGGTATTTTTAAAAACATCATATGGATGTGAAAGCTGGACAGTGAAAAAGACAGACAGGAAGAAAATTGATGCCTTTGAATTATGGTGCTGGCGGCAAATACTGTGTATACCATGGACTGCCCGAAGAACAAACCAGTCGGTACTAGAGGAGATCAAACCTAAGCTTTCTTTAGAAGCTCGGATGACAAGACTTTGACTTTCATACTTTGGACACATCATGCGAAGAGAGAGATCATTAGAGAAAGACGTCATGCTTGGCAAGATAGAAGGTCCACGCAAAAGAGGAAGGCCAGCAATGAGATGGATCGATACAATAACAGCAGCTATGGGTACCAGTCTGTCAACAATGAGCCGCCTGACTGAAGACCGAACACAATTTAGGATAGTTATCCAGAGGGTCGCCATGAGTCGACTCCGACTCGACGGCACTTAACAACAACAACAACAACAACAACATGCAGTCTAATCAGTTCTTTAAACAACATCTTGCGTTTATAAAATGTGTTAATACTATGAACATTCAGGGTCACAACATTCACATCAGTCATAAGGTCAGTAGCCCAAAATAAGCTCTTCCTTGCAGGGCTCTGCAAGATTATTACTAAACCCTCCCTCCACCATTATCCAGACCCCTCCCTCCCAACCTCCCCACCATCCCACCCCCTTACCCTCCAAATCCCCTCTATCAGACATGCTCATCTCCACTCTTCTGATGGCCTAATCAGAGGAAGGACCTCCCCCCCCACAGCCACTCTATGTATATTCACACTAGAAGTATTATCTTTATTACCCTACCCCTGTCCATCAATTCCCACAACCCAATAACTTCCATACTACACACAATCATGCTTCCTATCTCCTTTCACCCAGATACACCCATACTCATCTGGGAATTGTTAATAGTCCTCCAGATACCACTAAGACCATAAAGTCTATCAGCAATAATAATATCTTCGCAAGGGGATCATTGTGGTGCCTCCTCCAACGCCTTCTTCTGGCGATGCAGCCTCTTCTCACCTCCACTGACTCTGGTCCAGCTAGCCTTTACCAGCAAGGTTTGTGCTGTAGAACTAGAAGTAGGGGTCTCCGATTCCAGTAAGTTCTTCCAGCCTGCTTTTTGCAGGGCCCTTACTGCTGCCTCCACATATTTCACATAAGTGGTACATTCTGATATGGTAAACTGGAGGCCCACCATGAACAGCCATTTATAACGAATCCACTCTTCGTGCAGTCTCCTAGTAATGATACTATATTGCTTCCACTTTTGTATAGTAGGAGGTGAAAGGTCAACTTCAAATTCATGGCCATCCCATTGTATTTTCCCCAACTTGCGCGCAGCTACTTGAATCGCCTCTTTAGTGGAGTATTCATGGAGGCACGCTATAATGTCTTGCTTCTTTCCATCTTTCTTTGGGCCAAGAGCCTGGTGCACCTGTTCAGCTTTAAAACACAATGATGTTTCAAACTTTTCATCTATGCTGGCCGCACGTGCAACTGCCTTGCAGAATTGCTCAGTCAAGGGTATATAATCAATCGTCTCCTCTGTCTCTGGTATTCCTCGCAGTTGTATGTTAGCGCTTCGTGATCTATTTTCTAGATCTTCCAGTTTAGTTTGGAGTTCTTCTTGTGCAATTTCTTAGCTGGATATTCTCGGATTGCAGAGCTTGGATACTTGTCTCCTGTGAGACCACTTCATTCTCAGTCTCCTCCATTCGTTGTACGAGCTCACTAAAATTCCCTTTAAGTTCGGTCACCAGAGACTGAATTTCAACTTTAAAGTCAGAGATATCATGCCGGAGGTTAGAAAACCCCTCCTTAAGCTCTGACTGGAGAAGTTGTAGCCCGGAGTAGCCCCCGGCGTCCTGTCCATTCTTTTTTGCAGCGCTCTCAGGGGTGGAGGACATCACCATCTTGGTTTTCCCTGCAAGTGTTTTTTTTACTTGCCATCAAGACCCCTTGTAATGAGAGGTACATTCTCCACCTGACAAGGCTACTCTCGGGTCCAGAATCAGCGTTAGGGCAGGGTAAATCAGCAATGCCGCAGAGCTAGTCTTTTAGGCTGCTTGCTGCAACAATGACCCAGTCTTTGGTTTCTGTCTTCTCTTAGCTCTCTTTACAAGGGCTTCTATCCATTTGTCATTTTCCTCTCTCTTCTTATTGTCTTTGCTTCCTCTGCTACATCCATATTAGATACTGAACTTTCAGGTTTTTCCCATTTGTTTTTCTGCCTCTTTATCCACTTAGATTTCATTCATTCTCACTATCCACTCCCTCTTTTTACTGTATCTATCTACAGCTCTTTATTTCCTTCTGACACCCTGGCTATCCTATTCCCCTTGCTCTTATTCCCCAGTCTTTAACTAACCCTCCATTCACTCTCTGTTCTCCATCCAGCATTATCTCTTTCCCTCTCTCACCTCCTTCCATCATTATAAACCATGTAAACCGCACTGATGCTGAATAGCGCAGTATATAAGAGACTGTAAATAAATAAATAAATAAATAAATATCTGCTCTTCTTTTCTCTCCACACCTTACATTCAACATCTCCTCTTCTTCTCTCTCTCTACCCCATCTCCTCACCTTTTCTCTCTCCACCACTTACCACCAGGACTGGTATTAAACCAGCAGGGGCCCAGGGCAGGACCTGGTGAGGGGCCTCCAAAGCCCACCTGCAGCCTATGCCTCCTTCAGCTTGAAGCAGGTTTAAGATCCCCTGTGGTATGGGAGCCCAGGGCAACTGCCCTGTTTACCACCCTCTAATGCCGGTCCTGCTTTTCACCCATCTATTTTCTCTCCACCCCCACTTCCATCCACCATTTCTCCTGTCTCAGTACTTACCCATGTGTCCAGCATTTCTCTTCTTTCTCCCTACCCCCATGTCCAGCATCTCCTTTGTCCCTCTACTCTCTCCATGTCAAACATATGCCCTGTCACCCTTAATAGCCTCTCTGACTCCAGTATCAACCCTTTGTGTCTGGCCTTCCTTTCCCTATTCCCAAGTCAGCAGATCCCCTCTGCCACCCTACTCTCAATCCTGTGTCTGACCCCAAGCCCCCATGTCCCCTTCTTTCTCTCCCCCCCCCCCATCTTAGGCATGTGTGGGGCCCCTCATGGTGTGGGACCATGTATGTGTGTAGAGCGGGGAGCCGCTGGCACTATCAGAGAATTGGGGGCTAGAACGGGAAATGGGCTAATGTTGGGGGATAGGGAGACTGCTATTGAAAGGGAGAAAATGCGGGGAGGGGCTGGGACTAGAAGGGGGTTGATACTGGGGGGGGGGCATTACTAGAAATGGGATGATGCTGGGAGGGACTGGAATTGGAGGAAGACTGATACTGGGGGGATAATACTGGAAATGGGATGATGCTGGGGGATGGGGAGACTGGGATTGGAGGGAGATGATGCTTGGAGGGACTGGGACTGGAGGGGGACTGATACTGGGGGGCTAGAATTGGAATGGGCTGATGCTGGGGAATGGGGAGACTGGAAGGGAGATGATGCTGGGAGGGACTGGACCCGGAAGGAGACTGATACTGGGGGGGGGGGGGGCTAGGACTGGAAATGGGCTGATGCTGGGAAATGGAAAGAGTGGAATGCTTGGGGTGGACTGTAAGGAGGAGGAGCTGAGGCTGAGGCTAGGGGGAGAAAAAAAGAAGCTGGGGAATGAGGATGGAAAGGGGGACAGATATTTTATGTGGGAGGGAAGAAAAAAGGTCATACAGCAGGAACAGTTGAGAGGGAGGGCCATGAATGCTGGGGTAATGAATATCAGAGAAGGAAGTAGCTGAGTGGGTGTGCGGAAGGGATGTAGGAGGTGGTACTGGGGAAAAGGAGATGGGGGAGAGCAGGGACTGGGACTTAGATGGAGACTTTAAAATTGGGTGGGAGAAAAGAAGTAGATAGAATCTAAGATTGGCTGGGTATGGGGAGAGTAAGTGAGGACTCAGATGGTAGGCCCAGGAGCTGGCACAACTCATTGTGCATGCAGCTCCAGCATCATGCAGCACCATCCCCAGCTTCATCTTTCTCTGAGTTAGCAACGTCAACCAATGCTGTCCATAGAATTCACTTCCAATGTGCAAGGCCATTCACCAGAAGTGAATGCTACAGGCAGCGCTGACTCAGAGAAATAAAGATAAAGCTGGGGATGGTGCTAGGAAATCTTTCTTCTGATGACTTGAAAAAAGAAAGAAGATGCTGGGGATGGTGTTGCACGATATTTTTTCCAAGGGGGGAAGACAGAGAGAGGGAGAAAAAGAGAGATGAGATATGCTGGATGGGGGGGGGGAGGGGGGCAGGGGGAGAGTGAGTGAGAATTGGGAATAATGGACCAGGAAAAAAGAGGTGGGAAATGGGAGGACTGTGATTTTATTTATTTATTTATTTAACGTCTCTTCTATACCACGCTATTTAGTATCAGTGTGATTTACATACAACAAAGGATTTATACAGCGCAGGCAGCTGCACTGTATTTACAGAGAACAAGGTAGCATAAACTTGGACATTGCTAGGGTAACTATTTACAGAGTATAAATATTGTTACAGGGTGTGGGTATATACAAGCTGCTATTTACAGGTATGCGTCATCAACCATGGTAGGGATATATACTTGGTGCTATTTACAGGTAAGCGTAGTTGATGCTGGCGTCCGGGGGTGTGGATGCCTTATTGCGTGATGTGTGTGTTTGTGTGGTGGGCCTGGTGGAGGGGGGTGGCAGTATGTGTGCTGTCATCTGAGTAGTGTTTGAGGAAGAGGTGATGCTTTAATGCCTTTCTAAATTGGGCCAGGTCGGAGATTGCCCGTATGTTAGGTGGAAGGGCATTACAGCATCTGGGCGCGTAGAAACTAAAAGCCCTGTTTGTCATTGCCTGCGTGCATTGTGCTGTTTCCTTTGGGATTATCAGTGTGTTGATTGCTGTGGACCTTCTTGATCTGTTGGAGGGCGCAGGCTGGATAAGCCTGTTGATGGCCTTGAAGGTCAATAGTAGGGATTTAAACAAGAGTCTGCCATGGATGGGGAGCCAGTGGAGATGTCTCAGGATGGATGTCACGTGATCCTTTCTGGAAGCACCGTAGAGAACTCTGGCCGCAGTGTTCATTGCTAGCTGGAGTGGATTAAGAGTGGATTGTGGGAGCCCTTGTAGAATTGCATTCGCATAGTCGAAGTGCGGGATCACCAGCGCTTGGAAGATCGTCCGGAAGTCGTCAGGCTCCAGCAGGGAGCGTAGGTGGCTGAGTGTCCGAATCTTGTGGTAAACTGCTCTTACTGTGTTGCTTATGTGGGCCTTCATGTCCAGGCGTTGGTTTAGAGTGACTCCTAGGTAGCGGATTGTGGATTTGGTAGTTAGTTCTACTTCTTTGATCTTTAAGGAGGTTGGAGGGGTGAAACTTTGGTTCCTCGTGACGAAGATGACTTCTGTCTTCTTGTGTTGTATTCAAAGGTTTTGTGTTTGGAGCCAGTTTGATACGGCGTCAAAGCAGTTTGTCAGTGGGGAGAGGTCCGGCTGTTCAGTTGTGAATGGCATGTAGAGCAGTGCATCGTCAGCATATATCAGGCAGTTGATGTTGAAAGATCAGATGAGGGTGCAGATGGGCTGCATGTATATGTTGAACATCAGGGCAGAGAGGGTGGATCCCTGCGGTACACCCTGCCACTGGTGGAAAGGTACTGATGTTGAAGCACCGGATCTTATGTGCTGCCATCTGTCAGATAGGTATGATTCGCACCAGCTTAGGGCTGCATCATGAATACCCTTCCCCTTAAGACGTACCAGGAGGAGCTCATGGCTTACTGAGTTGAATGCAGCGGCTATATCCATAAAGATGAGAGCAAACCCCTGGCGGATGTTGTTGACTCCAGTGATTGTTATTGGTGAGGAGTGTTTCAACACCGTGTGAATCCCTGAATCCATGTTGGCAGGGGTCCAGCCGAGCAGCGGTGTCGATGTGACCCTGTAATTTGGCGTTGGGCTTCTTTTTCAACTATCTTGGTGAGTAGTGGTATGCTTTATATAGGCCTGTATGAGTCGACCTTCTGGGGGTCTAGTTTGTTCTTTTTGAGCAGAGGTCTGATAGATGTGTGTTTGAGGCTTCGTGGGAATGATCCTGTTCAGAACGACAGTTCCATGATTCTGGCTATGAATGGGCTGAATTCGCTGCGTAGCAACTTTATCCAGAAGGCAGGACAGGGGTCAGTTTGTGCGCTGGTGGTGTTGATAGCAGTGATGGTGTCTTCGATGCCTTTCTTCGAGGGGGTGGAGAAGGTGGTCAGTAGTGTAGGATAGGGTGACTCATGTGTGGTGGTGGTCATTGTGGACTTACTGGTCCGGCATAACTTTGATTGCAAGTAATCAGCGAATTCCTGGGGTTGGATCTCGCTTTGTTGGTTCTTTTGTTAAGTTACTGACAAGATTGAACAGGTCATGCGGTTTGTTTAGTGATCGTTTCAGGGTGTCAGTGTGGAATTGCCTCATCTTTTCTGTTACTGCTTCACGGTGCTTCGTCAGGTGCAGGTTATACTCCGTCAGGTCAGCTGTGGAGCGTGACCGACGCCAGCGTCTTTCTATCTTCCTTAGGCGGAGGAGTGACGTTTATAGTTCTGTGGAGTACCAGGGTGAGGCAGCTCGTTTCCTTGGGGGTTTGTCTGAGGGTGGAAGTTGAGCAATGGAGCTGAGGCTATTATCCCAGCTTGAGATCAATTTGTCAAGATCCTGCGCTGTCGGGGAGAGGAGCGGGAGGGTTTTACTCAAGATAGCTTCTTTGTAGAAGAGTCGGAATCTTCGCAGAGATGCTCTGAGGGTGCCGGCTAGACTTCTGGAGCTTATGTGGCGGCTGTTCTGCACAGGTATTTGGAATCTGATTAATTTGTGGTCTGACCAGGGGACTGTGGTAACAGACAGTATGGGGTTGTGGGTTAGGTCAATGGCTGCCAGTGGGGTGAATATCAGGTCCAAGTTGTTTCCTTTCACGTGGGTAGGTTCATTGACTAGTTGCTTGTAGCCTAGTTCATTGATTGCCTCGAGGAAAGCGGAGGCTTGAGTGTCTTGCAGGGCTGGCAGGTTGAAATCGCCTAGAAGCCAGCAGGTGAATCAGGCAAGCAGATTATACTATCACAGATATGCAGATACTACGGGTACAGGCCACAGGCACCGGCTGGTCAGTGCCTTAGGTGCAGGCAGTAGTAGCGTGGGCAGAATCACTGGCATAGCGTGACTAACACAGGCCAATATCACAGACACTGCGTGCATACGCGCAGGCAATTACCATGGGCACAGAAATACTAGCGCAGGCAAATATCACAGGCACAGGATGCACTAGAAACAGCAAATATCACAGGCATAAGATGCACTAGCACAGGCAAATAACACAGGCACAGGATGCACTGGCACAGGCAAATCTCAAAGGCACAGGATGCACTAACGCAGGTAGATAAACCGAGGCTAGTTTGCAGTAGTATTGAAAATACATAAAGGGTTTAAATGTAATGGCCAACATTAAAAAGAGAAACACAAAACACACACAACTAATGACCATGGGATTAAAATATTAACTTGATTCTTTTATATGTTTGCCATGTAAAACAATATAGGTGCACATTTACTTAGACTTAGCTCGTGCTTTTTCATTGTTATCTCCAGTCAGGTTACAGACTATACTTAAATGTATTTCCCTATCCCCAGAAGATGTACAATGTAAGTTTGTACCTGCCATTGGGAAGGAAGAAGTGACTTACCGAAGGTCACAAGGAGCACGATCTGCTACTCTATTACAAGTAACTGCAGCTCATCAGGAACACTGCAATAGTACTGCATTTAAAACTCCTGTATTTGAGAAGAGATTCTAGTCTGCTTCATACAGAGAAATTAAAACCCATAACTCCTGGATGCCTGAAATGCACAATGCCAGCTACTACCCCCAATTCTCCTCACCCTGTTCCCAGAGTTTCTCACCTACCAGCTCTTCTCCTAATGCTTGAGCTCTCACAATGAAACGCACAGCAGACTGCTCAGCAGCCTTATAAGAGGGGCTTACAAAGCCCTGTTAAGGACTCTGGCTGGTCCTTCTGAGCTCTGGCCCGTAGCACTGCACTAACCACACTGACAGAACGGCCCAGGAGAAGAGAGGAGGAGGACTGATGAGAAGAGACAGAAAAGCACTGAAGTCACTCCACCTCCCCACCCCATCACTTCCCAATCTAGAACTACCAAACGATACAACTAGAGCCTCACCTCGCACGACATCTCCTCCACACAACAACAACAACAACCGCCTCTCCGCACTCTGTCTCTGATGAGGGTTGAAAAGTGGTAGGTAGATGGAATAAAAAAGAGGGGGATTGAAGACTGGATAGTAAGAAAGAGTAGTGAAGTCTGAATGGACAGAGAGAAAAATAAATGGAAGAAAGCTGAAGGGTAAAGATCAGTATTCAAGATGGAATGAAGTGAAGAAAGCAAAAGCAGAGACAAGAAATGGCAGATGGACTAGAGACCATAGAAAGAGAGCTAAGAGAAGACAGAGGATAACAGAAACCTCAGATTGGGGCCAGCATGATCAGAGAATAAAATGGTCAGAAACAAAGGTAGAAAAAATAAAGTTATTTTCAATCTTTATATTTTATACAGTACAGGGAATTGCATCTCTTTCTATTTCTCTGGTGTTGCACTGTATGCAGAATCTGACTTCTTGGGGTTGCAGTTTAATTTTTATCTACATATTTTTATTTTTAGATTGTGGTCACTTATTCTGTACTTGGTGGGGGTCTGTGTTCTGAGTGTGTGACGAAAGCCAAATGGTCTGTTAACATGGAGTTCATATGTAGGGATCTATACTGTAGTATTCAATATATAGCTTAAACCTGTCATTTTTCTCTACAACATTAACAAAATTCGTCCCTTCCTCTCTGAACATATTACTAAGGCTCTTGTCCACTCTTTGGTCACCTCCCGTTTTGATTACTGCAACCTCCTCCATGCTGCTCTCCCTCAGTGTATTTTCTCCTCTTCGATCTATCCAGAACTCTGCTGCATGGCTAATCTTCCACCAGCACCAATACACTCATATAACCCCTCTTCTAAAATCACTTCACTGGCTCCCCTTCCATTTCCATATCCAATTCAAACTTCTCCTTCTAACGTATAAATGCATTTACTCTACTGCCCTCATTACCTTTCCTCTCTTCTCTCTCCCCACACTCCTCCTCCTCCTCTGGCTTTCTTCTTTCTATGCCCTTTTCTTCTTCTGCAAACTCCAGACTTCAGTCTTTTCACCTTGCTGCTCCTTATGCATGGAACAAACTTCCTCTATCTTTACATCAAGTCTCTTCTCTCCCCCTCTTCAAATCCATGCTAAAGGCTTACCTCTTTGAGCCCGCATCTGCATCCTAATTCCTCGTTCTCCTTGTCTCCTTCGCTATTTGGACCCGATATTTCTCTTGTATTGTTCTGTCTGTCTTGATTAGATTGTAAGCTCTACACGCAGGGACTGTCTTCTTTATGTGTTTGTACAGCGCTGTGTATGCCTTGTAGTGCTATATAAATGATTAAAAATATTTGCGCTGGTTATGGAGCCCCTGGCGGCTCGGGTCCGGTCGTTACAGGATATTAGGGGAATAGCAGTGGGTTCCCAGCAACATAAGATTGTTTTATTTGCGGATGACCTGCTTTTTACTTTGACGCAGCCGCTCGTCTCCTTACCGCTCCTAATGAGGGAATTACGGGAGTATGGGAGGCTATCGGGATTTAAAGTTAATTGGGATAAATCAGAGGCGTTGTCGATCTCCTTGCCGCCTCAGCTGGTGACATCTCTGCAGGCCTCGTTTCCCTTTCGGTGGGCCATAAAATATTTAGGAGTACAGGTTATGGTGGATCAGGGGGATCTTTATGGGGCAAATTACCCGCCCCTCTATGGTCAGCTGCGGCGGGATTTGGCTAGGTGGGGGGGGGGGGGGGCAGGACCTGTCGTGGTTGGGGAAAATTGCATCTGTGAAGATGAATGTGCTGCCTCGTTTGTTATATTTGTTCCAAATGCTCCCGGTCCCGCTTCGATTAAGGGATCTTAGGGACTTACAGAGTCATCTGTATGCCTTTGTCTGGAACACGAGTAGACCAAGGGTGAGTAGGAGGGTATTGTATGCTACAAGGGGGCGGGGGGGGGGGGTTGGGGGTCCCCGACCTGGTTCGGTACTATGAGGCAGCTCAGTTGCATATGGTGTTTGAATGGAGAGATGAGGGGGGTAGATCTAAGGGATTTCGGGAGGTGGAGCAATATTGGGCAGAGGGGCTTCAGCTGCGGTATCTGCCTTGGTTGCTGGGTCCTCCTCCTGCAGGTCGTTGGCGGGATAACCCATTTATGTGGCATCTGTTCATGCAATGGCGTAAGGCTCGCAGGAAACTTGGGCCGGGGGTGACCTTCTCCAAATTGGCTCCAATAAGGACGACCTCGGGGTTTCTCCCAGGGCGGGAGGGGGTATTTCAGAGGTGGGAGAGGGCGGGTTTGGACACAGTTGATTCCCTTCTCGGACCTGAGGGTTTCCTATCATTTGCCCAGTAAAGACTTTTTCCCTTATATGCAGATAACCCACTTCCTTAACCAAAAAGAAATCCGGGCGTCTTGGCAAGAGGGGGGGGACGATCGGGAGGGGTTGTGGGTGGCTTGGGAGAAATCACGGGGACTGATCTCAGTTCTGTATAGGAGGTTGGGGGAGATCCTTCCTTGCGGTTTCCCCATCAGAAGGAGTGGGAGCAGGATTTGGGCCGGGAGCTGGATGATCAGGAGTGGAAGAGGGTGCATGTTAATATTGGAAGACAGGCCCTTTCAGTGTCAATAAGGGAGACCTCCTATAAGCTTCTTTTTCGGTGGTATTACATGCCGGTTCGACTGCACAAGATGTTTCCTGCAGTGTCAGATCTCTGCTGGAGAGGGTATGGGGGGCGGGGGACTTTTTTGCACATTCGGTGGGAATGCCCGCGGGTGTTGGAGTACTGGGGGGAGGTGGGGAGGAGGATTTCGGAGATATTTGGGGAGGGTTGGACCTTGGGTTCAGCTTGTTGGGGATGACTTCTGACGGGGGTCCTAAGAAATTTGGGTGGCCTATTCGGGCTTGTATCCAAGCGGCCCGGAGTGAAATTGCTCGGGCGTGGAAACAACCCCTACTCCCCGGGATGGATCTGTGGCTGAGCCGTTTGAGACGCCTTGTCCTGATGGAGTAGTTAACGGCTGTGCGGAGACAGAAGCAGGAGAAATTTTATGCTTTATGGTCACCTTTGTTAACTTATCTGAAAAGTTGATGTGTCTCTCAGGGGAGGGGGGCGGGGGGATTTGGGGGGGATTCGGGAGGGGGGGTGGAGGGTGGAGGTTTATTGGGGAGAAAATGGAAGTTGGTGTTGTTGTTTAGACTGTGTTGCCATAGTATTGTTGTGTTATGTGGTTGTGCCAACTTCAATAAAAAAAATAACATTAAAAAAAAAAATAGTAGTAGTTATCTGAATTGTTCAGTTTTTCAAATAGGTGCTTGGATGTTCCGGGGCCCATTGCAGTATTCACTGTGATGCTTTTTTTGGGTAGCTCCTTATGGAGGGAGGTGGGGTGTAGCCAGCATTAATAATAATGAGGGAGAGGAGCATGGATTTATAGATTGCAGAAACCCTATCAAAGGCCCTGTTCTATAGACCCCATCATACTCTCCTCATTATTACATTCAGGATTTTAGTGGCTCCTTTCTGATATACCCTCGGAGTTTCAGAATTATAGGAATTTCTTAGTTCCATGTATATTTTACTATCAGAATTATGCTTTCTAATACCTGTATGCTGCAGATTAAAATAAGAAGCAATCTTCCAATGCTGAACTCAAATCCTAAAGAATTTAGGAATTACATTGCCACTTCATTTCTATAATCAGACCCTGCAGCATCTCAGGAAGGATTAGGGTCTTCCCTGTCTACAGTCAGCCACCATAGAAACTCTGAACTAGGGCCTTCCTCATCCCTCCTCAGTCAGCCTCTAGAGACAGTCAGGATTAGAGTGTTCCCTCTTTCTTCAGTCAAATTTCACATGGAACTCAGAGTGTTCCCTGTTCTGCCTCTCTCATGTCATCTTCCACAGACACACAGAATCAAAGTGTTCTCTCTATCCACAGTCAGGTGCCACAGATAGGATCAGAGTGCTCCTTCTCTCCAGTCAGGTTGCACTGACACTCAAGATCAGAATATTCCCTTTCTCCACAGTCAGCTTCCACACACACTCGTGATTAGAATGCTCCATCTCTCTCTTCAGCAGCTTCCACAGACACTCAGGATTTGAGCACCTTTTCTCTCTGCAGTCTCCATGCACACTCAGGGAATTATGGGAGGGGGCACTGCAGACTATCGAAAAGGTTCTTGGGATGCCAGTGGAATGGACATATGATTTGTTGTTGCTAGGAGCGGATTCTCCACTGCCGGATGAGTTAAATAGGAAATTAGCATATGTGGCTGTTCTCTTTATTAAAAAAGTAATTTTGAAACAGTGGATGAGTGAAGAGGGGCCACCAATTAGGTAGTGGAGAAACCTGATGGCAGAGATAACTGAGTGGGAGATCTGAAACCATGACTCAAAAGTTACTCTGGGATGGTTGTGGTACAAGGCATAATCTGTGGCACAAAGAAGCAGGGCCAGTTCTAGGCATGTTGTCCGCAAATAGCCCCACTCCACAGGCCACATGCCCTGCCACCCACATACTTGAAAAAAATCAGGATGCCTGGTGTAAGAAGCCCCAATCGGACCTCCTTCTACTAGGCAGGCAGCATAGCCACTCCTTAAGACTGGACTCTTGCGGCAGTGGCAAAGGAAACAAGCACAACACAGTTGCGGAGACTTGCTACTATCAGCAAAGCTGTGAGCTCTACCGGTCCCGCCCCCTTTGACTTTGACTTCCTGTTGTTGATGGAGCAGGACTGGCAGAACTTGCAGCTATGCTGACAATAAGAAAGTCCCCACATCTGTGTTTGGTCCCCTGCAGCAGTGGTAAAGGAAACAAGCGCAACACACATGTGAGGACTTTGTTATTGTCAGCGTCGCTGCGAGCTCTGCCGGTCCCACTTCCTCAAAAGCAGGGAGTTGAAGTCAAAGGGGGTGGGACCAGCAGAGCTCGAAGTGACACTGACAGTAGGAAAGTCCCTGCATCTGTGTTATGCTTGTTTCCTTTCCCGCTGCCGCAGGGGACCAATCTGTGACTTATCATAGCCACGGAAGTAAAGGAAAAAGCTGCTGTTTGCTCCCATACTGTGCAGAGCTGAACCGAGGCACCAGACCTCGGGACTTACCGGCTTCCTCTGAAGCCGGTCAGATGCGTGCGGGGCCCCTCGTGCCCACACATGCCTAGGGTTGGCCCTACTTGAGAGGTGGGGGTGTCTAGCGATGGCACCTACTAGAGGACAGCTCCCCCTGCCATGCTTACCGGATAGCACAGGCCATACTATAGAATATTACCCATCCCTCTCAAAAAAGAGTATCAACAGTCCTCTTTAAGAGAGTCTGCAGCCCAGAGTTCAGGACTTAGAGGGCGTGGCCCACAGGGAGAGGTTAAGAACCCAGCAGACTGCAAGAAGGAGAGAAGCCCATGGAGTGAGAAGTCCAAGCCATGCAAAGGAGTTCTGAGGTAGGAACTTTATTTGGGGCTGAAGGAAGGACCTGGAGAACCAGCTTGTGGAGGTTTAACAAGCTGGGACAGAAGTAAGCTGACTTTATTTTCACTGAACTACTGTCTGCCTATGTTTTAAAGAAAACCCCTTCCCACCATATGCCGCACTATCACATATGGTGGCAGCTTGGGGATTTTCTCTAACCATGTCACTAAGGGCAAATCTATGTACCTCCAGGGCTGGGCCTCTACAACAAGCCAGGATTTTTGATTGTTTGTTTGTATGGACTAAGAGGGTTAGCCTTACTGTAGCTGGGGAGCTTGAAGAAGGTATAATCGGTGCCTGACAGGCAGGCTTTGTTTTGGTCACTAGAGGCCGCTAAAGGTTTGTTGGAGCTGGAATACTGCAGGGATAACTCAGCTGCAGAAGAGGAAGCTGTGGTGGTCTGCAAGAGAACAGTGACAAGCCAGGATGGAGCAGCTCCTCCAGCTTCTAGCAGAAGGTAGCAGCAATAGCAACAATGTCAGCAGCAGTTTCAACAAGCCCTGCTAGAAGGGCAGCGGCAACACCACAATATCATCAGCAGCTACAAGATCTTATTCAGGTGCAAGGGGAGTTACAGAGGAGTTCCCTGGCTCTGTAGACTTAAGCCCTACAGAGACCACCACTCCACCCTCCAATGCAAGCACCACTGAAAATGCAGCAGAAGAAGAACCTGATTACGTTTTGGTGAACTTTGAATGAATTGCTCGCTTGACTGGGTGGCCGGAGACAACATGGACTACTTCAGGAATTGGCTGACGGGTAGCAATCAGGCTACATTCCAGGATACCAACCCTGATGGGCGAACTACATATGCAGCTGTCAAGGCTGCCATATTGGAACAGATCGGCTGTACACCAGAGGCTTACCACCAGCGAATCAGAAGGGGTGGGGGCTCCAGTTGAAAGAGAACCCTCTGAGGTTCCTCTTCCGATTGAAGAATCTTGTATGGAAGTGGCTGCAATCGGAAGGAAAGACCGGGCCAGAGATAGCCAAGATTGTGCTATTGGAGCAGTTTTTGGAAGGCTTGATCATCCCGATGAAGCAGTGGGTGCGTCAGCACCCCAAGCTTACACTGGAGAGTGCACTGGAAATAGCTGAGGGGTATCATGAAGCCCAACCAGTGACCGAAACGGACAGTGAGAAGGGGAAGAAGTCACCCATCCGTCGAGGAGGATGGAAGCAGAAGCCTAACGGATGTTGCAATGCAAAGTGTGCCTTCGAGTCAGTCCTGACTCCTGGCGACCCAGAAGCTCCTGGGTTTTCTTGGCAGTGTCACCGGAAGTAGATTGCCAGGCCTTTCTTCCGAGGAAATGGAGGGTTAAGTGACTTGCCCAAGGCCACATGGAGTGCAAGTGGGAATCAAACCCTGGTTGCTTGTTTACCAAGCCAGTGTTGTTAGAAACATAGAAACATGATGGCAGGAAAAGACCACATGATCTATCTAGTCTGCCCTTCCATATCAACTACAATAGTGCCTTTTTTTCCTTTAGAGATCCTCTGTGTTTGTTCCATGCTTTTTTGAATTCAGACACTGCCCTCGTCTTTACCACCTCCACTGGAAGACTATTCCACTCATCTACCACTCTCTCCGCATATTACTCCTGAGTCTATCCCCTTTCACCCTCATACTGTGTCCCCTCGTAGCAGAGCTTGCTTTCATTCAGAAGAGACTCTTCCTGTGCATTTATACCATGGAGGTATTTAAACACCTCTAACATATCTCCCCTATCCTGCCTTTCCTCTAAAGTATACGTATTAAGATCTTTAAGTCTGTCCTTCATCTGCTTCATAATGAAGACCATTTTAGTAGCCACCCTTTTGAAGGTGTGGTCTCCAGAATTGCACACAATATACCAAATGAGGTCGCACCAGAGTCTTATACAGAGGCATTATCGCCTCCTTTTTTGTGCTGGTCATTCCTCTCCCTATGCATCAAGCATCCTTCCGGCTCTCGCAGTCACCTTACTAACCACAGAGGTTAGACTAACCAGCCTGTAGTTCTCAATGCCATTTTTACATCTACTTTTGTGTAAAGGGACCACAAGTGCCTTTCTCTAAACCTCTGGCACCACTCCTGACTCCAAAGAAGCATTGAAAAGGTCAGACAGTGGAGCCGCTAGAACGTCCCCAAGTTCCCTCAGTATTCTTGGATGTATCCCATCTGGACCCATCACTTTGTCTACTTTTAGTTTAGCTAGTTCCTCACAAACACATTCTTCTGAAAATCATTCAAGATCCCTGTTGCTTCTCTTCCTATTTGTGGGTGTTTTCTGAGGTCCTGCTCCTGGCCCTTCATCTGTGAATACAATACAGAAAGATTTGCTGGGCAGCTAAGTGAAGCCCGTGTCAGCAAGCTTTGGTTGACACTGCCTTCTGAGTTCCACATGGTGCTTACTGGCTTGTTGATATGAGCCAGAGGTAGCGCAAGCAGGATTAACTATCCTTGGGTAATGCCGGGACTAGCGTTGTAGTGCAAAGAATGCTGGAGACCTGCGGGTTTGCTTTGGCGGGCATTGGAGCATCATCTTTGGCAGGACGGCTGGGAGAAGTCCCAGCTGAGCTGCGCATATCAGGGATGTGGCTATCCCCAGAATCACGGACCCACCACTCCTACCGAGACCCAGAGGCTTTGTGGCAAATGGTGGCGTGCTTCCCCAAGTCACTGTGAATACTTCTGTACAGGGAAGTGAAGAGGGCTTACTGCCATGTGTTCCCCCTGCCCAGGGAATGCTGGCAAAAATGGAGGTTCAGTGGGGATATCTAATGGAGGTATGATGCTGACTGCAGCAGTACCGGGTAGAGAGGAAGCTCTGGGCGACGGGGAACTTGAAAAACCTGTGACGATAATGTTGGATACGCTGGATGCCGTTACTGCAATGAACTGTTCACTGCTGTTGGTGGCTGGAACAATGAGCAGTGAACTGGTGGTCTTTAAAACCAAATTGCAAGAAGTATCCTGAGTCCAGGAGGAACAGTCAGGGAAGTTGATCCAGCTTTCAGATGATCTACAACAGCTTCAGAGAGTGCAGGAGGCCAAGATTAAAGATGGGACTGTATTCTCTAGAAAGCTTGAGTATTTGGTGAACCAAGTTAGGAAACATAATTTAAGACTGCTAAAGTGTTCTTGTTCCCCAATACAATCACCTCTGTAGATGGTGCACAGGTAGTTCAGGGAGGTTTTACAACTTTCCCAGGAGCAACTGCCCCTCTCCCCCGACCAGGACTCAATACTTGTCCCTGGGCTCTTGCCCCCCGACAGTGGATGGTGACACCCCCAATGAAACCAGAGACCTTACAGAATTTCTAGAGAAGCTCATTGGAGGTGGTCACTGGATGCCCAACCCTGCTCATTACACTGGCCTTGGAATCAGGTAAGTCATTAATCCTAAGGACATTTTTAGAAATTTTGGTGTGCAGTTTATGGGCTCATTTGTTTGTATTTTCCTCGATTTTGCTCATGATACCCAGGCGAAGAGAAGAGAATTCTTGGGTTATAAGTCCAGAGTTCTCACCCTTGGCAGGTCTTTTTTGCTTAAGTTTCTTTCTAGATGTTATTTTGTCTTTAAAGGGAAAGGTTTTCTGTTCTTTGTGGGTTTTGTTATCAGTTGCCTGAATAGTCCTCCCTGTAGAGAATCCAGGATCCAGGACACCACAGCAGGGATATGCCAATCCACATCCGGCATATTGAAATCACCTATCAGTAGCACTTCTCCTTTCATGGCAATACTATGTATGTCTTCTATTAAATCTTTGTCTACTTCTACGCCTTGTGAGGGGGATCTGTATATACCTGTATATAACTCCAATGCAAATGGATTTCCCTTTCCCTCTTTCTAATTTAACCCACAGTGCCTCCTCTCTTCCTTTTAAGCCCTGCAATTCTATAGCTTTAATATTATTTTTTACATATAGTGCCACTCCATCTCCCCTTCTTCCTACTCTGTTCTTCCTGAATAAAGTATAACCCGGTATAATTACATCCCAGTCATGGTTTTCCGTGAACCATGTCTCCATAATCACCACTACATCGAAGTCAGTCTCTTCTATTAAAGCCTCAACATCTCGGATCTTATTGCCCATGTTACGGGCATTTATACACACTGCTTTCCTGATGTTGCCTCTTTTCTACTAGGTATTAATGTTTCACTTACCTGAGTGCTTTCTTCACTTACCTGGGGGCTTTCTTCACCCATCCCCAATGAATCTAGTTTAAAGCCCTCTTCAGTAGGTTTGCTGAAGACGCTTCGACCCTTCTTGGACAGATGGACACCATCTCTGCTCTGTAGCCCTTGGAACATCATCTATGGTCCAGGAAACAAAAATGCTCTTGATTGCACCATCCACACAGCCATGCATTCATCTCCAGGATATGAGCTTCTTTGTCTCGGCCTTTACCCTCAACAGGGAGGATTGACGAGAACCTGTGCACATACCTGCTTCACCCTCTGTCCCAGAGTCATGAAGTCACTTTTGATATAATCAGATGGATACCCAGCAGTATCATTTGTGCCGACATGGATAAGCAACATCGGATAATGGTCAGTAGGCTTGATGAGTTTCAGAAAACTCTCCATAACATCTCAGATTTTGGCACCTGGCAGCAGCACACCTCTCTGAACATAACATCTGGTCAGAAGATGAATGCATCAGCACCTTACAGAAGAGAGTCACCAACCACCACTATCCTTTGCGTCCTTGTGGTGATTGATTCTGCAACTTTGAGGTGCTCGAGCTGTGGTTCTTCCCTTTCCTGAAATGCTTCCACCTCCTTCATTTACTATGTTACTATGTTACTTCCAGGTCTGCATAGTGGTTCTTCAATTCAAGGACTGGAGGAGCTGATACTGCAGGCCCTTGTGACTCATGTCCAATCTTCTTCATTCTGTAGCCTCCCATCTTCACCTCTGTCGGAGAGCATGGATGTTTCAAGAAGTATCCCATCAATGTTCTTCTCACTGTCTCAAATGCTTCTCAGCCTCACCACCTCTTCTCTGAGCTCCTCCACTTGTTTCCTGAGAGCCTCAGCATGCAGGTATCCTGCACATGGAACCGGTCCTTCAATTGGCATTGGGATGTCTGTCATGTTCTGACCCCCAAAGTCACCTTCTAGTTCCCAGCTATGACCCCTTCACCTGTTTTAGGTAGGAGCTCGGGGACACTTTGCTCGGGAATTTCCTCTTGTAGGTAATTGAGAGTCATCTGCATGAACCTTTCCCTATTTTGTAGTAAACAGCGACTGCCACTCCACCCTGCAGCGCAAGCACTACTGAAAATGACGGCAGAAGAGAAACCTGATTACTTTTTGGTGAACTTTGAATGAACTGCCCACATTGCTGGGTGGCCGGAGGCAACATGGACTATTACTTGGGGAATTGGCTGACAGGTAGCAATCAGGCGGCATTCCAAGATGCCAAGCCTGATGAGCAAGCTACATAGGTAGCTGTTAAGGCTGCCATATTGTAAAAACTGGCTGTACACCAGAGGCCTTCAACCAGTTCTAGAGGGGGAAGAGGTAGAACAACTGATAGTTTCTTGGCCTTATGGCCAGCAATTGTTATCGTTGGCCCATAGCCATTTATTAGGGGGACACCTGGGGGTGGAGAAAACACTAGAACATGTTTTAGCCCAATTTTTCTGGCCAGGGGTCCATAAACAAGTGCAGTTATATTGCCAATCATGCCCCACCCGCTAACTTTATAACCCTACCAGAGTCCAACCTGGCCCACTAGTGCTTATGCCCATCATTGAAACCCCATTTGAAAGAGTGGTCATAGATCTGGTAGGACCCTTGGAGCAAACCACCAAAGGCAACAAGTGTATGTTAGTCATACTGGACTATGCTACCTAATATGCAGAGGCCATTGCTCTGTGGAATATGAAGTCTACTACGATTGTGAATGCTCTCTGGGAAGTATTCTCACGAGTGGGAATACCCAATGAGATCCTCACCAATCAAAGAACACCCTTTATATCCAGGTAATGAAGCAAGTGTGTGCCTTGGTGAAGGTCAAAATGCTGCGAACATCAATATATCACCCACAGACAGATGGCCTCATTGAGCGATTCAATAAACCTCTGAAACTGATATTAAAAAATGTAGTGCAGGAAGGCGGGAAGAATTATGACATTCTCCTAGCCTATTTGATGTTTGCCATCCATGAGGAACCTCAGAGCTCCACAGGGTTTTCGCCATTTGAGTTGTTCTTTGGGAGAAAGCCAAGAGCATATTAGACATGCTAAAGAAAACCTAGGAAGAAGAACCTCGTGCGAGGGGTAATTTGATGGAGTACATTTTACAAATGCAAGATTGGCTGAAGAAAGCTGGAGAGGTGGCCAAACTCAGTCTGGAAAAAGCCCAAATCGAACAGGCCAGGGGCTACAATTGGGCAGCCGTACACTGCACCTTCCAACCAGGAGACAGTTTTAGTCTTGCTGCCCTCATCCAAGAGCAAGTTACTTTGTAAATGGCAGGGGTACAGTGAGGTGGAAGAGAGAGTTGGGCCTGTTAATACAAGATTGCCCAACCAGATAAATGGAAGAAAGTCAAGATTTACCATATTAACCTATTGAAAAAATGGACTCCAGTAACAGCTGTGGTGGTACAGGGAGATGATTTTGGGCTAGGTCCAGCTCAAATTCTGAATGGAGACCAGCTCTCTGCTGCTCAAAAAAGAGATTTAGAAGGTTTGATCCACCGGAACCAAAAGGTGTTCTCCACCCATCCGAGACGAACCTACCTCATTTGTCATGAGTAACTTATCATGAGTAACTTGTTACTGACCCTAGGGAGATTATCTAGCAAAGACCCTATTGGATTCTGGAAGCCTGGTGACAGGCCATTGCCAAGAAGCTGGAAGAAATGCTTAACCTGGGAGGGATAGAAGAGTCTATGAGTGACTGGCCATCACCCATCATCTTGTTTCCTAAATCCGACAGAAGCATCACATTCTGCATTGACTTCTGGAGGGTCAATGCAGCTTCTAAACTGGAAGCGTATCCCATGTCCAGAGTAGATAAGCTAATCGAGCGACTTGGTGGAGCACAATTTATATCAACTTTGAATCTGACCAAGGAATACTGGCAGGTGCCCTTGACTTCAGCTGCCAAGGAAGACTGCTTCTTCAATACCACAAAGTCTGTTCCAGTTTACAGTATTGCCCTTTGGATTACATGGGGCTCCTGCCACATTTCTATGCCTAGTCGACTGCCTACTGAAACTGCACAAGGAGTATGTGGCTGCATACCTTGATGACATTGTCATCTACAGCAGAGACTGGATCACCCATCTGACCCAACTATAAGCTGTGTTGACCAGCCTGCAGAAGGTTAGGTTGATGGCCAACTTCAAGAAAGGTATTCTGGGAGGTCGATATGTTCAGTACCTGGGATATTTAATCAGGAATGGGCAGATGTGACCTCAACTATTGGAAGTGGATGCCGTTGCCCAGGTCCCCACCCCAAAATCAAAGAAAGAGGTTTGTGCGTTTCTTTGATTGATTGGCTGTTATGACCGGTTCATCCCTAATTTTGCAGAGTTGGCAGAGCCCTTAACCAATGTCCTCCGGAAGAGAGCTCCCGAATGGTTTCAGTGGTCACCGGTGCCTCAAGAAGGCCATATGCTCTGAACCTGTTCTCATTAGTCCTGATTTCTTTCTACCATTTATTGTGGGCCTAAGAGCCGTTCTGGCCCAGAAAGGCAGGGGTGAAGAACAACCCATAGCATTCATCAGCAGGAAGCTGCTTCCTCGGGAACAGCATTATGCAGTTATCAGTTTACTCTGAGAATGGACCACCAACTCCTCAAGTGGCTGGCTCAACATAAGGAGTCCAATGGCCATGATTCAACCGAAGAACTTGTTCATGAGCTTTCTCTCTGTTTGCCTCAGGCCTCTGGAACAGTCTTCCTACAAAACTTAGAAGCACAGACGACATCACTCACTTCAGAAAGGAAATAAAAACTCTTTTTTTAAAGACAATTTTGATGAAAAGACATAGCATTATTAGTATTCTTTTATTCCATAATTTCATTCTTATAGTCTCCTCCAGCCTTTCACACTCATAATAATACTGCATAATCTTCATTGAGCTTAACAGGTCTTCTGGCCTACCATTTAAACAATTCTGCAGTTCTGTAGCGGCAGAGCGCAAACAATCCAATAATACCAGGAGTCTGTTCAGAAGGTCCAAATCATTTATTTGTGCACAAGACTCAAGCAGAATCACATTCAAAATGGCTGAGCAATGGTTTCTAGCAAAACAACAACTTTTATAGCCTTCTTCTCCATTCTAGACATAGGCAAACTTTTCATTGGTCCCAGTAACCCCTTCTATCCCATCTATTGGTCCCGGTACCATTACGTAGTCATCCAATGAGGACCTTGGTCTGGGCTCAGCACCTGGTTGCCCCCCTTACAGTCCCCATTACAATGGTCAGTTCTTAGACTCTTGATACAATTCTCCTCCAAGGTCACTGGCTAACCAAAACATATGGGAAAGCAGGGCACTGTAACTTTTCTTTCAGCAAAGTTAATTAATTCCATAGAAGCTTCACACATCTTATCAGTTCCAATTAAAGTTGTTTTTCTATCTCTTCTAAGTTTCGTTTCTGCTTAGCTATGCTTGGTTATGCTTAGTTAAGTTTCGATTCTATGAAGGCAGCATTCAGGGGGGGGGGGGGAAGTTTCATTCCTCTGGGCCTAACCACAGGCTTCATTTACAGGTCAAGCTGCTTAGGCCTGTCTGTTTAGTTCAAGCAGCATGGATCATAGGCCTTCGCCTACCACATTCCCCCCTTTGATTATTCTCACCCGCAAGTGAGAAAGGGTGAGAATCAAATCACATAATACTAGGTAAAGGTATCACTCTGTGGTATAGGGTAGTAGTTTCACATAGCTAGTATCTTTATAGCTGCCTTGTGCTCTACAGTATTATTAATAACGGAAGTTATCATTCGCAAGCAAAGTGGCAAGAAACAAGGGAGCAACAAGCAGATAGTCAGAGTCCATAGTTTGGCAAGAGTGGGAAAAAGAACTAAAGGAGTAGAAGGTTCAGGAGCATTTATGCCGGACCACCAAGATGTCTTCTTTGTTGTGCTGTTGTAAAACTTCTGATTTAGACAGTCCAGCTGTCCAACCTTCATAGTAAGTTGTGGTCCGGTCTGAAGGTCGTGTGGCACTTATACAGGCTGCACAGGGAGGTAAGGCAAAAGTCATTTCAAAGCACTCCAAGGCTGCTGCCAGAATAAAGCAATAATAAGAATTCATAATGGGCATAGTCTCTGGAAAATTGGTGGAAGTGTCGGCTTCCACAATAGATAACAAATGTAGAGTTGATTGTAGATCCTCAAGCTTCTGCCGTACGTAGACCTACCAGCTTTGTGGCAGGAGTAGGGCTGTAGATTCCAAAGTATCACTGTCCTATGGGATGTCTCAGGTTCTTAAAATATCATAGTACAGTCTCTCAGGCTATTATTGCCTTTAGGAGAGCAGAGCATTTGAACACAGTCTCTTAGAGGACTCAATTTCTTAACACAACACAGTCTATTTCTGATGATTGCAGCTTTCTCCAGATGCGAGGCTTACCTTCAGATAAACAGACAGTCTTGAAATAGTGCAGTTTCTGAGGGACCAATAAGTCTTAGGTCCGTGGCTGTTGTCGTAGGGTGAGGCGCAATGGAGTCTCAGGATGCTGTACAGTAGTCCAGTGATCAGGTTCAGAAGCAGTTGCTGGCTTTACTCAACTATGATGGATCCAAAGTTCGAATTCTGCGAATTTACTGCAGTTGGAGATGACAGGATGACAACATAGGGTCCTTTCCAATGCAGGGCTAACGGTATCCTTCTCCACTCTTTGATCCACACCGAGACTCCAGGCTTGAAAGGATGCAGGGGTTCAGGCAAATTGATGGGTGATCGATTTTGTACCCAGGTATGAAGACTCTGCAAAACAGAACATAAAACCAATAGTTCATGTCTAATAATTTCAGATCCTATCTGTCTCACATCTCCTTTTATTCCCTATAAATAGGCTACAGATTCTCAGAATCTCAAAAGGGGGAACTCCTAAAGACTTAGCATGGGCTAAGTATATCCTAAAAAGGGCCATAGGAGGAACCTGGGGCCACTTCAGGTAAACTTCTTGGCAAAGTTTGGACAACTGAGATTTCAAGGTTCTATTCATACATTCTACTTTTCCTAAAGTTTTGAAAGCTGTAGGTAGTATGCACCTGATAATGTCAATATCTTGGGGCCATACTTAATGGACTTGCTTCCTAAGGTTATCCACCCTCATTATTTGTACAGGGTCCCATGTGCATGCAAGGTTGTAAGGGCATACTTGGAATCTGGGTACACATTTAGACAGAGCCCTTTTCGTATTGTTAGTGCTCTAGTGAGGGCTATCAGTTCAGCTTTCTGTGGTCAAGTTTCTGGGGCCAGGGCTGAGGACTCAACTACCAAATCAGGGGTCACCACTACATATCTAGCACAACAATGTCCATTGATGATGAAACTGCCTTCAGCCACAAAGAAAGTCTGTTCAGGGTTCTCCAGAGGGACATCAGTCAAATCCAGGCGGCTTGAGAATACAGTGTCCATAATTTCTAAACAGTCATGATCAAGGGATCAAGACCAACTTGTAACAACATAGCAGGATTCAAAGCTTGACTGACCTTCAGTTGTATCTGGGGGTTTTCACGCAACATACTCTGATACTTCAACATTCGTAGATTTGTTAGCTAGTAGTTTCCTTTGTGTTTCATATTGGTTAGAACAGAGTGTGGTACAGTAACTGGAAGATTCTGTCTCAAAGTGATCTTGTTAGTTTTGCTCACTAGGAAGGCTGTAGCTGTAACAGCTTCTCAAATAAGGTCCAAGAGATTGAGTCAACACTCCTAGAACATTTCCTTGTGACTCATGAACATAGAGACTGAAAGGATTGTCTGGACATCTGGTAGACCCAGAGTTGGTGATAACATCAGAGTGGTTTTCAAAGATCAAAAGGCTGCATCCTGTTCAAGTCCCCATTCCAATGGAGACTTTTCCATTCCTTTGGTAGCTTGATACAGTGGTTTTGCTAGCAGCGCAAAATTGGGGATCCATATACAACATACTCTGTGGCACCCAAGAAGGCTCTCACTTGCCTCCTGGTGGTTGGAGTAGGAATACGGCATACAGCTTCTTTGCATTCTGGTCCCAGGCGTTGAATTCCGCTGGACAACTGGAATCCTAGGTATTTAACTTGTTTGACATAATTGCACCTTAGCTCTTGAGACTTTGTATCCAGCCTCATTAAAAAGGTGCAAGAGTTCACTGGTGGCTTGTAGACATTCACTTTCTGAGTTGGTGGTTATGAGCAAGTTGTCCACATATTGAAGTAGAATTCTTTCTCCTGGAATTACTGGATAACTTGTCAAATCCTTTGCTGAGTGAGGCGAGTTCTTGAATCCTTGAGGTAATCTTATCCAGGTGAGTTGGCCCCGCCTTGCTGTAGTGGGGTCTTGGGCTAAGCGTATGCAAAAAAACCATCTTTTAAGTCCAAAATGGTGAAATGTGTAGCTTCAGCAGAGATCAGTCCCAAGAGAATATAAGGATTTTGGTATCACTGGGTGTATAGTTTCAGCTGCATCATGCATTCTTTCTTAGATCCTGCACTGGGCGGTAATCACCTGTCCCAGGCTTCTTAACAGGAAGAAGGGGAGTGTTCCAAGGTGACTGACATTCCTTTGAAAAAGTCCATACTTCAATAGTTTCATTAAATGGCAGTGGATTCCTGCAATAGCTGGTCTGGGAAGAGGATACTGCTTCACATGCACTGGTTCCGCTTCTGGCTTGAGGGTGACGATGACAGGGGCTATGTTCTTCGCTAGGCCAGGTGGATTATCTTCTGCCCATACTCCAGGTGGGGCTATAGGGTTGGTAGGTATACAGGAACTTGTTGACTTGACTGGAGGTGTGCTATAGAACCGCCACTTCTCTTCTCGGGGAACAGTCAGCACCATCAATCCAGCAGGCTCTGGGTTCACAGTCATTTGCATTTCTCTCTCTCCAGCAAAGGATATCTGTGCCTGAAGCTTTGCAAGCAGATCTCGGCTCCAAAAAGTGGAATAGGGCACTCAGGCATATACAGGAACTGGTGCATTATTTTCTGTCCCCCTAGTTCACACATGCGGTTCTGCAGAAAAAGTCTTTGTGGCCTTAGCCCCAGTAGCTCTGATAATGGTGATGCATCGAGAAAAACACAGGGGCTACTGGCTTTAGTATTCTGCTCCTGTATCCCCCATAAAGTCCTTATATTGGTCCCCCATTTTCAGACTGACTCCTGGGGACCCAGGGAAACTTGGAGTCAGTCTGGCCTAGTCTTCATTCATGCTGTAGCCCTCTCCGGCTACCACTTACTCTATAGCTGCTTCCCTTTCTTGCTAGAACACTGTGCTTGGTTTAATATTATTTTTTAAATCAAGTACTCCCTCCTCCCCCCTGGGGTGGAGTCAAGTTACGGGCATTCACTTCTCTAATGTCCTTCTCTGCAATGGGCGCACTGACTCGCACCCAGTTTTTACTTCCTCTGCTCCTTCGATCAGGATAACCTCCTCCACATCATTCAACTAAAGTATCAGCAAGAAGATCTGTTCTCTTCTCCATCTTTACACTTACTTTCTCTGTCACATTCAACAATTCACATACTTTCTGATCAACTTCCATTAACTATCATGCCCGCAAATCCATCCAGTTTCTGTAATTTCTGTTTTATCTCTCTGGGACTGACTGACAAAAACGCAAATTCTCCTGGGCTGCTGGATTGCATGGGGTATATAGTGAGGGCTGCCTGCACTATTTGGATTCCACTTGGGGTTATCAAAACTGATGGGTCTGAATAATACTGTTCATTTGTTCAATTAAATCCTAAAGCTTTCAGTTCAGTAAATCAGTGGCAGAGGGAAAGGCACCTAAACAAGTCTGGTCAGCTGACTGGCTGGCAAACTACTTGGGAATCTGCAGGGAGGAGTTCCCCCCCCCCCCTGCCCTAGGCCCACACTGTTTCTCCTAGCAACGCTCTATCCGGGAGGGGTTTTTTTTTTCTTTTTTTTTTAATGTTCTACTTCTCTGCTGTGGGCACATTAGTTCACGCCTACCGGGGGGTGACATCATCCGTGGACTGGGCCCCCTCCCCCCCCCCTTAAACACTCTGAACGGAGCCGGGGCTTCTTGGGGAGCTGCTTACTTATTCCAAACAGGAATAATTTAGATACAGTTCTTAAAATATAAAACTATTAATTTGCAACATGTTATAACATTGATTCTTATAGAGAGAACTATAGCTATCTGTTATGTATAACTGGAATGAAATTACTTAACATGGAAACTAACTGCCAGCCGTAGTCTGCATGTCTCTGCAAAAGAAATTATTATTTTATTTTTATTAAATCTTACAGTTCAGAAAGCAGATATTCAAGAGACATGAAATGGATACTTTTCCATAGCGTTGGTGGATATCTAGAATGCATATACACCCTTTTTTTTAACAATAAATATGTCTTCTATCAGGTGCTTGCCACAGTATATCAGGAAATAACATCTTGAAATTTAAAAGACTTTCAAAAAAAAACAAAATACCCCCTTTTCCTCTGGACACGGACACACAAAATTCAAATACAGAAAAACAAATGAATTTATCTTGAATTGTAAAGGTCTTCATTAGTCACTAGTACAGAGTTTAACAATTCAAAGTAATCACCTTAAATCTTACAGTATGGGGAAGCATGCATATCTGGAATGCAAACACTCCGCAAGATAAACTTTTTTTTTTTTTTTAACTTTCAGATTTCAAAGATAAAATCCTAACACAATTTCTTATTCACTCAGAATTTAAACCATTCATTCTCAGGTTGCAATCTGGTACACTTCCAACCCAGAATGCTGCACCGTCCCCAAGGTTCTTAACCTCTAAGGGTCAAAGGAAAAACACTTTATTTGCTCACTCTTGTCCGTGTCAGTTAGTTTTTGAAATGACAGATATACTTCAAAAACAAAAGAACTTCTGAGTCACTGTAGTTATCACAGCTGTAAAGTAATAACTAGAAAACTAATTATAAATTCATCTCCTATCACACTTTGATTGAATGAGTCCTTTATTTTAAACAAGCAAGAGACTGTTCAATCGGGAGCTGCCGTCTCATTTTTTTTTCCTAGCAAGCTGTGTGAGAGCCACACCCCTTCGCT
This sequence comes from Ichthyophis bannanicus, assembly GCA_033557465.1. Lineage (NCBI taxonomy): Eukaryota > Metazoa > Chordata > Amphibia > Gymnophiona > Ichthyophiidae > Ichthyophis > Ichthyophis bannanicus. The sequence continues at coordinate 355,567,939 of CM066038.1, read as the reverse complement.
CACTGGAAACGAAATGAAACAACTTAGTTTCACAGACACACAGAGACATGCTAGGAAGAATCATTTAAATCAGTGTCAAGTCGTGATCTAATAATTACTTTGTAGGTCAAAGGAAAAAAAACCCAAAAACAGTTTGCTTAGTTTCTCTATCATTTCTGAAAGGTAACAATAATATAACAGGAGCAGTTGACGTAAAAATACAGACAGAGCAGAGAATATAACTAAAAGCAGTTTACGGAGCTCCGGTGAGGTTAATACGACCTTCAAAACTAAAATTCTGACTAAATATTCCTATCGAATGGTATATAATACATGACCATAGTAGAATGAACATCACTATTAAAACAAAGTAAATAAAAACAGGTATAATTGTCCTAAAATAAGCTCCAATTAGCCCAGCAGCAGAACGTTGAAAACATGCCTTCATAGGGTTAAAAGGCACCTCTGCACAGACACCTTGTCAGTCTCACGCTGTACTGTAGGAAGGAGGCTGAATGAGTGAGACATGTTCTTGATTTTACAGTGACTCTATACTAGAAGGGAAACTAGTGGTTTCAACAAATACCAAAAAACAAAGACACACAGAACGACAAACATGCTAGCATTTCCCAAGAGCTCAAGCCTGTCTCTTCTGACTAGGCTATATCAAATTCCAAAATCAAAATCAAAAAGACGATGGTTTCACCCCGCGCATACTCATGCGGGGTTAGTCGGACCGTCTTGAGAGGTGATCAAACTCTCTTACCAAATACCAAATTCCAAAGTTTCAAAATTCAAACAGCAGTTCTGCTCTGACTCATCTGTCTAGACATACCAAATCAAAACTATACTCACCGGATCGGGTCCCTGTTCCCAAGCAAGCGCATGAGTTGGACCTCGGACCTCACGGGTTTGAGGTGTTGGCTCCGACCGGGTCCGGCACCCGCCGAGGCCTGGCCCAGCTCCCTCCGATGCAACTGGACCGGTGGCGCCTGGGAGCCGAGCCCACGTCGGGAGGGCACGATCCCGGCAGGACCAAACCTGTAGAGGCGGAATATACTTCCTCATTAAATTATTATGTATATAAGTTAAATCCTTAATGTGCACAATTCCATGTTATACCATCCCTGGCTGTATTTTTGTTGCATGTCATTTGTTCACTGTAATTTAAAGTTCTTGCATGTAAACTGCATTAATCCTTGGAAATGCGGTATATAAAAAATGTTAAATAAATAAATGCATTTATTTATTAATTTATTTTATTTATTTTAAACATTTGTTAACCGCCTTATGCACACGGCATTCAAAACAGTGTACAGCAAATAAAACAATATTCCCCCACCAGCCCATCCTAGCAGAACCCCCAAACCACCCCAAAATAAAAATTAAATTAAAAATTAAAATAAAATACAAGGAGACTACTACTGCCAACAACTGCACCGCTGGACCAACATCCCCCCTGCCATGGTATCCACTATCCACCAACCAATCCTATCAACCTGTTGGAAAGAGCAAGGTCTTCAGCTGCTTCCGGAATGTTAACAGATCCATTTCCATGCACAAGGCAGATGGCAAAGCATTCCAAAGAGCTAGGGCTGCCACAGAAAAAAAATCCATGCTCACCAGTGCTGCAGGCGAACCTTGGTAGGCCCGGATGGTCAGCAACTGTGCCCCTATAGACCAGAGAGTCTGCCCGGGCTGATATCATCATACCAACTCCTGTGGATAACAACTTGAAGACAAGTGTCAGTACTTTGAAAATACCCCTTTGCCTAACCGGTAGGCACTGCAACTGGCACAGAACCTCTGAATCATACTTTGCTAAGCCCTATATGTCTGGCCACTGCATTCTGGACCATCTGCAACTTCCTCATCAGATAACTCAGCAGGCCAACCTATGGGGCATTACACAGAAACATAGAAAAATGACGACAGAAAAAGACCACGTGGCCTATCTAGTCTGTCCTTCCATATCAACAACTACAACAGTCCCCTTTTTTCCTTTAGAGATCCTCGGTGTTTGTCCCATGCTTTTTTTAATTCAGATACCTTCCTCATCTCTACCACCTGCACTGGGAGACTATTCCACGGATCCACCACTCTTTCTGTAAAGAAATATTTCCACATATCACTCCTGAATCTATCCCCCTTCACCCTCATCCCATGTCCCCTCATAGCACAACTTGCTTTCAATCGAAAGAGGCTCTCCCCCTGTGCATTTATGCCATGGAGGTATTTAAACATCTCAATCATATCACCTCTATCCTGCCTTTCCTCTAAGGTGTACATATTAAGATCCTTAAGTCTGTCCTCATATGCTTTATAATGAAGACCACTAACCATTTTAGTAGCCATCCTCTGTACCGACTCTATCCTGTTTATATCCTTTTGAAGGTGTGGTCTTCAGAATTGCACACTATACTCCAAATGAGGTTGCACCAAAGACTTATACAGAGGCACTATCACCTCCTTTTTTCTGCTTGCCATTCCTCTCCCTATCCACCCAAGCATCCTTCTAGCTTTTTTTTTTTAGTGCCATCAAGTCAGTGTTGACTCATAGCGACTCAGCTACCTCTGTGTTTTCTTGGCAATGTATCACCGGAAGTAGATTGCCAGCCTTTTCTTCCAAGGCAATGGAGGGTAAAGTGACTTGCCCAAAGTCACAAGGAGTGCCAGTGGGAATCGAACGCTTGATCTTCTGGGTACATTAAATACAAGCTGCCAAATTCTAGACCATTCTTCAAGCTTAGCTAGATCCCTCCTCATGTTATCTACACCTTGCTGGGTGTCAACTCTATTGCAGATTTTGGTATCATCCGCAAAGAGGCAAACCTTACCCGACAGCTCTTCTGCTATATCACTAACAAAGATGTTAAAAAGAATCGGACCAAGGACACATCCCTGGGGCACACCACTGGTAACTTCCTTCTCCTCAGAGTGAGCTCCATTTACCTGTACTCTTTACCAGTTTCTAACCCAAGCAGTAACTTTAGGGTCCATCCCTATGGTGCTCATTGTTTATAAGTCGCCTGTGAGGAACGGTGTCAAAGGTTTTACTGAAATCTAAATACACCACATCTAGGGCTTTCCCTCGGTCCAACTCCCTGGTCACCCAGTCAAAGAAATCAATCAGATTTGACTGACAAGACCTGCCTCTGGTGAATCCATGCTGCCTCGGATCCTGTAATCCGCTGGACTCCAGAAACCTCACTATTTTCTCTTTCAGCAGTGTTTCCAATAATTTACTCACCACCAAAGTTAAACTAACTGGCCTGTAGTTTTCAACCACATCCTTACTTCCGCTTTTGTGTAAAGGCACCACATGAGCCTTTTGTCCAGTCCTTTGGCACCACTCCCAACTCCAACGAGGCATTGAAAAGGTCAGTCAGTGGAGCTGCTAGAACGTCCCCATGTTCTCTCAGTATTCTAGGGTATATCCCATCCGGTCCCATCGCTTTGTCTACTTTAAGTTGAGCTAGATTCTCATGAGCACAGTCATGCTGGGATAACACCAAAGCCTGCACCTCCATGATTAAGGCGTCGCAATCTAAGAATGGCCAAAACTGTTGCACAGCTCACAGATGTCCATAGGCTGTCTGGACGACCTGGGACACCTGCTAATGCAGACTTAGATCTGCCTTCAGGAGGACCCCCAGATCCCAGATCTCCCCTTTCCAATCCAGGTGAATTCCCCCAGTGGAGAGACCCATCTGCAGACTTGTATCCGTCAGCACCCCACACAAGAGTACCTTGGATTTGGTGACATTAAGAACCAAATGGTGCACCTGTAACCATGAGGCAATATCAGCCACTCACTGATTAGCACGCAGAAGTACCACGGCCTTTTCATCATCCACCACAATAATCAACTGAATATCACTGGCATACAAAAAACCCGAGAACTCATATCTTCGACAAATGCCACCTACCAGACCCATATAAATATTAAAGAGCACTGGGGATGAGGAGACACGTGATATGCTGAAATGGAGCAGATGTGCACTGCTGTCTCTCTAAGGGTTCTTCCTTAACCGAGCCCCTTAGCCACCTTGAACCGGCAAATTTGGACCTGTCAAAGTGTGAGACAGAGGGTGCGCGAATACCAGGCATCCACACCAGCTACCCGGTAGGATGGCGACTGTGAAATCCACGCACAGGGATAAAAATAGAAGAGGGCCCCTTTCATCTAAGATGTTGGATTCTCCGCCTTCTCCTCATGTTCAGACACAGGCCACCCTAGTGGAGGATGTCAGCTTGGCTGTGGTTGGGGCCCTCTCATTCAAACTTGATGCCCTAAATGCGAAAATGGACGCTATGCACAACGCATTTGAATCCCTTGGGAGCCACCTGCAGGAAGCCGAAACCTGCATATCTAAGGCCAAAGACACCATAATGGCCACCGGCTCCAGGGTTTGATGACTGCCCATGAGGCTAAACTGGATGTTCTAAAAAACTGGTGCCAGGGGGGGCGGAGCCTGATGTCCAGCGGGATGGTCGCATAACGCTGAGGCTCCCGAGAGGCCTACTCAGAATCCTGAATTAACACCTCACTAACTTAGAACTTCTACTCTGATCTTGCCGGGGCACATTGGTGAGATGGCGGGGACCAAACCAACGCGCCTGGAATTTGGATCTCCAGCGGCTTCTCACGGCAAACGCTCCAAAACTGAACCTCCGTCCCCGCAGAAGGGGCCGGCCTTGTGCGAGGGCCCCGAAATGCAGCGGGAAATCCTCGTAGAGATCAGAGGGGTCAAAAACCTTGTGCAAGCAAACGGTGAAGCACTCCGAGCGCTGCGGGACGATTTTGGTGTGCTGCAAAGCAAGCTAGAAGGGCTTTCTTCGCGTCAGGACAAAATGGAGAGCATATTGGACTCCCATGCGGCCCGGTTGTCCAAACTCGACAAAGTTGAACGTCAGGTGCGGGCCTTGCAGAAAGAGGTGGAAGATGGCAATAATAGAGCGCGCCGCAACAACATAAGACTCGTGGGCATACCGGAGGGAGCGGAATCGGGAGACATGAAAGAGTTTTTATGCAAAATCCTCCCTTCCCTACTCCAAATTACCTTTACCAAAGATCTGGAGATTGATCGCGCTCATCGTGTACCCACAAGCATAACGCTCAACAGGAAGACCCCGCGGCCTATCATTTTTCGACTATTGAGATATCAACACGTGGAGCAAATTCTAAGTGCCTCTCGGGCAAAGGGCCATATGGAGTTTGAGAGCCACAAGATCTCCTTCTATCCCGACTTGGCTAAACCCACGGTCGACCGCCGAAAGCGCTTTCTGGAATTCCGGCCGAGGCTTCAACAACTACAAGCACGCTATGGCCTGATGTACCCGGCCAAGTTCCGGATCACGCTTCACAATCAGACAAGAACATTTGAGGACCCTGATCTACTAGCGGAGTTTTTGGATTCCAAAGAAGCCGACTTGATGCGCTGACTTCCAGAATGTTCCTGCAAGTCTTCTCATATCCGCTATATCCGCCATATTGGATCTGCCGCAGCCTAGCAAAGAGTCTGGCGTGGGCAGTCTGTGGCCTTACTCTTGATGGTATCTGTGACCCGACTCCATCTACCCACAGCAGCCTTGATGAGTATCAGAGACAGTGTTCTTATGGACTCTGGTGTTTCTTTTCTTTTTTATATGTCTTTCTATTTCCTCTCTAGGGCCTCCTCCCGCAGACTTCTGGTCGCCATATTCTTTGGGGGTTTTGCTTCTTCTCTAAGATACGTTGGTACATGCTTTTCAATATGGGGCGTATTAGCCAGAATACGCGGCGATTATGACATTGTTGTATAGATTCTGCTTATGTTATATGTTCTCAAGCACCCTTACCTAAAATGTCTATTACCGATTGATGGCACCATGTAAGATTTTCTCATTGAACGTAAAAGGAATCAATAATCCGATAAAACGGAAGAAAATCCTAAGCTACCTCAGTCAGGACGCAGCGGATCTGATTTTCTCCAAGATACGCATTTAAATTTGAAGGACATTCTTAAACTCAATATTAAACCTTACATGGTGGCCGCCTATTCCCCAGCTGTGTCTAAGAAATGTGGGTTGCCATACTGGTTCGGAAATCTTTGCCTGCTACTGTTATTGCGACTAGCTCAGATACAGAAGGTAGATGGTCTAGAGTTCACCTCAAGATAGGTAGCCTTGAAGTCACATGTATATGCCTTTACGCTCCTAATGTTGAGGCTTCTGCTAATACTTCCTTGATCATTGGGGGGGATCTCAATTTAGTCCTTGATCCCCTGATTGACAAACAGCTGCCTAGGACGAGTGGTCCCCCCAAGAGTCTTGCCACGCTTACCTTCCTGATCAAGGATCTTGCTTTAGTTGATCTATGGAGGATACTACACCCCAATGAGCTAGACTTCACCTCCTCCTCCTTCCCTCATAAATCTCAGTCTCGCATAGACTTCTTTCTAATCTTAAAACTGCTAGTTCCTCAGGTGGACACTGCAAAGATTCACTCCCCACATATTTCAGATCATGCTGCCCTTTCCTTTCAATTAAACACTATTGTACCCCAGGGAAATTCGGGAGCCTGGCTCTTTGATAGAGCCCTGTTCACTCAGCCAGATTTCCAGTCAGAAATTCGAGCAGCCCTACAGGATTACTTATAATATGCCAGGGTACCGACATGGACACTTTCAGAGCCCAACAAGCCTTTTAGAGCTCAACAAGCCTGGGAGCGCGAATTGTAAACCACTTTAACCCCTGTGCAATGAGCGTTTTTTGGAGTAAAGTAGTGCGGGCTTCCCGGTCTGCCTCTGTTACCCAAACTCTCTTCTTCTGTGCACACAGATGCTTTTATACCCCAGAAAATAGTCAAATGGAACCCAAATGCTAGGGACCGTGTTGGTCTTGCCATACTGCTGTGGGAACCTTCGCTCATGTTATTTCTGAATGTCCTCAACTGCAGGTCTATTGGGGGCGGGTCTGGGGTCGTTTTCAATCTATCTCACATTTTCATGAACCTCTCTCTGGGAGGTCGTGGGACTCCGTTTCGTAGCGGAGGTTCCCTCTCTTCCTAAGAAGGGTCGCTTTCTCCTTGATTTCCTGCTGGGTATAGCCATATGCTTAATCACGAGGAATTGGAAGGATTGCTCTCGACTTACTGTCAATGAATGGTGGAACCTCATCTGCTTATATAGTAAATATGAGCAGATACCTCGGAGAGCTATTCCCCATGTCCAAACTCATTCTCGCTTGTCTAATGGCAGATGCTTAATGATTATGTACAATCTGCTCATTGCTCCAACATGCCTGTATAATGCGCACTCATCATGTTTTAGATCACCGTTAGGTTTTGTAACACAATAAGGTTTTGTAACACAATAATGTAAGTACACGCCCGCTTCGGGAATGTCTAGTTTTCTAGAGAAGAAGCAGGGGGGAGGGGGGTGGTAGGGGTTTACTTTGGTATATGTATTACACGTTATGTATTTGTCTTTTAGCTGTATGTCTTCCTTTTTCTTTTGTTATAAAACGAAAATAAAGAATTTAAAAAAAAAAAAAAAACTGGTGCCAGTGCAACAACCTATGCTCATGGGTATACCAGAGACTGTTGAAGACCGTGAGCTACAAGCATACCTTGAAACGCTTTTCCCATGTGTTTTACCTCTGGGAGAGGGCTGCGGCCCCCTGCAAATAGATCAAGCACACCGGGTGGGACTGACCAGACTTAAAGAGTGTTGCCTGTGGGTGGTCTTGGTGAAATTTCTAAATTATGCCCAAAAAGATTCATAAGAACATAAGAACATAAGAAATGCCATACTGGGTCAGACCGAGGTCCATCAAGCCCAGTATCCTGTTTCCAACAGTGGCCAATCTAGGTCATACGTACCCAGCAGTTTCCCCAAAAGACACAGGTTCTGCAGTGCTTGTACTAGGCCAAGCATTGATATCCTGGGTCCCTTTTTAATAGTGGTTTATGGACCTTTCCTCCAGGAACTTGTCCAAACCTTTTTTAAACCCAGCTATACTAACAGCCCTTACTACATCCTCCGGTAACAGATTCCAGAGTTTGATTACACGTTGAGAGAAGAAATATTTTCTCCTATTTGTCTTAAATAGTTTACCCTGTAGCTTCATTACATGCCCCCTAGTCCTTCTATATTCTGATAGCGTAAACAATTTATCCACGTTTATCCGTTCCACTCCATTCATTAATTTATACACCTCTATCATATCTCCCCTCAGCCGCCTCTTTTCTAGGTTAAAGAGCCCTAACCTTTTTAGCCTCTCTTCATAGGAGTAGCCTTCCATCCCCTTCACCAATTTGGTGGCTCTTCTCTGTACTTTTTCTAATAACTCTATGTCCTTTTTAAGATACGGTGACCAGAATTGCACACAATATTCAAGGTGCGGTCGTACCATGGAGCGATACAGAGGCATTATAATATCCTTTGTTTTATTCTCCATCCCTTTCCTTAGGATACCTAGCATTCTATTTGCTTTCTTGGCCGCCGCTGCACACTGGGCGGAGGGTTTTAACATGTTATCCACGATGACTCCTAAATCTTTTTCCTGGGTGGTGGTTTCTAATGTGGAGCCTTGCATCTTGTAACTATAGTGTGGGTTGTTCTTTCCTAGGTGCATAACTTTGCACTTGTCCACATTAAATTTCATCTGCCATTTGGATGCCCAGTCTTCCAATTTATCCAGATCCTCCTGCAGTTTTCCACAATCCTCTTGGGTTTTAACAACTTTAAACAGTTTTGTGTCATCTGCAAATTTGATTACCTCACTAGTTATTCCCTTTTCCAGGTCATTTATGAATATGTCAAAAAGTAGCGGACCCAGTACAGATCCCTGGGGTACTCCACTATTCACCTTTTTCCATTGGGAATATTGGCCATTTAGCCCTACCCTCTGCTTTCTATCTTTTAACCAGTTCCCGATCCACAATAGTACACTGCCTCCTATCCCATGACTTTTTAGCTTCGCCAAAAGTCTCTGATGGGGGACCTTGTCAAAAGCTTTCTGAAAGTCCAGATACACTATATCAACCGACTCACCTTTGTCTACCTGTTTATGCACACCTTCAAAAAAACAGATCAGATTAGTAAGACAAGATCTGCCTTGTCTAAAGCCATGTTGGCTGTCTCCCATTAGGCCATGACTATCTACATGCTGTGTAATTTTGTTCTTTATGATGGCTTCTACCATTTTCCCTGGTACTGACGTCAGGCTCACCGGTCTGTAATTTCCCGGGTCACCCCTGGAACCCTTTTTAAAAATTGGTGTTACGTTGGCGACCCTCCAATCTTCAGGTATTACAGATGATTTTAATGAAAGTTCACAGATTACCAATAACAGGTCTGCAATCTCATATTTCAGTTCTTTCAACACTCTGGGATGTATACCATCCGGTCCAGGTGATTTGCTACTATTCAGTTTATCAAATAGTTGTAATATATCTTCCCGTGTAGCGATATTTCTCTCAATTCCTCTGCAGTATCACCTTTAAATACCACTTCAGTCTTGGGTAACACCCCTACATCTTCCTCAGTAAAGACCGAAGCAAAGAATTCATTCAGTCTCTCTGCTATAGCCTTGTCTCCTCTTACTGCCCCTTTTACCCCTCTATCATCTAATGGTCCAATTGACTCTCTCACAGGCCTTTTGCTACGAATGTACTTGAAAAAGTCTTTATTTCGTGTTTTTGCTTCCGTAGCAAGTTTCTTCTCAAATTCCCGCTTTGCCTGCCTTATCAATGCTTTGCATTTAACTTGCCAGTGCTTGTGCTGTTTCCAGTTTTCATCATTTGGCTCTTTTTTCCATTTTCTGAAGGTTGCTCTTTTGGCAGCAACAGCCTCTCTGACCTCACCTTTAAACCATGCTGGCAGTTTTTTGGACTTTCTTCTTCCACTTTTCTTAATGCGTGGAATACAGCTGGTCTGGGCTTCGAGGATAGTATTTTTAAATAACACCCAAGCTTGCTGTAAGTCTTTAACCTTTGGAACCGCTCCTTTTAGTTTTTTCCGAACTATATTCCTCATTCTATCATAGTCACCCTTTTGAAAGTTAAAAGGTAGTACTGTGGATTCCTTTACTATCTGTCCTCCACTGATTAAATCAAACATGATCATACTATGATCACTATTGCCAAGTGGTCCCAACACCCTTATTTCTTGCACCAGATCTGGCGTTCCACTAAGGACTAGGTCCAGTATGGCTTCCCCTCTGGTCGGTTCATGAACCAGCTGCTCCAAGAAGCAGTCATTTATTTCATCTAGAAACTTTATCTCTTTAGCTTGTCCTGCTGTGACACTGTCCCAGTCGATACCGGGGTAATTGAAATCACCCATTATTACTACTCTGTTGTGGCTTTTGTTAGCTTCCTTGATTTCTTTGAGCATTTCATCATCCATTTGTTCATTCTGGCCAGGTGGTCGATAGTATACTCCCACTGCCATCACCTTCCCCTTCATAAATGGAATTTCAATCCATAGAGATTCTACAGCATATTTTGTTCCCTGCAAAACTTTAATCCTTTCTGACTCAATGCCCTCTCTAACATAGAGCGCAACCCCTCCACCAATTTGTTCAGCTCTATCATTACGATATAGTTTGTATCCAGGTATCACAGTGTCCCACTGGTTATCCTCCTTCCACCATGTCTCTGAGAGTGCAATCAGTTCTTAGAGCGTCCAGAACTAGTGGCCCCATCAACCAGGATGACTTGCACCTTCGCGTGGCTCAGGACTATTCAGCAGCGTTGAATCAGCACTGACAAACCTATGCTCCCATATGCCAAGGCTTGATAGAGGGAAAAATTTAATTTACCATCCAGTATCCAGCCAGACTGCATATTAGCCATAATGAAGCCAATCAGACTTTTGAATCAGCGGTAGAAGCATGGCATTATGTGGATACTTTACTGCTGGGTCCTGAAGCCATCTCAACATCCTGAGAATGGTGAGGAGAGCCTTGGGAACTATGAGCCAACTGCTAAGGAACTCCCTGGTGCTCTAGGATGAGAGGTACCAGGGGGGTTATATTATGGCCCGCAGCCCTAGGGTGAAGGCAAGGGCAGTGCAAAACAGTGCATCACAGCACCTGCCAAATGACTGAGCTTTAGCCATTGGGCCAGAGGGCAAGTGAGCAGAGCCTGGTGACTAGCGGGTTCTATTCACCCAGCCCAGTAAGTGTTGAACTCTCCTGATTTGACCCCTGTGGGTTGTCCTGAGAAACTTGGTGCCAGCGGAGAGGGAACTTTATGCCGGTGCCGATGCTTACACTCTCCATTTAAGACTGAGGCCTAATTCTTGTTATAATCATTTGCTTTAACTGTTGGTTATCTGTTCTGTGGGGATACAGCGGGGAGGCCTTCACCATTTATGGGATGTGAGGGGTGTTTGTGTAGCGGAGTTGTGTGAGATTGGAGCACAGGGAATGTATGGCATGGTGTGCATGTAGATGGATGATTGGTAGGGTGATTCATGGAATGGTGGGATGGGGAGGGGGTGAGAAGGGGGTGAGCAGGGGGGCAACCCAGGGGGGTCCGAGAGTAAAGGAACTGTAGCAGAGGGTGGGGCTATGCAGAATCATGGTAATGTTTTGCCTATCTGGCTCTGTCTATTTCCTGGCCAGCCCCCTCCCAACGTTCCTGAAGCGCTTAGATGTTAGTGACAGGCGTCCTTTTTGGCACTCGGGGAACAGTAAGAACATAAGATATGCTATACTGGGTCAGACCAAGGTCCATGAAGCCCTGTATCCTTTTTCCAACAGCGGCCAATCCAGGTCACAAGTACCTAGCCATTTCCCAAAAAGACATACAGGTTCCACAGTGCTTGTACTGGGGCAAGCAGTAGATGGACCTTTTTCCAGGAACTTGTCCTAACTTTTTTTAAACGCAGCTATACTAACAGATTTTATTACACCCTCTGGTAATGAATTCCAGAGTTTGATCACAAGTTTGGTCAAAAAGTGTTTTCTCTTATTAGTCTTAAACGGGTTACACTGTAGATTCATTGCATGTCCCCTAGTCTTTCTACTTTTTTATGGCATAAACAATCAATCTACATTTACCTGTTCCACTCCATTCATTAATTTATAGACCTTTATCATATCTCCCCTCAGCTGTCTCTTATACAGGTTGAAAAGCCTTAACCTTTTATACCTCTCCTTATAGGGTTATCCGTCCATCCCTTTTACCATTTTGGTGGCTCTTTTCTAATTCTGCTATATCCTCTTTAAGATACGGTGACCTGAATTGCACACAATATTCAAGGTGCAGTCGCACTATGGAATGGTACAGAGGCATTATAATATCCTTTGTTTTATTCTCCATTCCTTTCCTTATGATTCCCAGCATTCTATTTGCCTTCTTGAGCGCCACAGCACTCTGAGCAGAGGGTTTCAACGCAGGGCCGTACCGATCGTGAAATGTGCCCTGTACGACTTGCTCATCGGGTTCGCGCCCCCCCCCCCCAACCTCCATCTAGCCTCTTTATAGGGGTGGGAGAGAAGAGGCATGCCCGATGTGCTTAGCGTGCCGCGAGAAGGCTTAAGGGGCGCATTTCAACTGTCTGCCGTTTGCCTGATGCCACTGAGAGAAGAAAAAGTGGTGGTGGCAGGAAACAGCAGACAGCTGAAATGCGTCCCTTAAGCCTTTGCGCCCTGTGCGGCCGCACCGCTCGCACAGGGCTAGGTACGGTCCTGTTTCAGCGTGTTATCTACGATGATGCCTAAATCTTTTTCCTAGGTGGTGGTTCCTTATGTGGAACCTTGCATCATATAACCATAGTTTGGATTGTTTTTCCCTAGGTGTATAATTTTGCACTTGTCCACATTAAATTTCCTCTGCCATCTGAATGTCCAGTCTTCCAATTTATCAAGGTCCTCTTGCAATTTTTCACAATCCTCTTAGGTTTTAACAACTTTGAATAATTTTATTTCATCTGCAAATTTGATTACCTCACTCATTATTCCCATTTCCTGGTCAATACTACCCTGGCGCCCCAAGCACAGAATGAATTCCTGACTCTTTAGAGAGCAGTGGGGGGGGGGGGGGGGAGAAGAGGTGCTGAGGTTGGGGGTGTCCTAGACCTCTAGTCTGCTAGGAGCCGAGTTTCCAGAGCCCCATGAAATAGTAAAGGAATGTATACCTGTGGGGAATGAGGTAGAGCTATGGCAGGATGAGTTTGGGAGAGGGGAGGGGACTGGTGAGAGGGGGGTATCAGTTATCCAAAAATGTTAAAATGAATAGTGCATGTTACTTGTTCAGTCTGGGCGAAGTGTAAGTGTTCCCACGATGCCCAGTTGTTTTATTTTATTTGACCCAATAAATGTCATTATAAAAAAAAAAAGGTAGACCGGGGACAAAGCTGACCCCTGTGGGACCCCAAAGACCAGCTCCTGTATTGTAGAAGACTGAGCCTCCCAACATTCCCAAAACCTCCTGTCAGACTGTTATTATGCAGTGGATTTTGAGTCTCCAACCCTACTGGTTTCATGTCCTCCATAGGACTGGTTGGACTCACTTGAATGCAGACTTCCTTTCCCAGGTGGGGGTTCCAGGTGAGGCAGGTACTCAATGGAGCATGGTTCATTTGAGAGGGGAGGGTGTGTGATGAGTCTATAGAATATTACCAGTCCCTCTCCAAAAGGAGTATCAATATTCCCCTTTAAGAGAGTCTGCAGCCCAGAGTTCAGAGCTTGGAGGGTGTAGCCCACAGGGAGAGGTTAAGAACCCAGCAAGCTGCAGGAGGCGGAGAGGCCCATGGAGTGAGAAGTGCTTCCAAGGCAAGCCGTGCAAAGGAGTTCTGAAGTAGGAACTTTAACTGGGGCTGGAGGAAGGGCCAGGAGAACTAGCTTGTGGAGGTTTAGCAAACTGGGACAGAAGTAAGCTGTCTTTATTTTCCCTGAACTGCTTTCTGTTCTGGGTTTTGCTTATGGAGGTTTAACAAGCTGGGGCAGAATAAAAAGTGCTTTTATTTTCCTTAAACTGCTGTCTGACCTATGTTTTAAGGAAACCCCTTCCCACCTCACATCATACTACCACAGAGAAAAGAAGATTTAGGCAGAGGTGAAAGGGTCATTGTACATTCTAGCCCACATTTACAGTTTTTGTGTCATGGGATACACCAAGGTACAGTAGAACATGATATTGTATTAGTAGACTATGGGACTGTGGAGTCATAGGGACTGTTCACAATTGGTTTCACTCTTATTTTATAGCGTGAACCTGAGTTTATTGGCGTGGGGAATTTTCCCAGCCTTGAAAAGTAGTGACCAGAATGCCACGAAATTCTATCCTCTTCTCAATATTGTTTAATATTTATTTGCTGCCTTTGATATAAATAATTCAGGAGACAGGTCTTGCATGTTATATGTATGAGGTTTGTGAATTATCAGAGGATCACCAGGAATCAGTGTTGTGATTAGATGCAGGGGCAGCCCAAGGGTGATGCGAGGTCATGTGTGGAGGCTCATTGTGGAGCCTAATATGCATAGCCACTGGACTTCTTTTGCATACATTTATTTTATTTTAAAATGTATATATTGCCCATCTAAAATTTTAGGCAGCTTTCAAAGGAGCCCTTCACAAGTCTCTTTTTTTGTCTTGGCAATGACTATGGGACATGTTTACTAAATATTAATGTGCATTAAGTGGCATTGCACCAATAGAAATAAATGGGTGTTGCTGCACTTAGCACCCATTAACATTTTTGAATGCGCATTAACTTTTAGTAGGCATGCCTCTTAATGAGTGTCTCAATACCATCTGCATGGGCAGTGAGGATAAGGAGACTACCAGGTTTCTACATTACTATACTACAGTATCAACCATCAGACACATTAGGAAGTACTATAAACACTGCTCATTTAGAAGCCATAGCAAACCCGCCGTATCATAACAACACTATCAGGACTCACAAAGAACCAAATCCTACTTATCAAAAGGCAACACTGCAAATATTAAGCCAATACATCTCAGAGAATACCAGTACATCTCCTACTGGGGAAAAAGAACAAGTGGGACCAACATGGAGGAGTAGCCTAGTGGTTAGAGCACTGGCTTGGTAACCAAGCAACCAGGGTTCAATTCCCACTAGCACTCCTTGTAGCCTTGGGCAAGTCACTTAACCCTCCATTGCCTCAGAAGAAAGGCCTGGCAATCTACTTCCGGTGACACTGCCAAGAAAACCCAGGAGTCAGGACTGACTCAAAGGCACACATTGCATTTTTTTTGGGACTGTCAACATAGAAATTACATGAACAGAATACTGCAAAACATAGTCCGTCACCAAACATAGAACAAGGGATCACAATTTAGAACTATGAACACAATAATTAAACTGGGAATCCTAAAAGCCAAACTTGGAATATACAACAATACTGGAGAAATAAAACTATAAATCAATTTCCTCTTGAACCAAACAAAACGCAAATTGTTAGTGATGCGCATTTCCCAGAGCTGACATATTCCAGTTAATAAATTCAAAATAAAATAGGGGGGGTTTCTACTTTTTATTGTTTGGGCATTTTATTTTTCAGTTGCAGTTGCCCCAATTGCTTTCTTCTGCTTCCTTTGTGTCTTCTGCTAACTCTCCATTGTCTGCTGTCCATTTGTCCTTTTTCCTCTCTTCTAGTTTTTTTTCCATTCTCTCTACATCTGTCTCTAACATACTGATCTTTCTCTTCTTGCTGTTTCCTGCGTTTCTTTCTTTATTCCTTTTTCATCCACTCACATTTCACCCTTCCATCCTCAATCCCCACTTACTCTCCCAATACTCAGCCAATCATAAATTTTCCTTCCCTCCCAAACAAAATATCTGTTCCCCTCTCAATCCTCACTCCTTCTACTACTACTACTGAGCATTTATAAAGCGCTACCAGTCGTACGCAGCACTGTACAGACATGTAAGAGACAGTCCCTGCCCATCAGAGCTTACAATCTAATCAAGACAAAACACAGAAGGTGTAAGCAGGGATAGAACAAGGGGAAAGAAAAGGGGAGGGCAAGGGAGATCAGGTGAGTCAAGATCCAAAGGCAGCAGCAAAGAGGTGAGTTTTCAACCTGGATTTGCAGAGGGTTAGAGAGGGTGCCTGGCATGCAGACACAGGTAGTTTGTTCCAGGCGTAAGGTGCAGCAAGGTGAAAGGAGCGAAGTCTGGAGTTAGCAGTAGAAGAGGAGGGCATAGATAAGAGTAGTTTGCTAGAAGAGCAGAGTGCCCGAGAGGGGTTGTAAGGAGAAATAAGAGAAGAAAGGTACTGAGGAGCAGCAGAGTGAATGCATTTATAGGTCAGCAGCAGAAGCTTGAACTGGATGCTTCTTTTTTTCTCCCACCAGTCCCAGTCCCACCTCCGCTCCCTTCTAGTTCCAGCCCCTCCCAGTATCCACTCCCTTCCAGTCCCATTTCCCCATTTCCCCACATCAGCCCATTTCTAGTCCTAGCCCCCCCAGTATCTGTTCCCTTCTAGTCCCAGTCCCACATCCCCAGGCCATTTCCAGTCCTAACCCCCAGTATTAGTCCTCCCCCAGTCCCTCCCAGCATCAGCTGCCTTCCAGTCCCCCAACATCAGCCCATTTCCAGTTCTGTCTCCCCAGTATCAGTTCCCTTCCAGTCCCAGTCCTCCATTCACAGGCCATTTCCAGTCCTAACTCCCCAGTATCAGTCCTCCTCCAGTCCCTTCCAGCATCAGCTCCCTTCTAGACCTAGTACCCCATCCCCAGCCCATTTCTAGTCCTAACCCCCAGTATCAGTTCTCTTCCAGTCCCAGTCCTCCAACCCTCAATAACAGCCCATTTCCAGCCCTGCCCCCCCCCCCAGTTCCCATTCTAGCCCCTAGTCCTCCACCATTCTAACCCTCTGTTCCTGTTCTTGTTCTAGCCCCCAGTCCCCCCTGTTTCTATTCCCATTCTAGCCCCCAGTCGTCGTCCCCCCCCCAGCCACACACCAATAGGGGTCCCGCGCCTGACCAGTTGCAGAGGAAGCCGGGGAGGCCCGAAGCCCCAGCTCATCTTTGGATAGCCACAGGAGTAAAGAGTGCCGTTTGCCTTCTCTCCTGTGGCTGTGATAAAAAGGAATCCGCCGGCATGCTGAGTGCCAGGAGGTACCCCCGTTTAACTCAGTGCACCAACAGATTCCTTTTTATCACAGCTGCAGGAGAGAAGGCAAATGCCGCTCTTTACTCCCGCGGTTGTTCAGATGTGAGCCAGGGCTTCAGGCCTCCCTGGCTCCCTCTGCAACCAGATAGTCGCAGGCCCCTCAAGGTGTGGGATCATGTGCGGGCAACATTCCTGCACAATGGATGGGCCGGCCCTGATTAGATGAAATGTTGGCAAGGAGTGAGCATAGGATCCAGGAGAACAAGCTGAATCAGTCAAAAACTGAATTGCTAAGGTTAAGAAAACCTAATGTATGGACACTTTGTCCTCAGACGTTTTTGTCAGATCAGAGATTGGAACCTAAAAGAGAGATTAGGTAACTTGGAGTCATTTTAGACTTGTCTTTAACTGCAGAAATAGTGGTAAAGTCTTGATAGTTTCACTTGTGGAATGTTAGGTATATGAGGCATTATTTAGATGTTTGCTTTAAAAGTGGTGGTTCATGTGTTAGTAATAAATAGAATAGATTATTGCAACTCCTTATATGTAGTTTTACCAAGATCTTTCTTGTGCAGACTGCAGTTTATTTAAAACACAAAGGCCAGATTGGTTATGGGAACTAAGTTATGTGAGTATATTCAGTCAGTGCTTAAGGCATTGCACTGGTTACCAGTAGACAAATGTGTGCAAGTTAAAATATTGTTTGTAATTTTTAAAATATTATATGATTTGTCTCCACAGAATTTGCCACATGGGAATAATTTTATAAACCACACGAAAGAGAGGTGCAACTGCCACAGCGAAATCACAGTAGTCCTAAATGAATACCAAGTCTCTCGATTGGTCCGCTTTTCACATTAACATCAACGACCACTATAATGTTGCCACCCTATTTACTGTAAATGTGCAAAAGGTGAATTAAAAGTGAATTAAAAATGCTTAGCTTTAAATAGCATTCCAAAGCTTAGCTGAGAGTGTCATTCCCAACGCTGTCAGGCGCTAAGCGTTTCACCAGTCAGGGGTTCATCAGGGGAGAATTGCTAAGCTCTTATGCACACGCTGGTGTTCCATCCACAAAGAATTTTTGTTGAACTGCTTTTGCACATTTACAGTAAATAGGGTGGCAACATTATAGTGGTCATTGATGTTAATGTAGGGCGATAAGTCAGGTTTTCTGACATTAGCCCGGGAATACTGAGACCACGTTGTTACCTGCTAAATGTCTTGTTCTGAGTTGTTAAACATTTAAAGGTATAAATAGTCGTTTTTGAAGTGAAGACTACTTTCTAGTTGGTATACAGAGTATTATTGGACATTTTGCTAAATGAATACCAAACAAATAAAAAAAAAAAAAATAATATAGTAACACATACAAAAACAATAACCTATACATGAAAATAACAATAACCTATACATTAAAAGAACAAACTATCAGCCCAACATGTTTCGGCACACACCTGCATCAGGGGCATACAGACTTTCATCAAAGTATGGTAAATATGCATTTCTAGTGTAATCACAAAGATAAGATGGTACGGCCAAGAGAGCAAATAGAATGCTAGGTATGATAAGGAAAGGAATGGAAAATGAAACAAAAGATATTATAATGCCTCTATATCGTTCCATGGTGAGACCGCACCTTGAATATTGTGTGCAATTCTGGTCGCCGTATCTTAAAAAGGATATAGCGACTTTAGAAAAGGTTCAGAGAAGAGCCACCAAAATGGTAAAGGGGATGGAAGGATACTCCTATGAAGAGAGGCTAAAAAGGTTAGGGCTCTTTAACCTGGAAAAGAGACGGCTGAGGGGAGATATGATAGAAGTCTATAAATTAATGAACGGAGTGGAACGGGTAAACGTAGATCGATTGTTTACCTTATCAGAATATAGAAAGACTAGGGGACATGCAATGAAGCTACAGGGTAAACTATTTAAGACTAATAAAAGAAAATATTTTTTCACTCAACGTGTAATCAAACTCTGGAATTTGTTACCGGAGGATGTAGTAAAGGCTGTTAGTGTAGCTGGGTTTAAAAAAGGTTTGGACAAGTTCCTGGAGGAAAGGTCCATAAACCATTATTAAGAAGGGACCCAGGATATCAATGCTTGAACCAATACAAGGATTGTGGAACCTGTGTCCCTTGGGGAAACTGCTAGGTACGTATGACCTTGATTGGCCACTGTTGGAAACAGAATACTGGGCTTGATGGACCTTGGTCTGACCCAGTATGGCATATCTTATGTTCTTATGTAACCTATAAGAAAACAGAAACAAAAACAAAACATAATACATTAAAATATATAAATTACACTTACCTGGTAATTGTTGTTCCTTGGGGAACTCCAGTTCAGTCCTCCACCTCTGGGTAGTGCACCTCCTCCTGCAGCATGGAGACTGGACAAGTCAAATTCGTGACATCACTGGGTATATCCTGCTAGTCTTCTCCCATCATCCCCCAGTGAACTATTGACAAAGCAGACTCAAAGGAGCAACAAATAAGTAGCTAAAGTATTAAATTACAGCTCTAAACTTAACCTTTAACTTTTAACACTAAAATCCTCTAACATAAAATGGAAAGCAACAACCTCCTTCTTGCCCCTGTCCTCTTCCTCCCCGATCAGAAAAAGACAGCCAGAAAGAAAGAAGGAAGACCAAAAGAGGTCAGAGAAAGAAAAGATACCACCGCGATCTCCAGCATATCACACATAATACAGTCTTAGCCACCGAAAACCCTCTCCAAACTGAAGAACCACGTCTGAATTGCTCATCTCCGGGTGGGATTGAGGACTGAACTGGAGTTCCTCAAGGAACAACAATTACCAGGTAAATGTAATTTCTATTTCCTTATCGTTCCTCCAGTTCAGTCCTCCACCTCTGGGATGTAACAGAGCAGTAATCATTGGGAGGGATCTTTCCAGCTGGATCTCAGCACCGCTAACCCGAAACAGGCAGCACTCACCACCTGAACATCCGGACAATCGTGCATACTGAAGGTATGGAGGGACCACCGTGTCGCCGCTCTGCAAATCTCCACCAGCGGAACCAAACTATGCTCCGCCCTGAAAGTCGACTGCACTCCAGGAGAGGGAGCGCGCAACCTCACGGGTGCCTGACGTCCATGCAAGAGATATGTTGATGCTATTGTCCCCCAGTACCAACTGGATATTGAAGCTTTGTCTGTCGCTTCACTTTTACGCGGGCCCCCAGAAAAAACAAACCAATGCTCCGAATTTCGGAAGACCTCCGAAACTTATAAGTATTGATGCAGAGCCCTTTTTATGTCCAACCAATGCAGACTGCGAAATGACGCATCCTGCATCGAAGATCCCAAACTGGGAACAAGACCAACTGATTCATGAGAAAAGGAGAAGTACTTTGGACAAAAGGAACGGAACTGACCGCAAAACCACCTTTTCCCTAGAAAAGGACAAGAACACTGCTTCTAAAACCAAATCCTAGACCAAAACCTGATGCAAGGGCCCAAAAGATTCTCTAGTCAAGGTCCCCTGGCCAAAATTGAGATCCCCCGGAGGGACCACCATTCCGCGAGAAGGCCGCAGCCTGCCAAACAAAAACCGAGAGCCACAGGAACTGAACCGGTGGAATCATGGCCCTGCTGCTGAGCGCACCAGTCCTCGAATACACGTCATACACGCACATGCATTAGGGAAGGGGACCATTTTCTGGCTTGAAGTAAGGTCGCAATCCCCCCCAGACTAGTCTTTCTTTCTTAACCTTGTCCTTTTGACAGCCAGTCCATAAGCGAGAATCGATCCACCTGAGACATACGAAGAGGACCCCGGGTCAACTGTTCACCATTATGAACAATCACCAAGGCTTCCTGTCCAGCAGCCTGACCAGGTCGGCACACCACGGACACCTCGGCCAATCTGGCGCCACCAACACCACTCTCCCTCGATGCGCCTCGATGTGCTGAATCACTCGCCATATGAGCGCCACGGGGGACAGACATAGAGAAGGCCGGGCGACGGCCATGGTTGCATCAGAACATCGACTCCCTCCGACATCCTTTCTCGTCTTCTGTTGTAAAAACAAATCGCCTTGGCCGAATGGAAGTTTGCCATGAGATCCATGATCAGAGGACTCCACATTATGACTATCTGTGCGAACACTTCTGGATGAAGCTCCCACTCTCCGGCCTCCACCCAGACTCCTCTGAAGAAATCCGCCATCACATTGTCTGCCCCTGCAATGCGCGCCGCCAAAAATGCCTGCAGCCAGGGCTCCACCAAAGCGAACAGAGCCTCTGATTCCTCTTCCAGGGCCGCACTGCCTGTGCCCCCCTGCTGGCTTAGGTAAGCCACTGTTGCAGAACTGTCAGACAGCACTCACCCTGTCCCATCGTTTACTTCAGATTCAAACACTTGAAATGCCCGAGCTACCGCCCTCAGCTCCAAACGGTTGTTCGACCAATGGGGCTCCTGTTTGCTCCAACCATCGTGTGCGAAAAGATCCTCGCAATGATCTCCCCAGCCTGCGAAACTCACATCCGTCAACGTCGGGAGCCACTGTGGATGTTCCAGCGATATGCCCGCCACAAGATCTCCCGGGAGTAGCCCCCCAGTGAAGGAATCGCCTGACCTGCGCGGGACAATGGAAACGTTTGTTCAGAGAGTCATGCCAGTGTGACAATTGTCGTAATGAGGACCTTTGTAAGGTACGCATGTGAGATCTGGCCCACGGAACTACCTCCTGAGTCGCCGCCATTGTCCTGAGTAGTCGAAGATAGCTCCAAGCTGACGGCGCCGGATCCGCCAGAAACCTGCATACTAGCTGTTGCAGGGCCTGATCTCTCCGCTCCGGCAGAAACACTGCTCCCCAATGATAGTCGAACCGTACCCCCAAGTACTCTAGGACTTGAGACGGACTAAGCGACTTTTAACAGCATTGACTACTCAGCCGAGAGCCTGAAGAAATTAAACTACTCTGTTCGTAACCAGATACTCTCGGCCCTGGACTTTGGTCAAATCATCCAATCGTCAAGGCAAGGGTGAACTAAGATTCCTCCTTTCTACAGAGCCGCCACAACCACCACCATAACCTTGGTGAAGGTGCGTGGGACCGTTGCCAAACCGAAGGGCAAGGCTTGAAACTGAAAATGTCCCCACGGGAAGGCGAACCTTAGAGACTTCTGATGTGCTGCCCGTATTGAAATGTGTAAGTATGCTTCTGTAAGAATGAGGGAGGAGAAGAACTCCCCCTGCAGAACCGCCACCCCTACCGATCGCAACGGCTCTATTCAAAGGTGAGACGCTCGGAGACAGCGATTTACTTCCTAGAGAACTAGAAAGGACAGAGAGGCCCGTCTTTCTTTGGAATTATGAAATAAATAGGGTAGCTCCCGACACCGAATTTCTTACGGGCCCGGCACCACCACTCCTAACTGCAAGATACGATTCAAAGTTTGCCGAATTGCGACCGTTCTCCGCTGCCCCTTTGCAAATGGACAGAACAAACGAATCTAGCACCGGGCGAGTGAATTCTAGGGCATACCCTTCGCGTATCACCTCTAACCCCGATGCTCTGCCAATATCCGGACCCCGGCAGGAATAAACCCCCGAAGACTTCCTCCTATCAACTGAACTGCCACCTGGGCCCGCCTTGCTTCATTGTGGTTTTCGGGCAGTCGCGGTAGAGGTAACCGAGAATCCTCTTCCTGCTCTCCGAAAGCCCTGAAACCCTTGAGCTCTGGAAGCAAATGCACCCCGTTGGGGCACTCCCCAAACGAGCAGATACTCCCTGACCATAGACAGATGGGAGGATTTCATTTGCTTTCTATCCACTATCTTTCTAACTACATACATTTTCTTGTATGCAGGTACTTCCTGTTTTCCACAGAGCTGTAGCTGCTATAAACCTATACACAGAATTTTTTTTTTAACACATCTTTATTCCTGTCTCCGACTTTCTATCAGACCCTTCTCTGGAGAAAGCAACAAAGTATCAACCTTTTAGATCACCAGACCAGGTATACAGCACTCTGAACTTTGCGCAGCCACAACCATGGTCTATCTGATTAGGCCTTTCCCACATGTCAGCATCCAGTCATTGTGTACTGGTAGGGTTGCCAACTGGCCGGTTTTTAGCCGGCCTGGCCGGTTTTTCCATGGCCAGGCCGGCTGCCGGCGCAGAGGTAAAACCAGCCCTTGAAAAGCCATTTTTTTGCTCTGGCCGCAAGATCGGGAGCAGCCAGAGCAAAAAAACGGCTTTTCTCCCAACCCGTCCAAAAAAAAAAACCTTCCCCGGGGCGGCCCACACACCGGAGGGCTTCAGAGGGAGCCGGGGAAGCCCGCGCGAGGCCCCGGCTCCCTCTGTACAGCCGCCAGCGTGAAGAGCCTTTTCCTTCACGCTGGCGACTATTTCTGTAAAGCCGCGATTGCTGGGAAAGGTTAAAGGCAATACCCTTTAACCTTTCCCAGCATTCGCGGCTTCACAGAAACAGCCGCCAGCGTGAAGGAAAAAGCTCCTCACGCTGGCGGCTGTACAGAGGGAGCCGGGGCCTCGCGCGGGCTTCCCCAGCTCCCTCTAAAGCCTCAGACAGCCGCGGTGCTGGGGGGGGGGGGGGGGGGGCCAAGGACTGCATGGGCTGTGATGGGGGAAGGGGACCTGGACTGGAAAAGGGCTATGGGTGGGGGGGACTTGGACTGGAAAGAAATGGGCTGTGCTGGGGGGGGGGACCTGGACTGTAAAAGGGCTCTGGAGGGGGGGGAGGGGACATGGACTGGAAATGGGTTGTGATGGGGGGGGGGACCTGGACTGGAAAAGGGCTATGGGGGGGGGAACATGGACTGGAAATGGGCTATGGTGGAGGGAGGGGGAACTTGGACTGGAAATAGGCTGTGATTAGGGGGACTAGGACTGCAAATGGGCTATGATGGGGGGGACCTGGACTGGAAAAGGGCTATGGGGGGGGACTTGGACTGGAAATGGGTTGTGAAGGGGGGGGACCTGGACCGGAAAAGGGCTATGGGGGGGCATTGGACTGGAAAGAAATGGGCTGTGATGGGGAGGGGGACCTGGACTGTAAAAGGGCTATGTGGGGGGGGGGGGGAACATGGACTGGAAATGGGTTGTGAAGGGGGGGACCTGGACCGGAAAAGGGCTATGGGGGGAGCATTTATTTATTTATTTATTTATTTTATAACTTTTATATACCGCGCTATTTGTTATCAGTGCGGTTTACATACAACAAGGGTGCACAGTCAGAAGTCTGTTCTGTGCTTACATTGTAACAGGAGTTTAAACTTGGAACATACATTGACTGGAAAGAAATGGGCTGTGATGGGGAGGGGGACCTGGACTGGAAAAGGGCTATGGGGGGGGGGGGAATGGACTGGAAATGGGCTGTGGTGGATGGAGGGGGAACTTGGACTGGAAATAGGCTTTGATTAGGGGGGCTAGGACTGCAAATGGACTGTGATGGTGGGGGGGGCTAGGACTGCAAATGGGCTGTGATGGTGCGGGGAGACTCGGACTGCAAATGGGATGTGATGGTGGGGGGGCCTAGGACTGGAAATAGGCTGTGATGGGGGACTTGGACTGGAAATGGGCTGTGATTGGGGGGGGGGCTAGGACTGGAAATGGTCTGTGATGTGAGGGCTAGCACTGGAAATGGGCTGATGAAGAGCTGGAATAGGACTGGAAATGGGCTGATGTGGGGCATGGGAAAATGGGACTAGAAGGGAGTGGATGCTGGGTGGGTCTAGAACTATAAGGGAACTGATTTTGGGGGAGGACTAGAATGGATGGGGAATGAGAATGGAGAGGGGAAAAAATATTTTGTGTGGAAGAAAAGTCTATGATGGGCTGGGTATTGGGAGAGTAAGAGGGGCTTGAGAATGGAAGGGTGAAATTTAAATGGATGATAAAGGAATAAGGAAAGAATTGGGGGAAAGAGCAAAAGAGAAACAATCAGTATGTTAAAGCAGAAATAGAGAGAGAATGGAAAAGAGAAGGAAGGACAAATGGATAGCTCGCAGAAGACACAAAGAAACCAGAAGAAAGCGACTGGAGCAATTGCAACTGAAAAATAAAATGCCCAAACAGAAGGTAGAAAAATACTTTTTATTTTGAATTTATTAACTGGAATATGTCTGGTCTGGGAAGTGTGTATTGCTAACATCTTTGCGTTTTTCTTTAGTGCAAGAGGAAATTACTTTATAGTTTTATTTCTCCAGTGTTGTACATTTCATGTTTGGATTTTGGGGTTCCCAGTTTAATTATTATCTGACCAAGGAAGTTAGCCTACACATATCCTCGGTAATTTTTGTGGGTGGGGCTGGGGCGGGGCAGAGGTGGGACTAGGGGCGGAGAATGGGTGGAGCATGGCGAGCCACAGGTGTCGGGTTTTTCTCGGTGAAAAAGTTGGTAACCCTATGTACTGGATAAGTTTGAACTGTATAACACAAGGAATGCTTAAGGATTAAGTGGGAGTCACACCCCTTGAAACCATCCCATACCAGCACTGTGGCCTGGCCGGCATGGTGGAAAGGGCTGGGAACACTCCCCAGGAACTCCCTCAATCCGAACCTGGGTATGCAACCGGATCCCCAGCACAGTGCGTCTCCACAGGCTCAGGCACATAGCCTTTGAAGAAATAAAATAAAATCAATCTAATTAAATGAACTAAAAAAGAAACTTTAATTGGCCCCATAGGAAGCAGCTGCTCCGTCCTGCTTTATGCTCGGGTGTCTGCCTCTCCCCGGCACCCAAAACACAGCAGGGGGGTAAACACATGAATAAGAAGAACTCGCGCCTAAATGCAGCTGGTTGCCATGAGCCAGAAGGCGCTGGGCCTCCAATTGAGAGGTACTGAAGGAATCAGCTTTGCAAGAAGCTTCCTTTACCAACTTTCAGCCAGCTGAGGATGTTCCGTAGCCTGCTGTGCCTGCCATTGTGTTGAAGAAGGGAAAATAAAAGTAGACCCCTGGAAAGCAAACAGTGCTTTGACCTTGGGGTACAGAACATACAGGCCATAGAAGAAATAAACGGTATTAGCTATAAATGAACAAAATTCAATATACCTTTGCAATGCAGGATGCCCCTCCAAAATGAGAACTTTTTTTTTTGCGGCCCCTTAAAACAATAAAAAATTCTAAATCAATCTACCTTCTTTTTATTCAGTTGTCCTTTTCAGTTCCTTCTCTCTTTTTTTTAAGTCAAAATAATCAAAATAAATAAACCCTTCTTTAAGGCACCAAAATAAATAAAGGCGCTGCCGCAGGTCGCGGCCTACTCGCGCCACGGAAAACGCACGGAAAAGTCCCACAAACATCAACTGCCATGCCTGATAGCTGCCGCCGAGACACGATCACGGCCCCCTGGCCTTTGCACCTGTCAGCGCCGCGTATAAGCACTCACCGGCGCTGAAAAGCCTAGCAATGTTCTTCCTTCCCGACGCAGCTTGCCAGGAAATTCAGGGGATGCAAGGTGAGCTTGACTAAAGGAAACATACTGACAAATATATCTCCCATTAGCTCCAGATAAATTAACATCGCCCCACAATGAAGGAAAACCCCTGGAATAAAAACCCCACGCATCAGAAAAACCAAAATAACTAATTGAAATTAAATTAAATCAAAGTAAATAAATTAAATCGCTAGACTAGACGGTTCAAAAAAGACTCATTCCTTTTCGTCTCTCCGGGCCAGTCCAGGAACAGTAGGGTAGTCAACCTCCTTCAGCAACTGAGGACTGAAATCTTCAAAACTTTGCTGACAGCCTACCTAGCTCCCCCTGGTGTCAGAGAGCCAGTCTTTTCAGTCCTCAGCAGCTGAAGTATGTGTTGCTGAAGGCTCCGAGAGATGAAAAGAGAAATTAATAGCAAGCTATTCTCCTTACTAGCCCTAGCTGGGTTGGTTTTAGGGGTGCGGGGTCCAAATTAAAGTTTTTTTAAAAAAAAAGAAAAGGACGGTGGTCTGCTGCTTGGTCATCAGACTACTGAGGCAGCAGAGGCAGAGCCTGCATCGGGGACCTGAGCCATTCAGGAGAGCAGAGCACGGTCCTGGGAGCCCCAGAGTCCAGCCCTCTGTCTCTGGAGATCCAACCTTCTCTGCCACGAGCAGCGGTGATTGAAGTGTGGATGAGAAACAGCTGATAAGGCAGGTGCGTTTTGTTTTGTTTGTACTTGTGGGCAGCGATCGTCTGGGTGCCGGGGGGAGCAGTGCTGATACGGGGAGCATGCTGCCGGTCTCGGCAGGCGGCGCACGGTGCAGGAGCCGCCACATATAGCCTGGTTCGCGGTGTTTTTTGTTGTGGTCTCTTTTTCGCGTCGAGGAGGCAGCGTGTTGTGATCCTTCGTCAGCGGTGTTATGGAGGAGTCGTCACCGGTTCTTCAGGCCGCGGTGGAAAAGGCGGGAATGGTGGCCATTTTGAAGGCCACTACCGTTTCTCCCGCGCTGCAGCAAAAGGCTCTGAAGAAGAAAACTAAATCAAAGAAGTCGGCCCCAGCAGTAATGGTGGACCCTGCACCAGTTTTGGAGGTTCCTGAAGGTTTCCAATCCCTATTTTCTCCGGATTTTATTTTGACCCTTCATAGAGCTTACTGCTTAAAGTTGGAGCAGGGACAGAGCAAGGAGCCATTGTCTAGCCTGCCTGATTTGCCTCCAGTTCCGGGCACAGCAGGAGACCCAGGAGAAGGGTCTTCCAAAGCAGCTTTCGTGGCTGGGGAGACTGCTGAGGGTCTGGGACAACAGACTTTGTATTTTCAGGGACCAGAGGAGGGAGAAATCCCTTCGGAGTCTGTTGTGGATCTGTGGCCAGAGGACCTCGAGGAAGGGGAGCTGGGGCCTGGTGATGATCCCAATCTTTTCAGAGTGTTTTGGAAGGAAGAGTTGGGAGCGCTGATTACCCATGCACTAGCGGCCTTGAATATTGCCTTGCCGGCAGTACAGGCTGAGCCGTTGGAGGACCCTTTGCTGTAGGGTTTTAGAGCGGAACGGAAGTGTTTTCCGGTTCATAGGGTGATTAAGCAGATGGTTGAGAACGAATGGGAATGCCCAGAGGCCACCTTGAAGGGTGGACGGGCGTTAGGACGCTTATATCCAGTTCCTCAAGAAGAGAGGGAATTAATGCATATGTCGAAAGTTGATGTGTTAGTAGCGGCGGTGACAAAGAAGACTGCTATCCCAGCAGAGGGTGGAGCGGCCCTTAAGGATTTGCAGGATAGAAAGCTGGAGTCCATACTCAAACAGGCGTTTTATACCAGTGTGCTAGCTTTGCAGGCTTCCATCTGTGGAGCATATGTGTCCAGGGCTTCAATTAGGTGGCTGCAGGCGGCGTCTTCTCCAGGTTTGGAGGGAGCTTCGGCGCCGGAAGGGGTGAAATTAGAATCTGCGGCGGCGTATCTTGCCGATGCATTCTATGATTTGGTGAGAATGTCAGCTAAATCCATGGCATCAGTCATAGCCGCTCGGAGATTCCTCTGGCTAAGAAATTGGGCGGCGAACGCATCTTCTAAGGCACGCCTTAGCAGGCTGCCTTATAAGGGCAAGCTACTTTTTGGAGATGCTTTGGAAAAGATTGTGAAGGATTTGGGAGACTCCAAAGGTGGACGGCTGCCTGAAGACTGTCCAAAGGGTCCGAAGCAGGGATCTGCGCCGAGGGGTCAAAGCAGAGATTTTCGAAGATTCAGAGGGACTCGGTTTACCCCCTATCAGAGAGGCCATTTTGTGCCCAGGGGGCAGTCCTTTTGGGGTGCTCAAGGGTTCGGACGGGGGTTTGGCGGACCTCAGCTGGGCTCCTCTAGGAAGCCACAATGAGATGAGGGAGGTCCAGCCGAAGCGTCTAATAGGAGGTCGGTTGCAGCTTTTCCACTCCTTCTGGACCAACATAACTATGGACCGCTGGGTTTTGGAGGTAATTCGAGAAGTTTATTCTTTGGAGTTCGAGCAACCGCTTTTGGGAGCATTCGTGATGTCGCCATGCGGGTCCCCCACAAAGGCAAGGGCGGTGAACGAGACGCTTCAACGGTTGCTACAGATTCAGGCGGTGGTTCCAGTGCCTCCAGACCAGTGCGGCTTAGGTCGATACTCGATTTATTTTGTGGTCCCCAAAAAGGGGGGCTCGTTTCGGCTAATTCTTGATCTACAGCATGTAAACTGCTGTTTACGGGTGCCTCATTTTCGGATGGAAACTCTTCAGTCCGTGATCCAGTCCGTGAGGCCTGGCGAGGTGCTTTCATCTATAGATTTAACAGAAGCGTATCTACACATACCCATCAAACCTCAACATCAGAGGTTCTTGCGCTTTGCGGTCCCCATGGGACATTTTCAGTTCCGGGCATTGCCGTTCGGACTGGCCACAGCGCCCCGCATGTTTACGAAGGTGATGGTGGTGGTGGTGGTGGCAGCATTGCGAAAAGAGGGTATTCTAGTACATCCCTATCTGGACGATTGGCTCATTCGAGCTCAGGTTTCCGAAAGTCTATTGTGGTGGTGCAATCCCACACATGTTCGGGCAAGAATACCGCTGGAAACCCCGGATTGGGTATTGGTCACCACGGATGCCAGTCTCTCCGGATGGGGAGCTCATTGTATGGCTCAAGTGGCTCAGGGCCGATGGACGGTGGAGATGTGCAACTGCTCCATCAATCAACTGGAAATGAGAGCGGTACGACTGGCATTCCTGGAGTTCGAGTCTCTTCTGAACGGCAGAGCAGTGCAAGTGTTTTCAAACAATGCAGTGACAGTGTCCTATATCAATCGGCAGGGAGGCACAGGCAGTGCAGTCTTATTAGAGGAGAGTCAGGCACTGTTGCAGTGGGTGGAGGAGCATCTCTTAGCTCTATTGGCGGCGCATGTAGCGAGAAAGGACAATGTGCAAGCCGATTTTCTCAGTCGACATATATTGGATCCAGGAGAATGGCAGTTGAACGACTCCATCTTTCATGACATAACGAGGCGTTGGGGGCAGCCAGTCTTGGATCTGATGGCCACATTCGACAATGCCAAGGCGTTCTGTTTTTTCAGCAGGGGCAGGGAACGCATGTCGGAGGGCCTCGATGGCTTAATGCAGCCTTGGCTGGCGGGGGAGCTTCTGTATGTCTTTCCTCCGTGGCCGATGATTGATCAGGTCATTCGTAGAATCGCTCGTCACCAGGGGAAGGTGATTCTCATTGCCCCAGACTGGCCGAGGAGAGCATGGTATGTGGATCTCGTGCGCTTGTTGGTCGACCGTCCTTGGAGGTTGCCAAGTCGAGTAAATCTGTTGTACCAGGGGCCTATTCTCATGCCGCAGGTGGATTGCTTCTTGCTTACGGCTTGGCTCTTGAAAGGGAGCGTTTGAGGCGTAGAGGCTATTCCTCGGTGGTGGTAAATACCATGCTGCAGGCAAAACGAAGGTCGACGTTGTTGGCTTATATCCATATTTGAAAAATTTTTGAAGGCTGGTGCGCGAGGTGCAGGGTTCAGCCACAGACAACGAGGGTATCGTTCCTACAAGACAGGCTGGATAAAGGCCTGACGTTAAGCACTTTAAAGGTACACCTGGCTGCTATAGTTTGCTATCGGGGCAAAGTGCAGGGCCGTAGTTTGGCCTTACATCAGGATGTGCTACGATTTTTTCGAGCAGTTAAGAACTTGAGGCCACCTAGAAGACCGTTAGTACCGTCTTGGGACTTAAATTTGGTCCTGCAAGCTTTGACGTGCGCTCCATTTGAGCCAGGGAAAATGATAGCGCTGAGGGAACTCTCTTGGAAGACTGCCTTTTTGGTAGCCTTGTGTTCGGCTAGAAGGATTTTGGATTTACAGGCGCTTTCGTGCAGGGAACTGTTTATTCAATTTTCAGAGGAGAAGGTGGTCTTGCGTCCGGTTCCTTCTTTTCTACCGAAGGTAGTGTCCGTGTTTCATGTGAATCAGCCCATTTCACTGCCTACTTTTCGGTCTGGAGAGGCGACTAGGAGGGACGTGTCGCTTCTTAGATTGGATCTTGGTAGAGTGCTGCACAGATATATCAGAAGGACACAGTCTTTTCGGAAGTCTGATAGGTTGTTTGTTCTGTTTGGAGGCGCACAGAAAGGGGAAGCAGCCTCCAAGGCCTCCATTGCGCGCTGGGTGAAGCAGGCGATAGAAGCCTCATGCTGCTCACCTCCCCTCCGTCCAAACTAGGAGGGGAAGGCAGAAAAGCCGACCGGGAGAAAACCGAGAGGGAAGGGAGAAAGAAGAAGAAAACCGGTTTGATTCCCTCCTCTAGCGTTATTTTTTTTTTTTAAACAAATTACTCATGAAAATAAAATGAAAGCATAGGGCATAAAAGAAACCCTTAACTATCTACCATACTCCTTATCTGTTCCACTAGTGAGCCCAGCACCTAGGCTCACTACATCCTCCTGCTGCATGGAGACTGGACACATTGGGGGATGATGGGAGAAGACCAGTAGGATATATCCAGTGATGTCACGAATTTGACTTGTCCAGTCTCCATGCTGCAGGAGAAGATGCACTACCCAGAGGTGGAGGACTGAACTGGAGGAACGATAAGGAACAAGGTCATTAATACATTAGTACTCTGTACTATCTTGGTTCTCTTCCTATCTATCCCATTGCTCTTTCAGTGTGTGCTTCGATGGCTCCTCCTCCTCTTCAACCCCACTACCTGTAGGAGTTCCTCAGGGTTCCGTCTTAGGTCCACTCCTCTTCTCTCTCTATACCCAATCCCTTGGCACCCTTATCTCTTCCCATGGCTTTCACTATCATCTCTATGCCGACGACTCTCAAATCTATCTTTCTGCACTTGTTATCTCTCCTGATATCCAGTCTAAGCTCTCACTCTGCCTCTCTGACATTGCTGCCTGGATGTCCCACTGCCGCTTAAAACTGAACATGGCCAAAACTGAGCTTCTTATCTTTCCCCCTAATGCTTCCCCTCCTCTTTCTCCTTTCTCTCTCTCTGTTGATAACTCTGTACTCCTCCCTGTTTCTTCAGCACGTAACCTTGGTATTATCTTCGATTCCTCTCTCTTTCTCTTCACATATCCAGCTCATTGCTAAAACTTGTCATTTCTTTCTATACAATATTTCCAAAATTCGCCCCTTCCTCTCTGTTGACACCACTAAATGGATTGTCCACTCCTTAATCACCTCCCGTCTTGATTATTGTAACGTTCTCCTTGCCGGCCTCCCTGCAAGCCACCTCTTTCCTCTTCAGTCAATTCAACATTCCGCTGCTTGACTCATTTTCCGCCAGTCTCGTTTTCCCCACATCACTCCTCTCCTCATGTCGCTTCATTGGTTTCCCATCCGTCTCCGTATCCAATTTAAACTTCTCCTCCTGACCTATAAATGTATTCACTCTTCTGCCCCCCAGTACCTTCATCTCTCATCTCTCCTTACACCCCCTCTCGGTTGCTTCGCTCTTCTAATAGTCTTCGTTTATCTGTGCCCTTTACTCGTACTGCCAATTCCAGACTTCGCTCCTTCCAACTGGCAGCACCCTTTGCTTGGAATAGTCTTCCTATCTCTGTGCGCCAGGCGTCCTCCCTGGCCATTTTCAAGTCCAGATTAAAATCCCATCTCTTCACTACTGCTTTCCGTTCCTATCTTACCCTATCTTGATCTCTCTATCAACATTTGCTTACTTTGTCCTGTAAATTTTTATTTGTATTATGTAACTTATTTTGTTTTCTGTCTTATTAGATTGTGAGCTCTGATGAGCAGGGACTGTCTCTCTTCTATGTCTGTACAGTGCTTCGTATGTTGTGGCGCTTTATAAGTCTTTAATAATAATAATAATAATAATAATAATAATAATTTATGAAACCTTTATTAAGACCGATGCACAAGAATAGTAATGATAATAAGAACAAACCCTGCAATAGGGACATCAGCCTTAAAAGGAATCTTCCCACACTCAATTAAGTGAATAAAGGCTTCCTAAAAAATAAAAACAAAAAAACAAAACAAACCTTTCCATTAATCTTACCAACTACCATATTGGTACCCCCTAAAAAATGTGTGTGTGTGTGTGTATATATATATATATATATATATATATGAAATACTTACTTTAACTGTCACAGAACACAGACACAGATTCACACATGTGAACTGCTTGACACAAGGGAACAGCGCAAATGGCTATAGCAAGCTAGATAATATCAAGCAGAAAACAGGTGTTAAACCTAAGTGTTATTCAATGCCAAACCTTGGTCAAAACGCTGCACACTGTAGATGTCATTTTAACTAGCCACAACCAATACGTAGTGCCAGAAGAAAGACTTTACCCAAATATCTTTCAAACTCCCTAAAAAGCTTTCATTACAAAACCCCTTTGATTTAAAAAAGTGACTTCTTACTTGGAAAAGCATACAGCCAACAATATCATAAGCAGGCACCCACAAATCTCCTGATGCTAAAAACATTCCCTGAAGTACGTAGACAGCCTTAAAAAGGATCAAAATAATACCAGCCTGCTCACACAGCACTATAAACCATTTTTGTTGGCTCAAACTTCCAGAAAACGTACCCATCCACAATCCAATGATGCATATGCTTTGTTAAAACATCTGGAAGAGCAGTGGGCTGCCTTCTAAACGCATTCCCGCCAGAGCTGATCAATTGACTGCATTGTCAAACCGAGGGTCCCTCTTCTAAAAAATGTCTGCAACAAATAAAAGTTACAAAAACCAAAAACTACCCAATAGATTTTTTAAAAAGGGCCCTTTTTATTATATATTTTTTATTTGTTTAGTATTCATTTGGAACTGCTATTCTTTTGTGCAGAAATTTTATAAAATCAATAACCTGTTTATGTGACCAAACATATGCATTAATAAGAACATAAGATATGCCATACTGGGTCAGACCAAGGTCCTTCAAGCCCAGTATCCTGTTTCCAAGAGTGGCCAATCCAGGTCACAAGTACCTAGCAGGTTCCCAAAAAGGCACACAAATGCTTCAGAACACTTTGTGATTACCTCCAACCTATACAATTCTCTGCCGACTCCAGATACATTGTCCATAAGGTCTGGGATCATATTGCCCTTTGACCCTCTGGTTTCCTAAGGACTCTCAAAGTAGAGACTGAATGGAGTCTTTTTAATGACTATATACGTAAACGGTGCCAATATGCATACCCCCTGAAGAAGGTGTACTGCCGAAACGCATTAGAGTTTATTCTGAATAAAATTAGCACCAGTGACCTCACGTGACTCTCGCCTCCTATGTTTGCTTACGATCCCTACCAATTACATTAGCACTTTATAAAGGCAAATAGGTGCCTAAGGCTCTCATTCTATAACGCGGGTTGTGGGGCTGTATGTCCAGCCGGGACGTGCAGCCCCACAATCCACCTAAACCCTATTCACCCACCGGCTCTCCCTATACATTCTGTGCTTCAGGATGGGGAGAGCCAGCAGGGGGTGGGAGCGGGGGCAGGCTGCCGGGCCTGCTGGGCTGTACTGCTTATACTACCTCAGAGGTGGTATAAGCAGTTTTTCATTGAATCTGGGCACGTCAGCCACCTTCAGGGCTGGGGCCGGTTGCGGGGGGGGGGGGGGGGTCCCCGCCCCCGCCCCCCGATCCAGGCCACAGGAGGCCAGCCGTGGGTCAGGCAGTGGGGATCTCGGGGCTCAGAACCGCAGCAGTCTGGGGCACCTGCAGGAAGGACATCCCTGTACACCAGAGGGGCACGCCGGGCCATCCTCGGGCCCTCAGGGTGAAAAGTGAGACTAGAAAATGCTAATTTTCATGCATGATCCCCACTTTTTGGTATGCTCTTCCAGAGAAATTGAAGGTGATGGATGATCTTTTATCAGTTTGTAAAAAATGTAAAACGGTTATTTGGTTTGATGTATGGATAATGAGGGTTGATGGTGTATGATTGTTGTTTGGATTTCTGATGGTAATTTTAATTTATAACCATTGTTTGGGTTGTTAATTTTTAATAAGTATACCGTTTTGTAGCAATGTTTGTTTATTTTTCATGTGGTCTTGTTCAAATAAATGAATAAGATGTCTCCACCTCCTCTGAGCCTTCAGTTCTGATCCTCATCTTTTCCAGTGTTGACTCCTGGATCCTGTGCATGGCTTTGGGGAAAAGTTGGAAGGAGAGAGTCATACACAGGAATGGCACACAGCCTGTGAACTGGTGCTCACTCACAAGCCCTGCAGTGCCTTTCTCCCCTCTGTCCCATTATTTCAGGATTTGACTATTGTAAGAATGAGATTCTGTGAGTATGGGGTGGATGGAGGTGAGAAAGGGGGAAAGGGATAGAGAAATAAATCTCTTCTGCACAATTTGACAGCAAGGAGTCAGATTATCCCAGGAAGCACCCTAGGCAGAAACCCCTGACTCGCTGCCCCCCCCCCTCCAGCATCCACCACTGCCCCCCATTCCCTGCCACTGATTTGGAGGTTTTTTGCCGCCACTTTCTTGCCTGTGGGCAAGAAAGTGGTGGCAAAAAGCCACCGCATTTGGAAATGCTGCTGCTGCTTGCCTCCCTCCCTCCCAAATGGAATTGGTGGCAACTGGGGGATGGGCCGGCCCAGCCAGTCCTCTGTGCTGCTGCTGCTGCCCAACCAGGCCGGCTGCCTATCTCTCCTAGTGGATGGGCTGGCCTTGCCAGGAAATAGTGTGTTTGTGAATGTATACATGCAGAGGTGAGCAAGGATGCTGTTTTTCATATTTAGGGCTTAATGCAGGCAATCGCGCAATGTATGTGCATAATTTTCTGTGCTGGTGTGGGCACAAAATGCAGAATGGGTTCTAGCATGGGAATAATCAATGCACAAATTGTTGCACTAATGTCAGAGCACATAGCACTTAAAGGCATTTAAATGGAAGGTAATGAAGCAATTAACTATGTTGTGCAGATGCAGAGAAAGGCACAAAGACCAGAACACTGGGATTTTAACATGAGGTCTGAGGAGGCATTACAGGTTAGCTCATAGTCAGTGCCGGTAAGGAATTAATATCCGTTTCTTGAGCACACAGCTTCCGCAACTTTTTTCTGGTTTTGCTGAAAAAAGAAATGGCAGGAAAGTGTGCTGGAGCAATGTTCTGTGCATATGCTGGAATGCTGTTTGCTCCAGCATTCCAGCACATGTGCACAATGCCAAACTGTGTTGTTTTTTTTGTGTGCAGCATATAAGTGCTGCTAACGCACACGCCTGTGCACATGGGCCCGGCTTGCTCTCCTTGTTTAGTGCAGACATTTTGCTCACAGCTCATTTGCGTGTGGTTGGGTTCCAGCATCACTGTGCACTAGGAAACCCTGTGCTGGAGTTTTAGCCCTGGGCTCTAGGTCAGGGTTTCTGTATTGAGCCCTCAGTGGGAGTGGATGGAGAGTGTAACCAGGGTTTGGTGATCGTGTACACCAGTGTATAGGGAACGGATCTATGATTTAGAGTTTAGATGTTTAAGCTGGTAGTGCACTAAAACGTTTTCTGCTGCCATGTAGCTGAAAAGAACACAAATTTTGAGTGCACACGCACCATTGACGCTACGCCCATGCATGTGATTACTCGCCTTTCCAAATCTAAGCTCTAGGCAAGTTTTATTACAGATACAGTTGGTATTTCCTTGCTCCCAGAATGTTTACAGTCTGTTCCTGAAACAAAGGAGGGTGAGGTGACTTGCCCAAATCACAGGTAGCAACAGTGGGAGAAGCAGGATTTCAACTCTGGTTTCCCTGATTCACAGTCACTGTTCTAAACCCTAAGCCTTTCCTTCTCTGTAATGCTGCTTAAATCCTGGTACTCTGTTGGGTGTGACCAAGATTTGAAAACTGGCAAGGAAGAGGCTGGATATGGATGCTAGTTCAGTCCTGACAGTGCATCTGATATGACTAAGGTGTGGTTTATATATATGTTTGTGCTCAAGTCCTGAGGTGGGGTGAAGTAGGATACTACTCTATTTATTTATTTTCTTTGCAAAGATTTATATATTGCTAAGGTACGAACGTCATAGCAGTTTACAATTTGAAAAGAAGGGAGCAGATTAATAT
Source organism: Ichthyophis bannanicus (assembly GCA_033557465.1). Taxonomy (NCBI): domain Eukaryota; kingdom Metazoa; phylum Chordata; class Amphibia; order Gymnophiona; family Ichthyophiidae; genus Ichthyophis; species Ichthyophis bannanicus. Next base: position 355,530,916 of record CM066038.1, on the reverse strand, counting down.
ACACATAACAAACCATAAAGGAAATAGACGGGCATACAAACTGGATGCAGAAACAAAAGGAAACAGGTTGGTGGTAGAACAGCAGATTCCAGGATAGAGTAACATGTAACCAGGGGGAACATAAGGGTGGGAATATGCAACTAGTGCCCTAGTCTGAAGAAAAAACGTCATAGTTGGATTTGTTAGGAAACGAGCATTACTTAAAGGCTTGCTCAAAAAACCCTACTCTAGTCCTAGGCAGTAGAGCAAGCATAGGCAACCTATTCTTGAGAGCAAGGGCATATCCATGGGTTGGTCCAGGACCCTCCACTTTTAACTCAGGCCCCTCCAATTTCTGTGGCTTTCCCTGATTTGCAGATGGCACCAGCGTCGGCCCCAGAGTTGGTTCAAAGTGTTGGCAGCCCAGGCAGACCTTAAGCTTTACACCCTTCTGGCTATCAAAATGTATTGTTTAGCTTTGAATACACCGTTCTTTGCTACCTCCCAGAAGTTGCCACCCTAGGTGACTGCCTAGTTTGCCTAATGGTAGGCCAGCCCTGGATAGCACAGTGTGCAGATCCCATTCATGATTTTGTGGGATGTGCTGCCCATGAGGTTTTAACATATGTCTATTACTGCCCCCATGTTAATCGTGGGCCTGCCAAAAATTGCATTCTGACTATGTCCCTGCCTGAAAGTATGATAGCATAGTGTGACAGCACCTTGGACAGAAGGGGAGAGGGACACACCGATTCTTAAGTGAGTACTTTCCATTTCTTTCCTTTCCTTCCCTTCCCGTGCTTCTCTCCGCCTAAGTTTCTTCCCTCCACCTTTTTCTCTCTCTCCCTGCTTGTCCTCCCTTCTTCTCTACCCCCAACCCTCTCCCCTTCCCTTCTTTCTGCTTTTTATGGTCCTGTTTTTGTGAGTGAGGTTTAACTCTTTCCCTCGCTCATGTCCACACGCAGGATCGCACAGGTGCCCTCCAAAGACGGCAGAGAACTACCACCCCCCCCCCCTGCCCATCTCACCTCCCTCTGCAGCACTTCCCCCCCCCCCCCCCAGAAGCCTTGTTTCCTTCCTCCGCCGATGAAGGGAGCTCTCAAGCAGGCTGCTCGGCAAAAGCCGCCTTCCTCCCGCCGTTGCCGTGGCAACCACCTGGCGAGCTGCAGCCCCTCTCTTGCAGCATCTGGGCGCGCGCGCGCTCTCCCTCGCTTGCTCGCTCGCAAGCTCGAGCTTCGCCAGCCACCCCGAGCCCCGCATGGATCTGCTGCCTGCTGCCTTCAGCACGGGTTCCGCGGACGAAGCCTCGGACCACGAGGCCGACACCATCTCGGGCGATGGCGACCCCCTGGGCGACGGGTAAGAAGCGGGAACGTGAAAAGGAACGAGGCTGCCTCAAAACGGTGGCAGCTAATAATAGAACCAGTGTTTCCAGCTGGCAGTCCCCGGGGTGTATTTCAAGGTGCGGAGAGGATCTCGCTCCACGTTTGGCGCAGCGCGCTTCCCAGTGCATGGGGGCTGCGCAGAACTCCAGCGGCAGCCGCAGTGGCCCAGGAGCCCCGTGCAAAGGTGCAGTGCAGTCACAGGCCGGGCTAACCCCCTGCTCTTGTCCACATGGGCTTAGGTGCACACACTCCCAGTTGTCCTGAGGTGCGTGCCCAGCGACGTCGGCGACCACTATCCTCTGGCCAAGGGACTGACCTGCCGAAAACCCCAGATCTCCTTTATGCGCCCTTTAACTTCTGACAGAAAAAAAGCGGCATTTTCTATTTATGTTGGATTGATTTTGATGTTGGTTAAGGAAATGCCTTTGAAGTGTGTGGAAGCAAATGGTGTGGGGAGAGGGTGCCAAGCTCCTAAAGTAGATTGTATTTATGTAGATTAATGAGATGACACAGTGGTGTTCTACCACAGGCAAATTAATCTTAAGGCAAACGAAGGTATTGTGGACCAGAAGAGGGCTTTTTAAAAAAAATAGAAACAGAAGAATCTAAAACAAATAAGGAAAATACAAAAACCATTAGTATTGCCTGAAAAACTTCCAGCAACAAACAGTAAAAAACCCTCTACCTCTGTTATATTTTTGATGCTCTCTTCAGTGTTGATTACTAAGGACATTTACATTGAATTCAGATTTTGGTCTCTTGGCATTTCTCTGCTTGTGACATCATGTTTGTAGCTGTGGTATCACCAAAGAATTGCAGTTTTAGATGAAAATCAGCAGCAGAGATTGCTAAATTCTAACAAGGCTGTTTTTTTTCTCTTTAATTGCTATAAGGACATAGCTGCAATATTAACATTATTTGCAACTCAGCCCAGATTTACATCATGCCAATGGAGGTCTGAGCCTGCTCTCCGTTTATTTATTTGCTCTTTCCCTCTCCCTATAGAGAATCTCAGTCTGCAACTGATTCAGTCGCTATCTCTGAAGAATGTCCTTATCCTGAAGAATATTCTGCCGTGAACCCTGATGCTCTGCAAACAATATACCCACTTCAAGCTGACTCCTGGAAGGCTTTAATTGAACATATAGGTATAATTATGATATTTCATATCCTTTGCATGCGGCATGTATATGCAGGTGGTAGAGGGGAATAGAGGGAGTGGGGATGATCAGAGAACTACATTATCCCACATGGTACTTACAAAGGCATAAATCAGTGATCAGGATCCCACTCTGACTTTTTGCTGCTGGTGGCGATATTGTTAGACTCAGTGGCTGGTCCATGTGTCTCATGCCTCATTCTCTTGTTACACACTGTCTTGCATTTTCAGTGGGTGAAAACACTGCTAAAGATCAGCCTGGCAAGGGAGAGGCTGTGCTGGCATTTATAGAAATCAGCACCCTGTGCGAAATGTGTTTCTCTCTGAAATGTGTTTATGTAAATGGAGGCTAAATGGATAAAGCATAGCTGATCTTTACAACGATTAGCGACACTGTGTGTAATCTAATCATTTTCAAGTTTAGCTCCAAAGGCAGCATAAGCAGCTATTCCATTGGGAAGAGATATAGTTCAAGTTTATCCCTGGCTAATCTCAAATGGGCTGAAATCTTAGGTCAGCAATGTAGCACAGTGGTTAGAACAAGTGAACTTTAGGAACCAAATCCTAAGGTTTGCATCCCATTCTCTGCTGCCCTGATTGCAGGATTTTGTGCATCCAATGTCACACTCTCTTCTTTTTGTAAAGATAGCTGCCACATTTGCTTTAAAATTATTCAATTTCCCACACTTAGCACCTGATTTATGAATGTTTTTCTCCTGTTCGGTGCATGTAAAATAGAAAGCTTTGATAATTTAGATGGCTAGGCCTGATTTATCAAAGTCTTTCCTACAGATACAGACTAGAAGAAAGGTGAATGAAACAGGCCCTTCATATGTTAGTGTATAAAGAAGCGCTGCTATGTTCCATGGTTCACACCCAAAATACTACACATTCAGCAGTTATAACCTGGCATAATCTCTTGTAAAACTGCAGTCTCTAAGATGACTGGCAGTACAGAAGAGAAATAAGTCCCCTACCTTTTGATTTATTTGAAGTCTGTACTTCATGTCTGCTGAAATCTTGTGTAGGCTTTAGACAGAGTCCTTTCTGCAAAGACAGACTAATGGTAATGCATTCCAGGATCTTTTCCTTCATAAAAGCGTATGAAGATTCCCCACTGTGTGGGCACAGAAATTCAGCTAAATATGTAAAAGGACGTCTGCAGAATTTGGGCACTCCAGTCAACCTGACTTCGGAGACAGATAGGTTCAAGTACTTCTGTATTGGTGACAAGCAGTAATCATATACTCCTGGAAAGAGAGACTTCCTACAGGAGTAAAACACTGAATGAGGGGACTTTCTTCCTGGAGTTGTTCTTAAGATTGCCTTTTAAATACCTGCTAAGCATATCATAAATTGAGATTGAAAAAAAGAGGCTATCGACTTTAGAAGCATGACGCAGACATGCTGCACAAGGCTCTGACATGGGAACTAAAGCACACAATGAGGTGGAATTTTGAGTTTCTAAACTCCAATCGAGTTGTACATTGCATAAGAATATAAAAGACTTGCATGTTATGATTTTCTGTGTGTGCAACCCATATATACACAGGAATTCTGGGATATAACATAATGTGGTAAGGAGCCTAGATCTTGATATTGTGTTGCAAAGCCTGAATTTCTGTCCTGTTAAGGAATAGTTAGCAGTATGGAAAAATAGTTCAGCATAGCATCATCCATCCTTTTGCTATGTGCTCCTTTGAAGTTATAGCACTAGCAAAACTTCCTAGATAATTCAAGCACAGTCGTAATATCCCTTTTCATTCTAATTTTTGTTTAGTTTCTGAGGCAATAGTGGTGTTTTAAAAGTTTTTAGCTACCCCTACTTCCACCATTGACAGTTTATTTACATGAGACACTACTGTGCTACACCTTATTAGAACTTCATTCAGGCATCTCATCGATACATAGAACGGATACTGCTGACTCAGAGGCAACCCTGTGGAAAACTCGTTTAATTCCTTGTTCCAGATTTCAGCCTCCTGGGCCAGCCAAGGCTTGGCATGCTGTAGAGAGGGGCTGGGCAAGCTGTAGATGCTTTTGCTCAGTGATGACACCTGCTGTTTGGAATTAGGATGCACACTTACTGGGTTTCAGAGGGAAACATTGTCTTTGGCTCTTAGCCCAAGACTATCACCATACCACTGCCAGCTGGGCTAGGAAAGGTTGTAAAAGAAGGGGATATACCTCAGATAATTACAAGTGAAGGTTCATGGTGTTATTGCCCAGTAGAAACTGATTCCGTTGAATTGGTCCAAATGAACAGAGATCTGCCAAACCAAAAATACAATACAGTTAGGGATCCAGTTGATTCAAGGAAGGATAGTTTTGAAAATGGACGTGTATACATAGTTTAAAAATTTTGCAGTCATAAGAAACAATATATTAAGATAAAAAGAAAGAATAAGATCAAAAGAAAAAAAACAATAGAGACAAGAAACAAGAGAACTGATATTTTGAAGACTTTAAATAATACTGCAGTTTTAAATTGAATGTGTAGATATTTAGGAAATAGCCTTTCTAGAAACACGTGAAGAAATTATACTGAATAGCTTAAATGCCTTCCCGATTTTAGTACTTTGATGTCTTGTGCCCTGAATACAATACTAATGATGCACTTCACTAATTTCTTCCAAATTCAATCTAAAGAAATGGCTGCTTCTAGTTTGGTAATACAGTTGATGAGGGAGTGTGATGAACAACATTGATGTACTCAATAGCAGTTAATAAGATATGCACAAGAATTGTCTGGCATTGAAGTCAACATAATTATGGGAACGAAATAAAATGCTCCAATTTGTAAGGGGCGTAAGAAATTACACTGTTTGCAGCATATTTAAATTGAAGTGTGTTATTGAGCCAAAGACTAAAATTATAGTCACATCAACAAATTGTTTAGAAAGCACAGTGCTCAGAATTTTGCAGTTTACACAGTATCTTAGGATAAACTCCCCTCCCCCACCAAACAAAACCTTTAAACAGTAGGCATTTCTTTACCTGAGACTTTTTGTTTTAACTTATAGTTGAAATAAAGGTAAACAAACAATATATACTATAAGGTGGAATCTTTTTAATTGGAAATACAAAACATGCAACAGAAAAAGACCATATGTCCTCTCCAGTCTGCATATCCACATCAAGTATTTAGCTGAACAATTTCTTGCTCTCCCTCAGAGATCCTTTGTGCCTGCACTTCCACTGGGAGGCTGTTCCATGCATCTTCCATCCTTTTGGTAAAGAAATATTTCCATAGATTATTCATGTCTACCTCCTTTCACCTTCATCCTACAACCCCCTTGTTCTAGAGAGCCTCCTTTAGATTGAAAGAGGCCTGCTCCTGATGCATTTTAAATGTCTCATATCTCCCATAAGAACATAAGATATGCCATACTGGGTCAGACCAAGGTCCATCAAGCCCAGTATTCTGTTTCCAACAGTGGCCAATCTAGGTCATATGTACCTAGCAGTTTCCCCAAGGGACACAGGTTCCACAATGCTTGTATTGGTTCAAGCATTGATATCCTGGGTCCCTTCTTAATAATGGCTTATGGACCTTTCCTCCAGGAACTTGTCCAAACCTTTTTTAAACCCAGCTACACTAACAGCCTTTACTACATCCTCCGGTAACAAATTTCAGAGTTTGATTACACGTTGAGTGAAAAAATATTTTCTTTTATTAGTCTTAAATAGTTTACCCAGTAGCTTCATTGCATGTCCCCTAGTCTTTCTATATTCTGATAAGGTAAACAATCGATCTACGTTTACCCGTTCCACTCCGCTCATTAATTTATAGACTTCTATCATATCTCCCCTCAGCCGTCTCTTTTCCAGGTCAAAGAGCCCTAACCTTTTTAGCCTTTCTTCATAGGAGTATCCTTCCATCCCCTTTACCATTTTGGTGGCTCTTCTCTGAACCTTTTCTAATAACTGTATATCCTTTTTAAGATACGGCGACCAGAATTGCACACAATATTCAAGGTGCGGTCTCACCATGGAACGATATAGAGGCATTATAATATCCTTTGTTTTATTTTCCATTCCTTTCCTTATCATACCTAGCATTCTATTTGCTCTCTTGGCCGCCGCTGCACACTGGGCCGAGGGTTTTAACATGGTATCCACAATGACGCCTAAATCTTTTTCCTGGGTGGTGGTTCCTAATGTGGAACCTTGCATCGTGTAACCATAGTTTGGGTTGTTCTTCCCTAGGTGCATAATCTTGCACTTGTCCACATTAAATTTCATCTGCCATTTTGATGCCCAGTCTTCCAATTTATCAAGATCCTCTTGCAATTTTCCACAATCCTCTTGGGTTTTAACAACTTTAAATAGTTTTGTGTCATCTGCAAATTTGATAACCTCACTCGTTATTCCACTTTCCAGGTCATTTATGAATATGTCAAAAAGCAGCGGACCCAGCACAGATCCCTGGGGTACACCACTATTCACCTTTCTCCATTGGGAAAATTGGCCATTTAGCCCTACCCTCTGCTTTCTATCTTTTAACCAGTTCCTGATCCACAATAGTACACTGCCTCCTATCCCATGACTCTTTAGTTTTGCCAAAAGTCTCTCATGAGGAACCTTGTCAAAGGCTTTCTGAAAGTCCAGATACACAATATCAACCGACTCACCTTTGTCCACCTGATTATTCACTCCTTCAAAAAACATAACAGATTAGTAAGACAAGATCTTCCTTGTCTAAAGCCATGTTGGCTGTCTCTCATTAGTTCATGACTATCTACATGCTGAGTAATTTTATTCTTTATGATGGTTTCTATCATTTTTCCCGGTATTGACGTCAGGCTCACCGGTCTGTAGTTTCCCGGATCACCCCTGGAACCCTTTTTAAAAATTGGTGTTACATTGGCGATCCTCCAATCTTCAGGTATTAGAGATGATTTTAATGATAGTTCACAGATTACTAATAGCAGGTCTGCAATCTCATATTTCAGTTCTTTCAATACCCTTGGATGTATACCATCCGGCCCAGGTGATTTGCTACTCTTCAGCTTATCTCCTTTCATGCTTTTCCTCCGAGTGTGCATGCTTAAATCTTAGTTTGTCCCTATATGCTTTATGGTGAAGCCTGTTGATCATTTTAGTAACCATCATCCTCTGGGCTGATTCTATCTAGTTTATATCTTTTTCAGTGTGTGGACTCCAGAACTGCACACAGTACTCGAAGTGAGGTCTCACCAGAGATTTATACAGAGGCACTATCAATTCTTTTTTCCTGCTAGCCATTTTTCTCCCTTTGTACTTAAACATACTTCTGGTTCACTTTATCTGCCTGTTTTTTTGCCTAAGATAATCATCAGATATGATCATCCTTAGATACTGTGTGCACAGAACTAATCTGAGCACTGTTATGGATCACTTCTGTTACACTTTCACTAAACACCAGGAAGAATCCTGGTAGGTGCCGGTGAAGAAATCCGAGGGGTCATAGAGGAGGCAAAGTACTGCAGGGTTGGAGCTTTATCATGCCAGGATTGTCAAAGGGTTGGGGATTAAGGGGCCCAATCACTCTCAGTCTGTTGGTGGGGGGGGGGGGGGTGCTGGGTGAGCTCAGTCATTCTGGAGACTGTTGACAACATTCTCTCTAAGCTGCAGGAGAGTTCTCTTGCCCGTATTCCTGCCGGTGGAGAGTGGTGCTTCACTATAACAAGAAGCAGGCAGCTCCTCCAAAGGAATGTGGGCAGAGGACTTTTGCGTAGCTTCTGTTGTGGGGGGGAGGGTACTTTATTCCACCATTGGCCTCTTTAAACAATAGCCGGCCTGATTTAAGGCCCACTGCCTCTGCATTACTGCAGCCAGGAATGTGTATTAATCCTGGCTGCAGCAACACAAATTGATAATTTACCAGGGGAGTCAATTGGCAGTACTGATGTATCCCAGGTTAGTGACCCCTGTGGTAAATATTGGTATGGTAAAATGAGTTATATTACTGCAGCTTAGTAATTATCACTTGATACAGAAAACTGCAACAGGGTAGACATTTTGTAATTAATAGGTTAGCAGAGAGACAAGAAGTTGACAGAAAGCTGTGACTCTATGTCTGGTAATAACCCGGGCATGCAGAACACCCAGCTGGCACCGCAAACCTACCCCCTCCCCAGCCTTGACACATTAGACCAGGGGTCTCAAACTCAAATTGCTTTGAGGGCCAAATGAGGACTTGTAAAGTAACCCGGGGGCCGCATAAGACGAGGGGCCTCATTTGCATAAGGGGCCTCATTTGCATAAATATTTGCATAATGTTACCATACACTAACTTTTAGTAAACATGCCTCTTAATGAGTATGGATAAAGAAAGACTAAAAGATTTAGAAACAGGAAGACAATAATTAAACTGGGAACCCCAAAAGCCAAACTTGGAATGTACAACAACACTGTAGAAATAAAACTATAAATTAATTTCCTCTTGTACTAAACAAAGCGCAAACGTTAATGATGCACATTTCCCAGAGCTGACATATTCCAGTTAATAAATTCAAAATAAAGAGATATTTTTCTACCTTTTGTGCATTTTTTTTCAGTTGCAATTGTTCCAGCCACTTTCTTCTGGTTTCTTCATGTCTTCTGCTAACTCTCCATCGTCTGCTGTCCATTTGTCCTTTCTTCTCTCTCCTAGTTTTTTTCCATTCTCTCTGTACATCTGCTTTAACATACTAATCTTTCTCCTTTTGCTCTTTCCTCATTCCTATTTCATCCACGCAAATTTTACCCATCCATCCTCAATCCCCACTTACTCTCCCAATACCTGACCAACTGTAGATTTGTCTTCTCTCCCAGACAAAATATTTTTCCCCTCTCCATTTCACTTTTCCAGCTCCATCCCATTCTAGTCCTCCCCCAACATCAGCTCCCTTCTAGTTCCAGCCCCACCCAGCATCTGCTCCTTTCTACTCCCTGCATCAGTCCATTTCCAGTCCTATCCTAGCCTCACCATCAGCCCATTTCCAATCCTAGCCCCCCATCAGCCCATTTCCAATCCTAGCTCCCCCCCCACTCAGCCCATTTCCAGTGCTAGCTCCCTCCCCTCATAGCCCATTTCCATTCCAAGCCCCCCTCCCCATCAGCCATTTGCAGTTCAAGCCCCCCCTTCCACTCAGCCCATTTCTAGTCCTAGCAACCCCCCCAGCCCATTACCAGTCCTAGACCCCCCATAGCCCATTACCAGTCCTAACCTCCCCTTCCAGTCTTACCCCACATCACCCCATTTTCAGTCTTACCCCCCATAGCCCATTACCAGTCCTAGTCCCCCCATAGCCCACTTGCAGTCTTACCCCCATCACCCCATTTTCAGTCTTACCTCCCCTCATAGGCCATTACCAGTCCTAACCCCCCAATCAGCCCACCTCCAGTCCTAACCCCCATCTGCCCATTTCCAGTCCTAACCCCCATCTGCCCATTTCAAGTCCTAGCCCCACCATAGCCCATTACCAGTCCTAGACCCCCCATAGCCCATTACCAGTCCTAACCTCCCCTTCCAGTCTTACCCCACATCACCCCATTTTCAGTCTTACCCCCCATAGCCCATTACCAGTCCTAGTCCCCCCATAGCGCACTTCCAGTTTTACCCCCATCACCCCATTTTCAGTCTTTCCTCCCCTCATAGGCCAGTACCAGTCCTAACCCCCCAATCAGCCCACCTCCAGTCCTAACCCCCATCTGCCCATTTCCAGTCCTAACCCCCATCTGCCCATTTCAAGTCCTAGCCCCACCATAGCCCATTACCAGTCATAACCCCCCCCCCTGCCATTAGCCCACTTCTAGTCCTAACCTCCATTACCCCATTTCAGTCAGCCCCTCCATAGCTCATTACCAGTCCTAACTCCCCCCATCAGCCTACCTCCAGTCCTTCCTAACCCCCATCAGCCCATTTCCAGTCCTACACCCCCCCTCCCTCCCTCCCTCCCACCCATCAGCCCAGGTAAATAAAAAAGAAAACCCTGGCTTCTGCTGCTGCCGCTGTGCCGTGGCAGCGGCAGAATCAACTGTCAAATTTTAAAAAAACCTGTCTTCTGCTGCTGCAGCAGCAAAATCAGCTGTCCCGCGGCCCCTTCCCCTCAGCGGCGGGCTTTTTAAGCCGCGAAGAGAGTATTTCCCTCTCGCGCGGCTTAAGCCTATTCACTTTTCAAGCCGCGCGAGAGGGAAATACTCTCTTCACGGCTTAAAAAGCCCGCCGCTGATGAAGCAGAGTCAGGGCTCTCCGGGCAGAGGGGAAGGGGCCACGGGACAGCTGATTTTGCTGCTGCAGCAGCAGAAGACAGTTTTTTTTAAAAATTTGACAGTTGATTCTGCCGCTGCCACGGCGGCAGCAGCAGAAGCCAGGGTTTTTTGGGTTTTTTTGTTTCGCTCTGTCGCGGGCTGCACAAAGTTCTCTCGCGGGCCGCGTGTTTGAGACCCCGGCATTAGACACTCACATTGTGCTAGTAACCTTTCCACTTTATTACCATATCACTATACAGAGCACAATACTTATTTGTGGGATAGAGCAGCCACAGCAGCTTTGCATTGTTAAAATACCCATATAACCAACAATGGAAAAACATATAAACAGAACCATACTTTCTCCTGATCCCTTTGGCCCAAGGGGTGAACATACATTGTGCAATTTGAATCTCCCTGTCGTAACCATTGGCCAGCAGCATACCACTCTGTGTAGTGCTGTCATTAAAGATCTTAGGGGCACCTGCAGGTCCATGCTCTATATGCCTCCCTTCCCATTTCGCATTCCCCAGACCACCCTGCACGCAATCTTTATAAATAATCCCCTGCATTGTTGGATTTCCCCAGATCATTCCCCCCTGTGATCTGAGGAAACGTTGAATGTGTGAGCCAATATGTTATGAATTACATCTCCTTTCCACTTTTCCCAGACCATTTGTACTGTGGTCTGAGTAAACTTTCTTGTGATTGCCCTATTTCCCCAGCCACTCTTGCCATGGTCTGAGTAAACGCAAGCCTACCTTGCTGAGTATCACATGCGGCACCCTCTTTTTACTGTAATGCCTAGGAATGCTCGTTCAATTTGCACCTCCTCTTACTGCGGTGCTGGTGAGATATCACAATGGGAGGGGCCAGTAATTTACTTCATTCTGACACTTCCCAACTAATTTATTTATTTAGTATTTTTTATATGCTGCATTTCCAAAGGTCAATGCGGTTTACATGAAACAATTTAAACTTAAACTTATTACATGGAACATAGAAGATAGAACATTACATGGAACAGGGTGAGTTAATATGGATCTGGTGTTTTAACACAGGTATGGATATAACTTTAACTTTATTTACATGGTTGGTTTTTGTAGAAGTAATGAGAGACGTGCATTCATTGTCACTGTAGTTACGTCCAACGGGGTGAGATGGGTGAGTATGGGGTGGTTGGTTACAGATGTATGTGGAGGTTCTGTTGTTGGAGACAGTGCTACATTTTATCTATCTGCCCACCACCCCCTTTTGCTGCACACCTCTTTGACATTCTTACAGATCTATTAGTGGTTCTGTCAGTGACTGCACTTCTGGCAAGAACATATCCAAGCCCTTGGCTGATAAGTGAACCCCAGCTGGTCGATAGAGTTACATACATATATATGGTGGATACGTTATGATCCAAATTAATAGCTAAAAAAAAAAGAGAAACAAAAAAGTCATCTGTTCCTCACACTATCCTGATCTGAAGAAGTTTTTCGCCTTCGAAAGCTAATCCAAAAATGTATTAAGTTGGTCCATTAAAATGGTATAATCTTATTTAGTTTCACTTAATGGTATAATCTTTTTAGTTTCACTTTTTATTTAACTACCATTAAAGTAGACTAACATGGCAGTGATACTACATGATCCAAACTGAAACTTCACAACGTTCTAACAAATCGCCCCACTTCCTTATTCAATTTTTTCCTGCTCCTCTCTACCCCTCTCAGCGATTTGGCACCTTTCCAAACCAGTCTGGGAATCATTGACAACCAGTTGATCCGAATTGAGGCCACATGGACTTCAGAAACGCTAAATCCTTGCTTGCTGCAATAAAGTCAGTATTAGCTGGCTCCACCTCTTGCCCCATATTCCCATCCATGTAATGTGAACTTTCCTGCAAGCTCACCTTGTTTTTTGTCTTTCACTCTCCTGTGAGCCCACTGTATATACGAGTGTCCCGCAGCTGTATGTGTCATGCAGCCCCTGTGGCATCTGGATAAAATGTACACAAATGATGGTGAAGAAGCAAGGCAATATGATGGTTTTTAAGCCAGGCAGTTTAATCTTCTTTTGGTACCCTGATGTAGGATTTAAATCTGTTTGATTTCCACTTCCCTATGACCATGATGGTGCTGTCGGCAAGGCCTAGCCTATGTGCTAATGATACTGCCCCTATGCAGAATGAATGTGAGCCAAAGTCATCAGGTTGTTGACCAGTTGCTTGTAGCCCGTTATTAACTATTCTTTTAAATTGAAAATGGGACAGAGGTTTGCCATCGTTATGTATTAGGAAAGCTGTTCCCTTGTAATTGGGCCTAATTTGGCTGCCTGCTTTAACCGTCTGCATGGGGCATAGGCATGAGGTACGTAACCCACCAGCCCTTGCCTTGACAATCCATTTTTTGATTTGTCCATAAAAATATTCTTCCTTTGTTCCTGTGTATGAATGTGGTTTACAGCCAGCATTTCCAATAGGTGGAGTAGGTAGTTGCCTAGAATACTGACCCTCTGGGATGCCAATTGCTGCCGCTGCCGGCCCTTTCTGGGGCCTGCAGCAGTAGCAATACTTCAGAAACTGTGAGGCAGCACTTACTTTAACTCGCCAGCGCTGTCACTCGGTTCCTGCCCTCTACTATTGGCCTCTACTATTGCTCCCCCTCTGACACAAGCTTCAAACCGAAAGTCCTCATCAGAGGCAATGGGGGTGGGGTGAGGACACTAGGATGGAGGGGCCTGCCTAGGGCATCTCCAAACCTTGTACTGGCCCTGGATAGGCCTGATACTGTCGTTGTACTCTTTGAAAGGGGGATTAGTTCATTAATGCTGAACGTGCCAATAAACATAAGTAAGAAGGCTGCCTTCCATAATTTTGCCTCAAAATCATCCCAAAGAAGGGATGATAGAGCAGAAAGTATAGCCCATAGGATGACAGGCATTATGGGTTTCCTAGTGTCTGCCTTAGGCCCTTTCTTCTTTCCTCATCCTTCCATCAACTTCTTAATTAGAAACTATTCCCTAATCTCTTTATTGTCCATCAGCTTAATGAAAAAATTGACACCTACCAAATGAATTCCTGAGGTCGGTCAAGATAGTCAAGATAGACAACACAGTAGCTGTAGACACGGGATACAGCTAGGGGGAATGGTAAGAAAACACAAAGGAGATGAAGGCAGCAGTGAAGAGGTGAGTTTTCAACCTGGATTTGAAAAGGGTTAGAGGAGGCGCCTGACATACAGGCTCAGGTAATTTGTTCCAGGCATAAGGAGCAGCAAAGTAAAAGGAGCAAAGTCTGGGGTTAGCAATAGAAGAGAAGGGCACAGACAGAAGTGATTTGCCAGAAGAGTGGAGTTCCCAAAGAGGGGTGTAGGAAGAGATAAGAGAGGAAAGGTAATGAAGAGCTGCAGAGTAAATGCAAGGATAGATCATCAGGAGAAATTTGAACTGGATGTGGAAATGGATAGGGAGATAATGGAGTGACTTGAGAAGAGGGGTAATATGAGCATGATGAGGCTGGTGGAAGATTAGCCGCGCAGCAGAATGCTGAACAAATTGAAGGGGGGAGAGATGATTCAGAGACAGACCAGCAAGGAGCAGGTTACAATAGTCTAGACGGGATGTATGTCTTAGTAGTGTGTTCAGAAAGGAATGGGCGGATTTTGTTCATGTTATAGAGAAAGAAATGTCAGGTTTTAGCTATCAGTTGGATGTGTGTGGAGAAGGAGTGAAAGACGACCCCAAGGTTGTGAGCTGAAGAAACAGTGAGGAGTAGAGAATTATCCACAGAGACTGTGAAAAGAGGAAGGGGAGAGGAGGGTTTAGGGGGGAAAAATAAGAAGCTCAGTTTTGGCCATGTTCAGTTTCAAGCAGCGGTGAGACATTCAAGCAGCAATGTCAGAAAGGCAGGCAGAGATCTGGGTCTGGATTGCCAGAGAGATTTCAGGTGTAGAGGGGTAGATCTGGGGTCATCAGCGTAAAGAGGGTATTGAAAGCCATGGGAAGAGATGAGTGCACCAAGGGACTGGGTATAGAGAGAGAAAAGAAGTGGACCCAAGACAGACCCTTGGGGTACACCAACTGAGAGTGGGATAGCAGTAGAGGAGGATCCAGAACAAACACTAAAAGAGCGATGGGAGAGATGATAAGAGAACCAGGATAGCACAGAACCCTTAAACCTAAGCGAGGACAAGGTATCGAGGAGAAAGTTGTGGTCAACAGTGTCAAAAGCAGCAGAAAGGCTAAGAAGGATGAGGATCGAATAAAGGCCCTTGGATTTTGCCAGGAATAAGTCACTGGAAACGTTGGTAAGAGCCGTTTCAATAGAATGTAAAGGACGAAAGCCAGATTGTAAAGGATCCAGGAGGGCTAGAGAGGAGAGAAAATCAAAGCAAGATTGTGAACCACACATTCAAGTAGTTTAGAAACTAAGGGGAGGAGGGAGATGGGTCAATAGTTAGAAGGACAGGTAGGGTCTAATTAGGGTTTCTTGAGGAGAAGTGTAACCACAGCATACTTGAAGGCTGCAGGGACAGTTGCCGTGGAGAACGATAGTTTGAGAATATGAGAGACGGAAGGGACATCAGTGGAGGAGATGAGGCTTAAGAGACTGGTGGGAATAAGATCAGAGGAGTAGGTAGTGAGTTTGGAGGAGGAAAGAAGGTGTGTGGTTTCCTCCTCAGAGATCATAGAAAAAGAAGAAAGAGTAGTAGAGGTAGGGGGGTAGTTAAGAGGAGGAGGAGGGCAGTAGCTGACCTTGTGGGAAACTGGAGTGTGATCTTGTGGATTTTGTCATGGAAATAGCCAGAGTTTGGGCAGAAAGGGAAGGAGGGGTCGGAGGCGGAGGCACCTTGAGGAAGGATTTGAGACTGTCATCTCTGACTAGTCTAGCCTAGCAGTGTACTTGCCGTACTGCAAAATGACAGAAATGTTTCCCATCCTCTTAAGTATCCTTTCCAGGTGCTGGGTGCTAGGGAGTGCTTAAGAAGTCTTATTGCTGTTGGAGCCCCATAGCTGATTGGAGAGCCTCATGAGTCAGTCTTCTTCTTCGGGTGCCAGCAACCTGTAATAAGACCACTAAAAACACAATAGTGTGTCAGCAATACTATTTTTGGATCCAAGTACATGTCTAGCTTTGAAAACAGTATTATTCTGCATGCACAGTAAAACCATTTCCATCAGCATTCTGAGACTCCTGTCCGACTTTGTAGCTAGAAAATTAACTGTGTGCGCTGCAGCAAGGTCATTGGACCGGAATATCACTTTATTATTACTCAACTCTTCAACCCACATATGTAATGTTGCAATAATGGGAAAAAGCTGCAGAAACATTTTGTAATTAATATATAAGCAGAGTGGCAAGAGGTTGACAGAAAGGCAGCCAAATTATGTCAGGTAATGAATTAGAAAGCCCATGGGTCTGTAATGTCCTTTTGATATTTGTTCGGAAATGTCTGATCATTTCAAATGTCTGAAGTTCTTGGATAGCTGTGAGTTTTCCTTTTCATCTGCTGATCAGAAGTTCATTAATGTGGTGGTGTGTTCCCAAAAAATGCTACCCCATCGAAGTGTATGTAGCCTTGCTGTTTTGTATAATGTGTGATTTTGTGTCTGTGTAAGTTTACTTTTGCTTTTATCTTCTGGCCTGTTTGACCAGTGTAGCAGCATCTTCACATTTTCTGCATTGGATACTAGACAGCGTATTACATTAGAGTAGGAACATGAATAGGATACTGAATGTTTTTCTCATGTGGGGAAGAAAGACCTATAAGCAAAAAATATAGAGGGCAATGATATTTCCACAGGTAAGACAGTGATTTGACAGTGGAAATGGGTTCTGTAATTATCTTTCACACTGCATTTGGGTAAGGAGTATACATTTTTCAAAAATGTAGCTTTTTCCTGCATATTGCGCAGATGTTCTCAGAAGCAGAGGGAGGATGGAGAATGGAACAACCAAAAAAACCTACATGCATTGTTTTGTTCCAAACAATTACTGGCAGTGAAAGCAGGTGCAAATATCTGTGCATACTTTTTCACTAGGCAGTAACTACTTAGCTTGACTGTTGGTGCAAACTCTAAGTGGAAATGTGCATTTCATTTTATTTATTATATTTATATACCATAAATCATTACCACATCTATGTAGATCTTGCAGCTCAGTGGAGCTCTTTGATTATTGCCCCTATAAAGTGTTAACTTATTTTAAAATACTTTTAGAGGGTCATTTTATAATGGGGCACTTAGGTTAAGTGGGCTGGAAGGTGTGTGTTTTGTGCCTATTTTATGAAGGCAAATAGGCGCTTATTGGTCTTCATAAAATACTAGTGTAAATTCCTGGAGAGATCGTGGCCTACATTGCAGGTGCAGATATTACACTTGTCCGAGGGCAGGTGTAAATGTTCACACGTAGATTATTGAATTACATGCTTGAATTAAAGTATTTTATAATCTGTGGGAGGTATTTTAGAAGCCCTAGCTGTGAGTTGGGTATCTGAAAATGGGTATTTAGATGTGCAAATCAGGGAGACGTCCCCAGAGCCATTTAGAAAGTTGGGTATATAGATGTCCCCGGTGCGAGAACATCTATATAGCACAGGGACATGAGGGCGGCGTGCGCTGGGCGGAGCAAGGGAGATACATGTCATGGTACAATTTCAGAACAGCACAAGCATGTCAGGCCCTGGTTTTGAGGCCTCTATACCTCCTCCTGACCATGAATAAAGTGCAAAAACTTGCTTGTTTCATGTCCATATGGAAGAGTAAAATGTGTTTTGATTGCCACAGTTAATATTTCCAAGCCAAAGAAACTTGCACGTACATACTCCAAACATATTACTGGCCCGTTGTCGCACGTCTGAGTATATGACATGGCAGGTTAGGATGTGCTAGTCTCATAACATAGACACACCCCCTTCTAAACTATCCAGATCGGGACATCTAAGTATCCCGTTCTGTGTGCATGCAATTCAGGAACATCCACATTTGTGAAATAGCCTAATCTGTTCACATACCTGGCCTTGCAGTCTGTGCAGGGCCTGTCCCCAGAACTAGTTACTGGGACATTCATTTTTTCAGAAGGCACTTGTGCGCACCTCTCTTCACTGCTGCCACTCCCCTGGAGTTTTGCATGTTTTGCCCTGGACATCCCAGATTCATTCTAGATGTCCTAAAATGCCACTTCACATAAAATTACCCTCTGATAGTCTATATATCACAAATATTTGTAGTCGGAAATAACAACAAAACCATTCCCTTTTTTCATTCTCAAACTCCTCAAACAGTGTACTTCATGCAGAATAGGAGACTTTTGTGTCTTGTTGCCAGTAAGATACCTAATGCCTTGATATGACTGTAAAGTTGCCAGTCTCTCCAAAATATTAACAAAAAGACCTCATATCGATGTCATCCAGCTTACATGTAACCTATTACCTCTACACTTTTGGCAAGGATTTAATGTTTCTTCCCCATATATAATCAAAAGTGTGCTATGCTCTTGCAAATTGCATTGCAGAGATCTCATGTTCCATACAGGATATAACAGATGTAGCTTATGAGAAGTCCACTGTGCAAAGTCTGGCTAATCTGTACCTAACTATTTGATTAGGATGCACTTTTAAGTATTAAAAATGCCTTGACTAGAAAACTTTTGTGATATTCGTCAATGATTACAAATACTTCCATACTTCAAACAGCAGGGAAAGTGGAGCCAAACAAATCTATCCCATATCCTCAACAGCAAGCAGTACCTAAGTCTCAGCGCTATCAGCCCTATTGTTCAACATATACATACAACCATTATGTTCAAGAATACAGTCCCATATAGTATACTAACATATATATACTGATGATATCATGCTTTACACACCCTTTAACATGGCAAAAAGCCACAGTATACGTCAATAATAAATGGCTTCGACTTCCGGTGACGTCAGCGCTAGAATGGCTGCTTGAAAATGGAGCTCCGGCGAAGATATAAAAATTAAGAACCCATAGGGATCAGACAGGGTGCAAATAAGAACCCCCCTCGGGCACTGGAGGCTAGAGGCACCCATTTAAGAAACGTGGGAGAAAACGGATGGCGGCGAAACGAGCGGGAGTAGATTTAAAATCTTTCTCCTTCAAGGGAGCAGCAGGTGCGAAGGGCCATGTGGAAAAAATGGCCGGGCATAGCGCTGAGCATGGTGGAGTGGGGGAGGTGGAAACGGAGAAAGCCATGTTGAGTGAAATACAAGCGCTGCGGGATGATTTAAAGGAGTGGTTTAAATCATCCAGGCACGAATTTGGAGCGCTGAAATCGGAAGTTCATGGCTGGCTTCAGGAAATTAAAAATGATATGGGGTCACTGAATGCACAGCTGGAGGAAATCGAAGGTAAAGTGGAGGAGCAGGAAAGTCGCTGTGCTCCGTTTGAACAACGTTTGGACTCTATAACTGAGGTACATGATGAACCATGGCAGAAGGTGGAGGACCTTGAAAATAGGTCCCATAGGGAGACATTTGCCACGATCCAAGATGGCGGAGGAGTGAGACGGCGAGGTGAAGCACCATGAACCGGCTTCTGTACTTGCCTTTCAATGGGGAAGAAGAGGAAACAACGGTCTCAGAAACCCCCTGATGTTTCGACCCCGTCGGATAAGCTGGTTCAGACATCTATTGCCGGTTTTTGTACTCCCTCATCAGTTATGGCATTGAACGATCCATTGAATGTTTCACTGGATCGGACTTGGAAGGGGTATCTTTGAGCCCCGTGCAGGTGTCTCCAGCTCAGCCCGGAAGCAACCTCAGGGTGGGGCAGTTTGGGGGCTTCTCTTTGGAGTTGGAGGCGCGAGTGGCTGCTGGGGTTCCGCCTGAGAGGTCCAAGTCGACGGCAGCTGTGGCTGGAGCTGGTGTTGGAGTCACCATTGGAGAACGGGAGGGAATATCTCCCCCAAATGCCGGTCAGTGTTTGGGGCAGCCAACAACCAGCTCTGCCGGTACCTTGGTGCTCCGGTCTCCTGGGGGAGTTGAAAAGCCTGCGGTAGTAACTTAGATAGCTTATGGGAAGCTATCTCAGCGCTGCAACAGTCCCTATTGCCTGTGGTGGGTGTTTTTACTCAAGAATTGGCAGAAATTAAAGCCCAGTGTACTTCATCTGGTTTGGAGGCGGTTGCTCAGTCTACAAGAATTTCTCATTTGGAATCTAAAGTGGAGGATCTAGAGACACTAGGGGCTGTAAATGTACGGGATCGTTTAGTTCAAGCAAGAAAGTAGGTTCTTGAACTTCCCTCGGTCCCCATTGCTAGCTCCGGTGGACTTGGTCCGTAAATTCTTCATTGATGTTCTCCAGGTGCCTGCCGAATCTCTCCCTCCGGTGGTGAGAGCTCAATATGTTTCTGTTTCTAATTTGGACACCGAACAGCGGGCATCAGCCTCTGATTCGGGTCCTCTGCAAATGGAGTTAACTGATTTTCTTGAGAGCTCTTTGGAGGTAGTGACAAACAGAGCGACTTTGTTAGTAAATTTTGCCTTCGAGTCAGATCGGAATGCGGTGCTTAAATTGTATTTCCGTAAGATTTCAGTTACACAGTTTTTAGGCTCAAAAATATTAATTTTTCCTGATTTGGCTAGGGAAACGCAAAAAAGGAGAAGAGCGTTCCTGGCTTTGTGCCAGAGGACGCTTGCCCTGGGAGCGCAGTTTAAATTAAGATATCCATGTAAGTGTGTGATTAGTTATCAGTCTAAACAGTATATGTTTTTTGAGCCTAATCAGCTTGAACAATTTCTTGTAAATAGGGAAGTGGGTGGTGTTGGGGGCTGTTCCCGTATTGGTGGCCATATAGTAATATCATTGCTCCTATGATTTAGTATGTTGAATGGGGTAATACCTTTTGAATTTCTTTTTTCTTGGATCGTATAGTGGGGATATATTGTGGTCTATTCCAATTTGATCTTGTTTTTCTTCAGGGCTATGTATATATATATATATCTAGATGGTCCTTTGAAATTTTTCCTGTATGTTGAATTTCCGATTCAGATTCAGATTTGTTTTTTCTGGATTGTAATGAAAATGTCATAAATAAAAAAAAAAAGAAAGAAAATAGGTTCCATAGGTCAAATATACGGATAAGAGGCCTCCCTGAGAGTGAAGGCACTATAGACTATGTATCCATGGCAGAGGACTTTTGTGGTGCGGTTTTAAAAGCAGCAGGGATGGTGGTGGAAGGGGGTGTGCCTTACAGTTGATAGGGTGCACAGAGCCCTGGGCCCGAGAAGGGAGAATAAAGTGAGAGATGTGGTGATCTGCCTGCATGAGTTTCGAACGAAGGAACTGGTGATGTTGGCATCCAGGAAGCTGGGCAAAGTTACATGGCAGGGGGCTGAAGTGGAGGTGTATGCTGACATCTCCAGCCTTACGATAAGGAAGCGTCGGGAGTATCAGGCAGTGACCAAGAGGCTGAGAGCGGAGAACGTGCGCTATAGGTGGCTGTTCCCAGTGGGCCTGCAATTTACTATTAATGCGAAAATGATGACTGTACACTCGGTGGAGGCTGCGCTAGCGAGCATGAAACAGGCTGGATGGACTTCCGATGCTGCAGATGGACAAAAACTCTGCTCGTAGTAAAGAGAGACTTGGGAAGGATCCACAGACCCAATGGAGCCGAGTGCCCGGAGGGGAAAAGCAGCTGAGACGTCAGAACCTGCCCAAGTGATACATAAGACTGCTCGCTTATATGTTTTTCCTGTTATTTATTTCCAGTCTCTTTTATACCGCGCTATTCAACATCAGCGCGGTTTACAATAAAACATAGAACTACACATTTCCTTGGGTACTCTGTGTTTACAATGAACAGGGAATTAAAACTTGGATAACATGGGGTAACTATATACAATCTTGCAGCACGGTGTGTTGGTTTGCTAGGTGTGAGTGTGAGCCTAGCTACGGAGTGCTTCTGGCATGGAAGGGGGGTTGTGTTCTGTCTTGAGTGCTGTTATGGCTTGTATATGTAGGGGGGGGAGGTTAAAATCAAAAAAGGAAATAAGACTAAAAAGGAGATAATGAGGGGTTTAGGAATAAAGGTTTAGGATAAATGGTTGTTGAGCTATTGACCTGTAAGGGGTTGTGTGTTCTGTTGTTCTCTATGGGACTAGCTGTTTGAGGCGAGACATGGAGACTTTCTGGCCTGATGCCACCTGAGGGTGATCTCTTAGTGGATCGGAGGGAAGGGGTGTGGGTAGGGAGGGGGGATGGGGACAAGGGGGGAGAAGGGAGGGAGGGGGAGGGGGAGGGAACCAAGAACAGGGTAAGGGTATAGGCTCGGGAGAGGGATGTCACGTATGCCGGAGATTAACAATAACTATGAATGTCAGAGGCCTCAACTCCTTTAGGAAGAGACAACTGTTGATGAAGGAGTGTGCCAGATTGGCGGGGATATTATTTTTATCCAAGAAACGCATCTCTTATCAAAGGATGAGCAGCGGGTGGGACACCCACACTACCCCCAGCAATTTTTTGCTTCCAATAAAATGGAACGGAAGAAAGGGGGAGTGGGAATTTTACTGTCTGCAAAAATTCTGGGGCAAATAGGGAAAGTAATTAAAGATAAGAATGGACGATACGTGATAGTGAAATTGAGCTGGGGACAGAGGATATATACCCTGGTGAGTGTGTATGCTCCAAATGCCGGTCAGGCACAATTCTTTCGGGAACTTCAACAGGTGTTATTTGATAAGGCTGAGGGGCAACTGGTGGTGGGTGGTGATTTTAATGTTACCCTGGAACCACAAAAAGACACCTCTAAGGGGATGTCAGCCACACCAAAACAGCATAGAGTCGGGTTGAAGAAATTACTGAAGCGTTTAGATTTAGTTGATGTATGAATGAAGGACAGCGGGACTATTCTTTTTTTTTTACCAGCCCATGCAGTATACTCCTGAATACATATGCTTCTTTTAGACAAATCGCTAATGGCTGCAGTGGGGAAGTGTGTAATTAGAGAGAGAACATGGTCTGATCATGCCCCAGTTACTTGTGTGCTGCAAATGGGGGACCCTAGAATAAATAGATCATGGTGGAAGTTGAACGGATCTGTACTGGAGGATAAAAAGGTAGTGGGGCAGATTAAAGAGGGCATAACAGAATATTTGAGGTTGAACGACACAGGGGAATGCTCTCCTGGTATAATCTGGGACTGTCTGAAGGCGATCATAAGAGGGAAATTTATTGCAATCAGTGCGCATCGTAAGAGGATAAGGTTGCAGCAACATAAGGCGTTGCTGGCTGCAATAAGGGGGGTGGAAAGCCAGCTGAAAAACCACCCAAAAGATATCAAAATGCAAAAGGAGCTGTTTCGACTGAATGCGGAGTTGAGTGAATTGCAGATGCATGAGATCAGATATAAGCTCACAATGCTGAAACAGCGGAGCTTTTAATTTAGTCATAAAGCGGGAAGGTTGCTGGCCCGGAAGGTGAAGAAATTCAAAGCAAGGAATAATATAGCAAAAATTAAGGATGCAGGGGGGAAAGTGCTATGGGCTGGGGAAGAGATTGAGGAAAGGTCTGTACTATTTTATCAGGCGTTATATTCCCCGGAGGAGGCAGTGGAGGAAGGGAAAGTACAGAATTATTTAGGAGGGCTTACGCTCCTCCAACTCGCTGAGGAGGAGGCGGTGGAGATGTCGAGGCCGATCAGAGAACAAGAGGTATTGGCAGTGATTAAAGGGTTAAAGGGACACAAAGCGCCTGGGTTATATGGATACCGAAATGAGTTTTATAAGGTATTTTCGGGAGTCTTGGTTGGGCCACTGACGAAGATGTATAACTCCTTTAGCAGCGAGCACTTGATGCCGGTGTCAATGCGTATTATACATAAAGAGGGGGAAGGACCCGACGGAATGTGGCTCGTACCGGCCCATCTCATTATTAGGGGAAGATCTGAAGATTTTTACAAGGGTCCTAGCAAATAGGTTACTGCCACACTTAGAGAGACTGATACATCAGAACCAGTCTGGGTTCGTACCGGGGCGATACACGTCCGACAATATTCGTAGGGCCCTAAACGTAATTTGGTGGGGGGAAAGGAGGAGGGAGGAGTTGGCCCTTTTGGCAGTTGATGCCGAAAAGGCTTTCGATAGGGTTAATTGGAACTTTTTATTTAAAGTGTTAGAGAAGGTGGGCATAACAGGCTCCTTTTTAACATAGGTGCAAATTTTGTACAAGAGGCCTATGGCTTGCCTAAAAATTAATGGGTCTGTTACTAGGGGGTTTGAGCTGCAAAGGGCACATGGCAGGGCTGCCCCTTTATCGCCCTTGTTGTTCATTTTGGTAAAGGAAGCTATGGCGCAGAGGATTCGGGAGTGGGAGGACATGGGGGGTGCAAATTGGACAGCAGCCACATAAGATCTCTCTGTTTCCGGGCGATGTTTTATTTTTTATCACAGACCCAAGTAGGTTGCTGAGGGTGATTATGGAGGAACTAGATAGGTATGGAGAGGTATCGGGGTTTTGTATGAATGCATCCAAGTCTGAGATACTGAATATAACCATTCGACCAGCTGAGGAAGCCCAGCTACGACAGCGCTTCCCCTTTCGGTGGGCGATTAACAGCATTAGGTACCTAGGAGTGCAGATCACTGCAAGAAGGAATATGCTGTTTTTAGATAACTATTTGGGGGCTAGGAAAAAAATGTTTCGAGAGTTAGAAGAGTGGGAGAAGTATGAAGTATCCTGGTTGGGGAGGATTGACTTAGTTAAGATGTTTTTGGTCCCTAGGCTATTAAACTTGTTTATGAACCTACCAGTGGAAGTTCCGAGGGGGTACTTAAACAGGTTGCAAAATAGAATCATGACGTTTATTTGGAGGGGGAGAAAACACAGAGTGGCGCAGAGCATCTTGTGTGCTCATAAGCAGGTGGGAGGGATGGGGGTCCCCGTGTTGGGTAGGTATTATGAGGCAGCTAGGGTGCGGGCAGTTTTTGAGTGGGAGCTGAGGGGATCGGCTGAGTGGGTACAGATGGAGAGGTATGGGGCGAACCAGAAGTTTGATTTTAAGAATGTGATTTGGTGCAGAGGGGGGGATCCGTTTAGGAGGAAACAGGGGAACCCGTTTATCACACTTACCCTGCAGAGTTGGAGGAAGTGGCAGGGAAGATGGTATGGGGTCCAAGGCTGCTCCAAGTTTACGCCGTTGGCAGATTACCCAGAGTTTCCACCGGGAGTAGGAGATCCAAATTTTAGGAGATGGGCATTGCTGGGGGTGCGTGTGGTGGGGCAGTTGAAGGAACGGGGGGAGTGGGTGAAGTTTGAGGAGTTGCAATATGACTACCAGCTGCTTAAGGAGGATTGTTACCGATATATTCAAGCCCTGCACTTCTGTAAGAAGATAGAGAAGAGGTGGGATGGCCCAAAAGGGGGAGACATTGATGGGTTATTTGAGAGAGGGGAAGTAAAGGGGGCTGATATCCAGGTTGTATAGGATGATGGAGGTGGAAAATTGTGTAATGTGGGCCCGTAGGAGGGCGTGGGAGGTGGATCTCAATAAGAGTTGGGACGGAGAGCAGTGGGAACAGGTGTGTAAGGGGTTGCTACAGGGGATGGTGGCTAGCAGTATTTTAGAGCATAATTATAAAATGCTGTATCGGTGGTACCTAACTCCCCAGAGGCTGCAGAAGTGGCAGGGGGGCTCGGCGAGTTGCTGGAGGGAGTGTGGAGAAGTGGGGTCTTTTTTGCACATATGGTGGGAGTGTGCCATCTTAAGCCCCCTTTGGCAGGACGTAGCGGGGTGGTTGAAAGAGGTCCTAGGGGAGGAGATAGGTCTGGGACCATGTTTGGCTCTGCTTAATGTCGGAAATGAGGAAGGGAATGGACAGGGCCAGGGATGGGGGGGAATGGTTTATGTTTATGTTTATTAAAACATTTTTTATACCGCCCAATACCAGAGGCATCTGGGCAGTTCACAATCGTTAAAATAAAACTAAAATTACAGGCTGCAAGGAAACTGAAAAGGAACGCCAGTTAAAAATAAAAGTGACAGAGAGGAGAGAAAGGATAGAAGAACAAGGTAATCAGACATACATCAACAGGAAAAGGGGGCGGGAGATCGCTACTAGGCAAGCGATTGCACATAGATGGAGATCGGTGATTGTTCCCACGTTAGAAGAGGTACAAGGGAGAGTTGAGACCCTGTGTTTGATGTATCGGCTCACAGCCCTTCGCCAGAGGAGGTTGTTGAGCTTCGAAAAGGTATGGGGGCCATACATGCGCTGGAGAGAACAAGGGGGGAGGCGCACGAAACATAAAGAGACTTAAATATTGGATGGTGGAGGAAGGGAGGTTGAGGCACCTGACACAACATAAGAAAGGAGTAAGAGCTTAAGCTGACGCCGGGAAGCAGGGGGACTGCACCCAGTGGGCCTAAGAAGGAAGTAGAGGTCATACGTGAAGTCTGCGGTATTACTAAGACAGGAAGGGGA
Source organism: Ichthyophis bannanicus (assembly GCA_033557465.1). Taxonomy (NCBI): domain Eukaryota; kingdom Metazoa; phylum Chordata; class Amphibia; order Gymnophiona; family Ichthyophiidae; genus Ichthyophis; species Ichthyophis bannanicus. The sequence goes on along the minus strand of CM066038.1, from coordinate 355,504,742 downwards.
AGCACACACCATACCCTATAGAGTGGGTGATTTAAGAAGGGGGGGGGAGGAATGGGTGGAGGGAAGAGGGTTTAATAAGTTAATAAGTTAATGGTAATATATCTGTTAATATTATGTCAATTACGATTGTTTCAGTACGATGTATATACTTTGTGGTTGTTTGTACTTTCATAAACAATAAAGTGAAAAAAAAATAATAAACTGCTTCAATGAAGTTACTCACTGTTTATCAAAACACTGGCTATTAATAAACTACAAGAGGACAGAAGTATTACACATCACCAGAATCAAAGCTTTCATCCTACCACCAGCACTAAGGGTTAATGAAGCTGGCCTGGAAGTAAAAATGGAGGTTAGATACTTAGGAATAACATTGGATCAGCAACTGAACCTAAACTCACACATCAAAAAGCCCATCAAAATGATATACAACAAAATACAAACACTGCAAAATTGCGTCTATTACTTGAAGCAAATAATTTTCACTCAGTATTGCAGACAGTAGTCTTCCCACACTTCGATTACTGCAACAGCATTAACCATAGGATTCCACAATATTTGCTAAACACCAGCCTGTATCATTCTGGGAGCCATAAGATCCAAACATATCACACCAATTTTGAAACAGCTACACTGGCTTCCCATTAAGAAGCAGGATAAAATACAAAGTTCTACTAATGATTTCCAAAATAATCTACAGCTTATTATTTACACACCTGAAATCCCTATTACATACCACATAGAACAGAACCAGAAGACAAAGTACTCAAAATTTGTTAAACATTCCAGTACAAAGAACAAAAAGCAGCCAATATGCTTTTGCCCGCTCTTTCTCCCCTTATGCTAAAGGATTATGGAATGCACTTCCTGAAAATAGAGCCATCTCACAGCTCACAGCATTCTGCAAGGAGTCAAAGACCTATCTATTCATAGTACATAAAATACCCACCGGATCAATTACATAACTTATATTCTGAACTTAATTTCATATATATTAGAAATTTTAGATGTTAATAAACCAGTGACCGAACATTCTCCTGTTATTCTTGTAAATCATGGTTGTTAATGAGTTTGTAAACTTGTACCCTTGGTACAACAAACTGTTAATAATTAAATTTAATTTTGTCCAGCTGTAGCCTGTTACCAGTTAAATGTAATTTCCAAAAAGTTTCATGTTATCGGTGATCAAGAGAAAAGCGGTATAGAAAACCAAGCAAATAAATAAATATCCCAGGACATCAAAAGTAGATGACCTCAAGATTCTTTTTTTATCTGATATCACTCCTTTACATAAATGTATTATTTTTTTCCAGAATAGTTGAATCTGAAACCTCCCTACAGACAGTGAGCTATGGTAGCATTGTTCTCATTATGTTTCAGTAAGTTTCCAGACAGCACTATACCAGATTTAAATGTACACAATGATAAAAATGCTACTCTGTGCATCATGTGTAATTGCAGTTCACACAGTCACATTCCAAGTAATCACATATACTAACTTGTTATATTTATATCCTCACTTAATTCCACTTTTAAATCCTTCTGCTAAATAAGTACTGGATGCAATTGCAAACTGTTAAATTTGTAAGAGAAAATAATGAACCTTTGTTTGTTTTTTGAGTTCTCTCCAGTTTATTAAAATCAGACACAATGTTCTTGTCAACATTTTGAGTGAGTGTCATTGAAATATGAATTCCGGTTTGAATATAGGTGAAAAAATCTCATCTTTTGAAACCCAAAATACTTAAATAGTAGTCAAATGATTTCATTAGCACAGTAGTTTTAATCCTGAAATCCTGTACTATTTTAGCCCCTGAAATTTCAGTTTTTTAGAGACTGAATAAAAGTTCACTGGAGAGAGCAAAGGATTTTCTATTAAAAGCAAAAGTAATGAAGTTTCATGTGAAAGAGGCATTACACTCTTTTGGCCTGATTCCAAGCTGGATGTGCCGGCTCTCTGTGCACCTGGTCAGAACCAGACACACAGAGTGAGCTGGGATTCTGATCCCGCAGGGCACATCTAGCCCTGCGGGATCAGAATTGCGTCCAGGCCTGTACATGCAGGCCAGGACCCCAATTCTGGTTGGCCTGTACGTACAAGCTTTCCCCAGCTAACTCAAACAGGGCTTTTGAATGGAGCCATGACGCCATGGCGTCTGATTGCCATGGCACCATGGCTCCATTCAAGAGCTGCGATCCCCAGCCACCGGGCCAAAATGTTCATTCCCCGCAGCCCGACCTGCGATCTGGCCTCCTGGGTCAGGCTGCAGGGAATTTTCTCTGCCCCCTCCTGCCTTTCCTGCACCCTGGGCCTGCCAGATCTAACCGACTCAGAGGTGGAATAAGTTCCCCGTTCAGGCCGCCGGCCCTGGACGTACAGGGCCAACATTGGAATTGGCCCTGCACGTCCAGGACTGCTGACCGCCCACCATTCACCCTAACTCCTCCCCTGCACTGCCCCTTTCCCACCCCTGTCTAATTTCCCCCTACAACGTGCGGGGAAGTTAGTCAGGGTCAGCAGAAAGGCCAAATAGCGTGGATGGTCATCCATCTCCGCTATTCGCATCTCGGAATGACCCTCTATGTATTGACATACTCTCCTAACTGATTTAGCCATTGTGGAGATTAAAACAAGAGGATGAATTTAAAACATTACTATTATTATTTATTCTTGTGTGCAATTCTGGTCGCTACATCTCACAGATATAGCAGAATTAGAAACGTTTCAGAGGAGCATGACCAAAATGGTAAAGGGGATAGAACAACTCTTCTATGAGGAAAGGTTAAAGAGGTTAGTGCTCTTCAGCTGGGAGAAGAGACGGCTGAGGGGAGATATGATAGAGGTCTATAAAATCCCAGGTAGACTGGAACATGTAAATGCAAATCGGTGTTTACTTTTTTAAAAATACAAAGATTAGAGGGCATACCATGAATTTAACAAAGTAGTACATTTTAAAACAAATAGGAGAAAATATTTTGGTACATTTTACAAATGACGTTGATGTGCAGTCTGGGATGTCCAAGACAGAATGTCTGAAAAGAAAAACAGGCACATCCAAGTGTAGGCCCTTTTTCACAAATTTGGATGTGCCTGATACGGACATCTATGGGATTGTCTGCATAGATGTCGACAGAATAGTATTTAAGATTTGGGATGTTTAATAGCCTAATGGTTAGAATAGTGGATTAGGACCAGGGAAGCCATAGTTCAAATCAGACTTCTTCTCCTTGTAATCACAAAAGTTACTTAACCCTCCATTTTCTCTACACTTTCTGGATGTTTTACAGCCAAAACCAGCACTTTCCCAATAATTGTTCCTGCCTGGAGCAGATCTAAACTTGGACAAGGTCGCATATGTCCCCAACATTTCTGAAATTGAGCGGGGATGTCTAAGTCCATTGCATTGCCCCAGATACACCTCCACCACACCTGCCTAAAGACTGGAGATGTCTTTAAAAGCCATTTGTGAAATGGCTCCAGGGCCATCTCTATGATTTGGATGTCTGCATGCACATTTCCAGACATCCATATCACAACTTTTAAAATTGCCCCCATAGTTAAGCTTTGGAACTCCATACCAAATAATGTCGTAAAGTAGTTAGCATAACTGGGTTTAAAAAAAGGTTTGGATAGATTCCTGGAGGAAAAGTCCATAAACTGTTACTAAAGTAGACCTATGCAAGGTAATCTTGCTACTTTTTGAGATCCTGCAAGTTACTTGAGACCTGGATTGGCCACTGATTGAAATAGGATAATGGGCCTGTTGGACTTTTGGCCTGACCCAATATGGCAATTCTTACATTCTTCCCATTCTCAATGGGAAGGTGCTACTTGGTTATTGGCTTAACTGACTACATTTTCTTGACTAGGTCTTGAGAGTTAACACTTTATTCCTCAGGTTCAAACAGAATGAGTAGATCAGAGTAAAAAATGATTCTCAGGACCTGAGAAAGGAATTTTTAATCTCTGAAAGCTAGTCAATGAATATATTAAGTTAGTCCAATAAAAATGCAACACCTGGGCTGGTCATGGACTCCAGTAGTCCCCAGTTCAATCCCCTAGTTGAATCTTCTGCAACTCATGTCACCGGACTGGGGCTGGTGATGCTGCAGAGGCAGCTGGGGATGGGGATGAGTCATGGCCTTCATTAATGGCAATACCCAGTGGCTAGATTTAGAGTAATTGATTTGATGGGTTGATTTTACTGACTTAATATACCACTAAAAGTGGTTTACAAAATACATGATATAAGGTTCTGGAAGTAGCCCTGTTGCATTGCTCAGGACTCTGAACCATTGCTGCAGTGACCACACCAAAAACAGTGGGAGGCGGGCCTATTAAAATTAGGGGGAAATCCCCAGGTGTTTAGAATGAAAGCTTGTAATGCTATAATCCCAGAACTAGTTCCAATTGAACTGGAAGCCAAAGAGAAAGGAGGATCTACTGGGCCCTTCAAAAAAGCTATCACCTTATATTTTCTGTTTGTTTGACGGTTAATTCCCAAAATTGTTACCATCGTTCAAAATTTAACTTTATTTGATACTGCACTACTTTTTCACATGTGGGTTACTGTGGGGCCCTGTAAAATGTGTTTACCTAGTTTGGAACATGGTGTATTGCAGGGGTTCATTATGGTATAAAAGAATCTACTTAACGGCATAAAGGAAGAGAAGTTTGGTGTTGTCATAATATTAATTACTATCTACTATGTTAATTGTAGAATAACATCATAGTCCTGTTTGTTTTTAGAAGGAAGTGTCTGATATGATACTCTCCAATCAAAAACAGAACCAAGAGGGTGTAACCACCTTCCTTCAGTTGGTGAGGGTAGCCCTGGAGAGGGGACATAAAAGAGGAAACATTGGGGAAAGCATAGAAGTATTAAGAGTCTAGGTGACATTGGGTGGGTGTGGAAATCGCCTCAAGGTCTTCCCTGGAGTGATGCATACATGAGCAGCAGAAGCATAAAAAAACAGAAATCCATTCCTGGGACAAATGTAAGTAAAATATATGTCGTATTGGTAGTTAACCAAAAATAAAGTATATGAAATATAAAAGCAGGCTGAAGCAAGAGCCAAAGAATTCACTCAGAAGAAGCAACGTCCCCTGAAAGGCCTTAGCTCACAGAAACATAGCACAGAAAAATGATGGCAGAAAAAGATCACATGGCCTCTCTAGTCTGCCCTTCCATATCAACCACTACATCAGTCCCCTTTTTTTTCCTTTAGAGATCCTCTGTGTTTGTCTCATGCTTTTTTGAATTCAGATACTGTCCTCATCTCCACCACCTCCACTGGGAGACTATTCCACACATCTACCATTCTATCCATAAAGAAATATTTCTGCATATCACTCCTGAATCTATCCCCTTTTCACCCTCATCCTATGTCCCCTCATAGCAAAGCTTGCTTTCAATTGAAAGAGGCTCTCCTCCTGTGCGTTTATGCCACGGAGGTATTTAAACGTCTCTATCATATCACCTCTATCCCGCCTTTCCTCTAATGTATAAATATTAAGATCCTTAAGTCTGTCCTCATATGCTTTATAATGAAGACCACTAACCATTTTAGTAGCCACCTGTACTGACTCCAACCTGTTTATATCCTTTTGAAAGTGCGGTCTCCAGAATTGCACACAATACTCTAAATGAGGTTGCACCAAAGACTTATACAGAGGCACTATCACCTCCTTTCTTCTGCTGGCCATTTCTCTCCCTATGCACCCAAGCATCCTTCTAGCTCTCTCCATCATCTTTTCTACCTCTTTAGCTATTTTAAGATCATCAGACACAATCGCACCTAGGTCACGCTCTTCTTTAGTGGACAGAAGTACTTCACTTCCCTTTGACTCGGAAGCAGGCTCTGATGTTTCTTTCTTACACTTTCTTCTCTTCTGGGGGCTGGGTTTGGATCTCCCTCTTCTTTCTTCTGAGGGTATCAGGCTAGGAATTCCAGACACCTATCAGTGGTTTTTGTAAAGATATTCGCATCTCACTATTTAAGGCTCAGTACTTTAGTTAAATACTGTCAGTGTCCAATAACCTGGACTTCAAGGAAGAAATCCAGCTTCTCACATAGAATCTATCTCCTAGAGGGAGACAAAATTATGGGATTTGCTCTCTTTCCCACAAGAGCAGATTCCCCCCAAATACTCTTCTACCATATAAGTCAGGAATTCCTTTATGGCAAAAATCGCCATATTCCTTTTACTGGGTGTTGGGGAAGTACCGAGGTGTCTGGTCCTTTGCACCTTAGGACTAAAGCATTCAGTGGTAGAGGAGTGATGCACCTTTTGTTTCCTTTTCCTTACTGAGGAAAAACAACTCCTAGAGATATTGTATCCTAGGGCACTCCTAAGCTAAGTCCCTGATACTCTCTGCTTCTGAAACCTCATCATGGCTGCCTTTCCACCCTAGACCCCCCTTGGGTCTCTCCCACTGTGGCTGGATGACCTAACCAACCATCAGGAGGGAGCTGATCTCTTTGCTACCTCCTGAGCCCTTGGGACTCCTGCAGCTTTTCTCCTTTTACATGGATTCTTATAGAGGATGACCCTTTTCCGCTAGAATCAGGGCTTTTTATTCTATCCTCCAAAAGTAATGAAGGAGACACCCTATAGGTTAGCCCATCACCTATTACCTCACCACCTTTACGGTAAAATCACGAACAGAGGGAGCTTCTTCTTTTGATTTCCTGATTGCTTACCTGAGGTTCCTGCCTGCCTAGCTCCTCATTGGGCCGCTGGACTGGAGGAGGGCCATTAAAGACCAGCTCTCAGGTGGAACAGTGAGTTGCTTCTTTTGATTTCCTGATTGCTTACCTGAGGTTCCTGCCTGCCTAGCTCCTCATTGGGCCGCTGGACTGGAGGAGGGCCATTAAAGACCAGCTCTCAGGTGGAACAGTGAGCTGCTTCTTTTGATTTCCTGATTGCTTACCTGAGGTTCCTGCCTGCCTAGCTCCTCATTGGGCCGCTGGACTGGAGGAGGGCCATTAAAGACCAGCTCTCAGGTGGAACAGTGAGCTGCTTCTTTTGATTTCCTGATTGCTTACCTGAGGTTCCTGCCTGCCTAGCTCCTCATTGGGCCGCTGGACTGGAGGAGGGCCATTAAATACCAGCTCTCAGGTGGAACAGTGAGTTGCTTCTTTTGATTTCCTGATTGCTTACCTGAGGTTCCTGCCTGCCTAGCTCCTCATTGGGCCGCTGGACTGGAGGAGGGCCATTAAAGACCAGCTCTCAGGTGGAACAGTGAGCTGCTTCTTTTGATTTCCTGATTGCTTACCTGAGGTTCCTGCCTGCCTAGCTCCTCATTGGGCCGCTGGACTGGAGGAGGGCCATTAAAGACCGGCCCCTACGCGAGACGCGTTAAGCGGGCGCGTTCCCGCAGTTCCGTGACCGAAGGGGTGTGACCAAAGGGGCAGGACATGCCCCTTTGGTGCCCCTTCGGTGCACGAGGTGCATTGGTGGTATTCAGGTTATGGGGAAGCGGAGGAAACAGCACTCTCAGCCAGCGCAATCGAAGGCGGTTAAGATTATTGGCCCCATGGATGCCCACGTACGTGTGGAGAACTCTCCGACACTGTTGGGTTCCTTCCCATCGGATTCGCTGGACTCATCAACTGTGAGTACCGCCTCCTCATCCACCTCTGCTTCCGCTACGGCTTTAGTTCAGCCCGATCAAGAGATAACTGTTCTTGATAGTTGTGCCGTTTCTTCTCCTGTGGATATGAAGGGCTTGGATGTTTCTCCAGCTTTACTTCCAAATTCGTTTTTGCAAGTAACTTCTTCTAATCTACCATTGTCATTACTGTTACCATCGGTGGTTTCCTTTCCGGGTTTGGCTGAACGATGTTCCCCTCCTGAACATGTTTCTTTGAAAGATGTCTGGCTTGTTGTTTCACGGATGGAAACAGCGTTAAGTGCTTCATTGCAGAAGATATCTGTTTTCTCGAAAGAGACGGTTGGTAAACTAACTGATCATGAAGCTCGGCTGACATCTGTAGAAAGGCTTGTTAATTCTACTGAGCAATTTGTTTCCTCTCAAAGTGAAGTTAATTTGAAATTTTCCCAGGGTTTTAGTTCTTTGCAACTACAGGATGAATTTCGAGAAAATGTATATCGGTCAAAAAATTTACGTTTTCTAAATTTTCCTAGGACACATTACTTATCCCCCTTGTTGTTGTTGCAAAAATACTTTAAGGAAATTCTGATGTTTAAAGATGCTTCGGATATTTTAATTTTGAAATTGTATTATATACCTAGAGTTAAAAAAGATTTGGATGGTAACATGTCAGGGAATATCCAAAGTGAAAAGCTGGCTTCTTCCACTCTGGATCTATCTGGCTTTCTTGAATCTTCCACAGATGATATTCCTACAAGAGATACCTTATTAGTTTCCTTTGTTCGGGAGATGGATAAGGATAGGGTTTTGATGGCTTACTTTCAGAAGAAAACCGAACAGTTCTGTGGTCAAGTTATTCAGATATTTCCAGATGTGGCTAAAATCACACAAGAACGCCGTAAGGCTTTCTTAGCTCTCCGTCCACGTGTTCTTGCTTTGGGGGGTTTATTTTATCTTAAATTTCCCTGTAAATGTCAGATTACCTTTCAAGGTAAGCGATATATATTTTCTGAACCTGATCAATTAGTTAGCTTGTTGCGTGAGAGGGAACTGGTATAACTTGGTGTAATTATAGGGGAGAATATAGTGTATCACTTGATTTAGTATATTGAGCTTATTGGTTTTCTCAGGTTTCCTTTTAAATTTGACTGCAAATGTGTGAAGCTGCTCCTTGATGTGGACTGGATATTACAGTTTATGTACTGTTTTCTTTGTAATTTTTGTTTAATTTTGAAATAAATTTTGGAAATTAAAAAAAAAAAAAATCACGAACAGAGACTCCAGAATGTTCTTCATTCAGAACCTAGAGAGAAAATTAGAGTGTCTTGCTACAATAGACCAGTGTTGGTGCAAATCCCTTGGGCAGAAGGAAGAAAACTATACATATTAATTCATAGCTTAACAGACATTGAATTGATTTTGTGCTCGCTACATTTTTTAAGGTGTGATAGTGAATGCACATCCTTTGAGGGCGTCAGTAAGTGTGCATTAATTTCCACATTAACTGCTTAACATACTTTAGTTAAAGGTCCCTAAGGTTTTCTTTCATCTTCCGCTTTCTCCCTGCTCCAATGACTGCCATACATACTTTTATCTACTAACAGGTTAGGAAATTTTTGAAGCCAAGTTTTCTATGAGTAAAGTGCTTATTTTTTTATCCTTCTGATAAGGGCTTGAATATTGCCCTCTCGATGAACTAGAGTGAAAGGATCTGATTGATGGAGAAAAGTTATTTACAAATTGGAGTGGGCAGCTTGAATGGACACCTTGCCTATTTGGTCTGAGTGATGATGTCCTCTCTCACCAACAATATTGAAAGAGAAGGAGGAGGCAAAGGAGGACCTCTGAGGTCTCCCTGCGTACGAAATGAGGCAGGCAAAGGGAGAGGGTGAACTATGTTGATGTTTGTGGTGGTTTCTCATAAATGCGTGTCTGGACTGTGATTCGGAGCTGTTTGTGTTTCTTCTCTTGGAAAACTACAGAATAGGAGGCAACATTTGTGTCTGTGTTGACCAACTTAGAGAGACAGTATGATATTTCTATGGCGCGTGAGTGGAGCACAGTGACTTTATAAAAATAGCATTTTCCCATGAAATAACACCACATGTACAGTATTCATGCATGTGTTACATTTGTGATGACTTGTATGCATATAGGACCCTAATGTCGTCTTGTATTTGCAATTCTCTGGCTACATATCTGTATGAATGAGTAACTAAGATGCAACTAAAAATACCTGGATGCAATAAGGTTCAGGACCTAGGAGACAAGAGAGAGAAAGAGAAGGGGGATAGGATTTTAGTGAAAAATGTAAAGGTAGAGAGCTACAGGATCTCAGGAATAGATAGTAAAAGAGAGAGGTTGTTGTTAAGTGCCGTCGAGTCGGAATCGACTCATGGCGACCCTCTGGATAGCTATCCTAAATTGTGTTCGGTCTTCAGTCAGGCGGCTCATTGTTGACAGACTGGTACCCGTAGCTGCTGTTATTGTATTGATCCATCTCATTGCTGGCCTTCCTCTTTTGCGTTGACCTTCTATCTTGCCAAGCATGATGTCTTTCTCTAATGATCTCTCTCTCCGCATGATGTGTCCAAAGTATGAAAGTCGAAGTCTTGTCATCTGAGCTTCTAAAGAAAGCTTAGGAGCTGATGTTAAAAAATCCTACTAATATATGAAATAAGATCCATAATAAATATTCAGTACATCACTTGCCAACTTATGAGCTATGTTCACATCTCCCGTTTTTACTGAGAATGCTGATTTAATTTAAGAGCAATGTGTTTGTCAGGTTCCTGACACAGAGCAGAGATAAGTCTAAGATCTGTCATTGAACTGATTATTTATTTATTTATTTATTTTATTTAACAGTTTTTATATACCGCACTATTCATCATCAGTGCGGTTTACATTAAACAACATATTACCTAGCCAGGATAAAACTGACATAGGTTTACAGATAACTGGGTATGAACAGGGGAAAACTATATACAATTAAACAGGTAACATCGTGGCCTGATACAGAAATGCAGCACTTTCCGCAGTTTTATTACCTCTGTTCTGGGTTATAGCTATGTGAGAGGCAGTTAAGGGTGTCAGGCGGAAGGCAATGCTAAGGTATGTATGGTAGGTTGAAGTGCAAAGTGAATAAATAGTGCTTAATGGCCTTTCTAAATTGAATGATGTCCCTGATTGATCTGATGCTGTGGGGGAGTTTGTTCCAGCATTTGGGAGCATAAGACACAAAAGCTCTGTTAGTAGTTAGTTGCGTCCATTTTGTGGAATTACTAGGAGTAACTAGTGTGTTTTCGGCTACTAGTCTCCTGGATCTATTGTTTGGTGCATGGGTGAGGAGATTTGAGATCGATGTAGGGGATATTTTATTAATGGCCTTGAAAGTGATGAGGAGAGTTTTATACAATATTCTGCAGCATCTCCAGGAACAAGCAGGAATGAGTCTTCACATATGGGTACGTCGGTACCGACGGAGTCTGCGCGGGAACGCTTCCCAGCGTCCAATCAAAGAGCTTTTGGAAGCATCCCACCACACCTGCGTGCTGCCTTCCCGCCTTTGCCTCTCCTCAGTTTTCATTTTTCCGTGGAGCCGTCAGGATGTCCTCCTGTCACCGCAGAAAATTCTTGTTTTTATTTTTTAGTTTTCTTGTGGTCGCGGCTGTCTTTCCGACGCCACCGGTACCACCGGTGTTTTCTTTTCTTGAAAATTTTTTCCTTTTCCACGGGATATTTTTTCTTCATAGTGTCCCACGGTCTCTTAGGCCTTTTAGGCCTCTTCTTTTTTCTTTCATGGAACCGCCAGGCACTTTCTCCAAGAAATGTTCACACTGTGGCGGTACAACTTTATTTTTAGACCCTCAATGTCGGTGTCTAACCTGCTTGGGTCCTGACAACAGTTTGGTGAGAAGAAGTCTTCAACATCGAGGTTCCCTCGATACACGGTTGCCTTCCAACTTCGGGGCACCGTCCCCTTCTTCTTCCACACAGGATCAGGTAACCCACAAACAGTCTGTTAAGACTAACCAGTCCTCGAGTGGTAGGTCTCATGCACAGCATGTAGACGGCTCCGGCCTTGCCCTCGAGGGCCCACTGGCTTCAAAACTCCGGCGGGAGTCTTCGGTCTCCAAAGCAGATAAGGGGTTTCAGGTTGTTCCTGAGGTTCACTCCTCACAGAACATACCTCAGCCGTGTCCGGTGGTGGCATCCGCTTCGAGCGGTACCGGTACCCCGGCATCGGCACTGGTGTTGGATGAAACACTCCTCACCAGGGATCGTCATCTGGCGTCCTCGGTGCCTTCGGGACCGGTGGATACACTCCAGACTGACTTTCCATTATCGGTACCGGCACCGATACTACCACCGCCGTCGGTACCCTCCAGAAGTGCATCGATAGACTCGCTTCCTTCGATGCCGAGTCTGGAATCGATCTCCAGTCTGGAGGACTGGGTACCGACTCGCCTTGGTACCGGCTGTTGGCGGTACCAAAGGCTCACTTCCGATGATTTGGATCCACAACTCTTGGTTCCTTCGAGGCCGATTGAGTTGCCACTGGTTGACCTTCCTTCACCGGTGTCAGACACGGTACCGAAATCGGTACCGACGACCTCATTACCTTTACGGTCGGTGCCTTCCATGCTTCGCTTATCAGGCTCTCTGCCCTCAATGCCGAGTTTGGAATCGATCTCCAGTCTAGAAGACTCGGTACCAATAGGTTTTGGTACCGACATCGATTGATACCGGTGCTTCGGTACCGAGGATAGTGGCCAGAGGGTTTCGGTCACCTCGGTACCGATTGAACTGTCACCGATGACTACTCCGATGTCTTTGTCGGGCTCGACTCCGACATCGGTACCGGTATTGACATCGGTACCGGTATCCACAGTAGCATCGTGGCCAACTCCTGCCATGCTTTTTTCAACAGGATCGCTCCATTCTATACCAAGCTTGGAGTCGATACCTGGCATGGACAATGTGGTAAGGACGGTTGCTGCTCCTGATACCCAGTACCAGCAACCATCCCTTAAGCATTCCACACTGCACTGTGCAGGATCTTCTATTCCTATATATTTGGATACCTCTGTGGGTGCTCAGGCTAGTTCTTTACATCTAACCTGTCCAAGAGAGATTCCTGTTGGGGATCCCTCTTTTCAGAGTTTCCTCCGGGATATAGCAAGATCCCTTGCCATTCCTATCCCAGGACATGATCCTGCACAAGGCTCTCTTTCTACCAAAGCAAAGGGGAACATAATGCTTCCTTTGCATCATTCCTTGCAGGATCTCCTTCTAGGAATGTGGGAAACACCTTTCAGGGTACCCCCACCTCCCAGGGCAACTGATCTATTATATCAGGTGCCCCCTCTCCAGGGTTTCAAAAGACTCAACTTCCTCATCATTCCCTAGTAGTGGAATCAGCAATGAGGCGGGTAAAGAGTAAGAAAAAGCACTCTTCCTATCCGCCAGGTCGTGAGTCTAAAACACTAGATGGCTTTGGACGTCAAACCTTCCAGACATCTATGCTTTCTGCAAGAATTCTCTCATATATTTTTTATATGAGTCTTTCTCTTGAGGAGGTCACAAAGCAATTGCATCTTTTGTCTCCTTTCCTTTCAGATTCCAGGAGTACAGACTATTCCTCACTGCTTAAGCATATCCAGAATATATCTTGGTTTCTTTCTTGTGCTTCCCTAGACTCTTTTGAGTCTGTTAGCAGGACTTCTGCTATAGCTATAGGGGCACGACGTAGAGCCTGGCTCCAAGCTTCAGACTTGGACAAATGGGCACAACAAAGGCTGGGACATACTCCTTGCACTGGAGAAAATCTTTTCAACAAGGAGTCTTTACGTCAGGTTACTCAGTTATCCACTGATTTACCTGTTCCTAAGGGTTGTTTTACCCCTTCCTCTGTCCCAGTAGGTAGGAAATGTCCTACCAAACTTTCTTCCCACAGGAGAAGAAGGTTTTATTCATCACTTGCCCATCATACAGATGTTCCCAAACAGGGGAGGCATCGTCCTGGTCTGAAAAATCCAACCTCTCACCAGACTCAGCAAACCCAGCAACCGCAGGGTTTCTGATCAATCATCATCAGATGCTTGTGACTCTTAGGGTTAGAATCTACAGTTGCTTCTTCTCAATAGAGGCAATCCACTGCTGTCATTCTAAATCCTAAACATGGATCTCTTCCCAAAGACATCCATTCTTTCTATGTTCTATGAGTGTCAGGATGTTCATGCTTCTAGATCACAGGGTTCTCCTCTTCTTCCTGCTAGGGAAAGAGGTCTAACCACTATCAAACGATAGTTTCCTGTGCCAGCATGTCTTTTTCCTTTCTATAGACTTACTACTTTGTAAGTCTTCTTCAGCTCCATTCTTTTTACCCTCTTACCAGGTTTTCCTCTGTAAGAGCGGTATTGCTTCACTGGAGGGCTTTTTCTTCAGCCTCTCTAGTTTTGCTACTTTCCAGTGCGGAGTTCTCTTCTCTGAGTTCACTCCTCTTCTTCACTCTTGCCTTGCAGCAGTTTCATCAGACATGTCCAGAGTTTTCTACTCTTGTTCTGTCTGTTCTTTCTGTTTTTAAACAGTACCATTCTTTCTGCTGTCTGGCAAGCAGCTGCCAATGCAGGAGCCTTTATGTTTGGACCACTGGTTCTTGTCCATCACCAACCACATCTGTCCTCCACTAACATTCTGTCTGGTCTTAGTAGTGGCTCCAAGTCAGTGCTGTCATCTGTCTTGGAATTATTTTCACTACAAGGTTGTTGGATTGTCTTCTCTTTCTGCCATCTCCATTCCCCTGGGTTTGACAACATAGTTGACATAGGTACTGGCTCTCTTGCAGCCAGTTCTATCTCCTCTTTCTCCTGCATCATGCTCTCTGCAATTCTACAAAGAAGCTCTCCACTATGGGCCCTTGCTAGAGAGCATGGGGGGCTTTTTCTCCAACAGCTATACTAGATGGTTGAAAAAGGCTTTTTCAGTCATGCCTCCCATGACTAGAAAAGTTCTCCTTTTAATATAAAGGACATAGGCCTCCTCTTACGTGAAAGCTTAAGGAGTTGCTATTTCCCTGCTTTGGTCCATAGTATTTCCAATTGGGTATATGTTTTCTCCTTCCAGCTCGTCCTCATGGTAAGAACGCATGATACCTTTTTGCCCTTAAGCAGGTCAGCATGGTATCTCATTTTTATGTGTCTGCTGTTCACTTAACATGCTAGAGTTCTAGAATACTCGGGACTTGCTGGCTGCAGACTGATATCATCCTCTGTTTTTCACGTAACTATCCTGGTTATTCCACTACCTAGCATCCCTGTAGTTCATAACCAGTGGAAATTGATTCTCTATATATCTTCTCAAGTAGGTTCCACCTTCTTGTTATTAGATGAATCTTTCTTTTCCACTTTTTCCTATGTGAATACCATTTCTGTAGGCATATCTCTGTCTGCTTCATTGCAGACTCTCATATAGAGGCCTATATATATATCTATATATCTATATATATATATATATATATTCATACCTATAGCATACATCTTACAGATGTCTATGTCTATCATTTGTGTGTATTTTATGCCCTTCATATCTCACTATAGATATATTTTTATATATCTATATGATATATCTATATATATTTCTATCTATCTATATATATATATGTATCTCTCGAGATTTTTACTATGGGTAGATATGTATTCTGTATTTATCTACCTGACTGTCCAGGTTCATATAGCTATATGATTCTGACAGATGGGCTTTACCCATTCTTATGCTATCCAGCATGTTTTGGGGTTCCACAACCCTTCAGTGGTAGTTAACAACTTCCACCATAACCTTACGGTTTAGATACCTCTGAAGCTCTCCATATCCCAATATCTTTCCTAGCTGACTCCAGTTAGGACAGACATTGTGGATCTTCAGCTAATCACAGGCTCTAACGCCTCCAGCGTTTGTCCTTTCTTTTGGGATACAAGGGGTTCCCATACCCTTTCTCCCCACAAAGACTGTGCCTGTTTGTCCAAATCGGTTAGCCTTTCTCTTTTGTTCCTTAGAGTGAGCCACTCTGCTGCCAAAAGAGTTTGGCTTTTTGTCATAAAGCCTTCCGCTGAAGGCCCACCGTTTTTGTACTACCCCAGTTTTTCCTACTGGGGTTACCTCTTACCTTTCAGGATTCTGACCTCCACTGTTTTTCCTACAGGTTTATTACCTCCACTTTACAGTGAGGTCTTCTTAGAGGTTCCTCTACTGGGTTTCCCAGTAGCTCCCATGAACCTCCATACTTCTGTGAAATCCTGTCAGGGGAGGTCCATATTGCAATATTCTTTGCAATATCATTGATGACAATTATCATCCACACATGGACTCCTTGTCTGCAGTCCTATGCTGGGTTAGCTGTTCCACAGCATCTTTCTTTCTTCAATTCCTACCCTCCATCCTCAGGATGCCTGGTGTTGTGGGGGATAGCATGTTCCAACCTATGACATGCTAGGACTCCAGGCATCTCAGCTTGGGAGTCCCCATATGTGAAGACTCATTCCTGCTTGTTCCTGGAGATAGCACAGTTACTTACCTGTAACAGGTGATCTCTGGGAACAGCAGGAATAAGTCTTCACAACCCACCCACCTCCCCAGGAGTTGTATCTCTATCTATCTTTCCTTTCCTCTCTCCCTCTCTTTGTCTCAGCTTTAAAACTTAACTGAGGAGAGGCAGTTGGGAAAGGCGGGAAGGCAGCACGCAGGCGTGGTGGGATGCTTCCAAAAGCTCTTTGATTGGACGCTGGGAAGCGTTCCCACGCAGACTCCGTCGGTACCGACGTACCCATATGTGAAAACTTATTCCTGCTGTTCCCAGAGATCACCTGTTACAGGTAAGTAACTGTGCTTTATCGGGAGCCAGTGTAAATCCATTAGTATCGGTGTTATATGATCTCTCTTTGAAGCTCCGGACAATATGCAGCAATACTCCTAGGATCAAATAGAAAACATCACTACAATTATCACCAACCTCAGCCAAACCTACAATATAGGAGGCAGACACACCTGCTCTACATAACACTGGATTTCACCACCAACACAAAGACCAACAAAGATGACGTGCAACATGACCTCAGGTGCGCACTCATCAACGCACGGTCTGTCCGCAACAAATGGCCAGCCATTACTGACCTACTATCCAACCACAACCTAGACTTACTAATGGTTACTGAGACATGGCTCTCAGACTCAGATGCTGTCCTATTTAACCAAATCACCCCCCCCCCCCCAACGTCTCTCTCTTCTCTTGTAACAGAGATAATAGAAGAGGTGGAGGAGTTTCCATAATAGCAAAATCTGCACTACAATACCGAGTGACCCTAACCAGGAGCACCCAGCACCTAGACACTATAACTATCGCAAATAGAACCAACACTATCAGTCTCATTTACTCGGCACCAAACGCAGTATCAGATAATCTCTCTGACATAATCAACTTGGCTTGCAACCCTGATAACCCTAACAAACCAAATTGGTTGATGGGTGACTTTAACCTCGCCTACCTACATCAGGATTTATCTAGTACCTTCCTGGATGCAATGACAGACCTTGGATACAAGCAAATTGTAAACAACCCTACCCACCAACGAGGGAACATCCTTGATCTGATATTCGCTCCACCAGCAGTCACAAGCACAAGTAGACAAATTCAACTCTCTATCACCCCAGTCCCTTGGTCAGACCATAGCTTGATTACATTTCGGATACCAGCACATCCAAACACACTCATCCAACCAGTCACAACAACAGCAAATTCAGGGCGATTTAAGCCGCTGGACATAGAGGTGCTCACCAAACAAGCTCTACCAAAACTATCCCAGCCAACGGACAACCTGAATGAAATGATCTCCAACTGGAATGACACCCTCTATCAATACGCCCAACAACCAACCATGAACAAGAAACTGCCACCCAATAATCATTCCAATAAAAAGCAGGATGCTCCATGGTTTTCTCCAGAACTACGAACATCTCTATTTCAACTGAGGAAGCTAGAGAGAAAGTGGAGACTGTAATGCAGCGAGGGCTGATGAAAGCACAGAGGAGAAAAAAGAAGCTGTTTTTCAGAGAAAAAAAGATGTGCACAAGTTGCAATATTCGCAGGAACCAGCTAGAGGGAGCAGGAGGGCATTCAGAGAGACTGAAGGGCCACGCCCAGCTGGTCACGAGGAACTGACAACCAGCTCCCAATCCTCAAAGGCAGGAGTGCTTTATAAGGGGAGAGTGGAAGACTGGAGGGGAGAGAGGTTGAAGTGGAAACCTGATTTCTCCGGAGCTAGAGGATCACCAGGAGTGAGAGGTGACTCACCAGGAGCTGAGGAAGGACCTAAGGAGGGACCAGCTCGAGAGAGAGCTGTTTGCCCGAAGAAGCAAAAGCACTGTACTAATTGCAAGCAGAAGCAAAAGGAGAATCAGCTGGAGAAGCTAAGCCACGCTGAGCAGGAAAGCCAGGAGCTGGGCTTATGCAGAAGCAGGCACTTACCAGGAGAATGGGTTCAAAGGCTGCAGGGTAAACCAAACTTTCAAAGAAAAAGATTTCATCAAGCTGCTGACTGTGAGAGGCAAGCAAGTGAAGAAAGCCATTTACCTGCTTCTTCCTGCAATACAAGGTATGATAAATATATGCCTATGAAGAAAGCTATAAATGTTAAAGACTCTGGTAAAGCTGCTATAAAACCTCTAAGAAGAAAGAACACATTTAATCCTAATACAGCAAGTGGCCGACACCCTAGGCTAGGCCAGGGACATTGGCAAGTACTGCAAGAGATATACAAAACCCCTGGAGGTGTTTCCCAAGAGACTAGGGATACAGAGTCAGACATATCTGATTATGAGCCAATGCAAGTGGAACTGGCAGGAGAATTATCAGACCAGGAAATGGATTGTACTCTCTGTGTATCTGGTAGCATAGAGTCTTTGCCAGACTTGTGAATTGCTTGAATTGCTAACTGAGCATTCTTTAATTGACTAAGCACTGCTATTCCTGTGAAATTCAACTGTTTTGCTTTAAACCCTGAGTTTTCTTTCTTACCTGAATTAAGGACATTTACTTTGAGTTGTAACCCAACAATTGGAACCACTGTGTAAAGGGAATAAAAGCCTTCTTTTTCCCACCACTCTACTTTAATGGTTTCTTTAAAGATTGGAGCTAAAAACTATAAGGACAAAGTGCCTTTTGGCCCTTAAAAGACTCTCCTATCTTAATATTAAAATTTTTATGTCCCACCTGCCCTGGCATCCACTGGCCACCAGGGAGGCGTGCCGACAAGACGTGCCTACAACTCCTGGGACCAAGAAGAATACCTTACTCACCTGAAAACTCATCGCGAACTAACTTGGGCTACAAGGAAAGAGTTCCATTCCGAACTACTCAGCAGAGCACTAAACAGACCACGTGATCTCTTCAATTTAGTAAAAACGCTAACCAAAGAGCCGTCGCCACCGCAACAAGAATTCATACAACCACAACTATATGCCAACTTCATCCAATCCAAATTAGTCAAGGCGAATACAACTTCATTACAATTTCTAACCCAATCCCCCCAAACTCAAACCTCATAAGAACATAAGATATGCCATACTGGGTCAGACCAAAGTCCATCAAGCCCAGTATCCTGTTTCCAACAGTGGCCAATCTAGGTCATACGTACCTGGCAGTATCCCCAAAAGACAAAAGTTCCACAATGCTTGTATTGGGTCAAGCATTGATATCCTGGGTCCCTTTTTAATAATGGTTTATGGACCTTTCCTCCAGGAACTTGTCCAAACCTTTTTTAAACCCAGCTACACTATCAGCTCTTACTACATCCTCCGGTAACAAATTCCAGAGTTTGATTACACGTTGAGTGAAAAAATATTTTCTCTTCTCCAGGACCAAGCAGGAAGTCAGTCCTCACTTATGGGTGACGTCGGCGCCGACGGAGCCCTCGCGGAGCAATTTTCCCCAGCTTTCAAAGAAAGCCTTTGGGAATTGCAGCGCGCATGCGCGGTCGTCTTCCCGCCCGAGGGTGCCATCTTAGCCAGTCTTCTTTTTTCCGCGGAGCCCTACAGACGTCCCCGTCTTGTCCCCGCGAAAAAGTCGATTTTATTCATTATTTTATTCTTTTTCCTTCGGTTCGACGCCGATCGTTTTTCCCGCCCGGACTCGCGACGCCGGTCACGAGTCCTCTTACTTTTTTTCGGTTTTTCTGACTTTGTCAGCTTTCGTTTTCGATTTTTCCCTGGCAGCCCGGTCCTTTGACCTCGCAGGGGCCCTTTTTCCCCCGATGGCTGCCAGTGGCTTTAAGCGGTGTGGTCAGTGTGACCGAAATATGTCACTAACTGACACACACGACTTTTGCCTCCGCTGCCTGGGCCCGGATCATGAGGAACTGATCTGTGGGCCCTGCGGCAAAATGTCCTCAAAAGCGTTGAGAAGTCGGCGGCATCAGCGTGATCGAATCTTCGCTGACCCCAGCCGTACCCGGACCTCGTCGGAGGCCTCCGCGTCAAAAGGCTCCAGCTCGGACCGTCGCCGGAGTTCCTCCGACCGGGGTTCTCCCTCCGGGGACCATCGTCGGACGGTGAAACCCGCGAGGGCGGCGTCGGTGGACGCTCCTGGTTCCGCGAGGGCCAGGTCGCATAGCCCCGATAGCCGCCCCGGGTCCTTGGAGAAGGAACACCTCCCGAAGCGACCTCGCCTGGAGTCGGAGATGCCTGCTCGGGTAAGTCCTGTAGTCCTTCTGGACTCACCTCCGCGACAGCCGACGTCGGGCCCGACGCCGTCGGGGCCCGAGTCGGGGGCTGCTGGGTCACCTGAGCTCGGACTCAGGTTGACGGCCTTGGAGAGCAGACTGTCTGCCTTCATGGACCAGCAGCAGGCACTGCTCGCTGGCCTCGCTGGCGCCGCTGCCCCGACCGCCGGGACGTCGACGTCCAAGTCGACCCCGGAGGCTGAGCCGATCCTCGAGTCGATGAGAACTCGAGTCGATCCTCGGTCGAGGTCACCCTCGGCCTCCCGTTCGGGACCGAGGTCGCCGACGCCGACTCCCTCGGCGTCGGGGCGGCAGGCGCCGCGCCCTGCCCGGGCCGACCCCACCGAGTCCTCGTCGGAGTCGGTCTGGGAGTCTGAAGAGGAAGAGTCACCTGATTCTTTCCGGACTCGGTGTGTCCCCTCGGACTCACCGGAGTCCGAGCCTCGGAAGCAGTCCCCCCCGGAGGATGCCCGGTTCTCGGACTTCGTTAGGGATATGGCCAAGGCTTTGGCCTTCCCTGCGGATCCCGAGGAGGAGCCTCGAGCCGAAGAGCTCGACGCCCTCCAGTATGACTCTCCCGCGAGGGAACACTTTACTGTACCGGTTCCTCCTATGCTGGAACGACTATTCTTCCGCATGTGGGAGAGTCCGGCCTCCTCGCCGGTCCTGAGCAAGCGGGTCGATTCTATCTATCGAGTCCGCAAGAGCCCTGGCTTTCAAAAGGCACAGCTACCACACCATTCCATGGTAGTGGAATCGGCCATGCATCGTCTTAAGAGTCAGAAGATGCACTCCTCGGTGCCTCCTGGCAGGGAGGCCCGTAACCTGGATGGCCTTGGTAAGAAGTGTTTCCAGGGCTCTATGCTCGCATGTCGTGTCCAGACTTACCAGCTATACATGGGCATGTATCTCCGGGATCTGGCTAAAGAGCTAGCCGGATTCTCCGCTGGTTTGTCCGAGGAACCCTTGCGGAGGTTCCTGGCCTTGTCCACTGGCATTCGGGAATGCTCAAAGTTCATGTCCCGAGCAGCCTATGATGGCTTTGAAGCATCGGCTCGAGTGGCCGCAGCCGGCATCGGTGCCCGCCGACAGGCTTGGCTTCAGTCGTCAGACCTTGAGCCCTGGGTGCAGGACAAGTTGGTCGATGTCCCCTGCCGAGGCGAAAACCTCTTTGGCAAGCCCATGGCGGAAAAGGCTGTACAAATTGAGACTGAGACTCTCACCAGGACCAGGCTTTCTAGGAAGACCTCCGCCCCTTCCCAGAAAAAGAAGGGCTCGGGGAAAAAGTCCTTTTACCCGAGGAAGGCGGCTGCCTACACACAATACCCCCATTATCAGGCCCCTGCAGCTCCCCAACAGGGCCAGCAGGCCAAGGGACGGGGTAACGGGTCCCGTAGGCAGCAAGCCCCCAAGCCTGCACCACCAGCCCCTGCTCAGCAGGGTGGGGGTTTTTGACTCACAAAGCATAGCCTCTCCCCCCCGCTGGTTCCTCCCAGCACCGGAGGCCGGCTGGTTCACTTCGCCCACAGGTGGTCCAGCATCACCGCAGATGCCTGGGTGCTTCAAGTCGTGCGAGAAGGCTATCTTCTCCACTTCCATCAGGTCCCTCCCTCCTATTTTCCGGGAGAACCTCCGCGACCCCCTCTGCACAGGGAATTACTCCTTCAGGAATTAGCAGGTCTTCTGCAGGAACAGGCGGTGGAACCGGTGCCCCACCACCTGAGAGGTCAAGGCTTTTATTCCAGGTATTTTCTGATACCAAAGAGAACAGGGGGCCTCAGACCCATCCTGGACTTGCGCAACCTCGACAAGTTCCTTGTGCGGGAGAAGTTCAAAATGCTTACCCTTGGAATCCTTCTGCCCTACCTCCAGCAGGGAGATTGGCTATGCTCCTTGGATCTAAAGGATGCCTACACGCACATCCTCATCCACCCAAGCCACCGCCAATACCTAAGGTTTGTGGTGGCAGGAAATCATTACCAGTACAGAGTACTGCCCTTTGGCCTGTCCTCCGCACCGCGAGTCTTCACAAAATGTCTCGCGGTCGTGGCGGCCCATCTCCGGCTTCACGGCCTCTATGTCTTTCCGTACCTCGACGACTGGCTCATCAGAGCAGCGTCCGCTCAGGAGGTCACCAACGCCACGTGCCGCACGGTGACTCTGCTGCAGCACTTGGGCTTTGTTATAAACTTCGCAAAGTCCACTTTGCTCCCCTCACAGGATCTCGAGTTCATCGGCGCGAGGCTGCACACTCCTCAGGCGCGGGCATACCTACCGCTCGACAGGGCTCAACGGCTCATGGACCTAGCCGACCGCTTTCGCAGCCAGCCCCTGGTCTCCGCCAGGCGCTTCCTGAGACTGCTCGGCCATATGGCTTCCACCGTCCATGTGACCCCCAATGCCCGCCTGAATATGCGGTCTGCTCAATGGTGTCTCCGCCAGCAGTGGCGACAAGCCACAGGCGGCCTAGCAGACCTAGTGCGCGTCTCCGAGCCGCTGGTCTCGTCTCTCCGGTGGTGGCTCCGGCAGCCGAACCTGATATTCGGAATGCCTTTCCAGTCACCTCAACCGACCCGGGTGCTGACCATCGATGCATCCCTCCTGGGCTGGGGAGCACATTGCCAAGAGGCACGTACTCAGGGCCTCTGGACCACGTGGGAGTCTGCTCAGCAGATCAACTTCCTGGAGCTCAGGGCGATCCGCCTAGCTCTCAAGGCCTTCTCCCACCTGACTTCCCAACAGTCCGTCCTTGTCCAGACGGACAATCAAGTTGCCATGTTCTACGTGAACAAACAGGGGGGCACGGGCTCCTTCCTCCTCTGCCGGGAGGCACAGAAGCTCTGCTCTTGGGCCGTCAGTCACGGCATTCTCCTCAAGGCAGTTTATCTCCCGGGCCAAGAAAATTGCCTTGCGGACAAACTCAGCAGGGTCCTCCAGCCGCACGAGTGGCGTCTGGATCCCTTGGTAGTTCAGAAGCTCTTCCTCAAGTGGGGCCTCCCCACGGTGGATCTCTTTGCCAGTCCTCACAACCGGCAGCTTCCTCGCTTCTGCTCTCGTCAGCCACACCCCCTTCGGGTTGCGGCGGACGCCTTTCTGATCTCATGGTCGGGGAGCCTTCTGTACGCTTTCCCTCCCATCCCGCTAGTCTCTCGGACTCTTTTCAAGGTTCTCCGAGACAAAGCCTTCATGATCCTGGTGTCCCCTCGCTGGCCCAGGCAGCCGTGGTTTCCGCTCCTGCTACAACTGGCGGTGGAGGATCCAATCCCTCTGGGGGTACAACCGGATCTCCTCACTCAGGATCAGGGGTCCCTACTGCACCCCAACCTCAGGTCTCTCAACCTCATGGCCTGGCTGCTGAGAGGGTAGTCCTTGCTCCCCTTCTCCTGCCGGCGGAGGTGGAGGAGGTCGTCTTGGCTTCGCAACGGCCTTCTACCCGCAAATGCTACGCCCTTAAATGGCGTCGCTTTGCAGTCTGGTGTACCCAACAGTCTCAGGATCCCTTCTCCTGCCCGGTGTCGGTGATCTTGCAGTACTTGCTGCACCTCTCTAATCTGGGACTTAAGTCCAACTCCGTCAAAGTTCACCTCAGTGCTCTTTCAGCACATCATGTGCCGGTGGACGGCAGACCTCTCTCCAACGACCCTCTCGTAGCAAGGTTTCTCCGAGGTCTCCTTCTACTTAAACCACCTCTGCGCCCACCAGCGCCTGACTGGGACCTGAATGTGGTTTTGCAGCGGATCACCTGTCCGCCTTTTGAACCTATGGCTACCTGTTCTCTCCGTTTTCTGTCTTGGAAAACACTGTTCTTGATAGCCCTCACTTCCGCTAGACGCGTAAGTGAATTGCAGGCCCTCGTGTCTGATCCCCCTTACACTAGGTTCTACAAGAATAGGGTAGTCCTACGGACTCACCCGAAATTTCTGCCTAAAGTGGTCTCCCCTTTTCACATCAATCAGGAGGTGGTACTTCCAACCTTCTTTCCCAGACCACACTCCAGCCGAGCTGAAACGGTCCTCCATACCCTGGACTGTAGAAGGGCATTGAACTTCTACCTTGACCGTACGCGGGAGCACCGTAAAGCTGCTCAGCTTTTTGTGTCTTTTGACCCCAATAAATTGGGGCTCCCGGTCTCCAAGCGTACTCTGTCCATCTGGGTTGCGGACTGTATCTCTTGGGCTTATGGGGCAGCCGGACTCTCCTTAGAAAGTCGAGTCACGGCTCATTGCGTTCGGGCAAAGGCCACGTCAGTGGCTTACCTCCGCTCTGTTCCGCTGGCAGACATCTGCCGGGCCGCTACTTGGTCTTCGAGCCAGACTTTTGCGGTCCATTACTGTCTCGAGAGGGAGTCCCGTAGGGACAGTGCTTTCGGACAGGCAGTCCTCCGTAATGTCTTTGAGGTCTGAGCAACTCCTACCCTCCATCCCGGATGTGGGCTACCGGTGGGTGATAATTCAGCGAAGATTCTATCCTTCTGTGCTGCTGAGCTAGAGGGAGCTCATTTTTGTGCTTAGGGTCTCCGGTAGCCTTGAGCTTGGGAGTCCCATAAGTGAGGACTGACTTCCTGCTTGGTCCTGGAGAAAGCGTAGTTACTCACCTGTAACAGGTGTTCTCCAGGAGCAGCAGGAATCAGTCCTCACTACCCTCCCTCCTCCCCTTGGAGTTGCAATCGTCTGCTTATGTTCTTTTTGCAAATTTTTATGCTGTCTTTTTTAGCTATGTCATCTGACTGGCTAAGATGGCACCCTCGGGCGGGAAGACGACCGCGCATGCGCGCTGCAATTCCCAAAGGCTTTCTTTGAAAGCTGGGAAAATTGCTCCGCGAGGGCTCCGTCGGCGCCGACGTCACCCATAAGTGAGGACTGATTCCTGCTGCTCCTGGAGAACACCTGTTACAGGTGAGTAACTACGCTTTATTTGTCTTAAATAGTTTACCCTGTAGCTTCATTGCATGTCCCCTAGTCTTTCTATATTCTGATAGCGTAAACAATTGATCTATGTTTACCCGTTCCTCTCCATTCATTAATTTATAGACCTCTATCATATCTCCCCTCAGCCGTCTCTTTTCCAGGTTGAAGAGCCCTAACCTTTGTAGCCTCTCTTCATAGGAGTAGCCTTCCATCCCCTTTACCATTTTGGTGGCTCTTTTCTGTACCTTTTCTAATAACGCTATATCCTTTTTAAGATACGGTGACCAGAATTGCACACAATATTCAAGGTGAGGTCGTACCATGGAACGATACAGAGGCATTATAATATCCTTTGTTATATTTTCCATTCCTTTCCTTATGATACCTAGCATTCTATTTGCTTTCTTGGCTGCCGCTGCACACTGGGCGGAGGGTTTTAACATGTTATCCACGATGACTCCTAAATCTTTTTCCTGGGTGGTGGTTCCCAATGTGGAACCTTGCATCGTGTAACCATAGTGTGGGTTGTTCTTTCCTAGGTGCATAACTTTGCACTTGTCCACATTAAATTTCATCTGCCATTTGGATGCCCAGTCTTCCAATTTATCCAGGTCCTCCTGCAGTTTTCCACCGTCCTCTTGGGTTTTAACAACTTTAAACAGTTTTGTGTCGTCTGCAAATTTGATAACCTCACTCGTTATTCCCTTTTCCAGGTCATTTCTGAATATGTCAAGAAGTAGCGGACCCAGTACAGATCGGGGTACTCCACTAGTCACCTTTTTCCATTGGGAAAATTGGCCATTTAGCCCTACCCTCTGCTTTCTATCTTTTAACCAGTTCCCGAGCCACAATAGTACACTGCCTCCTATCCCATGACTTTTTAGTTTTGCCAAACGTCTCTGGTGAGGGACCTTGTCAAAGGCTTTCTGAAAGTCCAGATACACTATATCAACCGACTCACCTTTGTCTACCTGTTTATTCACACCTTCAAAAAAACATATCAGATTAGTGAGACAAGATCTTCCTTGTCTAAAGCTATGTTGGCTGTCTCCCATTAGGCCATGACTATCCACATGCTGTGTAATTTTGTTCTTTATGATGGTTTTCACCATTTTCCCCGGTACTGATGTCAGGCTCACTGGTCTGTAATTTCCTGGATCACCCCTGGAACCCTTTTTAAAAATTGGCGTGACATTAGCGATCTTCCAATCTTCAGGTATTACAGATGATTTTAATGAAAGTTCACAGATTACTAATAGCAGGTCTGCAATCTCATATTTCAGTTCTTTCAACACTCTTGGATGTATACCATCCGGTCCAGGTGATTTGCTACTATTCAGTTTATCAAATAGTTGTAATACATCTTCCCGGTGTAGCGATATTTATCTCAATTCCTCTGCAGTATCACTTTTAAATACCACTTCGTTCTTGGGTAACATCCCTACATCTTCCTCAGTAAAGACCGAAGCAAAGAATGGTCCAATTGACTCTCTCACAGGCCTTTTGCTACGAATGTACTTGAAAAAGTCTTTGTTTCGTGTTTTTGCTACTGTAGCAAGTTCCTTCTCAAATTCTCGCTTTGCCTTCCTTATCAATGCTTTGCATTTAACTTGCCAGTACTTGTGCTGTTTCCAGTTTTCTTCGTTTGGCTCTTTTTTCCATTTCCTGAAAGATGCTTTTTTTGGCAGCAACAGCCTCTCTGACCTCACCTTTAAACCATGCTGGCAGTTTTTTGGACTTTCTTCCACTCTTCTTAATGCGTGGAATACAGCTGGTCTGGGCTTCCAGGATAGTATTTTTAAACAACGCCCAAGCTTGATGCAAGTCTTTAACCTTTGCAACTGCTCCTTTTAGTTTTTTCTTAACTATATTCCTCATTTTATCATAGTCTCCCTTTCGAAAGTTAAAAGGTAGTACTATGGATTTCTTTACTATCTCTCCTCCACTAATTAAATCAAACACGATCATGCTATGATCACTATTGCCAAGTGGTCCCAACACCCTTATTTCTTGCACCAGATCTGGTGTTCCACTAAGGACTAATCCAGTATAGCTTCCCCTCTGGTCAGTTCATGAACCAGCTGCTCCAAGAAGCAGTCATTTATTTCATCTAGAAACTTTATCTCCCTAGCATGTCCTGCCGTGACACTGAGCCAGTCGATACTGGGGTAATTGAAATCACCCATTATCACTATTCTGCTGTAACGTTTGTTAGCTTCCTTGATCTCTTTAAGCATTTCATCATCCATTTGTTCATTCTGGCCAGGCGGTCGATAGTACACTCCCACTGCCATCACCTTCCCCTTCATACATGGAATTTCAATCCATAGAGATTCTACAGCAAATTTTGTTTCCTGCAAAACTTTAATCCTTTCTGACTCAATGCCCTCTCTAACATAGAGCGCAACCCCTCCTCCAATTTGATCAGTTCTATCATTACAATATAGTTTGTATCCAGGTATCACAGTGTCCCACTGGTTGTCCTCCTTCCACCATGTCTCTGAGATTGCAATCATATCTAACCTCTCATTTAGTGCTATATATTCTAACTCTCCCATCTTATTGTTTAGACTTCTAGCATTTGCATACAAGCATTTCAGAGACTGCATTTTATTAATATTAATCTGGCTATTGGTAGGCATGGGTAATTTGGAATCTTTACGCTCTGTCTGCACCATACTCAAGGGCATTTGGGCTACTTTACTCTTTTTTGGAACCTCACTGCTTTCGGTAGTATCCTTCAAGGATACCGTCTTCCGAACCATGTGCTCTTGGGCGACTGTCGGCTTTCCCCTATTTTCTAGTTTAAAAGCTTCTCTATCTCCTTTTTAAAGGTTAATGCCAGCAGCCTGGTTCCATCCCGGTTAAGGTGAAGCCCATCCCTTCGGAAGAGCCCCTCCTTTCCCCAGAATGTTCCCCAGTTCCTAACAAATCCAAAACCCTCATCCTTGCACCACTGTCTCATCCACGCATTGAGACTCCGGAGCTCTGCCTGCCTTTCTGCATGTGGAACAGGAAGCATTTCGGAGAACGCTACCCTGGATGTTCTGGATTTCAACTTCCTACCTAAAAGCTTAAATTTAGCCTCCAGAACTTCCCTACCACATTTTCCTATGTCATTGGTACTGACATGTACCAAGACAGCAGACTCCTCCCCAGCACTATCTAAGATCCTATCTAGGCGGTGCGTGAGGTCCGCTACCTTCGCACCAGGCAGGCATGTTACCAGGCGATCCTCACGTCCACCAGCCACCCAGCTGTCTACATGTCTAATGATCGAATCACCAGCTATAACAGCTGTCCTAACCCTCCCCTCATGGGCACATGGCCCTGGAGAAACGTCCTCGGTGCGAGAGGATTTTACATCACCTGGAGGACAGGTCCTGGTTACAGGATCACGTCCTGCCACATCAGGGTGATGCTCTCCTGTCACGTGACCTCTCTCCTCCATGGCAACAGGGATGCTGCCAGACTGGAGGTGGGACTTCAGGACTATATCCCTGTAGGTCTTGTCCATGTACTTCCCTGTCTTTCTTATGTCTTCCAGGTCTGCTACTCTAGCCTCTACAGAACGGACTTGTTCCCTGAGAGCAAAGAGCTCCTTGCACTTAGTGCATACGTAAGACCTCTCACCAACTGGGAGAAAATCATACATGTGACACTCAGTGCAAAAGACTGGAAAGCCCCCATCTTGCTGCTGGACTGTTGTCTGCATCTTAGTTTAAAGCTTGTGTTTAGGTCTTAAAATTCTGTATTCACTAAGAGTTGGTGTAGGTGCTTATACTAATAAAGGTGTATCTAATACCTCTAATATACCTCGTTCACCTGAAGCTTAATTAATCTCAGGTCTTCAATGTATGACTGATTTGGATAAAGAGCTGCACCTGAGAGCAGCCCCTTTCCTAAGATGTGTATGTACCTATAAAGCAACAATTACCCCAGGGGTGGGTGGGTGTTAAATTTTCACCTCCATCAAGAAAAAACATCGAAGACATTATTGCCGCCATAAATACCACCACAGCACCAAATGACCCATGTCCAGCACATTGGATCAAAACCTTGCGTGCTGAACTTAGCCCTTGCATAGCTAGGATCGCAAAACTCTCCTACCTAACTGGGGTTTTCCCTGCTGCCCTTATACAGACATCAATTCGTCCACTGCTAAAGAACAACCAGATGGATCCAAAGAAGGAAGAGTCTTACCGCCCAATTTCTAGTATTCCTTTTCTAGCCAAAATACTTGAGAAGGAGACTCAGAGGCAGATCCAGCATCACATAGACACATCAGCCCCGTTGGACCCTTGCCAACACGGATTCCGAGAAGCTCATGGAATTGAAACACTCATGACTTCGCTATTCAACAAACTCATAGGCGGGATTGACAACATACAGATGGCCTTTGCAATGATTTTCCTGGACATATCGGCAGCATTTGACTCAGTTGACCATAAGATTCTTCTAGCTAGACTCCATGAAAAAGGCATCCAAGGCCTCGCTTGGGACTGGTGCAAATCATACCTAGAAGATCGATGGCAACAGGTCCGTATAGGCAACAATACATCTGAACCCTTCCAACAGAAGCAAGAAGTACCCCAAGGCTCTTCCTTATCTGCACTGCTTTTTAATATATATTTGCAGCCAATCTGCCAAATCACCAGAGACTTCGGTATATCTTGCCTATTATATGCAGACGACATGCTAATTTTCACACCGATCAACGTCTCAAATCCTGACTACTCAGCGCTAATCAACTGCTTCAATGCAATAACTGACTGGCTCCTCAATCAGAACATGAGAATAAATTTCAAGAAAACCGAAGTACTCATAGCCACAAGAAACAAGCGATTTTCTCCCCCACCAACCCTCATAGTAAGAGACGCAGAACTTCCAATCAAGGCCACCATAAGGTACCTCGGTGTGATACTCGATCAACAACTTAATCTTAAGGAGCATATAAAGAGCACCGTAAGGACAATCTACTACAAGATAAAAACACTGCGCCACCTGAGACCCATGCTGGAGACCAAAGATTTCCGTACAACTTTCCAAGCAATAGTCACACCTCACTTCGACTATGCGAATATCGTTCTGCATGGCCTCCCCAAGAATACACTAAGTCCACTTCAATTGGCGATGAATGCAGCGGCCCGCATATGGTCCGGAGCTTCAAAGAGAGATCATATAACACCGATCCTAATGGATTTACACTGGCTCCCGATAAGCTGCAGAATAATGCACATTTTTCTTCTTTCCTATTTCATCCCATCTCTCTCTCTTTATTCAGGCTTCTTTTTCTTATCTCTCTGTCACTTCTCACTGCATTTATCTCCTCAGATCTTTCTCTTCTTTTTTATAAGATATGGCAACTAATAAATACTGTCAAGAAATAAATGGGGGAATGAAAAAGTAATTTATTTATCAGTTCATCACATGATTTATTTAACATTTCTTTTATACCACCTTTCATATTATCAAGGCGGTTTACATAAAACAGTAATTAGTAGTACAAGGAACAGAGCGAATAGCATGATTTGTTCCATGAAACCAGGGCCAGGCCAACCATTAGGGAAGACTAGTCTGCCTCCGGGGGGACAGCAAAGAGCAGCAGCAGTCAAAGCAAAACCAAAGATTCTGACAGTTGCACAAATTCAAAAGAGCCATCAGCACATTCTTTTACCACAGGAAGAGCAGGGACGTACATACATACAAAACAAAGCTTAATATTTAAAAGTATGGAGGAGAATGTTAGAAGAGATGTCCAAGTGCAATCTGGGATGTCTAAGCCAGAACGTCTGACAAATAAGCAGGCACATCTAGATGCAGACACGATTTCACAAACATTGATGTGCTTGATGTGGACGGCTGCGTGAGTGTCCACATGAATATCCCAATAACTGAATTCAAGAAATTGGGTATCTAGGAATAGCTTAATGGTTAGAATAGCGGACTAAGAACAGGGCAGCCAAAACTCAAATCTCACTGCTGCTATTGTTGAAATTTTGCTTGAGTTCAGGGGAAGATGGAGTGCTATCTTCTGTTTACTCCGTGGACTTTCTGAGATCAGGCAGAGATTTCCTGGTTCCTGGGAACACCCTGGCCACGCCTCCACCACACCCCGTTCAGACCTGGCTGTTTTCAGAGCTGATTTCTAAAATGGTTCAGGAGATATCTCTGTGTTTTAGACATTTCTATGTCTGTTTTTGGATGTCCAGAGCACAAATAGGGCTTCCAAAATAACCCTCCTTGATGTCTTATTATGTGTTAGGAGGAGTAGCCTAATGGTTAGAGCACTGGCTTAGACACCAAGAAACCAAGGTTTGATTCCCTCTAGCACTCTTGGGCAAGTCACTTGCTCTCCATTGCCTCAGAAAAAAGCCAAGCTATCAATGTCATGTTTAATGTACATTACCAAGTTTAAGTTACAATATGAACAGACTGAAATGATAAAGCAGTATAAAAAACCTCTTAAATGCATTTTTACAGGATTGGTTTTGGAAAGGTGTTGAGACGATCATGATTGATGAGTTTAATTATAAAATCCTCAAGGGGAGGGGGTGGGCTGGCGTAAGTTTTGCCTAGGGTACCTAATACCTTCTACTAGCCCTGAATGAAACTACTCTTTTTTTTCATAACGTGAATATATCTTATACAACCACCCATTAAAACAGACAAATCAAAGGTGTGTAGCACTTTACAATAATGCCACATATAAAGTGAGTCTCCTCATGCAAGCTGGTTTTCAAATGTCAGTTGTTAAATTAGCTAATGCCCTATGAGCAAACTGTAATCCTGAGTACTACTTTAAAAAATCTGATGCTAAATTTAGAACTAAACAATTGAAAATGCGTCTTATCTATTTATTCATCATGCGTTCCCAGCTCTTCAGTGAGCAAGAAGTGCCAACCAACCAGACATTAGCTGTTACGTGTGCTACTTCCCCAATGAGAGATTCAAGCTGGTTGGTTTTTATTTCTGTGTTAACCAGAAACAAGAGTAGAATCTGGGTTTTGGCAACATTTTGATAGCATAAGTTCTTGATTTTTTCTAAATAAAGCGCACAAAGCAATTCAGTGGTGCTCTAAATGTTTTGCAAGAATTTGCTATATCTGGAAACATTTCTATCTAGGAAGGACTGCTACTGTAAAACTACTATTTGATCAAGGATTGCCTGTTCTAATTTTCTGACCAGTGAATCTTAGCACAATATATTGTACATGTTTTTAGCTAAATTGTTTTACACAGTACCATAAATGCCTGCAGTATTAAAAGCACAAATTGTAGTGTGCACAGTTAGAAATAATATATTATATTTTTAAAGAACTTGTTGTTCACAATCACAGTCTGTCTCTCTCAGCTATGAGTCAGACTGTTCCTAGGGAGCGGTTGTGGATGAAATTTAGGGATAGAGTTCAGACAAAAATGTCTGATTGCAAGATATCTGCACCATTTGTAAATATAGCATCAGTAACAGAAGACTCCAGTCCAAGAGACACAACACTATAATCACTTCATTATACATTTTACAGTAATTAGAGCATTCCTGGGCATTGACTTTGAAAAAAAATGGGTGGTATATCAAATAAACCATAAATCATAATACATTTGTAAATTAACCCTTATCTTGCCATCTTTCCAGCTTCCTTATCCCCACTACCTGTTGTCCCCCTTCTTATGCTCTGATTTGCTCGTATTACTGTATAATTGGTCTAGCAAGTCCCTGCTGACCTCCAGCTCAGTCAGAAGCAGTGTCTATAAGTATATTGCATCGTGAGTCTTCATTTGTAACTACTCAAGGATTTCCCCTGTTTTTAGAGCCTTATAACCATTGCAGTGATGTCTAAAAGCTGGGAGCTATAAATCGTGATGTCTTCCAGAACCAGGTATGCAGATGTCGCCATCAAACAATGACTGAGACTCCTTATCCTTCTCAGGGCCTGTGAAGGCCACCTTTGTGGTATCCCACCTATCCCGAGGAGCAAAGATTAGGCACAGGAATTAAATCTGGGTCTTCTTTATGACCATACACATTAATTTCTACTCAGCCACTGGGTAAGCCTCAAGTATTTCTTAACAATCTCATCCTTTTCCAGAGCTCTTATACCAGGAGTATCGTGATAAATCTACTCTACAGGAGATTGAAACCAGGCGGCAACAGGATGCATATGTTCATACAGACCATCAGCTGGACTCCCAGAACAATGAAGAGATTCCAACAAAGGAAGTACCACTTAGCACCCAGGAAAACATGGCTCCTCCTCCACTCAATCGGCTCCAGAGCTCTAGTTCTAGCTTCAATTTGTGGCAAGATCTCCCTGAGATCAGAAACAGCGGTGTCCTAGATATCCTCCAGCCAGAGGAGATCAAATTGCAGGAGGTAAACAAGACACAGGTGGGAAATGTACGAAGGGTTGAAAATGTATGTGTATAATGATATAAAGCTCTTTCCAGTGTGGCAGCCTGTGAGGACTGAACTTATGCATAATTATCATTAGGTTTGCATATAGGGTTGCCAACTTTTTCACCGAGAAAAACCCGACACCTGTGGCTCGCCATGCTCCACCCATTCTCCGCCCCTAGTCCCACCCCTGCCCCGCCCCCAGCCCCACCCACAAAAATTACCGAGGATACGTGTAGGCTAACTTCCTTGGTCAGACAATAATTAAACTGGGAACCCCAAAATCCAAACATGAAATGTACAACACTGGAGAAATAAAACTATAAAGTAATTTCCTCTTGCACTAAACAAAAACGCAAAGATGTTAGCAATACACACTTCCCAGACCAGACATATTCCAGTTAATAAATTCAAAATGAAAAGTATTTTTCTACCTTCTGTTTGGGCGTTTTATTTTTCAGTTGCAATTGCTCCAGTCACTTTCTTCTGGTTTCTTCGTGTCTTCTGCGAGCTATCCATTTGTCCTTTCTTCTCTTTCAGATGTTTTCCATTCTCTCTCTATTTCTGCTTTAACATACTGATTGTTTCCCTTTTGCTCTTTCCCCCAACCAATTCTTTCCTTATTCCTTTATCATCCGTTTAAATTTCACCCTTCCATTCTCAAGCCCCTCTTACTCTCCCAATACCGGCCCATCATAGACTTTTCTTCCACACAAAATATTTTTTCCCCTCTCCATTCTCATTCCCCATCCATTCTAGTCCTCCCCCCAAATCAATTCCCTTATAGTTCTAGACCCACCCAGCATCCACTCCCTTCTAGTCCCATTCTCCCATGCCCCACATCAACCCATTTCCAGTCCTATTCCAGCTCTTCATCAGCCCATTTCCAGTGCTAGCCCTCACATCACAGGCCATTTCCAGTCCTAGCTCCCCCTCCCCCAATCACAGCCCATTTCCAGTCCAAGTCCCCCATCACAGCCTATTTCCAGTCCTAGGCCCCCCCACCATCACATCCCATTTGCAGTCCGAGTCCCCCCGCACCATCACAGCCCATTTGCAGTCCGAGTCCCCCCGCACCATCACAGCCCATTTGCAGTCCTAGCCCCCCTAATCACAGCCTATTTCCAGTCCAAGATCCCCCTTCCTCCACCATAGCCCATTTCCAGTCCAAGTTCCCCCCCCCCCCATAGCCCTTTTCCAGTCCAGGTCCCCTCCACCCCCATCACAACCCATTTCCAGTCCATGTCCCCCCCCATAACCCTTGTTCAGTCCCGTTCCCCCCTCCCCCCATCACAGCCTATTTCCATTCAATTTTGCGCCCCCCCCAATTGCCCTTTTCCAGTCCAGGTCCCCTCCACCCCCATCACAACCCATTTCCAGTCCATGTCCCCCCCCCCCATAACCCTTTTACAGTCCAGGTCCCCCCCCCATCACAGCCTATTTCCAGTCCAAGTCCCCCCCCCTTAGCCCTTTTACAGTCCAAGTCCCCCCCCTTAGCCCTTTTCCAGTCCAAGTCCCCCCCTTTAGCCCTTTTCCAGTCCAAGTCCCCCCCCCCTTAGCCCTTTTCCAGTCCATGTCCCCCCCCCTACCCCTTTTCCAGTCCAGGTCCCCCCCATCACAGCCCATGCAGTCCTTGCCCCCCCCCCCGACCAGCATCGCGGCTGTCTGAGGCTTCAGAGGGAGCCGGGGAAGCCGCGCGAGGCCCCGGCTCCTTCTCCTTCTGAACAGCCACCAGCGTGAAAAGCCTTTTCCTTCACGCTGGCGGCTGTTCCTGTGAAGCCGCGAATGCTGGGAAAGGTTAAAGGGCAACCTTTAACCTTTCCCAGCATTCGCGGCTTCACAGGAACAGCCGCCAGCGTGAAGGTAAAGGCTCTTCACGCTGGTGGCTGTTCAGAGGGAGCCGGGACCTCGCGCGGGCTTCCCCGGCTCCCTCTGAAGCGGAGAAAAGCCGGTTTTTTTGCTCTGGCCGCTCCCGATCTTGCGGCCAGAGCAAAAAAACCGGCTTTTAAAGGGCCGGTTTTGCCTCTGCGCCGGCAGCCGGCCTGGCCGTGGAAAAACCGGCCAGGCCGGCTGAAAACCGGCCAGTTGGCAACCCTATTTGCATATGCTCAGTAATTTGAAATCACATGTGAAATTTCATGTAATCCTGGGTAGATACTGGCAAAGTAAAAGTCCAGTAAATTTGCAATAATGGTTTTGTAGTACCAATCAAGAGTTAGATTACTCTGTGTTTTTCCTACAGGCCATGTTTGAACTTGTGACCTCTGAGGCCTCATACTATAAGAGTCTAAGCTTGATGGTATCTCTCTTTGTGGAAAATGAAAACCTGAAGTCAGCACTGAACCAGTCTGAAGCTCATTTCTTGTTCTCCAACATCCTGGAGGTCCTAGTAACTAGTGAGAGGTAAGGCACCTTCATGCAGCACTTCCTATTCACATACGTCTTAGAAGTCAATGTTAAAAAAGCAATGGGATCTCAGCAGAAATCATGGATATTACAGAAGATTTTTAGCTATTGATCCTCTATTCACTTTAAAATATAATAAGTTGGACAAGTGAATTCAACATTAGAATGTGGGAGTGGTTCTGCAAGACTGAAGAAGGGTAGATGTCATCCTGCTTCATCACTGCTGGTTCTTCCATTAGGCAAACTAGGTGGTTACGTAAGGCGCCATAATTTGGAGAGGAAGGTTGTCAAAAATCCACCCACTTTTAAGGGGTAATTTTATAAGAGGCATATACTTTCAGCAGAAAGTACAAACCTACTTTGGTCTTATTTTAGTCATTTACGCATATATGTACAGTAGCCTCTTATAAAATACAAGCCTGCATAAAAGTACATGTGTTCATATGAGGGCATGTACTTTGCCGGTGGGCATGCACATAGGTGGAGTGCACAAATAAAGTATTTGCATAGATAATAAAATACTATCTCCAGGAACAAGCAGGAATGAGTCTTCACATATGGGTACGTCGGCACCGACGGAGCCTGCGCAGGAACGCTCCCCAGCGTCCCAAAAAAGGAAAGCTTTTCGGAGCATCCCACAGCGCCTGCGTGCTGCCTTCCTGCCTTTCCTAACCGCCTCTCTCCAGTTCTTCTTTTCCGCGGAGCCAGCAGGTCGTGTTCCTGTCACCGCTGAAGAAGTTCTTTATTTCATTTTATTTCTTTGGTCGCGCGTCTGCCTTCTTCAACGTCGGACCGGTAACGCCGGTCTTTTCTTTCTTTTCTTAAGAAAAAAAAAAAATAATTCTTCCGTTCCACTTTAGTGTATGTTTTTGTCTCTTTGGGCCTTAGGCCTAAGAGAAATTTCCTCATGGAAAAGCCCGCCTCCGGGTTTAAAAAATGCACTAAGTGCAGCGGTACCATTTCTGTTACCGACACCCATGACTGGTGTCTTAAATGTTTGGGTCCTGACCATTCCATCACGGATTGTGCGTCCTGCTCCATGATATCTAAGAGAGGTTTACAGAACCGAGCAGCTAAGCTCAATACCCTGTTTCCCTCTGATGCGGCTTCGGTGGCATCGACGTCGTCCAGGGCTTCTTCTTCCTCCTATGGATCTCAGGTAACCAAACATAAATCCAGGCGGTCCTCGAAGGGTAGATCTCCCTCCAAGCATCGAGATGCCTCCGGGCTTGCCCTCGAGGATCCTGCACCGGCAAAAGTACCCCGGCGAGAAGCTCCGGCTTCCAAAGTTCCTCCTATGGGGTCGCAGGTTGACATCGATGGCACGGCCTCGACCGATCACCTGTTACAATGTTCTGGGGTACCGGTGGAATCTGCCGGTACTGACTTCCAGACATTGATGGCGTCGATGGATCAGAATATTCTGACCATGCAGCAGGCCATCACGGCATTCATTCGAGCTGCGACACCGCTGGTACCGCAACAGGCCCTGTTGCCGGCTCCGGCACCGGCACCGATTTCGGCTCCGGTGCCGGTACCGGTACCGATTGCATCGACATCGGCTTCGGTGTCGACTGCACCGGTACCCTGTCCGATGATGCCCATCGGTACCGAACCGGTACCGATCACTCCCGAAGTCGATACCACTCGGTACGCGTATCAGGCTCTACAGGAGCATCCAGACAGGCGATACTTCGATTCCTCCGAAGATTCTGATGCATCGGAGGCTTCTGTCGAAGCATCGGTACTCCTTCCTGAAGAGCCTTCTCCAAAAAGAAGAATGTCTCCTCCAGAGGTCTTTTCAGGACTTTATAAGAGAAGTGGCCAAGGGGCTCTCTATCTCAGTGGCCCCTGAGTCAGAGCCTAGAGCCAAAAAGTTGGATATTTTGCAATATCCCAAGGCTCCTAAAGAGGCAGCCACTTTACCAGTTCATGAGATCCTTTATGATCACATGTTGGGCATATGGGAGACCCCTCTCACTATCTCTTCCCACTCTCGTAGGCTAGACACCATGTACCGTGTCCCGCCTTGTCCTGGGTTTCATAAGACTCAGCTTCCTCACCACTCTATTGTGGTGGAATCTGCCATGAAAAAGTTAAAGAGTGCAAAAAGGCACTCCTCTACTCCTCCAGGGAGAGAATGTAGAACCTTAGATGCTTTTGGCAGAAAAATCTTTCAAGCCAGTATGCTTGTTGCCAGAATCAACTCCTATAGTCTCTATATGGGGATGTTTCTAAAAGAAGTTACAGATCATCTGCAAACTTTCCTCCCTTTTCTTCCAGAAGATGAGGGAAGAGTTCCTCATTTGGCTTAAGCATGCCCAAGATGTTTCCAAATTCTCCACCCGTGCAGCCTTTGACTCTTTTGAGGGTGCCAGCAGAGCTTCGGCTATTGCCATAGGTGCACGCAGAATTGCTTGGTTACAAGCTTCTGATCTGAAACCTTGGGTCCAAGATGGATTGGGAAATCTTCCTTGTACAGGTGAAAACCTTTTTGGCAAGGATTGGCAGGCAAAGGCCACACAGATGGATGCAGAAAATTCTGCTTTGGATAGGCTTTCAAAGTCTACCTCTAATCCTGTCAAGAAGAGGTTGTTCAAAAAGCCATATTTTCCCAAGAAGGGAAGATATTATCCTGTTTATGGTCAACAGACATCTTCTGCAGGTCGTTTTGCTGCAAAGCGTCAACAACCTAAACAGGTCAAGCCTAAGGCTGCAAGGACTCCTGTAGTCCAACAGCCTCAGCCTCCTCAGGGCCTTTGACTTGCATCTAGAGAACTTAGCCTTTCTGGCTCTAGCAGAACCAGAGCCTCTCACCATTCCAGGAAGGTTAGCTTACTTTGCTCCCAGATGGGAACAAATCACAGCAGAGCAATGGACCCTCTCCATCATAAGGGAAGGGTACAAACTTCATTTCTCAAACCTTCCTCCTCACACCATGGTGAGACAGTTCAATTCTCAGACATCTCTCCTCGACCTTCTGGGTCAAGAGATTACTACCCTTCTTGCCCAAGGGGCAATAGAAGAAGTACCCCTTCTTCAACAGGGCTCAGGGTTCTACTCCCCCTACTTTCTTATCCCAAAGAAAACAGGGGGCTACAGACCCATATTAGATCTCAGAGAATTGAACAAGTTTCTATGCAAGGAGAAATTCAAGATGATTTCTCTAGGTACTCTCCTTCCATACCTTCAGAGTCAGGATTGGCTTTGTTCTCTAGATCTCAAGGATGCGTACACCCATATACTCATCCATCCAACACACAGACGGTTCCTTCGGTTCCTTTATCAAGGGAAGCACTACCAATACAGGGTACTTCCTTTTGGTCTGGCCTCTGCTCCAAGAGTGTTCGCAAAATGCATGGCAGTAGTAGCCGCATTCCTACGCACTCTAGGAATATTCGTATTCCCATATCTGGACGACTGGCTCATCCGAGCTCCATCCCAATCAGAGGCCCAGACTTCCCTAACCTGCACAATGCGTGTTCTGCAGTGTCTGGGACTGGTGATAAACATTCCAAAGTCCCAACTCACCCCTACTCAATCTCTAGAGTTCATAGGGGCCTTGCTGGATACCACAACTGCAAGGGCCTATCTTCCCCAGGCCCGTTGCCTACGCTTAGTGCAGTTAGCCTCCCAGATTCAGTTAAAAACCCATTTAACTGCTCGAGAGATGTTACAGCTGCTAGGCCACATGGCATCCACTGTGCATGTGGTCCCTTATGCTCGCCTTCACATGAGGGCAGCTCAATGGACTTTGTCCACCCAATGGACCCAGGCATCAGGGGGTCTGTCAGACAAAATAGTAACCTCCAGGCACCTCTTTTGGTCTCTCCAGTGGTGGAAGTCCACTCAAAATCTGTTGCAGGGGTCCCCCTTCCAACAGTTGTTACCCCAAGCAACCCTTATAACAGATGCCTCTCCAAAGGGTTGGGGAGCTCATCTTCACGACCTCTCCACCCAGGGCATTTGTTCCCCATAGGAGACCTCTCTACATATCAACATCTTAGAGCTCAGAGCAATCTTCCTGGCTCTCAGAGTCTTCCATACCCTGCTCAGCTACAAGACAGTCCTCATTCACACGGACAACCAAGTAGCCATGTTCTATGTGAACAAGCAGGGAGGGACTGGCTCTCTGTCGCTTTGCAACGAAGCTCTGAGATTGTGGGCCTTCGTCAGAGAGAATCAAATTCATCTTCTGGCAGTATACCTTCCAGGAGTTCAAACCTCTTGGGCAGACAGACTCAGTCAAGTTCTGCTTCCACACAAATGGTCCCTTCATATGGACCAGATAGTCAGAATCTTTCAAATTTGGGGAACCCCGGACATAGACCTCTTTGCAAGTCCGTGGAATGCCAAACTTCCCCGATTCTGTTCCAGAATTCCGTGTCAGGGAGTTCAGGCCAAGGATGCCTTCCTCCTCCATTGGGGTCAAGACTTCCTATACGCCTTTCCACCCATTCCCCTAATTCCCAAGACCCTGTTCAAGCTTCAGAGAGATCGAGGGACTATGATCCTCATAGCTCCACGATGGCCACGCCAAGTGTGGTACCCCCTACTCCTGCATCTCTCTCAAGCTCCCTCCCTGGACTTGGGATCTGCTCCAGATCTCCTGTCTCAGGAGGGGGGAACGTTGTGGCACCCAAACCCCCAATCTCTCCATCTCAGGGCTTGGTTGCTGAAGGCTTAGACCTTCAAGATTGGCATCTGTCTCAGCAAGTGAGGGATATCCTTCATGCTTCCAGAAAGCCTTCTACTAGGCGTTCCTATGCTTTTAAATGGAAAAGGTTTACCATTTGGTGTGCTGAGAAGGGTTTTAACCCTCTAGCAATACCTTTGAATTCTTTACTAGAGTATCTCCTGCATCTTTCCCATGCAGGCCTCAAAACGAATTCAGTAAGGGTCCATTTGAGTGCTATTGCAGCATCTCTCAAGCCTCTCAATGGACAACCTATTTCCTCTCATCCTCTTATTGCAAGATTCATGAGAGGCCTTCTTTTAACTAAACCTCCCATTAGACCACCTCCAGTGGCATGGGACTTGAATCTGGTTCTTGGTCAGCTCATGAAGCCTCCCTTTGAACCCTTAGCCACTATCTCCTTGAAATTTCTTTCCTGGAAAGTTATCTTTCTTATTGCAGTCACCTCGGCTCGCCGCATCAGTGAGCTACAGGCCTTAGTGGCTAATCCACCTTATACAAGGTTCCATCATGATAAGGTAGTCCTTAGGACCAATCCACACTTTATGCCTAAAGTGGTCTCACCTTTTCATCTTAACCAAGAGGTG
The DNA here is from genome assembly GCA_033557465.1 of Ichthyophis bannanicus. Lineage (NCBI taxonomy): Eukaryota > Metazoa > Chordata > Amphibia > Gymnophiona > Ichthyophiidae > Ichthyophis > Ichthyophis bannanicus. The sequence goes on along the minus strand of CM066038.1, from coordinate 355,463,359 downwards.
TACTTACCTGTCTTCTTTCCAGGCCCTCATGCATCAAGTGCAGAGAGGACTCTTCATACCCTGGATTGTAAGAGGGCTCTTGCCTTTTACTTACAAAGGACACAGCAACATAGAAAGTTTTCTCAACTCTTTGTTGCTTTTGATCCCTCTCATTTGGGACTTCCAGTCTCTAAGAGAACACTGTCCAATTGGATTGCTCAGTGTATTTCTTTCGCCTCCCAGAGCAAGAACCTTTCTCTGGAGGGCCATGTCACAGCTCACAATGTGAGGGCCATGGCAACCTCTGTGGCTCATCTAAATTCTGTGTCCATCGACCAGATCTGTCGAGCGGCCACCTGGGCCTCAGTTCATACCTTCACAGCCCATTACTGCTTGGACAAGGACTCCCGCCGGGATGCCTTGTTTGGTCAGGCTGTTCTCAAACACCTGTTCCATGCTTAATCAACTCCTGCCCTCCATCCCTGGTTGGATGCCTGAGATCCATGGGAGGAGGTAGAGCCCTTCTCAGGGTCTCACAACCTTGGGGATCTCCCAGGCATCTCTAGCTGAGGAGTCCCCATATGTGAAGACTCATTCCTGCTTGTTCCTGGAGATAGCACAGTTACTTACCTGTAACAGGTGATCTCTGGGAACAGCAGGAATAAGTCTTCACAACCCACCCACCTCCCCTAGGAGTTGTATCTTTCTATCTATCTTTCCTTTCCTCTCTCTCTCTTTGTCTCAGCTTTAAAACTCGAACTGGAGAGAGGCGGTTAGGAAAGGTGGGAAGGCAGCGCGCAGGCGCTGTGGGATGCTCCCAGAAGCTTTCCTTTTTTGGGACGCTGGGGAGCGTTCCCGCGCAGGCTCCGTCGGTGCCGACGTACCCATATGTGAAGACTTATTCCTGCTGCTCCCAGAGATCACCTGTTACAGGTAAGTAACTGTGCTATATGTGCATTATGGAACCTCCATCATGAGGACCCAAGATGGTGGCAGCTTTGCTCCCTGTTCTGTGATGCCATTTCCTCATTTGGCTTTCCTATGGACAAGAGGAGAAGGAAGACAAAGAGACAGCCCTTGGTAAACCAGCTTCCTACCTCTGGAGGTCGAATGGACACCTTTGTGATGCACACAGAGGCTTAGGCAGGTCACTCAGGGATGGCCCTGACTTTGTCGATACTGGAAGCAGGTGGTTCAGCATTTGCTTTTTGGTATAGAAAGATGATTTTCCCCTGAGCAATAACTCCCACCATGGATTGGAACTTCCTTGGGAATTCTTGATGTGGCATCACAGAAAGATGATGCAGCTGAAGCCAGCACACAAGGGAAAACTATCGGTGCTGAAATGCAGGACCAGCAGGGAGACTTGGTCAAAAAAGAAGTGGAGAAGTTAAGGAACAAGCACTATTTAATGACTAGATAGACTGGCTATTACCTGAGACTTTTGAAAATTTGCACTTTTCTTTTGATGGTTTCGGATTTCGTTTTCTCTGGGAACAAGCAGGAAGTCAGTCCTCACATATGGATGACGTCAGCACCGATAGAGCCCTCATGGAAGCATCTCCCCAGCTTTCAAAGAAAGCCTTTGGGAGATGCCACCACATATGTATGGTGCCCTTCCCACCCAAGGGTGCCATCTTGCTTAGTCTCCTTTTTTCCGCAGAATCCTTCAGACGTCTGTCTGGTTTCCTCTGGAAAAAGTTGATTTTTTTCTGGACCTGAGTTTCATACTCTCTCAGTTGTGCATCGGTACTCTTCCTGCCACCTTAGCTTGCTGTTCCGGCATCGAGTCTCGGGTTCGTATATTTTTTCCTTTTTTTTTGCCTTTGCGTCCTTTTTTCCAGTTGGCAGCACTGCGGGTCTTTGACCTCGCTGGGTACTTTTTTCCCTCATCTCTACCAGTGGTTTCAAGAAGTGTGATTGGTGTGTGCCAAAATCATGTCTCTAACCGATACACATAGACTGTCTAGGGCTGGACCATGACCACACAGCATGTGGTCTTTGCAAAAAGATGTCCACCATGGCCCTCAAGAGCCGTCAGCAGCAGCACGATAAGAGTCCCCAGTGCCTCTGAAAGCCAAGGCCTCCTCTGAAACCATGGAATCCCGGAGCGCCCCAATTGATGCTGTGGCTTTTCAGAAAGGGGGTCTCCCTCGAGGGAACATAAGAATAATAAGAAAACCTTGAAGGCGGCTTCCCTGGATGGTTCCGACAGGTCAGGTAAGCCCCAAGCCAAGTCCCGCAGACTTAGATGCTTTTCCGAGGGATCGGAGCGGGAAAGGCCTACCGAGGTCCCACGGAAGGAATTGACCTCAGATTAGCCTTGGACACCAGAACCTGTCCTCGTTGAAGACTTTTCCTCAAGGGAATCGGTGCAAGGCCCGAGTTCCTCAGAGCCCGCGCCGATGGTTGCAGAGCCTTCTGGACTTGAAACCCAAATGGCGGCCCTGGAGCACAGTCTGGCTGCATTCATGGACCAGCAGCAGGTGGTGTTGTCCGGTACCACCTGTTCCTTCGCCCAGACCACTGGCCCATTGACATCGAGAACGTCTCCGGAGGCTGAGCCGATCCTCGAGACCATACAGCCTCAAGTCAATCCTCAGCTGAGATCTTGATCCGGCTTCCGTTCTATGGGACCGAGGTCCTCCCTGGCTAGCACGCATGGCACCAGCTACGGGGCCTCCAAGGGACACAGGCAGGGCTCAGGCCCGGAGTCTCTGGGCCTCCCTTCCCTTGAGTCTTCAAATAACTATTCGGAATGGAAGACCGAGGACAAGAAGTCGCCGGACACCCGTCACCACCGCGTCATCCCTTCAGACTCTCCTTTTGAGCCCCTGTGTTTGTTCCCACCCGAGAACATGGCATTCCTTGATTTCGTGCGGGACATGTCAAAGGCCCTAGCGTTCCCAATGGAGTCGGAGGAGACCCTCAGATGGAGGAGGACCCTTGGACGGAGGAGCTAGAAATCCTCCAATACAAGGCCGCTCCGAGGGAATTGCTCACAGTGCCCATTCCACCCATCCTGGAACTGCTAATGCTCCGTATGTGGGAAACACTGCCATCGGTGCCAGTTGTGAGCAAGCGGCTCGACTCGATGTATTGGGTCCGCCGGAGCCCTGGATTTCAAAAGGCGCAGCTGCCACTTAACGCCACGGTGATGGAGTCGGCCATGTGTTCACTGAAGAGCCAGAAGACGCACTCCTTGGTGCCTCTTGGTAGGGAGGACTGCACCTTTGATGCCCTTGGTAGAAAGTTCTACCAGGGCTCGAAGCAAATCTGCCAAATCCAGGTCTACCAGCTGTACATGAGCATGTACCTGGGAGACCTGGCAAAGGAAATCACCAGATTCTCAGCTGGTCTCTCCAAGGAACCCCTGCAGCGGTTCAAGAACCCAGCCAAAGCCATCCATGAGTACTCCAAATTTATCTCTCAAACAGCCTATGATGGCTTTGAGTCGGCAACTCGAGTAGCGGCGGCGGGCATCAGAGTCCGGTGCTAGGCTTGGCTACAGTCTTCCGACTTCAAACAATGGGTTCAGGACCTCTTTGGCAAATCCATGACCGAAGAGGCTGCCTAGTTGACCGAGTTCATGACGAGGACCAGGCTCTCTAAAAAGACCGCTGCCCCTCCCCGACGGAAAGGCTCGAATAAAAAGCCCTTTTACCCGAGGAAAGGGGCTGCTTACAAAAACTATCCACATTTTCAGCCCTCCCCAGCTCCCCAGCAGGGTTAGCAGGCCAAGGGACATGGGCAAGGCCCTCATAAGCAGAAGACTCCCAAGCCCCAGGTGTCGGCTCCGGCCCAGCCAGGGTGGAGCTTTTGACTCCTTGGTCATAGCCTCTCTACCCCAAGGAGGATAGCAGCCCACAGGGTGATGTCTGATCCACTATGCCCACAGTTGGCCAGCCATCACCACCAATCCCTGGGCACTCCAAATGGTCAGGGAGGGCTACCTCCTCCATCTGGCTCAGACATTTCCTCCTTTCTTCCTGGGAGAGCCCCCAGGTCTCCCCTTCACCAGGACCTCCTATTGAAGGAACTCACAGACCTTCTCGAGGACAAAGCAATAGAACCAGTAGCATAATACATCAGGGGCAAGGGGTTCTACTTGTATTTCCTTGTGCCAAAAAGAACAGGGGGCCTAAGGCCCATCCTGGAGCTGCACAACCTGAACAAGTTCCTGGTGAGGGAGAAGTTCAAGATGCTCTCCCTTGGGACATTGCTGCCTTACCTCCAGAGGAGAGACTGGCTATGCTTCTTGGATCTGAAGAATGCCAATACCCATATCCTCATTCACCCCAGCCACAGGCAGTGCCTTTGCTTAATTGTGGGGGCCGGCCACTACCAGTACAGGGTACTATCCTTCGGTCTGGCCTCCGCCACCAGGGTCTTCACCAAATGCCTGGCAGTAGTGGCCGCCTTCCTCCGTCTCCAGGCGGTATTTGTCTTCCCATACCTGGATGACTGGCTCATAAAAGGAGGCATAGCCACAGAAGTGCAGCAGGCCACGGCACGTACCATCCACATCCTGCAACATCTGGGGTTCATGATAAACTACCCCAAATCTCACCTCCTCTCGACACAATGTCTGGAGTTCATAGGAGCAAGGCTGAACTCTCTTCAAGCAAAGGCCTTCCTCCCCGTGTACCGAGCCGACCATCTCAGGGCACTGGCTGTAGATGTGCAACACTGCCCCTCAGTGTCAGTTCAGCTTCTACTGCGTTTTCTCGGGCACATGGCCTCTACGGTCCATGTCACCCCAGATGCCCGTGTGCACATGAGGGCTGCTCAGTGGTGCCTTCATGACCAGTGGACACAGGACATGGGCCATCTCCAAGACAGTGACCCACCAGTTGGTGGAATCTTGACTTGGTGGCAAAATCCCCAACATCTTTAGGCAGGGATGCCCTTCCAAACCACAGGCCCTCTAAGAGTCCTCACTACGGACGCCTCCCTGTTGGGATGGGGAGCCCACGGTGAAGAACAACGCACCTAGGGCTTCGGGCGATATTTCTAGCCCTCCGTGCATTCTGTCACTGCCTGAGGCACCAGCCGGTGCTGATCTAAACAGACAATCAGGTGGCAGTGTTCTACGTGAACAAAAAGGAGGACACAGGATCCCACACCTTCTGCCACGAAGTGATGACACTCTGCTCCTACGCAGTTCGACAGGAATACTCCTATGGGCAATATACCTACCAGGCCAGGAAAACACCCTGATGGACAAAATGAGCAGGGTCCTCCAACTGCACGAGCGACAACTAGACTCCAGAGTAATCACCCGGCTCTTCTGGCTCTGGGGGACCCCATGGGTGGACCTCTTTGCCATCCTGGACAACTACCAGTTGCCCTGCTTCTGTTCCCGGCAGCCCCACCCATCCCGTGTGGTGGCAAATGCATTTCTCATTCTGTGGTCGGAAGGTCTCTTGTATGCTTTCCCACCCACGCCGCTGATGGCCAACACGCTCGTCAAGGCTCTTTGCGACGAGGCCTCACTGATCCTGGTGACTCCTCTTTGGCCCAGGCAGCCGTGGTTCCTGCTACTCCTCCGACTGTCAGTGGAGACTCTGATCCCACTGGGGAGTTCCCCAGGGCTCTTGTCTCAGGAGGAGGGCTCTCTCCTGTACCCCAAACTGAGGTACCTATCACTGACGGCCTGGCTGCTGAAAGGGTAACCCTAACCCCTTTCAATCTTCTGGGAGAAGTGGAAGAGATCCTGCTGGCCTCCCGTAAAGCCTCACGCCTTTAAAAGTTCTCAGTCTGGTGCGCGGAGCAATGGGTAAACCCATTCTCCTGTCTGATGCAGCTGGTACTGCAGTACCTTCTTCATCTCTCGCAATCCGGGCTCAAATCAAACTCTGTTAGAGTGCACCTCAGTGCCCTGGCAGCACAAACCCCTCTCGGTCCATCCTCTGGTGACCCGTTTCTTGGGAGGACTTCTGCTGTTCAAATCCCACTGTCTGCCCTTTGGCGATGGAATGGGATCTCAACGTAATATTGGAGCAGCTCACTCACCCACCATTTGAGCCTCTGGCTACCTGCCACCTGAGATACCTCTCATGGAAGGTCGTGTTCCTGGTGGCGCTCACCTCATCTTGCAGGGTCAGCAAGCTCCAAGCCCTAGTGGCAGAGGCTTTGTATACCAAATCCTATAAGAACAGGGTCGTACTACGCACACACCCCAAATTCCTTCCAAAGGTGGTATCTACTTTCCACCTCAACCAGGAGGTAGTGCTGCCCACCTTCTTCCCAAGGCCTCACTCCAGCAGGGTGGAGATGGTCCTTCACACCTTGGACTGTAAGAGGGCCCTGTCTTTCTACATTCAGTGTACCCAGGGCCATCGGAAAGCTTCTCAGCTTTTTGTTTCCTATGACCCCAGTCAACTGGGGGAAGTGGTGACCAAACTGGCACTGTCCACCTGAGTGGCGGACTGTATCACCCTCATCTATGAGCAGGTTGGGCTTAGGTTGGATGGCCGGGTCACAGCACATTATGTCAGGGCCATGGCAGTCTCTATGGCAAACCTGCACTCCGTCCTGGACATCTGCCAGGCCGCCACCTGGTCTTCACTCCACACCTTTGCAGCTCATTACTGCCTGGAAAAGGAGTCCCAACGGGACAGGACCTTCGGCTAGTCCATGCTCTATAATCTTTTCGGGTTCTAGGCAGATCCTACCCTCCGACCTTTTTGTGCTCAGGCTACCTGAGTGTTGGTTTCCATCGGACACACGGGTCCTACTGCGGACTCAATTGCTGCTGCTCACATCTCCCTTCAAGGGTGACTGTGTTTTTTCCCTACAGGCTTGCGGTAGCCTGTAACTAGGGAGTCCCATATGTGAGGACTGACTTCCTGCTTGTTCCCGGAGAAAGCATTGTTATTTACCTGTAACAGATGTTCTCTGGGGACAGCAGGAATCAGTCCTCACAACCATCCCTCTTCCCCTTGGAGTTGCTTCTTTATCATCTTTTAATTTTTTTACTGTCTTTTAGCTATGTTTTCTGACTGAGCAAGGTGGCATCTCCCAAAGGCTTTCTTTAAAAGCTGGGGAGATGCTTCCGCAAGGGCTCCGTTGGCGCCGACATCACCCATAGGACTGATTTCTTCTGTCCCCGGAGAACCCCCCGTTACAGGTGAGTAACTATGCTTTCCTTGCAGTGCCCCAAGCCTTTTTGTTGAAATCTATATGAGAAGATATTTCTGAATTATGGAAGGCTGTGTGTCCCCAAATCCAATCCTTAACAGTGCAGGTTCAGAGGAATGCAACAAAAATTGATCAAAGTGAGCAGTCAGTTTCACAAATGTGAAGGTCTATTTTAGAAAAGACATGGAAATTGGAATTGAGACATTGCGATGCTGACATTTACAATTCCAGAGGTATTTTAGAAAAGGCTCTGCAAAATATGGAGCTTTTAGTGAAATATCGAATATGGAGATGCAAAAGTGCATGTGATATTTACCGATAAGTGGAGCCAAGGAGGCATTTTACAAACCTATACATCAGAAAAATCAACGGTGGCACCTCCCATGTTTAAGTTGTGAAAATACTAACATCTCCAGGAACATGCAAGAATGTAGTCTTCACATATGGGTAACGTTGGTACCGAAAGGCCCGCGCGGGAACGCTCTCCACCGTCCAATAGGAAATCCTTTGGGAGCATCCCACTTTGCCTGCATAGCGGCCTTCCCGCCTTTCCAGCTCTCCTTCCTCAGTTGTTCGTTTTCTGCGGAGCTGACAAGAAGCAATTCCTGTCACCGTAGAAAATTTGTCCTTTCTTATTTTTGTGGTCGCGTCTGCCTTCCCGTCGACGCTGTTACATTGGTGCTTTCTTTCTTTCTTTCTGTTTAAAAAAAAAATCTTCTGTGAGGGAAAGAATTATTTCTTCCTTCAGGCGCATCGACGCCATCTTAGGCTTAGGCCTCCCCTTTTGCCACAGACAAAATGGAAAAACCATCCAGTGGTTTTAAGAAGTGTTCCAAATATGGCAGTACCATTTCAGCCACAGACACCCTTGACCCAGGAGTGGAGGAGTGGCCTAGTGGTTGGGGCAAGGTACTTCAGGCCAGAAGGTTGGGGGTTCAAATCCCACTAGAGGACAGCAACCTTGGGCCGGAAGGACTGGGGTTTCTAGTCCTACAGGTGCTCCTTGTGGTCTTGGGCAAGCCACTTAACCCTCCATGTTCCCTGTAAAATAGTTATCTCCAAGTTATAATGCCTTGTTCAATGTAATTTCAGTTTGTTCAATGTAAACTGCACTGATGCAGAATAGCATGGTATATAAGAGAATGTAAATAAATAAATAAAATGACTGGTGTCTAAAATGCTTAGGACTGGATCATCAACCATTAGAATGTCTGCTTTGTAGGCAGATGACAAGAGAGGTCTACAGAACTGAGCTGCAAAGCTGGGGAGCCTCTTTGCCTCAGATGCAGCATCTTTAGCATCAACGTCATCGAGAGCTTCATCTTCCTCCCAAGGATCTCAGGTATCGAAACCTAAGTCTTCATCGAAGGATGGCCGGCGCTCCAAGGGTATATCTCCTTCTAAGCATCGAGATGCCTTGGGCGTTGCTCTGGAGGGGGACACACCGGACAAACAACCCCAGCGGGAGGACCTTGCCTCCAAAGCCTTAATGGAGTCCTAGTGCCATGCTCAGGGATTGTGGCCCGCAATTTCGGTACCGATACCCAAGCATGGGCAAGTTCCATGGATCAACATATCCTGGCCATTGGGCAGAGCTTAGCGGCCTTACTGGCAGCCTCTATACCGGTAAAGCCTTTACAGTCTATCCCTCAGTCAATGGTACTGGCTTCAGTACTGACACAAACTGCATCGACCTTTTTGCCGCTTACGACGCTACCGCCCATTCCGGCCCTCGATTCCATTTCCGATACTGACATTTCGACACAGCAAGCTTCAGCTACTGGTTTTGATCAGTATCAAGTATGTGCAGAGCAGGAACACCCTGCCCATCGATACTTTGAGTCTTCAGACTCCAATTCGTCGGATAATGATTTGGCCGATACCCGGGACATGAGAACTTTCCCGGAAGACCCATCTCCGTCTCCACAACGTCGCATGTGCCGTCTGGAGAACATGCCTTTTCCAAGACTTTATTCACAATGTTGCTTGGGGTCTGTCCATAACAGTGACTGCAGAGAAAGAGCCTAGGGCTGAAGAACTTGAAATTTTTCAGTACCCTACAGCCCCGAAGGAAGCTACTACTCTCCCTATTCATCGCATGCTTCACGACCTTATGTTTCGTATGTGGGAGACACCCCTTACCATCTTTCCACATACCCGACGACTCGATACCATGTACCGGGTTCCGGAGTGTCCTGGTTTTCAAAAGACGCAATTACCGAACCATTCCATGGTGGTGGAATCGGCAGTGCGTCGAATAAAGAGTGCTAAGACACATTCTTCGAACCCTCCATGGTGGTAAGGAATTGCGAACCCTTGATGCCTTTGGTCGACATTGTTTTCAGGCCTCCATGTTATCAGCCAGGATCAGTTCCTACATACTCTATATAGGTATGTTCCTTAGAGAGGTTGCTAGCAATGTTCCCTCTAATTTTCTGTAGGCTGTGATAAAACATAAAATATCAGCTGTACAGCTTTTGAAGGAAGGTTAAATTCTTGTGCGTCACATAACGACACTCGGAGTTATATACTTTAAAATTTGACTACACATCAGAATACAGTATGTACACCACATTGATTTTAATCAAATTAAATGAAAATAGATGATTACTAAATGAAGCGGAAAATTTCTAGTAATTACAATCACAACTTTTAAATTTTAAGATGTCTGTGTTGTTTTCTATCAGAATCAGAACCGTAATTTTTGTCCGCTCTGTTGTAAAGTATGTGTGCTCGCTCGGCGAGGTGGTTGCTAGAGATTTGGAGTTAATGACTCCACTTCTCTCTCAAAATGTTTCAAAGTTTGTTAATAGGACAACCTTTGACTGTTTTGAGTTCATATAAGAACATAAGAACATAAGATATGCCATACTGGGTCAGACCAAGGTCCATCAAGCCCAGTATTCTGTTTCCAACAGTGGCCAATCTAGGTCATATGAACCTAGCAGTTTCCCCAAGGGACACAGGTTCAACAATGCTTGTATTGGTTCAAGCATTGATATCCTGGGTCCCTTCTTAATAATGGTTTATGGACCTTTCCTCCAGGAACTTGTCCAAACCTTTTATAAACCCAGCTACACTACATCCTCCGGTAACAAATTCCAGAGTTTGATTACACGTTGAGTGAAAAAATATTTTCTTTTATTAGTCTTAAATAGTTTACCCTGTAGCTTCATTGCATGTCCCCTAGTCTTTCTATATTCTGATAAGGTAAACAATCGATCTATGTTTACCCGTTCCACTCCGTTCATTAATTTATAGACTTCTATCATATCTCCCCTCAACTGTCTCTTTTCCAGGTTAAAGAGCCCTAACCTTTTTAGCTTTTCTTCATAGGAGTATCCTTCCATCCCCTTTACCATTTTGGTGGCTCTTCTCTGAACCTTTTCTAAAATCGCTATATCCTTTTTAAGATACGGCGACCAGAATTGCACACAATATTCAAGGTGCAGTCTTACCATGGAACGATATAGAGGCATTATAATATCTTTTGTTTTATTTTCCATTCCTTTCCTTATCATACCTAGCATTCTATTTGCTCTCTTGGCCGCTGCTGCACACTGGGCCGACGGTTTTAACATGGTATCCACAATGACGCCTAAATCTTTTTCCTGGGTGGTAGTTCCTAATGTGGAACCTTGCATTGTGTAACCATAGTTTGGGTTGATCTTCCCTAGGTGCATAACCTTGCACTTGTCCACATTAAATTTCATCTGCCATTTTGATGCCCAGTCTTCCAATTTATCAAGATCCTCTTGCAATTTTCCACAATCCTCTTGGGTTTTAACAACTTTAAATAGTTTTGTGTCATCTGCAAATTTGATAACCTCACTCGTTATTCCACTTTCCAGGTCATTTATGAATATGTCAAAAAGCAGCGGACCCAGCACAGATCCCTGGGGTACACCACTATTCACCTTTCTCCATTGGGAAAATTGGCCATTTAGCCCTAACCTCTGGTTTCTATCTTTTAACCAGTTCCTGATCCACAATAGTACACTGCCTCCTATCCCATGACTCTTTAGTTTTGCCAAAGGTCTCTCATGAGGGACCTTGTCAAAGGCTTTCTGAAAGTCCAGATACACAATATCAACCGACTCACCTTTGTCCACCTGATTATTCACTCCTTCAAAAAAACATAACAGATTAGTAAGACAAGAACTTCCTTGTCTAAAGCCATGTTGGCTGTCTCCCATTAGGTCATGACTATCTACATGCTGAGTAATTTTATTCTTTATGATGGTTTCTACCATTTTTCCTGGTACTGATGTCAGGCTCACTGGTCTGTAGTTTCCCGGATCACCCCTGGAACCCTTTTTAAAAATTGGTGTTACATTGGCGATCCTCCAATCTTCAGGTATTAGAGATGATTTTAATGATAGTTCACAGATTACTGATAGCAGGTCTGCAATCTCATATTTCAGTTCTTTCAACACCCTTGGATGTATACCATCCGGCCCAGGTGATTTGCTACTCTTCAGTTTATCTAATAGTTGTAATACATCTTCCCGATGTATCGATATTTCCTTCAATTCTTCCGCACCATTAAATACTACTTCAGTCATGGGTAACATCCTTACATCTTCCTCAGTAAAGACTGAAGCAAAGAATTCATTCAGTCTCTCCGCTATCGCCTTGTCGCCTCTTAGTGCTCCTTTAACCCCTTTATCATCTAATGGACCAACTGACTCTCTCACAGGTTTTTTGCTACGAATGTACTTGAAAAGGTCTTTACTTCGCGTTTTTGCTTCCGCAGCGAGCTTCTTCTCAAATTCTCCCTTTGCCTGCCTTATCAATGCCTTGCATTTGACTTGCCAGTGCTTGTGCTGTTTCCAGGTTTCGTCGTTTGGCTCTTTTTTCCATTTCCTGGAAGATGCTTTTTTGGCAATAACAGCCTCTCTGACCTCACCTTTAAATCATGCTGGCAGTTTTTTGGACTTCCTTCCACTTTTCTTAAAGCGTGGAATACAGCTGGTCTTGGCTTCCAAGATAGTATTTTTTAACAACAGTCAAGCCTGATGTACGTCTTTAACCTTTGCAACTGCTCCTTTTAGTTTTTTCTTAACTGTTTTCCTCATTTTATCATAGTCTCCCTTTCAAAAGTTAAAAGGTAGTACTGTGGATTTCCTTACTATCCCTCCTCCACTAATTAAATCAAAGGCGATCATGCTATGATCACTATTGCCAAGTGGCCCCAACAACCTTATCTCTTGCTCTAGATCTGGTGTTCCACTAAGGACTAGGTCTAATATGGCTTCCCCTCTGGTCGGTTCATGAACCAGCTGCTCCAAGAAGCAGTCATTTATTTCATCTAGGAACTTTATCTCCCTAGCATGTCCTGACATGACACTGACCCAGTCGATACTGGGGTAGTTGAAATCACCCATTATTAGTACTGCGCTGTAACTTTTGTTAGCTTCCTTGATTTCTTTGAGCATTTCATCATCCATTTGGTCATTTTGGCCAGGCGCTCGATAGTACACCCCCACTGCCATTGCCTTCCCCCTTTTACATGGAATTTCAATCCATATAGATTCTACAGCAGATTTTGTTTCCTGCAAAACTTTAATCCTTTCTTACTCAATGCCCTCTCTAACATAACATCAACAGAACTTCATCCATCTGCATCGGTGCACGCAGGATTGCTTGGCTCCAATCGTTCAAGATAACAATGGGTTCAAGATAAGCTGGGAAATATCCATTGCACCGGTGAAAACCTTTTTGGCAAGGATTGGCAGGACAAGGCCTCTCAGAATCCAAGAACACCACTCGTAATAGACTATCTAGATCTACTGTCAACCCAGCTAGGAAAAACGCAACGAAGAAAGTTATTTTCAATAATAAGAAGGAATAGTATCCTTCTTACACTCCTGCTGTACAGTGTCAACAGCATGCTCCTCAGAAGGGGCAGCAGCCATCAAAACAGCAAAAGAAGGCTCAGACTCCTAAGTCACAGCCACCTCAGCAGACCCAGCCTTCTTAGGGTCTTTGACTTCTTTCTGGAGAACATAGCCGTTTTGGCTCTGGAGATTCCAGATCCCATCCACATTCCCAGCAGACTTTGTCACTTTGCCCACAGGTGGCATCTTATCACATCAGAGCAGTGGACACTGTCCATAGTATGGGAGAGGTACAAGCTTCATGTATGAAATCTACCCCCCTCCAGACTCCTCCAAGAGAGTTCCGCTCTCAGCCCCCTCTCACTGCTCTGTTGTTGTAAGAGGTCACCTCCCTTCTCTTTCAGGGCACAATAGAGGAGGTTCCACCATCCCAGCAGGGAGTGGGCTTTTATTCTCCATACTTCCTCATTCCAAAGAAAACAGGAGGGTACAGGCCCATTCTGGACCTCAGAGAACTGAACAAATACCTAATACGGGAGAAATTCAAAATGATATCCCTAGGCACCCTTCTCCCCTATCTCCAGAGTCAGGATTGGCTCTGTTTTCTAGATCTAAAGAAGGCATATACTCACATACTATTCACTCACAGCACAGAAAGTTCCTTGCTTCATGTTTCAAGGGAGACATTATCAATACAGAGTCCTGCCTTTCGGCCTCGCCTCTGCCCCAAGAGTTTTCACAAAGTGCATGACGGTAGTAGCCGCATTCCTAAGGACTCTTGGGATATTTGTTTTCCCTTACTTAGACGATTGGCTCATTCGTGCAAACACCTCTCTAGAGGCCAGTCTTTCCCACCATGTAAGTGCTGCAACACTTGGGATTTGTAATAAATCTTCCAAAGTCCCAACTCTTTCCCTCTCAAACTCTAGAGTTCATAGGGACTCTCTTAGACACTGAACAATCAAAGGCATTTCTGCCTTAACCCCGCTAAGCGCTCGACTCAATCATTTAGCATCTCAGGCATGCCTCAAGAACGTCCTCACTGCTCGAGAACTGCTATGACTTCTGGGTCATATGGCATCAACAGTGCATGTTGTTCCATATGCTCTTCTACATATGCATGCAGCTCAATGGACACTGGCTTCCCAGTGGTCTCAGGCATCAGGTCTCCTGGGAGACAAAATAATGGTCTCTACTGTAATGCAGCGAGGGCTGATGAAAGCCCAGAGGAGAAAAAAGAAGCTGTTTTTCAGAGGAAAAAAGATGTGCACAAGTTGCAATATTCGCAGGAACCAGCTAGAGGGAGCAGGAGGGCATTCAGAGAGACTGAAGGGCCACGCCCAGTTGGTCACGAGGAACTGACAACCAGCTCCCAATCCTCAAAGGCAGGAGTGCTTTATAAGGGGAGAGTGGAAGACTGGAGAGGAGAGAGGTTGAAGTGGAAGCCTGATTTCTCCGGAGCTAGAGGATCACCAGGAGTGAGAGGTGACTCACCAGGAGCTGAGGAAGGACCTAAGGAGGGACCAGCTCAAGCTAGAGAGAGAGCTGTTTGCCCGAAGAGGCAAAAGCACTGCACTAATTGCAGGCAGAAGCCAAAGGAGAATCAGCTGGGGAAGCTAAGCCACGCTGAGCCGGAAAGCCAGGATCAGGGCTTATGCAGAAGCAGGCGCTTACCAGGAGAATGGGTTGAAAGGCTGCAAGGTAAACCAAACTTTCAAAGAAAAGGATTTCATCATGCTGCTGACTGTGAGAGGCAAGCAATTGAAGAAAGCCATTTACCGGCTTGTTGCTGCAATAGAAGGTATGATAAATATATGCCTATGAAGAAAGCTATAAATGTTAAAGACTCTGGTAAAGCTGCTATAAAACCTCTAAGAAGAGAGAACACATTTAATCCTAATACAGCACGTGGCCGACGCCCTAGGCTAGGCCAAGGACATTGGCAAATACTGCAAGAGATATACAAAACCCCTGGAGGTGTTTCCCAAGAAACTAGGGCTACAGAGTCAGACATATCTGATTATGAGCCAATGCAAGTGGAACTGGCAGGAGAATTATCAGACCAGGAAATGGATTGTACTCTCTGTGTGTCTGGTAGCATAGAGTCTTTGCCAGACTTGTGAATTGCTTGAATTGCTAACCGAGCATTCTTTAATTGACTAAGCACTGCTATTCCTGTGAAATTCAACTGTTTTGCTTTAAACCCTGAGTTTTCTTTCTTACCTGAATTAAGGACATTTACTTTGAGTTGTAACCCAACAATTGGAACCACTGTGTAAAGGGAATAAAAGCCTTCTTTTTCCCACCACTCTGCTTTAATGGTTTCTTTAAAGATTGGAGCTAAAAACTACAAGGACCAAGTGCCTTTTGGCCCTTAAAAGACTCTCCTATCTTAATATTAAAATTTTTATGTCCCACCTGCCCTGGCGTCCACTGGCCACCAGGGAGGCGTGCCGACACTACCCACCTAATTTCGTCTCTCCAGTGGTGGCAATCCCCAGAAAACCTCCTGGTAGGGTCACGCACATCAATGCACCCTGACGATGGATGCATCCAAATTGGGCTGAGGAGCTTATCTGGACAATCTCTCCACTCAGGGGCTTTGGTCTCATCAGGAGCCACAACTCCACATAAATCTGCTGGAACTCACAGCCATTCACAATGCTCTCAAAGTGTTCCAGGACCATCTTTGATTCCGCACAGTTCTAGTCCAGACGGACAATCAAATAGCAATGTTCTACTTGAACAAGCAGGTCAGAATAGGCTCTTGGATCCTCTGCAGCGAGGCCCTGCATCTGTGTTTTTTTTGCCATACGGCATCACATTCACCTACTTGAGGTGTATCTTCCCAACAAATACAATGTCTTGGCGGACAAACTGAGTCGAGTCCTTCTACCCCACGAGTGTTCTGTCCATGCAGACAAGGTTGCTCATGTTTTTCAGATCTGGGGAACCCCAGAGATAGACCTGTTCTCAGAATGCCAATCTTCCTCACTTCTGCTCCAGGACTCCTGCACCGGACAGCCAGCAGGTAGATGATTTTCACCTCCACTGGGGTCAGGGCTTCCTATATGCCTTCCCTCCCATTCCCCTCATTCCCAAGATACCTTTCAAACTCCAGAGAGACAGCGGCACTGTTCCCTGTAAGCTGTGCGTGTGTGCACGCGCACATACCTCGCCGAGCGAGCGCACATACTTTACAACAGAGCGGACAAAAATTACGGTTCTGATTCTGATAGAAAACAACACAGACATCTTAAAATTTAAAAGTTGTGATTGTAATTACTAGAAATTTTCCGCTTCATTTAGTAATCATCTATTTTCATTTAATTTGATTAAAATCAATGTGGTGTACATCCTGTATTCTGACGTGTAGTCAAATTTTAAAGTATATAACTCCGAGTGTCGTTATGTGACGCACAAGTATTTAACCTTCCTTCAAAAGCTGCACACAGCTGATATTTTATGCGCACACAGCCTACAGAAAATTAGAGGGAACATTGGACAGCGGCTACATGATACTCATAGCCTCATGCTGGCCACGACAACGGTGGCATCCTCTCCTTCTATGTCTGTCTCGGGCTCAACCCGTAGATTTGGGGTCTGCTCCAGATCTCCTCTCTCAGGAGGAGGGGACGCTGCTACTTCCCTATCCTCAGTCCCTCCATCTTACAGCATAGATGCTGAAGACATAGCCTTCCAGGACATTAACCTCTCTCAACAGGTTAAGGATATTCTTTTAGCTTCTAGGAAGCCTTCCACCAGGTGCTCCTACACCTTCAAGTGGCGTAGATTTTCTCTCTGGTGTTCGCAGAGTGCGCTTAACCCCTTTTCAGCTCTGGTGGATGCATTACCTGAGTATCTTCTCCACCTGTCTTCTTCTGGACTCAAAACCAATTAGACAAGAGTACACCTAAGTGCAATTGCGGCCTCTCACATTCCCTTAGATGGTCAGCCCATCTCTTCTCAGCTGCTTGTAGCACGCTTCATGAGGGGTCTTCTATTAACCAAACCTCCCATTAAGCCCCCTCCAGTGGCATGGGATATTTTTTTTTATCATTGATTATGTTTATTGAGAGATTTAAATTAATACAATCATAAACAAAACAGGAAATACCAAGAAATTGTAACAAATGAAGTAAATAAGCTAGCATATAAAAAAAGAACTGTAATAGTCCACATCATGATGAGTAAGAGACCCACATATTACATTATCAAGTAATAAGAAAGGAAATCAAGAAGTAAAAAAATTACCTCCACAACACTGCAGGATACATCAAAATAGGAGCAAAAACACAGAAACCTACTTCTTTTTCCTATCTATTAGAAAAGTTTCCAATTGAGTAACATCAGAAAAAACATATGTACATCCCAGAAAGGTAATAATACATTCACATGGAAATCTAAGAAAAAAAGTAGCGCCCAACTCTAGCACCCTAGGTTTTAAGGCCAAAAAGCCTTTCCTACGGGCCTGAGTAGGCTTGGAAACATCTGGAAACACATATATTTTATAACCACAAAAAGGCTTATCTTTATTTTTAAAATAAGCCTTCAGGACCTGTATTTTATCTAAATTAGAGAAGAAGGAAATCACCAACGTGGCCCTTTTAGCAATCAAATCCGTTGAATCCTCTAGGAAATTAGTTAAATCTTTAGCCACATCTGTAGATAATACATCTACCCCATCAACTGCTTTATCCAGCTGGCGTTTCCCTCCAGGGAGGTAATAAGAAGACTGAATAGCAATCTTATCAGAAAACAACAAAACTTCACTGAAATATTTTTCTAACCAAATCTGAGGAGAGAGCAAAGATGATTTAGGAAAATTTTAAAAAATGAAGATTCAATGCCCTAGCACTATTCTCCAATGATTCTAATTTATAACAAGTAGATAATGAATCTTTAATAAATGCAGAACTTGTCTGCTGCAAATTAATTACCTGTTTATTCAGAGTAGAAACAGTGCTAGCTATATCAAGTAATTGCTTATCTACCTCAGCAAATTTGTGATGAGCCTCTTGTGTAAAGGTACATAAAGACTCAAATGAAGTAGATATTTTAGTATCAATAGAAGCAATGGCAGACCACAAATCTTTTAAAGTAACATCATCAGGTGGCGAGTTCAATTTAACACCAGTTAGAACAGTGGCAGGGATCTTAATGTTGTTTTAGGACAGCTTCTCAAGCCGTCCTTTGAACCTCTAACCATTACCTCTCTGAAGTTTCTCACGTGGAAGATCACCTTCCTTATTGTCCTCACTTCAGCAAGACTCATTAGTGAGCTCCAGGCTTTGGTGGCTGACCCTCCTTATACACGATTCCACCATGATAAGGTAATCCTTAGGACTCATCCTCACTTTATGCTGAAAGCGGTCTCGGCCTTCCATTTAAACCAGTCAGTCTAACTTCCTGTCTTTTTTCCCTAGACCTCATTCCTCTAGGGCAGAGGCAACCCTTCACACTCTGGATTGCAAACATGCCCTGGCTTTTTATCTCCAGAGAACTCGAGAGCACAGAAAAGCTTCCCAATTTTCATCGCTTTTGACCCGAGTCACCTGGGATTGCCAGTATCCAAGCAAACTCTCTCCAGCTGGATAGCGGATTGCATCTCCTTTGCTTATGAAAGTGCAGAATTCTCTCGAGGGTCACGTCACTGCACATAATGTTCGGGCTATGGCTGCCTCTATGGCAAATCTACGCTCTCTAGCGATTGATGAGATATGCAAAGCAACAACATGGTCTTCTGTCCAAACTTTTGCTGCTCACCATTGCCTGGACAAGGACTCCCGCCGGGATGCCTTGTTTAGCCAAGCTGTTCTCCAGCATCTCTTTCAGACTTAGATCAACTCCTACCCTCCGTCCTGGGTTTCGATACCAGACATTCTTGGAGGATACATGACCTACTTAGTTATGCCTGTGATCCACAGCTCACTCTGAGGTCATCTCTTTGGCATCTCCGAGCTAGGGAGTCCCATATGTGCAGACTACATTCCTGTTTGTTCCTGGAGCTAGCGTAGTTACTCACCTGTAACTGGTGATCTTTAGGAACAGCAGGAATTTAGTCTTCACAACCCACCCTCCTCCCCTAGGAGTTGTAGGTCTTCTTCTTCTCTTCTCCTTCTCTCCCTTTATCTCGGCTACAAACTCAACTGATGAGGGAGAGCTGGAAAGGTGGGAAGGCAGCTACGCAGGCACAGTGAGATGCTCCCAAAAGCTTTCCTATTTGACTCTGGGGAGTGTTCCCGCATAGGCTCCGTTGGTACCGACGTTACCCATATGTGAAGACTAAATTTCTGCTGTTCCCGGAGATCATCTGTTACAGATGAGTAACTACGCTTTCCAAGTCTAAGTGCTGGCCCTTACATGTGTAGCTGGCCCATTGATTTCTACTGTTCTATGTAAAATGTATACAAATTGTGTACAAGACTGTTAATCTGTTATATGTAAACCGCCCTTGATCTCTGGAAGGGGCGGTATAAAAGAAATAGTTAAATAAATAAAAATAAATAAATAAATAAATAAATAATCCCCTTAATTCCTCCTGCAAAGGACTGGCTGAAACGTGCACTTTTTAAAAACCTACATATGCCAAGGAGCAGGTGTAAATCCCGACATGCATAATTTTGGTCATACACATGTATTCCGTATCTGAAAGGGGGAATACACGTGTAGGTTTTTTGCCTGCATTGGCCACTCTTTAACCATGTTCCTGATAGACCTTCTCAAAACTTTCATTTAGTAATGGCATCCACTTGTACATTGAGTCCTTTCTAAAATGGCCATTTACACATACACATGCCTGATTATACATGTCTAAATTATGAATAAGGCTTCTTAAATAACCCTCAAAATCTGTGATGACAGATATGGAAGTTAAGATGCAGTGCCTCCAGGCTTATAATAAAGCTCTAGTTAAGCACAATATTCTCCTCAAGAACAGAAACTCTAGAAAATGCTACTCAGCATGGTAATTTAAAATTAAGATTTCCTAAAGCTCTTTCTGTATCCCCAAAAGAAATGTTTAAAATATATATTTATTGGAGATTCTGAAAATTCCGAATGAATCAGTGCCACCTATCTCTAGGATATATTATTTACCATCATTAGAAAAGAAATCATCAAATACTGTACAACTTGAAGAATAATCTGTGGATGTTGTAGATGTTTCCGTTTTATTGGAAAGCACTGGAACTGAATCTATAGTACCGTCAACTTTATTAAGACTTTAGCTTTAAATGTTGACAGGGAGTGGCTGCCCAAGATCTTTTTATAAATATAGTATGATTCCCTTCGTGAATCTTGCTGTAATGATGTACCCAGATGTGATTAGGAAAACTCAGAAGAAGAGTAGGAAATGTCGTCTTTTGAAGTCCTGTGTACTCCAATTAGTTCTTTTATCCCTTAGATTTCCATGCAAATGCTAGTCAAGCTTCATTCTGTCAAATTTGTGTTTTTTGAAAGATCTGAGCTTGTTGCTTTCATTAATATTAAGAGAATTGTTCATGCTCCAGTGGTGGATACCACCGAATCCATTGACTTAGTAGGATAACATGAGTTAAGAGAGACAACTGCTTAGCTTATTTTGATTTTAGTTTAATTTTCCTTTGATTAGCTGATTTGGGTGTTCCTGAAAATATATCATGGACTGGAGTAATATAGGTAAATTAGTTTCCATTGTACAATGTGTAGTCTGTACCTTATCTCGGTCGGACCTTATTCTTTACTGCATGGGTATAATGTTTTGCTCGATCAGCTAATATAGAATTATAAATACAAAATAAAAAAACTACCATCTGATAATTTACATGCCTACTTGAAAAGTGGAGTGGAGGAGTAGCCTAGTGGTTAGAGCACTAGCTTGATAACCAAGAAACCAGAGTTCAATTCCCACTAGCATTCCTTGTAGCCTTGGGCAAGTCATTTAATTCTCCATTGTCTCTGCCAAGGAAAACCCAGGAGTTGCTGAGTCAGAATTGAATGGAAAGGCTTGCATTGCATTTGCACTTGAAAAATGTAGGTATGCCAAAGGCCACTAATGCTAGAGTGAAATGCCTTTGTAAAATAGGCCTAATATGTTTTTGTTAAGTGCTGTCGAGTCGGTGTTAACTCCTGGAAATCCTCTGGATAGTTGACCTAAACTTTGTTTGGTCTTCAGCCAAGCGGCTCATTGTTGATAGAGTGGTATCCACAGCTGCTGTTATTGTATCGATTCATCTCATTGCTGGCCTTCCTCTTTTATGGTGACTTTGCCAAGCATTATGTCTTTCTCCAGTGATCACTCTCTTCGCACGATGTGTCCAAAGTATGACAGTTGAAGTCTTGTCATCTGAGTTTCTAAGGAAATCTTAGGTTTGATCGCCTCTAGTACTGACTGGTTTGTTCTTCAGTTTGTTTTAATATAGGCACCTTAAAATATACTTTAACTGAGCACCATCTTACAAAATTACCTTCATAAGGCATGGAACTGCATGCATTTCTAAAACTCTTGGGCCAGCATTTCCAGACTGCTGTTCTCATGCATCACTAGATCAGCAGTAAGGTCATTGGAAACGCCAGCCCAAAAAGACAAAAGCAAGAGGAAAGGGATCCCTCAGCCACCCTGGTATCTTTATATAGATAAGAAGGAGACAAGGAATTCCAGGGGATCTCTTGCAGGCTTTTTGAAGTTTTATAGGTTTTAGAGGTTAATTTTATAAGAAGACCCCTGCTTTAAGCATGCAAGTAGGTACCTACTTGCATGGCCAGCCCCAGAGTTGGTTCAAGGTGTTTAAAGCAAACCTTAAGCCTTACATCCCACTGGCTGTTAGAATCAATTATTTAGCTTTGAATGCTGTGCTATTTGCCGCCCCCAGAAGCTGCCACCCTAGAAGACCACCTAGTTTGCCTAATGATTGGGCGGGCTTTGCCTATTTGTCTTTATAAAATACTAGAATAAGTGGTAGAAATCTCACCTTATGTTAAGTCATGGACATTTACACCAGTTATAGAGGTGGTGAAAAATGTCCATGCATGTAAATTATAGTATTTTATAATCTATTTTATTTTTATTTATTTGAACGGTTTTTTTATACCGCTCCTTCCAACGATCAGGGGCAGTTTACATGGAACTACAACACAGTGGTACATGGAACATATTTAACCAATACAATTTAAACAAGGAACTTACAACAAAAATTACGAGGGTTGCTCAGAAAGTAATGCCCCACATGTTTTTTCTCAGTCCAGAATGAAGATAGAGGTGTGAAATTGAAAGGGTAGTAACTTGGAACTTCAGAGGACACATGTGTGTAATTTTACAGTCATCCAACAAATAGCGAGGCAGTAGTGATCCTTCAAATGGCGTCTGTGAGTGACACACGGTACAAACAACGAGCTGTAATTGAATTCTTGGTGGAGGAGAAAGAAAGTGTGAGAAACATTCACAAACGGTTGTGTGCTGTGTATGGAAGTTCTGCGGTAGATAGGAGCACTGTTGGACGATGGGTGAAGAGAGTAAAGGCTTCAGGAGATGGTAAAACGGAACTGGAAGATCGGCCGCGGTCTGGGCATCCTGCCTCAGCCACCAGTCCAGACAAGTTGCAGCGCCCTGCGATAGCTGCCAGCAGGCATTAAAATACTGTAAGCTGTTGCGGTGTGCCTTGCACACACCTTTGAATATCCCAAAGAGTCAATAATTGCCATTGCACTACCTCTACTGACGGAAAGCTGTACGGACAATTCCCGACTCGTGATTCGCTGATCCGCACGAATAATGTCATCAGCGCGCTGCAACTTGTCTGCCCTGGTGGCTGAGGCAGGATGCCCAGACCGCGGCTGATCTTCCAGTTCCGTTTTACCACTTCCTGAAGCCTTTACTCTCTTCATCCATCGTCCAACAGTGCTTCTATCTACCGTAGAACTTCCATACACAGCACACAACCGTTTGTGAATGTTTCTCACACTTTCTTTCTCCTCCACCAAGAATTCAATTACAGCTTGTTATTTGTACCATGTGTCACTCACAGACGCCATTTGAAGGATTACTACCGCCTCGCTATTTGTCGGACAGCTGTAAAATTACACACATGTGTACTTTGAAGTTCCAAGTTACTACCCTTTCAATTTCACATCTCTATCTTCATTCTGGACCGAGAAAAAACATGTGGGGCATTACTTTCTGAGCAACCCTCATATATACATACCAGTGCACACTAATTACAGAGGCATAGTGATGGCTGGATTTTCTTAGCTATATACATTGAAATAAGGGAGGGAAATGGGAGGTGTTAGACTGTTGGGGTAGAAGGGGGGATGGAGTTATTGGAGGTATTGTTTATTAGGTGAGCATTATAATATTGTAAGAAAAGGTGTGTTTTCAATTCCTTGCAGAAAGTTAGGAGAACTTTGGTAGCTCTGATTTGGTCAGGGAGGGCGTTCCAAAGTATAGGGGCTGTGTATCTGAATGCCCTATTACTTTTGTGCTGTTTAGTTTTGGTATAAGGGTTGGAACTTGCAGAAGGTTTTGAGCGTGTTTTCGCTTGTGTCTGGTGTCAGTTTGAGATTTTATTATAGTGGAGCGGTTAGAGGGGGAGATATCGTTATACAATTTAAAAGCAGTGAGGATTTGCTTGTATTGTATTCTGGAAGTTATTGGGAGCCAGTGAAGGTTATATAATATGGGGGTGATGTGTTAATAGGTGGGTCTTGGTTATTATCCTGGCAGATACATTTTGGACAAACTGGAGGGTGTGAATGGACTTCTTTGATGTTGTTAAGTGCCGTCGAGTTGGAGTCGACTCATGGCGACCCTCTGGATAGCTATCCTAAATTGTGTTCGGTCTTCAGTCAGGCAGCTCATTGTTGACAGACTGGTACCCGTAGCTGCTGTTATTGTATCAATCCATCTCATTGCTGGCCTTCCTCTTTTGTGTTGACCTTCTATCTTGCCAAGCATGATGTCTTTCTCTAATGATCTCTCTCTTCGCATGATGTGTCCAAAGTATGAAAGTCGAAGTCTTGTCATCTGAGCTTCTAAAGAAAGCTTAGGTTTGATCTCCTCTAGTACCAACTGGTTTGTTCTTCAGGAAGTCCATGATATACACAGTATTCGCCGCCAGCACCATAATTCAGAGGCATCAATTTTCTTCCTGTCTATCTTTTTCACTGTCCAGCTTTCACATCCATATGATGTTATTGAAAATACCATGGCTTGAACGTCAAATCTTTGTATGGAGAGAGACATCTCTGCTCTTGAGAATCTTATCTAGGTCTTTCATAGCCATTCTGCCAAGAGCAATGCGTCTTCTGATTTCTTGACTGCTTGTTGCTTCTTTATTGATAGTTTATCCAAGTAGGTTAAAGTTGTTCACAATTTCAATTTCTTCTCCTTCAACGATGAACCTGTTGATTATGCCAGTTGTCATGATCTTTGTCTTCTTTACATTAAGGTGCAGGCCCATTTTGAGACTATGTTCTTTGATTGTGAGAAGCAAATGTTTCAGATCAAGCTGGAGGGTGTGAATGGACTTCTTTGATAGACCTATTGTAAAATACTTTTACAATAGTCCAGATGGGGGTTCACTAGCGCTTGAACTATTGTGCGAATGCCGTCTGGGTCTAGGATTGGTCTCAGGTGTTGAATAGTTTTTAGTTGATAGAGTGAGTTTGATATGAGATGCCATGCTTAAGGCCCTGTCTATAATGACCCCTAGATATTTAACTTCTTGTTTGACATGCAAGATTAAGTTGTGTAATTTGAATGAGGTAGGGGGTGTGTACTTTTGGTTTCTTGTGGTGATTAATATTTCTGTTTTTTTAAGGTTGATTTGTAGGTTGTTTTTGCTGAGCCAGGATTTAACTTCATATACGCAGTCCTTAATATTGGTAAATTGCTGATTTTTTTATATCAACCGGGGAATAGACCATTATATTGTCTGCATATATGTGGAAATTGACTTTGTATTTGGTGAATATGTTGCATATTGGTTGCAGGTATAAATTAAATAAGAGAGCAGATAGGGCTGAACCCTGGGGTATTCCTTTTTTTGGGGGGAAGGTGGTGGAAGTATCCTGGTTAATTCTTACACATTGGGAACGATTGGAGATATAGGATTGGAACCATTTTAGCGCCATTCCTGCAATGCCTATGTGAGCCAATCTTGACAGCAGTACAGCATGGTCGACATTGTACACGTACTTGGATGATCTGCTCAAACTCTACCCCATTGGCTAAGTACGCGCCATGAAATCAACATGCATACTTTTACGCTGGGTACTATTTTATAAGAGGTCATTTACACATGTATCTGACCACATTTATGTGGAAATGACTAAAATAGCCCCATGTAGGTGCCTGCTTTCATGCTTAAAGTAGTTGTCTCCTTGTAAAATTACTCCCTTATTGGCCGCAAATGAGGAGCAGAACTTCTAACTCTTAGATGTTTTGTAGCATATAAGGAAGGAAGGAATGAGAGGAGGAAAGAAGATATGAGCCACAGAGTTTAGTTTTTTATAATTTTGATATTGCTGGGAGGGAGGCAAGGGAATTGGGCCATTAGGTTTCATTTATTTTTGTTATTTTGTTATTGGTCTCTTTTATTATGTATAATTTAATAATTTATTCGTTTTATGTTTTATCCTTTTGTTTTCTTTTACATGTACTTTTTATAACTTTTTTATGCTTAATATTTGATTTTATGTGTCTGTATTCCTTTTAGTGTATTTTGAAACATTTTATTTAACTTATGATTTTCTTTGATGCATTATGTTCATGGTATAGTGTAATTAAGTATTTATTGATGTGTTGATTCTTAACCTTTTAACATTAACAACACGATATTATGTTTCAGCCTTTTTTATATATTCTTGTTTTAATTTTTTATTATCATATTTATTTATATTATTATGTTTTTAAATGTTTTTTTAGTGTGCCCCGACAACCCCTGACGAAGTATAACACGAAACATGGTCCTGTGTTGGGTTTAGGCCACTTGTTAAATATACAATAAAGGTGTTGTGTGTGAACCTGCCACTCTTTTGTTTTCTTGGTTTGTCCCTGCTGAGTGTGGCTGCTGCTGTTCCTTTTGTTGGTTTAGGTTTCATTTATTTTTGTTATTATCACATAAAAAGGAAGGAGCGAGAGAAAGGGAAAGAGATCTTAGGGCCATTTCTTAAAATAATTTGCACTTTGAGGGGAGGAAGGCTAAGGGATGGGGGTCATGGGCCAATTTTCAAAATTAATACCATGGTATTTTTTAAAGAGCAGTTAGCCAGTTAGAACCTGACTTTCAGCACTCAGTGCTAAATTTACCCAAGAGAACACCAGCCACACCAAATCTAGTTATTCAGATTTTGACCAGTCAAGCTGTCCTTTTACTAAAGCCCACTAGGTGGTTAATGCGCATTTTAGCATGCGTTGGCTGTCCGTGGTGATGTGTGGCATGGCAGTGAGCAATCGCTAAGATGCTTGTTAATCTACCATTATGCATTAGGGGGGACTGGGGGCAGATTGGTGGTGGAGTGTGGGCATGGCAGTGAGCAGTTGCTAAGATTCTTGTTAATCGGCTTTCATGCATTGGGGTGGGGACTGGGGGCAGGTGTGTGGCATTAACTGCACATTGCAGTTAGTACAGGTGTCAGCATATGCCGACCATCAATATGGCAATTAGCGCTGGTGCACCTAACGATACCATCTCTGTGCACCCGTATTAATTGTACCACACATTAGCATATGCATCCGCACATTAACTGCCAGGCACATGCTGGTCATGTCCCTGACAATTGCTGTAGAAGCTCGTTAGGTGCACAACCTTATGGGATTTAGTAAAAAGGTCCTACATTTCCCTGAATATTTATTTGAAAAACTAGTTAGTTAGGTTCAGCTGAATATTCATTAAAGTAACCAGCTAAATTAGCTGATTATCTTATCTGTTCAAGGGCTTTTTTACTATTGACCTCAATATAATCCATCATTTAGGTATTCCTTAACCATCTTAAAAATCTGCCCTAGTGTCTGTGGACACTATGAAAGCTTATCTTGGGGTACAAAATTAAAGGCTGCTGTGAAATCTAATTGTAGTTATAGGACATCAAAGCCCTGAGCAGCCCATATCCTTACAGAATTTATCATAGCCT
Organism: Ichthyophis bannanicus; assembly: GCA_033557465.1. NCBI lineage: Eukaryota > Metazoa > Chordata > Amphibia > Gymnophiona > Ichthyophiidae > Ichthyophis > Ichthyophis bannanicus. The sequence goes on along the minus strand of CM066038.1, from coordinate 355,436,285 downwards.
GCAACAATGTTTCTGATACAATTTAGGTGAAAGCCTGATTAGGCAGGGTGAAATGCTGCAATGGATTCCGAGCGATCCACTAATTGATTAAATACTGATTTCTCAAGAATTTTAGACACACAGGGCAAGTTTGAAATACAGTGGTAAAATGACACGTCATTTAAGGACATAAGAAATGCCATACTGGGTCAGATCAAGGTCCTTCAAGCCAAGTATCCTGTTTCCAACAGTGACAATCCAGGTCACAAGTACCTGGCAGGTACCTAAAGTCCACAGCTTCCACAATGTTTGTCCTGGGTCCGACAGTGGATTTCCTGGGTCCTATTTAATAATAATTTATGGACCTTTCCTCCAGGAACTTGTTCAAACCTTTTTTAAACCCAGCTACACTAACAGCTTTTACTATATCCTCTAGTAACAAATACCAGAGTTTGATTACGCATTGAGTGAAAAAAATATTTTCTCTTATTAGTCTTAAATGGGTTACATTGTAGCTTCATTGCATGTCTTCGAGTCTTTCTACTTTTTGATGGAGTAAACAACCGATCTACATTAACCCATTCCACTCCATTCATTAATTTATAGGTGTCTATCATATCATATCTCAGCCTTCTCTTTTCCAAGTTGAAGAGGCCTAACCTTTAAGCCTTTCCTCATAGGGGTATCCTTCCATCCCTGTTACCATTTTGGTGGCTATTCTCTGTACCTTTTCTAATTCCACTATATCCTTTTTAAGATACGGTGACCACTACTACTACTACTATTTAGCACTTATATAGCGTCATGCACGCAGCGCTGTACAGGCACATATACATAAGAACATAAGATATGCCATACTGGGTCAGACTAAGGTCCATCAAGCCCAGTATCCTGTTTCCAACAGTGGCCAATCTAGGTCATATGTAACTAGCAGTTCCTTATCGTTCCGACAGTTCAGTCCTCCACCTCTGGGTTGTGCACCTCCTCCTGCAGCTGGAGACTGGACCTGTCAAACGCTGACGTCACTGGATAAGGACTGGTGCACACTCCACTTCCCTCCAGTGTGTCCAGTCTCCATGCAGCAGGTGGACTAGTGAGCCTAGGTGTTGGGCTCACTTGAGGAACTCATAAGGAGCCTTAGTGTAGTTAGTTAGGGTAGTTTAGTGGGGATTTTGATTTTCTTTCCCACTGCCTTTATTTCTTTGGGTTAGCTACTATTCCTTTAAAAAAAAAAAAAAGAACTAGGGGGACTCGTGAACGGGCACTGCCTTAAGTGCCGGTTCCTGCCTGCCCCTGATCTCTGGGGCTGTGGGCTCATCTTCAGGTCTCTCTCCCTAGACTGCACGGAGGAGAGCCCTTGAGCAGGACCGAGGCGGCGTCCTTGTCGGGTCAGGGAGCCGGCCTGCGCTTCAGGGCAGCAGCGGTTGCACGGGAGGCTCGCTAGCGGGAGACTGCTCTGCTGCTAAGCAGTCCCGCCGGCTGGAGCCCCGTGGAAGACACGTGAGTTTTTACTTCGGGCATTTTTCTTTCCCGCGGGGTTGGGGGGATCATTGCCCTGGTCCTCGGCGGTGTGGAAAGCCTTGCCTACTTGCTCGGCTCACGAGGCGTGTTTTCGCGCCCTTTTCGGCCGCGCGCAGGTGCCGGCAGCCATTTTAGCTCCGGGTGTGCTTTTTCGGAGCGGCTCCGTTCAGCGGTTGGCAAGGGGAGCGCGGCGGCGGAGGCTCTGCGCTCCGACTTGCTTCAGTTGCTTAAGTTTCTTTCTTCCTTTCTTTATTTCATTTTCGTTTTGGGTTTCTTTTTGTTTTTTGCGATGTCTCCCGGGCCGCGTCAGTGAGCAGTTTCCTTGTACTGCCCTTGTCCCGGGAAGGGGGGGGGGGGTTCCCTTCATTGGAACCTTCCTTGTGAACTTCATTTCTAGCTCCACCACCCTTTAAAAAAAAAAAAAAAAGGCTAAAACAAACAGCAGAGGTACTGAGCCCAAGTCTGCCTTTCTGGTGCTGGGATGGCTTCCCGACCCCAGTGTGTCCTCTGTGGTTCTCGCAGGGGTACGGAGGCAGAATCCGGGGTTTGCAGGGCTTGTGCCTCGGGGTCTGCGGAAGGCTTGGCGATGGCTTCCTCGTCGGGGGCTACCCAGGAGGCCGGGTTTCCAGCCACGTTGACTCCGGTCGTCGAGTCTCCTGCCCCGGGCGGGGGTTTCTCCTCCGACTTTATCTTGCTCATGCATCAGGCGTACTGCAGACACCGCCAGGGGTTGTCACAGGAGCCCGGGGATAAGCTTTTGGCCGTCCCTCCGGCCTCGGTGGCTGGTGGCCCCACAGTTTCCCCCAGGCCCTCTAAGAGATCTCGGTCGGGCGACCTCTCCCCTCCCTTCAGGGAGGCGATCACGTCTGATGGGGAGGACCGCGATTTGGAGGCGGATATCGAGGATCTCGAGGAGGGGGAGATTCCGGAGCAGGAAGATCAGGCCAAGATTATTCGGATTTTCCGCAGGGAGGAGCTCTCTGCTCTGGTTACAGAATCCCTCCAAATGTTGAACCTGGCAACGGCTTCTCCGGCGGAGGACGTGGGGGTGGAAGACCCCATTATCCAAGCGGAGCGGCAAACACAGGTGGTTTTTCCGGTCCACAAGGTGGTAGAGAAGATGATCCAGGATGAGTGGGATCAGCCGGAGGCTGCCCTCAGAGGTATCCGGACGATGAACCGGCTGTATCCTTTGGCCGATAAGGATAAGGAACGTTTTAAATCCCCCCGCGTTGATGCGGCGGTCTCGGCGGTAACCAAGAAGACCACTATCCCTGTAGAGGGCAGTGCCGCCTTAAAGGATGTGCAGGATAGAAAGGTGGATGGACTTTTGAGGCAGTCCTTTGAGGCTAACGCTCTGTCCTTGCAGGCTTCTATTTGTGGAGCTTGGGTGGCCAGAGCGTGCCTTCGCTGGTCCCAGCGGCTTCGGCAGTCTTCTGGTTTGGACCAGGAGGGGACGGCGGAGCTGGATCGCTTGGAGTCCGGTACGGCGTACCTGGCGGATGTCCATTATGATTTGATCAGGGCCCTCGCTAATAGCATGGCTTCCTTGGTGGCGGCGCACCGCTCCCTTTGGTTGCGGAGCTGGGCGGCTGATGGATCCTCCAAATCCCACTTGAGTAAGCTGCCCTTTAAGAGCCGGTTGCTCTTTGGAGAAGATCTGGATAAGCTAGTGAAAGATTTGGGGGAGTCCAAGGGCGGCAGGCTCCCAGAGGACAAACCAAGGCCGGGTAGGGCTACGTCCTCCTTTCGGGGTCAGTCCAGGGATTTTCGATGCTTTCGGACGTCTCGACTGGGGGGCGCCCAGAGAGGTAGGTTTCCGTCCAAGGGCCAGAATTTTCGTGGCTTTCGGGGAGCGAACAGAGGGTTCGCTGGATCCTCCTCAGCCTCCCCGGCTGGCAGAAAGCCCCAATGAAGGTTTGCGGGTCCCGGTGGAAAGCGCCCCGGTGGGAGGAAGGCTGAGGGAGTTTCCTTCTGCTTGGACCCAGATCACCACGGACCAGTGGGTGTTGGAAATCATCCGCGACGGTTATGCCCTGGAGTTCGCCCGTCCTGTCCGCGATTCCTTTGTGATGTCTCCCTGCAGAAATCAGGTAAAGGCCCTGGCGATTCGTCAAACTCTTGATCGCCTGTTGGACTTGCAGGCCATCCGGCCTGTACCGTTGGCAGACTACGGCTTGGGACGGTACTCAATCTATTTCGTGGTGCCCAAAAAGGATGGGTCCCTTCGCCCCATTCTGGATTTGAAGGGCGTAAATCGTTGTCTCCGAGTGCCCCATTTCAGAATGGAAACCTTGCGCTCCGTAATTGTCGCAGTGCGCAAGGGGGAGTTTTTGACCTCTCTAGACCTCACGGAGGCGTATCTTCATATTCCGATCAGGGAAAGTCACCAACGGTTTCTGCGGTTTGCTCTCCCCTGGGGGCACTTTCAATTCCAAGCGTTGCCCTTCGGCCTCGCTACGGCTCCGCGTACTTTCACCAAGCTTATGGTGGTGGTGGTGGTGGCGGCGGCGTTGCGAAAGGAGGGCATTTTGGTTCACCCCTATCTCGACGACTGGTTGATTCGGGCGAAGTCCGCAGACGAGAGTATGCGAGTGACCAACCAAGTGGTGCAGTTCTTGCAGCATCTCGGTTGGGTGGTCAACCCGGCCAAGAGTCAGCTTGTGCCGACCCAGGAGCTCGAGTATCTGGGGGTGCGGTTCGACACCCGCTCGGGGTCGGTGTTTCTGCCACCTCGCCGGGTCCTGGGCCTGCGGCGCCTGGTCAGCCGATTTTGCACAGTCCCGGCTCCCTCGGCGTGGGAGTACCTGCGCCTGTTTGGAACGATGGCTGCGACTCTCGAGGTGGTGCCCTGGGCTCGGGGTCACATGCGGCCCTTGCAGAGGGCGCTTCTTCGCCGCTGGTCCCACCAGTCAGACTCATTGAGCAAGCGTCTTCCCTGTCCCCCGCGGGTCAGGCGGGCGTTGCGGTGGTGGCTCGTGCCTGCTTCTTTGCAGGCGGGAATGCCACTGGAGCAGCCCGTCTGGGTTCCGCTGATGACGGACGCGAGTCTCGCGGGCTGGGGAGCCCACTGCTGCGATCAGTTCGCGCAGGGGAGGTGGTCTGCCCAGCACGGAGGTTGGTCCATCAATCGTCTGGAATTGAGGGCGGTCTTGCTGGCGCTCCAGACCTTCGAGTCCTCCGTGATGGGCCGGCCGGTCAGAGTACTGTCCGACAACTCCGCGACGGTGGCCTACATCAACCGTCAGGGGGGGACCGGCAGCGTGGCCATGGAAGAGGAGGCGGAGTTGCTGTTCTCCTGGGTGGAACAGCGTCTCCCGGCACTTTCCGCGGTGCACATTGTGGGGAAAGACAATGTGACGGCGGATTATCTCAGCAGGGTCCAGGTGGACGCCGGGGAATGGGAGCTCAATCCCCAGGTGTTCGCCCAGATAGTTCGTCGCTGGGGAACCCCGGTTATGGATCTCATGGCTACCTTCCAGTCGGCGAAGGTGGGCCGCTTCTTCAGCAGATGGCGGGAACGGATGTCGGAAGGGATCGACGCCTTGATGCAGCGATGGCCGAGTCACGGCCTTCTCTACGTTTTTCCGCCGTGGGCTCTGATAGGACGCGTGGTGCAAAGGATCGAGGTTCACCCCGGGAGGGTGTTGCTGGTGGCTCCGGACTGGCCGCGCCATCCGTGGTACGCGGACCTCGTCCGTCTGCTGGACGGCGACCCGTGGCGGCTGCCAGCTTCGGAAGACCTCCTGCTCCAAGGTCCTCTTCGCATGACTCACGTGAATCGATTCTCGCTTACGGTTTGGCCATTGAAAGGGCAAAGTTGAGGAAGAAAGGATACTCCCGCTCGGTGGTGGCGACGCTGCTGCGCGCCAGGAAGAGGTCAACGTCCCTGGCTTATGTTCGGATTTGGCGCGTTTTTGAGGATTGGTGTTCGCGGCGGCAGGTTCGCGCGGCTACGGCCTCCGTGCCTGTGGTCTTGAGCTTTCTGCAGGACGGTTTCGATAAGGGTCTGGCGGCTAGTTCCTTGAAGGTCCAATTGGCGGCGTTGGCCTGCTATAGAGGCAGGATACAGGATGTCCCGTTGGGAGCGCACCCGGATGTGTTGCGTTTCCTGAAGGCGGTATCGAATCTGCGTCCTTGCCGCCGGGTTATGGTACCTCCTTGGGACCTCAACCTGGTTTTGCGAGCGCTAGTTCGGGAACCCTTTGAGCCTTTGGGTTCGGCGACTGTGAAGGATCTAACCTTGAAGACGGTGTTCTTAGTGGCCATCTGTTCTGCGCGGCGCATTTCGGAGTTACAAGCGCTTTCGTGCAAGGAACCCTTTCTGTTTTTTTCGAAGGAGAAGGTGGTTCTGCGGCCCATACCCTCCTTTTTGCCTAAGGTCATCTCTCCGTTTCATCTTAATCAGTCGGTATCCCTCCCGGTGCTTTCTTCGGGAGGGGATTTTTCTTCGGCGGATCCGTTACGTCGGTTGGATCTTAGGAGAGTGTTGCGGCGTTATTTGCAGGTGTCCGCGTCGTTTCGTAAGTCGGATCGTCTCTTTGTGCTGTTCGGCGGGCCTCGCAAAGGTGAGGCGGCAGCTAAAGTTTCCATTTCTAGATGGATTAGAGAGACCATCGCATCGGCGTATCTTCTTCAGGGTCGAGTGGTGCCCTTGGGCTTACGGGCGCACTCTACTAGAGCGCAGGCGGCCTCTTGGGCGGAGTTCGCTTCCGTCCCTCCGGTGGATATTTGCAAGGCAGCCACATGGTCTTCTCTGCACACGTTCACTAAACATTATCGTCTTGATGTCCTCGCGGCGGGGGATGCCGTTTTCGGTTCCGCGGTCTTGCGGGCCGCGATGGACGTCCCCTCCCGTTGAACACTGCTCTGTTACATCCCAGAGGTGGAGGACTGAACTGTCGGAACGATAAGGAAATGATAATTACACTTACCTGGTAATTGTAGTTCCTTGAGTGAGGACAGTTCAGTCCTCAGTCCCGCCCAGGTATATTGAGGGGGATGTTTTTCTCTTGGATCGCCTGATTCAGTCACAGGTAGGTCCGTCTCCTTTCTGTCCTGTTTCTGTCTGTCTCTCTCTTCTTGCTCTGAGGGGGGTTGCAGGAACCGGTACTGTGCAGCGTTTCTTCCATGTTGGGGTTACCTTTTTAGATAGTTATGATATTGTTCATTATTGGCTACTTATTGGTTGCTCCTTTGAGTGTGCTTTGTCAATAGTTCACTGGAGGGAAGTGGAGTGTGCACCAGTCCTTATCCAGTGATGTCAGCGTTTGACAGGTCCAGTCTCCAGCTGCAGGAGGAGGTGCACAACCCAGAGGTGGAGGACTGAACTGTCCTCACTCAAGGAACTACAATTACCAGGTAAGTGTAATTATCATTTTCCCCAAAAGACACAGGTTCCACAATGCTTGTACTGGGTTCCTTCTTAATAATGGTTTATGGACCTTTCCTCCAGGAACTTGTCCAAACCTTTTTTAAACCCAGCTACACTAACAGCCTTTACTACATCCTCTGGTAACAAATTCCAGAGTTTGATTACACGTTATTTTCTTTTATTAGTCTTAAATAGTTTACCTTGTAGCTTCATTGCATGTTCCCTAGTACAGGAGACAGTCCCTGCTCATCGGAGTCTTGCTCGTCAGAGCTTACAATCTAATTGAGACAGTACAGAGCATTAGTCAAGTCGGTGCAAAGCACAATATGGTCTTTACAATTCAGTCATGAAAATTGACGGGAGACAGGTTGAGATGAAGGATAGAAGTCAGGATCTGAAAGCGATAGTGAAGAGGTGGGTCTTTAATCTGGATTTGAAGAGGGACAGTGAGGGTGACTGGTGTATAGACACAGGTAGGCCGTTCCAGGCGTAAAGTGCAGCTAGATGAAAGGAGCGAAGTCGGGAGTTAGTGGTGCGAGTGAAAGGCCTTGATAGAAGTAATTTGTTAGCGGAGTGAAGTTCCCGAGAGGGGATGTAGGGAGAAATAAGAGATGAGAGGTATTGAGGGGTCGTAGAGTGAATGCATTTATAGGTCAGAAGGAGAAGTTTGAATTGGATGCGGAATTGGATAGGGAGCCAGTGAAGTGACTTGAGAAGAGGAGTAATGTGGGCATGGTGAGACTGGCGGAAGATTAGTCGAGCAGCATAATTTTGTATAGATTGAAGGGGAAAGAGATGGCTCGCGGGGAGACCAGCAAGGAGTAGATTGCAGTAGTCGAGGCGAGAGGAGATTAAGGAGTGGATAAGCGTTTTGGTAGTGTGTTCAGAAAGGAAGGGGCGGCTTTTGCTAATGTTGTAGAGAAAGAAGCGGCAGGTCTTAGCTACGAGCTGGATATGTGTGGTGAAGGAGAGAGAGGAGTCAAAGATAACCCCCAGATTGCGGGCCGAGGGAACAGGAAGGATCGTAGATCCATCCACGGAGACTGAGAAGGGGGGAAGAGGAGGGGAGGAGTTGGGGGGAAAGACAAGGAGTTCAGTCTTGGCCATAGTCAACTTCAAGCGGTGATGAGACATCCAGGCAGCGATGTCAGAAAGGCAGGCAGAGATCCTGGTCTGGATTGCTGGAGAGATATTAGGTATAGAGAGGTAGATTTGGGAGTCATCGGCATAGAGATGGTACTGAAAGCCATGGGAGGATATGAGTGCACCAAGGGATTGGGTATAGAGAGAAAAAAGGAGGGGGTCCAAGACGGATCCCTGGGGTACGCCAACATAGAGCGGGGTGGGAGAGGAGGAGGAGCCACCAGAGCATACACTAAAAGAGCGATGGGAAAGGTAGGAGGAGAACCAGGATAGTACGAAGCCCTTGAAACCAAGTGAGGAGAGGGTGGTGAGGAGAAGATTGTGGTCAACAGTGTCAAAGGCAGCGAAGAGGTCAAGAAGGATGAGGACTGAGTACAGGCCCTTAGATTTAGCCAGGAACATGTCACTGGAGACTTTTGTAAGAGCCATTTCAGTGGAGTGTAGTGGACGGAAGCCGGATTGTAGTGGGTCCAGGAGGGCCTGGGAGATAAAGTCGAGGCAGCGGCGGTGGACTGCTCGTTCTAGTAGTTTAGATATGAAGGGAAGGAGGGAGATGGGTCGAGAGTTAGAAGGTGGGATCGAGTGAAGGTTTCTTGAGGAGAAGTGTGACAACAGCATGTTTGAAGTCTACGGGGACAATTGCAGTAAAGAGTGAAAGGTTGAAAATATGAGAGATGGAGGGGACAACGGTGGGGGAGATGGGGTGTAGGAGATGGGTGGGGATAGGGTCAGAGGAACAGGTGGTGGGTTTGGAGGAGGAAAGAAGGAGTGTGGTTTCCTCTTCAGAGATCGTAGGGAAGGAGGAAAGGTTAGCAGAGGAAGTATGGATGGGGGAGAATTGGGGAGGGGTGGAGGTAGATGAGGAAGTGGGGAATTGGAGGGTAATCTTGGGGATTTTATCGTGGAAGTAGTTGGCTAGGGTTTGGGCAGAAAGGGAGGGCAGGACCGGGGGCGGGGGCACCTTGAGGAAAGAATTGAGGGTATTAAAGAGGAGGCGAGGATCAGAGGCAAGGGAGTTAGTCAGATGGATGTAGTATTCTTGTTTGGCAAGTGCTATGGCTGACTGGAAAGAGCCAAGCATGAATTTAAAGGTCTTCCGGGGAGCGGGATTTGGTCCAAGCATGTTCAGCAGACGGGCACAGGTGCGTAAATAGCGGGCTGTGGATGAAAGCCAGGGCTGGGGAGCAGAACGTCTGACAGGACGTGGGGTGGGTGGGGCAAGAGTGTCAAGAGCCAAGGATAGTGCAGCATTATAAGAGGATACTGCTTCGTCAACGGACTTGGACAACATAATGGAGGAAAGAGATGGAAAAATGGCGGAGGAGAGAGTCAAGGGATCAATATTATGGAGGTTTCTAAATAGGTCAGAGGAGACAGGATGAGGTTGAGACAACGGAAGCTGAAGAGTAAAGGTTAAAAGGTGATGGTCAGATGAAGGAAGGATTGAGTTGCGGAAGTTTGAGGGAGAGGAATTAGAGAAGAGTATCAGGTCAAGGCAGTGGCCGTGCAGGTGGGTGGGGGCAGTGGAGCAAAGTTGGAGGTCAAACGAGGAGGTGAGGGCGAGGAACTTTAAAGCATGGGGATCGGAGGGGTTATTGATGTGAATGTTAAAATTGCCAAGAATAAGAGTGGGGGAAGAGGGAGCTAGAAAGACAGAAAGCCTCGAGTCAAAGTCGGTAAGGAAGGTCGATTTGGATTTGTCGGGTGGGCGATAGATAACAGCTACTCGGAGGGGAAGTAGTGTGAAGAGGCGAATGGAGTGGACTTCAAAAGAGAGGGAGGAGTGTGACTGAGGCAGCGGGAGGGGTTGGAATTGGCAAGAGGGAGAAAGTAGAAGCCCAACACCACCACCGAGGCCAGTGGATCGAGGTGTGTGGGAGAACTGGTAGCCCCCGTGGCAGAGAGCAGCAGTGGATGCAGTAGCGTCAGGGAGGAGCCAGGTCTCAGTTAGGGCAAGAAGGTGTAGCTCCTTAGATATAAAGAGATCATGAGTAAAAGGGAGTTTGTTAGAGACTGAGCATGCGTTCCATAGGGCACATGAGAACGGGAGAGTGGAGGGGGAAAGGTGAGGAATATGGATAAGGTTGGACAAGTTACGTGAGGATTTCTTTCCAGAGTAAGACAGCGGTCTAGGGGGGCCGTTACGTGAGGATCTATTTTCAAAGTAATACAGAGATCTAGAGGGGCCAGGGTATGGGTGGGTGTCTCTGGATGAGTGTGCCCTCCATGAGGGACATGAGGGAGGGGGAGTGAAAGGGGAATGATGGGGGATATTGATGATATTCGATAGGTTACGTGAGGATCTCTTTTTAGAGTGAGTCTGAACTCTGAGGGTATAGGGTTGGAGTTGATATCTCTGGATGAGTGATTGGGGCATGAGTGAGGAAGGGTGGAAGGGGAAAGGAGAGGGATATGGATGAGATTAGATAAGGTACGTGAGGAACTCTTCTTAGAGTGAGAAGAAATCGAGGAGGGGCCAGGGTTGGGGTTGATATTACCTGATGAGAGAAGGAGAAGGAGTAGTAGAGAGCTTGGTAAAGCAGAGGCAGTACGGCGGAAGCGAGGGTGGGGTTGCCTTAAAGAGAGAGGGGCTGGTTGAATGAGGGGGAGGGTGTGATGAAGCTCAAGAGCAGATGCTAGGTTAGAAGACAGAATGGAGGGAGAATTAGGAAGGTAGAGGGAGAGTAGGGGTGAGAGGAGTGAGGGTGCTGGTAGGAGGGGAGGCAGTTGGGGAGTATGAGGAAGAGAAGGACAATGTGATGTGGGGCCATAGAAGAGGAATAGTGGGGGCTATGCAGCGAATGTTATCTTACAAGCAATGAGGTGGCTAAGGATTCTATACACTATGCAGTATACGTTGAGTTACAAGTGGTGACTGCACGCTATGCAGTATAGGTTAAAATACAAGCAGTGCAGTATAGGTTAAAATACAAGCAATGGGTAGTGGGGAGACTATAGCCTGTGCAGCAAAGGTCAATGTAAGCAATGGGAAGCAAGTTCAATGCAAACAATGGCCAGGCAAAGCAGCAAATGTTAACCTACAAGCAACGAGGCAGCAATGGATTGTCCAGGCAATGCAGCAAATGTTAACCTACAAGCAATGAGGCAGCAATGGATTGTCCAGGCAAAGCAGCAATGTTAACCTACAAGCAATGAGGCAGCAATGGATTGTCCAGGCAAGCAGCAGTGTTAACCTACAAGCAGTGAGGCAGCAATGGATTGTCCAGGCAAGCAGCAAATGTTAACCTACTACAAGTAGTGAGATGGGAGTGAGGCGGCGGAGGATCCTGTAGGCTATGTTGTGCAGGATTTCTTGAGCTGCTTACCCGTGGTGCTTACCTGTGGTGACTCAGTCTGGGCAGCATGTCGTAGGATGGAAGGTGGACGGATTATTGTTAGGGAGACGATTATGGTTACGGCACGCCTAAGGGCCGCGCCAACGGACCAGAATTGCACACAATATTCAAGGTGCAGTCGAACCATGGGACGATACAGAGGCATTATAAAATCCTTGGTTTTATTCTCCATTCCTTTCCTTATGATTCTTAGCATTCCATTAGCTTTCTTGGCCGCCACTGCACACTGGACAGATGCTTTCAACGTATTATCCATGATGCCGCCTAAATCTTTTTCCTGGGTGGTGGTTCCTAATGTGGAACCTTGGATTGTGTAACTAAAGTTTGAATTGTTCTTTCCTAGGTGCATAAGTTTGCACTTGTCCACATTAAATTTCATCTGCCATTTGGACACCCTGTATTCCAATTTATCAAGGTCCTCTTGCAATTTTTCACAATCCTCTTGGGTTTTAACAACTTTGAATAATTTTGTGTCATCTGCAAATCTGATCACACATTCGTTATTCCCATTTCCAGGTCATTTATGAATATGTTAAAATGCAGTGGATCCAGCACAGATCCCTGGGGTACTCCACTATTTACTTTTCCCCATTGAGAAAATTAGCCATTTTGCCCTACTCTCTGCCTTCTATCTGTTAACCAGTTTCTGATCCACAATATTACTTCTTCCAATCCCATGACTTTTTAATTTTGCCAAGAGTCTCTCATGAGGGACTTTGTCAAAGTCTTTCTGAAAATCCAGATGCACTATATCAACTGGCTCACCTTTGTCTACCTGTTTATTCACATCTTCAAAAAATATAATAGATTAGTATAATAAGATTTTCCTTGGTTAAATCCCATGATCAGTAATTTTATTCTTTATAATGGCTTCTTCCATTTTGCCTGGTACTGATGTCAGATTCACAGGTCTGTAGTTTCCCGGATCACCCCTGGAACTCTTTTTAAATATTGGCGTACATTGGCCATTCTCCACTCTTCAGGTACTACAGTTGATTTTAATGATAGTTCACAGATTACTAATAGTAGATATGCAATCTCATATTTCAGTTCTTTCAATACCTTTGGATGTATACCATCTGGTCCAGGTGATTTGATTTATAAAATAGTTATAATACATTTTCCTGGTTTATCAATATTTCTTTCAAATCTTCTAATACATCGCCTTTATATACCATTTCAGGCATGGGTAAATTTCCTACATCTTCTTCAATAAAGACCGAAGCAAAGAATTCATTCAGTCTCTCTGCTATAGGCTTTTACTTCTTTAGGATGCAATGGTTCAACTGAAGGTCTCACAGACCTTTTGCTACGAATGTACTTGAAAAAGCATTTATTATGAATTTTTGCTTCCACGGCAAGCTTTTTTTCAAATTCTCTCTTTTCCTGCCTTATTACTGCCTTGTATCTAACTTGGCAGTGCTTATGTTGTTTCCTGTTTTCGTTGTTTGGCTCCTTTTTCCATTTCCTGAAAGATGCTTTTTTGACATGACAGCCTCTCTGACCTTGCCTTTAAACCATGCTGGCAGTTTTTTGGCCTTCCTTCCACTTTTATTAAAGCGAGGAATACATCTGTTCTGGGCTTCCAAGATAGTATTTTTAAACAATACTCATGCTTTATGCAAATCTTTGCAGCTGTTCCTTTTAGTCTTTTGTTAACTATTTTCATCATATTATCACAGTCTCCTTTTTGAAAGTTAAATGTGAGTACTGTGGATTTCCTTGCTGTCTTTCTTTCAGTATTAAATCAAAGGCAGTCATGGACATAAGAACATAAGATATGCCATACTGGATCAGACCAAGGTCCATCAAGCACAGTATCCTGTTTCCAACAGTGGCCAATCTAGGTCATAAGTACCTAGCAGTTTCCCCAAAAGACACAGGTTCCACAATGCTTGTATTGAGTCAAGCAGTGATATCCCGAGTCCCTTTTAATAATGGTTTATGGACCTTTCCTCCAGTAACTTGTCCAAACCTTTTTTTAAACCCAGCTACTCTTAACAGCCTTTACTATATCCTCCGGTAACAAATTCCAGAGTTTGATTACATGTTGAGTGAAAAAATATTTTCTCTTATTAATCTTAAATAGGCTGCCCTATTTAAGACTAATAAGAGGTTATCCTGTAGCTTCATTGCATGTCCCCTAGTCTTTCTATATTCTGATGATGTAAAGAATCGATCTAGTTTTACCCGTTCCACTCCATTCATTAATTTATAGACTTCTATAATATCTCCCCTCAGCCGTCTCTTTTCCAGGTTGAAGAGCCTAACCTTTTTAGCCTCTCTTCATAGGGGTATCCTTCCATCCCCTTTACCATTTTGGTGGCTCTTCTCTGTACCTTTTCTAATAACGCTATATCCTTTTAAAGATACGGCGACCAGAATTGCACACAATATTTAAGGTGCGGTCGCACCATGGAATGATACAGAGGCATTATAATATCCTTTGTTTTATTTTCCATTCCTTTCCTTATGATACCTAGCATTCTATTTTCTCTCTTGGCCACCACTGCACACTGGGCGGAAGGTTTTAACATGTTATCCATGATGATGCCTAAATCTTTTTCCTGGGTGGTGGTTCCTAATATAGAACCTTGCATCGTGTAACCATAGTTTGGGTTGTTTTTTCCTAGGTGCATAACTTTGCACTTGTTGTTGTTGTTGTTAAGTGCCGTCGAGTCGGAGTCGACTCATGGCGACCCTCTGGATAGCTATCCTAAATTGTGATCGGTCTTCAGTCAGGCTGCTCATTGTTGACAGACTGGTACCCATAGCTGCTGTTATTGTATCGATCATCTCATTGCTGGCCTTCCTCTTTTGCGTTGACCTTCTACCTTGCCAAGCATGATGTCTTTCTCTAATGATCTCTCTCTTCGCATGATGTGTCCAAAGTATGAAAGTCGAAGTCTTGTCATCTGAGCTTCTAAAGAAAGCTTAGGTTTGATCTCCTCTAGTACCGACTGGTTTGTTCTTCGGGCAGTCCATGGTATACACAGTATTCGCCGCCAGCACCATAATTCAAAGGCATCAATTTTCTTCCTGTCTGTCTTTTTCACTGTCCAGCTTTCACATCCATATGATGTTTATTGAAAATACCATGGCTTGAACAAGTCGAATCTTTGTATGGAGAGAGACATCTCTGCTCTTGAGAATCTTATCTAGGTCTTTCATAGCCATTCTGCCAAGAGCAATGCGTCGTCTGATTTCTTGACTACTTGTTGCTTCTTTATTGATAGTTGATCCAAGTAGGTTAAAGTTGTTCACAATTTCAATTTCTTCTCCTTCAACGATGAACCTGTTGATTATGCCAGTTGTCATGATCTTTGTCTTCTTTACATTAAGGTGCAGGCCCATTTTGAGACTATGTTCTTTGACTGTGAGAAGCAAATGTTTCAGATCATCTTCACTTTCAGCCAGTAATGTGGTATCATCAGCATAGCGAAGGTTGTTGATGAGTCTTCCACCAATCTTCACACCTCTGTTATCTTCATACAATCCTGCTTCTCTGATGATTTGTTCTGCATATAAATTAAACAGGTAGGGGGAAAGTATGCAGCCTTGTCTTACACCTTTGCTTATTTTAAACCATTCTGTTTCTCCTTGTTCCGTTCGAACTGTTGCTTCTTGATCAATGTACAGATTTTGCAAGAGAACGATCAGGTGTTCTGGTATACCCATGCTTCTTAATATGGCCCAGAGTTTCTCATGGTTTACACAGTCAAAAACCTTGCTATAGTCGATAAAGCACAAATAGATATCCTTTTGGTATTCTTTAGTCTTTTCAAGGATCCATCTCACATCCGCAATGATGTCTCTCGTTCCTCGCCCTTTCCTGAACCCTGCTTGCACGTCAGGTAGTTCTTGTTCCAGGTATGGTTGTAGTATCTTTTGAATAATCTTCAGTAGAATCTTGCTGGCATGTGGGATCAGAGCGATTGTGCGATAATTTCCACAGTCAGTTGGATCACCTTTCTTTAGTATTGGTATAAACACAGATCTTTTCCAGTCAGTTGGCCATGATGTTGTCTTCCATATTTCTTGGCAGAGCCTTGTAAGTACGGTAACAGCTGCATCAGATTGCTGCAATACTTCTATGGGAATGCTATCAATGCCTGGTGCTTTGTTCTTTGATAAGGCTTTCAATGCTGCTTCAACTTCTTCTTTCATCACCAATGGTTCCCGATCATAAGGTACAGGTTGAAACGGCTGTTGGTCCACTTGATCTTTATCATATAAAAACTCTGTATATTCCTTCCACCTTTTCTTGATCTTCTCAGCATCATTCAACATAGAACCTTGAGCATCTTGTAACATTCCAATTCGAGGCTGGAACTTTTTCTTTAACTCTCGTAGCTTTAGGAAAGCCGATCTTGTTCTTCCTCTAATAGTTTCTGCTTCTATTTCCTTGCAAGTGTCATTGTAGTACTTTTCCTTGTCCTGTCTTGCTGCACGTTGGAAATCTCTGTTGAGTTCTGCGATTGTCTTTCTTTCTCCTCTGGCTTTAGCTTCTCTGCGTTTCTGGGCAATTTTCAGAGTTTCTTCCGTCATCCATTTTGGCCGTTTTTGCTTTTTCACCTTTTGTAGAGACTTCTCGCTTTTTTCCAACACAACCTTCTTGATGTCATGCCATAACTGTTCCGGAGCTCTGTTATTTGTATCTAAAGCAGCAAATCGATTTTGCAGGCAATCTTTAAATTCCAGTGATATATTCTCAAGGTCATATTTTGCTGCATTCATGAGTGGTTTGCTCTTTTTCAACTTTAGCTTGAGTTTGCATACTAGTAGTTGATGATCTGTACCACAGTCAGCTCCAGGTTTCGTCTTTGTTGATGTTACAGAGCTTTTCCATCGTTGACTTCCACAGATGTAGTCAATTTGATTTTTATACAATCCATTGGGTGAGGTCCATGTGTACAGTCGCCGCTTGTGTTGCTGGAAGAAGGTGTTTGAGATGAATAGATCATTGGTCTTGCAGAATTCTATCAGTCTTTCTCCAGCTTCATTTCTGTTTCCAAGTCCATATTTTCCAACTACTTTGCCTTCTTCTTTGTTGCCAACTTTTGCGTTCCAGTCACCCATGACTATCAGGATATCCTGTTTGCATGTTCTGTCAATTTCAGCTTGTACTTGTTCATAGAACTCTTCAATTTCATTCTCTTCTGCAGCTGTTGTTGGGGCATATACTTGAATTATAGTTGTGTTGATAGGCAGTCCTCGTAGACGAATAGAGATTAAGCGTTCGCTGACTGCATTGTATTTCATTACAGTTCTTGCAAGTTTCTTCTTTATTATAAATGCAACACCATTTCTACTTTGTCTTTCATTTCCAGCATAGTAGACCATGTGATCATCTGTTGCAAAGTGCCCTATGCCAGTCCATTTCAGCTCGCTGACACCCAACAGATCAAGTTGTACACGTTCCATTTCATTCTTGACCACCTCCAACTTTCCTTGGTTCATGCTTCGTACGTTCCATGTTCCAATGCGTAAGACATTTTTACAGCTTCTGACTCTCATTTCATGCACAGCTACATCAGCAGTCAGACTTCCCGAGGGCTTTGATCCAACCACATCATAAATGCTGGCTTTACTCTGAAAAGTCTTTAGCTCTTCCCCAGTAGCTAGTTGAGTGCCTTCCGACCTGGGGGTCTCATCTTCCAGCACCATAGCACAATTTGTTTTGTTGAAACTATCCATTGGGTTTTCATGGCAAGATACAGAAGTAGATTGCCGGGCCTTTCTTCCGCACAGTTTAAGTTTGGTGTTGTTGCCGTTATCACAGAAATGTGATCCTCCGCCGTCAACACTATCCCATTCTGCTGCTGCCCAGATGGGTGGTTTGTCTTGGTCTGGCTCCTCAGCTGAGACCTGTCCATCTTGGGAGACCCTGCCAGTAGTTAACTACCGATAGTTTAGCTCTCAGCATCATTGATGCACGCAAGCCCTCACAGCACGACAAGCTGCAAACCAAGTGAGAGAACTTTGCACTTAATGGCAGATGAAATTTAATGTGGGTAACTTTGCACTTACCCACATTAAATTTCATCTGCCATTTAGATACCCAGTCTTCCAATTTATCAAGATCCTCTTGCAATTTTTCACAATCCTCTTTCATTTTAACAACTTTAAATAATTTTGTGACATCTGCAAATTTGATCACTTCACTCGTTATTATTTCCAGGTCATTTATGAATATATTAAAAAGAAATGGGCCCAGCACAGATCCCTGGGGTATTCCACTTTCTCCATTGAGAAAAACGGCCATTTAGCCCTACTCTCTGCTTTCTATCTTTTAACCAGTTCCTGATCCATAGTAGTACACTGCCTCCGAACCCATGACTTTCTAATTTGGCCAAGAGTCTCTCATGAGGAAACTTGTCAAAGGCTTTCTGAAAATCCAGATACACTATATCAACTGGCTTACCTTTATCTACACCTTCAAAAAAATATAACAAATTAGTATTTATTTATTTATTTAACTGGTTTACAAGGCAAAACGGTTTACATTGAACAAGAAGGAACATTTACATGAAACAGTTGGAACTATAAACAAGTAACTTTGGTGTAAATACATTGTTACAGTGTTAAACAAAAGAACAAGAGTTACTATTTACAGATGACCTGGAGGCTATGCAGTGAGGTGTTGAGTTCGCCTACTAAGGGGAAGGGCTGTTGGGGGGGGGATGGGGGGGATAATGGTGGGGGTGGTGCGGGAGAGTTAGAGGGGGTGAGTGGTGGAAGTGGTGAGGCGGGGCAGGTTATAATCTTGTGGGGGATTTGTAGCAGCGGATGCGTTGAAATGTTCTTCGAAAAGATAGGTCTTGAGTTGTTTTTTGAAGCGGGTGTGGGATTGGAGGGCCCGTAAGGTGGGGGATAGTTTGTTCCAGTTGGTAGGGGCGAAGAATTGGAAGGCTCTTGTGCTGGTGCGTTGAGGTTTCTTGGAGCTCTGTGCGGGAAGAAGGAGGTGATTTGCTGTGTTTTGGCGCCGGAGTCTGCTGATGTTGGGGCGCTCGATTAATAGTTGTAGCTGTTCTGCCATGGTGTTGAAAAGGGCTCTGTGTGTGAGGACAATGGTCTTAAACCTGATGCGAGATGCGACTGGCAGCCAGTGTAGGCATTTCAATATGGGTGTGATTAATAAGACAAGATTAGTAAGACAAGACTTTCCTTGGCTAAATCCATGTTGGTTTTCTCCCATTAAACCATGATAATCTACATGTTCAGTAATTTTGCTCTTTATAATGGTTTCTACCATTTTACCCGGTACTGGTGTCAAGCTCCCTAATCTGTAGTTTTCTGGATCACCCCGGAACCCTTTTTATAAATTGGCGTTACATTGGCCATTCTCTAATCTCCAGGTACTACAGATTATTTTAATGATAGCTCACAGATTACTAATAGTAGGTCCGTAATCTCGTATTTCAGTATTTTCAACACCCTTGGATGTATACCATCCAGTTCAGGTTATTTACTACTCTTCAGTTTATCAAATACTTGTAATTCATTTTTCCGGTTTAGCCATATGTTTTTCAATTTTTTCGATATATCACCTTTAAATACCATTTCAGGCAAGGGTAACTTCCCTACATCTTCTTCGGTAAAGATTGAAGCAAAGCATTCAGTTTCGCCCCTATGGCCTTGTCCTCCCTTAGCGCCCCTTTTACCCCTCTATCATCCAATGGTCCAATTGACTCTCTCACACATTTTTTTGCTACGAATGTACTTGAAAAGGTTTTTGTTATGCATTTTTGCTTCCATGGCAATCTTTTTTTCAAATTCTCTCTTTGCCTGCTTATCAACGCCTTGCATCTAACTAGCCAGTGCTTATGTTGTTTCCTGTTTTTGTCATTTGGCTCCTTTTTCAATTTCCTGAAAGATGCTTTTTAGGCTATAACGGCCTCTCAGACTTCGCCTTTAAATCATGCTGGCAGTTTTTTGGTCTTCCTTCCACTTTTCTTAGCGTGGAATACATCTGGTCCCAGCTTACAAGATAGTATTTTTAAACAACACCCATGCTTGATGTAAATCTTTAACCCTTGCAACTGCTCCTTTTATTTTTTTCTTAACTATTTTCAGTTTATCATAGTCTCCCTTTTGAAAGTTAAAAGGTAGTACTGTGGATTCCCTTGCTGTTCTCCTTCCATTTATTAAATGAAATGCGATTATGCTATGATCACTATTACCAAGTAGCCCAACACCCTTATCCCTTGCACCAGATCCTGTGTTCCACTAAGGACTAGGTCCAAAATAGCTTCCCCTCTTGTTGGTTCATGAACTAGCTGTTCCAAGAAGCAGTCATTTATTTCATCCAGAAACTTTATCTCCCTAGCATGTCCTGCTGTGACACTGACCCAGTCAATTGAAATCACCCATTATTATTGTCTTGTAACTTCTGTTAGCTTCCCTGATTTCTCTTGGCATTTCATCATCCATCTGTTCATTCTGGCCAGGTGATCGGTATTATACCTCCACCATCATCACCTTCCCCTTTTTAGATGGGATTTCTATCCGTAGAGATTCTACAGTGTATTTTGTTTCATGCAAAACTTTAACCTTGTGTGACTCAATGCCCTCTCTAACAGAGAGCACAATCTCTCCAACAATTTGATCTACCCTATCATTGCAATATAGTTTGTTCCTAGATATCACAGTGTCCCAGTGATTGTCTTCCTTAAAACAGGTCTCTGGGATGCCAGTCATATCTAGCCTTTCATGTAGTTCTATATAGTCTAGCTTTTCCATCTTATTTTTTAGAGTTCTAGCATTTGCATAGAGGCATTTTAGAGGTTGTATTTTATTCATATTAATATGGTTATCAGTCAATAGAGGTAATTTGGAATCTTTCAGCTCTGTACTCAAGGGCTTCTGGATTAATTTTATCTTTATTGGAACCTCTCTGTTGGGATGCTGTAACTTCCCTCTTTTGTAGCATCTTTCAAGGATACATCTTTCTGAACCATGCGCTTTTGGGCAACTGTTGGCTTTTCCCTATTATCTAGTTTAAAAGCTGCTCTATCTCCTTTTTAAAGGTTAATGCCAGGAGCCTGATTCCATCCCATTTAAAATGGAGCCCATCCCTTCAGAACAGCCCCTCTCTTCCCCAGAATGTTTCCTAATTCCTAACAAATCCAAAACCCTCTTCTTTGCACCATCATCTGATCCACGCATTGAGACTCCGGAGTTCTGCCTGTCTTTTGGTGCTGTGTGTGGAATGGGAAGCATTTCGGAGAATGCTACCCTCAAAGTTCTGGATTTCAACTTCCTACCTAAAAGCCTAAATTTAGCTTCCAGAACCACTCTCCCACACTTTTATATTTCATTGGTACCAACATGTACCAAGACAGCAGACTCCTTCCCAGCACTATCAAACACCTTGCCTAGGTGGTGCGTGAGGTCCGCTACCTTCACACCAGGCATGCATGTTACCAGCCGATCCTCACGTCCACCAGTCACTCAACTATCTACATACCTTACGATCGAATTACCAACTAAAACGGCCGCCGTAATCCTTCCCTCATGGACATATGGCCCTGAAGAAACTCCTTGGTGCGAGAGGATTTTACATCACTTGGAGGACAGGTCCTAGCTACAGAATCATTTCCTGCCACACCAAGGTTATGCTCTCCTTTCACGTGACCTCTCTCCTCCATGGCAACTGAGAGGCTATCAAACTGGATGTAGGACTTCAGTACTACATTCTTGTAGGTCTCGTCTATATACCTCTCTGTCTTCGTTAAGTCCTCCAAGTCTGCCACTCTAGCCTCCAGAGAGCAGACATTCCCTGAGGGCAAAGAGCTCCTTGCACCTAGTTCACACGTAAGACCCTCATCAGCTGGGAGAAAATCGTACATATGACACTCAGTGCAAAAGATTGGATAGCCCCCTTCTCGCTGCTGGACTGCTGTCTGCATCTTAGTTTTAAGGTTTTGTTTAGCTACTTAAATTGTCTACTTAAAGTTGCTAGGGATACTTGTACTGATACAATTATACCTAATGGGCCCAATATTGGAAAGACATTTACACAGTTTACAGCCCAGTAAACCATGTAAATGCCTTAAATGGGGATAACCATTGAATATCCCTTTCTAAGTCCCCTGCGTGCCCCGATACTATCCGGTTAGCATCAGGGCACGTTGGAGGTGTTCCATGGTGGAGCAGAGGCGGAGACTGCCGCTAACCGAGTAGTGGTGCAGCTGTGTGTTCTGTGCTCCAAACCTGGATATTGAATGCCATCGCCGCAGCATTGAATATTCAGGGTTATGGGTCAGTGAGCAGGGCTATATGCCATAGCGGCGCAAAGCGTGCCCAAATCAGTATTGTGCCCAATACGCTTATAGGAGTTAGTTCACCTCAAGATTAATCAATCTATTCCTGGTGAGGATAACCAGCTGAACTTGAAAGTGATAAGTTGTAAAATAAGAGGTATTAGTGTAGCTCAGTTTTCCACCTCCTCCAGATGTCTGCTGACAAAACAAGCACTTTTCAGATGCTTACTCATGCCTGGAGCAGGTATAATCTTAAGCACGACTCTGGACATCCAGGATGCTTCTGAGAGCAGGCAGGGATGCTTACATTCTTGAGAACGCTCTGGCCATGCCCCCATTCAGGCTTGGATGCCCTTGGGCTGGGGATGTCCACAGACCCAGCTTCTAAACTGGCTCTGGAGATGTCTCTGTGATTTGGACATCTCTATGCCTATTTTCAGATGGTCAAAGCATGAGTAGGGCTTCTAAAACACTACTACTACTATTGAACATTTATATAGCACTACAAGGCGTATGCAGCGCTGTACAGATACACATAAAAGACGGTCCGTGCTCATCAGAGCTTACAGTCTAGTCAAGACAGACAATACAGCTGAGGACAAGGATACAATTAGGGAAGGTAAGGAGACACATAGGAACCTAAGCAGATCAGGATCCAAAAGCAGCTTCAAAGAAGTGAGATTTTAGTGTAGATTTGAAAAGGGGCTAAGATGGAGGCTGATGTACAGACTCAGGTAGTTTGTTCCAGGCATAAGGAGTAGCAAGGTGAAAGGATCAAAGTCTGGAGCTGGCAGTGGAAGAAAAGGGGACAGAGAGAAGCAATCCGCCAGAAGAGCAGAGTTCATGAGGAGTGGTGTAGGGAGAGATGAGAGAGGAAAGGTAGTGAGGAGCAGCAGAATGAATGCATTTATAGGCCAGAAAGAGAAATTTGATCTGGATATGGAAACGGATGGGGAGCCAATGAAAATAACTCCCTTTAATTCATTATGATTTATATTAATATTTATTTCGATTTATTATCATGTCTATGAAAAACCTCAAAGCAATTTTTAATATTAATATTAAAAATTCCTGATCGTACCTCCAGTCTAGTCCCAGAATCTCTGGGGTTGTCAACCTCATCTAGCAGCTTTGGAGACTGAGAAACTTCATCGCTGTGATGTCACCAGTATATAAGGGCTGGCACCACCTCCTCACATCAGTTTTCAGTCTCCAAAGCAGCTAGAGAGGTGGTGAGCCCAGGGATCCAGGGCTCACTAGAGGAACGATTAAGTAAAGTTTAGTTTAAAAAAAAAAAAAATCAAGAGCATAGAGAAGACCAAAAGGGGTTACTTTCTTCAGTCACCTTGTTTTGGCTCTGCTTTTAAGTCTGGGAGGGCAGCGGTTTGGCCGTTGCCCGGGGATCCTCTGTTCCATTACCTGCCTTTTTACCTCAGCCAGAGCACGGTCGGGAGCCAGGCAGTGGGGTTTAGCCGACGGCAGCGAGAGGATCGCCAGCTGGTTTCCATCCTGGCTGCAGGGGACTGGAACGGCTTGTTTTGAAGGGCGCGGTGAGTGCAGAAGTTTTGCCTGCCACTGCCGACAGCCCGTGGAGCAGTCCCAGCTGTTTCTCCTGCATCGGAGGCATCCCAAGGTAACGGGGCCTTTGTAATCTCGCCGGTATGGGGTGCAGTGTGTGACTGCCGATCCGGCAACCAGTGCGCAGGGCCGCGGGCCGTTTTCGGCGGGAAAAAGGAGGTGTGTAGCGTTCAGGCCGGGCCGCGTGGCCTGAGGGCGGGAAGATCGCCGGCTTTCGGTGTGGGGCCTGGGCGCTTCCTAGCTGGGCCTAGAAGCTTTGTTTTGAATTAGTTTCTTCAGGACTCTGGTGGGGACTCTCCCTGAAGGGGGCAGCACTTAAAAAAAAAAAGTTTCTTTTTGTTTCCTTTGGGGGGGGGGGGGTTTGCACCCTAGGTGGATCAGGTTGACATGCCTTCCAAGCAGCTCTGTCTTTTATGTGGAGCTAAGCGCAGTTCTCTTTCACAGGAAGGTGTCTGTTGGGGCTGCGCTCCCGAGTTGGAGGCCAGAGAGGTGGTTCCCATTTCAGAGGCTGGGGAACCTGAGGTTTTGGGGGATATGATTGACCCCAGCCATCCTTCCCTGCTGCCCCCTGAGCCAGGGGTCAGTGTGTCGGCGGCCACAGTGTCTCCGCTACCTCAGCAGCCTCTAGCGGGCGGTCTAGGGGCGATTTTCTCCTCAGATTTCCTTGCTGCTCCAGAAGACTTTGGCGGACTCGCAGGGAGCTCCTGCGGCGAGTACCTCAAGAGCGGAGCCGGGACTGAAGCGACCGCGGTCTCCGTTGTCGGCAGCAGCTTCGAACATCGGTGCCAAGTGGGCCAGGCCTGGCAGAGATCCTCTAGCGTCCTCCGTCGTGTCAGAGGAGGGACGGTCAGAGGACGGGGACATGGATGAGGAGTTGGAGGATCTAGAAGAAGGTGATATTAGGGACCAAGAGGATCAGGCGCGGGTAGTTCGGGTATTTCGTAGAGAAGAGTTACCGGCGCTCATTTCAGAGTCTCTTAAAGCGCTTAATATGCCGGACGCAGGGCCGGTAGCAGATTCTTCCCTGGAGGATCCGCTGCTGCAGGCGGTGCGGAAAAATCAGAAGGCTTTCCCGGTGCATAGGGTGTTTAAGGAGATGATACAGGAAGAATGGGATATGCCGGAGGCTGCTCTTAAGGGTTCTCGAGTGATGGCTCGGTTGTACCCTCTCTCGGATTAGGACAGAGACTTGTTTAAGGCTCCAAAGGTAGATGCGGCCGTTTCAGCGGTAACCAAGAAAACTACCATCCCGGTGGAAGGTGCAGCGGCTCTTAAGGATGCGCAAGACCGCAAGTTGGAAGTGTTGTTGAAGCAGATTTTTGAGGCCAACGCATTGTCTTTACAGGCCTCTATTTGTGGAGCCTGGGTAGCGCGAGCCTGCTTGCGGTGGGCTCAGCGTGTGCAAGGTGATAAATCGATAGAGGTGTCCGAGGAGGCCGCGAGGTTGGAGTCGGGGGCGGCTTATCTCGCCGACATTCACTATGATTTGATCCGAGGGTTAGCGAAGAGTATGGCTTCGGTAGTCGCTGGCAGGCGGTGTCTGTGGCTGCGGAATTGGGCAGCAGATGGTTCTTCGAAGGCGAGGTTGAGTAAGCTTCCTTTTAGGGGGAAGCTGCTCTTTGGAGAGGATCTGGAGAAGTTGGTTAAGGATTTAGGGGAATCCAAAGGCGGTCGTTTGCCAGAGGATAAACCCAAGCAGAGTCGCACGGGGCCTGGGTCTAGGGGGCCGCAGCGGGAGTTTCGGCGGTTCTCGTCCTCGAGGGGGGCCCAGGGCCAGAGAGGTCGCTTCCCTGGTAGATCCCAGGGGTTTTGGGGGTTTCGAGGCGCAAACAGGGGTTTTGCGGCTGCGTCCTCGTCCTCCACCTTCAAAAAGTCACAATGAAGTCTTGGGGGCCCAGGGGGGGTTGGTTCCCGTAGGGGGTCGGCTACGGGATTTTTACCCTGCCTGGGTCCGACTCACGTCCGATCAGTGGGTGTTGGAGGTGATTCGCGAAGGTTATGCGCTAGAGCTGCAGCATCCGGTATCTGATTCTTTCGTGCGGTCCCCCTGCACCGCTCCCTCGAAGCGCAAGGCCGTACAGGAAACGGTGCAGAGGCTGTTGTTGCTCAGGGCCATTGTTCCCGTGCCTATCGACCAGTTAGGTTGCGGTCGATACTCTATTTACTTCGTCGTCCCGAAGAAGGAAGGGACGTGGCGGCCCATTCTAGATTTGAAAAGGGTGAATCGCTGTCTCCGCGTGACACATTTTCGAATGGAAACTCTCAGGTCAGTCATTGTGGCGGTGCGGCGCGGAGAGTTTCTGACTTCCCTGGACTTATCGGAGGCGTATCTTCATATTCCGATCCTCCCAGAGCATCAGAAATTCCTCAGGTTTGCGGTACCGATGGATCATTATCAGTTTCGAGCGCTTCCGTTTGGCCTGGCGACGGCGCCGCAAACGTTCACCAAGGTGATGGTGGTAGTGGCGGTGGCGTTGCGAAAGGAAGGAGTGTTGGTCCATCCCTATCTGGACGATTGGCTGATCAGAGCGAAGTCCAGGGAGGAAAGTCTCTCGTCTACGGCCAGGGTGATAAATCTTTTGCAAAGTCTCGGTTGGGTGGTCAACACTGCAAAGAGCCACTTGGAGCCGTCTCAAAACCTGGAATACCTCGGGGCACGTTTCGATACGAGCGTGGGCCGAGTGTTTCTGCCTTAGCAGCGGGTGCTAGCCCTCAGGCGTTTGGTGGCCCGGTTTCTCGGTCTCAGCTGTCCTACAGCCTGGGAGTATCTGCAGCTGTTAGGGACGATGGCGGCGACGTTGGAGTTAGTGCCATGGGCGCGGGCCCACATGAGGCCGTTACAGCGGGCTCTGTTAAGAAGATGGTCACATCAGGAAGACTCCCTGTCCCAGAAATTGCCTTGCCTTCCGCACACGCGTCGAGCCCTGCGCTGGTGGTTGGGACCAGAGTGGCTGACAAAGGGAGTGTCGTTAGAGGCACCCGCTTGGGTGTCGCTAACGATGGATGCCAGTCTGCACGGCTGGG
This sequence comes from Ichthyophis bannanicus, assembly GCA_033557465.1. Lineage (NCBI taxonomy): Eukaryota > Metazoa > Chordata > Amphibia > Gymnophiona > Ichthyophiidae > Ichthyophis > Ichthyophis bannanicus. The sequence continues at coordinate 355,410,045 of CM066038.1, read as the reverse complement.
GAGCTCATTGTCAGGGGCACTTGGTGCAAGGTCAGTGGTCCGCCCTGGAGAAAAGTTGGTCCATCAACAGACTAGAGTTGCGGGCAGTGACATTGGCTCTTCAGCGATTGTGCCCGTTTCTACAGGGAATGGCAGTTCGAGTGTTCTCGGAAAACGCGACGGCGGTGGCGTACATAAATCGTCAAGGAGGTACCAGCAGTGTACCGCTGGAAGACGAAGTGGACGTTTTGTTCGAGTGGGCCGAGAGAAACCTGGTGGCCTTGTCGGCGGCGCATGTTGCCGGAGTGGACAATGTCGAGGCCGATTTTCTGAGTTGGGTGAGGGTGGACCCGGGGGAGTGGGTCCTGCACCCCGAAGTGTTTGCTCTGCTGGTTCAGCGCTGGGGGACGCCAGTAATGGATCTCATGGCGACTTTCCAGTCCGCAAAAGTCGATCGGTTCTTCAGCAGAAGAAAGGAGAGTATGGCGGAGGGCCTAGACGCTCTCATTCAGAAATGGCCAGAGGGTCAGCTGCTGTATGTGTTTCCGCTGTGGGTGTTGATCGGGCGGGTGCTACAGCGCATAGAGCGGCACAAAGGTCGCGTAGTTCTCATTGCTCCGGATTGGCCCAGAAGACCTTGGTACGCGGACTTGATCAGACTGTTGGAGGGGCAGCCCTGGAGGCTTCCTGTTCGCGCGGACCTTCTTACCCAGGGGCCTCTCTGCATGCCCCAGGTGGATCGATTCTCGCTTACGGCCTGGCTCTTGAGAGGGCAAGGTTGAAAGCGAGAGGTTATTCGGCGGCTGTCATTACTACCTTGCTTAAGTCGAGGCGGAGATCTACTTCCTTAGCATATGTCAGAGTGTGGCGCGTCTTTGAGGCTTGGTGTGAGGATAGGAACTGTGTTCCTTTGAAGGCATCGGTTCCGCAGATTCTATCTTTCTTGCAAGACTGGTTTCAAAAGGGCCTAGCGGCATCTTCCCTGAGGGTGCAGTTGGCGGCTTTAGCCTGTTATAGAGGGAAGATACAAGGAATCTTGCTTGGTTGCCATCCAGATGTTAAGCGGTTTTTGAAGGCGGTGGCGCTTCTCCGGCCGCCGCGTTCGCATATGGTTCCGGCTTGGGATCTGCCCTTAGTCTTGGAGGCCTTGGGGGGTGCGCCTTTTGAGCCTTTGGGGAAGGCATCTTTGAAAGATCTTACGTTGAAAGTAGTATTTTTAGTGGCCATTGCCTCGGCTAGGCGAGTTTCGGAGTTGCAAGCGCTGTCCTGTAGGGAGCCCTTTCTTTCCTTCTACGATTCTAAGGTGGTGTTGAGACCGGTTCCGTCGTTCTTGCCTAAGGTGATCTCGGTGTTTCATTTGAACCAAGTGGTGTCGTTGCCCGTGTTTCGGGTTAAGGGTAAGACTCCGGGGGCGGATCGCCTTCATTCTATGGATATTCGCCGGGCGTTGAAGAAGTATCTGGCGAAAACAGCGTCCCTCCGTAAGTCGGACAGGCTGTTCGTTCTGTTCGCGGGGCCTAAACGAGGGGAGTCGGCCTCGAAAGGTTCCATTGCTCGTTGGATCAAGGAAGCGATCGCGTCGGCTTACATTCTTCGTGGTCGCGTCGTACCGGAAGGTCTGCGAGCTCATTCCACTAGAGCACAAGCGGCATTGTGGGCGGAGTCTAGCTTGGTGCCGGCGGTGGAGATCTGTAAGGCGGCTACTTGGTCGTCGCTGCATACCTTTGTGAAGCATTACCATCTGGATGTACAGGCGGGCAGGGATTCCTGTTTTGGATCGGCTGTGCTTCAGGCCGGTCTCGCAGGACCCTCCCGTTAATGTCTTTTACTGCTCTGGTACATCCCCAGAGATTCCGGGACTAGACTGGAGGTACGATCAGGAAGATTAAATTAGACTTACCTGCTAATTGTAGTTCCTGGAGTACTTCCAGTCTAGTCCCGTATCCCGCCCTGTCGAGTTCCATTGACTGTAGCCTGAAGCAGGAGCTCTATTACTGGTAAGCAAACTTCTCAATGCGTTTGGGGGGTTGGAGTGTTTGCACTGCGCATGTTTCCATGGGCGGGGCGTGGGGGGATTCCTGGCCCCTGTGGTAGTAGGATAATGGACGGGGGATCTCCTGGCGTACGATCCCCATGGCTCTTGTATATAGTTGAGTTGGCAGGCCTAGGTGAGTTAGTTATGCGGTGTTTTCATACTGCATTTTGTTACTTACTTGTTGCTCCGGTGAGTCTGCTTTGTCAATAGGTAAACTGATGTGAGGAGGTGGTGCCAGCCCTTATATACTGGTGACATCACAGTGATGAAGTTTCTCAGTCTCCAAAGCTGCTAGATGAGGTTGACAACCCCAGAGATTCCGGGACTAGACTGGAAGTACTCCAGGAACTACAATTAGCAGGTAAGTCTAATTTAATCTTGCTTTGAGGTTTTTCATAAACATGATAATAAATCGAAATAAATACTATATATGACTTTAGTGTAAGCATATTCTCTTATCTCTCCCTAAAGCTCTCCTCAGGAACTCCGCTTTTCTGGTAGATCCCTTCTATCTGTGCCCTTCTCTTTCACTGCCAACTCCAGACTTCAATCTTTCTATCTTGCTGCTTCTTATGCCTGGAACAAATTACCTGAGCCAGTACATCAGTCTCCATCTGTGGCCCTGTTCAAATCCAGGCTAAAAACTCACTTCTTCAAGAGTGCTTTTGGATCCTGATCCTCCGAGTTTCCTTTTCACCTCTTATGTGTTTTCTTACCATTCCCTAGATATATCCTAGTCCCCAGCTGTTGTGCTGTCTGTATTGACTACTAGACTGTAAGCTCTTATGAACAGGGACTGTCTCTTACATGTTTCTGTACAGCGCTGCATACGCCTTGTAGTGCTATACAAATGACTAGTAGTAGTAGGGCAGAGTTTGGGCGGAGCAGAGGTGGAGTCACAATTTACAGGCATACGGTAATTTGCATGCAAACATTTACATCTGTTTACGAACAGATATAAATGCTTGTGGCTTAATTTTAGGCAAAATTTCTGCAAAGTTTGTGTTGGTATTTGATAAAGATACATAGGTACCTATCCGTCACCTTTTTACCCTCTCTACCTAGGTGACCTGGTATAAAATTATCCTCTCTAGGGATAGGACTAGAGCAGTAGAGGAAATTTTCAGCAGCATTACCCGTATAGTTCCTTTGAAAATTAATTTAACTTTATAACTGCTGTATAAATAAGTCTTTTAGAATATAGGGCCCTTTATTTTTGGGGATCATCTATTAAAGATGCTTCATTTAAATATATTTGCTTGTTCCTTGTGTCTGCTTTTGCCTTATGTCTTTTAAATTTCTCCTGTTTATGCCTTCAGCTCTCTCTTTCTATATCTATCAAGACCCTTTATTTAAAACTTTGTGGACTCGTTTTCCTGTTTTTTGGTATTTTCTCCCTATTTAAAGCAATAATTACTACTATAAATCTCTTTTATGAGGATCTCCAGGGGTATACACTCTGTTGCAAATCTTAATGCCACCTACAAAGTTTTCCTGCTAACTCTCATAAATTTATTCACCAAGAAGCAGATGTACTGATCTGAGTATTTGGCGCAGGTTAGCAGCCTGTTTTGCAGGAAAGATTGCTACAAGTGCATTTGAACTCTGTAGCAAACTTTCATACAAAATTTTATTATGTGGTTCAACACAAAGGAACAATTACTGGTATTCAAAAGCATTCTCACATGCTGTTTTATGAATAATTCAAATTACTATACTGCTCATTAATTCTGAAGTTGAATAAATTTATGACCAAACGTTTACTAATACAAATAGAACATTTTGCAAAAACATTTGCACATGGATCATGTGCTAACGTGTAAAAGCAATGGAATTCTGGGGCCTCCAAGCAGTTTTGCATGCAAAACCCCATGTGTGGAAGTTTCTGCATCTTTATACATCATTTTCCTACATACTGAACAAAACCAGGCTAAAGACAGATCCCTGAGATACTATTCTTTCCTTGGCATGAATTCCGTTTATACCACCTGCTAAACTACTTTCTAATCTAGTTAGCCAACTAGTGTATGGTCCCAGTACTGAATACACGTTGGTAATTTAAAGCAGTGATGGCCAGCAGCTTTAACTGTGCTGGCCGCTGCTGCTGAATTCACCCCCCACCTCCCACAGTTTTCATCCTCTTCCCTATCAACACTCTTTTGAAGAGCAAGGCTGGTACCCTAGGAGAACCTTCAATTTTGCGCCCTCTCCTTTTCTGTGCATATATCTACTGACAGTGGCTCTGGCACAGTAGCACCCTCTCTCTTCCTCCCTCTTCAACATCTTCCTCTCCTTCTCTCTTTGACCTCTGCCAGCCAAGCATGTCCTTACTTGTGTCCACGTGTCTCTCTTCTTCTCCTACCCTCTCTCTGATCAGCATTCTCCTCTCTCCCCCTCTCTACTTCCTGGTCAGCATACCAGCATCATCCTAATTTCTTTGTCCCCTTTTAATAGTGCCCAGCATCCTACTTCTACCCGCCACCTGCCTAGCATACTCTTTCATTCCACCCCACCTTCATCTGCACAGCACTCTTTCACCCAACCCCCACTCACCCAGGACCCTCTTATATTTATACACCATCATCCCCTCTTTTCAGTGGCAAACGTTCCATTGGGGGGCCTCCCAAGCAAATTTTGCTGAGAGCCCTCAATTGTTGGCCCCCCCATGGCAATGCCTTCCAATGTCGCCCCACTGCAGCCCCCCAATTATCACCCCCCCATGGCAGATAGCAGTCCCCTGCAATGCCCCCTCCCTCGCCATGGCAGCCACACAGAAAACTTACTTAGATTTGTTTGTTATTCTGCCAGGCCTGGCAAATGTTCCTTCTGGGCCAAAGTCTCACGGTGTTGCCATTATTGCGAGACCACCTTGGGAGCTAACAGCCACAAGGCCTGGAACTGAGGCAAACAAATCTAAGTGAATTGCTGCGCCACCATGAGGACTCCCCTGTATTGCTGGGGCTGCTTGGGTGGAGTTTAAGCCGCTGTCTCTCTTCATTCCACTCTGGCCAATTATCCTTTCTCCTCCCACCCAGCATCCTCCATTTCTATCCACCCCTCACACTTATCCAGCATCTCTTCTCCTCTTTTTCTCTTTCCAATAGCAGTAGCTCTAGGCTCCCTCTTCTCTTCGGCCGCTGGCAGAATAAGCCCACCAGCGAACCTGTTGAAGCACTACAAGCATTTTTAAAACTCATTTGAAGATCACAGTTACTACTCTAATTTTAAAGAACATTTTATTTATTTATTTAAAAGTTGTTATATGCCATCTTTATAACAATGTTATTTAAAATGGACTACAATGTAAATACAAACATCAAAAGGAACAGAGTCCTATAAGAAACATAAAATATTATATCTATTGTAAAGTCTAAAATGATGTTTATTAATTCTCTTCCTTACCCTCAAAACTGAACTACCAGCAGTCGGGAGAACAACTGATAAGCAAATTAATATGACTGAAATACGACCTCTAAAATGCTTGCATGCAAATGCTAGAAGTCTAAAAAATAAGATGGAAGAGTTAGAATATATAGCTCTAAATAAGAGGTTAGATATAATTGTTATCTCAAAGATCTGGTGGAAGGAGGACAACCAGTGGGACACCGTGATACCTGGGTACAAACTATATCGCAATGATAGAGCGCAACCCCTCCACCAATTTGATCTACTCAATGTTAGAGAGGGCATTGGGTCACATAGGATTAAAGTTTTGCAGGAAACAAAATAAGCTGTAGAATCTCTATGGATAGGAATTCCATGTAAAAAGGGGAAGGCAATGGCAGTGGGGTGCACTACTGACCACCTGGCCAGAATGAACAGATGGATAATGAAATGCTGAAAGAAATCAATGAAGCTAACAAAAGTTACAATGCAGTAATAATGGGTGATTTCAATTACCCGGGTATCGACTGGGTCAGTGTCACAGAAGGACATGCTAGGGAGATAAAGTTTCTAGATGAAATAAATGACTGCTTCTTGGAGCAGCTGGTTCAGGAACCGACAAGAGGGGAAGCTATTTTGGACCTAATCCTTAGTGGCATGCAGGTTTTGGTGCAAGAGATAAGGGTGTTGGGGCCACTTGGCAATAGATATCATAGAATGATCACTATTGCCAAGAGGGGACAAAGCCATAGCAGAGAGACTGAATTAATTCTTTGCTTTGGTCTTTACTGAGGAAAATGTAGGGATGTTACCCATGACTGAAGTGGTATTTAAAGGCGATACTGTGGAAGAATTGAAAGAAATATTGATACACCAGGAAGATGCTTGGGTGCATACGGAGAGGAATGGCTAGCAGAAAAAAGGAGGTGATAATGCCTCTGTATAAGTCTTTGGTGCGACCTCATTTGGAGTATAGTGTGCATATTCTGGAGACTGCACCTTCAAAAGGATGTGAACAGGATGGAGTCGGTGCAGAGGGTTGCTACTAAAATGATTAATGGGCTTCATTATAAAGCATATGAGGACAGACTTAAGGATCTTAATATGTACACCTTAGAGGAAAGGCGGGATAGAGGTGATATGATTGAGATGTTTAAATACCTCCGTGGCATAAATGTTCAGGGAGAGAGCCTCTTTCAATTGAAAGCAAGTTCTGCTACGAGGGGACATGGGATGAGGGTGAAGGGAGATAGATTCAGGAGTGATATGCGGAAATATTTCTTTACAGAAAGAGTAGTGGATCCATGGAATAGTCTCCCAGTGGAGGTGGTAGAGATGAGGACAGTAACTGAATTCAAAAAAGCATGGGACCAACACAGAGGATCTCTAAAGGTAAAAAGTGGACTGTTGTAGTTGTTGTTATGGAAGGACAGACTAGATAGGCCATGTGGTCTTTTTCTGTCATCATGTTTCTATGTTTCTATGTATTACAACTATTTGATAAACTGAAGAGTAGCAAATCACCTGGACTGGATGGTATACTTCCAAGGGTGTTGAAAGAACTGAAATATGAGATTGCAGACCTGCTATTAGTAATCTGTGAACTATCATTAAAATCATCTGTAATACCTGAAGATTGGAGGATGGCAAATGTAACGCCAATTTTTAAAAAGGGTTCCAGGGGTGATTCGAGAAACTACAGACCGATGAGCCTGACGTCAGTACCAGGAAAAATGGTAGAAACCATCATAAAGAACAAAATTACTGAACATGTAGATAGTCATGGCTTAATGGGAGACAGCCAACATGGCTTTAGACAAGGAAGATCTTGTCTTACTAATCTGTTATGTTTTTTTGAAGGTGTGAATGAACAGGTAGACAAAGGTGAGTCAGTTGATATAGTGTATCTGGACTTTCAGAAAGCCTTTGACAAGATCCTTCATCAGAGACTTTGGTCAAAACTAAAAAGTCATGGGATAAGAGGCAGTGTACTATAGTGGACAGGAGTTGGTTAAAAGATAGAAAGCAGAGGTTAGGGCTAAATGGCCAATTTTCCCAATGGAGAAAGGTGAGTAGTGGAGTACCCCAGGGATCAGAAGGATAATGGGGCCGGAGTGTTGACATGCAGATCAGTCACAGGAAAAGCAAGCATGATTCATCGAACAGAGGGAAATGTTCATCTCCAGGAACAAGCAGGAATGAGTCTTCACATATGGGTATCGTCGGTACCGACGGAGCCTGCGCGGGAACGCTCCGCAGCGTCCAATCAGAAAGCTTTTGGGAGCATCCCACAGCGCCTGTGTGCTGCCTTCCCGCCTTTCCCAACTGCCTCTCTCCAGTTCTTCTTTTTCCGCGGAGCCAGCAGGTCGTATTCCTGTCACCGCAGAAGAATTTCTTTATTTCTTTTGTATCGCGTCTGCCCTCTTTGACGCTCTACCGGTACCGACGGTCTTTCTTTTCTTCTTTTCAAAAAAAAAAAAAAACTATTTCTTTTTTCTTCAGGTGCACTTGTGTTTTGGGCCTTAGGCCCAAATATTTTTCCTCAACATGGAAAAGCCTGCCTCAGGGTTTAAGAAGTGCACAAAATGTGGCGGTACCATTTCCGTCACTGACACCCGTGACTGGTGTCTAAAATGTTTAGGTCCTGACCATTCCATCACAGATTGTATGTCCTGTACCATGATGTCTAAAAGAGGTCGGCAGAACCGAGCAGCCAAGCTCAGTACCCTGTTTCCCTCTGGTGCGGCTTCGCTGGCATCGACGTCTTCCAGGGCTTCTTCTTCCTCCCATGGATCTCAGGTAACTAAACATAAATCCAGCCGGTCCTCAAAGGGTAGATCTCCCTCTAAGCATCGAGATGCCTCTGGCGTTGCCCTCGAGGATTCTGCACCGGCAAAATTACCCCGGCGGTAGGCTTCGGCCTCCAAAGCATCATCATCGGGGTTCCAGGATGATCTCGATGGCTTGGCCTCGACAGATCACCTGGTGCCATGCTCTGGGGTACCAGTGGCTTCCACCGGTACCGACTTCCAAGCATTGGCGGCGTCGATGGACCAGAGAATTCTGTCCATGGAACGCAGTCTGGTGGCTTTCCTTGGGGCATCGACGCCCCAGGTACCGCAACAGACTACTCCACCGGTACCGGCTCTAGCACCGCCATCGGTACCGATCCTGGTACCGGTGGCATCGACATCGGCATCGGTGTCTGCTATGCCGGTACTCTGTCCTCTGAGGCCCTCCGGTACCGATACCCCGGTACTGGTTATTCCCGATACCGATCCTTGTCGGTATGGGTATCGGGCTTTGCAGGAGCATCCGGACAGACGATACTTTGATTCCTCTGAAGAGTCTGAGGATTCTGATGCGTCTGTCGATGCAGCAATGCTTATTCCACAGGAGGAATCCTCTCCTAAGCGAAGGATGTCTCCTCCAGAAGACTTGTCTTTTCAAGACTTCATCAGGGAGGTGGCTCGGGGCTTATCCATCATGGTAGCCCCTGAGACAGAACCCAGAGCCAAGGAGTTAGATATTTTACAATATCCTAAAACTCCTAAGGAGGCAGCTATCTTGCCTGTTCATGAGATTTTGTATGATCTCATGTTGAGGATGTGGGAAACACCTCTTACCACCTCTCCTCATTCTCGCAGGTTAGATACCATGTATCGTGTCCCTCCTTGTCCTGGTTTCCATAAAACTCAGCTTCCTCACCACTCTATTGTGGTTGAGTCTGCTATGAGAAAGATTAGAAGTGCTAAGAGACATGCCTCTAATCCTCCAGGACGTGAATGTAGAACCCTGGATGCTTTTGGACGTAGAGTCTTCCAAGCTTCCATGCTTGCTGCAAGGATTAATTCCTATAGTCTTTACATGGGAATGTTCCTAAAAGAGGTCACTGATCATTTGCAGACTTTAACTCCTTTCATTTCTGAGGATAAAAGACAGGACTTTCTCACTTGGCTCAAACATGCCCAAGATATCTCCAAATTCTCCAACCGTGCAGCTTTTGACTCTTTTGAATGTGTAAGCAGAGCCTCGGCTATTGCCATAGGTGCACGTAGAATTGCTTGGCTTCAAGCATCTGATTTGGAGATCTGGGTCCAAGATGAATTGGAAAATATCCCTTGTACCGGTGAAAACCTATTTGGTAAAGATTGGCAAGCAAAGGCCAATCAGATGGATGCTGAAATTTCCGCCTTGGATAGACTATTCAAGTCTACGGCTGCTCCTGTTAAGAAAAGGTTGTTCAAAAAAGCACCATTTTCTAAAAAAGGAAGATTTTATCCTGCTTATAGTTAGCGGGCATCTCCTGCAGCTCAGTTCGCTACCAAACGTCAGCAAACATCCAAACAGAGCAAAGCAAAGGCTGCTAGGCCTCCACAGGCCCAGCAACCTCAGCCTCCTCAGGGCCTTTGACTTTCCACTAGAGAACTTAGCCTTCCTAGCTCTGGAAGGACCAGAGCCCCCCACCATTCCAGGAAGGTTATGTCATTTTGCTCCCAGGTGGGGACAAATTACAGCAGAGCATTGGACACTCTCCATCATAAAGGAGGGGTACAAACTTCATTTTTCAAGCTTGCCCCCTCATACAAGAGTGAACCAGTTCAATTCTCCGACCTCCCTCCTCAACCTGTTGGGTCAGGAGATTGCCACCCTTCTTGCCCAAGGGGCAATAGAAGAAGTGCCTCTTCATCAACAGGGCACAGGGTTCTACTCCCCCTATTTTCTTATTCCAAAGAAAACAGGGGGCTTCAGACCCATTTTAGACCTCAGAGAATTGAACAAATTCCTAGTCAAGGAAAAATTCAAGATGATTTCTCTGGGAATTCTGCTGCCATACCTTCAGAGTCAGGATTGGCTTTGTTCTCTAGATCTCAAGGATGCGTACACCCATGTTCTCATCCATCCAACTCACAGAAGGTTCCTTCGGTTCCTTTTTCAAGAGAAGCACTATCAATACAGAATGCTTCCTTTCGGTCTGGCCTCTGCACCAAGAGTGTTCACGAAATGCATGGCAGTGGTAGCTGCATTTCTGCGCACTCTGGGAATATTCGTCTTCCCTTATTTGGATGACTGGCTCATTCGAGCGCCCACTCAGTCAGAAGCCAAAAATTCTCTATCCTGCACAATGCATATCCTTCAGTATTTAGGGCTGGTAATAAACATCCCAAAATCCAATCTAACCCCTACTCGGTTCCTGGAGTTTATAGGGGCATTGCTGGATACCACAAGGGCAAAAGCCTATCTCCCCCAGGCCCGTTTCCTTCGCTTGGTGCAGTTAGCTTCTCAAGCAGAGTTAAAGCCCCATTTATCTGCCCGAGAAATGTTACAGTTACTAGGCCACATGGCATCTACCGTGCATGTGGTACCATATGCTCGCCTTCACATGAGGGCAGCTCAGTGGACTTTATCCACCCAGTGGACCCAGGCATTAGACTGCCTGTCAGACAAAATAGCAAACGCAAGTCGCCTCATTTTGTCCCTCCAGTGGTGGAAGTCCCCTCAAAACCTGTTGCTGGGGTCCCCCTTTCAGCAGTCTCTAACCCAAGCAACTCTCACAACAGATGCTTCTCCAATGTGTTGGGGAGTTCATCTGCAAGACCTCTCCACCCAGGGCATCTGGTCTTCACAGGAGAGTGGTCTGCATATCAATCTCTTGGAGCTCAGAGCAATCTTCCTTGCTCTACGAGTGTTCCACACCCTGCTCCTCTACAAGACAGTCCTTATCCACACGGACAATCAGGTAGCCATGTTCTACGTGAACAAGCAGGGCGGAAATGGCTCTCTGTCGCTTTGCAACGAAGCTCTGTGATTATGGGCCCTCGCCAGAGAGCATCAGATTCATCTTCTGGCAGTTTATCTTCCAGGCGTTCAGAACTCTTGGGCAGACAGGCTCAGTCGAGTTCTGCTTCCACATTAGTGGTCCCTGCATGTGGACCAGGTGGCCAGGATTTTTCAAATTTGGGGAACCCCGGACATAGACCTCTTTGCAAGTCCGTGGAATGCCAAACTTCCCCGGTTCTGTTCCAGGACTCCGGCTCAGGCCAGGGATGCTTTCCTCCTTTATTGGGGTCAAGACTTCCTGTATGCCTTTCCACCCATTCCCCTAATTTCCAAAACCCTATTCAAGCTTCAGAGATACAGAGGTCGCATGATCCTTATAGCACCTCATTGGCCATGCCAAGTGTGGTGCCCTCTGCTTCTACATATCTCAAGCTCCCTCCCTGCAGTTAGGGTCTGCTCCAGATCTCCTATCTCAGGAGGATGGAACATTATGGCATCCCAATCCCCAGTCTCTGCATCTCAGGGCTTGGTTGCTGAAGGCCTAGATCTCCAAAATCTTGATCTTTCTCAGCAGGTGAAAGATATTCTTCATGCTTCCAGAAAGCCTTCCACTAGACGTTCTTATGCTTTTAAGTGGAAAAGGTTTACAATTTGGTGCTCGGAAAAGGGGCTTAACCCCCTTGTGATATCTCTGGAATCTTTACTAGAGTATCTTCTTCATTTATCTAATGCAGGCCTTAAGACAAATTCAGTAAGAGTCCATTTGAGTGCTATTGCAGCTTCCCTTAAGCCTCGCAATGGACAGCCTATTTCCTCTCATCCTCTTATAGCAAGATTCATGAGAGGCCTTCTTTTAAGTAAGCCTCCCATTAAACCACCACCGGTGGCATGGGACTTAAACCTGGTTCTTGGGCAGCTCATGAAGCCACCTTTTGAACCGTTAGCTACCACTTCCTTGAAATTTCTTTCTTGGAAGGTTATCTTTCTCATTGCAATCACCTCAGCACGCCGCATTAGTGAGTTGCAAGCACTAGTAGCTAATCCACCTTATACAAGGTTCCATCATGACAAAGTAGTCCTTAGGACTCATCCACACTTTATGCCTAAAGTAATCTCACCCTTTCATCTGAACCAAGAGGTATACCTACCTGTCTTTTTTCCAGGACCTCATGCATCAAGTGCAGAGAGGAATCTTCATACCTTGGATTGTAAAAGAGCTCTAGCCTTCTACTTACAAAGAACACAGCAACATAGAAAGTCCTCTCAACTCTTTGTTGCTTTTGATCCTTCTAATTTAGGACTTCCAGTTTCCAAAAGAACACTGTCCAACTGGATTGCTCGGTGTATTTCTTTCACCTGTCAGAGTAAGAACCTTTCTCTGGAGGGCCATGTCACAGCTCACAATGTGAGAGCCATGGCAACCTCAATGGCTCATCTACTTTCTGTGTCTATTGTCGACATCTGTCGAGCAGCCACTTGGGCCTCGGTTCATACCTTCACAGCCTATTACTGTTTGGACAAGGACTCCCGCCGGGATGCCTTGTTTGGTCAGGCTGTTCTCAAACATCTGTTCCATACCTAGTCAACTCCTACCAGAGATCCATGGGGGGAACTGCAGCCCTTCTTAGGGACACACAGCTCTGGGGTCTCTCCCTGGCATCTAAAGCTAAGGAGTCCCCATATGTGAAGACTCATTCCTGCTTGTTCCTGGAGATAGCACAGTTACTTACCTGTAACAGGTGATCTCTGGGAACAGCAGGAATAAGTCTTCACAACCCACCCACCTCCCCTAGGAGTTGTATCTCTCTATCTATCTTTCCTTTCCCTCTCTCTCTCTTTGTCTCAGCTTTAAAACTCAAACTGGAGAGAGGCAGTTGGGAAAGGCGGGAAGGCAGCATGCAGGCGCTGTGGGATGCTCCCGAAAGCTTTCTGATTGGACGCTGGGGAGCGTTCCTGCGCAGGCTCCGTCGGTACCGACGATACCCATATGTGAAGACTTATTCCTGCTGTTCCCAGAGATCACCTGTTACAGGTAAGTAACTGTGCTATGTGTGGCCATGGTGTAGCAGCTGGCAGGAGAATACATGACAGCACATAGCCGACAGAGGCTGAAGGATAGGCTTGAGAAAGGATGACAGTAGGTGAGAGTGTGGTATGGGCCAACAGCATCGATGTACCTGATGTGCCATCACCCATACAGTTGTAGTGTGTCGGACAAAAGTGTGCCTGTGCCACGGGGAAGCCTCGATACCAGCTTTGTTGGTCTCACAGCTGTCCCAGCCTCCCAACCACCATACAGCTCCCCAGACAAATGTGTATGCCACATCTGCACAAGAGTCGTTCATACTGGCCATATGGAGCAAGTAAGGAAGTGTGATCATCCCCGCAAGTGGCCATCCCATGGGTAGGATGTGGCTGCATGTAATGCATAAATGTGAGGGATCCAAAGTGATGCATAGATGTGAGGGAGTGATGATGAAATAGTCAAATCATGTTTGTTATGTATGTTATTTATGTATATATATAACTGGTGTGTCTATACCGTTTTATCATTTCAGTCAAAGCGGTACACACTGTAGCCTAAACCTGGTAATATACATTAAAAACAGGGACATTAATAATTTGGATTATTCTGCGGCAGTGGAGGGTTAAGTGACTTGCCCAAGGGCACAAGGAGTAGAGGTCATGCTGAGAGGGATTTTACATACATAAAAAGCCTCTGTAAAATGCTGCCACCAGTCATACAAGGAGTGCTAGTGGGAATCTAACCATTAAACTACTCCTCCACTCAGGTGGCATACATCTGCAGACTAAACATCTCTGACCCTCTGCAATGGTCTGTATCAGAGGCAATAAAGTCATTCTCGCAGAAGGGCATGAGCACAAATAGCATGTGTACAGACCCAATGTGCTATTGGAACACATAAAAAAGCATAGTAATGTGTATCCACCAGTCAAAAAAGCCCCTGGACTGTTCCTGGCATCAAAATGAAATGAGCATCCCATAGCCACAAAGAGAACAAGTTGGAATTGAACCCTCATCCATTGCTTCCTAAGTCAGTGCTCTGACCATTAGGCTACACCTCCATTCTATCCTGCACAGCAATGCCTTGAATCAAAGAGACCGCAGGTCTCTGCCTGCAATGGGTGAAATAAGCACATGAAAGAATGTGGCTGGCACATTATTCCACAGTTGTATTGTTAGCCACTTTGATTGTAGGATAAAGTGGTATACAAATCTGGTTAAATAAATAAATAAATTATGAGACCGTAGTACACCACACCTAGAGCCTACCTACAGCATTGCACATGCAGTATATCATGCATTGTAAACGCAATACTGTAGCTGCGCAGCTGACCCACTGCTGCAGGTTACATCTGTTGTCCAAAGGACAAGACACATATGAGTTCAAGATGCTCGTCCCTCCACTGTTCCCCCAACGTCAAACCATACTCACATGCATGTGTCCATTGCACTGCAGTGTGGCACTTACCGCAGAGGCAGCACATGTGCAGGACATGCAGTCCCCTGTGACCTGCTACACACTCCGAGATAGGTATACCTGCACACACACTGAACACAAGCCACATTACAGACCCATGCGGGCCATTGCAGACCATCCTGCCCTCCCCGGGGGCCATACACACGTCTTCCACCAACATATACAACAAACAGGTACTGGGCAATGCCCCAGTGATCACAGTCGCCATTATGGCTGCTATTTCTGCTCTCTGTGCCGGTATAGATTTGCCCCTCCATTGCTCATGATGCATTTCACATTCTGAACAGCTCTGTACAACTGATCACCAAAGGGGAAATGCTGTGATCCTTCACATAAGGCCAGAATTATGCAGGGACATTGTGTGCTTCATGCACATAACAGCTGCAGTCTGTGCTACTGACCGGTTTCAGAGGTCACCCTGAATGTGAGGGGGCACACAGGGCCGTACCTAGCCAGAATCATGCCCTGTGTGACTTGCACATCGGGCGCATGTCACCCTCCTCCCCATATCTCCATCCAGCTGCTCCTGCCCTGGAGCTGTCGCCCTCTGTTTTCTCCACATCGGCGCCAGCAGCAGGGCAAGATCAGGCAGCGGCTGGACGGAGGTATGGGGGGGGGGTGCGCCCGATGTGAAAGTCGCCGGCAGCAGCAGCAAATCTGAATCCTCCCTGCTCTGACATCATGTCAGAGCAGGGAGGGATCAGACCTGCAGAAAGACCCATGAAAAGGCTTAGGGGGCGCATTCTGGCAGGGAGGGATCAGACCTGCAGAAAGACCCGTGAAAAGGCTTTGGGGCGCATTCTGACTGACTACTGTTGTCCTGCTGCTGCTGAGAGAACAAAAAGTGGTAGCAGCAGGGCAACAGCACAGTACTTGGGGCCCATATCACCTTATCCCCAGAGCCTGCACTGCAATAGCAGGACCCTCCAGGTCCCGGAGCGGATCTATATCACTGCCAGTGTGCTGTAGGTATTGTCTGCGGTGTGTGCTGCTTGTCACTTGGTTGATCTGCACAATTGAAGCATATGAGAGTGTCCTGTCAAATCTGGGGCTTGTGTCCTGCTCATAGCAAAAACACACCTACTAACTCACTGGCAACTAAAAAATACAACAAGGTGAGAAAGTAAAAAACAGTCCTTTATTAACTGAACCCCTAAACGGCCGCGTTTCTTAAGACATGAAAAGATAAAAAATATATAAAGACAAACAAATATGATATAACAGGCTGAACCTTTGATAAACATATAAAATGTGCATAAGACATTAATAAAAGAGGTCATACACAACCAAAGTGATAAAAATGTGGATAATCATAATTATTATTATTATTATTAATCATAATACATAACATCATAAGAAAAATTATTATTAAAAACTCAGTAATTGGACAGAAGCAACTAAATACATGTCATGCAGTGAGCACCATCTTAGACAACCACCAAGGGTGTACATGAAAGTTGGGAGGGGGGAAGCTAAGAAACAATAGAGCTTACTTGTAGTTAACAAGGCTTAGAATTGTCACAAGTAATTGATCAATGATCTAGTAGACATCACTCACTGTGAACATAAAAATCTTTATATAGGGAGGAGGGAAAGCAATCAAATATAAGAGACGGATAAAAAAATAAAAATCTAAGTCAATAGACTATAGTAAAAACTAATAAAAGACAAAAAGGAAATCATCACTGCTAAAATTAGCAGGAAGAACAAGATCAGTTTTCCTAAAGCTACGTGAGCTAAAGAAAAAATTCCAGCCTCGAATTGTAATATTACAAGATGCTCAAGGAGCCATGTTGAATGATGCTGAGAAGATCAAGAAAAGTTGGAAAGAATATACAGTCAGTATATGATAAAGATCAAGTGGACCACCAGCCGTTTCAATCTGTTCCTTATGATCTGGAACCATTGGTGATGAAAGAAGAAGTCGAATCAGCATTGAAAGCCTTTCAAAGAACAAAGCACTATGCCACCAGGCATTGATGGCATTCTGACTGAAGTATTACAGCAATGTGATGCAGATGTTACCATACTTACAAGGCTCTGCCAGGAAATTTGGAAGACAACATCATGGCCAACTGACTGGAAAAGATCTGTTTTTATATCAATACTAAAGAAAGGTGATCCATTTGACTGTGGAAATTATCGCACAATCACTCTGATTCCACATGCCAGTAAGATTCTACTCAAGATTATTCAGCAGAGACTACAACCATACTTGGAACAAGAACTGCCTGAAGTGCAAGCAGGGTTCAGGAAAGGGCAAGGAATGAGAGACATCATCACGGATGTAAGATGGATCCTTGAGAAGACTAAAAAAAAACCCTTTAAAATGGGGGGATAAGACATTTTTCAGATATGTTAGTAAGAAGAGGAAGGGCAAAAGTGATATTGTCAGACTCAAGGGTGAAGGGGAGGAATATGTAGAAGCTAATGAGGAAAAAGCGAAATTGCTAAACAAATATTTCTCTTCTGTGTTCACAGATGAAGAACCAGGAACAGGACCTCAGAAAACATCCACAAACAGGAACAGAAGCGAGAGGCATCTTGAACAATTTTCAGAAGATTGTGTTCGTGAGAAACTAGCTAAACTTAAAGTAGACAAAGCGATGGGATTGCATGGGATGCACCCTAGAATACTGAGGGAACTTGGGGACATTCTAGCAGCTCCACTGACTAACCTTTTCAATGCCTCGTTGGAGTCGGGAATGGTGCCAAAGGACTGGAGAGAGGCACATGTGGTCCCTTTACACAAAAGCTGAAGTAAAGATGAGGTTGAAAACAACAGGCCAGTTAGTTTAACTTCAGTGGTGAGTAAATTATTGGAAGCACTGCTGAAAGAGAAAATAGAGGGGTTTCTGGAGTCCAGCAGATTACAGGATCCGAGGCAGCATGGATTCACCAGACGCAGGTCTTGTCAGACAAATCTCATTGATTTCTTTGACTGGGTGACCAGGGAGTTGGACCAAGGGAGAGCCCTAGATGTAGTGTATTTATTATATTTTATTTATTTATTTTTTTTTTGTATTTATAATCAGCATGGTTTACAATAGAACAACTATTACATGGAACAGTTTACAATGAACATTTGAACATGGTATCATCAAAGACTGTTCCTCACAGGCGACTTATAAAAAAACTGAGCACCCTAGGGATGGACCCTAAAGTTACTGCTTGGGTTAGAAATTAGTTGAGTGGGAGGTGACAAAGGGTACAGGTAAATTGCGCTCACTCTGAGGACAAGGATGTTACCAGTGGTGTGCCCTATGGATATGTCCTTGCTCTGATTCTTTTTAACATCTTTGTTAATTATATAGCGGAAGGGCTGTTGGGTAAGGTTTGCCTCTTTGTGGATGATACCAAAATCTGCAGTAGAGCAGACACCCAGGAATGTGTAGATAACATGAGGAGGGATCTAGCTAAGCTTGAAGAATGGTCTAGAATTTGGCAGCTGAGATTTAATGTTAAAAAATGCAAGGTCATGCATTTGGACTGCAGCAATCCAAGGGAGTAATATACTGTAATATAGGGGGTGACGTACTTTTGTCCACTAAAGTAGAGCGGGACCTAGGCGTGATTGTGTCTGATGATTTTAAAGTAGCTAAACAGGTAGAAAGGCGACAGCAAAAGCTAGAAGAATGCTTGGGTACATTGGGAGAGGAATGGCCAGCAGAAGAAAGGAGGTGATAGTGCCTCTATGTAAGTCTTTGGTGCAACCTCATTTGAAGTATTGTGTACAATTCTGGAGACCGCATCTTCAAAAGGATATAAACAGGATGGAGTCAGTACAGAGGGTGGCTACTAAAATGGTTAGCGGTCTTCATTATAAAGCATATGAGGACAGACTTAAGGATCTTAATATGTATTCCTTACAGGAAAGGCGGGATAGAGGTGATATGACTGAGACGTTTAAATACCTCCATTGCATAAATGCACAGGAGGAGTGCCTTTTTTGATTGAAAGCAAGCTCTGCTACGATGGGACATGGGATGGGATGAGGGTGAAAGAGGATAGATTCAGTAGTGATATGCGGAAATATTTCTTTATGGAAAGAGGGTGGATCCATGGAATAGTCTCCCAGTGGAGGTGGTAGAGATGAGGACAGTATCTGAATTCAAAGCAGCATGGGATAAAAACAGAGGATCTCTAAAGGAAAAAAAGGGGACTGTTGTAGTGGTTGATATGGAAGGACAGACTAGATAGGCCATGTGGTCTTTTTTCTGTCGTCATGTTTCTATGTTTCTTTGTTTTGACTATAGCAAGGCTTTTAACTGTGTAAACCATGAGAAACTCTGGGCCTCATTAAGAAGCATGGTTATACCAGAACATCTGATTGTTCTCTTGCACAACCTTTACATTGATCAAGAAGCAACAGTTCGAACAGAACAAGGAGAAACAGAATGGTTTAAAATCGGCAAAAGTGTACGACAAGGCTGCATACTTTCCCCCTACCTGTTTAATTTATATGCAGAACAAATCATCAAAGAAGCTGGACTGTATGAAGACAACCGACGTGTGCAGATTGGTGGAAGACTCATCAATAACCTTCGTTATGCTGATGATACCACATTACTGGCTGAAAGTGACGATGATCTGAAACATTTGTTTCTCAAGATCGAGGAACATAAATGGGCCTGCACCTTAATGTAAAGAAGACAAAGATCCTGGCAACTGGCAAAATCAATAAATACATTGTTGATAGAAAAGAAATCAAGATAGTTGACAACTTTAACCTACTTGGATCAACTATCAATAAAGAAACAACAAGCAGTCAAGTAATCCGACAACACATTGCTCTTGGCAGAATGGCTATGAAGAGACTAGACAAGATTCTCAAGAGCAGAGATGTCTCTCTTCATACAAAGATTTGACTCGTTCAAGCCATGGTATTTTCAATAATATCATATGGATGCAAAAGTTGGACAGTGAAAAAGATAGAAAGAAAATCGATGTCTTTGAATTATGGTGTTGGCAACGAATACTGTGTATACCATGGACTGCCCGAAGAACAAACCAGTCAGTACTAGAGGAGATCAAACCTAAATTTCTTTAAAAACTCAGATGACAAGACTTTGACTTTCATGGTTTGGACACATCATGTGAAGAGAGAGATCATTAGAGACAGATATCATGCTTGCAAGGTAGAAGGTCAACACAAAAGAGGAAGGCCAGCAATGAGATGGATTGATGCAATAACAGCAGCAATGGGTGTCACTCTGTCAACAATGAGCACCTTGACTGAAGACTGAACACAGTTTAGGATAACTATGGGTCGCTATAAGTCGACACCGACTTGACGGCACTTAACAGCAACAATAAAATTGGTTTAAAAAACGGTCAAAATCTTAAATCAGTGGGCTATAATAAAATCTGATAAAAGACAAAAAATGGTGGGACCACTCTAACTAACATTCAGGGGCAAATCAAGGCAGTCTTCTGCCTGAGGTGAAGGATAGAGGGGGGCAGGCTTTCTCAAAACTCCAATCAGGGACTGAGCCAAACCAAAAAGCCAATTAGATTGTATGGAGGAAATGCAAGATATTTGCACACCAAGGAACTAAAAGAGAGCGAGAACCACAGCACAGTTTATAAAACTAAATTATAATTCATTTTTATTTTGTTGTTATAAACTGCATTATGGTTCTTGCTTTTTCTTTTTGAACATATATTTTGCATCCACAGAACCCCCTTCAGCAGTGGGTGCAAAGCAGAACCAGGACATTCACCCACAGAACTCAAACTTAAACTGCGCGGAAGAAAGGCCCGGCAATCTACTTCTGTATCTTGCCATGAAAACCCAATGGATAGTTACAACAAAACAAATTGTGCTATGGTGCTGGAAGATGAGACCCCCAGGTCGGAAGGCACTCAACTAGCTACTGGGGAAGAGCTGAAGACTTTTCAGAGTAAAGCCAGCATTTATGATGTGGTTGGATCAAAGCCCTCGGGAAGTCTGACTGCTGATGTAGCTGCGCATGAAATGAGAGTCAGAAGCTGTAAAGATGTCTTACACATTGGAACATGGAACGTACGAAGCATGAACCAAGGGAAGTTGGAGGTGGTCAAGAATGAAATGGAACGTGTACAACTTGATCTGTTGGGTGTCAGCGAACTGAAATGGACTGGCATGGGGCACTTTGCATCAGATGATCACATGGTCTACTATGCTGGAAATGAAAGACAAAGAAGAAATGGTGTTACATTTATAATAAAGAAGAAACTTGCAAGAACTGTAATGAAATACAATGCAGTCAGCGAACGCTTAATCTCTATTCGTCTACGAGGATTGCCTATCAACACAACTATAATTCAAGTATATGCCCCAACAACAGCTGCAGAAGAGAATGAAATTGAAGAGTTCTATGAACAAGTACAAGCTGAAATTGACAGAACATGCAAACAGGATATCCTGATAGTCATGGGTGACTGGAATGCAAAAGTTGGCAACAAAGAAGAAGGCAAAGTAGTTAGAAAATATGGACTTGGCAACAGAAATGAAGCTGGAGAAAGACTGAGAGAATTCTGCAAGACCAATGATCTATTCATCTCAAACACCTTCTTCCAGCAACACAAGCGGCGACTGTACACATGGACTTCACCCAATGGATTGTATAAAAATCAAATTGACTACATCTGTGGAAGTCAACGATGGAAAAGCTCTATAACATCAACCATGACAAAACCTGGAGCTGACTGTGGTACAGATCATCAACTACTAGTATGCAAACTCAAGCTAAAGTTGAAAAAGAGCAAACCACTCATGAATGCAGCAAAATATGACCTTGAGCATATACCACTGGAATTTAAAGACTGCCTGCAAAATCAATTTGCTGCTTTAGATACAAATGACAGAGCTCCGGAAGAGTTATGGAATGACATCAAGAAGGTTGTGTTGGAAGAAAGCGAGAAGTTTCTACAAAAGGTGAAAAAGCAAAAACGGCCAAAATGGATGACGGAAGAAACTCTGAAAATTGCCCAGAAACGCAGAGAAGCTAAAGCCAGAGGAGAAAGAAAGACAATAACAGAACTCAACAGAGATTTCCAACGTGCAGCAAAACAGGACAAGGAAAAGTATTACAACGACGCATGCAAGGAAATAGAAGCAGAAACTATTAGAGGAAGAACAAGATCGGCTTTCCTAAAGCTACGAGAATTAAAGAAAAAGTTCCAGCCTCGAATTGGAATGTTACAAGATGCTCAAGGTTCTATGTTGAATGATGCTGAGAAGATCAAGAAAAGGTGGAAGGAATATACAGCGTTTTTATATGATAAAGATCAAGTGGACCAACAGCCGTTTCAACCTGTACCTTATGATCGGGAACCATTGGTGATGAAGGAAGAAGTTGAAGCAGCATTGAAAGCCTTATCAAAGAACAAAGCACCAGGCAGTGATGGCATTCCTATAGAAGTATTGCAGCAATCTGATGCAGCTGTTACCATACTTACAAGGCTCTGCCATGAAATATGAAAGACAACATCATGGCCAACTGACTGGAAAAGATCTGTGTTTATACCAGTACTAAAGAAAGGTGATCCAACTGACTGTGGAAATTATCGAACAATCGCTCTGATCCCACATGCCAGCAAGATTCTACTGAAGATTATTCAAAAGAGACTACAGCCATACCTGGAACAAGAATTACCTGAAGTGCAAGCAGGGTTCAGGAAAGGGCGAGGAACGAGAGACATCATTGCGGATGTGAGATGGATCCTTGAAAAGACTAAAGAATACCAAAATGAAATCTATTTGTGCTTTATCAACTATAGCAAGGCTTTTGACTGTGTAAACCATGAGAAATTCTGGGCCACATTAAGAAGCATGGGTATACCAGAACACCTGATCATTCTCTTGCACAATCTGTACATTGATCAAGAAGCAACAGTTCGAACGGAACAAGGAGAAACAGAATGGTTTAAAATAAGCAAAGGTGTAAGACAAGGCTGCATACTTTCCCCCTACCTGTTTAATTTATATGCAGAACAAATCATCAGAGAAGCAGGATTGTATGAAGACAACAGAGGTGTGAAGATTGGTGGAAGACTCATCAACAACCTTTGCTATGCAGATGATACTACATTACTGGCTGAAAGTGAAGATGATCTGAAACATTTGCTTCTTACAATCAAAGAACATAGTCTCAAAATGGGCCTGCACCTTAATGTGAAGAAGACAAAGATCATGACAACTGGCATAATCAACAGGTTCATCGTTGAAGGAGAAGAAATTGAAATTGTGAACAACTTTAACCTACTTGGATCAACTATCAATAAAGAAGCAACAAGCAGTCAAGAAATCAAACGACGCATTGCTCTTGGCAGAATGGCTATGAAAGACCTAGATAAGATTCTCAAGAGCAGAGATATCTCTCTCCATATAAAGATTCGACTTGTTAAAGCCATGGTATTTTCAATAACATCATATGGATGTGAAAGCTGGACAGTGAAAAAGACAGACAGGAAGAAAATTGATGCCTTTGAATTATGGTGCTGGCAGCGAATACTGTGTATACCATGGACTGCCCGAAGAAGAAACCAGTCGATACTAGAGGAGATCAAACCTAAGCTTTCTTTAGAAGCTCAGATGACAAGACTTCGACTTTCATACTTTGGATACATCATGCGAAGAGAGAGATCATTAGAGAAAGACATCATGCTTGGCAAGATAGAAGGTCAACGCAAAAGAGGAAGGCCAGCAATGAGATGGATCGATACAGTAACAGCAGCTGTGGGTGCCAGTCTGTCAACAATGAGCCGCCTGACTGAAGACCGAACACAATTTAGGATAGCTATCCTGAGGGTCGCCATGAGTCGACTCCGACTCGACGGCACTTAACAACAACAACAACATCTTGTAGGGTCTAAAAAAACCTAAGAGCATATGTGATTAAATAAAGACCTAATAAAGGGAGGATAAATGAGCAGAACAGACTTGTAATCAATCTCATAAGACAGCAACATTAATGTTTAAACAAGCATATATCTCATGCAAATCAAATATATTGCCTGATGCACTTGCCTGAAGCGGACTTCGGCAACAAATGAGCCCAATCAAAATGAATGATTCGCTGATTATATATAAAAATAAAGTCAAATTTATATTGCAATTATGAATAGATATCCACCAGTGAAAAGTCATAATAATAGGAGTGGCACGAGAGTGAATGTACCAGATCAGTCCCACAAAGGAGTGCCAGACCCATATCGCATAGGATCCCAAAAAAAGAACTCATACAGCATGAGCAATTAAATAAAGATTTGCATTTGCACAGAGCAACCATGTATGCCCTGGCTTGGTACAAACATCCAGCAGCCGGTGCAGTGATTGGACTACCAAAAAACGGACTGCACCCACATCACTGCAGCTTGACAAATATGTAGCACAATGTGGATACATAACCATATCATGGTTACAGCTCGGTCAGAGTGAGAGTGGCCTCTCAGCATGAACTGATGTGTGCACCCTGCCCATGCTTGTCACAGACACATGTTAGGATGGCTCTGCCATTTGTTGAACCTCATATACATCCTGTGCAACAGCTCTGCATCTAACAGTACCCAGAATCCTCTCTCCCTCATTTGTGTACCCTTTGACTTTGAACTTATGGAATGCAAATGCAATGCAAGGTGCACTGGAAATTGGGCCACAGACAGGCTGTGAGTGCATGTAGGGCCACAGTGGCCAAAGTCTGACACATCCCCAAACACTGTGTCTCTCTACACAGCATGTGGCAATGAACATGGTACATAGTTCCATGCTTGTACACCCACATCATGTTATGTCCCTTGCCTTGGACCCTGCTGAACTGGTCAGTACAGCACATACACTCACCCACACTGCAGATGCAGTGGACAACCCCCCCCCCCCCCTCCAAGAGCACATCAAAGCATGGCAGCTTGTACATGGGGCCTCACACTGTATGTAGAGTTGCTGAAAAGCTGCCCTGCAGCATGTTGTATGCACTGACATAAAGCCTATCCATCACATGCATTGCTGCAGCTCAAAGTCCTCTGGGCACACACACATGTAATCCTTCTATCCAAAAGTGGTGCACTTTGTCATTATTACCTGCCCATTAGGCCTCCTGTAATGCTCATCCATTGTGAAAGCCTGTGTTGCAGGCACTATCAATGCATGCTGAGTGTGCCAGTGCTGTTAGCATGCTCTGCCATCCAGCTTTACATTGTGCAGTTGATCAGTTTGACAGCTGGGCATGAGGACCCATGCTGGATGAAATGTGGGAGATTGCACATGATGCTTCTGTTCCTGGAAGGTATGATAAAGTTTAACACACCTGGATATACTATTCCTGATCTTCAGGCAGGTTTTGAACTCATGACCCCTTGCTAATACACATACTGGCCTTGTGTTTGGAGCCACAGAGCAGCCATGTGGATGCAAAAGTCCAAGGATATATAGATGCAAAACACAAAGGAGAGCACCCCTCCTACAAACACAGAGAAACAAAAAGGAGCAGGAGAGCCACACTTCTGGAAACAGGAGCTTTATTTGTGTGTCACCAGGTCTGCCCTACACGTATTTCAGTCCAAGGCCTTCTTCAGGGGACTGCGACTGCTCAAGAGACACTTTCATACTTTATCAATTGGTAATTAATTCTGTCAATCTTCCACCAAAGATCAAGTCATGTAAGAGGTGACACTAGGCCATGGGTGTCCTGGCAGAATGACCAATGTACCCATTGCATGGTGTGTGCTTGTGGGCGAGTTATGGACTACTCTCATATGTTGCCGACCACAATGCATAATCTAGATTCACATGTGGCTCAGATGGTTGTGTCCAACTGAGTACTGAATTATAGATGGGTCACTGAAGCACTCACACATTCTGGTTATCATTTGGCAGGTGAGAGAGCAGGGTGCTCATTTTTCTCCGATATGGGCTGCTCTCATACTGCATAGTATTGCTGGTTCAGTGAACTCTTTATGCACCACTGGCACATATTCACTCAATATGTACAGGTGTGGGCATCCTGATCCCATGCCCAGGAGGCACACTAGCCGTGTTCCAGGGTCCACAGCTGCTGGTAGGCTGCATGCCATCCAATCCCTCACTCTCTGCAAGCGTGCCCTAGCCACCGCTGCAGTGCTGCCAGTGGTCTTCTTTAGGTAGCACACATGCAGCTAGTTACACCATGCCGCTCCTGCCCCTCTCCACTAGAAGGATGTGCTCCGCTGTGCCTGCTGCTGACATGCTTGGCACAAACTGACAGTGGCAACTGCAGTGTTACACCTGTCATACAGCGCCAGAATACAGATCTCTCCAGCTGCAGGCTGCAGTCACTGCACCACCACCCCCACCCTCGCACAATGCTGACATGGCAGCATGCTGCCAGGGGAGGTGGCAGAACTCCCTTCTGACTGCGGCTCCATGTATGTATGCTGCTGCTGTCACAGTAGAGTCATCACAGCCATCAGAAATTTTCTCTCTAGGCAGCCGACTTGTCGGCCTAGTGGACCTGCCAACTCCACAGCATCACCCACGTGACACCTCCTTTGCCACATTTGTACCATCAACATAGTGCACTATGCTGTTGTTGCTAATGGAGCACTACTATCACTTTCTTGGGATCCCCTGTGTGTGCAACACATTGCAGACATTTAAATAGGCTCTCTTGCCTTTAAAGTGCCCCTTTCCACAAGGGTTATTTATTTATTTTATTTATTTATTTAACTTCTCTTTTATACCGCGCTATTACATATCAGTGCGGTGTACATTGAACAGAACAATATACTGTGCGGACGGGCTGCATAGCGTTTACATTGAACAGGGATTAAAACTTGGATATAAGTGGGGTAACATTTCTACAGTTTATTTACAACGTTGTCCATGTTTTAGGCTATAGACTTTACTTGGCTTTAGGGTTTCCATCACTGTGAGCTCTAACGCTTGATTGCACAAGCCGGCAGTAAGGGAGCACACGCTGTCAATGCCCACTCTCCGCCCCATTAACATCCATTCTCAACCTCCCATTCCCTTAACACTGTGGACCCCTCTAACACTCCTTAATGCAGCGTTATCGGCCCTTTCTGCAGCATTAAGGGTGCAAGGGTGCTGATAGCACATGTTAATGGCACACTTCCTCCCTTACCGCCCTTTAGTAAACATACTCCTAGAATTCATTACTGGAGAATGTAGTGAAGACTGTTAGTGTAGCTGGGTTTAAAAAAGGTTTGGACAAGTTCCTGGAGGAAAGGTCCATAAACCATTATTAAAGATGACCTAGAAAATCCACTGCTTGCCCCAGGACAAGCATTGTGGAACCTGTGTGACTTTTTGGGAACCTGCCAGGTACTTGTGACCTGAATTGGCCACTGTTGGAAACAGGATACTGGGCTTGATGGACTTTGGTCTTATCTAGTATAGCATTTCTTAGGTTCATATTTATTTATTTATCTTTACTTTTATATCACTCCTTCCTGAGATCAGGGGCGGTGTACAATGAACAACATTATTACATGGAACAAATTTTAACATTCTAAAATTCTAACAGGCAGAACTATGTACATGGCAGGGTGTGTGCCTTTAGGAGCATTCTAACAGAACTTTGTACAAGGGGTAGCAGGTGAGACTATTTACAATTGGAGCAGAGGTGAGTGTCATTGTATGGGTTGAGTTTGGGGTGATTCGAGGGACGAACCATTACTTCCATTAAGTTCTCCAAAATATTGAGTAAACAGGAAGGATTTTAATTCCTAAACGTTTTTAAATCTTTGATTCCATGTAGGAAGTCTGGGAGGTCCATAACATAGGTGCAACAAGAGAGAAGGCTCGGTTACTTGTAATTTGTTTTGATTTGCGATAGGTGGGAGGAATATACAACAATAATGACAACATTCAAGATTACTAATAATATTGCTCCATCCTACCTCTCAAATTAATCACCCAATCCACTAACACTAGATCGAGAAGGGAACACTCTCAGAACACCCTTGCAAGGGTGTTCTGAGAGTGTTCCCTTCTCGATCTAGTGTTAGTGGATTGGGTGATTAATTTGAGAGGTAGGATGGAGCAATATTATTAGTAATCTTGAATGTTGTCATTATTGTTGTATATTTAATTCTGCTAATTATTGATAAGCAGTGTAGGGTGTATAATAGAGGTGTTATATGGTCAGAGAATCGGGCTTTGCATACAATTCTTGCAAGTTACATTTTGTGCAGTTTGAAGTTGCTTGAGGTAGTTTTTGGGAATACCGTAGAGGAGGCTGTTACAAAAATCAAAGTGGGGGGTGATCAGAGCATGAACCATTGATCTGAAATCGTGTGTGTCAAGAAGGGGTCTGAGGTATTGTATTGTTCTTAATTTGAAGTAAATAGATTTAGTTAGTTGTTTTATGTGTGCAGATAGGGTGAGAGTTTGATCCAGTATAACGCCAAGATACCTTACTTATTTTTTAACAGGAAGGATTGTGGTAAGTATTTTGAATGTTTGTGGGGGAGCGAAATTTGGGTTTCTTGAGATGTAGAGTATTTCAGTTTTCTTAAAATTAATGAACAGATTATTTGACTTTAGCCAAGCTTGGGCTTCCAAGATGCAGGATTTGATTATGTGTTGGGCTGTGTTTAGACTATCTATGGGGAGATATAACATAATGTCATCCGCATAGATGTGATAATTCACTTTAAATTTCTTGAATATGTTACATATAGGTGGTAGATATAGGTAAATAATAGGGCGGATAAAGCAGAGCCCTGGGGTATTCCTTGCTCCTGTCTAAATGTATTGGAGGTTTCCTGACCTAATTGGACTTATTGCATACGGTCTGTAATGTAGGATTGGAACCATTAATAAGCTATTCCTGTTACTCCAATTTGTGAAAGTCTTGCAAGAAGGTGGCTATGGTTGATGTTACACTGCTCAACAAATTTTTACAAAAGTCATGTTACTGAAATAAAAATAGTCATTTCTTATCAATTTTTATATGCTGAACATGAATATGACAGTGAAATTGCAAAGTTGGCTCTAGTATTTTTGTAATCTACAAGAATTAATGTTTACATCACAAAATGCATGTCAATAGTAAATATAATAGGCCTTCGGTTAATATCTGTAAAAAACCAAGTCATAGACTACTTCTTAGATTTTTTTGCCTGTCTCTTGTACAGCTGTTCGGGAGCTTCTCTGGGGAGTGTCCAGCAGTAGTCAGCCAACATTGTAGTGGACCATTTTCCCTGGTATCTTTGCTCCATCGTTGCGATATCCTGGTGAAAACGTTCGCCCTGTTCATCACTAACCATACCACAGTTGTCAGGAAAGAAATCGAGATGGAAATCAAGGAAATGGATCTTTAGAGACATATTGCAGTCAAGTTTCTGATACTGCATCAGCACGTCTTCTAGTTCCTTGTAGTTTTCTACTCTAACATTCCCGAGAAAGTCTGTTGACACTAGGCGAAAAGCATTCCATGCTTGTTTCGCATCACCCTGCAGCAAGTTGTTGAACCAGTCATCTTTGAAGAGCTCTTGAATCTGAGGACTCACAAAAACTCCCTCTTTAATCTTTGCTTCGCTGAGTCGAGGGAATTTTTCATGCAGGTATCGGAAAGCTGGTGAAGTGCAGTCCATGGCTTTCACGAAGTTTTTCATCAAACCTAGTTTGATGTGAAGGGGTAGTAGCAGGATTTTGTGAGCCTCAACCAAAGCTGGGTGCTGGATATTCTTCTCTCCAACTGTTACATTTTGTCTGCGATTCCATTCCTTCTGCAAGTAGTGCCAATCCCTTGCCCGGCTATCCCACTCACATAAGAAACACATGCATTTTATATATCCCTGCTGCAGTCCCATTAAAAGGACAACTACCTTCAAGTCACCACAGAGGTGCCAGCTGTATGTTTATGTTTATTTACTTGATATACCACCCTACTATCTCCAGGAACAAGCAGGAATGAGTCCTCACATATGGGTACGTCGGAACCGACGGAGCCTGCGCGGGAAAGCTCCCCAGCTTCCCAGAAAAGAAGCTTTTGGGGCCTCCCACAGCGCATGCGCGCTGCCTTCCCGCCTTCCTGACCAACTCTCTTCAGTTCTTCTTTTTCCGCGGAGCCAGCAGGTCGTGTTCCTGTCACCGCTGAAGAAATTGTTATTTTAATTTGTTTCTTTGCACGCGTGTCTGCCTTCCCTGATTCCAGACCGGTACCGCCGGTCCTTTTTTCGTTTATTTAAAAAAAATATATATATATAATTACTTTTTCTACACTTGGTGTATTTTTTCTGTGAGGCCTCTAGGCCTTCTCAGGTCTCCCTCATGGAAAAAAAAACTTCTGGTTTTAAAAAATGCACTAAGTGTACCGGTACTATTTCAGTTACAGACACCCATGAGTGGTGTCTTAAATGTTTGGGGCCTGACCATTCCATTCCGGATTGTCCATCCTGCTCTCTGATATCCAAAAGGGGCTTACAGAACAGAGCAGCTAAATTTCATATGCTGTTTTCTACCGATACTCCAGCATCAACATCCTCCAGGTCTTCTTCTCCTGATGGATCTCAGGTAACCAAACATTCTTCGGGCAAGTCCTCAAAAGGCAAATCTCCCTCTAAGCAGCGAGAGGCCCTTGCAATTGACCCTGAGGACCCTGCCCCAGCCAAACAACCCCGGCAGGAAGCTCCGGCTTCCAAAGCTCCTCCTTTGGGGTTACAGGTAGACATCGATGGCACGGCCTCGACCGATCTCCTGTTAGACTGCTCTGGGGTACCGGCTAACACCGGTACCGACTTCCAGGCAGTTGTGGCGGCTATGGGTACTACGGTACAATCCATGCAGCAGGCCTTACTGACTTTCATTAATGCTGCACCGCCATCGGTACCGCGACAATCGGTTCCGACTCCGATTCCGGTACCGCAACCGATACCGGTACCCAGAGCATCTACTTCCAGTAGCATGCCGGTTCCGGTCTCCGGTTCCGGGGCTTTCTTCGATACCGCTCCGATTCCCGGTACGCCCGTTGTCGGTACCGATCGGTACGCGTATCGATCTCTGGAAGCAAATAGACGATACTTTGAATCCTCTGAAGATTCTGATACATCAGATGATTCTGCTGACGTCTCTTTTACTGTTCCTGAGGAGCCCTCTTCTCCAAAAAGGAGAATGTCTCCTCCAGAGGATTTGTCCTTTCAAGACTTCATTATTGAAGTAGCTAAAGGACTCTCCATATCTGTATCCTCTGAAAAGGAACCTAGAGCAAAAAAATTAGATATTTTAGGATACTCTAAGGTTCCCAAAGAGGCAGCCACCTTACCCATACATGAAATTCTTCAAAAACACATGATGGATTTGTGGGAGGCTCCTCTCACCCTATCTCCACATTCTCGACGTTTGGACACCATGTATCGGGTTCCTCCTTCTCCTGGTTTTCAAAAAACTCAGCTTCCTCACCACTCTATTGTGGTGAAGTCTGCTATGAAAAAGATAAAGAGTACCAAAAGACACTCTTCTACCCCTCCAGGAAGAGAATGTAGGACTCTGGATGCTTTTGGGAGAAAAATCTTCCAAGCTAGCATGCTTATTGCCAGAATCAATTCATACAGCCTCTATATGGGCATGTTTTTGAAAGAGATTGCATTAAAGATACGTCAGTTTCTCCCCTTTATCCCAGAGGATAAACAAGAGGAATTCCTTCTTTTGCTAAAGCACACTCAAGATGTTTCAAAGTTCTCCAACAGAGCAGCCTTTGACTCTTTTGAGGGGGCAAGCAGAACCTCTGGCATTGCCATAGCTGCTCGCAGACTTGCTTGGCTCCAGGCCTCTGATTTGGAACCCTGGGTACAAGAAGGCTTGGGCAATCTGCCCTGTACAGGTGAAAATCTGTTTGGCAAAGAGTGGCAAATCAAAGCCACTCAAATGGATGCAGAGAATGCTGCTTTAGATAGACTTTCTAAGTCTACCTCTACCCCTGCCAAGAAAAAACCTT
The DNA here is from genome assembly GCA_033557465.1 of Ichthyophis bannanicus. Lineage (NCBI taxonomy): Eukaryota > Metazoa > Chordata > Amphibia > Gymnophiona > Ichthyophiidae > Ichthyophis > Ichthyophis bannanicus. Next base: position 355,378,441 of record CM066038.1, on the reverse strand, counting down.
TTAAGAAAACTTTCTATAAAAAGACCAGATTTTCCACAAATACTGGCCAGCAATCTTCCCAAGTTCGCTTTGCTCCTAAGCGTCAGCAAACTAAACAGGCCAGAACAAAGTCTACAGGGGCTGCTACAATCCAGCAGTCCCAACCTCCTCAGGGTTTTTGACTTGATTCTAGAGAACTTAACCTTTCTGGCTCTGCAACAGCCAGAACCTCTCACCATTCCAGGAAGGTTAGCTCATTTTGCTCCCAGATGGGAACAAATCACATCAGAACCGTGGACCCTCTCTATCATCAGAGAGGGCTACAAACTACATTTCTCCAGCCTTCCTCCCCATACCATGGTGAAACAATTCAGTTCTCCCCCATCTCTCCTGTACCTGTTGGGCCAGGAGGTGACCACTCTTCTCGCCCAAAACGCAATAGAAGAGGTTCCTCTTCCTCAACAAGGGTCAGGTTTCTACTCCCCTTATTTTCTCATTCCCAAGAAAACAGGGGGGTACAGACCCATTCTGGATCTCAGAGAATTGAACAAATTCCTATACAAAGAGAAATTCAAAATGCTTTCTCTAGGTACTCTCCTTCCATACCTACAGAGTCAGGACTGGCTTTGTTCTCTAGATCTCAAGGATGCGTACACACATATACTCATCCATCCATCACACAGAAAATTCCTACGGTTTCTGTTCCAGGGAAAACATTTCCAATACAGAGTACTCCCCTTCGGTCTAGCCTCTGCTCCAAGGGTATTTACCAAATGCATGGCAATAGTAGCTGCATTTCTACGCACTCTGGGGATCTTTGTCTTCCCATACCTGGACGACTGGCTCATCCGAGCTCCATCTCAGTCCGAGGCTCAGACTTCCCTGGACCACACCAGACGCATACTGCAGTATCTGGGACTTGTCATCAATCTGCCAAAGTCTCAACTCACCCCTACTCAGTCCCTAGAATTCATAGGGGCCTGGCTAGATACTACCACTGCAAGGGCCTATCTTCCTCAGGCCCGTTGCCACCGTCTAGTGCACTTGGCCTCTCAAATTCAGTCCAGAAGCCACTTGACTGCCAGAGAGATGCTACAACTGCTAGGCCACATGGCATCCACAGTTCATGTGGTGCCTTATGCTCGCCTACATATGAGAGCAGCTCAATGGACCTTGTCCACCCAGTGGACCCAAGCATCAGGTGCCCTCTCAGACCAAATAGCAACCTCAAAACGTCTTTTTTGGTCTCTCCAATGGTGGATATCCACTCAAAATCTGTTGTTGGGCGCCCCCTTCCAACCTTTGTTACCCCAAGCAACTCTCACTACAGATGCCTCCCAAACAGGTTGGGGAGCTCATCTCCAAGACCTCTCCACTCAGGGCATTTGGTCTCCACAGGAGACCACCCTTCATATCAACCTTTTGGAGCTGCGAGCAATTTTCCTTACTCTCAAGGTCTTTCATACCCTCCTCATCAACATGACAGTCCTTGTTCATACCGACAATCAAGTAGCCATGTTCTACATAAACAAACAAGGAGGGACTGGCTCTCTGTCGCTTTGCAACGAAGCTCTAAAACTGTGGGCCTTCGCCAGAGAGCATCGGATCCATCTCCTGGCAGTGTACCTCCCAGGAATCCAAAACTCTTGGGCAGACAGACTCAGTCGAGTTCTGCTTCCACACGAATGGTCCCTGCACATGAATCAGGTACTCAGAATCTTTCAGAAATGGGGGACCCCGGACATAGACCTCTTTGCAAGTCCGTACAATGCCAAACTTCCCCGGTTCTGTTCCAGGATTCCGTGTCAGGGAGCTCAGGCCAGGGATGCCTTCCTCCTTCATTGGGGTCAGGCCTTCCTATATGCCTTTCCACCCATTCCCTTGATTCCCAAGACTCTATTCAAACTTCAGAGGGATCAAGGATCCATGATCCTCATAGCTCCACGCTGGCCACGCCAAGTGTGGTACCCTCTACTTCTGCATCTCTCCCAGACACCCTCCCTGGATCTGGGAGCTGCTCCAGACCTTCTGTCTCAAGAGGAGGGGACTTTGTGGCACCCAAACCCCAAGTCCCTTCACCTCAGAGCTTGGTTACTGAAGGCCTAGACCTTCAAGACTTGAATCTTTCTCAACAGGTGAAGGATGTCCTCCATGCATCGAGGAAACCTTCCACCAGGCGTGCTTATGCTTTTAAATGGAAAAGATTTTCAATTTGGTGTGCAGACAAAGGTCTTAACCCTCTAGCACTACCTTTGAATTCTTTACTCGAATATCTCCTGCATCTTTCCAATGCAGGACTTAAAAACAATTCTGTAAGGGTCCATTTGAGTGCTATTGCAGCATCTCTTCAGCCTATCAATGGACAATCTGTTTCCTCTCATCCTCTTATTGCAAGATTCATGAGAGGTCTAACTTTAACTAAACCTCCCATTCGGCCTCCTCCGGTGGCATGGGACTTAAACGTAGTTCTTGGTCAGCTTATGAAGCCACCCTTTGAACCCTTAGCCACTACCTCCTTAAAATTCCTTTCCTGGAAAGTCATTTTCCTTATTGCAATCACTTCTGCTCGCCGCATCAGTGAACTGCAGGCTTTAGTGGCTAATCCACCTTATACAAGGTTCCATCATGATAAGGTAGTCCTTAGGACAAATCCCCACTTTATGCCTAAAGTGGTCTCACCTTTTCATCTTAATCAAGAGGTACATTTACCTGTCTTTTTTCCAGCTCCTCATGCATCAAATGCAGAGAGGAACCTTCATACTCTAGACTGTAAAAGAGCTCTTGCCTTTTACCTCCACAGGACACAGCAACATCGAAAGTCTTCTCAACTTTTTGTTGCTTTTGATCCTTCTCATTTAGGACTTCCAGTCTCAAAAAGAACACTGTCCAATTGGATTGCTCAGTGTATTTCTTTTGCTTATCAGAGTAAGAACCTTTCTCTGGAAGGCCATGTCACAGCTCACAATGTGAGAGCCATGGCCACATCTATGGCTCATCTTCATTCTGTATCCATTGATCAGATCTGTCGAGCAGCCACCTGGGCCTCGGTTCATACCTTCACAGCCCATTACTGCTTGGACAAGGACTCCCGCCGGGATGCCTTGTTTGGTCAGGCTGTCCTCAGACACCTGTTCCATTCTTAAACAACTCCTGCCCACCTTCCCTGAATGGATGCCTGAGATCCATAGGAAGATGAGAAACCCTTGGGGGGGGGGGGGATCTCCCCGGCATCTTAGCTAGGGAGTCCCCATATGTGAGGACTCATTCCTGCTTGTTCCTGGAGATAGCACAGTTACTTACCTGTAACAGGTGATCTCTGGGAACAGCAGGAATTAGTCCTCACAACCCACCCACCTCCCCTAGGAGTTGTATCTCTCTCTCTCTTTCTCTTTCCTTTCCTCTCTCTATTGTCTCAGCTTTAAACTCAAATTGAAGAGAGTTGGTCAGGAAGGCGGGAAGGCAGCGCGCATGCGCTGTGGGAGGCCCCAAAAGCTTCTTTTCTGGGAAGCTGGGGAGCTTTCCCGCGCAGGCTCCGTTGGTTCCGACGTACCCATATGTGAGGACTAATTCCTGCTGTTCCCAGAGATCACCTGTTACAGGTAAGTAACTGTGCTTTATCAATCAGAGCGGTTTACAATTCACAAAGAATTAGAAACAGGCACAGGGCCAGAAAGGAGGAAAGGAAGTTACAATTGTTGATATAATAAAACAAGAGAAAGGATACAGGACTATATGTAGGGGACAGGATCAGACAAGAGGGAAGGGAAGATCATAGGCAAAGGAAAAGAGGTGAGTTTTTAGGTCTCGCTTGAAGGTGGCGTGATGGAGTTCTAACCGGAGGGAGGTGGGGAGTTAATTCCAGAGTGCGGGGCTGATCAAAAAGAAAGCAGAGGAACGGGTGGATTGAAGGTGAGCAAGGGAGGGGGAAGGGAGATTAAGGTGGTTAAGGTGGAAGGAGCGGGGAGTGTGTCTGGGGGTGTGGAATGTAATAAGGTCTGCCAGGTGTTGTGGAGTACTATTGTGAAGAGCCCTGTGAACTAGAGTAAATAACTTAAACTGAGTGCGAAAGGAGTGGAAGTCAGTAGATGCTTTAAGTTATCGTATGTCTCTTTCATGTGGACGGCATGCGCTAACAGATTAGATGGAAGACGGTTTCCATTGTTCAAAAGCACAGCCTTCAGACTCAGTTTCGAAGAGTCTATAAATAGTCTCCAGTCTTGTGGGTCATGAGTGATTTTTAAGGCATTCATGAGGCTTTCAATATCGGAACAGAATACCAGAATACTTTCCTTTCCGACTGCGTATAGTACACTGCTGACGTCAGATGGCTTCAGCAGCCGTCTGGCAGTAGTATTGCATTGCATCAGAATATGATGCAATCAACTCTGGATGATGTGTGCATGCTGGTATTATGCAATGTGATGTGATATTACATCATTCAAGGCTTATTTGGGATGTTGTTGATGTCCTACTGGATAAATTTACACGATGAAACGTCAAAAATGAACTACATGCAATATCTTCAAAATGAGATCCAATAATTTTTTTTAATGTTATATTCGTGTTCAGCTCACCAAGATACTACAGATTAGGGCCTTTTAAAGTCAGTAACGATTTCAATGTTGACCAGTGTTATCAAAGGCAGCGGTTATGTCAAGAAAAATGAATATGAATGACTGTTTCATGTCATCTATCCCACATATGAGGGAGTCTAAGAGGACCAGTAGGAGGGATTCAACACCATGGAATGGGCAGAATCCAAATTGTTGTTCATCTAGGGGAGCATAGATGTCTATAAAGTCTTATAGTTGATTTTGGACAGTTTTCTCGATTATTTCGGCTACAAATGGTATGCTGGCGATAGGTCTATATGATGTGGGGTCTAGACTGTCAAGGGATTTGTTCTTCAGAATTGGCCGATCATGGACTGTTTAAGTACATTAGGCATTATCCCTTGTTGAATGGATTGATTGATTGACTCTTTGGAGTAGGTAAGGAGTTAGCTCTGATTTCATTGCCTTGATCCAGGAGACTGGACAAGGGTTGAGTGGGGATGTAGTGGTGTTTATTTTGTGTTATGTTCTTAACTAACACTGATGGGGAATGAGTGCTCATGTTTTCATTTTGCTATGCCACTGGACATCCCCTTATGCTAGTTTGCATGGCAGGAGCATCCTCACCCCATGCTTTCCTAAGAGGGATGTCTATATGGCTGCCGGCGTGGATGTCCACGCTGGGGACATCTATGTTGCAAAAATCGACAGAAGACATAGATGTCCCTGGCATTTTTCTGCACGTTCCTTCCTGGACATCCCCAATTTGACTTGAATGTCCTTTCTAAAATGCCACTTCATATCTCGCAACCCATCTTATTAATACATTTCTTCATAATTCATCTCCGTTTTCCTGAACTATTAAATCATAATCATTAGTTTTCTTCCCTGATTGCTGTAATTAACCAAAAGCTTGATTCCATAGCCAAGCCTTGAGTAACTTCCAAAAATAAAAGTAAACCTGCTCTTCCTCAATTTAATAGGCAATTTATTCCACCAGCTTGGAGGAGTAGCTGAAAAAGTTCTTATCATCATACATACTTGTATGTGCAGGGTAATTTTATAAGAGTCATCAACATTTATGAAGCGTTACTAGGCATATGCAGCGCTGTTCAAACAAAGATAAAAAGTCCCTACTCGTTAGAGCTTACAATCTAATCAGACAAACAAGACAAATGTGAGAAATGTAAATAGCCAATGTGTTGTATTCATTGTAAATAATTGCCCCGGTTATCCAAGTTTTTGTTCCTTGTTCTATGTAAAAAACAGATAACATGTACCTTATCTGATGTTTTCTTGTTCTATGTAAACCGCGCTGATTATAAATAGAGCGGTATATAAAAGATGTTAAATAAAAAAGATGTTAAATAAGGGTAAGGAGACATAAGGAACAAGGGATCAGGATCCCAAGGCAGCCTTAAAGAGGTAAGCCTTTAGCTTAGATTTGAAAAGGGGCAGGGGTGAAGGCTGTTGCACAGACTCAGGAAGTTTATTCCAAGCATAAGGAGCAGTGAGGTGAAAGGACCAAAGTCTGGAGTTAGCAGAGGTAGAAAAGGGCAAAGAAAGGAGCAAGCCAGTAGAAGAATGAAGTTCGCAAGAAGGGTTATGGAGGGAGAGGAGAGAGGAGAGATAGTGAGGAATAGCAGAGTGAATGAACTTAAAGGTTCGAAGAAGTTTGAATTGGATGAGGAAGTGGAAGTGTTTTCAGAAGAGGGGTTATATGAGCAAAACGAGGCTGGCGAAAAATTAGTCGCGCAGCAGAGTTTTGTACGGATTGAAGAGGAGAGAAAGGGAGACCAGCAAGTAGGAGGTTGCATTAGTCAAGACGGGAAGTTATTAAAGAGTGGACAAGTGTTCTAGCAGAGTCATCAGATAGAAAGGGACGAATTTTGTAAATGTTATAGAGAAAGAAGTGACAGGTCTTTTCAATTTGTTGTATATATGAGGAGAAGGAAAGAGAGGAATCAAAAATAACCCCAAGGTTACGGGCTGATAAAACCAGTGAAAGAAGATTATTAACAACAGAGATTGAAAAAGGAGGAAAGGGAGAGAAGGGTTTAGGAGGAAAAATAAGGAGTTCAGTTTTGCTTATATTAAGTTTCAACTGGCAGTGAGACATTCAGGTGGCAATGTCAGATAGACAGACAGATATAGGGGCCCGCAGTGCCTGAGAAATACCAGGAGTAGAATGGTAAATTTGAGAATCATCAACATAAAAATGGTACTGAAATCCATGGGAGGAAATGAGAGAACCAAGGGACTGGGTATAGAGAAAGAAAAGTAGAGAGCCCAGAACAGACACGTGGAGGCCTATTCCCTTTTGGATATCCAGCCCCTGCATGGCCCCTTAGAATTGGGGCGGTAGACCTGATTCTGATCCCACGGGGTTTACTAGCCTGTACGTGCAGGCCGGACCATGATTCTGAAGGGCCGCACGCCCTACAAATCCACGTCTAACTCAGTCAGGCTCTTGAATGGAGCTGCAATGCCATGGCATCCCATTGTTATGGCAACACGGCTCCTTTCAGGAGCTGGAATTGCAAACCTTGGGACCGAGCCCCCCTTTCCCCTCAGCCCAACCCCCAATCTGGCCTACTTTGGTCAGGATCGGACTTTAGGGAACCCACTGCACTCCCTCACCATCCTGCAGCCACTGGCCTCCACTATCCCCCGACATCCAGGCAGACTTATTACACCTTTGAGGTGGAATAAGTCCCCCGTCTAGAAGACCGACCCAGGATGTACAGGACCGACCTCAGAATCGGCCTTGTACGTCCAGGATGACAGCCCGCCCACACACTGTTCTCGCTCCACCTCCCACCTGCCCCCATCTAAGGCTCCCTGTACAACTCCGCTGTTCGTACAGGGAGCTTTGCACGGGGGCAGCAAGGGGGATGAATAGCAGGGATGTACGTCCAGGCAGGGCGTACATCCCTGCTATTTGTGCCTCATAATGACCCCTTTAGGGAACACCAACTGAGAGTGGAATAGGGGAAAAGGAGGAGCCATTAGAATAAACACTGAAAGAGTGATGGGAAAGATAAGATGACAACCAGGACAGAACAGAGTTTCTAGAACCAAGTGATGACAAGGTCTCAAGGAGAAGGAGGCGGTCAACAGTATCAAAAGCAACTGAAAGGTCAGGAATGATAAGGATGGAAAAGAGGCCCTTAAATTTGGGCAGGAACAAACCACTAGAGACCTTGGTTAGTGCCATTTTAGTGGAATGTAAGAGGCAAAAGCCAGACTGAAAAGTTTCTAGAAGAGGAACCCAACCCTGGCCTGGACTACATACTTCAGATAAAGGAGCGCTTAAGGAAAGCTGGGACAACAGCGAGACAGTATCTGGAGAAAGCTCAGGAGAGCCAGGCCCATGCTTATAATCTGAAGGCAATGCAGCGGACTTTCCAGTCTGGGGACCGGGTCTTAGCTTTGCTCCCTATCTCAGAGAGTAGACTTTTCTGTAAATGGCAGGGTCCCTTTGAGTGGTAGAACAAATGTGACCTGTCAACTACAGGATTGAGAGTTTCTTCCTTTTATCTGGCTGTGCAATCTACCATGTGAATCTGCTGAATAAGTGGATTCCTGCCCTAGCTGCAGTGGTCCAAGGAGAGGAGTTTGGGCCCGAGGTGCAACCACCTTCTGAAACTGACCAGGTTCCATTTTTGAAACACCTGCCAAATGCCCAGAAAGTGGATCTAGAATGCCAGTGGAATAGGAATGTGTTCTCCGATATTCTGGGACTCACATTGTCACAGATCCTGGGGTGATGGTGCACCAACAGCTCTGTCAACTCCCAGAAGCGCAAAGACAGGCTGTGGCGAAGGAAGTAGAGGACATGCTTAAATTGGGAGTAATAGAAGAGTCCCAAAGCAACTTGTCGTCCCCCATTGTACTGGTGCCTAAGCCCAACAGGAACATCTGGTTTTGCATCGACTTTAGGAAGGTGAATGCAGTTTCCAAGTACGATGCCTACCTCATGCCCAGAGTGGATGACCTTATTGAATGCCTCGGGGGAGCCCGGTTCATTTCAACATTGGATTTGACGAAGAGATATTGGCAGATCCCTCTTACCCCTGCGGCCAGGGAGAAGACTGCATTCTCTACACCCCGAGGACTATTCCACTTCATGGTGCTGCCTTTTGGACTGCATGGGGCTCCTGCTACTTTTCAGTGCCTGGATAACTGCCTACTGAGACCCCATGATGGGTATACGGCAGCCTACCTGGATGATATTGTGATCTATAGTCACAACTGGAAAACCCACCTGTCACATCTACAAGCTGTGTTGATGAGTTTGAAGAAGGTCAGTCTGACGGCCAACCCACAAAAATGTTTCCTGGGAGGCTGAGAGGCCCAGTACCTGGGATATTCGGTCGGGAATGGTCAAGTGCAGTCTCAAGAAGATAGAGGCCATTTCCCAGGTACCAGTTTCTAAAACTAAGAAACAAGTACGGGTTTTTTTGGAAATGATTGGCTATTATTGCCAATTCATTTCACATCTGGCAGTAATAGCTGAATCCTTGACCTGGCTCCTCCAGAAGAAAGCCCCTGACAAGATCCTCTGGACAGCTGAGTTGGAGGAGGTCTTTAGAAAATTAAAGAAAGCCTTGTGTCCTGAACCAGTGTTGATCAATCCAGACTTCACATGGCCATTCATCATTCAGATGGATGCCTTGGCTATCGGAGCCATTTTAACCCAGGATGTGGAGGGAGAAGAGCACCCAGTGGCTTTTATTAGCCGAAAATTACTGCCCGAGGAACAGCATTATGCCACAATCGAAAAGGAGGCCCTGGCGGTCAGGTGGGCTCTAGAGACTTTCTAGTATCACCTGCTTGGCCACCCTTTTATGTTGGTTTCAGATCATCCGCCACTCAAGTGGTTGTCACAGAATAAGAAGACCAATGGATGGATCATGCGCTGGTTCCTCAGCCTCCAACCCTTTCTGTATGAGGTCCAACATCGGGCTGGTAAGGCACACCAAAACGCTGACTTTTTGTCCCATGTGAAAAGCCTGGGAATGCCAGATGCTCAACCTCCTAAAGTTGAACTGAGGGGAAGGGTATGTGATGGAGTGTATAGGAAACTCCCCATTCCCTACAGAGACACTCCCCAGCCAAGCTTAGAACCGAGGAGGCATTTTCCCTGTAAGAGCCCAAACCCCTGCCCCTTTAAGAAACTAGGTTGGAAAATGCCTGAGGAGGTTGTGGCCAGATCCTGGGGTTTAAACCAGGAAGCAGGAGACCTAGGAGAGAGATGAGCCTAGGGTTTTGGAGCATACCTGAAAACTACTTACCTGTAAAAGAGAGCCTGCTGTGGAGGTAGGAAGCATTTTAATTTATTACTGTCTGCTCAGCCTTGCTGCTGGAGTTCTACTTGGTTGAAGAGACTTTTTGCTGGGCTGTGCTGCCCGAAGTGAGGAAACTTTGAGGAGCCAGTTTGGTTTGTTTTGGAAGTGCTCAGCTGTTCAGCAGAGTAACCCTGCTGAGGGCAATTAAAGACTTGTTACAGCTGGAGAAAAGCCTTAGGATAACACAACGTTTAACTCTACAGGTGCCAAGGAGGCCCAAGGCCATTGTGGGGATGTTTGTCTCCAAATAAAGTATATTTTCTTTAAACCTCTTGGCTGTGGAGTCCTGTGTCACGTCTCATGCTGGTCACATCTACCACAGACCCCTAAACTATTTAAATGCATTAAGTTCAGGTAGGCATACACCGGATCTGAAACAGTTCATCCTAGCTAAAAATAGCTATGTGAACTTGCCTGCATACTCAGTGGCATTACTGTATACTGCCATGCAGAGGATCTGCATTCAATTCCTGGGTTAGGGCTCCATGAGTATTTACAAAGGGGAAACATTTGTTTCACTCTGGATTTTGATGTAGTTATGACTGTTTCTCTGATTTTGATGGCTTTTTACTAAAGCACATTAGTTTTAGCACTCAGTGCACATTAAGTGCAAAAACCTAGCGTGCATTACGTGCAAAGCCTCCACGGTAACTATCGGAGGTGTGGCCAGCATGTTCCCGGCAATTAATGCATGGATGCATGCCCTAACACAGCGATGGCGAACCTATGGCACGCGTGCCAGCTGTGGCACGCGAAGGCCTTGCAGCTGGCACGCGGGTAGGTCCGCAAAAAAGAAAAAGCTGGCTCTGGCTGCTGCCGCGGATGCGGCAGCGGCAGAGTGCAGTGTCCCGTGGGGCCCCCTCCGCCCGCTAAGCCCCTCTGCAAGGGCTTTCAGATTCGCGAGGGAGAGCGTCTCCCTCGCGTCTCTGTTAAGCCCGCAGGGGCTAATGGGAAATTTCCCATCAGCCCCTTTAGACGCGAGGGACTGATGGGAAATTTCCCATTAGCCCCTGCGGGCTTAACAGAGACGCGAGGGAGACGCTCTCCCTCGCGAATCTGACAGCCCTTGCAGAGGGGCTTAGCGGGCGGCGGGGGCCCCGCGGGAAATTGCATTCTGCCGCTGCCGCGGCAGCAGCCAAAGCCAGCTTTTTTTTTTTTTTTTAAATATGCCATGGGGGGGGGAGGGGTAGGACTTTTAATGGGCTGGGGGGGGGGGTAGGACTGCTAATGGGCTAGGGGGGGGGGTAGGACTGCGAATGGGCTGGGGGGGTAGCGGGTAGGACTGCTAATGGGCTAGGGGGGGTAGGACTGCTAATGGGCTGGGGGGGTAGGACTGCTAATGGGCTAAGGGGTAGGACTGCTAATGGGCTACGGGGGGTAGGACTGCTAATGGGCTGTGGGCTGATGGGGGCTGTCTGGAAATGGGGTGATGGGGGGTTAGGACTGGTAATGGGCTATGGGGGGGTTAAGACTGCTAATGGGCTTTGGGCTGATGGGGGCTGTCTGGAAATGGGGTGATGGGGGTTAGGACTGATAATGGGCTATGGGGGGGGGCTAGGACAGGAAATGGGCTGATGGGGAGGGGTTAGGACTGGATGGGCTGTGGGCTGTTGGGGGGGTTAGGACTAGTAATGGGCTATGGGGGGGTTAAGACTGGTAATGGGCTGTGGGCTGATGGGGGCTGTCTGGAAATGAGGTGATGGGGGGTTAGAACTGCTAATGGGCTATGGGGGGGGTTAGGACTGATAATGGGCTAAGGGGGGGGCTAGGACAGGAAATGGACTGATGGGGAGGGGTTAGGACTTGAGGTGGGCTGATGTGGTTAGGACTGGTAATGGGCTGTGGGCTGATGGGGGGGTTTAGGACTGGCAATGGGCTGTGGGGGGCTGACTGGAAATGGGCTGATGGGGTTAAGACTGGAAGTGGGCTGATGGGGGGTTAGGACTGGTAATGGGCTATGGGGGGGTTAGGACTGATAATGGGCTATGGGGGGGTTAAGACTGGTAATGGGCTTTGGGCTGATGGGGGATGTCTGGAAATGGGGTGATGGGGGGTTAGGACTGGTAATGGGTTATAGGGGGGGCTTAAACTGAAAATGGGGTGATGGGGGGTTAGGACTGGTAATGGGTTATAGGGGGGGCTTAAACTGAAAATGGGGTGATGGGGGTTTAGGACTGGAAGTGGGTTGATGGGGGGCTAGGACTGGTAATGGGTTGGGGGGTTGCTATGACTGGAAATGGGCTGAGTGGAAGGGGAGGCTTGAACTGCAAATAACTGATGGGGAGGGAGCTTGGAATGGAAATGGGCTGTGAGGGAAGGGAGCTAGGACTGAAAATGGGCTGATGGAGCAGCTAGGATAGGACTGGAAATGGGCTGTTGGGGGGAGCTAAGATTGGAAATGGGCTGTGGTGGGGGCTTGAATTGAAATGGACTCATGGAGGGGCTAGAACTGGAAGTAGGCTCATGGGGGGTGCTTGGACTGGAATTGGACTGAGTGGAGGGGAGCTATGATTTGACATGGGCTGATGATGGGGCTAGGAAATGACTAGAAATGGGCTGATGGGGGGCTAGGATTGGAAATGAGCTGATGAAGGGACTCAGACTGAAAATGGATGGGGGAGCTAGGACTGGAAATGGGTTGATGGGGGGCTAGGACTGGAAATGGGCTGATGCAGGGACTAGAAAGGAATGGATGCTGGGTGAGACTGGAACTAGAAGGGAGCTGATGTTGGGGGAGGATTAGAATGGGATGGGGCTGGGAGAGTAAAATGGAGAGGGGAAAAATATTTTGTGTGGGAGGAATGAAAAATCTACAATTGGCCGGGTATTGGGAGAGTAAGTGGGGATTGAGGATGGAGCGGTAAAATTTGTGTGGATGAAATAGGAATGAGGAAAGAGCAAAAGGAGAAAGATTAGTATGTTAAAGCAGATGTAGAGAGAGAATGGAAAAAAAGACTAGAAGAGAGAAGAAAGAACAAATGGACAGCAGACGATGGAGAGTTAGCAGAAAACATGAAGAAACCAGAAGAAAGTGGCTGGAGCAATTGCAACTGAAAAAAAATGCACAAAAGGTAGAAAGATATCTCTTTATTTTGAATTTATTAACTGGAATATGAAACCTCTGGGAAATGTGCATCATTAACGTCTGTGCTTTGTTTGGTACAAGAGGAAATTAATTTATAGTTTTATTTCTACAGTGTTGTACATTCCAAGTTTGGCTTTTGGGGTTCCCAGTTTAATTATTGCCTTCCTGTTTCTAAATTGTGATTCCTTGTTTGGTGATGGTCTATGTTCTGCATGTGTAACTGAGCTGAGGTTTAATTGACGTGCTGGCACTTTGAGGAAATTCTTTGGTTTTGTGCGGCAGTTTGGGCACTCGGGCTCAAAAAGGTTAGCCATCACTGCCCTAACATATAGCGCAATTACAGTGGGTGCTCCTAACTCAACCTATTGAAGTGCGTTAGTTGCACCCATGCTAACTGCAACATTGAAAGCACCCATTATGTTCCTGTACACTAACTGAAGTGTGCTCTTCATGCGAACTCTCTGCCCCAGACCTGCCCATTCACCACCCCAACGCGCGATTGACAGTATGCAAATCAGCAGGCAGTAACTATCATGCCCGCATAATAATAGTTACCAGGGGCCCGAGCATGCAGTTATTGCATTCGAAAATGCACAATAACTTCCTAACATACCTTTTTTTGTTGTTTTGTTTGCTATGGCTCCAGGTTAGCCTGGACGTTTCTGCCATCACTGTTTAGCAACTCCTACTGGCTAGATTTAGGATCCGAAGTTATCCATCTTAGAGAGTGCTATGGTGCACAGCCCCTTGCTAAGGACTGTGCTGCGGTAGCTGAATTAAAAATAAGTGTGAGGGGGGGATAAATTTAAAAATAGATTCAGAACCCTAGTTAGTTGCTCATGAAGACTCATTCTGGCTGAGCTGAAGGTCCAGTGTAGCAGGATGAAAATATAGAGTCAAAAAGAGATAGTCTTGAAGAGAGATTAAACTATTTCAAACTTTAGATTTATTTATTTATTTAAACTGATTTCTATACCATCTTTTCCTACAATCAAGGCGGTCTGAACAGCAAACAGTCAATAAGATACAGTGTCTAGTGTGCACATGCAGTGAGCAGTGTATGCGTGTGAGGGTGTCTGGACGTTGATTCTTGGTGTGCTATTTACAGCGTGCGCTATTTACAATGATATGTATATCTGGTCCTTGCTTAATTACTATTATAGTGACGTGTGTGTGTGTGTGTGTGGGGGGGGGGGGTGTTGAGGTATCTGTTGCATGGTTTATGTAATGTCTCCGTAGTGTTCTATGAAGAGGGTTGTCTTCAGTAGTTTCCTGAAATCCTTAAGGTCTGTTGTTGAACGCAGTTCGTCGGGGAGGGCTTTCCAGATTGTTGGTGCCGCCTTTGATAAGGCTCGTTTTTCGGTGTCCTTGCTTACCCTGTTGATGTCTTTAGGTGTGTTGACACGGTTGGCTGTGCCTCTTCTCCTCGGTCTTGTGCTGTTGTCGGGTTGTATGAGTGGGTGTAGGCTGAAGGCTGATGACTGTTGTTTGATTTTGAAAATGTTTATGATTGTCTTGTATCTAATGCGGGCGCTGATAGGCAGCCAGTGGGGCTCTTTTAGGGTGGTTGTGATGTGTTCTTGTCTTGTGGTGCCGGCTATTATGCGTGCTGCAGTGTTTTGTGCCAGTTGCAGTGGTCTTAGTGTCTGTTTCGTTAGGCCCAGATAGATTGGGTTGCAGAAGTCTAGGATTGGGGTTATTAGTGCCTGACAAACTGTGCGGAAGTGTTCTGAGCGAGGAGGGACACAATGGAACTTAGAATTTTTAACCATAACACTTACATTACAGGGGTTTAGAATGCCTGTAAGATTATGTTTAAACTTGTGAACAAATTTCTAGACTGAAGTCATTAACAAAATAGGTGGTTCATGCTGAAGTTTGTAGTGAAGATTAAATCCGAGAGATGCAAGTAAAATCAGAAATGTTAGCAAGAAGCTAAAGAGCCAACTGGAGGTAGAGACCAGGAATTGTTTCATGTGATGTTCAAGTAACACCAAGTGCTAATATTAGGGTATTGGCTAATTGATCAATATTCATGATGCTAAACCAAAGTGTAGTGGTCATGCATCTGCTGAACTTGATGAAGTACTTCAGACTTTACTGATTGCTTAGGGAGAAGTTTGTTCACCTCATGGCAGTGTCGTAATAGACACAAAACCAACATCTGATTTCAAGATAAAATGTTCTGAATCATCAGTTGCTTCAAGTTCTTTAATCATCATCTGAAAGGCATTATCATGCTGGGATGAGAAAATCACTGCTGAGATTTAATTTGTAGTGCTTGCTTTATTTATTATACTAAATTGTTTTTATGATGGACTTAATGAGACAGTGGCCCATATACATGTGAAAATCTAACAATGGTGATTGCAATAATGCAAACACTGCAGATGTAGATAACATCCTTGCCACAGATAAAGGCCATGGTGAGCGTATTCATGGACCCACTGTGGCAGGAGATAAACCACAGAAATTAATGAAAAAGTTAAGAGGATTAAGTACAGCTAAGTGGACTTCTGCAGATAAAAAAGAGATAATGATGTACTGCTATTTTTATTTTATTTTTATTTATTTAAAATTTTTATACCTCATTTTCCAATGTTCAAATGTGGTTTACATTAAACAAAACATTGAATTGTACAGAAAGGTACATATTCAGTTACATAAAACATTTAACTATGTACAGTAAAACAGAAATACATAGTTAACGATTTACTAGTTAAATAGGATGGCCATTGGCAACTATTTACAAATCTGTAAAATAGAATTAGAGTGATGGGGTATGCTTAAATGCATTATATCAGTTCTGGATTATTTTGGGTTGAGCAAATCAAGAGGATATACAAAGAGAATCCACCAAAAACTGGAAGAAAAAAGAACAAATTACCCATACCTGTTAAATCTTACGAACTCCAGAAGGAAGCTCTCTTTGTCATGATGCAAGTACTACGCTGAGCATTAGCAGTAAATTTGAGAGACTGAGATCATACTCCACATACTCTGGCTTAGAAGTAAGGTTCATGACTCTGCCGTCATTTACTATGTTACTATGTTACTATGACTGTCATGGTATGTGCAAAACTAACACAACATAAACCAACACCCTTGACCTATCTTTGTCGACAAGCTCCAAATTGCTAAAACAATATTATTTTTCCTCTACTACTATTTTAATACTATTTTTATCCCTTAAACAAGGCAAATAAAACCTCAGAGTAGTCTTACCCCCAACATGTGGCAAACTCGTCACCATGCAGACACTCACATCATGGGTCACTGCCTTTACAAGTTTAAATTCAAACTTTCACTATTCCCTTATACTACGTATATACTACTACACATATAACTGAACCTGAAAAATGACAGGCCTAAGAACCAAGCCTGGATTTCAGTAGTGCTGAGACATAAAATTAAAAGACAGAATTAAATGCTGCTTTAGAATGACATGCTGCTATTGCAAAGTTTGCACAAAGTGAATACAATGCCTGTATGTTAAATCGTTACTCCAGAATTGTTACTTACACATTTTAGGAGCTAGATATGACCTTGATGAAGAAAAGTAACCAGGTTTGAACCAAACCATTGTTCAGCTAGTTGGAGAAAGCGGAGCAAAGGGCATAGACCCTGATTGGTCAAATTCAGGGAAATGTCAGACCAATAGAAAGTTTGTAGAAATTAGCATGAGACCAATAGAATGTTTTCATGTATCAAAATGTTTAAACTGTATAAAATGAACATGTTTCCGCTAAAGCGGGGCTCTGTCACTTTTAGACTGCCTTGTGCACAATATATTGGCTTGAACCTTGATAAAGACTCCTAGTGTAATTTGTTTGGTGGCGTTCCGACGCTACATATTCTTGGTGCATTGGCCTGGAAGGTGTGGTGGTGGAGAGTGGTCAAACTGATTTACCACGAAATTCGCCTCAAGGTTTGGCCTGGTTGGGACCGCGTCTGACCGACGTGTGAATTCTCTGGCGCCAACCGGTCCATTGAATCGGAGAGGGTTCTAGCCTCGGCGGGCGTTGGGTCCGGCCAGGCCAACACCTTCGAACCCAAGGAGGGGAGTCCAGGCTTCAACCCATGCGCTGGCTTGGGGACGGGTACCGGTCTGGGTGAGTATAGAGTTTTTGTATTATTAAGTCAGACAGTACTGGAACCTGGAACCATATGGTAATGGGAAAAATGGTAAAAGGACACTGATCACGTCCGGAGCGGTCCGAGTACTCTTGGTAAGGCTATTAAGAGCGCAAGAGGAAACCACTGACTCCTTCTGGTAAAAAATCATGATTAATGGTAATGGAAAAAATTTTGGTAAGCCTAGATAGTCAGGATTGGGCTTTTGGGAAATGCAATTGTGTTTGTGTGTGAGATGTGTGAGTGAGAGGTCTTGAAAAGGCCGAGCGAGAGTGGACTCCGGACTAGCGCAGTTCCTGGCCGGGCGACCGCGTCCAGGTCGCGAAACAGAGGAAGTGATTGGTGTTTGTGTCCCTATCTGTCTCCAGAGCTGTGAGGACCCCTTACGCCACAGTTCGACCTCCCTCTCCTACTGTTTGAAGTAATAATTTGTTGTATGTGATTACGTAGTACAGACGCACCACATTACACTTAAAATGGGTGGGATGGAGTCCACGCAAACTCCGCTAGAAATCATGATCAAGAACTTTAATAAAGGGTTTACTGGGGATTATGGTATTACAATGTCTCCTAATAGAATGGCTGTGCTGTGTGAAAGAGAGTGGCCGTTAATAAACAATGCATGGCCCCGTGAGGGCACTTTCAATGTGAGAATTATTTCTTCTGTGCATAAGAGTGTGAGAGAACGTTATCCAGATCAGTTTCCTTACATAGACTCTTGGTTAGATGTTTGTGAGAAGCAGCCACCCTGGATAAGGCAGTATTATGAGTTAAGAAGAATTATGCTAGCAAAAGGATTAGAGAAAGCTGAACAGAAACCCGGCAAGGGGGGATTGCCTATATACTCTGCCCCAGAGTCCCCAGATATTCTAACACGATCACTGCAGCATTCTGTTACACTAGCACTGCCTAGACTTGAAGTAAATATAAATGTGCCGCCTCTGCAGCTGGGGGAAGGGCAGACTTCCCCGATTGAAAGCCCTAAGCAAAGTCCTAGCACTTCGGGGAGACAAACTACTGATGAAACTGAAAGTGCAGAATCATCCACAAGTATAGAATCTCCTGCAGCTATAGAAAGTTTTTCTCAGAAAACATACGATTTAAGAAGTATTGGCGGTGCCAGTAAAAAAATAATGCCCCTACGTCAGGTACCTGGCCTGCCTATCAGGGATGATCAGGGACAGATGGCTTTAGGACCTACCAGCCTGATTTACGTACCATTTTCTACAACTGACTTGTTAAATTGGAAAACACATTATGCATCCTATACTAGCAAGCCTCAAGATTTAACTGAATTAATGAGCAGTATTATGCAAACGCACCAGCCTACCTGGTCAGATTGTCGTCAGCTCTTGTCTACTCTATTTACTACTGAAGAAAGAGTAAGAATTGTGCAGGCATCCACTAAGTGGCTAGAAGAAAACTTTTTTGAAAGAGCAGATTTAAATCCTCAGCAAGCAGCAGCCGCAGCTTTTCCAAACGAAGATCCTGGATGGGATCCAAATAGTGAAAGAGGGGCGAGAGCTTTAACACAGTTTCACCAAGCCCTATTACAAGGCCTAAGAAAGGGAGGCCAAAAAGCAATGAATATTGGGAAAGTAGCAGAAGTAATACAAAGTCCAACTGAAAGTCCTGCAGCTTTTTATGAGCGATTATCTGAAGCATATAGACTGTATACCCCATATGATCCAGCAGCTATGGAGAATTTGCGCATGGTAAACGCAGCTTTTGTAAGCCAATCCCAAGGGGATATTAAACGAAAATTGCAGAAAATGGATGGCTTTGCAGGCATGAATACAGCGCAATTAATGGAAGTTGCTCAAAAAGTATTTATAAATCGTGATAATGAAAGAGAGAGAGAAAGTGAACGGAAAATGAAAAAGAAAGCAGATCTTTTAGCCACAGCTTTGGTAGAACGGCGAGGGAAAAGTTTTTCCAACAGAAGAATGAGAGGGCGTGGGAGGAGTCGAGGAAATAGCCTACCCCCACTAGGTGAGAACCAATGTGCCTATTGCAAGGAGGAGGGGCACTGGAGAAATGAATGCCCACAGAGAGACCCTGCCTCACAGAGGGGAGGAGGGAGCTGGAGAGGAAGAGGGCGTAACCAGAATCAAGCAGGAACAGGTCGTATGCAATTTCAGCAAAAAATAGAAGGAGCTATTGAAGGAGTTGCAGTGGCAGAAGCAGAATACAATAGTGATGAAGATTAGGACAGACCGGGCTCTGAGTTTACTCTAGGTCCCCAAGAGCCTATGGTCTGCATGAAGATAGGGGATCAATACATGAACTTTATGATAGATACAGGAGCTGAACATTTAGTAGTAGCAAAACCAGTAGCCCCTTTATCTAAACGAACTGTCACTATTGTTGGAGCCACCGGGACAAAAGCAACTAAACCATTTTTACAGAATCGCATGTGTGAATTAGGAGGACAAAAGATAACACATCAATTTTTATATATACCAGAATGCCCTATTCCACTTTTAGGTCGAGACATGCTTGCTAAACTGCAGGCACAGATAACTTTCACTGAAGAAGGAGAAATGCAAATGTCTGTAAACACAAATCCTAAACCGGCAGGATTAATGGCACTAACAGTTCCACGAGAAGAAGAATGGAGATTCTACAGCATTTTTCCTGTCAAGAAAGCAACTATTTCTATTGAAATTTCAGCACCACCTGGAGTATGGGCAGAAGATAATCCACCTGGCCTAGCAAAGAATATAGCCCCAATTCTTGTAACTCTCAAATCAGGAGCAGAACCTGTGCATGTGAAGCAATATCCTCTTCCACGACCAGCAAGAGAAGGAATTCATATCCATTTGAAGAGATTACTGAAACATGGATTACTTAAAGAATGCCAATCATCATGGAATACTCCTTTACTTCCAATCAAGAAACCTGGAGGTGACTACAGACCAGTACAAGATCTGAGAAGAGTCAATGATGCAATTGAAACTATACATCCAGTAGTACCAAATCCATACACACTGCTGGGATTAATTCATACTGAAGCTACTCACTTCACTGTTCTAGATTTAAAGGATGCTTTCTTCTGTATACGGCTTGCCCCTGCCAGTCAGCTTTTATTTGCATTTGAATGGAGAGATCCAACAACAGGAAGAGAAGGCCAACGTACCTGGACAAGATTACCACAAGGATTCAAAAATTCACCAACAATCTTCAGTACTTCACTCAGCAAGGATTTATCAAGTTATCCAGTTATCCCAGGAGAGAGAATTCTTCTTCAGTACGTAGATGATTTGCTGATTGCCACCAACTCAGAAGAAGAATGTTTGCAAGCCACTAGTGAACTTCTACATCTCTTGAATGAAGCAGGATGCAAAGTCTCCAGAGCAAAAGCACAGCTATGCCAAAAAGAAGTCAAATACTTAGGTTTTCAGCTATCCAATGGAACACGACGACTGGGATCAGAACGCAAAGAAGCAGAATGCCGCATTCCAATTCCAACTACCAGAAGGCAGGTAAGAGCTTTTCTAGGTGCAGTAGGATACTGTCGAATATGGATACCTAACTTTGCTCTAATTGCAAAACCACTATATCAAGCCATCAAAGGATTGGAACAATCTCCATTAGAATGGGGACCTGAACAAGAAACAGCATTTAAGACTCTGAAAACAGCCCTGATGACATCACCAGCCCTTGGACTACCAGATGTACAGAAGCCATTTCGTCTATATGTTCATGAGTCACAAGGAAATGCCTTAGGAGTGTTGACTCAGCCACTTGGATCTTGGCAGCAACCTGTAGCATATCTATCTAAGCAATTGGACATTGTTGCAAAAGGATGGCCACCTTGTCTGAGAGCCATTGCAGCTACAGCACTTCTAGTAACTGAAGCAGACAAGCTCACTCTAGGACAAAATCTCTGTGTAATAGTGCCACATTCTGTTCAAACCCTCATGGACCACAAAGGAAATTACTGGTTCACCAACTCACGAATGCTAAAGTACCAGAGCATGTTGTGTGAAAATCCTCGATTGCAATTGATGGTCAGTCAGGCCTTGAATCCAGCTACACTGTTACCAATTGGAACTGACCCTCCTGATCATGACTGCATAGAAGTCATGGATACTGTATTCTCAAGTCGACCAGACCTGACAGATGTACCTTTTGAAGATCCAGAACAAACTTTCTTCGTGGATGGAAGCAGTCTTGTAGTCAATGGACATCGTTATGCTGGATATGCAGTATTAACCCTGGATCTTGTAATTGAATCTTCAGCCCTAGCCTCAGGAACATCAGCACATAAAGCAGAATTGATAGCACTCACAAGAGCACTAATACTGGGAAAAGGACTCTGTATAAATGTATACACAGATTCTAAGTATGCATTCACAACATTGCATGCTCATGGAGCCTTGTACAGAGAACGGGGATTGATAACTTCAGGAGGAAAATCTATCAAATATGGCCCAGAGATATTGACATTGTTAGATGCTGTATGGGTCCCCGAGCAAGTTGCAGTTATACACTGTCGAGGACATCAAGCAGGAAAAGGAGAAATTGCACAAGGGAACAGATTTGCAGATGCCTCTGCTCGTAAAGCAGCCATTACCGGACAGACTCTAACTCAGAATACTACAATTCAAGCAGTTCTATTTCCTGTACCTCTTAATTCATGGGATCCCAGATATACTACAAAAGAATTGGACTATTATTGTGAACAAGAAGGGGGAGTACTCAGAAATGGATGGATAGAACTTCCACCACAGGAGGGGAGTCAACCTCCTGGACAAACAGTGATTCCTGAAGCATTAAGTTTAGCCTTTGTTCAAGCATTTCATCAAGCAACACATTATGGAAAAACTGCAATGACAAAAGCTTTGAAACCTCATTTTTATATTTCTTTGTTGGGACCTTTGACAGCTTCAGTAGCTCGTCAATGTAAAACATGTGCCAAAAACAATGCCAAGCAAGGTCCTAATCTACCAATAAGAATTCAATCAACAGGAGTTACTCCCATGAGTAATTTTCAAGTGGACTTTACTGAAATGCCAAAAGCAAATGGATACCGTTACTTGCTTGTTCTAGTGTGTACCTACTCTGGGTGGGTAGAAACTTTTCCCACCAGGACTGAGAAAGCCAGAGAGGTCACTAAAGTCCTACTTCGTGAAATTGTTCCAAGATTTGGAATACCATTAGTCATAGGGTCAGACAATGGGCCCTCATTTATATCCCAAGTAACTTAACAGTTAGTTAAAGCTCTACAGATACAATGGAAGTTACACACAGCATACAGACCTCAGAGTTCAGGGAAAGTAGAGCGTATGAATAGAACTCTGAAATCTCAATTGTCCAAACTTTGTCAGGAAACACATTTAAAATGGCCACAGGTACTTCCAATAGCTCTTTTAAGGATACGCTCAGCACCTACTAAGTCATTAGGACTTTCTCCCTATGAGATTTTGTATGGTAGACCTTCACCTATTGTCAAAGGGATCAAAGGGGATATGAAGCAGATAGGATCTGAAATTACTAGGCAAGAACTATTAGCACTAAGTTCTGTTTTGCAGAATCTTCACAAATGGGTACAAGACCAATTACCCATCAACCTGACTGAACCACTGCATCCTTACAAGCCCGGTACTTCGGTGTGGGTCAAAGACTGGAAGAAGACACCGTTGGAACCATACTGGAGAGGACCATATGTCGTCATCCTTTCAACACCTACAGCAGTGAAAGTTGCAGAACTCGAACCCTGGATTCATCACAGCAGAGTGAAAACAGCAGCAGCTCCAGAGCCAGACCAGTGGACATCAGAACATGATCCAGAAGTTCCATTGCGGCTAACTTTGCAAAGAAAAAGACTGTGCTAATATAGAATTCCTGAATCCCAAGAGACTATTTGTTTATTCTGAAGAGATTATTATCAACAGAAAGAGACTGTATTATGGACTATATTATTTGAAAATCTTTGTGCCATTTTGATCAACAGTGCAAACTAAAAGGACTGTGTCTATTGAAATACGTTGGAATCTACAGCTCTACACACCTACCAATGAAATTGGTAAGGTCATGTACAGCGGAAGCTTGAGGATCTACAATCAACGCTACATCTGTTGCATGCTACTGAGAGCAAAACAGGTCAACGTACAGTAAAGAAGAAGAAGACTTCATCAACAGTTGCACTGGTTTTTCAAAGACTTGCACTAATTCTTCAGAGACTTTTCATCATGATTCTCTACTGTTTCATCTTGATAGCAGCCTTGAGATGCTTTGAACTAACTTTTGCCTTACCACCCTGTGCTGCATGCATAACTACTACTCGTACTGGAGAAAAGATTACACAGACTTTGCTTTATCATACCACATAACATGGCAACAACTCAAGTATAAGTGATTTGTTTCTCACCCATCTTAATATTCAGGGTGAGAATAATCAAAGGGGGGAATGTGGTAGCCAAGACCTATAGACTAGGCCATAAGCCTGAACCTGAAAAATGACAGGCCTAAGAACCAAGCCTGGATTTCAGTAGTGCTGAGACATAAAATTAAAAGACAGAATTAAATGCTGCTTTAGAATGACATGCTGCTATTGCAAAGTTTGCACAAAGTGAATACAATGCCTGTATGTTAAATCGTTACTCCAGAATTGTTACTTACACATTTTAGGAGCTAGATATGACCTTGATGAAGAAAAGTAACCAGGTTTGAACCAAACCATTGTTCAGCTAGTTGGAGAAAGCGGAGCAAAGGGCATAGACCCTGATTGGTCAAATTCAGGGAAATGTCAGACCAATAGAAAGTTTGTAGAAATTAGCATGAGACCAATAGAATGTTTTCATGTATCAAAATGTTTAAACTGTATAAAATGAACATGTTTCCGCTAAAACGGGGCTCTGTCACTTTTAGACTGCCTTGTGCACAATAAATTGGCTTGAACCTTGATAAAGACTCCTGGTGTAATTTGTTTGGTGGCGTTCCGCCGCTACATAACTAACTCACCACCAACCAAAAAGTACTTTATTGGGATTCCCAAACACTTCTACAGAAAATTAGAAGACTCTGCACGTTGACAGAAAACCGGAGCACATTGATTCCTCAGTTATTTTCCTGTAAAAAGGAAAAAAAAAGGAAAAAAAAATTCTTCAAACAGCGATATTTATACTCCTGTCAATAGAAATTTATCCACTTATCTGAACGATCCAGAGATCCGGCTCATGTCAGCAAGCAAACTTCCATTTCAACTGCGACTCTCTAAACGCGAACACCAAACTACAAGAGGCACATCATCTTGGCACAGTATATAATATCCCAGACAAAAGCTTTTGTTTCGCCAGTTAGGCTTCTTCAGGGTTTCTTAACAACAGTATCATCGTCTTGCATCTTAAATGTCGGATACAAAATACCTCTACGTAGTATAAGGGAATAGTGAAAGTTTGAATTTAAACTTGTAAAGGCAGTGACCCATGATGTGAGTGTCTGCTCTTAATCCCTATGGTGGCAGGTTCGCCACATCTCGGGGGAAGGAGGAGTATGTGGTAAGCTGAATTTAACTAATTGCTGTTTGAAAATAGATGATAAAGGTCAAGTAGTTGAAGAAATTGCTAAAGATATGCAAAGACATGCTTATGTGCCAGTACAGACTTGGCACGCATTGAAATTTCCTAACTGGTTTGCTAACCTTTTCTCTTGGCTGGGAGGATTTAAAACTTTCATTGTTTTAGTACTAATCCTTGTTGCTGTTATCTTCTTATTACCATGTTTAATCCCATGTTGTATGCGTTCCATTCATAATGCTATCGATAGTACAGTAGAGCGGAAGACCGCAACTAAAATAATGGCTTTATACAAAGCTAGTCCTAGTAGAAATCCTTCAATCATGATGTGATTCTTCTAAAAAAAGTGATTTAATTCTCACACCTTATTGAGTAATAGGGTGAGATTAATCAAAGGGGGGAATGTGGCAGGTGCAGGCCTGTGACCCACGGTGTCTGACATAAGCAGGCCAGCATGGCTAGAATTGACCTGTAAATGAGGCCTGTGGAGAGGCATATAGGATTGCACATCCCCCAACATGCTGCTATTGTAAGATAGAACTCAGTAGAAGTATTGAATTAGCTTAGGTAGGCAGAACTGTAGAACTGAAAAATGGAAAAATACAGAAAAGACATGTTTAAAAGTTACTGATAAGAAAAAGTACATCTGCAAAGAAATAATGAGGAGTGCTGACAGATGAGTTACAGAACCTTGCTCTTCTGCACGCACAAATTGGTTCTATAACCTTGAGAGTGTGAAAGTAACAAGTTGATGAACTGACCATTGTAATTGGGACTAGAAGGGGGGCAGGCAGGTGTCATGCCCACAGAAGGGACATAATTGGATAAACTTATCAGTACCGGGACCAATGGAAGAGGTACGGGAGGTACGGGAGGTTACCGGGACCAATGAAATACTTTTCTATACCTAGAATGGAACAAGAGTCTATAAAAGTTGTTGTAATGCTTGAAAACTTTGCTCAGCCATTTTGAACTGACTTATGCTTTACCTCCATGCACTGCTTGCATTACTTCTACTAGAACTGGACTGAAAGTAACTCAGACTTTGCTTTACCATTCTTACTATACCTGCAAGGGAACAATAACTTGGTGTATCTATAACACCACTGAACTAAATGTTTGCACTCATGGCAAAATCAAAGCATGCTATAATCCGCATCAGAATCCATCCTATTACACGTTGGAAATACGATGGAAGGATGCAGATGGACCTATATTAGCTGCTACACCACCACTTAAGGACATTACTAAACCTGCTGTTTTGAATTTTGATGCATGTAATGCCATTAATAGAGATAGTCAGTCCACCTGTGGTACATGGGAGAAAGCGTATCGAAATGACCATAAGTATATGTGTCCAGAAGGTGCCACAAATTGGTGGAAGTGTACAGGTAAAACAGGATCAGGCTATAGTACTGCTACAGCGGCAGACTACTATTGCCCGTATTGGGGATGTGTTTTTTATGCTACCTGGAACACTGGTATAACTGATGAGAAAATAGACAAACGGATGGCTACTCTAACCAAGCCAACCACAAATGATAAATGTCAGAAAGATGCTTGCAACCCCTTACACTTGCGTGTACATAATCCCCATGCATGGAAACAAGGATACAAGTTTGGTTTACGTATTGCTGGAGGAGCAATAGATCCAGGGACCATTGTGCATATCAGATTGAATACTCAAGCCCACAAGTCATCTAAATATCATATTCATAATACCTTTTATGAAGCTATGCATGTAAATAAGTTTGAGATCCCCCACCCTTCACAGAATTTATTTCTAGAATTAGCCGGAGCAGTAGTATCTAGTTTGAAGATCTCAGATTGTTATTTCTGTGGCGGTGTGGCAGGTGCAGGCCTGTGACCCACGGTGTCTGACATAGGCAGGCCAGCATGGCTAGCTTGACCTGTAAATGAGGCCTGTGGAGAGGCATATAGGATTGCACATCCCCCAACATGCTGCTATTGTAAGAAAGAACTCAGTAGAAATATTGAATTAGCTTAGATAAGCAGAATTGCAGAATTAAGAAATGGAAAAATACAGAAAAGATGTGTTTTAAAGTTACTGATAAGAAAAAGTACATTTGCAGAGAAGTATTGAGGAGTGCTGACAGATGAGTTACAGAACCTTGCTCTTCTGCACGCACAAATGGTCCCATAGCCTTGAAAGTGTGAAAGTAACAAGTTGATGAACTGACCATTGTAATTGGGACTAGAAGGGGGGCAGGCAGGTGTCATGCCTACAGAAGCCCACAGAAGGAACATAATTGGAGAAACTTATCAGTACCGGGACCAATAGAGGGGCTACGGGAGGTACGGGAGCGTACCGGGACCAATGAATTGTTTTTCTATACCTAGAATGGAACAGAAGTCTATAAAAGTTGTTGTAATGCTTGAAAACTTTGCTCAGCCATTTTGAAATTGTCTTGCTTGAGACTTGTGCACAAATAAATGATTTGGACCTTCTGAACAGACTCCTGGTATCATTGGTTTGTCTGCGCTTTGCTGCTACATATTCCTTGGTGCGTTGGCCGGGAAGTTGTGGAATCAAAGTGTATATAGGGCAATATACCACGACTTTCCGCCTCTATAGGCTTGGTCCTGCCGGGATCGCGCCCTTCCGACGAGGGCCGCTCCCTGGCGCCACCGGTCCCTTGTATCGGAGGGAGCTGGTCGGACCTCGGCGGGCGACGAGCCCGGCTGGAGTCAACGCCTCGAACCCGAGTGAGGGGAGTCCGAGGTCCAACTCATGCGCCTGCTTGGGAAGTTTTGAGGACCGGATCCGGTGAGTATAGTTTTGATTTTGGGTCTAGACAGAAATAGAAAGAGCAGTACTGCCATTGGAACTTGGAATTTGTAATCTCGAGATATTGGGAATTGGTAAGAGAGCTTGATCAACTCTCAAGGAAGAGCCGAGTAGCCTGGCATGGGAATGCGCTAGGTGAAACCCTCATCCTTTTTGTAATTGTACTTGGAAAAGACTAGTCAGAATAGATAGAAACGAATGCATTCTGGGAATACGTTGCTAGCATGAGTGTGTGACCGAAGTATGAATGAGAGGTCTGGCAGCACGGACCAAGTGAAAGCTGACCCCTGATTAGCGCATTTCCTGACCGGGCGACCGCGTTCAGGTCGCGAAAAGGGGGAAGCGATTGTCGTCTTGTCTTGTTATTTGTATTCCCTGTATGTTTCCAGGGCCGTGAGGACCCCTTACCCACGGTCCGCCCACCTTTTCCCTTCTGTCTGTTGTTGCGCGCACACATCGAAATGGGAGGGGCGGAGTCTACTAGGAACACTCCATTAGAATGTATGATCGCACATTTTAAAGAGGGATATTCAGGAGATTATGGTATTAAAATGACAGCAGCCCGTTTGCAGATTTTGTGTACTAGGGAGTGGCCCGATCTAGACCCCATCTGGCCCCGAGAGGGAACGTTCACCGTAGAGATTATCCAGTCAATACATCGTAGAGTGCGAGTAGCGCACCCAGACCAGTACCCCTATATAGATTCCTGGTTAAGTATTTGTGAAGATCCGCCCTCCTGGGCGCAGCGCTGTTATGAGGAACAGTGCAGAATAATGTTAGCTAAAACAGATTCTAGACAGAGAAAGGAACAGCCTAGAATGAAAGAGCAGGATAAGAAAGCCAAGAAGAAACCCATCTTGGCAGATCCCGATTCCCCAGAAGTAGTCCTCAGGCAGCCCCGAACCCCAGGTCCAGTAAGAATAGCCCGGCGGCGTCCTGCCCCAGCACCCCAGAGACCGCCGGAGCCGAGGCCAGACCCAATCCCTGACCTCCCTCCTCCTGGAGAAGAGGAAGAGAGAGAATTAGCGGAGAGAAGAGAGGAGGATGTAAAAAGTGAGCCAGAAGCGGAGCTAGAAGAAGAGGAAAGTGAGGATCCCCCAGAAGAAGAAGAAGAGGAAAGTGTACAAATAATTGAGGAAGTCAGCGCCAGCACTAGCAAGCCAGTGAAAGAAAAACCCAAAGCAAAACCAGTTGAGAAAAAGACAGCAACTCCTGCAAAGACAACAATAGCCCTTAGATCCCAGACTCAAATGACGCCTAGGACAGCCAAACTGTTTCCCTTAAGGCAAGTCCCGGGAGTGCCCGTAAAGAATGATAATGATGAAGTGGTAGCGGGACCCCTAACTTATGTGTATATCCCATTCTCTACAACTGATTTATTAAATTGGAGGTCGCATTATGCCTCCTATACTAGCAAGCCCCAGGAGCTGACAGAATTAGTAACTAGTATTATGGAAACTCACCAACCCACTTGGCCAGATTGCCGTCAGCTCCTGACCACCCTATTTACCACAGAAGAACGAGCGAGAATTAGAAAAGCAGCTATTGAATGGATGGCAGAAAACCCTGCCGCTCCAGCGCAGGGGCAGAATATAATAGATCGTAGAGAAGCAGCTCAGAGAGAATTCCCGAATGAAGACCCCCAATGGGATCCAAATACAGATGAAGGATCCACCGCCCTAGCCCGTTTTCGCCAAGGCTTTTTACAAGGCCTGAGAAGAGGAGGCCAAAAAGCTATGAACCTTTCCAAAGTAGCAGGAATTATCCAAGGAATAGATGAGAGCCCAGCAGATTATTATGAAAGATTAACTGAAGCTTATAGAATGTATACTCCCTATGATCCCGAGGCACCAGGAAGTTTATGCATGGTGAATTCTGCTTTTGTAAACCAGTCTCAACCAGACATTAGACGTAAATTACAGAAATTAGAAGGGTTTGCGGGCATGAATGCAACACAGTTATTGGAAGTCGCTCATAAAGTGTATGTGAATCGTGATACTGAAAGACAGAGAGAATGTGATAGAAAGATGAAGAAGAAAGCTGATTTTTTGGCTGCGGCCATAGTTGAAAAGAAAAGGGGAGGTGTCCCTAATCGAAGGAGCAGAGGAAGAGGGCGGGGTCAAGGCGGAGGCCGGACCCAGAGACTAGGCGTGAACCAATGCGCCTATTGCAAAGAAGAAGGACATTGGAGAGATACTTGCCCGCAACTCGAAGACGCCCAGCAAGATGACGACAACGATCATCAGTGGCGAGAAGAAAGACGAGGCCGTCCCCGAGGCCGAGGAGGAGCCAATCGAGAACAATTCCAGCGAGAGAGGGGAGGAGGAGCCATCCAAGCATTGGCCACACAGGCCCATGAAGAGGATGACGTGGATTAGGACAGACCGGGCTCCAAGTTTGCTTTAGGTCTCCAGGAGCCTATGGTCGAAATACAAATAGGAGACCAATTTATGAACTTTATGGTTGATACTGGAGCAGAACATTCAGTAATAGACAAAAAGATAGCCCCATTCACCAAGAAAGCAGTCACCATTATAGGAGCAACTGGTGCCAAAGCCACAAAGTCTTTTCTTCAAAACCGAATATGCAGTCTAGGAGGACAGCAAGTAACTCATCAATTTCTTTACATGCCCGAATGTCCAGTACCATTACTGGGACGAGACATGCTAGCCAAGCTTCAAGCCCAAATATCTTTCTCTGAGCAAGGAGAAATGCAAATGACAGTGAATTCGCAAGCCAAACCAGCAGGAGTAATGCTGCTGACAGTACCCCGAGAAGAAGAGTGGAGATACTACATTGATGATTCGATTCAAGATACTTATTTTGAACAAACTTTAAAGAACATTCATGCACCACTTGAAGTATGGGCAGAAGGCAGTCCCCCAGGCCTAGCCAAGCATATAGCACCAGTGATTGTAACCCTCAAGCCTAGCGCTACACCAGTGCACGTCAAACAGTACCCTCTCCCAAGAGCCGCAATTGAAGGCATTCATCGCCACCTACAGAGATTACTTGAGTATGGCCTACTGAAAGTATGTCAATCCCCATGGAACACCCCACTTTTGCCAGTGAAGAAGCCTGAGACAGATGATTATCGCCCAGTGCAAGATTTGAGAAGAGTAAATGATGCAGTTGAAACTATACATCCAGTTGTACCCAATCCTTACACTCTACTAGGATTGATACCCGCTGAAGCTACCCATTTCACTGTACTGGATTTAAAAGATGCATTCTTTTGCATAAGATTAGCCCCTGTAAGCCAAATATTGTTTGCATTTGAATGGCAAGACCCCATCTCTGGAAGAGGGGGCCAACTCACCTGGACAAGATTACCCCAAGGATTCAAGAATTCACCTACCATCTTTAGTGCTGCACTAAACCAAGATCTTTCAAGCTATCCAGTAGCCCCGGGGAGGAGAGTACTTCTCCAGTACGTGGATGATCTGTTGATAGCCGCCATATCAGAAAAAGAATGTATACGAGCCACCCAAGATCTCTTGCAGTTACTAAATGAAGCTGGATATAAAGTTTCCAGAGCCAAAGCACAACTATGCCAAACAGAAGTGAAATACTTGGGTTTTCGTATTACCCAAGGAAGCAGAAGATTAGGCAGAGAAAGAAAAGAAGCTGTATGCAGAATTCCAACTCCAACAACCAGAAAGCAAGTTAGAGCCTTTCTGGGAGCAGCAGGATATTGCCGAATCTGGATACCCAACTTTGCCCAAATTGCCAAACCACTGTATGAAGCCACAAAAGGAGAAGAGAAGTCACCACTGGAGTGGGGACTTGAGCAGGATATAGCCTTCCAGAAGTTAAAAGAAGAATTGATGTCATCACCAGCACTTGGACTACCAGATGTCCACAAACCTTTCCACTTGTTTGTACATGAAGCACAGGGAAATGCCTTAGGCATGTTGACTCAGAAATTAGGAAATTGGGAACGACCTGTAGCCTACCTATCAAAACAATTGGACCCTGTGGCCAAAGGATGGCCACCCTGCTTGAGAGCAGTTGCAGCTACAGCACTACTAGTGAGTGAAGCAGACAAACTCACATTAGGACAGAACATACGAGTCACTGTGCCACATGCAGTCCTTGCCCTTATGGAACAGAAAGCAAATTATTGGCTCACCAATTCCCGAATGTTAAAGTACCAGAGCATGTTATGTGAAAACCCACAGATACAACTCGAAGTGAGCCATGCCCTGAATCCAGCTACCTTGATACCCATCAGTGAAGAACTCCCAGAACATGACTGTATCGAAGTCATGGAAACTGTGTTCTCTAGTCGACCTGACCTAACAGATGTGCCCATAGACAATCCTGACCAGATCTATTATGTAGATGGGAGCAGTCTCATCCTTGACGGACGACGCTGTGCCGGATATGCAGTCGTCACTCAACACGAAGTAGTTGAATCATCAGCCCTAGCCTCAGGCACATCAGCCCAGAAAGCCGAATTGATAGCACTCACCAGAGCATTGTTATTAGGAGAAAAACTTGTGCTAAATGTATATACAGATTCCAAATATGCTTTCACTACCTTGCATGCCCATGGAGCTCTCTACAAAGAAAGAGGACTCATCACATCCGGAGGAAAATCAGTCAAATATGGTCCCGAGATATTGATGTTACTTGATGCAGTCTGGGCCCCAACACGTGTAGCTGTCATGCATTGTAGAGGACATCAAGCAGGGAAAGGAGAAGTTGCTCGAGGGAATAGATTTGCAGATGCCTCGGCACGACAAGCAGCTATGACAGGACAGATTGCCCCACAAGCTATGCCAATGCAAGCAGCATTGTTTCCAGTACCCTTGAATCTATGGACCCCACGATATACCACCAAAGAATTGGATTACTATTGTGACAAAGAAAATGGAGTATTGAAAGACGGATGGATTGAGCTGCCACCAGAAGAGGGCAGTCAACCTCCGGGACGAATAGTAATTCCAGAATTGTTAGGACCAGCCTTTGTTAAAGCTTTCCATGAAGCCACCCACTATGGAAAGAGTGCTATGGAGAAAGCACTCAGACCACATTTCTACATTCCTCTGATGACAACCATATCAGCCTCAGTAGCCCGACAATGTCAAATCTGTGCCAAGAATAATGCCAAGCAAGGCCTTATTACAGCACCCCGAGTTCAGTCAAGAGGTGTCACCCCCATGCACAACCTCCAAGTTGATTTCACCGAAATGCCAAAAGCCAATGGATACCATTATCTACTAGTATTAGTTTGTACTTTCTCTGGGTGGGTAGAAGCATTCCCAACCAGAACTGAGAAAGCCCGAGAAGTTACCAAAGCCTTAATGAGAGAGATTGTCCCCAGATTTGGAATCCCAGCAGTAATAGGGTCAGACAATGGACCCTCATTTGTCTCCCAAGTTACTCAGCAGTTAGCAAAAGCTTTGCAGATACAGTGGAAGCTTCACACTGCATACAGACCCCAGAGTTCAGGGAAAGTTGAGCGAATGAATCGTACATTGAAAGCCCAAATGTCTAAGCTTTGTCAGGAGACACACTTGAAATGGCCCCAAGTGCTCCCCATAGCTTTACTCAGAATACGCTCAGCCCCTGTAAAGTCAACAGGATTTTCCCCTTTTGAAGTTTTGTACGGTAAACCCCCACCAATAGTGCAGGGAGTCAAAGGAAATCTAGCCCAGATTGGTTCAGAAGTAACCAGACAAGAACTCCTAGCTCTTAGTTTTGTTCTGCAGACTCTCCATACGTGGATCCAAGACCAGTTGCCTATCAACTTGACGGAACCCTTGCATCCCTACCAGCCTGGAACTTCGGTGTGGATCAAAGATTGGAAGAAGATACCGTTGGAACCCCATTGGAAGGGACCGTACACCGTCATCCTGTCTACCCCAACTGCAGTAAAGGTAGCCGAGATCGACGCCTGGATCCACCACAGCCGAGTCAAGCCCGCCGCCGATCCTGAACCAGAGCGGTGGACAGCAGAGCAGCACCCTGATGTACCCTTGCGAGTTACTCTGAGACGGCAACCAGCAGTATAGACACTTCATCACAAGTGCTTTGCAGTAGCCAAGTCTTTCGAAGAGGATTGCTGTTTTCCATGCAGCAACAGCTTTGTTTCAACGAACCCAATTTGTGTGTGTGATTTGACACACTACTTCGAGACTACATTGACTAAGCCAGACTTCACAAGCCAACTGAATTGCTAAGTTGGTTAATGTGTGCTGGACATCTTGAGGATCTTCAATCAACACTCAGCAACCGTTAAATTGCTTCATTAGCAAACGGGACGAAGAATAATAGACCGTCGTGATCAAGATCAGCAAGCTGAGGATTCAGAAGAACTCCAATCAACATCAACATGTATCTTTGCTTCTGCTTTGCCTTGGTTGCCTTCTTTGGAGGTTTTGAACAGACTTATGCTCTACCTCCATGCACTGCTTGCATAACTTCTACTAGAACTGGACTGAAAGTAACTCAGACTTTGCTTTACCATTCTTACTATACCTGCAAGGGAACAATAACTCGGTGTATCTATAACACCACTGAACTAAATGTTTGCACTCATGGCAAAATCAAAGCTTGCTATAATCCGCATCAGAATCCATCCTATTACACGTTGGAAATAAGATGGAAGGATGCAGATGGACCTATATTAGCTGCTACACCACCACTTAAGGACATTACTAAACCTGCTGTTTTGAATTTTGATGCATGTAATGCTATTAATAGAGATAGTCAGTCCACCTGTGGTACATGGGAGAAAGCGTATCGAAATGACCATAAGTATATGTGTCCAGAAGGAGCCACGGGATGGAGGAAGTGTACAGGTAAAAAGGAACCAGGGTATAGTACTGCTACAGCGGCAGACTACTATTGCCCGTATTGGGAATGTGTTTTTTATGCTACCTGGAACACTGGTATAACTAATGAGAAAATAGATAAGCGGATGGCTACTCTAACCAAGCCAACCACGAATGATAAATGTCAGAAAGATGCTTGTAACCCTTTACATTTGCGTGTACATAACCCCCATGCATGGAAACAAGGATATAAGTTTGGTTTACGTATTGCAGGAGGAGGAACAGATCCAGGGACCATTGTGTATATTAGATTGAATACTCAAGCCCACAAGTCATCTAAATATCATATTCATAATACCTTTTATGAAGCTATGCATGTAAATAAGTTTGAGATCCCTCACCCTTCACAGAATTTGTTTCTAGAATTAGCCGGAGCAGTAGTATCTAGTCTTAAGATCACAGATTGTTATTTCTGTGGCGGAACCCAAATGGGAGACCAATGGCCCTGGGAAGCCCAAGAATTGAATTATTCCATGATTTACAATCAGACTGAATTACACAAGACTACCAGTGAATGGGTGTTAGCGCACTCAATCGTTGGACGTCTCTGCTTTGCCAGAACTGGACCCCAGTTCACTCAAAAGGTAGGACAGCTGGTCTGTCTTAGCCAGAAATACTATAATGCCACGACCAAGAAGGTAGCATGGTGGTCAGGAATCAGACATCCTGAACCTCCTAACCCATTAGCCAGATTTCCTGAACTTGCAGGTCTATGGACTAACCTTGCCAAAGTCCAAGCCTGGCAAGCCCCACCTGGCCTATATTGGATCTGTGGAAACCGAGCATATGCGCAACTCCCACCACAATGGGGAGGAGCATGTGTCTTAGGAACCATCAGACCTTCGTTCTTCCTGTTAAACACTGAACATGGAGAACAATTAGGATACCCTGTATATACAACCCACAAACACAAAGGAGCATCTAGACAGAAAAGAGAGGCCTTACAGATAGGCAAATGGGAGAAATGGCAAGGTGATGATTGGCCACCAGAAAGAATTATTGAGTATTATGGACCTGCCACTTGGAATGATGATGGTATGTATGGTTATCGTACCCCAATTTATATGATTAATCGTATTATTCGCTTACAAGCAGTAGTTGAAATAATAACCAATGAAACTAGTCATGCTCTCACGCTCTTAGCTAGACAAAGTACTCAGATGCGCACTGCCATATACCAGAATCGCTTAGCCCTTGATTATTTGCTAGCAGCTGAAGGAGGAGTATGTGGTAAGCTGAATTTAACCAATTGCTGTTTAAAAATAGATGATAAAGGTCAAGTAGTTGAAGAAATTGCTAAAGATATGCAAAGACATGCTTATGTGCCAGTACAGACTTGGCACGCCTTGAAATTTCCTAATTGGTTTGCTAACCTTTTCTCTTGGCTGGGAGGATTTAAGACTTTCGTTATCTTAGTACTAATCCTTGTTGCTGTAGTCCTCTGCTTACCATGTTTAATCCCATGTTGTATGCGTTCCCTTCATAGTGCTATTGATAGTACAGTAGAGCGGAAGACCGCAACTAGAATAATGGCTTTATACAAAGTCAGCCCTAGTGGAAATAGTAAGAATCCTTTAATCAGGATTTGAATCCTCTGGAAAGTGATTTAATTCTCACACCTTATTGAGTAATAGGGTGAGATTAATCAAAGGGGGGAATGTGGCAGGTGCAGGCCTGTGACCCACGGTGTCTGACATAGGCAGGCCAGCATGGCTAGCTTGACCTGTAAATGAGGCCTGTGGAGAGGCATATAGGATTGCACATCCCCCAACATGCTGCTATTGTAAGAAAGAACTCAGTAGAAATATTGAATTAGCTTAGATAAGCAGAATTGCAGAATTAAGAAATGGAAAAATACAGAAAAGATGTGTTTTAAAGTTACTGATAAGAAAAAGTACATTTGCAGAGAAGTATTGAGGAGTGCTGACAGATGAGTTACAGAACCTTGCTCTTCTGCACGCACAAATGGTCCCATAGCCTTGAAAGTGTGAAAGTAACAAGTTGATGAACTGACCATTGTAATTGGGACTAGAAGGGGGGCAGGCAGGTGTCATGCCTACAGAAGCCCACAGAAGGAACATAATTGGAGAAACTTATCAGTACCGGGACCAATAGAGGGGCTACGGGAGGTACGGGAGCGTACCGGGACCAATGAATTGTTTTTCTATGTAGCAGAACCCAAATGGGAGATCATTGGCCATGGGAAGCCCAAGAATTAAATTATTCCATGACTTACAACCAGACTGAATTACACAAGACTACCAGTGAATGGGTGTTAGCGCACTCAATCGTTGGACGTCTTTGCTATGCCAGAACTGGACCCCAGTTCACCCAAAAGGTAGGACAGCTGGTCTGTCTTAGCCAGAAATACTATAATGCCACGACCAAAAAGACAGCTTGGTGGTCAGGAATTAGACATCCTGAACCTCCTAACCCATTAGCTAGATTTCCTGAACTTGCAGGTCTATGGACTAACCTTGCCAAAGTCCAAGCCTGGCAAGCCCCACCTGGCCTATATTGGATCTGTGGAAACCGAGCATATGCACAACTCTGAGGTTTTATTTGCCTTGTTTAAGGGTTAAAAATAGTATTAGAGGAAAAATAATACTGTTTTAGCAATATGGAGCTTGTCGACAAGGATAGGTCAAGGGTGTTGGTTTATGTTGTGATAGTTTAACCCTTGTGCAGTTAGTTTTTCTAATTATGTGCAAAACTAACGCATTTGGAGAAACTACCCCGAGTGAAAACCTACTGCTTTAACTGGAGACCTAGATATATTAAGTGGGCAGACAGGTTGATCCAGTTCTCCAATAGCTTAATTACATCTACAGCTTTTAGTCCTGTTTTTCTTGTTACATGTTTGAGGACTGTAACTAATCTGGGTTTTGACTTTTAGATTCCTTTTAGACCTTGAACAGCGAATAGAGGAGAACATTGTGATCTCAGATGTCTGTGACATCATCTATCAGCATGCAGCCAGTCATTTTGGAGTTTACATCACCTATGTCTGCAACCAAACCTATCAGGAGAGAACATTCAGAATGTTGCTGTAAGTTCCTTCAAATTGGATTCCATTTAATATGAAACCTAGATGTTTTTCCTTTTCCTTCAGAATCTGACTTTTTTCTTTCTCCTTTCCTGTATCCCTTTCCTTCCTTCTGCCTTATTCCTGTTTATCTTTACTAGCTTCTCTTAGGAGCATGTTTATTAAAGTGTGCTAGCCACTTAGCATGGGATAGGTTGGTGATAGGGTTGCAACTGGCTCCAGATGCACCTGACAAGCTTGATCCAGCTCTGGATTTACCCCATTGCATGCAGGGATATATAGTTCTCATTTCTCTATTACCTTCCATAAGAAAAGCAAGACTATGTCCCTGCATGCATTGGGGTAAACCCAGGACTGGATCAAGCCTGTCAGGAACATCTAGAGCCAGTTGACAACCCTATTGGTTGTGGGCAGGTTAGGGGTGGAATATCTGCATTAATGGCACATCATGGTTAGCACTGGCATTGGCGCACGCAAACCGTAAATGTTGCCATTAGTCTGGGTGCACTAACTGCTTATTCAGTGGGTGGCAATAAGTGCAGTCATGTTGGGATGCTTGCCATTTACTGTTTTGAGGTGCATCTCCCCCACAGTAATTACAGGGGACATGTCAGGCATGCCCCCAACAGCATGGATCTACTTCACCTCTTGTGCTAAGGTTTGGGGCTTAATGTGCACAACAATAAGAACATAAGAACATAAGATATGCCATACTGGGTCAGACCAAGGTCCATCAAGCCCAGTATTCTGTTTCCAACAGTGGCCAATCTAGGTCATATGTACCTAGCAGTTTCCCCAAGAGACAGAAGTTCCACAATGCTTGTACTGGGTCAAGCATTGATATCTTCGGTCACTTCTTAATAATGGTTTTTGGACCTTTCCTCCAGGAACTTGTCCAAACCTTTTTTAAACCCAGCTACACTAACAGCCTTTACTACATCCTCCGGTAACAAATTCCAGAGTTTGATTACACGTTGAGTAAAAAAATATTTTCTTTTATTAGTCTTAAATAGTTTACCCTGTAGCTTCATTGCATGTCCCCTAGTCTTTCTATATTCTGATAACGTAAACAATTGATCTACGTTTACCCGTTCCACTCCGTTCATTAATTTATAGACTTCTATCATATCTCCCCTCAGCCGTCTCTTTTCCAGGTTAAAGAGCCCTAACCTTTTTAGCCTTTCTTCATAGGAGTATCCTTCCATCCCCTTTACCATTTTGGTGGCTCTTCTCTGAACCTTTTCTAAAATCGCTATATCCTTTTTAAGATACGGCGACCAGAATTGCACACAATATTCAAGGTGCGGTCTCACCATGGAACGATACAGAGGCATTATAATATCTTTTGTTTTATTTTCCATTCCTTTCCTTATCATACCTAGCATTCTATTTGCTCTCTTGGCCGCCGCTGCTGCACACTGGGCCGAGGGTTTTAACATGGTATCCACAATGACGCCTAAATCTTTTTCCTGGGTGGTGGTTCCTAATGTGCAACCTTGCATCATGTAACCATAGTTTGCGTTGTTCTTCCCTAGGTGCATAACCTTGCACTTGTCCACATTAAATTTCATCTGCCATTTTGATGCCCAGTCATCCAATTTATCAAGATCCTCTTGCAATTTTTCACAATCCTCTTGGGTTTTAACAACTTTAAATAGTTTTGTGTCATCTGCAAATTTGATAACCTCACTCGTTATTCCACTTTACAGGTCATTTATGAATATGTCAAAAAGCAGCGGACCCAGCACAGATCCCTGGGGTACACCACTATTCACCTTTCTCCATTGGGAAAATAGGCCATTTAGCCCTACCCTCTGCTTTCTATCTTTTAACCAGTTCCTGATCCACAATAGTACACTGCCTCCTATCCCATGACTCTTTAGTTTTGCCAAAAGTCTCTGATGAGGGACCTTGTCAAAGGCTTTCTGAAAGTCCAGATACACAATATCAACCGACTCACCTTTGTCCACCTGTTTATTCACTCCTTCAAAAAAACATAACAGATTAGTAAGACAAGATCTTCCTTGTCTAAAGCCATGTTGGCTGTCTCCCATTAGGTCGTGACTATCTACATGCTGAGTAATTTTATTCTTTATGATGGTTTCTACCATTTTTCCCGGTACTGATGTCAAGCTCACCGGTCTGTAGTTTCCCGGATCACCCCTGGAACCCTTTTTAAAAATTGGTGTTACATTGGCGATCCTCCAATCTTCAGGTATTAGAGATGATTTTAATGATAGTTCACAGATTACTGATAGCAGGTCTGCAATCTCATATTTCAGTTCTTTCAACACCCTTGGATGTATACCATCCGGCCCAGGTGATTTGCTACTCTTCAGTTTATCTAATAGTTGTAAGACATCTTCCCGATGTATCGATATTTCCTTCAATTCTTCCGCACCTTTAAATACCACTTCAGTCATGGGTAACATCCCTACATCTTCCTCAGTAAAGACCGAAGCAAAGAATTCATTCAGTCTCTCCGCTATCGCCTTGTCGCCTCTTAGTGCTCCTTTAACCCCTTTATCATCTAATGGACCAACTGACTCTCTCACAGGTTTTTTGCTACGAATTTACTTGAAAAGGTCTTTATTTCGCGTTTTTGCTTCCGCAGCAAGCTTCTTCTCAAATTCTCTCTTTGCCTGCCTTATCAATGCCTTGCATTTGACTTGCCAGTGCTTGTGCTGTTTCCAGGTTTCGTCGTTTGGCTCTTTTTTCCATTTCCTGAAAGATGCTTTTTTGGCAACAACAGCCTCTCTGACCTCACCTTTAAACCATGCTGGCAGTTTTTTGGACTTCCTTCCACTTTTCTTAAAGCATGGAATACAGCTGTTCTGGGCTTCCAAGATAGTATTTTTCAACAACACCCAAGCTTGATGTACGTCTTTAACCTTTGCAACTGCTCCTTTTAGTTTTTTCTTAACTGTTTTCCTCATTTTATCATAGTCTCCCTTTCGAAAGTTAAAAGGTAGTACTGTGGATTTCCTTACTATCCCTCCTCCACTAATTAAATCAAAGGCGATCATGCTATGATCACTATTGCCAAATGGCCCCAACACCCTTATCTCTTGCACTAGATCTGGTGTTCCACTAAGGACTAGGTCTAATATGGCTTCCCCTCTGGTCGGTTCATGAACCAGCTGCTCCAAGAAGCAGTCATTTATTTCAACTAGGACCTTTATCTCCCTAGCATGTCCTGATGTGACACTGACCCAGTCGATATCGGGGTAATTGAAATCACCCATTATTATTACTGTGCTGTAACTTTTGTTAGCTTCCTTGATTTCTTTGAGCATTTCATCATCCATTTGGTCATTCTGGCCAGGCGCTCGATAGTACACCCCCACTGCCATTGCCTTCCCCCTTTTATATGGAATTTCAATCCATATAGATTCTACAGCAGATTTTGTTTCCTGCAAAACTTTAATCCTTTCTGAGTCAATGCCCTCTCTAACATAGAGTGCAACCCCTCCACCAATTTGATCAGCTCTATCATTACGATATAGTTTGTACCCAGGTATCACAGTGTCCCACTGGTTGTCCTCCTTCCACCATGTCTCTGATATTCCAATCATATCTAACCTTTCATTTAGTGCTATGTATTCTAACTCTCCCATCTTATTCTTTAGACTTCTAGCATTTGCATACAAGCATTTTAGAGAATGTATTTTATTCATGTTAATTTGGCTATTGTTAGACATGGGTAAATTGGGATCTTTAAGCTCTGTCTGCTCCATACTTGAGGGCATTTGGGCTACTTTACTCTTTTGTGGAACCTCTCTGCTTTTGGTAGTATCCTTCAAGGATACATTCTTCCGAACCATCCGCTCTTGGGCGACTGTCGGCTTTCCCCTAATATCTAGTTTAAAAGCTGCTCTATCTTCTTTTTAAAGGTTAATGCCAGCAGCCTGGTTCCATCCCGGTTAAGGTGAAGCCCATCCCTTCGGAAGAGCCCCTCCTTTCCCCAGAATGTTCCCCAGTTCCTAACAAATCCAAAACCCTCATCTCTGCACCACTGTCTCATCCACGCATTGAGACTCCGGAGCTCTGCCTGCCTTTTGGGTCCTGCGCGTGGAACAGGAAGCATTTCGGAGAATGCTACCCTGGAAGTTCTGGATTTCAACTTCCTACCTAAAAGCCTAAATTTTGCCTCCAGAACCTCCCTACCACATTTTCCTATGTCATTGGTACCGACATGTACCAAGACAGCAGACTCCTCCCCAGCACTATCTAAGACCTTATCTAGGTGGCGCGTGAGGTCCGCTACCTTCGCACCAGGCAGGCATGTTACCAGGCGATCCTCACGTCCACCAGCCACTCAGCTATCTACATGCCTAATGATCGAATCACCAACTATAACGGCTGTCCTAACCCTTCCCTCATGGGCACATGGCCCTGGAGAAACTTCCTCGGTGCGAGAGGGTTTTACATCACCTGGAGGACAGGTCCTAGTTACAGGATCACTTCCTGCCACCCCAGGGTGATGCTCTCCTGTCATGTGACCTCTCTCCTCCATGGCAACAGGGGTGCTGCCAGACTGGAGGTGGGACTTCAGGACTATATCCCTGTAGGTCTCGTCTATGTACCTCTCTGTCTGTCTTATGCATTTTAGTAAATATATCCTTTCATCTCTCTTGTTTTTGCTCAATAATTATTTAAAATCAAATTGGCATGACAATTCATAACAAAATCGAGCTAGTACATGCTATACTCCCTCCAAGTTACCATTACATGGCAAAATCTGTTAGGGTGTGCTATGCAAAAGAAAAAATACATTATGTAGGAGAAACTGAAAATATAAACTTTATCTAAATGTGGTGGTTTGTTTAAATAGAGTAAGGGTGTATAACAGTAAATAAGTAAGCATGCAGATAATTTATTTATTTATTTAAAACCATTTATATATATCACATCCATGTAAAACATTCTAAGCGGTTCACAGTCTGCCATATAAAACAATAAAAATACTGTACAACCACACTGTTGCCTTCCAACTTACCCAACTCATCCACCACCCATGGACCCCATTTGCAACAACCTGACTGGAACACAAACAGGTCTTTAAAGATTTGCATAAGCGCCCCTTATCCATTTCATGCTGCTCCACAATGGGACGTTTGTTCCACCACATCTGCGCCATCATGCCAAAAGTGTTTGTGTAATCTTGGTTGTTATCATATAGACTGCTCTGCAGACCTTTCCCTTTAGAGGTCTCTAGCAAGTCCCTCTGGAAGGCCTCTCAATAAGATCTCCAAGCTCTGGTTCCCCATCTCACGTTTATCTTCTGGCATTGAAGAACCCCCCTCCCTTTATCCTGGGATTTCTGCTATAATGATGTAATCTCCAGGAGCAAGCAGGAATGCAGCTTGACATATGGGTGATGTTGGCACTGACGGAGCCTGCACAGTAACGCTCCCCAGCATCCAAAGCTTTTGGGAGCACTCCAGTGCGCCTGTGTGCCTGCCTTCCCACCTTCCCAACTCCTCTCCTCAGTTCTTCATTTTCCACAGAGCCAGCAAGATGCACCGTTCCTGTCAGCACAGAAAAACTTATCTTTTTGGTATAGCATCGTGCTTCTGTCTTTCCAACGACGCTGGCGACATTGAATCTGACACCGGTCCCGATTTAATTTTCTTTTCTTTTTTTGTTTTCTTTTTCTTTATTTGTATTTTCTTCACAGTTTTTACTGCCAGACTAGGCCTCAGGGCCTCCATAGCCTTCTCTTCAACTTGACGTTTCTTTTGAAGGCATGGACAAACTAGTCACTGGGTTTAAGAAATCTGCCAGGTGCGCTGGAACTATTTCCATCACTGATAAATATGACTGATGATTAAAATGTTTGGGCCCTAACCAACAACCCAACTCTTGTCTTTTGTGTCAGCAAATGACAAAGAGAGACTTCAAGAACCGAGCCAACAAGTTAGGATCGTTGTTCACCTCAGACTCAGTTTCAGTGGCTTCAACTTCATCGAGGGCATCGGCTTCCTCTCAAGGATCTCAGCTTTCTTCTAAGTCCAAGCACAAGAAAAAGTCAGAGTCTCTGGCCATGCCCAAATCCTTGGCTTCGGCATCGAAAACCGATACTGAGGCCAGAGAACATAAGCAATGAGACTCCCCTAGAAGTGCTTCCCATGCAGACCGGCCAGCCCAACAGCCCCGGCAGGGGGATCTCTCCTACAAAGCACAGATGGGGCTCTGAGACTCCCGAGGCATCGACCTCTGGAGAGCTACCGGTGCCATATTCTGGAATGGTGGTACACAGCCCCATAGATGACTCCATCCAGACATCGGCAATCTCTCTGGACCAGCACATGCTGGCCCTCAAGAAGAGTTTGGCAGCACTCCTAGCAGCCTCAATACCGATAGCATCGAGAGCTTTGGGAGTGCAGGCTTCGATACCGGCCCTACAGCCAGGCTTACCAGCACCGATGCCGACACTCGAAATGGTATCATTGGTACCCTTTTTTGAATTGATCGATACCCCAGTGTCCAGTATTCACTGTTCTGACACCTCTGAGCATCGGCATCGACCTTTGACGTTCATGAAGCATCGAGGTCAAACCAAAGATCGACGATACTTTCATTTCTTACCAGACTCAGATTCTAGTTCTTCAGACTCTGATGAAGGCTCACTCAGTTCCTGAGATCTTCAAGACATTCCTTTGGACCCTTCACCCCTTCAAGTGAGGCATCTGTCCCATCCAGAGACTTCATCCAGGATGTGGCAGCAGCGCTTGCCATTATAGTAGCCTCAGAGAAAGAACCAAGGGCAGAGTAATTGCAGATACTTCAATACCCTCCAATGCCCACAGAGGCCGCTACATTACTGGTGCATCATATCCTCCAGGATCTTATGCTGCATATATGGGAGACCCTGCTCACGGCTCCACCTATTAGTAAGAGACTTGATGCCATGTACCGAGTACCGCTTTTAAAATCCTCAGATCAATATTCTATGTATATAGTTCAATGTATATAGTTTTACCCCCATATTATCCATGTTTATCTTATCCAAATTTATTTTCCTGTTTTATGTAATACCGAACAGCCTGTTGTTCTGGTCTTTGGTTCTCTGTAAACCGCGCTGATTGTAAATAGCGCGGTATATAAAAAATTGAAATAAATAAATAAATAAATAAAATAAATTGGGTATTAAAAATAGTCTGATTAGGATAGCATTTCAACCTTTTGGGAATTGCCCATTGAGAGCAACCTGGACAAGCTCTCAATATCAGGAGA
Source organism: Ichthyophis bannanicus (assembly GCA_033557465.1). Taxonomy (NCBI): domain Eukaryota; kingdom Metazoa; phylum Chordata; class Amphibia; order Gymnophiona; family Ichthyophiidae; genus Ichthyophis; species Ichthyophis bannanicus. The sequence goes on along the minus strand of CM066038.1, from coordinate 355,333,880 downwards.
TACTTTTAAAGGAGAGAACGTCCTTTCCAGCGGCCCATACGGTTGAATCTGTTCCTCCAGGGGAAAAAGGGAATGAATCCTATGCCAGGTATTTCTTGATCACAGAGAAGACCAGGGGATCCAAAGGCTCAGAACAAACACATACTATGAGAAAAGTTCAGAATGGTTACCATGTGCACCTTCATTCCTTACCCTTCAAGAGAGATATTAGTTATATTCTCTGGACTTGAAAATGCTTATGCCCACATTCAGATACATTCTAGTCATAGGAAGTATCTCAGATTTGTAATACCACTGCCAGTACTGTCTTTTGGCCTTGCATCAGTTCCATGGGTCTTCACAAAGTGCCTCACCACAGTCACAGTGTATCTACACAGATTGGGAATGTGCACGTTTTCCTATTTGGACGATTGGCTGGTCAGGAACACGTTTCAGAAAGGAACTTAAGAATCAGCGCGGGTGCTTGAGTTTTTAGGGCTTGTCAAAAATTATCCCAAGTCTTATTTAAGCTCGTCAGCTCAATTGGAATTCACAGGAGCTCTGCCACACATAACTCAGATAAAAGCCTTTCTTTCACAAGAAAGGATCATTAACCTCCTTCAGCTTCTCTTCTGCAATGAGTGGTCGGTACAGTCCCCAAATAAAACATGCCAGGTGATGTATGGTAAGTAAGCTACCCCCCCCCCCTCTTCACTGCTGGCATCCTTTTTCAACATCAAGATCTCCTCTCTAAGAGCGTCTCTGCCCTCCTGCCCAAGCCCCATCCTCTCCCCCCCCCCTGTTGCATCCCCTCCCCCCACCTCTCAGCTTTCACACACCTGGTCCTCCTCCCTAACCTCCACCGCGGAGCTCCACCAACTCATCTCCTCCTCCAGAAAGACCTCTTGTCCTCTTGATCCTATCCCCTCCTCTTGGCTGCTTACCCCCTCTCTAGCACTTCTTCCTTATATCCTCTCCATGTTCAACTCTAGTCTTTCCACAGGGTCTTTCCCCCATCCCTGGAAGCACGCTCTGATCCATCCTATCCTTAAGAACCCTTCTCTTGATCCTCTGGTTCCCGCCCACTACTGTCCTGTCTCCAATCTTCCCTTTCTTTCTAAACTCCTCGAAAAAATCGTCTTTGCACAACTCTCTCACCACCTTGACTCTATTAACTTTTTACACCCTCGTCAATCTGGATTCCGTCAAGGCCATAGTGTTGAAACGGTGTTGCTTGCTTTCACCAATGCACTGCATGTGGCTCACAATCGCGGGGATATCTCGGTGGCGGTAGCTCTTGATCTTTCTGCTGCCTTTGACTAAGTCGACCACTCCCTTCTTCTTCTCCAACTATGGGAAGCGGGTCTTTGCAGCACCGTCTACCACTGGTTCCACTCCTTTCTTTCCTCCCGGTCGTGTGCTGTTCTCTCCACCTCTCCTTCCATTCCCGCATCAGACACTCTTCCTCTCCCATGTGGGGTCCCCCAAGGTTCTGTTCTGGCCCCCCTTCTTTTCAACCTTTTCTTAGCTCCTCTCGCTTTACTAATTCAACAGTCTGGTGTTTCCGCATTCTACTACGCAGATGACATAGTTCTTCTTCACCACACTTCTCCCTCTTGCCCTGATCTCTCCGCACTGAACTCCTGTCTTTCTACTGTGGCAGACTGGCTGATTCAGAAATGTCTTCACCTCAACCTAACCAAAACTATTGCTATCTGGTTCTCCCATGGTACCCCATCCCTCTCGCTGCTCCCCTCTTTCTCTGGCACCCCCATACCTTTGGTCTCTACATTTTGCTACCTGGGTGTGCTCTTTGATTCTGATCTTTCTTTTAAGGCTCACATCTCTCACATCACTAAGTCCTCTTTTTTCTCTCTCCGTCAGATCCGTGCAGTCCGCCCCTTTCTTTCCCCGTCTGCTCTCAAAACCTTGCTACTTTCTCTTGTCATGTCACGCGTTGATTTCTCCAATTCTATCCTTACTGGCCTTTCCAAATTTCAACAGGCACGACTTCAGAGGATTCAAAATACTGCCGCATGCCTCATTACCCACTCCTCCCTCAGAGACCATGTAACGCCTCTTCTCTTTCATCTTCATTGGTTGCCGGTTCCCTTCCGTGCTCAATCCAGACTACTCTCTCTTGTTCACAGGGCTCTCCACACTAGCACCCCACAATACCTAGCTGATCTCATCGCATTCCACACTCCCAGACACACTCCTCGCTCCTTTTACCTCAACCGCCTTAACCTCCCCTCCCCCTCCCTTGCTCATCTACATTCCACCCGTTCATCTGCCTTTTTCTTCACCGGTCCTGCCCTCTGGAACTCCCTCCCCCCTCCCCCCGCTTAGACCCTGATCAAACCTCCTTTAAGCGTAACCTCAAGACCTACCTCTTTTCCCTGGCCTTCGACCTCCCCTCACCCTTCATGTAACTGTTTCCTTTATGTCTTGTCTTCTCTCTCCTGTTCTTCTACTGTCCTGTCATTGATTGTAGTTCCTTTCCTTTTCCCCTAGGCCTCATGCCTCTATTGTATTTTATGAAATGTGAACCGCCTTGCTTATCACAGAAGGGTGGTATATCAAATTGAATAAACATAAACATACACTGGTAGTCTCTAAAATGGAATCTCCAGGAACAAGCAGGAATGTAGTCTTCACATATGGGTATCGTCGGTACTGACGGAGCCTACGTGGGAACGCTCCCCAGCGTCCAATAAGAACGCTTTTGGGAGCATCCCTCAACACATGCGTGCTGCCTTCTCGCCTTTCCAACTGTCCCTCTTCAGTTCTTCGTTTTCCGCGAAGCCGATAGGACATATACCCTGTCACCGCAGAAAATTTCTTCTTTAAACTTGTTTTCTTGTGGTCGCGCCTGCCTCCGCACGACACCTACCGGTACCGCCGGTTCTTTCTTTATTCTTTAAAAAAAATATCTCTATATATATATATATATTTTTTTTTTTTTTTTGAACTGTTTCTCTTCAGAAACTTTTTCTTTTGGTGCTAGGCGCCATTTTGGGCATTAGGCCCCATTTTTCCCAAAAGATGGAAAAACGAGCTAGTGGTTTTAAAAACTGTATTAAATGTGGCGGTACCATCACCGTCACCAACACCATTCTCCATCTGAGTGTTCCTCCTGTATCAGGATGACTAAAAGAGGAAGACGAAACCAAGCTGCAAAACTCGGTACCCTCTTTTCTTCGGATACCAGGTCCATTGCATCGACGTCTTCAAGAGCCTCGTCTTCCTCCCATGGATCTCAGGTAACTAAACATAAGAGCCGGTCCTCAAAGGGTAGCTCTCCTTTAAAGCATCGAGAGGCCATTGGCATTGCCCTTGAGGAAGCTACACCGGCAAAACAGCCCCGGTGGGAGGCTTCGGCCTCCAAAGCAATAACAGGGTTCCAGGATGTTCTCAAGGCTTCGACCTCGGCAGAACTACTGGTGCCATGCTCAGGGGTTCCGGCCGCTTTTACCGGTACCGATACCCAGGCATCGTCAGCGTCGATAAACCAGAGAATTCTCGCTATCGAACGCAGTCTTGCAGCTTTCCTTACAGCTGCGGTACCGTTGACACCAGTGGTTCAACGGGCACCGGTACCGATGCCAGTACCAGCACCGGTACAGATACCGGTACCAGCACCGACGGTACCGGCCCCGGTGGGAATCCTTCCCATGCAGACTTTTTCTGGCATCGACAGATCGGTACCAGACCAATTTGGTACCGACTTCGATCGATACCGAGACCATGCTTTGCATGAACATCGGGATCAGAGATACTTCGAATCCTCCGATTCCGATGACTGATAATTCTTCCGGTACCAGAGTGTTTCTTCCGGAAGACTCCTCTTCTCCCCAACGCAGAATGTCTCCTCCAGAAGACATGTCTTTTCAGGATTTTATTCGTGATATGGCCCGAGGCCTTTCAATCACGGTAGCTCCTACGCTTTATTGTAATAGCATTTTCTCAGGACTACCTCAATATCAACTTGAACGGCTGCAAGTTGTGCAAAATACAGCAATATGTTTCTTCATCACTCCTCCCATTACGATCATGTAACACCACTTTACATCAAATCACATTGGCTATGTTTTCCATATCATATAAAGTATAAATGTTTGGTCATCATTCATAAAATACTCAACTCTGGTACACCAGCCTATCTTTCCTCACATCTTATACCGTATGCATCTACCCGTTCTCTACATTCCATACATGCAAACAGATTCTACTTACCATCCCCGTCACAGGCTCACCTTGAAAGTACTCGTAATTCAGCATTCTTTTACTAAAGCCCCTCCCTATGGAATTCCTTCCCTACTGGCATTCATTTGGAAGCTTCTCTCCCTAAGTTGAAAACAGCATTAAAAACCCATCTGTTCCAGCATGCATTTAATATCACTGTTGAATAACATATCTCTCAGTTACTGCATGGAGTGGAGGAGTGGCCTAGTGGTTGGGGCCTAGTGGTTGGGGCAAGGTACTTCGGGCCGGAAGGTCGGGGGTTCAAATCCCACTAGAGGACAGCAACCTTGGGCCGGAAGGACTGGGGTTTCTAGTCCCACAGGTGCTCCTTGTGGTCTTGGGCAAGCCACTTAACCCTCCATAGCCCATGTTCCCTGTAAAATAGTTCTCTGTGTGCTGTGCTTTCCTGTCTAATCAATGTATTTATACCTCAAAAATTTCCTGTCATGATTTGACAATTTCCAATCTGCAATCAAAAAACCGCTGCTGATCGCTGGAAGTAGCGGTATACAAATGTATACTAAATAAATAAATAAATAAATGGTATCTCTGCTTCTTTGTCCTCCTTTTTTCTCCTTCTGTTCTTAATTTTCCTGTTACGTGAATGGAGTTCTTTTTTCCTTTCTTATTTGTATGAATATTTTATTGTAAATCACTTTACCATGTGTGAAAGGTAGTGTGTCAAGTATTTTGATAAACCATAAATTTCCACAGCAGAAACAGCAGGGCCCTCGCTAACCCAGGATGCCAAAGGCTCCTAAGTCTCAACCAGCCGCATAGTCACAACCTGCACCTGGTTTTTGACTCTTTCCTAGAGAGCATTGACAAATCTGCTTTTGGAAGGGCCATTGCCCCTCCACATTGTAGGTAGACTTTGCCATTATGCCCACAGATGGCACTTGATAACATCAGAGCAATGAACACTCCAGATTGTCTAAGGGGGTTATCACCTTCACTGCAAGACCTTATCTCCCACCAGCTTCACAGTGGATTATCCCACACAACACCTTCAAAGCACTCTTCTAAAAGAAGAGGTAACTACCCTGCTGTCCCACGGTGCTATAGAAAGAGTTCCGTCCACTCAAGAAAGGATGGGCTTCTACCCTTCATATTTTCTCATTCCAAAGAAAACAGGAGGCTTCAGGCCCATCTTAGATCTCAGAGACCTAAAAAGGTTTCTGGTTCAAGAAAAGTTCATAATGATTTCACTAGGAACACTTCTACCATACCTCCATAGACATGAATGGCTATGTTCTCTAGACCTTAAAGAGGTATACACACATATACTGATATATCCCTTGTACAGCCAATATCTGCACTTCATGTTTCAGGGAAACCATTATCAATGCAGGGTTCTTCCCTTTGGTCTAGCCTCTGCCCCAAGGGTCTTCACCAAATACATGACAATAGTCACTGCCTCTCTCTGCACCTTGGGCATATTCATCTTCCCTTACATAGATGACTGGCTGATCAGTGGAGACTCCCCTCAAGAGGTAAGACTCTCCCTTCATTGCACCATCATGGCGATGGTGCGATGTGGTGCTCCAACACTTGGGCTTTGTCATAAACTTCCCAAAGTCTCATCTCGCTCCAACCCAATGACTGGAGTTCATTGGAGCGTTAATACCCAGAAGGCCAGGGCTTTCCTTCCACAGGATCGCTGTGTCCACCTCATTGAGCTGGCAGAGCAAATGCAAAAGCAGACTCATGTCACAGCTCAAGACATGCTATGTTTGTTAGGACACATGGCCTCCACAATCCATGTTGTTCCAGAAGCTCGATTACACATGCGTCAATCACAGTGGACTCTGTCTTCCTAATGGACACAAGCAAATGGGCGTCTCAGAGATAAGATCCGCATCACTACTCAGCTGATCAAGTCCCTTCAGTGGTGTTCCCCTCAAAACCTACTCGTAGGGTCACCTTCTTAGATGCCTGCACCTTGATGCACCATGACGACAGATGCTTCCAAGCTGAGCTGGGGAGTGCATCTCAATGACTTAACCACACAGGGATTGTAGACACAACTGGAATCCGCCATGCAGATCAACTTGCTGGAACTATGAGCATTGACAGATGCTCTTCGGGTTTTTCATCCCCAACTTTTGGGGCAACCTGTTCTAGTCAGAACGGATAGTCAAGTAGCCATGTTCTACGTGAACAAGCAAGGGGAGATGGGGCCCTGTCCATTCTACAAAGAAGTGCTTCACCTGTGGTCCTTTGCCATCTCACACCGCATTCACCTCAGAGCGGTATAGCTCCCAGATGAACTCAGTATCCTTACGTACAGGCTTAGCCATATCCTTTGTCCACACGAATGGACCTTGCATTGGGAGACTGCTGCTCAGATCTTTCAGATGTGGATACCCCACTCATAGATCTTTTTGCCACTCCGCAAAAACACAGCTTCCTTTCTTTTGTTCCAGGGTTCGGTCGCTGTACTGACAAGCGTTGGATGCCTTCCTTCTACACTGGGGGCACGGTCTGCTCTATGCATACCCTCTCATCTCCCTGATTCCCAAGATGCTGTTCAAGGTACAGGCCGACAGGGGCTCTTTAATCCTCATTTTCTTGTTTTGGCCGCATCAATTGTGGTACCATTTGTTTCTTCACCTGCCGCAGATTCAACCACTCAACCTGTGATGTGCGCCCGACCTACTCACTCAGGACAACGGGATGCTCTTCCATTCCAACATCCACGCCCTATGCTTGACAGCATGGATGCTGAAGGCCTAGTGCTCGCTAACCTCGACCTGCCACAGGACGCCAATTTCTTGCATAACGCAAAGATTCTACCAGATGATCTTATGCATTCAAGTGGCGGAGGTTTGCACTTTGGTCCTCCCCAAAGGGCATTGACCCCTTTTCTTGCTTGGTGGAGCTCCTCTTTCAATATCTCCTCCACCAATCCTTAAAACTAACTCAGTCAGTGTGCACCTTAGTGCCATTGCGGCTCATCATGAACCACTCCAGGGACAGCCTATTTCTTCACATCCCTTAGTAGTACGTTTCATGCAGAGTCTCTTGCTGTCCAAACCACCTGTTAAGCCACCTCTGGTGGCCTGGGATCTCAATGTGGTTCTTACATAACTAATAAAGCCTCCTTTCAAGCCTTTGGCCACCACTTTTCTGAAGTTTCTCTCATGGAAAGTACTCTTCCTCATTGCCCTCACGTCAGCTTGACACATCAGTGAACTGTAAGCTCTGGTGACAGACCCGCCATATATCTGGTTCCACCATGACAGAGTAGTTCTGCAGACCTATCTGCATTTCCTTCCAAGGTTTGTCTCTTCCTTCCATCTCAGCCAGTCAGTTATCCTACCAATTTTCTTCCCTAGACCACATGCATCTCGGGCAGAAGCAGCGCTACACACTTTAGACTGCAAGCAGGCGCTGGCTTACTACTTGAGTAGAACTAAGGATCACAGAGGATGCTCTCAACTATTTATCTCGTTTGATCCTAGTCACCTGGGCCAGCCAATGACAAAACAGACTCTATCCTGATGGATAGCAGATTGCATTTGTTTTTGCTTATGCACAGGCAGGACTCTCCCTCGAAGATCATGTTACTGCTCTTGATGTATGGGCTATGGCAATCTCCGTAGCCAACTTCCTTTCAGTATCCATTGAGGAGATCTGTTGGGCAGCTACCTGGTCCTCCATTCATACTTTTGCTACACACTGTTGTCTGGACAGAGACTCCCGTTGGTACACTGTCATTGGCCAAGCTGTACTTCAGCACCTCTTTGGGACTTAATCTCAACTCCTACCCTCCATCCCAGACTTCTACAAGAAACCAGACTACCTTCAGAGGAGGGTTTCGCCTCTGGAATCAATTTCAAGGTCCACAACTATTCCAGACTTCCCGGCTACAATTGTTTGGCCTCAGGGATTGCACTGCTCCACCCCCATACCCGGCTGGTTCCGGGGAGCTAGTGAGTCCCATATGTGAAAACTGCATTCCTGCTTGTTCCTGGAGATAGTGTAGTTACTCACCTGTAACAGATGATTTCCAGGAACAACAGGAATCAATCTTCACAACCTGCCCTCCTCCCCTAGGAGCTGTACATTTTTAAAAAAATTTTAACATCTGTATCGCCTTTAGGCCAAAGTGATTTACTGAGAACAACAAACAAACTCAATTGAGATGCAGTTACTTAGAACTTAAGGGAGATTAAACTTGGAGCTAACAAAAATGGAGGGGATTGACATACTGTATTTCAGAGGATGGCAGTACAGTTTCTCTTGTAGGATGTTATGTGATTTCATTAGAACCATAATGCTCAATGAAAACATGAGTCTTTAATAACTTCTTCAGTTCCTATGTAGTCTGCGCAGATTTATGGTTCTGGGAGTGAATTCCATATTGAGAGGGCGAAGAGGGTGAAAGCTCTGTTGTTCATTTGCTGGAAGCATTTTGTCTTCAGGGGTAGGTTGACTAGTAGATTTTGTTTTGTTGATCTTCTTGCCCTTGTTGTAAGAGCTCTTCTGATTTAGGGAGTCAAGGCAGGGGGCTGATAAATTGTGTAAGATTTTGTATATAGTAATTACAACCTTGTGCTTTATCCTCTGGGCTATGGGTAGCCAGTGTAGGCTCTTGAGGGTGGGTGTAATGTATTGGTTTCTTGAGGTGCCTGTTAAGATTCTAGCAGTGGCAATTTATTTATTTATTTAGCTAAATTTATATACTGCAAATCTAAACGTCTAAGTGGTTTCCAAAGAACAACAAGGCCAATGAGGCTTTACATAGAACAAGGACTTAAAGAAAAGAAAATATTACATACTATGATAGGCAAAGTATGTGAGCTGGTAATTCAATTATGTTATTTGAGAAATGTTCCATATATAGGTGTGTTTTAAGTTTCCTTTTGAAGTCCAATAGATCATTGATGGCACAAAGTTCATACGGGAGCATGTTCCAAAGAGTTGGAACAAAGAAAGAGAAAGCTCTCCTTGATGTTGCGAAACTAACCCTGGCATAAGTTGGAGGCACATGGAATGAGCTGAGGGAACATGTCCTTCTGCTCCTACCGTCTGGTGTTTTCAGAATCAGAGTTTGAAGGTGGGAAGCAGACAAACCATGACAGACTTTGAATGTGGTTAATAGAGATTTGAATTTGATTCGCTGGCAGACAGGTAACCAGTGTAGCTGTTTAGAAGTGATGTAATGTGCTCTGATCTGGAGGTGTTACAGAGGAGATGAGCAGCTGTATTCATTGCAAGTTGGAGAGGATGAATAGCATAGTTAGGCAGGCTCTGAAGCATGAGATTGCAGAAGTCAAGGTGTGGGAATAGGAGAGCCTTCAAAACAGAGCAAAAGTCATGCGGCTCTAGGAGTGGCTTTAGGTGTTGGATATTCTTGAGCTTATAGTAATAGTGAAGTTTTGCTCCATAAGCCAATGTGTGATGGAGCTGAAACACTTTTTTAGAGGCGAGATATCTGGGTTGTTAGTGCCAATAGGAGTATTCAACGTAATGCCGTCAGCATATAGATCAGGGGTCTCAAACTCAAATTGCTTTGAGGGCCAAATGAGGACTTGTAAAGTAACCCGCGGGCCGCATCGTCGGAACTATTTTTACAATGGAGAAAAGTCAATAAAAAGTCAACATAATAAGAACATAGTGCTGACTCATAGTGCCCAGAGGGGGAGTTTACCTTGTGTTCTCTTCAGAGTCACCCACCGGATGTCTCACGTTTCCGCCAGATGGATCAGCTTCCAGCTTGGGCCATGTGAACCGCAGGACCCCTCATGTGTTCCACCTCCTCGTGGTAATAGCCGCAGCCATCCAGGGACCGAAAATCACCCTCAGGCAGCCAAATCTCAGGGCCAGAACAACAGCAAGAGCTCCTCATTCACCTCTCAACATGCCAGCCTTTCCTGCATTCGATCTGCACTCAGTAGCACTTTTTTAATACGGGTGAGTTTCGCCGTTAAACCGGGCTCTCCGATCCCTCCATCAGCTCCTTTCCAATCCCAACGCCCCATCAGCCCATTTTTAGTCCTTTCCTAACCCCACCATCAGCTATGTCAAATCCTAGCTCCCCTCCGCTCAGCCCATTTCCAATCCAAGCCCCCCATAGCCTTCCAGTTCTAGCCCTTCCATGAGTCCATTTCAATCCAAGCCCCCATCACAGCCCATTTCCAATCTTAGCTCCCCCCAACAGCCCATTTCCTGTCCTAGCTCCCCCCCACTCAGCGCATTTCCAACCCTAGCTCCCTCCCCTCACAGCCCATTTCCATTCCAAGCCCCCTCCCCATCAGCTATCTGCAGTTCAAGCCCCCCTTCCACTCAACCCATTTCCATTCCAAGCCCCACTCCCCATCAGCTATTTGCAGTTCAAGCCCCCCTTCTACTCAACCCATTTCCATTCCAAGCCCCACTCCCCATCAGCTATTTGCAGTTCAAGCCCCCCCTTCCACTCAGCCCAGTTCCAGTCCAAGCCCCTGTCCACATCAGCTATTTGCAGTTCAAGCCTTCCTTTCCACTCAGCCCATTTCCAGTCCTAGCAACCCCCCAACCCATTACCAGTCCTAACTCCCCCATCACCCCATTTTCAGTCTTAGCTCCCCCCATAACCCATTACCAGTCCTAACCCCCCTTCAGCCCACAGCCCATTACCAGTCCTAACCCCATCAGCCCACCTCAAGTCCTAACCCCCCCATCAGCCCATTTCGAGTCCTAGCCCCCCCATAGCCCATTACTAGTCCTAACCCCCCCATCAGCCCACTTCCAGTCCTAACCCCGCCATCACCCCATTTTCAGTCTTAGCTCCCCCCCATAGCCCATTACCAGTCCTAACCCCCCCTCCCCCCATCAGCCTAGGGAAAGTTTAAAATTAAAAAAATGTTGGCTGGCTTCTGCCGCTGCGGTAGCGGCAGAATCGAGTTTCCTGCGGCATCCCCTCTGCCCGGCAGTCGGCAGAGCCCTCCTTCCCTGCATCAGTCCCTTTGGCACGGCTTTCAAAGCCGTGAAGAGAGAGAGTTTCTCCCTCGCGGTTCTGTTAAGTCCGCCGGGGCTGATGGGAAATGGGCATTTCCTGTTTCCCATCAGCCCCAGTGGGCTTAACAGAGTCGCGAAAGGGAAATTCTCCCTTCGTGGCTCTGAAAGCCGCGCCGAAGGGACTGATGCAGGGAGGGAGGGCTCTGCCGGGCAGAGGAGAGGCTGCGGGACACTCGATTCTGCCACTGACACGGCAGCAGCCAGCCAGCCATGCGTCGCAGGCCGCACAAAATTGTCTGGCGGGCCGTATGCGGCCCGCGGGCCGCGTGTTTGAGACCCCTGATATAGATGTAAAGGATGTTGTACTCCAGTATGATCAAGCATATTGGCTGAAGGCAAATGTTGAATAGTAAAGAGGATAAGGCGGAAACTTGTGGAACACCTTGCAGCTGTAGGTAAGTGGATGACTTTTCGGAGCCGATTTTGACCTTAACTATCTGTTTGCAAGGTATGACTTAAACCATCCAAAAGTGGCATCTCTTAAGCCTAGAGGCGTTGAATGAGTAAGTTGTGAGGGACAGAGTCAAAGGCTGCTCTGATGACTAAAAAGATGAGGACAAACCCTGAATTAGGTTTGTCTAAGCCTGTTGTAATGTTATCAGTTAGGGTTGCTAGTAGGGTTTCAACTCCGTGCTGTGGTCTGAAGCCATATTGCTGTGAGTCAAATGGGAAATGGATATCAGTGTGCTGCAATAAGCTGCAATAAGACAGTCTTTTCTATTATCTTTGCCAAGAAGGGTAAGCTGTCAATAGGGTGATATGAGCTAGGTTGTGCTGGGTGCAATGCAGCGCCTTTCTTGACTGGGCGAATAGTCACTATTTTTAGATCAAGAGGCATGTATCCATGCAGCAATGACAGGTTGGTGATTTTAAGCAGTGTTTTCATCAATTCCTTATGAGTAGCTTTAATCCAGCTGAATGGGCATGGATCCAAAGGGGAGACAGTAGTATTTGATTCCTAAAATGATTCTTTCGAGGTATTCTTCAGAAATAGGTGGGAAAGAATTCCAATCTACCCTGAGTATTAGTGACAGCAAGATTCTGCTGGGGCATAGAGGATTGCATTTGTTGAACTTGTGGATATGCTAGAGTTTTAAAGTGGTCAGCTAATATTTGTAGAGTTATATCTAGTTTGTCTCTGTGTTGGAGGGGATCTTTTACTAAAGCTTTAACTAGGTTAAAGAGTTTTCTGGGCCGATTTAAGGAAGATTGGATGAGCTTGGCCTAGTAGTACTTTTTTATTTATTTATTTTTATTTATTTAGCTGCATTTATATCCCGCTTTTCACCGGGTCAAAGCGGTTGGGGGATACATTTTAACACGAGGGGATATGAGACACATACACTAATACTTACAGGGAACATGGGCAATGGAGGGTTAAGTGGCTTGCCCAAGACCACAAGGAGCACCTGCAGGACTAGAAACCCCAGTCCTTCCGGCCCAAGGTTGCTGTCCTCTAGTGGGATTTGAACCACCGACCTTCCGGCCTGTAGTACCTTGCCCCAACCACTAGGCCACTCCTCCCTCTTTTTTGCTCTACTTGTAGCCAATTGGTATGCACGAAGATCAAACATGAGTTTTATGATCATTCAGGGATTTAGAGTGCCTCCATCTTCTTTCTTTGATTCTAAGGGGTATGTTTACTAAGAGACGGTAACGGCTTCTGTGCAGAATCAAAGCCGCAGCCCTATTGAATTCAATGGGCCCGCGGCTTCGATATCACACGGAAGCCACTTCCGCTGCTTAGTAAACATATCTCTAAGGGTGCACTTCATGACTTTAAGTTGCGTGTTGTACCATGGAGCTGTTTCCCATTTTTTGTGAATAGTGGGTGACTGTGGTAAAATGGCTTCGTTGCTGATGGTATTGTACCAGCTTTGAGCGAGTATTTCAAGGTCATCTGAAGTGTGCTGAAAATGTGATAAAACATTGTTCAAAGATTGCTGTTTGTCTAAGTGGTAGAATCGGCGGGTAGTAGGCTTTGGGCATGGTTGATATTGAACAAGCGATTCAAGTAAAAGGTTGAAACTAATAATTTTATGGTTCGACCAAGGGATAGTTAGGAATTTGGGTGTTGGGAGGGTATTGTAGGAAAAGAGTCATTTAGGTATAAAAATTAGGTCTAGTATGTTTCCTCTATTGTAAGTGGGTTGATTGACAATTTGTGCAAATCCTAGAGTTTCCATGGCATTCATAAAGGCCATTGAAGTTCTGGGTGTAAGTACAGTGAGCTTGAAGTCACCTAGGGGTAAAAGAGGGTTAGTGGAAGAGCTGTGACTGCATATTAGCTCTATCAGGAGGTCTAAATCTTCTGGACTAGCACTGGGAGATCTGTATATCAGAAAGATGGTTATGGAGTCATTGGCCACTGCTATTGTATCTAAGTCCATATTAGAGGAACAGGTCAGGAGTCTAAAGTTGAGGATCTCTTAGTAAGGATGACGATACCACCGCCTCTGCGCTTAGCTCTTGGGCAACTGAAAGTGCTATAGTTGGAAGCTGCCAGCTGGTTTATTAATACATTGTCTGATTCTGCGAACCAAGATTCAGTTATACAAAGAATATCTAATTAATCAGAGAGGTATTCAGAGAGAAGCTGGATTTTATTTTGTGCTGATCGAACATTTATGAGTGAACATTTTAGCTGAAGCTTTATGGAAAAGGGCTGCTGAGGGAGTGGCAGTGGTCCAAGTGGCGAAGTTTTAATTCTAATGAGGCGACGAGGTGGTTTTGACCTCCCTCTAATATGGGTATAAGCTATTATGGGGGGGACATGAGTGAATGATAGGTATATAAGGGTGAGTGAGGGGAAGTGCTGTGATAGTTTGCAAAATAGCGAAGAGGCATAGGAGCATGAATAATTATGGCAAAGGAAGTCATCTGGAATTATTGAAGTCAAAAGTGATAAATATGCTGAAAGGTCATTTACATAAACTATACGGATGCAAGATGAATGGTGCCCGAGGGTGTAGTGAAGCATCCAGATGATCCATATTAGGAGACTACATTAACAGAGAGGATTACCTTTACAGCTGTTGATGCTGGTAGATCACTGTGACCATACCAGCGATGTAAACTGTTAGTTTCCTTTATCTCTGTGGGAGATGGTGTTTTGCTTCGATGTGGTCCCCGCCTAAGGGCCACGCCCAAGGGCCCACTTGCACGGGCCCGCCTGGCTGATACCAGTGTTTAAAATGGCTGCAAGGTGCTGATTGGATGTTGGTGAAGGAGCTGGAGGGAAAAATGTTGAAAGCTCTGTTGTTAAACAGTCATAGCTGTCCTCAAGCCTGGCTGATATCAGCATTTGAACTAGTTGCAGCGGATTGAGGGCATGTTTTGGTAGCTTCTGGTATAGTATGTTGCCGTAATCTAAGTGGGGTGTTATGATAGATATACTGTTCTGTAGTCATTGTGGTGAAGTAGTGGTCATAACTGTTGGAGCGATTTCATTTTAAAGTATGCAGTGTTGGCTGTCTTCTTGATATGGGAGTACTTGTTGAGGTTCTTGTCAAGGGTTATACCCAGGTATTTGACTTCCTCTTTTACCATGATTTCAGTATTTTGGAGCATAAGCTTTGCTGGGGGAATGAAGGATGAGTCTCTTGTGACCAGTAGTACTTCAGTTGCGAGTAGGTTTGTGGTGGCTGAGAAGCAGGGTGAGATGGTAGAGGTCCGGAGTTAGGTTGTGGTAGAACATGTAGAACATGATATCATCAGTGTACAGGTGAAAGTGCATGTTAAATTTTCTGATCAGGTCACAGATGGGTTGGATGTAAATATTAAATAGGAGAACCGACAAGGCTGATCCTTGGGGTATGCCTTGATTTAGGCTGAAATGGTTGGATTTAAGGGAACCAATTTTTACCTGTAGTTGTTTATCAGAGAGGTATAAGGTAAACCAGTCTAATGTACCATTGTGGAGGCCTATGTCACTGAGCCTAGTGAGAAGAGTGTAGTAAGAGATGGAGTTGAAGGCGGCACTGATGTCAAGGAATATCATTGCAAAACGTTGATGTGGCTTGTCGAGACCCTTGATTAGAGTGTCAAAAAGTGCAGTGAAGAGAGTATCTACACCATGCTGGGGCAGAAACCATACTGCTGGGGGTGGGGGGGGTCCAGGGGTGCATGTGTGTCGATGTAATCTTGGATTTGGTGTTGCACCGCTTTTTCTATTACCTTTGCTAGGAAGGGGATGCTTGATATAGGGCGATATGAGCTGGGGAAGACTGGTCGAGTGATGGTTTCTTTAGGATGGATCTTATTGAGGCTTGTTTCAGGGTGGGAGGTAAGTATGCTTGGGAGAGAGGTGTGGACAATCTTTTGTATTGTTGAGGAGAATTCTGTTCAAAATGATTTTATCCAGGAAACTGGGCATAGGTCAAGTGGTGAGGTAGTGGTATTGATGTCTCTGATGATATCTGTAAGCTCTGTCAGACGGCTGCCTGGGTGAGAATTTTTCACAGTCTTGGCAAGTCAATATATCTATATGATTTGCAAGGTATTGTGGGCAATGTAGTTCATTCACACCAGACACAGCTGCTGACAATAATTTAGTTGTGCTCTTGAGTAAAGCCAATAAGATATTTATTTATGGGGTTATTTCTCCCAACACAGATATGCTTGGTAGCACATAAATTAGGTTACTTGCTTTCAGTGTTAACTTGGAAAAACAAAGTTAAAATCAGGAAAACAACAAATGAAAAGTCACAAAGCAAGAAACAAACTGTTCTTTTCAGGTTAACTTCTGATTACTTCCCACATAGATACAGAAGTGATTCTCTCCTAGCTCACAAGCAATTAGGTAAGGCTTAATTGCTAGCAGTTACCAGCTGAAACCCCTTAGCTGGCTTGCCTTCCACTGTGTGGGTCAAATCCTGCTTCAGGAGCTTTTCTGAGTAGATTAAAGAACAAATTTGTATTTCTTTGTGATGGTTGCTGTACTTTATAACAGAAAGTTACCAACGGAGTTTAGATAGAGAGCAGTCCATATAAACAGGATCCTCATCTGCTATTATTCCCCCTTGTTCAACAAGCATGGGTTCAATATCATGGATTGGCACAGATGAATCTCTCAATGGAGCATTTTCAGGAGAATACTTGTTTCCCTGCTGTCTTTCAAGGTTATAGCTAGGGCATAGATCAGTGTTCATACCTGAGCTTCCATTGCTGCTAGAGTTCCTCTCTATATAGCCTGGCCAGTATGTAGTCCAGTTCTTATGTCCAGCCTTCCAATCCAGATCCCTGGACACTGGATCTCTCTTCACATACCTTCTGGCACAGGTCTTAGGGTCCCTTCCACGTGCAGCCGTCTCCCTCACAGGTAGCCTCTGGTGATTCCTAGCTCTGCAGCACCATTCCTCTGGCTTTCCCCAGTCCAATGGTATATGCTGGCCCTTGGAATACCTCCCAGTATACGTACTGCTTTGGACTCTTCTAGACCTCTCAAAGGCTTTTCTCTTCCTTCTTCCAAAGGGTCTCTTTCCCTCTCTGTCTGTCCGGTTTGGCTTCTGCTTCTGATGATCCTTCAGATGAAACTGATGATCAAACTCAAGCTGATTCTCAGGATATTGAGGACAATTCTCTGGATATCCAAGGTGATCATGAAGATGGTCATCTGTAGAATAAACTCTACTCTTATTCTGCTTAGATGAGTGCTCCTCCCTAACACAGCACAGCTGTGCTGAATCAGGCCCTGCCCTTTGAGATGAGTGCTTAGGGATTACCTCATAGCCCTCCTGATTGAACACACGTTTCCCCACTTCAGCTCCTCTAATGGCTGTTGGAAACCTGGTGCATTCTGGGACTGGTAGTCTTTTATGAGAAAATTCTGTTTTCTTATTTCTACCAGAACTGACAGGTTGCTTGTTCAGAGTCACTTCACCTTTTCTATAGCTCCTTCCTGAGCTATGATAAGCTTCCTTATCACATACCCCCCTGCTTAAGTTATTACGGACTGGTTTAACTGGTGAAACTTCTTTCCTACAGTCCGTAATACCTACGAGAGTGTTCTCTTTTTGAAGCTCACTTACTTCCTGACTGGCTTCAGGGTCATTATTATTTACAGGCCTCTCCTTCCAAGACTTAAGTACATTAATATGGTAGGTCTGCCTACGCCCTCTTGCATTTTCTACCATATAAGACACTGGGCTCACTTGTTTAACAACCTTCCACGGCCCTTTCCACTGTACTTCAAATTTTGGGGCTGTACCTGCTACTTGAACCAAAATCTTTTCACCAATGCTTAATTGGCGGCTTTTGGCCTTCCTATCATACCACCCTTTCTGGCGCACTTGACTGTCCTGCAGGTTCCTCTCAGCAACCTGCGACGTCCTTTTCAAACGTGCTCTCAAGTCACGTAGAAACAGTGGCACCTCCTGACTTCCTGGTTCAGGATCAATCCATTGTTCCCTCAAAATATCTAACAAACCCCGTGGAGCCCTACCATACATCAATTCATATGGAGTTACACCTAGGGACACTTGAATTCTTTCCCTGCAGGCATATAAGGCAAAGGGCAATAACATATCCCATTCTTTTACCTCTCCTGCTGACCCCCTTCTCAACATTTGTTTGAGAGTTTGGTTGAATCTCTCCACCAAACCGTTTGATTGTGGATGGTAGGCTGAGGTTTTTACGTGATGAATGCCAAAGGCATCCCAGACCTGGGCCAAATATTTGGATACAAAATTGGACCCTCGGTCAGTCAACACCTCTCTTGGGAATCCCACTTCACAAAACAATTTTACTAGCTCTAAAGCTATTGTTTTTGCAGAAACATTCCTCAATGGTATGGCCCAGGGAAACCTTGTTGCCTGATCTACCATAACTAGGATGTATTGGAAACCTCGGGGCGTTTTGACTAATGGGCCTACAATATCCATGGCAATGCGACCAATTGGGTCTGTAATAATTGGCATAGGAATCAATGGCACCACCGGTGGGTGAGCCGCTGTAACTCGCTGACACGCTGGACACGCAGCACAAAACTGGGCAGTTTCTTTGAAAATACCTGGCCAGTAAAAATGCTTAAGTATTTGATCCAGCGTTCCTTGCATCCCTTTATGACCTCCAACTGGATGATCATGTGCTAATCTAAGTACTAGCCCTTTGAAAGTTGTGGGTACCACCAATTGTTTACGTATGGTCCCATTTCTGGGGTCCTGACTCTCTCTATATAATATTTCATTATCTAGTCTGAATCTGGGCAATTCCTCCCTGACCTCCTGGGCATACTTAAAAGCTCGGGTGAGAGCTTGATCAGCTCGCTGCTCTTGTGGAAAGTTAGGAAACTTTGCCACTAACTCAGCTGGCACCCAGGGTAAACTTTGACCAGCTAACATCTCAGCCCTACCCTGTGCTCTGCAAAGTCTCTCACGCCGCTTTTGTGCTTTCAACTTTCTTACTTTACCAGATGATGGGGTTATTAAATCATCATGAGAGGGTAAGTCTCCTAATAACTCTGCCTGCTCCCCCTCCTCCTTCTGCTGGCTCTCTACCTTAGCCTGCGAGCGGGTGGATACAAGGCCCCTCTTATTACCTATGGTTTGGCCTTCTGGAAGCTTAGCCATCTTTTTAGCTAGGGACTGAGGACTTCCAAAGAAAGGCCCGGGAGCTATTTCTATTAATCCTTCTCCCTCCTTCTTTCCTAGCCCTTTCACTAGACCCTGCTTAAATCTTGGCCAGTCCTTTCCTAGAACCAAATCAAAGGGTAGCCTAGGCACCACTGCTACCAGGACTTCCTCTTGTTCCCCCAGGTACTTAACCTTTAGCCTATAGGTGGGATGTGATGTTGCAGCACCATGAATGCACCCAATGTGAACTTGGCTTTCAGGGGCTCTAGGCACAAATCCTTCTTGGGCCTCTATTCTCTGCCAAAGCCTTTCTGACATCATACTCTGGTCTGCCCCAGAGTCTAACAAAGCATTTATGGTAATTCCTTGCACATCAACCATCAAAAGAAATCCTTCCTTGGGCTGTTCTAACTCCACACCCATTAAGCTAGTGTGTGACTGGCATCCTTTTTCTAAGTGTCCCCATTTTCCACACTTGAAACATTTCTTTTCACTCCCCTGTGTCATCTGGTTTGGCACAGTACATTTATTTTCAGAAATACTTTTAATTATTTTCTTTTCTGATACAGCACATCTTGCCTCAGCACCAATCTTCAGAGGGCCACCCATTCTATGGCAAGCCTGCGTGGCTCCCAAGAATCTCTCTGCTACCGTGGTTGCCTCTCCAAGATTTTGGCAATTTTGCTGTATAAGGAAAGTGTGCAAATCTTTAGGCACCCCAGACATAAATTGCTCACGCATTATAATATCTAATAACATTTCTACCGTCTTTTGCTCAGGCTCCAACCATTTTACAGCTAAACCTCTGATTCTCTGACTCAGAGCCCTGGGTGTTTCACCCACTCTCAATGTAGTAGCTCTAAACATTCGCCTATACTCTGAAATAGACAACCCTAGGCGATCTCTAATAGCAGCCTTTACATCCTTATAATTCAAAGCCTGGGCTGCTGGCATTGCTCTATAAGCTGCAAGCGCCTCTCCAGTTAATGAGGCTGCCAGCCTTACTGCCCACTGGGTCTCTGGCCATGCTAATGCTTGTGCCACTCTTTCAAAAGACTCTAGAAAAACATCAACATTATCATCTGGAGTTAGCTTCCCAAAACTAAATGCCCCAATCCCTTGATTGAATCCCACACTGTCCACATGTGGTGTACCAGTATTTACTGCTGGTCTTGCATCTGTTCCACTTTGGCTCTGCAGCTGAACTAGGGCTTGCACCAGATCAAGCACTGGCTTCTGCTGGTCCATTATGGCTTTCATAGCAGTGTCCTGAGCTTGCTGCGCTAGCTCCTGTTGCCTGCTAAATTGGGCTGCCATCCACTGAGGTAGTTCCTTTGGATCCATCTTGATCCCTGCAAGAAACAAAGAAAAAAAAAACCAAAGTGCACCACCTTCCAAACAGGTGTGTTTTTTTCTACTTTTTTTTTTCAATTACCCCTGTGCTTACTCCCATCCACCACTAGACATGCCCAGGTACTTATTACCTTGTGCTAGTGATGAATCCAGCTCTGCACAGGGTCTTTTCCTCCTGGGACAGCCACCTCTTCTCCAAAGTGCAGTTGAGGGAACAATCTTTTTTCCAGCTTTAAACTTGAACTTTAGTTGTAATCCTCAGCAAGTAAATCCCTTTTGTGCAAAAGCAATCCGAAAAACTACGCCATTTGTCAGACGGCTGCCTGGGTGAGAATTTTTCACAGTCTTGGCAAGTGCATATATCTATATGATTTGCAAGGTATTGTGGGCAATGTAGTTCATTCACACCAGACACAGCTGCTGACAATAATTTAGTTGTGCTCTTGAGTAAAGCCAATAAGATATTTATTTATGGGGTTATTTCTCCCAACACAGATATGCTTGGTAGCACATAAATTAGGTTACTTGCTTTCAGTGTTAACTTGGAAAAACAAAGTTAAAATCAGGAAAACAACAAATGAAAAGTCACAAAGCAAGAAACAAACTGTTCTTTTCAGGTTAACTTCTGATTACTTCCCACATAGATACAGAAGTGATTCTCTCCTAGCTCACAAGCAATTAGGTAAGGCTTAATTGCTAGCAGTTACCAGCTAAAACCCCTTAGCTGGCTTGCCTTCCACTGTGTGGGTCAAATCCTGCTTCAGGAGCTTTTCTGAGTAGATTAAAGAACAAATTTGTATTTCTTTGTGATGGTTGCTGTACTTTATAACAGAAAGTTACCAACGGAGTTTAGATAGAGAGCAGTCCATATAAACAGGATCCTCATCTGCTATTATTCCCCCTTGTTCAACAAGCATGGGTTCAATATCATGGATTGGCACAGATGAATCTCTCAATGGAGCATTTTCAGGAGAATACTTGTTTCCCTGCTGTCTTTCAAGGTTATAGCTAGGGCATAGATCAGTGTTCATACCTGAGCTTCCATTGCTGCTAGAGTTCCTCTCTATATAGCCTGGCCAGTATGTAGTCCAGTTCTTATGTCCAGCCTTCCAATCCAGATCCCTGGACACTGGATCTCTCTTCACATACCTTCTGGCACAGGTCTTAGGGTCCCTTCCACGTGCAGCCGTCTCCCTCACAGGTAGCCTCTGGTGATTCCTAGCTCTGCAGCACCATTCCTCTGGCTTTCCCCAGTCCAATGGTATATGCTGGCCCTTGGAATACCTCCCAGTATAGATACTGCTTTGGACTCTTCTAGACCTCTCAAAGGCTTTTCTCTTCCTTCTTCCAAAGGGTCTCTTTCCCTCTCTGTCCGTCCGGTTTGGCTTCTGCTTCTGATGATCCTTCAGATGAAACTGACGATCAAACTCAAGCTGATTCTCAGGATACTGAGGACTATTCTCTGGATATCCAAGGTGATCATGAAGATGGTCATCTGTAGAATAAACTCTACTCTTATTCTGCTTAGATGAGTGCTCCTCCCTAACACAGCGCAGCTGTGCTGAATCAGGCCCTGCCCTTTGAGATGAGTGCTTAGGGATTACCTCATAGCCCTCCTGATTGAACACACGTTTCCCCACTTCAGCTCCTCTAATGGCTGTTGGAAACCTGGTGCATTCTGGGACTGGTAGTCTTTTATGAGAAAATTCTGTTTTCTTATTTCTACCAGAACTGACAGGTTGCTTGTTCAGAGTCACTTCACCTTTTCTATAGCTCCTTCCTGAGCTATGATAAGCTTCCTTATCACAGCTCCTGTAGTGAGATCAATCTGAAAGTATCCCAGCCGTGTACATGGGTTTATCCAGTGGGTATAGTGGGGCCTTGGGGTGGAGCGTTGCAGAGAAGTGCCTGCTGTATAGGTAGTCTGCCATGGTCTGTGGATCGAGTTGTGAATTTGTGCTTGTGGTGTATGTCGATGTGAGATCCTTTCTGAGGGAGGAAACAATGGAGAATAGCTCTCTGGGTCGGTTAAGGGATTTCATTATGATATTAGAGTAGTATTCCTTTTTGCAGCTGTGGATGAGATTGCAATATTCAGTCTGTTTAGAGATGTATTGTTCCTTGATGAATTCATCCTGAGTCTTTTTCCATTTTCTTTCAGTAGTCCTGAATTGTCGTCTGATGACTCTAAATTTGTTGAAGTATCAGGGTGGTTGTGTATGGTTTGAGGAGGCAGTGATGTTTCGTAGTGTATAGGTAGCGGCATTGGCCATCACTGTGTTCCATGAGTGTATTTTTCTGTCCAGGTCGTGTATGTCAGAGACCAGGCATGAGGAGACATCATCTAGGAAGGATTGTTTGTTGAAGGATTTGAAGCGGCACTTGCTAGGCTCCTGCTGGGGGATGTGTGAGGTCTGGAATCCAGCTGGTAGGATGAAGGAGATCATTGCGTGATCCGACCATGGAACAGGGTCAATCTAAATGTTGAATTGGGTTGCAAACCAGAAGGGAGCAGGAAGGTAAGCTCCTCCCCGATCCCCACCGGCACACCCAATCAGTCCAGCTGCCCCGGCATTTAAAAAGAGGTGTGATCGGCCGCCCGGCCTCAGCAACACCACCAGACCAATCGGGGAAACCAGCAGATCACAGGAAGGTGAGCTCCTTCCCACTCCCCACCGGCACATCCAATCAGCTCAGCTACCCTGGCATTTAAAAAGAGGCATGATCAGGCATGCCCACACCTGGCGGGTCTGTGCCTAAGGGCCTTGCCAGAGGGCTCTTTGGTATGGGCCTTAGGTGTGGACCGCAGCCTGCCACAACAGAATGCTAACAACAGCCACCATTGAAGGAACCACTACAGATTCCATGACAAAATCCACAAGATCACCCTCCAATTCCCCACAAAGTCAGCTACTTCCCCTCCCCAAATTCACTCCCAACTTTCCCCCTCTACTGCTACCCTTTCTTCCTTTTCTATGATCTCTGAGAAGAAACTGCACACCTTCTTTCCTCCTTCAAACTCACTACCAGCTCCTCTGATCCTATTTCCACCCATCTCTTAAGCCCCATCTCCTCCACTGTTGTCCCTTCCATCTCTCATATTCTCAACCTGTTGCTCTCCACTGCAGCTGTCCCTGCACCTTCAAGCATGCTGTAGTTATATCTCTCCTCAGGAAACCCTCTCTTGATTCTTCCTGTCCTTCTATCGAACCATCTCCCTCCTCCCCTTCATTTCTAAACTATTTGAACATGCAGTTCACTACTGTTGCCTTGCCTTTCTCTCCTCTCAAGACCTCCTGGATCCTTTACAATCTGGCTTTCATCCTTTACATTCTACTGAAACAGCTCTTGCCAAAGTCTCCAGTGACTTGTTCCTGGCAAAATCCAAGGGCCTTTACTTAGTCCTCATCCTTCTTGACCTCTCCGCTGTTTTTAATACTGTTGACCACAACCTTCTCTTTGATACCCTGTTCTCGCTTGGTTTTAAGGGCTCTGTACTATTCTGGTTCTCCTCTTATCTCTCCCATCGCTCTTTCAGTGTTTGTTCTGGTGGATCCCCCTCTCAGTTGGTATACTGCAATGATCTGTCTTGGGTCCACTCCTTTTCTTTCTATATACCCAGTCCCTTAGTGCACTCATCTCTTCCCATGGCTTTCAGTACCATCTTTATGCTGATGATTCCCAGATCTACCTCTCTACACCTGAAATCTCTCTGGCAATCCAGACGCGGATCTCTGCCTGCCTTTCTGACATTGCTGCTTGGATGTCTCACCACCGCTTGAAATTGAACATGGCCAAAACTGAGCTGCTTATTTTCCCCCTAAACCCTTCTCTCTCGTTCCTCTTCTCAGTCTCTGTGGTTAACTTTCTACTCCTCCCTGTTTCCTCAGCTCGCAACCTTGGGGTTGTCTGACTCCTCTCTCCTTCTCCACACACATCCATCTGATAGCTAAGACCTGCCATTTCTGCAGGAACAAGCAGGAAGTCAGTCCTCACTTATGGGTGACATCGGCACCGACGGAGCCCGTGCGGAGCAATTCCCCAGCTTTCAAAGAAAGCCTTTGGGATTGCTACCACGCATGCATGGTCCTCTTCCTGCCCAAGGGAGCTATCTTGCTCAGTCTCCCTTTTTCCGCGGAGCCCTTCGGACGCATGTCCTTGTCCCTCAGAAAACATTTTTGTTTTTCTCGCCTCAACAGGCTATTTCTCTTTTTTCCGGTTACACCGGTCCTCTACCCATCCTCTCCTTGCTCTCTTTTGGAGCTTGCGGGGATACCCTTTCTAAATTTTTTCTTCCCAGGCTTCGCGCCCTTTTTTCTTTCCAACCGCTGGCCGCATGGGTCTTTGACCTTGTAGGGGCCATTTTTGCCCCCATGGCCACCGGGTTTAAAAAATTCGATAGATGCTCTAGGAACATGTCGCTTACAGACACTCATGACCGCTGTCTAAGGTGTCTGGGAGCCGACCATGACCCAGAGCTCTGTTTGCTTTGCAAGAAAATGTCCTCTAAAGCCCTGCTCAGCCATAAGCAGAAGTCTGAAGACATTTTTCAAAAATCTGCCTCGGAGTCCCCGGTGGCATCCTCGGTCGTCTCCCCTCCGGTGGGTTCTCCCCCTGCGGCCCTGCGTTCCAGATGGCATTCGGATCAGGGGTCCCCCGAGGTGGAACAGCGCAAAAATAAGAAGGCCTTGAAGTTGCTGTCTGGTGCCCCGACAAGCGCGAGTGCTCCCGCGCCCGGTCGCTTAGCCCCATTCGGCGTTCCCGAGAGTCGAACAAGGAACAGCCCCGCAAGGTACCTCGCAGAGAAACGGAGGTCTTCGGCGAAGGTGTCCAGGCTCCTGAGGGCCGTCCTAGTGAGGACCCCTTCTCCTCTTCGGCGCCCGATCTGGTGACTCGGTGTCAGCGTCCCAGGGCCCCACGCCCGCATGGGAATCCCGTATGCTGACGCTAGAGCGCAGTGTTTCTGCGTTCATTGCTTCCCAGCAGGCACTTACGGCCAGCTTCGCTGACTTGCACCCGGAGACCGCGGGTCCCTCGTGGGACACCCAAATCCATCCAGGAAACCCCCGAAAGCTGCGGGCCTCATGAGGGTCATCGACGCCGGTCTCGCTCGCCTTGTCGTTCTTCGGGGGCGAGATCCTCCAGGGCTTCCGGCTCCAGGCCACCAGCCATCGGACAGGGCGAACCGCCTGGCTCGGATCCCTCGACCAATTTCTCAGACTGGAAATCCGATGGGGACACATCCCCAGGGTCCCGCACTCACCAGGATCTTCCATCGGACCCTTTGCTGCCTGACCTCCAGTGGCGTTCACCACCTGAGGACACCTCCTTTTTGGTGTTTATTCGGGACATGGCTCGTGCCTTCAACCTGGTCAACTAGACCAAGGAAGACCCCCGTGCTGAAGAACTCTATATTCTTCAGTACAAGGCCCTGTCCAGGAAATCCCTCACCGTGCCGGTGCCGCCGATCCTCTCTCGGCTATTGCTCCGCATGTGGGAGGCCCTGGCCTTGGTCCCCATTGTGAGCAAGCGCCTTGACACAATGTACAAGGTGCAGTGAGGGCCAGGCTTCCAAAAGACCTAACTTCAACGCACATCGATGGTGGTGGAATCAGCCATGAGGAAGCAGAAAAGCCCGAAGTCCCACTAATTGGTCCCGCCGGGCCGAGAATCGAGAGCCCTTGATGCCCTGGGCCGCAAGGCCTACCAAGGTTCCATGCTCTCTTGTTGCATCCAAGCATACCAATTATATATGGGTATGTTCCTCCGCGACTTGGCAAAAGAACTTGGAGGCTTCTCCGCGGGTCTCAAGGGCGAGCCCCTTGGCAGGTTCCGCACCCTGTTGAAATCAGTGGCGGATTGCTCCAAGTATATTTCTCGAGCCTCCTACGACAGCTTCGAGGCATCGGCTTGGGTGGCAGCCACGGGCATCGGAGCTTGCCACCGGGCTTGGCTTCAATCTTCGGATCTGGAGCAGTGGGTGCAGGAGAAGCTCCTGGACGTGCCCTGCCTCGGCGAACAACTTTTTGGTAAGCCGATGGAGGAGAAAGCTGCGGAGATTGAGACAGGGTACGTCACTAGGACCCGTCTCTCCTGCAAGACCTCGACACTGCCTCGGAAGAAGCAGCCTGCCAAAAAGCCCTTCTTCCCCAGGAAAGGCCTCCAGTATCGCGGCTACCCGCCGTACCCAGCTTCCCCCACACCGACCACTCCATCGCAGGGGAAGATTGGTCAGGGTCACCGCAAACCATAGGGCCCGAAGGCCCAGACGCCGGCTCCCCCACAACCCCCTCAGGGGTTTTGATGCCAGTGGCATGGCCCCTCACCTTCCAGTGGTGCAGCAGCCAGTGGGGGGACGCCTGTCCCACTTCGCTCTGGCGTGGGCACTTATCACCTCAGACACCTGGGTCCTCAGGTCATCCAGGAAGGATATTGCCTTCACTTTGACAGGTTAAGAACATAAGAAAATAAGATATGCCATACTGGGTCAGACCAAGGTCCATAAAGCCCAGTATCCTGTTTCCAACAGTGGCCAATCTAGGTCATACATACCTAGCAGTATCCCCAAAAGACACAGGTTCCACAATGCTTGTATTGAGTCAAGCATTGATATCCTGGGTCCCTTTTTAATAATGGTTTATGGACCTTTCCTCCAGGAACTTGTCCAAACCTTTTTTAAACCCAGCTACACTAACAGCTCTTACTACATCCTTCGGTAACAAATTCCAGAGTTTGATTACACGTTGAGTGAAAAAATATTTTCTCTTATTTGTCTTAAATAGCTTACCCTGTAGCTTCATTACATGTCCCCTAGTCTTTCTATATTCTGATAGCATAAACAATCGATCTACGTTTACCCGTTCCACTCCATTCATTAATTTATAGACCTCTATCATATCTCACTTGGTTTGCAGCTTGACGTGCTGTGAGGGCTTGTGTGCATCAGTGATGCTGAGAGCTAAACTATCGGTAGTTTAACTACTGGCAGGGTCTCCCAAGATGGACAGGTCTCAGCTGAGGTGCCAGACCAAGACAAACCACCCATCTGGGCAGCAGCAGAATGGGATAGTGTTGACGGCGCAGGATCACATTTCTGTGACAACGGCAACAACACCAAACTTAAACTGCGTGGAAGAAAGGCCCGGCAATCTAATTCTGTATCTTGCCATGAAAACCCAATGGATAGTTACAACAAAACAAATTGTGCTATAGTGCTGGAAGATGAGACCCCCAGGTCGGAAGGCACTCAACTAGCTACTGGGGAAGAGCTGAAGACTTTTCAGAGTAAAGCCAGCATTTATGATGTGGTTGGATCAAAGCCCTCGGGACGTCTGACTGCTGATGTAGCTGCGCATAAAATGAGAGTCAGAACTGTAAAGATGTCTTATGCATTGGAACATGGAACGTGCGAAGCATGAACCAAGGGAAGTTGGAGGTGGTCAAGAATGAAATGGAACGTGTACAACTTGATCTGTTGGGTGTCAGCGAACTGAAATGGACTGGCATCGGGCACTTTGCATCAGATGATCACATGGTCTACTATGCTGGAAATGAAAGACAAAGAAGAAATGGTGTTGCATTTATAATAAAGAAGAAACTTGCAAGAACTGTAATGAAATACAATGCAGTCAGCGAACGCTTAATCTCTATTCGTCTACGAGGAATGCCTATCAACACAACTATAATTCAAGTATATGCCCCAACAACAGCTGCAGAAAAGAATGAAATTGAAGAGTTCTATGAACAAGTACAAGCTGAAATTGACAGAACATGCAAACAGGATATCCTGATAGTCATGGTTGACTGGAACGCAAAAGTTGGCAAAATAGTTGGAAAATATGAACTTGGCAACAGAAATGAAGCTGGAGAAAGACTGATAGAATTCTGCAAGACCAACGACCTATTCATCTCAAACACCTTCTTCCATCAACACAAGCGGCGACTGTACACATGGACTTCACCCAATGGATTGTATAAAAATCAAATTGACTACATCTGTGGAAGTCAACGATGGAAATGTTCTATAACATTAACAAAGACAAAACCTGGAGCTGACTGTGGTACAGATCATCAACTACTAGTATGCAAACTCAAGCTAAAGTTGAAAAAGAGCAAACCACTCATGAATGCAGCAAAATATGACCTTGAGAATATACCACTGGAATTTAAAGACTGCCTGCAAAATCGATTTGCTGCTTTAGATACAAATGACAGAGCTCCGGAAGTCTCTACAAAAGTGAAAAAGCAAAAACGGCCAAAATGGATGACGGAAGAAACTCTGAAATTTGCCCAGAAATGCAGAGAAGCTAAAGCCAGAGGAGAAAGAAAAACAATAACAGAACTCAACAGAGATTTCCAACGTGCAGCAAGACAGGACAAGGAAAAGTACTACAATGACACATGCAAGGAAATAGAAGCAGAAGCTATTAGGGGAAGAACAAGATTGGCTTTCCTAAAGCTACGAGAGTTAAAGGAAAAGTTCCAGCCTCGAATTGGAATGTTACAAGATGCTCAAGGTGCTATGTTGAATGATGCTGAGAAGATCAAGAAAAGGTGGAAGGAATATACAGAGTTTTTATATGATAAAGATCAAGTGAACCAACAGCCCTTTCAACCTGTACCTTATGATCGGGAACTATTGGTGATTAAAGAAGAAGTTGAAGCAGCATTGAAAGCCTTATCAAAGAACAAAGCACCAGGCATTGATAGTATTCCCATAGAAGTATTGCAGCAATCTGATGCAGCTGTTACCATACTTACAAGGTTCTGCCAAGAAATATGGAAGACAACATCATGGCCAACTGACTGGAAAAGATCTGTGTTTATACCAATACTAAAGAAAGGTGATCCAACTGACTGTGGAAATTATCGCACAATCGCTCTGATCCCACATGCCAGCAAGATTCTTCTGAAGATTATTCAAAAGAGACTACAACCATACCTGGAACAAGAACTATCTGAAGTGCAAGCAGGGTTCAGGAAAGGGCGAGGAACGAGAGACATCATTGCGGATATGAGATGGATCCTTGAAAGACTAAAGAATACCAAAAGGATATCTATTTGTGCTTTATCGACTATAGCAAGGCTTTTGACTGTGTAAGCCATGAGAAACTCTGGGCCACATTACGAAGCATGGGTATACCAGAACACCTGATCATACTCTTGCACAATCTGTACATTGATCAAGAAGCAACAGTTCGAACGGAACAAGGAGAAACAGAATGGTTTAAAATAAGCAAAGGTGCAAGACAAGGCTGTATACTTTCCCCCTACCTGTTTAATTTATATACAGAACAAATCATCAGAGAAGCAGGATTGTATGAAGACAATAGAGGTGTGAAGATTGGTGGAAGACTCATCAACAACCTTCGCTATGCTGATGATACCACATTACTGGCTGAAAGTGAAGATGATCTGAAACATTTGCTTCTCACAATCAAAGAACATAGTCTCAAAATGGGCCTGCACCTTGTGATAGGGCTGAAGCCACTGAAAGCAAAAACTTAGAAAAAAATGCTGTTCCTTACAAAGCAGCTAGCGTGCAGAAGATGCAGTTCCCTTGCAGAGCAGCTAGAGGGAGCAGGCATGAACCTACAGAGGCTGAGCTAACACACCCGGGTACTGATTGTGCAGGAGCTAATCAGCTCCACCTGAGGGGTAGCCCAGGAAACTCAAAGTAAAAGGCCTTTATAAGCAGAGGGCCAACTCAGAAGAAAGGAGAGAGGAAGGAAGCTCAGAAGGGAGCTCAGAGGAGAGCTCAGAAAGAGAGAGAGAAAGGAGCAGACCCAAAAGAGCCGGAGGGAGAGACAGACCGGAAAGAGATCTGCTTGGAAGAAATCCCAAAGGCAGAGAGCTCAGAAGGAGAGAACCCAGCCAGGAGAGAGGCCTCCACTCACCAGGAGGGTCTGAAACAGGATTAAAAGGTACTGGGAGAAAAATGTCCTGACAGTATAAGTCAATCTGGATTCTTCACAGGGTCTTCCCAAGCTGCAGAGAGGACAGACAGTATCCAGGAGGCTTCCAGAGGGAGTCTGCAAAGGAGACCGTGGCCAGAGAGCGGTGCTTGAGTGGGCAAGTAAGAGACACCCTGACTTCACGAAGCCAAGGTACGGTGACTATTTTTTCCCAAAGAAAGGCCTAGCTCCTAGAACGTCTTTAAAACCAGATAACCAGTCTGAGAGCAAAGGCAGCGGGCAGGAGTTCTTTAAGCCATCACGTAGGGGCATAGGGACAAACCCTGCTATTTACCTGAAAGCCCTAGAACAGCCTAGCTGGAAGCTAGGGAGAAGAAGTACGGACTTTCAAACCACAGCAGCCAGGGAAAGATCAAGTACAGAGAGAGGCACAAATGAACCAGAGCCCATGCAGGTAGAGCCTGTAGACCCAGTTACATTGTCCCAGGAAGAAGTAATGGACTGCTCGGTTTGTGTCGCAGGAAGTTTTGAGTCACTCCCCAAGCTGTAACTGATTTAGACAAGCTCTGATATTGTTTTTGTTCGTGTTGAGCGAAAGAGAAAAAGCTCACTAATTTTACTTTGCTCTGAAGTTTGGAAAATCCTGTGTTGTTTTTGCAAGAAGCTGTGAAGTATGTAACAGTTCACTTGTTTAACTATGCTTTGGTAAAAACCCTGACAAAGAAGGAGAACCCTTTATTTTCTGTTACCTAGCGAACCTCAATGCTTAAAAGGGGAAATAAAAGCCTTATTTACCCTCCATTCTGGTCTACACAACTTATTCATATAAGGAGGAGGACTACAAAGACCAGGGTGCACCTGGCCTCTACGAGTCTTTTACCTCTATAAATAATAAATATGCTCAACCTGCCCTTGCAGCCACTGGCCACCAGGGGGGTTGATGACAACCTTAATGTAAAGAAGACAAAGATCATGACAACTGGCATAATCAACAGGTTCATCGTTGAAGGAGAAGAAATTGAAATCGTGAACAACTTTAACCTACTTGGATCAACTATCAATAAAGAAGCAACAAGCAGTCAAGAAATCAGATGACGCATTGCTCTTGGCAGAATGGCTATGAAAGACCTAGATAAGATTCTCCAGAGCAGAGTTGTCTCTCTCCATACAAAGATTCGACTTGTTCAAGCCATGGTATTTTCAATAACATCATATGGATGTGAAAGCTGGACAGTGAAAAAGATAGACAGGAAGAAAATTGATGCCTTTGAATTATGGTGCTGGCGGCGAATTGCTGTGTACACCATGGACTGCCCGAAGAACAAACCAGTCAGTACTAGAGGAGATCAAACCTAAGCTTTCTTTAGAAGCTCAGATGACAAGACTTCACCTTTCATACTTTGGACACATCATGCGAAGAGAGAGATCATTAGAGAAAGACATCATGCTTGGCAAGATAGAAGGTCAATGCAAAAGAGGAAGGCCAGCAATGAGATGGATCGAGACAATAACAGCAACTACAGGTACCAGTCTGTGAACAATGAGCCGCTTGACTCAAGACCGAACACAATTTAGGATAGCTATCCAGAGGGTCGCCATGAGTCGACTCCGACTCAACGGCGCTTAACAACAACAACATCATATCTCCCCTCAGCCATCTCTTTTCCAGGTTGAAGAGCCCTAACCTTTGTAGCCTCTCTTCATAGGAGTAGCCTTCCATCCCCTTTACCATTTTGGTGGCTCTTCTCTGTACCTTTTCTAATAACGCTATATCCTTTTTAAGATACGGCGACCAGAATTGCACACAATATTCAAGGTGCGGTCGTACCATGGAACGATACAGAGGTATTATAATATCCTTTGTTTTATTTTCCATTCCTTTCCTTATGATACCTAACATTCTATTTGCTTTCTTGGCCGCCGCTGCACACTGGGCGGAGGGTTTTAACATGTTATCCACAATGACTCCTAAATCTTTTTCCTGGGTGGTGGTTCCCAATGTGGAACCTTGCATCGTGTAACCATAGTGTGGGTTGTTCTTTCCTAGGTGCATAACTTTGCACTTGTCCACATTAAATTTCAACTGCCATTTGGATGCCCAGTCTTCCATTTTATCCAGATCCTCCTGCAGTTTTCCACAGTCCTCTTGGGTTTTAACAACTTTAAACAGTTTTGTGTCGTCTGCAAATTTGATAACCTCACTAGTTATTCCCTTTTCCAGGTCATTTATGAATATGTCAAAAAGTAGCTGACCCAGTACATATCCCAGGGGTACTCCACTATTCACCTTTTCCCATTGGGAAAATTGGCCATTTAGCCCTACCCTCTGCTTTCTATCTTTTAACCAGTTCCCGATCCACAATAGTACACTGCCTCCTATCCCATGACTTTTTAGTTTTGCCAAAGGTCTCTGATGAGGGACCTTGTCAAAGGCCTTCTGAAAGTCCAGATACACTATATCAACTGACTCACCTTTGTCTACCTGTTTATTCACACCTTCAAAAAACATATCAGATTAGTAAGACAAGATCTTCCTTGTCTAAAGCCATGTTGGCTGTCTCCCATTAGGCCATGACTATCTACATGCTGTGTAATTTTGTTCTTTATGATGGTTTCTACCATTTTCCCCGGTACTGACGTCAGGCTCACTGGTCTTTAATTTCCCGGATCACCCCTGGAACCCTTTTTAAAATTTGGCTTTAGATTGGCGACCCTCCAATCTTCAGGTATTACAGATGATTTTAATGAAAGTTCACAGATTACTAATAACAGGTATGCAATCTCATATTTCAGTTCTTTCAACACTCTTGGATGTATACCATCCGGTCCAGGTGATTTGCTACTATTCGGTTTATCAAATAGTTGTAATACATCATCTTCAGGAACAAGCAGGAATGTAGTCATCACATATGGGTATCGTCGGTATCGACGGAGCCCGCGCGGGAACGCTCCCCAGCGTCCAATCAGAACACTTTTGGGAGCATCCCACAGCACCTGCGTGCTGACTTCCCGCCTTTCCCAACTGCCTCTCTCCAGTTCTTCTTTTTCCACGGAGCCAGCAGGTCGTGTTTCCTGTCACCACAGAAGAATTTCTTTTTTCTTTATTTCCTTTTGTGGTCACGTCTGCCTTCTTCGACTCTCTACCGGTACCGCCGGTCTTTTCTTTCTTATTTCTGTAAAAAAAAAAAAAAAATTCTTTTTTTCTTTTCTTCAGGTGCACCTGCCTTTTTTGGGCCTTAGGCCCAAAAACATTTCCTCAACATGGAAAAACCTACCTCAGGTTTTAAAAAGTGCACCAAGTGTGGCGGTACCATTTCCGTCACCGACACCCATGAATGGTGTTTAAAATGTTTAGGTCCTGACCACTCCATCACAGATTGTGTGTCCTGTGCCATGATGTCTAAAAGAGGTCGGCAGAACCGAGCTGCCAAGCTCAGTACCCTGTTTCCCTCTGATGCGGCTTCGGTGGCACCCGTGGATCTCAGGTAACTAAACATAAATCCAGCCGATCCTCGAAGGGTAGATCTCCTTCTAAGCATCAAGATGCCTCTGGCGTTGCCCTCGAGGATTCTGCACCGGCAAAATTACCCCGGCGGGAGGCTTCGGCTTCCAAAGCATTATCGGGGTTCCAGGATGTTCTCGATGGCTCGGCCTCGACAGATCTCCTGGTGCCATGCTCTGGGGTACCGGTGGTCTCCACCGGTACCGACATCCAGGCATTGGCGGCATCCATGGACCAGAGAATTCTGACTGTGGAACGCAGTCTGGCAGCTTTCCTTGCGGCATCGATGCCCTTGGTACCGCGACAGACAACTCCACCGGTACCGGCACTGGCATCGGTACCGGTACCGATAGCATCGACATCGGCATCGGTGTCTGCTCTGCCAGTACCCTGTCCTCCGATGCTCTCTGGTACTGATTCTCCGGTACTGGTTATTCCCGGTACCGATCTTGGTCAGTACGGGTATCGGGCTCTACAGGAGCATCCGGACAGATGATACTTCGAGTCCTCAGAAGAATCTGAGGATTCTTAAATGCAGCGATGCTTCTTCCAGAGGAGTCCTCCTCCCCTAAACGCAGGATGTCTCCTCCAGAGGACATGTCCTTTCAGGACTTCATCAGGGAGGTGGCTCGGGGCCTCTCCATTACTGTGGCCCCTGAAACAGAGCCAAGGGCCAAGGAGTTGGAAATTTTACAATATCCCAAAACTCCTAAGGAGTCAGCTACCTTACCCATTCATGAGATTCTTTATGATCTCATGTTGAGGATGTGGGAAACACTTCTTACCACCTCTCCTCATTCTCACAGATTGGATACTATGTATCGAGTCCCTCCTTGTCCTGGGTTCCATAAGACTCAACTTCCTCACCACTCTATTGTGGTAGAGTCAGCTATGAGAAGGATCAGAAGTGCAAAAAGACATGCCTCTAATCCTCCAGGACATGAGTGCAGAACCCTGGATGCTTTTGGACGTAGAGTCTTCCAAGCTTCCATGCTTGCTGCAAGAATCAGTTCCTATAGTCTCTACATGGGAATGTTCCTCAAGGAGGTCACATAATTTACAGACTTTAAGTCCTTTCATTTCTGAGGATAAAAGACAGGACTTTCTCACTTGGGTTAAACATGCCCAAGATGTCTCTAAATTCTCCAACCGTGCAGCCTTTGACTGCTTTGAGTGTATAAGCAGAACCTCGGCTATCGCCATAGGTGCACGTAGAATTGCTTGGCTCCAGGCATCTGATTCTGGGTACAAGATAAATTGTGAAATATCCCTTGTACTGGTGAGAACCTGTTTGGTAAAGATTGGCAGGAAAAACCCAATGAAATGGATGCTGAAAATTCCACCTTGGATAGACTAACCAAGTCCACTGCTGATCCTGTTAGAAAAAAGTTGTTCAAGAAAACATCTTTTTCTAAAAAGAAAAGATTTTATCCTGCTTATGGTCAGCAGGCATCTTCTACAGGTCAGTTTTCAAACAAACGTCAGCAACCACCCAAACAGAAGAAAGCAAAGGCTGCTCCACCGGGCCTTTGACTTTCAGCTAGAAAACTTAGCCTTTCTGGTTCTGGAAGGACCAGAACCGTCCACCATTCCAGGAAGGTTATGTCATTTTGCCCCTAGATGGGGGCAAATAACAGCAGAGCATTGGACACTCTCCATCATAAAGGAGGGGTGCAAACTTCATTTTTCAAGCATGCCCCCTCACACAATAGTGAAGCAGTTCAATTCTCCGACCTCTCTCATCGACCTGTTAGGTCAAGAGGTTGCCATTCTTCTTGCCCAAGGGGCAATAGAAGAAGTACCTCTTCATCAACAGGGCATAGGGTTCTATTCCCCTTATTTTCTTATTCCAAAGAAAACAGGGGGTTACAGACCTATCTTAGATCTCAGAGAATTGAACAAATTCCTTGTCAAGGAGAAATTCAAGATGATTTCTCTCGGAGCTCTGCTACCATACCTTCAGAGTCAGGATTGGCTTTGTTCTCTAGATCTCAAGGATGCGTACACCCATGTCCTCATCCATCCAACCCACAGAAGGTTCCTTCGGTTCCTTTTTCAAGGAAAGCACTACCAATACAGGGTACTTCCTTTTGGTCTGGCCTCAGCACCAAGGGTGTTCACGAAATGCATGGCTGTGGTGGCAGCATTTTCTCCGCACTCTAGGAATATTCGTCTTCCCTTGGACGACTGGCTCATTCGAGCTCCAACACAGTCAGAGGCCAAGACTTCTCTATCCTGCACAATGCATATCCTACAGTATTTAGGGCTGGTAATAAACATCCCAAAATCCAGTCTAACTCCCACTCAGTCTTTAGAGTTCATAGGAGCTTTTCTGGATACCACAAGGGCAAGGGCCTATCTTCCCCAGGCCCGTTGCCTTCGCTTAGTGCAGTTAGCTTCTCAAGCAGTGCTAAAGCCCCATCTAACTGCTCGAGAAATGTTGCAATTACTAGGCCACATGGCATCCACCGTGCATGTGGTTCCATATGCTCGCCTCCACATGAGAGCAGCTCAGTGGACGTTATCCACCCAATGGACCCAGGCATCAGGGTGCCTGTCAGACAAAATAGCAGACACAAATCGCCTCATTTTGTCCCTCCAATGGTGGAAGTCCACCCAAAACCTGTTGCTGGGATGCCCCTTTCAACAACCCTTACCCCAAGTAACTCTCACGACAGATGCTTCTCCAAAGGGTTGGGGAGCTCATCTGCAAGACTTCTCCACCCAGGGCACCTGGTCTGCGCAAGAGAGTTGTCTACATATCAATCTCTTGGAACTCAGAGCAATTTTCCTGGCTCTGCAAGTGTTCCACTCCCTGCTCAGCTACAAGACAGTCCTCATCCATAAGGACAATCAAGTAGCCATGTTCTATGTGAACAAGCAGGGGGGAACGGGCTCTCTGTCACTTTGCAACGAAGCTTTGCGACTATGGGCCCCCGCCAGAGAGCATCAGATTCATCTGCTGGCAGTATATCTTCCAGGCATTCAAAACTCTTGGGCGGACAGACTCAGTCGAGTTCTGCTTCCACACGAGTGGTCTCTGCATGCAGACCAGGTGACCAGCATATTTCAACTTTGGGGAACCCCGGACATAGACCTCTTTGCAAGTCCGTGGAATGCCAAACTTCCCCGGTTCTGTTCCAGAATTCCGGCTCAGGGGGCTCAGGCCAAGGATGCTTTCCTCCTTTACTGGGGTCAAGACTTTCTGCATGCCTTTCCACCCATTCCCCTAATTCCCAAAACCCTCTTCAAGCTTCAGAGAGACAGAGGCCACATGATTCTCATAGCACCACATTGGCCACGGCAAGTGTGGTACCCTCTGCTTCTACATCTCTCTCAAGCTCCCTCCCTGGAGTTAGGGTCTGCTCCAGATCTCCTATCTCAGGAGAACGGAATGTTATGGCATCCCAGTCCCCAGTCTCTGCATCTCAGGGCTTGGTTGCTGAAGGCCTAGATCTCCAAGATCTTAATCTTTCTCAACAAGTGAAAGATGTTCTTTACGCTTCCAGAAAACCTTCCACTAGACGTTCTTATGCTTTCAAGTGGAAAAGGTTTACTATTTGGTGTTCGGAAAAGGGTCTTAACCCCCTTGCGATACCTCTGCAATCTTTGCTGGAGTATCTCCTCCATTTATCTAATACAGGCCTTAAGACAAATTCAATAAGAGTCCATTTGAGTGCTATTGCAGCTTCTATTAAACCTCTAAATGGACAGCCTATTTCCTCTCATAGCAAGATTTATGAGAGGCCTCCTTCTAACTAAGCCTCCCATTAGACTACCTCCGGTGGCATGGGACTTAACCTGGTTCTTGGGCAGCTCATGAAGCCACCTTTCGAACCTTTAGCTACCACCTCCTTAAAATTCCTTTCTTGGAAGGTTATCT
Organism: Ichthyophis bannanicus; assembly: GCA_033557465.1. Taxonomy (NCBI): domain Eukaryota; kingdom Metazoa; phylum Chordata; class Amphibia; order Gymnophiona; family Ichthyophiidae; genus Ichthyophis; species Ichthyophis bannanicus. The sequence continues at coordinate 355,296,431 of CM066038.1, read as the reverse complement.
TTCTCATTGCAATCACATCAGCACGGCGCATTAGTGAGTTGCAAGCGCTAGTAGCTAAACCACCCTATACAAGGTTCCATCATGACAAGGTAGTCCTTAGGACTCATCCACACTTTATGCCTAAGGTGGTCTCGCCTTTTCATCTAAACCAAGAGGTCTACCTACCTGTTTTTTTTTCTAGGGCCTCATGCATCAAATGCAGAGAGGAATCTTAATACCCTGGACTGTAAAAGAGCTCTAGCTTTTTACTTACAAAGAGCACAGCAACATAGAAAGTCCTCTCAACTCTTTGTTGCTTTTGATCCTTCTCATTTGGGACTTCCAGTCTCCAAGAGAACACTATCTAACTGGATTGCTCAGTGTATTTCCTCCGCCTATCAGAGTAAGAACCTTTCTCTGGAAGGCCATGTCACAGCTCACAATGTGAGAGCCATGGCAGCCTCAATGGCTCATCTGCACTCTGTGTCTATTGACGACATCTGTCAAGCAGCCACTTGGACCTTGGTTCATACCTTCACAGCCCATTACTGCTTGGACAAGGACTCCCGCCGGGATGCCTTGTTTGGTCAGGCTGTTCTCAAACACCTGTTCCATACCTAATCAACTCCTGCCCACCATCCCTGGTAGGATGCCAGAGATCCATGGGGGGAAGTGGAGCCCTTTTCAGGGACACACAACTTCTGGGGTCTCTCCCTGACACCTAAAGCTAGGGAGTCCCCATATGTGATGACTACATTCCTGCTTGTTCCTGGAGATAGCATAGTTACTCATCTCTAACAGGTGATCTCCAGGAACAGCAGGAATTTAGTCCTCACAACCCACCCACCTCCCCTAGGAGTTGTATCTCTCTGTCTCTTTCCTTTCCCTCTCTCTCTCTTTGTCTCAGCTTTAAAACTCAACTGGAGAGAGGCAATTGGGAAAGGCGGGAAGGCAGCACGCAGGCGCTGTGGGATGCTCCCAAAAGCGTTCTGATTGGACACTGGGGAGCGTTCCCGCGCAGGCTCCGTCGGTACCGACGATACCCATATGTGAGGACTAAATTCCTGCTGTTCCCGGAGATCACCTGTTACAGGTGAGTAAATGTGCATTCCCGGTGTAGTGATATTTCTCTCAATTCCTCTGCATTATCACCTTTAAATACCACTTCAGTCTTGGGTAACATCCCTACATCTTCCTCATTAAAGACCGAAGCAAAGAATTCATTCAGTCTCTCCGCTATAGCCTTGTCTCCTCTTACTGCCCCTTTTACCCCTCTATCATCTAATGGTCCAATTGACTCTCTCACAGGCCTTTTGCTATGAATTTACTTGAAAAAGTCTTTATTTCGTGTTTTTGCTTCCGTAGCAAGTTCCTTCTCAAATTCTCGATTTGCCTGCCTTATCAATGCTTTGCATTTAACTTGCCAGTGCTTGTGCTGTTTCCAGTTTTCGTCATTTTAGCTCTTTTTTCCATTTCCTGAAGGATGCTTTTTTGGCAGCAACAGCCTCTCTGACCTCACCTTTAAACCATGCTGGCAGTTTTTTGGACTTTCTTCCACTTTTCTTAATGCGTGGAATACTGCTGGTCTGGGCTTCCAGGATAGTATTTTTAAACAACACCCAAGCTTGTACTGTGGATTTCTTTACTATCCCTCCTCCACTAATTAAATCAAACACGATCATGCTATGATCACTATTGCCAAGTGGTCCCAACACCCTTATCTCTTGCACCAGATCTGGTGTTCCACTAAGGACTAGGTCCAGTATGGCTTCCCCTCTGGTCGGTTCATGAACCAGCTGCTCCAAGAAGCAGTCATTTATTTCATCTAGAAACTTTATCTCCCTAGCATGTCCTGCTGTGACACTGATCCAGTCGATACCGGGGTAATTGAAATCACCCATTATTACTACTCTGCTGTGACTTTTGTTAGCTTCTTTGATTTCTTTGAGCATTTCATCATCCATTTGTTCATTCTGGCCAGGCGGTCGATAGTACACCCCCACTGCCATCAGGTTCCCACCCCCTTTCTCCCCAGCGGAGCCTCCTCGACTCCCTGCACACCAGCTCTTGCTGCAGCGGGAATTACACTCCCTCCTCGCCCAACAGGCATTCGAGAAGTTCACTCCCCACCTTCGAGGTCGGGGCTTTTATTCCCGGTACTTCCTCATCCCGAAAGACGGGGGGTCTGCGGCCCATCCTCGACCTCTGCAAGCTGAACAAGTTTCTGGTGCAGGAGAAATTCAAGATGTTATCTCTTGGTGTGCTGCTGCCCTTCCTCCGGAGGACGACTTGCTATACTCCTTGGATCTAAAGGACACTTACGCCCATATCTTGAACCATCCCCAACACAGGCAGTACCTGCGTTTCAGGGTGCAGGGAGAGCACTTCCAGTACAGGGTGCTCCCCTTCAGCCTTGCATCCGCCCCACAGGTCTTCATGAAGTGCCTCGTCGTGGCCGCTCTTCACCTGCGATGCCGGGGCGTGTCGGTGTTTCCCTACCTCAACGACTGGCTCGTTACGGGCTCGTCCATCGAGGAGGCCCAGCAAGCGATGTCGCACACTGTCCTCCTTTTGGAGAGTTTGGGATTCTTAGTCAACTACCCAAAATCTACCTCGAGCCGGCACAGGATCTCGAATTCATCGGGGCACGCCTCGATATTCAGCAGGCCATGGCCTTCCTGCCTTTGGATCGCTCCACCTGCCTCCAGGCTCTGGTGGCATGCGTCCAGAGCACCCAACAGGTCACTGCTCGGTCCATGCTACATCTCTTGGGCCACATGGCCTCGACTGTGCATGTGGTTCCTCACTTAGGACCCAGTGGTGCCTCAGCTCACAATGGAGCCAATTTCTCGGGCACGTCAAGGACCCCGTCAGGGTTCTTCCCGACCTTTGTTTGTCCCTGAACTGGTGGCAAAACCCCTGCAACCTCCTGCGGGGATCGTCTTTCCAGGCCCCACAGCACGATGTGGTACTTACCACGGATGCTTCCCTGTTAGGGTAGGGAGCCCATTGCGAGTCTCTATGCATGCAGGGGCAGTGGTTGTCGGTGGAGGCTCAACAGCAGATAAATCTGCTTGAGCTCCGGGCCATTTGGTGGGCCCTGAAGGCCTTTGAGAATGTCCTTAGCGGGAAGTCGGTTCTGGTGCATACCGACAACCGGGTAGTGATGTTCTGTATCAACAAAGAGGGGGGCACGGGGTCGCACTCCCTCTGCAGGGAAGCAGTCCTCATCTGCTCTTTTGCCGCCCGGAGGAGGATGTCTGTCAAGGCAACATACCTCCCGGGTCAGGAGAATGGCCTGGCGGACAGGCTAAGCAGAATCCTTCACCCCCACGAGTGGCGCCTTGATCCCAAAGTGGCAGGCTCATTGTTTCTACGCTGGGGCACTCCAGCAGTGGACCTCTTCGCCAGCCCTCAGAGCGCTCAACTCCCTCGCTTCTGTTGCCCGGTGCCGCACCCGAGCAGGGAGGGCCTCGATGCATTTCTCCTGGATTGGTCCTCCAGTCTTCTCTGTGCATTCCCGCCTTTCCCCCTCATTGCGAGGACTCTTTTCAAGGCTCAATGGGATGGGGCATCACTGATTCTTGTGGCCCCCTCGTGGCCTCAGCAGCCTTGGTTTCCACTCCTGCTCCGGCTGTCGTCAGAGCCTCCGATCCCCCTGGGCTCTGCCAGGGACCTGCTGAGGCAGAAGGAGGGTCGGGTACTACACCTGAATCTACCCTCCCTATCCCTCATGTCCTGGTGGCTGAACGGGTCTCAATAGCCTCGCTGGCCCTCCCGGAGGAGGTTGAGGAAATCCTCCTTGCCTCGAGGAAGGACTCCACTAGGCGAGCTTACGCCTTTAAGTGGAAACGCTTCTCCGTCTGGTGCTCAGAGCACCAGATCGACCCCTTCTCGTGCCCAGTTCGGTGGGTTCTCTAGTACCTTCTCCACCTCTCGAAGGATGGGCTGAAGTCGAACTCTGTTAGAGTTCATCTGAGCGCCATATCGGCTAATCACCTCCCTTTCGAGGGAAAGCCACTTTCGGGGCAACCACTAGTCTCCCGCTTCATGCGGGGCCTTCTGTTGTCCAAGCCACCCATCCGTCTCCCTCTGGTGAAATGGGACTTGAACGTGGTGCTCACACAGCTCTCTCGAGCCAATGGCGACGTGTTCGCTCTGGCATTTGTCCTCGAAGGTGGCCTTCCTGGTGGCGCTGACCTTGGCTCACTGAGTCAGTGAGCTTCAGGTGCTCATGGCTGGTGCCCCTTACATCAGGTTTTATCGGAACAGAGTTGGCTTTTCATCTCAATCAGGAGATAGTGCTCCTGACCTTCTTCCCGAGGCCCCACGTCGATCAGACATCGGCGACTCTCCACACCCTCAACTGCAAGCGGGCCCTCGCCGTCTACTTGCAGCTTACCCAAACTCATCGCAAGTCTGACCGGCGGCAGGGACAAGCAGTCATCAAGCGCACCCTCTCTGTTTGGGTGGCGGACTGCATCGCGTTTGCCCATGCGAAGGCGGGTGTCCCCCTGGATCGTTGAGTCACTGCACATGGGGTCCGAGCCAAAGCGGCCTCGGTGCGTTCCGTGTCCATGATGGACATCTGCCGGGCAGTAACCTGGTCTTCTACGAATACCCTCGCCGTCCACTACTGCCTGGAGAGGGAGTCCCGCCGGGTCAGTGCTTTCAGCCAGGCTGTACTCCGTAATCTGTTCGGGGTATAAGCAACTCCTGCCCTCCGACCCTTCACCATTACTGAGGGCTTTGCCCCAAGGATTCGGGCTCCTTCGGGCTTCGGCTTCTGCTTACGGCCTCGCGGAGGCGTGTTTTGGTTACAGGTTCAGTAGCCTGTAGCTAGGGAGTCCCATAAGTGAGGACTGACTTCCTGCTTGTTCCTGGAGAAAGCGTAGTTACTCACCTGTAACAGGTGTTCTCCAGGGACAGCAGGAATCGGTCCTCACTACCCTCCTGCCTCCCCTGTTGAGTTGCTGTATTTTTGTCCTTCCCTTGCCATCTGCTTGGTAGGGCTCGATCTAAGGGACCTGACTGATCAAGATGGCACCCTTGGGGGGGAAGAGGACAATGCATGCGTGGTAGCAATCCCAAAGGATTTCTTTGAAAGCTGGGGAGTTGCTCCGCACGGGCTCCGTTGGTACTGACGTCACCCATAAGTGAGGACTGATTCCCGCTGTCCCTGGACAACACCTGTTACAGGTGAGTAACTACGCTTTCTTTCTCTATAACATCAACAAAATCCGCTCATTCCTTTCTGAACACACTACTAAGACACTTATCCACTCCGTAACCACCTCCCATCTTGACTATGGTAACCTACTCCTTGCTGGTCTCCCTCTGAATCATCTCTCTCCCCTTCAATCTGTTCAACACTCTGCTGCACGGCTAATCTTCCACCAGCCTCATCATGCTCCTATTACCCCTCTTCTCAAGTCACTTCATTGGCTCACTATCCATTTCCGCATACAGTTCAAACTTCTCCTGCTGACCTATAAGTGCATTCATTCTGCAGTTCCTCACTACCTTTCCTCTCTTATACCTCCCTACACCCCTCCCCGGAAACTTCACTGTTCTGGCAGATTGCTTCTATCTGTGCCCTTCTCTTCTGTTGCTAACTCCAGACTTCGCTCGTTTCACCTTGCTGCTCCTAATACCTGGAACAAACTACTTGAGTCTGTACGTCAGGTGCCTTCTCTGGCCCTTTTCAAATCCAGGCTGAAAACTCAGCTCTTCGTTGCCACTTTCAGATCTCAACTCAGCTGATCTCTTTTGTGTTTCCTTACCTTTCCCCCAGATGTATCCCATGTCTACATCTGCTGTGTTGTCTGTCTTGACTAAATTGTAAGCTCTGATGAGCAGGGACTGTCTCTTTTTTTTTTTTTTTTATTTAAACATTTTATTTATCATAAAGAAACATACAAAATTTAAATCATTAACAAAGGGAAGGGGAGAACCCCAACCCCCACATTACAACTAAATCCAAAGGAAATACACATAGCAATAGACCTCATTCAGGAGGAGTACAAAAATAAGAAAACAAAACCCCTTTCCCTGACCAGCCTGGTAATTTAATTTGGACCCAGCAAAAAGAGACAAGAAATAACATTACCACAAGCTAAAAACGAAACTAAGACTGGCCCTTACCATTCAAAAATATCTCAAGCTGCGAAACCTCAAGAAAAATGTAACGAGTACCTTGGTAAATAATGTGGCATCTACAAGGAAATCTTAAGTAAAACAAAGCGCTCTAGTAGGAATCTCGTCCTGAGACGATTCCAAAAAATCAGAAATATTTAAAGAGGCTGAACTTTTAGGCTCACTTGCATCACATCGAACCTGAGACTCGGCTTGCAAAGCCGTGTCCCTAGAAGGTAAATAATAAATATTAAGCAAAGAAATCGTTTCCACATCAGAAAGCAACAATATTTCCTTCAAATATTTATGAAATAACATAATAGGAGCGAGGTAATGAATTTTAGGAAAATTCAGAAGACGAAGATTCCGAGAACGAAATGAGTTCTCAAGAGCCTCGTGTTTTGAAGATAACAAGGTAACATCCTGGACTAAAGAGGTGGTGAGTGGCTGAAGAGTAGAAAAGCGGTCTTCTAAAGAGCGGACGCTTTTCTCTACAACAGACAAACGAGATCCCTGATTGGAAAATTTAGCAACAGATTCCTTGGTAAATACCGATATCTTTTGGAGGAGGTTTTGTTTCCTGGCTCGTGTTTCCTACCGGACTGTCCTGGTCCTGCCTCCACTTCCCTGATTGGGGCAGTTGGCTCTAACGGGGCTATATCACCGGGCCCCCAACGCGGGACGCTGAGGAGGTTTTGTTTCCTGGCTCGTGTTTCCTACCGGACTGTCCTGGTCCCGCCTCCACTTCCCTGATTGGGGCAGTTGGCTCTAACGGGGCTATATCACCGGGCCCCCAACGCGGGACGCTGAGGAGGTTTTGTTTCCTGGCTCGTGTTTCCTACCGGACTGTCCTGGTCCCGCCTCCACTTCCCTGATTGGGGCAGTTGGCTCTAACGGGGCTATATTACCGGGCCCCCAACGCGGGACGCTGAGGAGGTTTTGTTTCCTGGCTCGTGTTTCCTACCGGACTGTCCTGGTCCCGCCTCCACTTCCCTGATTGGGGCAGTTGGCTCTAACGGGGCTATATCACCGGGCCCCCAACGCGGGACGCGAAGCGGGCGCGTGCCCGTGGTGCGTGTCCGAAGGGGCATGTCCAAAGGGGCAGGTCCTGCCCCTTTGGCGCCCCTTCGGCGCAATTTCGGCGTTGGAAGCTCCTGCGAATGGGGAAGAGAAAGAAACGCATGCTGCCTGCGGCTCAACCAAAGGCGGTTAAAATCGTCGGACCCATGGATGCTCACGTTTCCGTTGGTACATTGGTGCCTCAATCTGTTGCCTTGGATGCCTCCTTTGGTGAAAGATCGACAGTGAGTACTGCTTGTTCTGACTCTCCCCCAGTTGCGGAGAATTTCTCTCCAGTGAAATCTGGCAAGGATGTTTCTTCATCTGTTATTTCTGAGAGTTGCTATGACAAGACTGAGGGCCCTAATTTGCCTTCTTCATTTCTCTGTTTGGACTCTGTTGTTGATACATTGCCTCCTCCGTTACCATCAGCAGTAATATTTGCCGGTTCTAGAGAGTCACGTGATATTCCCGATGAAGTCTCTTTGAAAGATTTATGGTCCATGTTATCTAGAATGGAGCTGGCTTTAGATTCCTCCTTGCAAAAGATATCGGTATTTACCAGGGACTGTCTCTTACATGTCTGTGCAGCGCTGCAATATGTCTTGTAGCATACAAATGCTCAGTAGTAGTAGATCTACACCTGCTTACCGCTACAGCTTAGCCAGATGGAACACGGAGACAGTTTCATATTTTTGGGTCACAGATGATGTATCAGCTCCCCGTTACAACCTAGATCCAGCGCTGAAACAGCTGACCTCAACAATAGTGAGTCAAGTAAACAGCTGCTCCCTGTTCCAGCTTGCCTCACCATCAGAACCAGCCCTACCAGTGAACACCAACTCACAAGACCCCTATTCACACCAGACTGCACACCGCATCTACTCCTGCACCCTCACCCGCTCCCTTGATCAGCCGGCATCTCTAGAGCATAGCAATCTACTGAGAGTGCCTGAAGAGAAACTACACTGTACATCAAGGACCCATCACAGCAACCAGCAAAGATTCAATTGGTGAGTCACAAACATCTCAAGACTACGCAATGCTCCACAAACTCCCAACACACACAGTGATGATACTGATTCCTTTTCCTCCTCCTACCCCAAGTGATAACAATCTATAGCAACAACATTCCAATCCTTTACCGACCTAGACTCCCCACTCCAGTCACATGCCACAAGGCACCGCACGTTAAACCCCTACATCATTGCTTGAAATTAACACCACCCGACAACAGAAAGCTCAACCCAGACAGAATCGATCTCACCCCCTTTCAAATGCTCATTGATTAACACTCTCTCAATTTGCAACAAGATTCCCATAAAAAGGACTGCACTGGAGCCACAACATGCTGCTCTACCCCCAGTTGTCATCGCACAAGGGAGGACTCTTCCCTGCTCCCCTGCACAAGACCAATCGGAGGCCAAGGACCATCCTGCGCCTGAGGACCTCGCCTGAGGGCCCTTTTTCTGGGGAACGTTGACAGGGATAAAAATATCAACAGAAGAGAATCAGATATCAAGGTTAGTCCAATGTACCTGTATCTGTACTCAACTAGCCTTCCGTTCTTATGCTATACACCACAGCTCCTGCCAGCTACCAGCTAGCCTACAACACTCGATTCCCATCACAAATTGCTGTACAATTTATTTCTCTGACTTGTTATATCCTTCTGTTACTCATGTATACAATATAGCCTGGTCATTTCACTGTAATTCATAATCTCCAGGAACAAGCAGGAATGAGTCTTCACATATGAGTACGTCGGTACCGACGGAGCCTGCACGGGAATGCTCCCCAGCATCCAATCAGAAAGCTTTTGGGAGCATCCCTCGTGCCTGCGCGCTGACTTCCCGCCTTTCCCACTGCCTCTCCTCAGTTTTCGTTTTTCCGCGGAGCCGACAGGACATCCTCCTGTCACCGCAGAAACGTTTTTCTTTAAAATTCTTATTTCCTTGTTTTCTTGTGGTCGTGGCTGTTTTTCCCGCCGATACCGGTACCGCTGGTGCTTTTTTCTTTTCTTTTCTAAACTAAGAGAAATTTTTTCTCCTCAGTTTTTTGTCTTATCTTTTTGGGCCTACCAGGCCTCTCCAACATGGAGCCTTCTTCCCCTAAGAAGTGCCTTCACTGTGGAAACATAGTTTTCTTTTTAGACTCCAATGCTTGGAGTCTAACCTGTTTGGGTCCTGACCCTTTTTTCCCTGATCCATCAGGCTGTATTATTGGGAGAAGACCTTCCCTTTTTCGAGTTTCCCTCGATGCCGTTTTTCCTCCTGAGGTGAGGACACCGGTTTATTCTTCTCTCCAGGATCAGGTAACCCACAAACAGTCTGTTAAGACTAGCCAATTCTTGAAGGGTAAGTCTCATGCCCAGCATGATGATGGCTCCGGCCTTGCCCTCAAGACCCCATTGGCAATAAAACCCCGGCGGGAGTCTTCGGGCTCCAAAGCATCTACGGGGTTTCAGGTTGTTCCTGGGGCTCACCCCTCACAAAACATACCTGAGCCGTGCTCGGGGGTGGTATCCGCTTTGAGCGGTACTGATAACCCGGCACCGGCACCGGTGTCGAGTGTTCCACTCTTCACCAGGGATCGTCATCTGGTGTCCTCGGTACCTTCGGGGCCGATCGATACGACCCAGATTGGCTTTCCTGTATCTTCGCCATGCTCGGGGTTGGTACCGGCTTCGAGCGGTACCGATACCCCGGCATCGGCATCGGTGTCGAGTGTTCCACTCTTCACCTGGGATCGTCATCTGGTATCCTCGGTACCTTCGGGGCCGATCGATACCACCCAGATTGACTTTCCTGTATCTTCGCCATGCTCGGGGTTGGTATCGGCTTCGAGCGGTATCGATACCCCGACATCGGCGCCGGTGTCTTCCTCTCTTCACCAGGCATCGTCTTCGGACGTCCTCGGTACCTTCGGAACCGATCGATATGACTCCGATTGACTTTCCTGTATCGGCATCGCCGATACCACCACCAACGTCGGTACCTTCTAGACATGCATCGATAGACTCGCTCCCTTCGATGCCTAGTCTAGAATCGATATCCAGTCTAGATGACTTGGTACCGACGCGTTTCGGAACCGATCCATATCGTTTCCGACTACGCAGTACCGGGGATATTCACCAAGGCTCTCTGGCTACCTCGGTACCACTTCAGCAGCCCCCGATTACTGCCTCGATGACATTACCGTCTACGATACCGGTATCGGTATCGATGTCGATTCCTGCAGTTCCATCGGTGCCATCGATCCTGCCTAGCTTGGAATCGATACCGGGCACTGACGATGCAGTACTAGCTGCCTCGAATCAGAACTGTCAGTATCACTGTCCATCTAGCAGGATTCTTTTTCTGCACCAGTCCAGAATGTCTTCTGGTGCTCAAGCTGCTCCTTCAACCTCAGCTTACCCAGGAATAGTTCCCATTGGAGATCCTTCTTTTCAGAAATTTCTCCTTGACATGGCAACCTTTCTTGCCATTCCTATTCCTAGCTCTACTCTTAACCAAGATCCTGCAGAAAAGGAAAATATAATGCTTCCTTTACATCATTCTTTGCAGGATCTTCTTCTGAGGATGTGGGAATCACCTTTAAAGGTTCCTTCGCCTTCTACAGCCACTAATGTTCTGTATCAGGTGCCTCCCTCTCCGGGGTTTCAAAAAAATCAACTTCCACATCATTCCATTGTAGTGGAATCTGCAATGAGGAAGGTAAGAAGCAAGAAGAAGCATTCTTCCTATCCGCCAGGTCGTGCATCTAAAGCACTTGATGCTTTTGGATGTCAAACTTTCCAAACTTCTATGCTGGCTTCAAGAATTATTTCATATATTTTTTATATGAGTCTGACACTTCAGGAGGTCACAGAGAAATTATCTCTTTTGTCCCCTTTTTTGTCAGAGCCTAAGGCCACTGACTATTCCTTGCTTCTTAATCATAGCAGGACTATCTCTTGGTTTCTTTCTCGTGCTTCTCTAGACTCTTTTGAGTCTGTTAGCAGATCCTCTGCTATTGCCATTGGAGCATGTCGTAAAGCCTGGCTGCAAGCTTCAGACTTGAGCAGATGGGCACAACATACACTGGGTAATTCTCCTTGTACTGGAGAAAATCTCTTCAATAGAGAGGCTTTACGTCAGGTTGCTCATTGCTCCACTGACTTTCCTGGTTCTAGAAACCATCCTATGCCTTCTTTTTCCCCAGGACGTAAGAAATGTCCTACCAAACCTTCTTTCCCTAAGAAAAGAAGGTTTCACCCTTCTCCTGCCCATCCTCCAGATGTACCCAAGCAAGGGACATCTCATCCTAGTCTGAAGTCTCCAGACTCTAACCAGTCTAATCATAACCAGCAACCATAGGTTCCTGTATGTTGCAGTCTACAGTTAACTTCTTCTTAGCAGAAGTTTATTCTTCAAACTCTACACTGTTTTTTTCTTTTTCAGTATGCTAAGCTGTTAGGATACTTTTGTCCATGGGTTACAGAATTCTCCCCTTCTTACTACTACGAAGGGAGGTTACAACTATCCCATGATAGTTTCTATCCCCACATGGACATCTTTTCCTTCAGCTGACTTACCATATGGTAAGTCACCTTCCAACCCCCTCTCTTCCAGGGTTTTTCCCCTGCTTGAGTTGGTACCATACTGAAACACTTCTCTTTCTTCCCAGTGTAGACTTTTTGTTATCCTTCAATGCATGCTCTGAAGAACTCATCAGACAGGGACGGGAATATCTCCGCTCCCTTTGTCGGTTTTTCTCTCTGTTTTTATACAGGAGAATCCCCTCTGCTGTTTTGTTCCATTGCTGTGCATGCAGGAGTTCCAGTGATTACTTTAGTGCTCATTGCAAGCTACTTTCAACTATCTTGCATAATACCACTCACTGCAGGTTATCTTCTTCTAGCCATATCCTTTCCTAGGAGGTGGCAACACACCTGACTTCAGTCAGTTTTATCTCATAATTCTCCTGCACAATGCTCTCTGCAATCTTCAGAGAAGCTTTCTACTATGGGCCCTTGCTACAGAGCATTGAACTTTGTCTCTGAGGGTTTTTTCCATATAGTAGAAAAAGCTTATATAATCATTCCATGGCGTGAATGTCCAAGGAGTTCCCAGTCTTGCAGGAATCTACCCCTTTTTTCCTTACAGCTTGGCATTATGCTTTTCTGCTCCACTTGGACAACGCATACTCTTTTAGTGTACATGATACCCCTGTGTCCCTTGGCTGGGTCATCCTGGTGTCTTAGTCTATGCGTTTTTTTTTTGTCCTTTGGACATGTCAGAGTCCTAAAGTACTCCTGACGTGCTCTTGCCAGACTGCTATTGTCCTCTGTTTTTTCACGCAACCATACTGGTTATTCCACTGAACTACATTCCTGCACCGCAGAAATAGATTCTCTATATATCTTCAGGTGGTTTTTACCCCCTCATTATTAGATGAATCATTTCCCATCACATTCCCCATGTGAATGTTTTTGTGGGGCTCAGTTGCAGGCATGTATCCTCAGACTTATATTCATGTATGTATATGTCCTATACATACATATTTCTGTAGTCTGTGTGGGCATAAGTCATGCCCATCTATATCTATCTATCTATCTATATCTATATATCTATATATATCACACATATCTAGACATATATGCACATATATATAGATATGTATGTATCTCCATATATATATATATATATATATATATATATATATGTGCCCATTGGGAGATGTCCATAGGACGCTATGTATTACCTACTATCTCCCTGTCTGTGCTATAAAGCTTTTACCTTCTTAAGAGGTCCAGACAGTCAACTTGCCTATTCTCATACGGCTCAGTAAGTGGGAGCGGTTATACACACAATTACTGCTGTGATGTCAACAGCTTCTATTTTTGTTATAGATCTCCCTGTCTATGAAGTATCAAACTCCAATGTCTTCCTATCTCTTACCAGCTAGGAAAGACAGTGTACATCTTCAGTATTTCTGAGTACACTTCTGTTCTCCTTGGGAATAGGGGCTTTTTTCCATACCCCCTCTTACCTTCAGGACTGGGCTAATTCTCCAGATTGGTCAGTCTTCTTCTTTTAGTCCTCAATGTTAATAACTCTGTACCTAAAAGAGTTTTCAGCTTTTTCCCATAAAGCTTTCCATTGAAGACCTGCCGTTCTTCTCCTACCCCAGTTGACACTTGGGTCACCTGCCCATTCCAGGTTTGGAACTTCATCCTCACTGCTGTGAAGTTACCTTGAGGATTCCGCTACTGCATCTTCAGTACACTCCATCACAGTTCTTCTTCCTACAATCCATTAGGTAAGCTCTATATTGTACTAGTTCATTAAATATTTTAATGATACTTGACATACATTCTAAAGACTCTTTTTCTCTGTAGTCTTTAGATTCGCTGTTCCTCTACAGCTCTTCTCTATTCAACTCCTACCCCCCATCCCTCAGGGGATGCCGGGGATCCAGGTTTGGGAAATGCCGTCCTGTTCCAGGGATACGCATTTTATGGGATCTCCCCTGGCACCCACAGCTAGGGAGTCCCCATATGTGAAGACTCATTCCTGCTTGTTCCTGGAGATAGCACAGTTACTTACCTGTAACAGGTGATCTCTGGGAACAGCAGGAATTAGTCTTCACAACCCACCCACCTCCCCTAGGAGTTGTATCTATCTATCTCCTTTCCTCTTTCTCTCCTTCTGTCTCAGGTATGAAACTCAACTGAGGAGAGGCAGTGGGAAAGGCGGGAAGTCAGCGCGCATGCGCGAGGGATGCTCCCAAAAGCTTTCTGATTGGATGCTGGGGAGCATTCCCGTGCAGGCTCCGTCGGTACCGACGTACCCATATGTGAAGACTAATTCCTGCTGTTCCCAGAGATCACCTGTTACAGGTAAGTAACTGTGCTTTACCCTACCTTTGATTGTTTGTTGCTCCACACAATATAACTCAGCACCACTGAAACATTGTTTATAACTACTCAACTACCTATCGTATACTGAAGTTCCCACACGTTCCCCACACCCACACTTCCTCTTATGTTCCTGTACTCTCGCACTCACATGTGGATTCCAGAACCTTGAATCCAACCTACACCACCTACCTCCTAACACCTGTTCAATACCAGTTGAAACTTAACAACGACGCTAATTTTACTTCTCACCACCATGGAATTTAGTAAGGCCTTCCTCTGCATCCTAATCCTACTCCTTCTATCCCTTCTGTTCTCAAATACCCATTCACTACTGCAAGACATCAACCTTCCTAGTCCCATCCCCATCATTCATAGACAAACGAGACATATCACACTCCTATGCCTCTAAAACGCTGCATTCTTCAAAGGACACCATGCAGGGCAAACCAAGAACCACCATAGATTAATCCACATCAACCCCCTACCGTTAGATTGTACACAAGATATAACACAAAATCACACATCCCTAAGATGCATCCTTATTAACGCCAGATCCATACGAAATAAATTCCCAGTTATCTTAGACTTGGTCAAAGACGAAAAACCTGACATTCTCTGTATCACGGAGTCCTGGCTATCCCCCATTGATAATGTCTTATTGAATCAGCTAAACATAAATGGTTTCAACCTCTTCAACTGCCCCAGAGACTCTTAAGAGAGGAGGCGGCATCCTGATCTTAAGTAAAACAACTCAAATTCACCGCACACCCTACAATAATCTTGACGAGATGGACATACTGAAAATAGAAAACAAGTACATGGCACTTTACCTCATCTGTAGATCCCTCTCACCCAATCATAACAACCTAACCACTTTCCTAGAATCAGCCTGCTCTTCCTCCCTAAGGAAGCCCCACTTTTTAGGCGACCACAACTTACCCTCCCTCCAAATATCACACACCACCACCTTCCTTGATTCAATGGCAGACATAGGCTACCAGCAAATCATAAACTCTCCCACACACATAAAATGAAATGCACTAGATCTGGTATTCCTCCCCATTTCAACCACAAAACAACTACTTTACACCCCCCCAATACATTACAAGTCCCATAGTCTGACCACTACCTAGAAACATCCAACCTCACCACTCACGCACCCCCAGGAACTCTCCAACAGCTGCACCCCAACCTAGACGATTAATCCTAGATTACGTCTTACCTCAACTTGAAACACAGCCCTTGGACCTAGATAGCAATCTGAATATCTGGAACACATCCATACAAAAAGCCGCAACGCCCATAAAGTTACATCCTAGACCCAAACTCAGACAGTTTGAAAAATGGTACAAGTACAAACTAGCAAAACTAATAAAAGAATTAAGGAAATTAGAGTATAAATGGAGAACCACAAAAACTTCAGAAAACAAACAACTATACCTCACTTCATTTAATACTTACAAGGATGCTATTAACAAGGTAAAGAAAGACCACCACACTTGATCCTCAATCAAGCCATCAACCCGTCCAAGAGAACTATTTGAAATAATGAAGTCATTAACCAAAACCACCCTAAACAAATCTGATAAAATCTCCATCCATCTACAAACTTAGCTAACTTCTATGCAGCCAAACTTAAAAGAACAAATTCCACCCTCACTTTCCTTCCCTCCGTCCCTCCTACAAACTCTAACTCATGGCACATATTCCACCCCATTGATCAAAAATATGTACGAAACATTATAACAAAAATTAACACCACAACCTCCCCCCTAGACCCCTGTCCCGTCACCTGGATGAAGGCCACAAAATCTGAACTAGCGCCCCACCTCCTCCATATTGTAAATCAATCCCTCCTTCAAGGAACCATGCCAAAGGAGCTTAAATGGTTAGCTATTAGACCCATCCTAAAGAACAAAACCCTCAACAAGGATGAGCCAAGCTCATACAGGCCCATAGCTAGCATTCCTTTTGTATCAAAAGTGATTGAGAAAGTCATCCAACTACAACTCCAAGATTTCATTGACATAAATGCTCCCCTTGACATCCATCAGTACGGATTCCGACCATTCCATGGTGTTGAAACACTATTAATAGCATTATTTGACACCCTCATCCGAGGAATGGATAATGCAAAACAAGTGTTTATTCTGGTATTCATAGCCTCAGCTTTCAACAGTGTTAGCCATAATATCCTACTCGCAAGATTGGTCCAAATCGGAATAGGGGGGACAATTCCTCAGTGGTTTAAATCATACATTTCTGACCAGATGTTACAAGTACAAGTACGTAAAGAATTTTCTACTGCCTTCCCTCAAGAACAAGGAATCTCCAGGAACGAGCAGGAATGTAGTCTTCACATATGGGTATCGTCGGTACTGACGGAGCCTGCGTGGGAACGCTCCCCAGCATCCAATTAGAAAGCTTTTGGGAGCATCCCACAACGCCTGCATGCTGCCTTCCCGCCTTTCCCAACTACCTCTCTCCAGTTCTTCGTTTTCCGCGGAGCCAGCAGGTCGTTGTTCCTGTCACCGCAGAAAATTTTCCTTTTTTGTCCTTTTTTGTGGTCACGTCTGCCTTCCTCGACGCTTTACCGGTACCGCCGGTTCTTCTTTCTTTCTTTCTTTTCTTTTAAAAAAAATAAAAAATACAAGTGCTTTTTTCCACGTGCACGCGCCATTTTGGGCCTTAGGGCCAAAAATTCCTCCACAATGGAAAAACCCACTTCGGGTTTCAAAAAGTGCACCAAGTGTGGCGGTACCATCTCCGTCACCGACACCCATGAGTGGTGTCTTAAATGTTTAGGTCCTGACCACTCCATCACGGAATGTATGGCCTGCGCCATAATGTCCAAAAGAGGTCGGCAGAACCGAGCTGCTAAGCTCAGTACCCTGTTTCCCTCCGATGCAGCCTCGGTTGCATCGATGTCTTCCAGGACTTCCTCTTCCTCCCGTGGATCTCAGGTAACTAAACATAAGTCTAGCCGGTCCTCAAAGGGTAGTTCTCATTCTAAGCATCGAGATGCCTCTGGCATTGCCCTTGAGGATTCTGCACTGGCAAAATTGCCCCGGCGGGAGGCTTCGGCTTCCAAAGCATTATCGGGGCTCCAGGACGTTCTCGAGGCCTCAACCTCGGCAGAACTACTGGCGCCATGCTCTGGGGTACCGGCTGTTTTCTCCGGTACCGACATCCAGGCATTGGCAGCATCGATAGACCAGAGGTTCCTGGCTATTAAACGCAGTCTGGCAGCTTTCCTTGCGGCATTGACACCCTCGGAACCGCGTCAGACAGTTCAACCGGTACCAGCACCGACTCCAGCATTGGTATCGGTACCGGTACTGACAGCATCGGCATCGACATCGGTGTCGGCATTGCTGGCACCCAGTCATGCGATGCCCTCCGGTACCGACTTCGGTCGGTACGGGTATCGGGCTCTTCAAGAGCATCCAGACAGAAGGTACTTTGAGTCCTCAGAGGAATCTTCCTCCCCTAAGCGCAGGATGTCTCATCCAGAGGATATTTCCTTTCAGGACTTCATCAGGGAGGTGGCTCGAGGTCTGTCCATTACTGTGGCTCCTGAAACGGAGCCCAGAGCAAAGGAGTTGGAAATTTTACAATATCCCAAAGCTCCTAAGGAGGCAGCTACTCTACCCATCCATGAGATCTTGCATGATCTCATGCTAAGAATGTGGAAGACGCCTCTTACCACCTCTCCTCACTCTCGTAGACTGGATACTATGTATCGAGTCCCTCCTTGTCCTGGTTTCCAGAAGACTCAGCTTCCTCACCACTCTATTGTAGTGGAATCAGCTATGAGAAGGATCAGGAGTGCAAAGAGGCATGCCTCTAATCCTCCAGGACATGAGTGCAGAACTTTCGATGCTTTTGGACGTCGTACCTTCCAAGCTTCCATGCTTTCTGCCAGGATCAGTTCCTTTATTTTATATATGGGAATGTTCCTAAAGGAAATCACAGGAGATTTAGAGGTTTTGAGCCCTCTTCTTCCTGAGGATAGAAGGCAGAATTTTCTCACATTGGTCAAACATGCCCAGGATGTTTCTAAATTTTTCAACCGTGCAGCTTTTGACTGTTTTGAGTGCATAAGCAGAACCTCTGCCATTGCCATAGGTGCACGTAGAATTGCCTGGCTCCAGGCATCTGATTTAGAGCTCTGGGTACAAGACAATCTGGGCAATATTCCTTGTACTGGTGAGAACCTATTTGGCAAAGATTGGCAAGAAAAAGCCAATAAGTTGGATGCTGACAACTCCACCTTGGATAGATTATCCAAGGCCAAAGCTGATCCTGCAAGAAAGAAATCTTTCAAAAAACCATTATTTTCCAAAAAGAAGAGGTTTTATCCTGCTTATTCTCAGCAGGGACGTTCTGCAGGTCAACCTGTCCGGAAAAGTCAGCAACCTCCCAAACAAAGGAAAGCAAAGACTGCTAAGCCTCAACCGTCTCAGCAGTCTCAGCCACCACAAGGCCTTTGACTTTCATCTAGAGAACTTAGCCTTCCTGACTCTCAGTGGACCAGAGCCTTCCACCATTCCAGGAAGGTTGTGTCACTTTGCCCCCAGTAGGGGGCAGATAACAGCAGAGCATTGGACACTCTCCATCATAAAAGAGGGGTACAAGCTCCATTTTTCGAGCATGCCCCCTCCCACAATGGTAAGACAGTTCAATTCTCAGACCTCTCTTATCAACCTATTAGATCAATAAGTCACTATACTTCTTGCCCAAGGGGCAATAGAAGAAGTACCCATTCCTCAACAGGGTACAGGGTTTTACTCCCCCTATTTCCTTATCCCAAAGAAAACAAGAGGGCACAGACCTATTTTAGACCTCAGAGAATTGAACAAATTCCTGTTCAAGGAGAAATTCAAGATGGTTTCTCTAGGAACTCTGCTGCCATACATTCAGAGTCAGGATTGGCTATGTTCTCTAGATCTCAAGGATGCGTACACTCATTTTCTCATCCATCCATCTCACAGAAAGTTCCTTCGGTTCCTTTTTCAAGGAAAGCACTACCAATACAGGGTGCTTCCCTTTGGCCTGGCCTCAGCATCAAGAGTGTTCATGAAATGCATGGCTGTGGTAGCAGCATTTCTCCTCACTCTAGGGATATTCGTCTTCCCCTACTTAGACGACGGGCTCATTCGAGCCCCATCACAGTCAGAGGCCAGGACCTCCCTACTTTGCACAATGCGTATCCTTCAGTATTTGGGTCTTGTCATAAACGTCCCAAAGTCCAGTCTAACTCCCACTCAGTCTCTAGAATTCATAGGAGCTTTGCTGGATACCAAAAAGGCAAGGGCCTATCTTCCCCAGGCCCATTGCCTTCGCATAGTGCAGTTAGCTTCTCAAGCAGTGCTAAAGCCTCATCTCACTGCTCGAGAAATGCTACAACTACTAGGCCACATGGCATCTACCGTGCATGTGATTCCTTATGCTCACCTCCATATGAGAGCAGTCCAGTGGACTTTATCCACTCAGTGGACCCAGGCATCAGGGTGCCTGTCAGACAAAATAGCAAACACAAGTTGCCTTATTTTGTCCCCCCAATGGTGGCAGTCCACTCAGAACCTGTTGCTGGGGTCCCCATTTCAGCAACCCTTACCCCAGGCAACTCTCACAACAGATGCTTCACCAATGGGTTGGGGATCTCATCTGCAAGACCTCTCCATCCAAGGCACTTGGACTCCACAGGAGACTCATCTACATATCAATCTCTTGGAGCTCAGAGCAATCTTCCTTGCTCTTTGAGTGTTCCACACTCTGCTCAGCTACAAGGCAGTCCTTATTCACACAGACAACCAAGTAGACATGTTCTACGTGAACAAGCAGGGAGGAACAGGCTCTCTGTCTCTTTGAAACAAAGCTTTACCACTGTGGGCCCTCGCCAGAGAGCATCAGATTCATCTCCTGGCAGTGTATCTTCCAGGCATACAAAACTCTTGGGCAGACAGACTCAGTCGAGTTCTGCTTCCACACGAATGGTCTCTACATATAGACCAGGTGACCAAGATTTTTCAAATTTGGGGAACCCCAGACATAGTCCTTGCAAGTCTGTTGAATGCCAAACTTCCCCGGTTCTGTTCCAGAATCCCGGCTCAGGACTCTCAGGCCAAGGATGCTTTCCTCCTGCACTGGGGCCAAAACTTCCTTTATGCCTTTCCACCCATTCCCCTAATTCCCAGGACCCTATTCAAGCTTCAGAGAGACAGAGGCCGTATGATTCTCATAGCTCCACATTGGCCTCGGCAAGTGTGGTACCCTCTGCTTCTACATCTCTCTCAAGCTCCC
The DNA here is from genome assembly GCA_033557465.1 of Ichthyophis bannanicus. Lineage (NCBI taxonomy): Eukaryota > Metazoa > Chordata > Amphibia > Gymnophiona > Ichthyophiidae > Ichthyophis > Ichthyophis bannanicus. The sequence continues at coordinate 355,276,048 of CM066038.1, read as the reverse complement.
TCCCTGGAGTTAGGGTCTGCTCCAGATCTCCTATCTCAGGAGAACGGAATGTTATGGCATCCCAATCCCTAGTCTCTGCATCTCAGGGCTTGTTCCCTGAAGGCCTAGATCTCCATGGTCTTAACCTCACTCAGCAAGTAAAGGATATCCTTTATGCTTCCAGGAAGCCTTCCACAAGACGCTCTTATGCTTTCAAGTGGAAAAGGTTTACCATATGGTGTTCGCAGAAGGGTCTTAACCCCCTTGCGGTACCTCTGGAATCATTATTGGAGTATCTCCTTCATTTATCCAATGCAGGACTTAAGACTAACTCAGTGAGAGTCCATTTGAGTGCTATTGCAGCTTCTTTCAAGCCTCTAAATGGACAATCTATTCCCTCCCATCCTCTTATAGCAAGATTTATGAGAGGCCTTCTGCTAACTAAGCCTCCCATTAGGCCACCACCTGTGGCATGGGACTTAAACTTGGTTCTTGGTCAGCTCATGAAGCCACCTTTCAAACCCTTAGCTACTACCTCATTGAAATTCCTTTCTTGGAAGGTTATCTTTCTCATTGCAATCACATTAGCACGTCACATCAGTGAATTGCAAGCACCAGTGGCTGATCCACCTTGTACAAGGTTCCATCATGACAAGGTAGTCCTTAGGACTCATCCACACTTTATGCCAAAGGTGGTCTCGCCTTTTCATCTAAACCAAGCGGTCTACCTACCTGTGTTCTTTCCAAGGCCTCATGCATCAAATGCAGAAAGGAATCTTCATACTTTGGACTGTAAAAGAGCTCTAGCCTTTTACTTACCAAGAACACAGCAACATAGAAAGTCCTCTCAACTCTTTGTTGCTTTTGATTCTTCTCATTTGGGACTTCCAGTCTCCAAGAGAACACTGTCAAACTGGATTGCTCAGTGTATTTCCTTTGCCTATCAGAGTAAGAATGTTCCTTTGGAGGGCCATGTCACAGCTCACAATGTGAGAGCCATGGCAGCTTCAATGGCTCATCTACACTCTGTGTCTATCGACGACATCTGTCGAGCAGCCACCTGGGCCTCGGTTCATACCTTTACAGCCCATTACTGCTTGGACAAGGACTCCCGCCGGGATGCCTTGTTTGGTCAGGCTGTTCTTCAACACCTGTTCCATACCTAATCAACTCCTACCCACCATCCCTGGTTGGATGCCAGAGATCCATGGGGGGACATGGAGCCCTTTCTCAGGGACACACAACTTCTGGGGTTTCTCCCTGGCATCTAAAGCTAGGGAGTCCCCATATGTGAAGACTACATTCCTGCTTGTTCCTGGAGATAGCATAGTTACTCACCTGTAACAGCTGATCTCCGGGAACAGCAGGAATTTAGTCTTCACAACCCACCCACCTCCCCTAGGAGTTGTAAATCTCTATTTCTTTCTCTTTCCCTTTCTCTCTCTTTGTCTCAGCTTTAAAACTCAACTGGAGAGAGGCAGTTGGGAAAGACGGGAAGGCAGCACGCAGGCGCTGTGGGATGCTCCCAAAAGCTTTCTAATTGGACGCTGGGGAGCGTTCCCGCGCAGGCTCCGTCGGTACCGACGATATCCATATGTGAAGACTAAATTCCTGCTGTTCCCGGAGATCACCTGTTACAGGTGAGTAACTATGCTATACCCCAAGAGTCTGCCCTCTCTGCCCTTTTATTCATCCTTTACCTTCAACCTATGACAGACATATTCAGAAAATTCAACATTGGATATTTCATATATGCAGACGACATTATGTTATACCATCCCATTGATATTTCGAACCCCAACTACCTCAATCTAGCAGACCGCATCAAAGAAGCAGAAACCTGGCTTAACTCCAACAATCTCAGCATTAATTTCAAGAAAACTGAAGTATTATACACTACCAGAAATGGTAACTTTACCCCCCCTACAACACTATCCATGGGACCGGAAGGGATACATCCCAGGATACTGGAAGAGCTCAGAGAGGTTCTTGTAGGGCCTTTAAAGGCTGTTTTCAATAGATCCTTGGAAACAGGAGTAGTTCCTCAGGACTGGAGAAGGGCAGATGTGGTACCTCTTCACAAAAGTGGTGACAAGGAAGAAGTGACAAACTACAGGCCCGTGAGCCTTACCTCGGTGGCGGGAAAAGTAATGGAGGCGCTTCTGAAAGAGCGAATAGTGGACTTTCTCAAAACCAACAGGTTGCATGATCCGAGACAACATGGTTTTACCAAAGGACGATCTTGCCAAACAAATCTGATTGAGTTCTTTGACCGGGTGACCAGGGAGCTAGATCAGGGACATGCGATGGATGTCATCTACCTGGATTTCAGCAAAGCCTTTGATACTGTTCCCCATAGGAGGCTTATCAATAAACTCAGTAGTTTGGGGATGGGTCCCAAAGTGGTGAACTGGATCAGAAATTGTTTGACTGACAGATGACAGAAGTTGATGGTAAATGGAGCTTACTCGGATGAAAGGAGGGTGATTAGCGGGATGCCCCAGGTTTGGTCCTGGGCCCGACACTGTTCAATGTATTTGTGAGTAATATTGCTGAAGAACTGCATGGAAAAGTCTGTCTTTTTGCAGATGACACGAAAATTTGCAACAGAGTGGACTCCCCTGAGGGAGTGGATAACATGAGGAAAGATCTACAAAAGCTGGAAGAATGGTCTAATGCTTGGCAGTTAAAATTTAGTGCGAAGAAGTGCAGTGTCATGCACTTGGGAAGCAGAAATCCAGGTGAAATGTACGTGATAGGGGGAGAGAGATTGGTGTGCACAGACCAGGAGAAGGACCTTGGTGTGATTATTTCTGCGGATCTCAAGGTGGCAAAATAGTGCGACAAGGCAGTGGCAAAGGCCAGGAGGATGTTGGGTTGCATACAAAGAGGAATTACCAGCAGAAAGGAAGAGGTACTAATGCCACTGTATAAGTCACTGGTGAGGCCTTACTTGGAATACTGTGTTCAATTTTGGAGACCATATCTTACAAAGGATATAAAAAGACTGGAAACTGTTCAAAGGAAGGCGACCAAAATGATTTGGAATCTGCGTCAGAAGCCTTATGAGAAGAGACTTGAAGACCTAAATATGTACACTCTGGAGGAGAGGAGGGATAGGGGAGATATGATTCAGACCTTTAAATACTTAAAGAGAAATAATGAACAAACAAACCTCTTCCAAAGACGGGGAAGCTGTAAAACTAGAGGGCATAACATGAAGCTGCAAGGGGGTAAATTGAAAGGCAATGTCAGGAAATACTTTTTCACTGAAAGGGTGGTGGATGCTTGGAGTGCCTTCCCGATGGAAGTGGTGGGGGCAAATACCGTGAAAAAATTCAAAATGGCATGGGACAGACACAGTGGATCCCTTTACAGCAACAGGTTAAAATCAAAATAAACTTAACTAACTAATTTCTCAACATACAGGGGTGTCCTACACGGAGCGGTGGGTTCACCCCTAAAACAAAGACAGTGGGAGGGTTCACCTCTAAAACAAAGACATGGGGAGGGGTGGCCTGCACGGAGCGGCAGGTGCACCTACTCTTGCCATCTTACTGGGCAGACTAGATGGACCATACTGGTCTTTATCTGCCATCATTTACTATGTTACTATCCGTCCACAACATCATGCTTCCAGTGAAACAGGAAGTCAAATATCTGGGAATTATACTTGATACATCTCTTAACATGCTATCTTATATCAAGCAAACTGTAAGAACAATTTATTTCAAACTAAAGATCATTCAGCATCTCAGAGCCCTACCTGACACCCATGACTTCAGATCCATAGTACAAGCTCTTATCATCTCCCATTTTGACTATTGTAAAAGCTTGTTACAGGGTACAACCAAAAAGAACCTGTCTGTTCTCTAGAGGGCCCAGAATGTCACAGCACGGATCATCAGTAAAGCTCACTTAAAAGACCATATCACACCCATACTATATGATCTCCAATGGCTCCCAATTGCAAGCCATATAAAATATAAAACTTAATGACCACCCACAAGTTGATCCACAATATTGCCCCATCCTTTCTCACAACCCTCCTACACATTCCTAAAGAAACTAAATCTAGAAGCTCCCAGCACATCCTCACAATCCCATCCTCTATTCGAAAGACTAAACAGATCACAAGCACCAGAGCATTCACTTGCACTGTTCCCAGTCTATGGTATTCTCTTCCTGATTCTCTCCTTTCAATAAAAGACCTCCAAACATTTAGAAAGGAGATCAAACATTTCTCTTCAAGGAATACTACTTCAGTCTTATAGACAACACCAGCACACTCCTGACACACACTGAACTCCCTCATACACATAGGTCATACTTCAGACCCATCGAGTTCATAAAGCGATTTTTACCACCCAGAATTATTCAAAGCTTGTACATAGTTGTTATGTAAATAGTTCTTTGTTCTTTTCACCTTGATACTGTTTTATGTAACTCGTTTGTTGTTTGTAAACCGCCTCTGATCTCTGGAAGGGGTGGTATAGAAGAATGTAACAAATAAATAAATAAATAATAGCAGATTACATACTCTATAGCGACACTGACCTTATGTGTGTTACTGAATCCTGGATTTCCATGATGGACAATTTACTCTTTAACCAGTTGTTGTCTCCTCATTACAAGCTCTTCAACTGTCCCAGAGCAGGCAGAAGAGGAGGAGGTGTCCTTATCATGGCAAAAGAGCATCTAAACTTCACCATGCTCAATTCTCAACCTCAGAAATGCTGGACTTCCTCACAATCTCCAATAATATCGTCACTATCTACCCAACATACCATACACCATCTTCGAAAACCGAGGACCTATCAGACCTTCTAGAAGAAGCATGCACACACACAGCATCCAACAAACACTTCCTCTTCCTTGGTGATATAAACCTCGTGTTCACCTCCACTAAGCAAGCCTTTGCTTTCACCAATGAAATGGAAGCCCTTCAACTGCACCAAATCATCAAATAGCCTACTCACTCCAAAGGAGCAACACTAGACCTTGTATTTGCACCCAAATACCTCCCAGCAACACAATTCAACCGATCGGAGAAACCAGGAGGGAGTGGGAAGTTAAGCTCCTCCCTGCTCCCCACTAGCACATCTAATCAGCCCAGTTGCCCCGGCATTTAAAAAGAGGCGCAATCAGGCACCCAGCCTCAGCAATGCCATCAGACCGATCAGGGAAACCAGAAGGGAATGGGAAGGTGACAGCCTAGCTGTCCTGGCATGTAAAAAGAGGCAATCAATTTTTGTTTTTTCATTCTTCTCAGCTTCAAACTCAGCTGAGAGGAAGGCGGGCATGCAGGTACGCTGGTGAGCATTCCCACGTTGGCTCCATTGGTGCTGACATCATCCATATGTGAAGACTGATTCCTGCTGTTCCTGGAGATCACCTGTTTCAGTGACTAACTACATTTTCTGCTCTGTGGTATTGGATTCCCTTTTTCCTCCATCTATAGGTCCAGGGTTCAGGATCACCTTCTTTAATAACAAAAACTCTTGTTCAGCATCACTTTCCTTATAGAAACAAAAGAACCCATTCAGCCCCACCCATGCTTCAGCATGAAAAGCGTAGGCCCAGTTGGGATTGGATTACCTACTTTGTTTGACCATTTAGCTCATTGGTGCAGAAAGAGGATGGATGTTAATCAGTTCCCTTTCTACAACACCAAAAATAGTATTTATAATTGACTATAACACATGGTAGCATAACATAGCATACAGTACTAATACGTATTCTCATTATACCAAAGTAATAGCAAGGTTTTTCTCTTTTTGGGCTAAGTGAAGTATTTCACTTTTTTATCAACTATTAAGAAGTATATTTCTTGTATGGAATTGTATTTTCTTCAGTGAAGGACAAGATCATATGAGTTTCCTTTCTCTGCAGTTAAGCTTACTGCAGTCTAGTCCAGTAGAACTTATGTTTGCAAGTTTCTATTTCCAGGTTGTGGTTACTTAGTCTATATTTGGCAAAGATCTGCCTGTGTTTTCCTTTTTTAACTGAGCTCAAATAATCATCAGGTTTTTATGTGCCTGAGTCTATGACAGTACTGTGTGTTTCCCCCTGGCTCTGCATGCTGTATTTTCAGGGCTTGCTCTAAATCTTTTAGTACCATGTCTTCATCTTTAGTAAGATTGCATGCATCTTTGACAGGTTTCTGAGTTATGGCGTTTAATGGCTGATAATGAAAGGAGTTTGCATTTCTTAATATGAGCACACATTAGAATTTGAGTATTCTGTTTTGTACAGTAAGTGGCAGAGGGCATCTCCTTAGTCCTGCTCTTCAGCCATTCTTTGAGAACATTCTGTTCATAGATAATTCTACATTTGTTTACTGCGCTCTCTGCAGCATTTCTGTTGGTGATGTGTATTAATCATCTTGCCTTTCTTTCCATTTCTTGTCTTTCTCCATTTTCTCTATTCATGTTTTCCTTTGTTTCTCAGTTGTTTCTGTCACCATTTTAGTTTCTCCTCTTTCATATTTCACCACTATCTTATTCAGTGCTTTGCAATAAGACAGAATGAGAATCAGACTGTAAAAACGCAATTAGCAGTTCCTCTCCATGCTTTTTCACACAGTAATAGATATCTGGTCCTCATTAAATATTGAAATATCTTCTGAAATTTGGAATGAAATAAATATAAATATAGATAGACACAATCACCTTGTGACAGTCCGTGATTCGGGCCTTAGATGCAGGGCTGAGGATGAGAGATCGTGGGTTCTAATCCCACAGATTTCGGGCCGAGGGAACAGGAAGGATTGTAGATCCATCCACGGAGATTGAGAAAGGGGGAAGAGGAGGGGAGGAGTTGGGGGGAAAGACAAGGAGTTCAGTCTTGGCCATGTTCAATTTCAAGCGGCGGTGAGACATCCAGGAATCGATGTCAGAAAGGCAGGCAGAGATCTTGGTCTGGATTGCTGGAGAGATACTAGGCGTAGAGAGGTAGATTTGGGAGTCATCTGCATAGAGATGGTACTGAAAGCCATGGGAGGAGATAAGCACGCCAAGGGATTGGGTATAGAGAGTGAAAAGGAGGGGGCCCAGGACGGATCCCTGGGGTACACCAACATGGAGCGGGGTGGGAGAGGAGGTGGGGCCACAAGAGCATACACTAAAGGAGCGATGGGAGAGGTAGAAGGAGAACCAGGATAGTACGGAGCCCTTGAAACCAAGCGAGGAGAGGGTGGTGAGGAGAAGATTGTGGTCAACAGTGTCAAAGACAGCAGAGAGGTCGAGAAGGATGAGGACAGAGTAGAGGCCCTTAGATTTAGCCAGGAACAAGTCATTGGAGACTTTTGTAAGAGCCGTTTCAGTGGAGTGTAAGGGACGGAAGCCGGATTGTAGTGGGTCCAGGAGGGTCTGGGAGGTGAGGAATTCGAGGCAGCGGCGATGGACTGCTCGTTCTAGTAGTTTAGAAGTGAAGGGAAGGAGGGAGATGGGTCGATAGTTAGAAGGACAGGTGGGATCGAGTGAGGGTTTCTTGAGGAGAGGTGTGACGACAGCATGTTTGAAGTCTACAGGGACAGTTGCAGTGGAGAGTAACAGGTTGAGAATATGAAAGATGGAAGAGACAACGGTGGGTGAGATAGGATGTAGGAGGTGGGTGGGGATAGGGTCAGAGGAACAGGTGGTGGGTTTGGAGGAGGAAAGAAGGAGTGTGATTTCCTCTTCGGAGATCGTAGAGAAGGAGGAGAGGGTAGCAGAGGAAGTATGAATGGGGGGGATGATTGAGGGGGGGAGGTAGATGAGGAAGTGGGGAATTGGAGGGTAATCTTGTTGATTTTGTCATGAAAGTAATTGGCTAGGGTTTGGGGAGAAAGAGAGGGCGGGGTGGGGGCACCTTGAGGAGAGATTTGAGGATATTAAAGAGGTAGCGAGAATCAGAGGCAAGAGAGTTAGTCAGATGGATATAGTAATCTCCAAGAACAAGTAGGAATGTAGTCTTCACATATGGGTATCGTCGGTACCGACGGAGCCTGCGCGGGAACGCTCCCCAGTGTCCAATAGGAAAGCTTTTGGGAGCATCCCACAGCGCGTGTGTGCTGCCTTCCCGCCTTTCTCCAGTTCTTCGTTTTCCGCGGAGCCCCAGGTTGCACATCCTGTCACCGCAGAAAAAATTCCCTTCTTATTCTTCTTTTTTGTGGTCGCGTCTGCCTTCCCTCGACGCTACACGGGTACCGCCGGTTCTTCTTTTCTTTTTAAAAAAAAAAATTCTTTCTGGAGTCTTTTCCAGTAATTTTCCCCTCAGATGCCATGCGCCATTTTGGGAACTAGGCCCAACTTTTTTCCTCAGAATGGAAAAACCCACTTTGGGTTTTAAAAAGTGTGGCGGTACCATCTCCTTCACCGACACCCATGAGTGGTGCCTCAAATGTTTAGGTCCTGATCACTCTATTTCAGAGTGTGTTGCCTGTGGGATGATGTCGAAAAGGGGCCGCAAAACCGAGCTGCTAAACTTAGCGCCCTTTTTCCCTCTGATGCAGCCTCAGTGGCATCGACGTCTTCCAGGGCTTCATCTTCCTCCCATGGATCTCAGGTAACTAAACATAAACCTAGCCGGTGCTCAAAGGGTATATCTCCTTCTAAACATCGAGATGCCTCTGGCGTTGCCCTTGAGGGACTTTCACCGGCAAAATAGCCCTAGCGGGAGGCTTCAACTTCCAAAGCACTAATGGGGCTCCAGGATGTTCTCGAGACTTCAACCTTGGCAGAACTACTGGTGCCATGCTCTGGGATTCCGGCCGCTTCATCCGGCACCGATACCCAAGCATTGGCAGCATCGATAGACCAGAGATTCTTGGCTATTGAACGCAGTCTGGTGGCTCTTCTCACTGCCTCGATGACCCTGAAACCACTTCAGACAATTCAACCGGTACCGACACCGACTGCATCAACATCAGCAGTTATACTACCGGGACCGAGTCATGCGTCTCTATCCAGCATCTACAAGTTGGTACCGAGCCACTCCAATGCTGACTTCGATCAGTACCGGTACCGTGCCTTGCACGATCACCCGGATCGGAGATAATTCAAATCTTCGGATGAGTCTGAAGACTCTGAAAGCTCTGCCGATACCAGAGTACTTCTTCCTGAGGATTCCTCTTCTCCTCAGCGTAGGATGTCTCCACCAGAGGATATGTCCTTTCAGGATTTTATCCGAGATGTGGCCCGAGGTCTTTCCATCACAGTGGCTCCTGAAAAAGAGCCTAGGGCAAAGGAATTAGAAATCCTACAATACCCTAAAGCTCCCAAGGAGGCAGCGACCTTACCTATTCATGAGATCTTGCATGATCTTAGGATGTGGGAAACACCTCTAACCACATCTCCTCACTCTCGAGTATAATGTATCGAGTTCCTCCTTGTCCTGGGTTTCAGAAGACTCAATTACCACACCATTCCATGGTGGTGGAATCAGCCATGAGACGGATAAAGAGTGCAAAAAGGCATGCATCTAATCCTCCAGGATGTGAATGTAGGACTCTTGACGCCTTTGGACGTTGATTCTTCCAGGCTTCCATGCTTTCTGCTAGGATCAGTTCCTATATCTTGTATATGGGAATGTTCCTTAAAGAGGTCACAGGAGATTTAGAGCTTATGAGCCCTCTCCTTCCTGATGATAAAAGGCAAGATTATCTCGCTCTTGTCAAACATGCTCAGGATGTTTCCAAGTTTGTGAATCATGCAGCCTTCGACTGCTTTGAATGCATAAGCAGAACCTCTGCCATTGCCATAGGTGCGGTAGGATTGCCTGGCTCCAGGCATCTGACTTGAAAATTTGGGTACAGGACAAACTAGGGAATATGCCTTGCACAGGAGAGAATCTCTTTGGCAAGAATTGGTAGGAAAAAGCTAATGAGATAGATGCTGATAATACACTTTGGATAGATTGTCTAAATCTACAGCTGATCCTGCGAGGAAAAGATCCTCTAAGAAACCATTCTTCAGCAAGAAGAAAATGTTTTATCCCTCCTATACTCAGCAGGGACATCGTTTAGGTCAGTCTGCCCAAAAGGGACAGCAGCAACAACCTAGGAAAAAGGAAGCCAAAAGCAGCTAAACCTCAACTGGCTCAGCAGACTCAGCCTCCACAGGGGCTTTGACTCCTATCTAGAGAACTTTGCCTTCCTGGCCCTGAACGGCCCAGAACCCTCCACCATCCCAGGAAGGTTATGTCATTTTGCCCCGAGATGGGGTCAGATAATAGCAGAAAATTGGACTCTGTCTATTGTAAGAGAGGGGTACAAGCTTTATTTCCTCAGCATGCCCCCTCCTACAATGGTAAGACAGTTCAATTCTCAGACCTCTCTCAATGTCTGGTTAGGTCAAGAGGTCACTGTGCTCCTTGCTCAAGGGGAAATAGAAGAGGTACCCATTCCCCAACGGGGTACAGATTTCTACTCCCCCTATTTCCTTGTTCCAAAGAAAGCTGGAGGACACAGATCCATTTTAGACCTCAGAGAATTGAACAAATTCCTGTTCAAAGAGAAGTTCAAAATGATTTCTCTAGGAACTCTGCTGCCATACCTTCAGAGTCAGGATTGGCTTTGTTCTCTAGATCTCAAGGATGTGTACACTCATGTTCTCATCCATCCAACTCATCGAAAGTTCCTTTGCTTTCTGTTTCAAGGGAAGCACTACCAATACAGGGTTCTTCCTTTTGGCCTGGCCTCTGCACCAAGGGTGTTCACAAAATGCTTGGCTGTGGTGGCAGCATTTCTCCGTACCCTGGGAATATTTGTCTTCCCTTACTTAGACGACTGGCTCATTCGAGCCCCTTCAGAGCCAGAGGCCAGGGTTGCTCTCTCTCGCACAATGCGCATCCTTCAGTATTTGGGACTTGTCATAAACTTCCCAAAGTCCAACCTTGCTCCCACTCAATCCCTAGGATTTATAGGAGCTCTGCTTGAAGGACTAGAAAAAGGGACTGTTACTTCTGGAGAGAGATCTGCAACTGTGAGTATATACTTCTGGTAATTTTCTAAAAGGAATTCTTTGTATTAAAGCTAATTAATCTGTGAACCCACTATTTTTGTTAAATCAGTCAGGGCCTAGTAGCAGCAGTTTAAGTTTACATTTAAAACACACAGGAGAACTTTCTGGTTACATTTCATACCCAGCAGAGAGCTTGTAGTTTAAATTTAATAGTCACTCGGGCTAGTAACAGCAAAGTACTTTTATTTTAAATTTAAAACTAAGGATATTATAATGCTTTTGTATCATTCTATGGTGCAACTGCCCCTTGGATATTGTGTGCAATTCTGGTCACCATCTTAAAAAGGATATAGCAGAATTAGAAAAGGTACAAAGAAGAGCCACCAAAATGGTAAAGGGGATGGAAGGTACCCCTACACGGAAAGGCTTAAAAGGTTAGGGCCCTTCAACTTGTAAAAAAGACGGTTGAGTGGAGATATTATAGAGGTCTATAAAATAATGACTGGAGTGGAACGGGTAAAAAGTAGAAAGATTAAAGGACACGCATTGAAGCTACAATGTAGCCCATTTAAGACTAATCTGAGAAAATATTTTTTCACTCAATGCGTAATCAAACTCTGGAATTCGTTACCGGAGGATGTAGCAAAAACTGTTAGTGTAGCAGGGTTTAAAAAACTTTGGACAAGTTCCTGGAGAAAAAAGTCCATAAACCATTATTAAAAAGGACCAGGGAAATCCACAGCTTGCCTCAGGATAAGCAGCATGGAATCTTTGTACCATTTTGGAAACCTGACAGGTACTTATGACCTGGATTGGACGCTGTTGGAAACAGGATACTGGGCCTGATGGACCCGTGGTTTGACCCAGTATGGCATATCTTATGTTCTTATGAAAATGTTGGTTGAAAAAGGATTGGTGTGTTTGGAATTTAAAAAGGCCAATGTTTTTCAAAGATGGAAAAATAATTAGGAGAACGACAACATCGGCAGAAAAATATAAACTGATGATTGTTAGATAAGTGTGTGGTGGGAGCAAATGGATAAAGAAAATAATATGGAAGGGTTAACATGTAGCCTGCAGCAACAATATCATAATCTCTCAGATTAGATGGAAATTATATAATATCAGAAGGAAAAATAATGTGGGAATTCTTTCAATCTCCAGGAACAAGCAGGAATGAGTCTTCACATATGGGTATCGTCGGTACTGACGGAGCCTGCGCGGGAACGCTCCCCAGCGTCCAGTATGAAAGCTTTTGGGAGCATCCCACACTGCCTGCGCGCTGCCTTCCCGCCTTTCCCAACCGCCTCTCTCCAGTTCTTCTTTTCCGCGGAGCCAGCAGGTCGTGTTCCTGTCACCGCAGAAGAAGTTCTTTATTTTTTTCTTTATTTTTCTGTGTCGCGTCTGCCTTCTTCGACGTCAGACCGGTACCGCCGGTCTTTTCTTTTCTTTCTTAAAAAAAACAAAACTTCTTCAACTGTGCATTTTCAGTTTGGGCCTTAGGCCTAAATATTTTTCTCCTCATGGAGAAGTCCGCTTCCGGGTCAAAAAGTGCACAAAATCTGGCGGTACTATTTCTATCACCGACACCCATGATTGGTGTCTAAAATGTTTGGGTCCTGACCATTCCATCACAGATTGTGTGTCCTGTACCATGATGTCTAAAAGAGGTCGGCAGAACCGAGCAGCCAAGCTCAGTACCCTGTTTCCCTCTGATGCAGCCTCGGTGGCATCGATGTCTTCCAGGGCTTCTTCTTCCTCCCATGGATCTCAGGTAACCAAACAAAAATCTAGCCGGTCCTCGAAGGGCAAATCTCCCTCTAAGCATCGAGATGCCTCCGGGCTTGTCCTCGAGGATTCCGCACCGGCAAAATTACCCCAGCGGGAAGTTCCGGCTTCCAAAGCATTGTCTATGGGGTCACAGGTTGACATCGATGGCTCGGCCTCGACCGATCACCTGTTGCCGTGTTCTGGGGTACCGGTGGCCTCCACTGGTACCGACATCCAGACTCTGGTGGCGTCAATGGATCAGAAGATTCTGTCCATGCAGCGCACCCTAACGGCGTTTATGCAGGCTTCGACGCCTCCGGTACCGCAATAGTCTCCGTTGCCGGTACCGACTCCGGCACCGGCATCGTTCCTGGTGCATGTACCGATTGCATTGACATCGGCTTCGGTGTCGACTGCAATGGTACCCTGTCCTATGATGCCCATCGGTACCGAACCGGTACCGCTTACTCCCGATGTCGATCCCACTCGATACGCGTATCGGGCTTTACAGGAGCATCCAGACAGGCGATACTTCGATTCCTCCGAAGACTCTGTTGAGTCGGAGGCTTCTGTCGAGGCACCGGTACTTCTTCCTCAGGAGTCTGCTTCTCCAAAACGAAGAATGTCTCCTCCAGAAGACGTGTCTTTTCAAGACTTCATTAGGGAAGTGGCTAGGGGCCTCTCCATTACAGTGACCCCTGAGTCAGAGCCTAGAGCCCAGCAATTAGATATTTTGCAATATCCTAAGGCTCCTAAAGAAGCAGCTACCTTACCTATTCATGAGATTCTCTATGATCTCATGTTGGGCATGTGGGAGACTCCTCTCATTACCTCTCCTCATTCTCGTAGGTTAGACACCATGTACCGTGTCCCTCCTTGTCCTGGTTTTCATAAGACTCAGCTTCCTCACCACTCTATTGTGGTAGAGTCTGCCATGAGGAAAATAAAGAGTGCAAAGAGACACTCATCTAATCCTCCAGGACGTGAATGTAGGACCCTAGATGCTTTTGGCCGAAGGGTCTTCCAAGCTAATATGCTTGCTGCCAGAATCAACTCCTATAGTCTCTATATGGGGATGTTTCTAAAAGAAGTCACAGATCATCTGCAGACTTTAACTCCTTTTATTTCAGAAGACAAAAGGCAGGAATTTCTCACTTGGCTCAAACATGCCCAAGATGTTTCCAAATTTTCCAACAGTGCAGCCTTTGACTCTTTTCAGTGTGTAAGCAGAGCCTAGGCTATTGCCATAGGTGCACGCAGAATTGCTTGGTTACAGGCCTCTGATTTGGAACCCTGGGTCCAAGATGAATTGGGAAATCTTCCTTGTAGAGGTGAAAACCTTTTTGGCAAGGATTGGCAAGCAAAGGCCACTCAGATTGATGCTGAGAACTCTGCTTTGGATCGACTTTCAAAGTCTATCTCTGCTCCTGTTAAGAAAAGATTGTTCAAGAAGACATCTTTTTCTAAAAAGGGGAGATATTATCCTGCTTATGGTCAGCAGGCATCTTACGCAGGTCGTTTTGCTGCAAAGCGTCAGCAGCCACCTAAACAGGCCAAGTCAAAGGCTGCCAGGCCTGCCACGGCCCAGCAGCCTCAGCCTCAGCCTCCTCAGGGCCTTTGACTTGCAACTAGAGAACTTAGCCTTTCTAGCTCTGGAAGAACCAGAGCCCCTCACCATTCCAGGAAGGTTGACTTACTTTGCTCCCAGATGGGAGCAAATCACAGCAGAGCAATGGACCCTCTCCATCATAAGAGAAGGGTACAAGCTTCATTTCTTAAGCCTTCCTCCTCACACCATGGTGAAACAGTTCAATTCTCCAACATCTCTCCTCAACCTTCTGGGTCAGGAGATTGCTACCCTTCTTGCCCAAGGGGCAATAGAAGAAGTACCTCTTCTTCAACAAGGCTCAGGGTTCTACTCCCCTTATTTTCTTATTCCAAAGAAAACAGGGGGCTACAGACCCATATTAGATCTCAGAGAATTGAACAAGTTTCTATTCGAGGAGAAATTCAAGATGATTTCTCTAGGTGCTCTGCTTCCATACCTTCAGAGTCAGAACTGGCTTTGTTCTCTAGATCTCAAGGATGCGTACACCCATGTCCTCATCCATCCAACACACAGAAGGTTCCTTCGGTTCCTTTTTCAAGGAAAGCACTACCAATACAGGGTGCTTCCTTTCGGTCTGGCCTCTGCATCAAGGGTGTTCACGAAATGCATGGCACTGGTAGCTGCATTTCTGCGCACTCTAGGAATATTCGTATTCCCATATCTGGACGACTGGCTCATTCGAGCCCCATCCCAGTCAGAGGCCCAGACTTGTCTAACCTGCACAATGCGTGTCCTTCAGTATTTGGGACTGGTAATAAACATTCCAAAATCCAATCTCACCCCTACTCAGTCTCTGGAGTTTATAGGGGCCTTGCTGGATACCACAACTGCAAGGGCCTATCTTCCTCAGGCCCGTTGCCTACGCTTGGTGCAGTTAGCCTCCCAGATACAGTTAAAGTCCCATTTAACTGCTCGAGAGATGTTACAACTATTAGGCCACATGGCATCCACTGTGCATGTGGTTCCATATGCTCGCCTTCACATGAGAGCAGCTCAATGGACTTTGTCCACCCAATGGACTCAGGCATCAGGTTGCCTGTCAGACAAAATAGCAAACTCCAGTCGCCTTTTTTGGTCTCTCCAGTGGTGGAAGTTCTCTCCAAATCTGTTACTGGGGTCCCCTTTTCAGCAGTCGCTACCCCAAGCAACTCTTACAACAGATGCTTCTCCAATGGGTTGGGGAGCTCATCTTCAGGATCTCTCCACCCAGGGCATCTGGTCTCCACAGGAGACTTCTCTGCATATCAATCTATTGGAACTCAGAGCAATATTCTTAGCTCTCAGAGTGTTCCATTCCCTGCTCAGCTACAGGACAGTCCTCATCCATACGGACAACCAAGTAGCCATGTTCTATGTAAACAAGCAGGGTGGGACTGGCTCTCTGTCTCTTTGCAACGAAGCTTTGCGACTGTGGGCCTTCGCCAGAGAGCATCACATCCATCTTCTGGCAGTATATCTTCCAGGCGTTCAAAACTCTTGGGCGGACAGACTCAGTCGAGTTCTGCTTCCACACGAGTGGTCCCTCCACATGGACCAGGTAGCCAGGATTTTTCGAATTTAGGGAACCCCGGACATAGACCTCTTTGCAAGTCCATGGAATGCTAAACCTCCCCGGTTCTGTTCCAGAATTCCGTGTCAGGGAGTTCAGGCCAAGGATGCCTTCCTCCTTCACTGGGGTCAAGACTTCCTTTATGACTTTCCACCAATTCCCCTAATTCCCAAAACACTATTCAAGCTTCAGAGAGATCGAGGGACCATGATCCTCATAGCACCACATTGGCCACGCCAAGTGTGGTACCCTCTACTTCTGCATCTCTCTCAAGCTCCTTCCCTGGACTTGGGCTCTGCACCAGACCTTCTATCCCAGGAAGAAGGAACGTTGTGGCACCCAAACCCCCAGTCTCTCCATCTCAGGGCTTGGTTGCTGAGGGCCTAGACCTTCAAGATTTTAATCTCTCTCAGCAAGTCAGAGATGTTATTCATGCCTCTAGAAAGCCTTCTACTAGACGTTCCTATGCTTTCAAATGGAAAAGATTTACCATTTGGTGTTCAGGGAAGGGTCTAAACCCTCTTGCAATACCTCTGAATTCTCTACTAGAGTATCTCCTGCATCTATCCCATGCAGGTCTGAAAACGAATTCAGTAAGAGTCCATTTGAGTGCTATTGCAGCGTCCCTCAAGCCTCTCAATTGGCAACCTATTTCCTCTCATCCTCTTATAGCAAGATTCATGAGAGGCCTTCTTTTAACTAAACCTCCCATTAGACCACCTCCAGTGGCATGGGACTTAAACCTGGTTCTTGGCCAGCTTATGAAGCCACACTTTGAACCTTTAGCCACCACCTCCTTGAAATTTCTTTCTTGAAAGTTATTTTTCTCATTGCAGTCACCTCAGCACGCCGCATCAGTGAGTTGCAAGCTTTGGTGGCTAATCCACCTTATACAAGGTTCCATCATGATAAGGTAGTCCTCAGGACCAATCCACACTTTATGCCTAAAGTGGTCTCGCCTTTTCATCTGAACCAAGAGGTATATTTACCTGTCTTTTTTCCAGGACCTCATGCATCAAGTGCAGAGAGGAATCTTCATACCTTGGATTGTAAGAGAGCTCTCGCTTTTTACTTACAAAAAACACAGCAACATAGAAAGTCTTCTCAACTCTTTGTTGCTTTTAATCCTTCTCATTTAGGACTTCCAGTCTCTAAGAGAACACTGTCCAACTGGATTGCTCAGTGTATTTCTTTCGCCTACCAGAGTAGGAACATTTCTCTGGAGGGCCATGTCACAGCTCACAATGTGAGAGCCATGGCAGCCTCAATGGCTCATCTAAACTCTGTGTCCATCGACCAAATCTGTCGAGCGGCCACCTGGGCCTCGGTTCATACCTTCACAGCCCATTACTGTTTGGACAAGGACTCCCGCCGGGATGCCTCATTTGGTCAGGCTGTTCTCAAACACCTGTTTCATTCCTAATCAACTCCTACCCACCTACCCTGATCGGATGCCAGAGATCCATGGGAGGAGGTAGAGTCCTTTTCAAGGACACACAACCTGGGGTTTCTCCCTGGCATCTACAGCTAGGGAGTCCCCATATGTGAAGACTCATTCCTGCTTGTTCCTGGAGATAGCACAGTTACTTACCTGTAACAGGTGATCTCTGGGAACAGCAGGAATAAGTCTTCACAACCCACCCATAGTTGTATCTCTCTATCTATCTTTCCTTTCCTCTCTCTCTCTTTGTCTCAGCTTTAAAACTCAAACTGGAGAGAGGCGGTTGGGAAAGGCGGGAAGGCAGCGCGCGGGGCACTGTGGGATGCTCCCAAAAGCTTTCTTACTGTACGCTGGGGAGCGTTCCCGCGCAGGCTCCGTCGGTACCGATGATACCCATATGTGAAGACTTATTCCTGCTGTTCCCAGAGATCACCTGTTACAGGTAAGTAACTGTGCTAAATGGAGGCATATGGAAACTTCCATTGTAATCTGACTCCCGATCTCTTTTCTTTGTATTTCTTAGAAGAAAAACATGAGAAGGGTTGAGCATTCTGTAGTAACACATACGTGAATGTCATTTCCTGTTAAATCTTAGATATTGGTTACGGTCTCTTTGAGAAAAGCTAGAGAGATCCCAAAGGATAAGGATAAAAATAGAATTTGGTATGATACGATGAATCTATTAAGCAGTGAAATTTCAAAAATAATGCATACCGAATATCTCAGACTGTAAAAGAATAATCTGTGTCCAATGTACTGTGGAAGATATGTCTCTGTGACCTCTGAAAATTATTAAAAAAGAAAAGGTTCCAAATAAAATTGCTTCAACTGAGTAACGTCTGGCTAGGCTATTTAGTAACCCAGCAGTGCCCACTCCAGCTCAGCTCTAAAGTCCTGCAGTGACAGTATCCTCTTAACATTGTCTTTTCAGTGCCAGTTAGGATTCAGTAACATAAGCTTCCTCAGAGTAGTGACATAGGCACCCAGATGAGATTCCTGCAGTACAACCTTCTTTGCAGCAATGCCTTGTGAGTTCCAGCCAGGATTTCTTTAATCAGATTTTTCTTATGGAAGTTCTGCCGTCGTTCCTTTAATAATTGTCGCTGATGACAAAGATCCCATTGTTTGAAAATGTTTCATTTTGCCTCTGACTCACTTGCCTGTTTACACACCCATTTTCCCTCACATAGTGCTTATAGAATTGCTAAAACAGAGATTACCCAGAACTCACTGGTACAGTCAGCAATAGCTACTATTTTCCATCACTCCCACACAGCATACTGTAAGGCTGAAATGATAAAGCTATAGCATTTGTTCTACTGGCCTTTGTAAAAGTGCAGACTTTTCCCCACAGACAGCAGGAGAAGAGGTGTAACCAAAGGTCTTCAGTCATTTCAAAGTCTTTAATTTCTCATTCCATGAGACTTTGTCCTAACATGCCTGAAAATATGTGAAGGTGCAACACTGCTAGCATATTGTATCTGTACAGCAAGCTCCGCAGTACAGTTGGGGCAGAGACCTGTATCTCTTTTTTTCTCTGATCTGTCTTGTCTGTCTGTCTGCAGCCAGGAGAAGACAGCCTTCCGTGAAGTGATCTGTGAGCTAGAGCTGAACCCCAAGTGCAAGGGTCTTCCCTTCTCCTCCTTCTTGATTCTTCCATTCCAGAGGATCACACGACTCAAGCTGCTAGTGCAGGTACAGCTTCTTTCTGTCTTACTCACTCTTCTTTGCTCTATTTAGCTTTTTTCTCTCCTCTCGCCCTCCATTACTTTAACATTCATTCAGTCATTGTTTTGTACCGTTACACTAATCCGGCATTAAAATCCTACATAGAATTGGAAGAACTCTGTTCCTAGAGTGATAAGGAAATTCATGTACTAAATACATTTTCTCCCATCCTCTTACCCCCATATCTCGTATTACTTTAAGCAATTAATGCCAGCCCCATTGTGAAGGAGGTAGCTTGTTGTATAGTTAGTTCTCTGGTTGCTAAGTGATTCCAGTTTTTTCAGGACAGATTGATCCTGTCCTGGTTTTGCTGCATTGCTTTAATAAGCTTTAATCTCCATGAACAAGCAGGAATGAGTCTTCACATATGGGTACGTCGGTACCGACGTAGTCTGCGCGGGAACGCTCCCCAGCGTCCAATCAGAACACTTTTGGAAGCATCCCAACACGCCTGCGTGCTGCCTTCCCGCCTTTCCCAACTGCCTCTCCTCAGTTTTCGTTTTTCCGCAGAGCCGACAGGACGTCCTTCTGTCACCGCAGAAAATTCTTCTTTTATTTTTTAGTTTTCTTGTGGTCGTGGCTGCCTTCCCCGACGCCACCGGTACCGCCGGTGTTTCTTTTCTTTTTTCTTCAACATATTCCTGTTAAGGAATATTTTTCCCTCTTAGTGCCTGACGGGGTTTTTTCCTGGCCTGCTAGGCCTACCCATTTTTTCCTCATGGAACCGCCAGCCACTATTCCTAAGAAATGTTCAAACTGTGGCGGTACAAAATTTATTTTAGACACTCATCATTGGTGTCTACCCTGCTTGGGTCCTGACCATTTTCCTCTGGAGTGTCCCTCCTGTAACAATATAGTGGGAAGAAGTCTTCAGCATCGAGTTCCCCTCGATACGCGGTCCCCATTCAACTTCAGGTCACCGACTACCCCTTCTTCTTCACAGGATCAGGTAACCCAAAAACAGTCTGTTAAGACTAGCCAGTCCTCGAGTGGTAGATCTCATGCACAGCATAGAGATGCCTCTGGCCTTGCCCTCGAGAACACACTGGCTTCAAAACCCCGGTGGGAGTCTTCGGCCTCCAAATCCTGTGTGGGGTTTCAGGTTGTTCCTGAGGTTCACCCCTCTCCGAACATACCTGAGCCATGCTCGGTGGTGGCATCCCCTTCAAGCGGTACCGATACTTCGGCATTGGCAATGGTGTTGGATGAAACATTCCTCACCAAGGATCGTAGTCTGGCGTCCTTAGTACCTACGGGGCCGTTGGATATGCTGCAGACCGATATTCCAGTATCGGTATCGATCCCGGTACCGGTACTGGTACCGACATCGCTACCCTCCAGATGTGCATCGATAGACTCACTCCCTTCGATGCCGAGTTTGGAATCGATCTCCAGTCTGGAGGACTGGGTACCGACTCGCCTTGGTACCAACACCAGACGGTACTGAAGGCACGGTTCTGATGATCCATGTTCGGCACTCTCGGTTCTTTCGCTACCATTAGAGCCGTCACCGGCTGGCCTTCTTCCACCGGTATTGGATACGGTACCGGAGTCGGTACCGGTATCCATTTTACCATCGCTGTCGGTACCTTCCATGCTTCTTTCATCAGGCTCGCTTCCCTCGGTACCAAGTCTGGAATCGATCCCTGGCATGGACGATGCGCTACCGACTGTGGATGGTCCCGACCTCCTATGGTACCGGCAACCATCCTCTAAGGATCCCATACTCCACCCTTTAGGATCTTCTACTCCTCTAAAATTGGATAGATCCCTGGGTGCCAATGCTAGTTCTTCAACAGATCTAGCCTGTCCTCCTCTTCCAAGAGGATTTCCCTCTGGGGATTTTTCTTTTCAAGCTTTTCTGCTGGATATGGCAAAATCACTTGCCATTTCTATACCTGGACAGGATCCTACACAAGGGAATACAGAATCCCTGTATATTCCTTGGAGTGCAAAGGAGAACATCATGCTTCCTTTGCATCAGTCCTTGCAGGATCTCCTCTTACGAATGTGGGAAGCTCCTTTAACGGTACCCCCACCTTCTAGGGCAACTGATCTTCTATATCTCCAGGTTTTCAAAGGACTCAACTTCCTCATCATTCCATTGTTGTAGAATCAGCAATGAGGCGTATTAAGAGTACTAAAAAGCACTCTTCTTATCCTCCAGGTCGTGAGTGTAAGACTTTAGATGCATTTGGACGCCAAACCTTCCAGGCATCCATGCTTTCAGCAAGAATTCTCTCATATATTTTCTATATGGGATTATCTCTTGAAGAGGTCACAAAGAAATTACTGTTTTTGACTCCTTTTCTTCAAGAGCCCAAAAGAGCAGACTATTCCTTACTGGTTAGTCATGCTCAAAATATCTCTAGGTTCCTTACTCGTGATTCCCTAGACTCCTTTGAGTCTGTTAGCAGAACTTCTGCTATAGCTATAGGGGCACGACGTAAAGCCTGACTCCAAGTTTCAGACTTGGACAAAGGGCACAAGAAAGACTGGGAAATACTCCTTGCACTGGAGAAAATCTCTTTAACAAGGAGTCTTTACTCCAAGTTGCTCAGTTAACCACTGACATTCCTGTTTCCAGAGGCTGTTCTACGCCTTCCTCTTTCCCAGTTGGTAGGAAATGTCCTACCAAACTTTCTTCCCCTAGGGGGAAAAGGTTTTATCCATCTTCTGCCCATCATACAGATGTTCCCAAACAGGGGAAACATCGCCCTGGTCTAAAGAAACCACAACCTCAATAGGTTCAGCAAACCCAGCAGTTGCAGGGTTTCAGATAGATCATCATTACCTCTCCTGGTTGGTGGTTAGAGTTGCAGTCTGCTTCTTTTCACTTGAAGCATCTGCACTAATTTCTTCCTAACTTTTCCTGGATCTCTCTTCACGAGACATCTTTTCTTTTACTCTAAGAGTCTTTATGGTGATCATGCCCATAGTTAACAGGTTTCTCTTCCTCTTCTGGGAAAAGAGAAATGACAACTATCAATAAGACAGTTTTTCCTTGTACTAGCATGTATCATCTTACCTTTCAGAGACTTACTGCATAGTCAGTCTCCTTCAACTCTGTCTTACCTCCCTCTTACTACAACATTCGGTTTGTAAGAGTGGCTCTATTACACTGGTAAGCCCCTATGGTCCTCTACCTATTCCATAGGGGTATTCTCCCTTTCAGAGTTGTCTCCCCCTGGTATTACCTTAGGGCAGCTCATCAGACAATGGGAAGTCTTACCACTCCTATTATGTCTGTTGTTTCTTTTTCCCAATCTAAAAAAAAAAAAGGGGGGGGAAAAGAAATTTTTTTCCGCTGCCCTGGTAGTTGCTGCAGGTGCAGCAATTCCTAGTGGCTAAGCCACTGGTTCTGTTCACCACACAACCAGGGTTTCTCCTCCACTAGCAATCCTTCTAGCCTCAGTGCTAAACCCCAAACAGGTTATCAACCTTGTTTGGAAACCCTATTATCACAGACTGGTTGGTTAACTTCTATTCTTCGCCCCCTTGTCCTTGGCAGAATAGTTTAAGTTACCCACTGGCTTTAAACAGCCAGTTTTTTCTTCTAACCAACCTGCAGCATGCTCTCTGCAACTCTACAGAGTAGCTTTGCACTATGGGCCCTTGCTAGAGAGCATTAGTATCTTGCCTAGCAGATAACCCCAGATGGTTAGGAGGGGTTCCCTCAGTCATGTTCTCAGGACTGGTAGGTGTTCCCTACCCTTACCATCTCATCTAAAATCTCTTTTGAGACATAAGACACAAGCCTTTCATCACGTGAAAACCTAAAGAATAGCCAATTCCCTGGCTTGGCCCATATCTCCTTTGGACTTCTCGCCAGAGATAGTTTTCTTTCAGTGGCAGCTCAAGGACGCCTGATACCCATCTTGCCCTTATAGGCGGGTCACTATGGTATCTTATTCCACTGGCGCCCTCTATCCATTTACCATACTGCAGTTCTGGAGAGATCTGGATTTGCTGCCTGCAGACTGAAATTATCCTCTGCATTTTTTCACGTAGGCCATCCTGGTTATTCAAGAGCTCGAATTCTGAAAGGAATCTAGACTCCTTCTTGTCAGGGAGACCATTCCTCTGACTCTGTCAGTCATAACCAGGAAAAGAAGATTCTCTATCCTTCTATTCAAGCAGGTATCACCCTTCTTGCTATTAGATGAATCTTTCTCTCTCCCCATATTCCTAGGGGGATCTAGTTATATAGGCATCTCTCCATCCACATACCTGGAGACATGTGTCTATATGCCTACATATTTATATATATATATATATATGTGTGTGTGTGTATCTTCTGCCCATGTATATCTCTCTCTATATATATGCATATATATACCCTATATGTGTATATATTTAAGAATATATATATATCTACATACATATATATATATATCTGTTGAGATATATCTTTTAGGTAGATATGTATCCACATACTTATCTATCTGTCTGTTTAGGTTCAGATATCCATATATTCCTATATGACCCTGACAGATGGGCACTACCCCATCCATGCTGTGCCAGCATGCTTAGGGTTCTACACATACAACCACTCCCTGTGGTAATTAGCAAACTTTTTTCTTACCATAACCTTTCAGGGTTAGGTACCTCTGAAGCCCTCCATGTACCTTTTTTCTTTCCTAATTGACCCCATTTAGGAAAGACATTGCGGAACTTCAGTTAATCTAAAGCTTAACGCTTCCTAAGTCTGTCCTTACTTTCTTATCAGATACAGGGGTCTACATACCCTTTCTCTCCTACATGGACTAATTCCAGTGCCAGTCCAGATGGGTCAGACTCATTTTCCTTTTGGTCCTAGGATTGTACTGTTCTTGGGCCAAAAGAGCTTAAGCTTTGTCTGATAGTACCTTCTGCGTTTTCCGCTGAAGCCCTACACCTTTATACTACCCCAGTTTCCCCTGGGGCTATATCTCACCCTGAAGGGTTCTGGCCTCCACTTGTTTTTTTTACAGTTATTACCTCTACTTCTCAGTGAGGTACTCCTTGAGGATCTTCTACTGGCTCTTCTAACAGATCCATATGAACCTCAATAGACCTTTTACAATGCCACCAAGGGAGGCCCATATCAGAATATTGCACTCAATAGTTTATTACTAAATGCCCTCTATACGGGATCTTTCTCTATAGAAGTCCTGTTCTAGTCCAGTTGTTCCACAGCACCTTTTCTGTAATTCAACTCCTACCCTCCATCCCCAGGATGCCTGAGGTTCTGAGGAGTAGCATGGCTCTTTCTAGATTCGCAACATGCTAGGACTCCCTCTAGGCATCTCAGCTTGGGAGTCCCCATATGTGGACTCATTCCTGCTTGTTCCTGGAGATAGCACAGTTACTTACCTGTAACAGGTGATCTCTGGGAACAGCAGGAATAAGTCTTCACAACCCACCCACCTCCCCTAGGAGTTGCATTTTCTCTATCTCTATCTTTCCCTTCCTTGCTCTCTCTCTCTCTTTGCCTCAGCTTTAAAACTTAACTGAGGAGAGGCAGTTGGGAAAGGCGGGAAGGCAGCACGCAGGCGTATTGGGATGCTTCCAAAAGCGTTCTGATTGGACGCTGGGGAGCGTTCCCACGCAGACTCCATCGGTACCGACGTACCCATATGTGAAGACTTATTCCTGCTGTTCCCAGAGATCACCTGTTACAGGTAAGTAACTGTGCTTAATCCTGCTTGGGAGGGAACTAAGGGAGATTAGATCTACATGTCCATGCAAATGAAGTAAAAGCAGGATGAAAAGATGGAGCTATTTGGCAACCCTAGTTGGTTTTGATATTCATTGAGCCCTGAACTTTCCAAGACACATTGCTCTACCAATCCTGTTGTGTAGGGACCATCCTGTTGTGTAGGGACCATCATCCCCTGAGATGATAGAATAATTCAGTTGGTATGTGCTTTAAAACAACACTCCCTGGAGGAAGTGACGTCACCCGGGTGATGGCAGCTTAAGGTTTGAGCTCCCATCGTGGCGCTGCAAAATTAGGTGGAAAAGTGCATATTTTCCCTCCTCTCGGTAACCAAAAGGGTGCTGGTTGAGAGCGGTCAGTGAGAGGATGTCCGTAAGGAAAAAGCTGGCCAAATTTAAGTCCCCCTACACGGAGAACCGAGGGTCGAAAGCAGGGGAGTCAGCGGAGCACATGGCATCGGATGATGAGGACGAAATCGAAAGAGCGGACGACGGATGCACGAGAGGTGACATGTGGGGCTGGATGCGTTCCCTAAAGAGAGAACTGGTAGCCATGAGAGGGGATATGAAGGCAGCCATGGCGAGCATCCGTGAAGACGTCCGCGACCTAGGCCATCAGGTGGAGGCGCTGGAAGAGCGGGCGGATCAGCAGGCAGAGAAGGATTCGGCGGCGGAGGCCTGGCTGCAGAGCCTACGAGAGGATCATCTGCTGCTGAAGGATAAAGTGGAGGACCTAGAGAACAGGTCTAGGCGCAACAATGTGCGCCTGCGGGGCCTTCCTGAGACGGAGGAATTTGCGGCTGCCCCAGACGTGGTACGCAGGGTTTGTGCGGCCCTGTTGCAGAGCGGAGAGCCGGGAACGGAAGGGACAGATATAGGAGTGGAGAGAGCGCACCGGGCTCTGGGCCCAGCGAGAGGGGGGCAGCCGCGTGACATAGTGGCCTGCTTATCCTCCTTCGCAGTCAAGGAACAGGTGGTACGAGCGGCCATGGGGCAAAAGAACTTCACAAGGTCTGGCCATAAAGTTGAGATCTATCAGGACTTATCAGCAGGTACGCTGCAGAGAAGGCGGGATATGAAAAAGATTACCCAGTATCTGCGTGCGGAGAACTACAAGTATCGCTGGCTATTCCCATTCGCCATTTTGATGGATATAAATGGACGGGGGAGGCGGGCCCGTACTGAAATGGAGGCCTGGCAGATCTTGAAGCAGGAGGGGGCTCCGCGGCTGCCAACTGAGGCAGGGGAAAAGGAGAAAGTGAGCCCAAGTGCGGGGCACCCTGGATGGGAACGCGTCTCAGTGAAAGGGCAGAGACTTCAGCGAAAGAACAACGGAGAGTCCCGAAGTGAGGGGACGACGGCGGCCGCCTCTGTGACAGGATGAAGCGTTTGAGGGACTAGAGAGGCACGAGCTCTGGGTATGGTGGGTGTAGAGGGGCCCGGGCCGGTGACTGGAACTGCAAAGAGGCCTGAGCTGCAGGCACAGAGAAGCCGAGGCTCATGGGCTCTTCTGGGCCCCTCTTTGGTGTGGGCCGGGAGGGTGCCCTGGGAGGTTGGGGGTGGAATATGGCAGCCCCACCAGCTTCTGAAAGCCAGAGTCAATGTTAAATGTTAAAAAAAAAAAAAAAAAAAAAGGGTTTGTGTTCAAACACTACATATATGTTATATATAAGATGTTGAAATTATATTGTTGCAAAGTTATATTGGTGCAAATGTTTTACGGGTAAGAGGGAACATGGGCTCATTTGTAGCAACTCGGGGGGGGGGGAACGGTGCAAGCCTCTCCAGGGGTATGGGGTTGCGGGGGGGCCCTCGGGTGATTGTGGAAGGGGGGAAGCGGCAGGAAGACCGGGAGGGGGGGAGATAGGGCGCCCAAGGGGGGGGTCACATCCTCAGTGGATAGCGGAAGGGTGTTCCGTATGGAGAGGGGGAGGGGGGAGGGGGAGGGGGCAGAGGTCGGGGCAGAGCATGGAAGGGGGCGGGGGGAGCACTATAGAATAATATGGCTTCTGGGTTAAAAGTGGGGAGCCTGAATGTACGGGGGCTGAACTCTCCCCAGAAGAAAAAATTGCTGTGGGGGGAGTTACGGAGGCAAAATTGGCAGGTGGTGTTTATTCAGGAAACTCATTTGAGAGTGAGGGACGAGAGGCTGATGGGCTCAGGGCAGTACCGGGGGTTCTTTGCGGCGGAGGAAGGGGGTAGGAGGACGGCGGGGGTAGCGGTACTGGTCAGAAATGATGTTCCATTTGTACCTAGCAAGGTGTTTGCGTAAACCAGATGGGCCGGTGGTGGGGGGGTTGTGGGGGAATTAGGCGGGGAGCTGGTAACCTTCCTGTCAGTGTATGGGCCGAATGCGCTGCAAAAGGGGTTCTGGGAAGGATTGGGTACTTGGTTGGAGGGCGAGGTGCAGGGGCAGCTCCTGGTGGGGGGGGACTGTAATATAGCCCTAGACGGGAGAGCGGGGCAGAGGTTGGGGCAGGGGGGGGAGAGGAGACCACTGCAGACTTGGATGAAGGCTTGGGGGCTGGAGGACCTATGGAGACTCACTCACCCTACGGATCGAGATTACACCTTTTATTCCCAAGTGCACGATTCGTATAGCAGAATTGATTACTTGATAGGGGATGCCTATTGGAGGGAGGTGTTGGATCGGGTGGATATCGGGGTGGTCACTTGGTCCAACCATGCTCCGGTGGGAGCGGGGTTTGGGCAGCCTAGGGAAAAGGGGCAACAGACATTTTGGAGGTTGAATGAATTCTTATTGCAGGGGCAGGGGGTGGTGCAGAGGTTAAAGGGAGTGGTGACGGAGTACATGGCCCTGAACGACAACGGGGAGGTTTCTACGGGGGGACTCTGGGATGGACTGAAAGCGGTGGTAAGGGGTCATCTGGTCCAGTTAGGGGCGCAAAGGAAAAAGAGAAGGGAGCAGGAGGAGGGTCGACTACAGGGGCTCCTTGCTGAGTTGGAGAGAGCCCACAAAGAATGCGGGGGAGCAAAATTGCGAGGGCAAGTGGAGGAGACCCGTAGGCAACTAAACGCTCTTCAGTTGGAGCGGATAACCTTTCAATTAGAGAGAGTGGGTCAGAGGTACTATGAATTTGACAATAAGGCGGGGAGGCTCCTGTGCCATAAATTAAAGGCCCGTAGGCAGCGGCAAGCCGTGGTAAAAATTAAGGGGGAGCGGGATAAGATGTTGTATAAAAACGCGGAGATCCGGGAAAGGTTCAGGGAGTACTACCGGGGTTTGTACACCGCGGATCCTTCCTCAGAGGGGGAGGCCCTTAGGGAATATCTACGGAATGGAGGGGAGGGGAGCGCACGCGTGGGGTCCTTGGAGGGGGAGGACTTGGAGGCCGATATCGGGATTGAGGAGGTGAAAGAGGCAATTAGGCGGCTGGTCCCGGGGAAGGCTCCGGGCATTGACGGGTTTACGGGTGTATTCTACAAGAAACTGGTGGAGGAGGTGGGTCCTATATTGTCTAGGGTCTTTAATGCGGTCCTACAGGGGAGGAGTTGCCGAAGTCCATGCACCAGGCGGCGATAGTGGTCTTACCTAAACCAGGCAAGGACCCAGTGGTGTGTGTAGTTCTTACCGCCCTATATCGCTGTTGAATATAGATGTTAAGATCATGGCAAAGATTTTGGCTACGCGACTGGGTCCTCTTATGCCGGGACTAGTTCATCCGGACCAATCAGGGTTCATTATGGGTCGGCAAGCGGCCGATGGGATTCGGCGGGTATTGCAGTTGGGGTGGTTGGCTCGGAAGGAGGCGCAACAAGCCATGTTTTTATCTATCGACGCGGAGAAGGCGTTTGATAGGGTGAGCTTTGCCTTCCTTCAGGCGGTATTGGAGCATATAGGGCTGGGTCCGAAATTTTGGGCGTGGATTACGGCAATGTATACCTCACCCGCTGCAACGGTGTGTGTGAATGGGGGGTACTCCGAGTTTTTCCCTCTGGGGCGGGGCACCCGGCAGGCATGCCCCTTATCGCCGCTCCTTTTCGCTTTAGTCATGGAACCGCTAGCAGCCAGGATTCGGTCCGTGGCGGCAATCAAGGGCATTGGGGTGGGGGGAGAACAGCATAAGATGGTGTTATTTGCTGATGATGTCTTATTCTCTTTGACGTCCCCGGAGGCCTCGCTTCCGGTGCTTATGCAGGAACTTAGGGATTATGGGGCCCTATCGGGCTTTAAGGTGAACTGGGATAAAACGGAAGCGTTGTCGTTAACGTTACCATCCCCAGTGCTTGATAGGTTGAAAGGCGCCTTTCCCTTTAGATGGGCGAGGAGATCTATCAAATACTTAGGGGTACAAGTCACGGCAGATCCTCCAGGGATGTATGGGGCCAACTACCCTCCGCTGTTTGCTCAAGTGCAGAAGGATATGCAGGGATGGAAGGGGGATGAGCTCTCATGGATGGGAAGGGTGGCAGCGGTGAAGATGAACATTGTGCCACGGCTACTATATATGTTTCAATCACTGCCAATACCGGTTCCAAGGAGGGAGCTGCGAAATATACAGAACCGGATATTTGCCTTTATTTGGGGCACTAGCAGGCCGAGGGTTAGTAGAAGGGTCCTCTACCAGCCCAGGGAGGGGGGGGGGGGGCTAGGGGTCCCGGACGTAATCCGCTATTATACAGCGGCGCAATTGCGTCAGGTGTTTGAGTGGCGGGCCGGGCAGAAGGGCGCGAAACGTTTTCGAGAGGTCGCGCAGTACTGGGCGGGTGAAGCGGATTTAAAGTATTTGCCGTGGATCTTTGGGAACCTCCCAGAAGGGAGATGGCGGGACAATCCCTATATATGGCACTTGGTGATGCAGTGGCGCAAGGCCAACAGTCACTTTGCCCCAGGGGCCTGTTTCTCGCCGTTGGCTCCAGTAAGGGGGACACCGGGGTTTGCCCCAGGTAGGGAGGGGGTGTTTCGGAGGTGGGAGGGGGCGGGGGTGGCTACATTTGCCGAGTTTATTGAGCATGGTCGGATAGTCCCTTTTTCGGACCTGAGGGTGAAGTTTCACTTGCGGGGGGGGTGATTTCCTTCCATACATGCAGGTGCAGCATTTCCTGTCTCAGCAGCGGATCAGGGAGGGTTAGATGGGGAATAGTGATGGAAGGGTGGCGCTTTGGCAAGGGTGGGACTCATCTAGAGGGCTGATTACCCAACTATACAGGGGCTTGGGTGGGGGAGAAAGGATAAAGTTCACATTCCAGTTGGACTGGGAGAGGGACCTGGGGATAGCGATGGGGGTTCAAGATTGGAGGAAGATTTATGTCAACATCAGCCGCCAAGCCATTTCAGTGGCAGTGAGAGAGACATCCTATAAATTACTGTACCGGTGGTACTATACACCGGAGAGGCTGCACAGGATGTTTCCAGAGGTATCTGATCGGTGTTGGCGGGGGTGTGGGGATAAAGGATCCTTCATCCACATTTGGTGGGACTGCCCTCAGGTGCGTCTATACTGGGAGATGGTGGGAGTGTGATTGAAAGAGATATTTGGGGTACACTTGGGGGTGGATATGGGAGTGGGGTTACTTGGAATATGGCCAGCCCAATGGCCCAAGCAGTGGGCCCGGCCGATTCGGGCGGGTATTCAGGCTGCTAGGAGCGAAATAGCGCGATCATGGAAACAAGCCCAGCTCCCGGGAGGGGAACAATGGGAGAGTAGGGTACGTAGGATTGTTCTGATGGAACAGCTCACGGCAGCGCGACGCCGGAAGCAAGAACTATTTAACGATCAGTGGCTTCCAATGCTGGATTACTTGAAAACTTGATAGGCCTAGACTAAGGGGGGGAGAGGTGGGGGGGAGGGGGGGGGAGGTGGGGGGGAGAGTAGGGGGGATGTTATAGATAGAAGTACCAAGGGGCAGGGGTGGGAGAGGCTGGCTCTGGGCTACTGTCTCCAGTTGGTGTTTACTTCTAAAGCTGGTGTATAAATGTTAATCTGAACGGTGGTTGTTTTCACCTGGTTGATGTACTGTGGTTTAAAGTTGCCTGACAATAAAAATTTAAATATGAAAAAAAAAAAAAAACACTCCCCTCTAGCTACTTTCAACTGTTTGGTTGATAGCAGAATCATCTTTGAACTCTCTGTTCTTGTGAGGGGTCTGTTCTGCTTGAGGTGTGCAAGAGATAGAGATGCTCTCTGTCAACACAATATTTGTTTTGCATGCAGAATATTTTGACCAAGGTTCCAGAACGATCTGAACGGGAAAACACAGCTTTGCAAGCTCACAGGGAGCTGGAGAAGGTATGGCTATTAATTCTATTAATATCACTATACAGAAAATAAAATTGAATGGAACCAATGCACTAAGAAGCAATCAGTGATAGAAAACTGATACTATCTTCCATTTAAATATTACAGATGCAGAACCTTTCTTCACTCCAACGTCCCCCCTCCCCCCAATACATGCCCACAGTTTTTCTGACACCTGGCTGCACAGTCCTATGGCAGGTCAGAGTTAGTGGTTCATTTGTTCCTGATATGTAGGCCTATGGTATCCATCTCTCTGGTGATAGTTTCTGATTGCTATCTATAGGAATTTTCTTTCTGTAGGGTAGTGGAGGTAAAATAATTTCTCCAGGACCAAGCAGGAAGTCAGTCCTCACATATGGGTGACGTTGGCGTCGACGGAGCCCCCATGTGGAGCATTTCCCCAGCTTTCAAAGAAAGCCTTTGGGAATGCAGGCACGTGGTCCCCTTCCCGCCCAAAGGTGCCATCTTGCTCAGTCTTCTTTGTTCCGCGGAGCCCTACGGACGCCTGTCCTTGTCACCCGTGAAAAAAGTTGATTTTTCTGTGTTGGGTCGAGTTTTTCTTCGTTTCGACGTCGGTTCCTTTCCCGCCTGGACTCGGTACACCGGTGCCGAGCCCGGATCTCTTTTTTCAGTTTTTGTCCTTAGAGACTGCATTTGCGCCTTTTTTCTTTTCCCTGGCAGCCCAATTTTTTGATCTTGCAGGGGCCCTTTTTCCCCCGATGGCTGCCAGTGGCTTTAAGAAGTGTGATCGGTGCAAGAAACTGATGTCTCTCACTGATACACACAACTGCTGCCTCCGGTGCCTGGTGCCAGACCATGATTCTACGGTCTGTAGTCCCTGTGGCAAAATGTCTTCCAAGGCATTGCGGAGCCGTCAGCACCAGCGTGAGAGGATCTTCTCCAAATCTGCCTCTGGACGGGTCCGGACTTCGTCAGAGGCCTCGACGTCTCGGGAGTCTGACCCTGAGCATCGTCGAGGCTCCTCTGAAAGGGAGTCCCCCTCGAGGGAGCACCGAAGGAAGAAGAAACCCGCGAGGGCGGCATCGGTGGACGCTCTTGGCTCCTTGAGGGCCAGGTCGCATAGCCCCGATCGCCGTCCCGGGTCTTTGGAGTTGGAGAGGCCTGCAAAGCATCCTCGTGTAGAGTCGGAGGCCCCGAGTCACGTGAGTGCTGTAGTCCTCGTGGACTCTCCTCCGGGGGAGGCGACATCGGTCCCGACATCATCGGGGCCCGAGTCGGAGGCTGCTCGGTTTCCTGAGCTCGGACTCAGGTTGACGGCCTTGGAGAGCAGATTGTCTGCCTGTCAGTCTCTATGTCCATCCCAAAATCATCATTGTTGAACCCCCGGTGATGGGCCCCCCCCCACCATTGATTCCCCCCCCCCTTTTTGTTAAATGTCCCACCGCTTTGACCCGGTGAAAAGCGGGATATAAATACAGTTAAATAAATAAAATAAATAAAAATAAATAAATAAATTCATGGAGCAGCTGCGGGTGCTGATCGCCGGTCTTACCGGTGCATCTGCCCCGACCACCGGGACATCGACGTCCAAGTCGACCCCGGAGGCTGAGCCGATCCTCGAGACCATGCGAACTCGAGTCTATCCTCGGCCGAGGTCACCCTCTGCCTCCCGTTCGGGACCGAGGTCGTCGACGCCGGTTCCCTCGGCGTCAGGGTGGATGGCATCGGAGGAATCGGCATGGGAAACGGAGGAGGAGGAGTCCCCTGACACCTTCCGGACTAGTTGCGTCCCTTTGGACTCACGGGGTTCTGAGCCTCGGACAAGGTCCCCTCCGGAGGATACCAGGTTCTCGGATTTCGTGAGGGACATGGCCAAAGCACTGGCATTCCCTGCGGACCTCGAGGAGGAGCCTCGAGCCGAGGAGCTCCAGGCTCTGCAGTATGACTCTCCTCCCAAGGAGGCCTTTACTGTCCCGGTTCCTCCAATACTGGAGCGGTTGCTCTTCCGCATGTGGGAGGCGCCGGCCTCGATGCCGGTTGTAAGCAAGCGGGTCGATTCCATCTATCGAGTCCGCAAGAGCCCCGGGTTTCAAAAGGCACAGCTACCGCACCATTCCATGGTTGTGGAATCAGCCATGCATCGCCTGAAGAGTCAGAAGATGCACTCCTCGGTGCCTCCCGGCAGGGAAGCCCAGAACCTGGATGCCCTCGGTAGAAAGTGCTTCCAGGACTCTATGCTTGCTTGCCGTGTCCAGACCTACCAGCTGTACATGGGCATGTACCTTCGAGACCTGGCAAAGGAGATTGCCTGGTTCTCTGCTGGTCTGTCCGAGGAACCTTTGCAGAGGTTCAAGGCCTTGTCTTCTGGTATTCGAGAGTGCTCGAAGTTTATATCTCGAGCAGTCTACGATGGATTTGAGGCTTCGGCCCGGGTAGCAGGGGCTGGCATCGGTGTGCGCCACCAGGCCTGGCTACAATGCTCGGACCTCGAGCCGTGGATACAGGACAAGTTGGTCGATGTCCCTTGCCGAGGTGAAAACCTCTTTGGCAAGCCCATGGCCGAAAAGGCTGCAGAACTCGAGACCGAGACTCTTACCCAGACAAGGCTGTCCAGGAAAATCTCTGCCCCTTCTCAGAAGAAGAAGGGCTCGGGGAAAAAGACCTTTTACCCAAGGAAGACCGCTGCCTACAAAACCTACCCTCACTATCAAGCCTCTGCAGCTCCCCCACAGGGCCAGCAGCACTGTTCCTTCTAAGCTGTGCGCGTGTGCGCGCGCACACACCTCGCCGAGCGAGCGCACAAACTTTACCATAGAGCGCACAAAAATTACAGCTCTGATTCTGATATAAAACAACACAGACATCTTAAAATTTAAAAATTATGATTGCAATTACTAGAAATTTCCCGCTTCATTTAGTAATCGTCTGTTTTCATTTAATTTGATTAAAATCAATGTGGTGTACATACTGTATTCTGATGTGTAGTCAAATTTTAAAGTATATAACTCCGAGTGTCGTTATGTGGCGCACAAAAATTTAACCTTCCTTCAAAAGCTGCACACAGCTGATATTTTATGCGCACACAACCTACAGAAAATTAGAGGGAACATTGGCCAGCAGGCCAAAGGGCAGGGTCATGGGCCCCGTAGGCAGAAGGCCCCCAAGCCTCCTACTCCAGCTCCTGCTCAGCAGGGAGGGGGTTTTTGACTATGCCAGCATAGCCTCTCCTCCTCTCCAGGGCACAGGGGGTCGGCTGACCCAGTACGCAGACAGGTGGCCAGCCATCACAGGGGATACTTGGGTGTTAAGCATCATCGAAAGGGGCTATCTGCTCCACTTCACCCAGATACCCCCTCCTACTTTCCAGGGGAGCCTCCAAGACCCCCTCTGCACAGAAACTTACTCCTTCAGGAGTTGGAAGGTCTACTAAGGGACCAGGCGGTGGAACCGGTGCCTCACCACCTGGAAGGGCAAGGCTTCTACTCCAGGTACTTCCTGGTACCAAAAAGAACAGGAGGCCTCAGACCCATCCTCGACCTGAGAAATCTGAACACGTTTCTGGAGAGGGAAAAGTTCAAGATGCTTACCCTTGGGATCTTGCTGCCCTACCTCCAGCAGGGAGATTGGCTATGCTCCTTAGACCTGAAGGATGCTTATATGCACATCCTCATCCATCCAAGTCACAGACAATTCCTCAGATTTGTGGTGGGAGGAAAGCACTTCCAGTACAGAGTGCTTCCTTTTGGCCTCACCTCCGCCCCCAGGGTTTTTACAAAATGCCTGGTGGTGGTTGCAGCCTACCTCAGGAACCAGGGGATCTTTGTGTTCCCTTACCTGGACGACTGGCTAATCAGGGGCCAGTCTCCACAAGAGGCCAGGCAGGCCACCTGCAGAACCATATCCCTGCTTCAGCACCTGGGGTTCATTATAAACTTCCCAAAGTCCACTTTGGTCCCCTCACAGGACGTGGAATTCATAGGGGCAAGGTTGGATACCATCCATGCAAAGGCCTATTTGCCTGTGGACAGAGCTCACAGGCTGATAAAGTTGACCAGCCAGTTTCGGACGAACTCTCTGGTCTCCGCCAGACACTTCCTCCGGCTCTTAGGTCACATGGCTTCCACAGTGCATGTCACCCCACATGCCCAGCTACACATGAGGCCGGCTCAGTGGCACCTCAGGGCGCAGTGGCTGCAGGCAACAGGAAAATTGTCAGACAGAATAAAGGTGTCCAAACTTTTGGTGGACTCCTTACGCTGGTGGAGGCATCTCCCAAATCTGGTCAGGGGTGTTCCTTTTCAGGCCTCCCCACACATTCAGGTACTGACAACTGATGCTTCCCTGCAGGGCTGGGGGGCACACTGCCAGGGAGCCTGCACCCAAGGCCTGTGGTCTCCGTGGGAGGCCGCCCAGCAGATCAACCTGTTGGAATTGAGAGCCATTCGACTAGCCTTACGGACTTTCTCTCAGATCCTGTCTCACCAGTCTGTCCTAGTTCAGACGGACAACCAGGTGGCTATGTTCTACGTCAACAAGCAGGGAGGCACAGGATCCAGATTTCTGTGCCTGGAAGCACAAGCTCTCTGCTCCTGGGCTGTCACTCAGGGCATGACCCTCAGGGCAGTCTACCTCCCAGGCCAAGAAAACTACCTGGCGGACCGGCTCAGCAGACTCCTGCAGCCTCACGAGTGGCAGTTGGCTCCTCTGGTAGTTCAACAGATCTTTCTGAAGTGGGGTCTTCCGACCATGGATCTTTTTGCCAGTCCGCTAAACAGTCAGCTACCCAGGTTCTGTTCCAGGCAACCGCATCCCTTGAGAACAGTGCCAGATGCATTCCTGAT
Source organism: Ichthyophis bannanicus (assembly GCA_033557465.1). Classification (NCBI taxonomy): domain Eukaryota; kingdom Metazoa; phylum Chordata; class Amphibia; order Gymnophiona; family Ichthyophiidae; genus Ichthyophis; species Ichthyophis bannanicus. The sequence goes on along the minus strand of CM066038.1, from coordinate 355,240,267 downwards.
CCCCTGGTCAGAGAGCCTGCTGTATGCCTTTCCTCCCACACCTCTGGTGGCCCGGACTCTATTCAAAATCCAGCAGGACCGAGCCACGGTGATCCTGATAGCCCCCTGGTGGCCCAGGCAGCTGTGGTTCCTTCTGCAGTTGGCAGTGGATACTCCACTTCCTCTGGGGTTGCAACCTGACCTTCTGACTCAGGATCAAGGGTCCCTCTTGCATCCCAACCTCAAATCCCTCAATTTGATGGCCTGGCTGCTGAAAGGCTAGTCCTTGCTCCCTTGCTCCTATCAAGGGAGGTTGAAGAAGTGGTGTTGGCCTCCAGGAAGCATTCCACTAGGAAGGCCTATGCTCTGAAGTGGCATAGATTCTCTACTTGGTGTTCTCAACAGCAAGAGGACCCCTTCTCCTGCTCTGTCCAGGTGGTGCTACAATACCTGCTCCACCTTTCCAACCTAGGACTTCAGTCCAACTCTGTCCGGGTTCACCTCAGTGCCCTCTCAGCTCACCACTCGCCGGTGGATGGACAATCTCTCTCAGGCCACCCTCTGGTGTCTCGCTTTCTCAGAGGCCTGCTTCTGCTTAAGCCTCCTATTCGTCCACCGGCCACTGAGTGGGATCTCAATGTGGTCTTGAAGCAACTGACTCGCCCACCTTTTGAGCCGATGGCAACCTGCCATTTACGTTTCCTCTCCTGGAAGGTGTTGTTCCTTGTGGCGCTCACCTCGGCTAGGCGGGTGAGTGAGCTTCAGGCCCTGGTCTCGGATAGGCCATATACCAGGTTCTATAGAAACAGGGCAGTCTTGCAGACTCATCCTAAGTTCCTTCCAAAGGTAGTGTCCTCCTTCCACCTCAACCAGGAGGTGGTACTTCCAACATTCTTTCCCAGGCCGCACGCCAGTAGGGCAGAGACTGTCTTGCATACCCTGGATTGTAGAAGGGTGCTGTCCTTTTACCTTGAATGTATGCAGGGGCATAGAAGGGCTTCTCAGCTCTTCATTTCCTTTGACCCTAATAAATTGAGGTTGCCTGTCACTAAGCATACGTTGTCCACTTGGGTGGCGGGCTGTATCGCCTGGGCGTACAGGGCAGCCGGCCTCTCCCTGGAGGGTCGAGTCACGGCTCACCGGGTCAGGGCGAAGGCCGCATCAGTAGCTCACTTCCATTCTGTTCCATTGGCAGACATCTGCCGGGCCGCCACTTGGTCTTCAAGCCAGACTTTTGCGGACCATTACTGCCTCGAGAGGGACTCCCGTAGGGACAGTGCTTTCGGGCAAGCAGTACTCCATAATCTCTTTGAGGTTTAGGCAACTCCTACCCTCCAGCCCTGGTGTTGGGCTACCGTTCAGGTGTGGTCTCAGAGAAGATTCTCTCACTGTTGCTGGGGCTCTACAGGGAGCTCTATTTTTTAGCCTGGGTTCCTGGTAGCCCAGAGCTAGGGAGTCACCCATATGTGAGGACTGACTTCCTGCTTGGTCCTGGAGAAAGAGTAGTTACTCACCTGTAACAGGTGTTCTCCAGGAGCAGCAGAAATCAGTCCTCACGACCCTCCCTCCTCCCCTTGGAGTTGCAGTTGTATATAGTTTATTTTCTTTTTGTGCTGTCTTTTAGCTATGTCATTAGACTGGCTTATGTATTGAATTTTTTGCTCAAAACTTAACTCCATGAAATGAAAACCACAGTAGGTGATTCACCCTATCAAAGTGTACCGAGGTCTCAGTGAAAAACACAGCGGTTTGTACAGGGTTATTCATGAACACCCTGAGTGGTTGCTGCTATTTACATCAACGACCTTATCTGCAGGTACACAACCAAATTTTTATTCAAAAGATTTTATATTACCATTAAAACTGCCAAGTACTGCACATGCCACTGGTTTAGCTCCAAACAATCATTCTCAAAAAAACTTATAGCTAGTACTTAGCTTTAGAAATCATGAGTTGTCTTATAATGTAGAAATTCTACATAAACTCCCGGTTGTCTTGTAATGTAGAGATTCCATATAACCTCCCAACGCCGTGTATCTAAGGCGCCAAGCGTTTCACAAAAAGCGTTTCATCAGGGGATAGATATCTCTGGTATAGCGGCTGCCAGTTCAATGTAAGCAGATGAACATTTTTATCTCCGTGTGATCCAAAAAACGCCGCGCGTGAATCACCTACTGTGGTTTTCATTTCATGGAGTTAAGTTATGAGCAAAAAATTCAATACATAAGCCTTGATAGCATTGCTCATTAAGTAGACCATTATAATGTCATTAGACTGAGCAAGATGGCACCTTTGGGCAGGAAGGGAACCGCGCATGCGTGCCTGCATTCTCAAAGACTTCCTTTGAAAGCTGGGGAAATGCTCCGCATGGGGGCTCCGTCGACGCCGACGTCACCCTTATGTGAGGACTGATTCCTGCTGCTCCTGGAGAACACCTGTTACAGGTGAGTAACTACTCTTTATTTACAGGCGGTGTCTGATCTAAGAAATTCAGGTCAGATGGGTCTGTAAGACTGAGGATCCAGCTTTCATTCTCTCTAACTGTGATTCCAGAGCCTCTGAGCTTTCCTGTGCCTTGTTAAATCTGAATTTTGTGCATCTTTTCTCTTTCCTTCTTTCATTGTCTCCAACAAAGTTCTCTGTTGACAAGCAGGATGAATCAGCCACACAAGTGAATGATGTTATCCTACAGCACCAAGACAAACATCTCTCTCAGAGTTTAGAAAAACTAAGAAGAGCTTTGTGAGCATACTCACAATGAAATTTTCTGCTCTAGCATTTCATTTTCAAAAGGGAAACTATGACAAAATAATGGAAATATTTAGGAAAAAATTAAAAGGAGTAGCTACAAAAATTAAGGGCCCAATTTTCAGTTGGGCAGGGCTAAGCACCGTAGCCATGTAGCCCTGCCTGTGACCCCTTAACCCTGGACTTTCACTTCCATGGCGACAGAAGTGAAAATCCGGGGTTCGCCGCACAGCCGCCGAGTCTAACCGGATAGCAGCAATTTTGGATGCTGCCCAGTTAGTCCCAGTGCCTTAAAGATAGGTTAGGGTTTTCCTCGCCTATCTTTAATGTGCAGAGCACTAACCGGTCAGCATCCAAAATCGCTGCTATCCGGTTAGTGCCATTCCCTGCCTCCGCTATGCCCTGGAATGCCCCCCATAACACCCCAATGTTAACTGGATAGCATCGGGACATTCAGGGGACTTAATTGGGGATTTTCAAAGGCACTAGCCATTTAGGTGCCTTTGAAAATCCATGATTAAGGCATTTACATGGTTATCATGGGCTTTCCCTCACTTGGTTTGCAGCTTGTCGTGCTGTGAGGGCTTGCGTGCATCAGTGATGCTGAGAGCTAAACTGTCGGTAGTTTAACGACTGGCAGGGTCTCCCAAGATGGACAGGCCTCAGCTGAAGTGCCAGACCAAGACAAAGCACCCATCTGGGCAGCAGCAGAATGGGATAGGGTTGAAGGCGGAGGATCACATATTTGTGACAACGGCAACACCAAACTTAAACTGCGCGGAAGAAAGGCCTGGCAATCTACTTCTGTATCTTGCCATGAAAAACCAATGGATAGTTACAACAAAACAAATTGTGCTATGGTGCTAGAAGATGAGACCCCCAGGTCGGAAAGCACTCAACTATCTACTGGGGAAGAGCTGAAGACCTTTCAGAGTAAAGCCAGCATTTATGATGTGGTTGGATCAAAGCCCTCGGGAAGTCTGACTGCTGATGTACCTGCGCATGAAATGAGAGTCAGAAGCTGTAAAGATGTCTTACACATTGGAACATGGAACGTACGAAGCATGAAACAAGGGAAGTTGGAGGTGGTCAAGAATGAAATGGAACGTGTACAACTTGATCTGTTGGGTGTCAACGAACTGAAATGGACTGGCATCAGGCACTTTGCATCAGATGATCAAATGGTCTACTATGCTGGAAATGAAAGACAAAGAAGAAATGGTGTTGCATTTATAATAAAGAAGAAATTTGCAAGAACTGTAATGAAATACAATGCAGTCAGCGAACGCTTAATCTCTATTCGTCTATGAGGACTGCCTATCAACACAACTATAATTCAAGTATATGCCCCAACAACAGCTGCAGAAGAGAATGAAATTGAAGAGTTCTATGAACAAGCTGAAATTGACAGAACATGCAAACAGGATATCCTGATAGTCATGGGTGACTGGAATGCAAAAGCTGGCAACAAAGAAGAAGGCAAAGTAGTTGGAAAATATGGACGTGGCAACAGAAATGAAGCTGGAGAAAGACTGATAGAATTCTGCAAGACCAATGATCTATTCATCTCAAACACCTTCTTCCAGCAACACAAGCGGCGACTGTACACATGGACTTCACCTAATGGATTGTATAAAAATCAAATTGACTACATCTGTGGAAGTCAATGATGGAAAAGCTCTATAACATCAACCATGACAAAACCTGGAGCTGACTGTGGTACAGATCATCAACTACTAGTATGCAAACTCAAGCTAAAGTTGAAAAAAAGCAAACCACTCATGAATGCAGCAAAATATGACCTTGAGCATATACCACTGGAATTTAAAGACTGCCTGCAAAATCAATTTGCTGCTTTAGATACAAATGACAGAGCTCCGGAAGAGTTATGGAATGACATCAAGAAGGTTGTGTTGGAAAAAAGCGAGAAGTCTCTACAAAAGGTGAAAAAGCAAAAACGGCCAAAATGGATGACGGAAGAAACTCTGAAAATTGCCCAGAAATGCAGAGAAGCTAAAGCCAGAGGAGAAAGAAAGACAATTGCAGAACTCAACAGAGATTTCCAACGTGCAGCAAGACAGGACAAGAAAAAGTACTACAACGACGCATGCAAGGAAATAGAAGCAGAAACTATTAGAGGAAGAACAAGATCGGCTTTCCTAAAGTTACGAGAGTTAAAGAAAAAGTTCTAGCCTCGAATTGGAATGTTACAAGATGCTCAAGGTTCTATGTTGAATGATGCTGAGAAGATCAAGAAAAGGTGGAAGGAATATACAGAGTTTTTATATGATAAAGATCAAGTGGACCAATAGCTGTTTCAACCTGTACCTTATGATCGGGAACCATTGGTGATGAAAGAAGAAGTTGAAGCAGCATTGAAAGCCTTATCAAAGAACAAAGCACCAGGCATTGATGGCATTCCTATAGAAGTATTGCAGCAATCTGATGCAGCTGTTACCATACTTACAAGGCTCTGCCAAGAAATATGGAAGACAACATCATGGCCAACTGACTGGAAAAGATCTGTGTTTATACCAATACTAAAGAAAGGTGATCCAACTGACTGTGGAAATTATCGAACAATCGCTGTGATCCCACATGCCAGCAAGATTCTACTGAAGATTATTCAAAAGAGACTACAACCATACCTGGAACAAGAACTACCTGAAGTGCAAGCAGGGTTCAGGAAAGGGCGAGGAACGAGAGACATCATTGCGGATGTGAGATGGATCCTTGAAAAGACTAAAGAATACGAAAAGGATATCTATTTGTGCTTTATCGACTATAGCAAGGCTTTTGACTGTGTAAACCATGAGAATCTCTGGGCCACATTAAGAAGCATGGGTATACCAGAACACCTGATCGTTCTCTTGCGCAATTTGTACATTGATCAAGAGGCAACAGTTCGAACGGAACAAGGAGAAACAGAATGGTTTAAAATAAGCAAAGGTGTAAGACAAGGCTGCATACTTTCCCCCTACCTGTTTAATTTATATGCAGAACAAATCATCAGAGAAGCAGGATTGTATGAAGACAACAGAGGTGTGAAGATTGGTGGAAGACTCATCAACAACCTTCGCTATGCTGATGATACTACAATCTCCAGGAACAAGCAGGAATGAGTCCTCACATATGGGTACGTCGGAACCGACGGAGCCTGCGCGGGAAAGCTCCCCAGCTTCCCAGAAAGGAAGCTTTTGGGGCCTCCCACAGCGCATGCGCGCTGCCTTCCCGCCTTCCTGACCAACTCTCTTCAGTTCTTCTTTTTCCGCGGAGCCAGCAGGTCGTGTTCCTGTCACCGTTGAAGAAATTGTTATTTTAATTTGTTTCTTTGACCGCGTGTCTGCCTTCCCCGATTCCGGACCGGTACCGCCGGTCTTTTTTCGTTTATTTAAAAAAATAATAATAATAATAATAATTTTTCTTCATTTGGTGTATTTTTTCTGTGAGGCCTATAGGCCTTCTCAGGTCTCCCTCATGGAAAAACCAGCTTCTGGTTTTAAAAAATGCACCAAGTGTACCGGTACTATTTCAGTCACAGATACCCATGAGTGGTGTCTTAAATGTTTGGGGCCTGACCATTCCATTCCGGATTGTCCATCCTGCTCTCTGATGTCCAAAAGGGGCTTACAGAACAGAGCAGCTAAGTTTCATATGCTGTTTTCTACCGATACTCCAGCATCAGCATCCTCCAGGTCTTCTTCTCCTGATGGATCTCAGGTAACCAAACATTCTTCAGGCAGGTTCTCAAAAGGCAAATCTCCCTCTAAGCAGCGAGAGGCCCTTGCATTTGACCCTGAGGACCCTGCCCCAGCCAAACAACCCCGGCGGGAAGCTCCGGCTTCCAAAGCTCCTCCTATGGGGTTACAGGTAGACATCGATGGCACGGCCTCGACCGATCTCCAGTTAGACTGCTCTGGGGTACCGGCTAACACCGGTACCGACATCCAGGCAGTTGTGGCGACTATGGGTACTACGGTATAATCCATGCAGCAGGCCTTACTGGCTTTCATTAATGCTGCAACGCCATCGGTACCGCGACAATCGGTTCCGACTCCGATTCCAGTACCGCAACCGATACCGGTACCCAGAGCATCTACTTCCAGTAGCATGCCGGTTCCAGTCTCCGGTTCCAGAGATTTCGTCGATACCGCTCCGATTCCCGGTACGCCCGATGTCGATACCGGTCGGTACGCGTATCGATCTCTGGAAGCAAATAGGCGATACTTTGAATCCTCTGAAGATTCTGATACATCAGATGATTCTGCTGACGTCTCTTTTACTCTTCCTGAGGAGCCCTCTTCTCCAAAAAGGAGAATGTCTCCTCCAGAGGATTTGTCCTTTCAAGACTTCATCATTGAAGTAGCTAAAGGACTTTCCATATCTGTATCCTCTGAAAAGGAACCTAGAGCAAAAAAATTGGATATTTTAGGATACTCTAAGGTTCCCAAAGAGGCAGCCACCTTACCCATACATGAAATTCTTCAAGAACACATGATGGACTTGTGGGAGGCTCCTCTCACCCTATCTCCACATTCTCGACGTTTGGACACCATGTATCGGGTTCCTCCTTCTCCTGGTTTTCAAAAGACTCAGCTTCCTCACCACTCTATTGTGGTGAAGTCTGCTATGAAAAAGATAAAGAGTACCAAAAGGCACTCTTCTACCCCTCCAGGAAGAGAATGTAGGACTCTGGATGCTTTGGGGAGAAAAATCTTCCAAGCTAGCATGCTTATTGCCAGAATCAATTCATACAGCCTCTATATGGGCATGTTTTTGAAAGAGATTGCATTAAAGATACGTCAGTTTCTCCCCTTTATCCCAGAGGATAAACAAGAGGAGTTCCTTCTTTTGCTAAAGCAAACTCAAGATGTTTCAAAGTTCTCCAACAGAGCAGCCTTTGACTCTTTTGAGGGGGCAAGCAGAGCCTCTGGCATTGCCATAGCTGCTCGCAGACTGGCTTGGCTCCAGGCCTCTGATTTGGAACCCTGGGTACAAGAAGGCTTGGGCAATCTGCCCTGTACAGGTGAAAATCTGTTTGGCAAAGAGTGGCAAATCAAAGCCACTCAAATGGATGCAGAGAATGCTGCTTTAGATAGACTTTATAAGTCTACCTCTACCCCTGCCAAGAAAAAACCTTTTAAGAAACCTTTCTATAAAAAGACCAGATTTTCCACAAATACTGGCCAGCAATCTTCCCAAGTTCGCTTTGCTTCTAAGCGTCAGCAAACTAAACAGGCCAGAACAAAGTCTACAGGGGCTGCTACAATCCAGCAGTCCCAACCCCCTCAGGGTTTTTGACTTGATTCTAGAGAACTTAACCTTTCTGGCTCTGCAACAACCAGAACCTCTCACCATTCCAGGAAGGTTAACTCATTTTGCTCCCAGATGGGAACAAATCACGTCAGAACCGTGGACCCTCTCTATCATCAAAGAGGGCTACAAACTACATTTCTCCAGCCTTCCTCCCCATTTCATGGTGAGACAATTCAATTCTCCCCCTTCTCTCCTGTACCTGTTGGGCCAGGAGGTGACCTCTCTTCTCGCCCAAAAGGCAATAGAAGACGTTCCTCTTCCTCAACAAGGGTCAGGTTTCTACTCCCCTTATTTTCTCATTCCCAAGAAAACAGGGGGGTACAGACCCATTTTGGATCTCAGAGAATTGAACAAATTCCTATACAAGGAGAAATTCAAGATGCTTTCTCTAGGCACTCTCCTTCCATACCTACAGAGTCAGGACTGGCTTTGTTCTCTAGATCTCAAGGATGCGTACACACATATACTCATCCATCCATCCCACAGAAAATTCCTACGGTTTCTGTTCCAGGGAAAACATTTCCAATACAGAGTACTTCCCTTCGGTCTAGCCTCTGCTCCAAGGGTATTTACCAAATGCATGGCAATAGTAGCTGCATTTCTACGCACTCTGGGAATCTTTGTCTTCCCATACCTGGACGACTGGCTCATCCGAGCTCCATCTCAGTCCGAGGCTCAGACTTCCCTGGACCACACCAGACGCATACTGCAGTATCTGGGACGTCATCAATCTTCCAAAGTCTCAACTCACCCCTACTCAGTCCCTAGAATTCATAGGGGCCTGGCTAGATACCACCACTGCAAGGGCCTATCTTCCTCAGGCCCGTTGCCACCGTCTAGTGCACTTGGCCTCTCAAGTTCAGTCTAAAAGCCACTTGACGGCCAGGGAGATGCTACAACTGCTAGGCCACATGGCATCCACAGTTCATGTGGTGCCTTATGCACGCCTACATATGAGAGCAGCTCAATGGACTCTGTCCACCCAGTGGACACAAGCATCAGGAGCTCTCTCAGACCAAATAGCAACCTCAAAACGTCTTTTTTGGTCTCTCCAATGGTGGATATCCACTCAAAATCTGTTGTTGGGGGCCCCCTTCCAACCTTTGTTACCCCAAGCAACTCTCACTACAGATGCCTCCCAAGCAGGTTGGGGAGCTCATCTCCAAGACCTCTCCACTCAGGGCACTTGGTCTCCACAGGAGACCACCCTTCATATCAACCTTTTGGAGCTGCGAGCAATTTTCCTTGCTTTCAAGGTCTTTCATACCCTCCTCATCAACATGACAGTCCTTGTTCATACCGACAATCAAGTAGCCATGTTCTACATAAACAAACAAGGAGGGACTGGCTCTCTGTCGCTTTACAACGAAGCTCTAAAACTGTGGGCCTTCGCCAGAGAGCATCAGATCCATCTCCTGGCAGTGTACCTCCCAGGAATCCAAAACTCTTGGGCAGACAGACTCAGTCAAGTTCTGCTTCCACACGAATGGTCCCTGCACATGGATCAGGTACTCAGAATCTTTCAGGAATGGGGAACCCCGGACATAGACCTCTTTGCAAGTCCGTACAATGCCAAACTTCCCCGGTTCTGTTCCAGGATTCCGTGTCAGGGAGCTCAGGCCAAGGATGCCTTCCTCCTTCATTGGGGTCAGGCCTTCCTATATGCCTTTCCACCCATTCCCTTGATTCCCAAGACTCTATTCAAACTTCAGAGGGATCAAGGATCTATGATCCTCATAGCTCCACGCTGGCCACGCCAAGTGTGGTACCCTCTACTTCTGCATCTCTCCCAGGCACCCTCCCTGGATCTGGGAGCTGCTCCAGACCTTCTGTCTCAAGAGGAGGAGACTTTGTGGCACCCAAACCCCAAATCCCTTCACCTCAGAGCTTGGTTACTGAAGGCCTAGACCTTCAAGACTTCAATCTTTCTCAACAAGTGCAGGATATCCTCCATGCATCTAGGAAACCTTCCACCAGGCGTTCTTATGCTTTTAAATGGAAAAGATTTTCCATCTGGTGTGCTGAAAAGGGTCTTAACCCTCTAGCACTACCTTTAAATTCTTTACTCGAATATCTCCTGCATCTTTCCAATGCAGGACTTAAAACCAATTCTGTAAGGGTCCATTTGAGTGCTATTGCAGCATCTCTTCAGCCTATCAATGGACAATCTGTTTCCTCTCATCCTCTTATTGCAAGATTCATGAGAGGTCTAACTTTAACTAAGCCTCCCATTCGGCCTCCTCCGGTGGCATGGGACTTAAACGTGGTTCTTGGTCAGCTTATGAAGCCACCCTTTGAACCCTTAGCCACTACCTCCTTGAAATTCCTTTCCTGGAAAGTCATTTTCCTTATTGCAATCACTTCTGCTCGCCGCATCAGTGAACTGCAGGCTTTTGTGGCTAATCCACTTTATACAAGGTTCCATCATGATAAGGTAGTCCTTAGGACAAATCCCCACTTTATGCCTAAAGTGGTCTCACCTTTTCATCTTAATCAAGAGGTATATTTACCTGTCTTTTTTCCAGCTCCTCATGCATCCAATGCAGAGCGGAACCTTCATACTCTAGACTGTAAAAGAGCTCTTGCCTTTTACCTCCACAGGACACAGCAACATCGAAAGTCTTCTCAACTTTTTGTTGCTTTTGATCCTTCTCATTTAGGACTTCCAGTCTCAAAAAGAACACTGTCCAATTGGATTGCTCAGTGTATTTCTTTTGCTTACCAGAGTAAGAACCTTTCTCTGGAAGGCCATGTCACAGCTCACAATGTGAGAGCCATGGCCACATCTATGGCTCATCTTCATTCTGTATCCATTGATCAGATCTGTCGAGCAGCCACCTGGGCCTCGGTTCATACCTTCACAGCCCATTACTGCTTGGACAAGGACTCCCGCCGGGATGCCTTGTTTGGTCAGGCTGTCCTCAGACACCTGTTCCATTCTTAAACAACTCCTGCCCACCTTCCCTGAATGGATGCCTGAGATCCATACAAAGATGGGGAACCCTTGGGGGGGGATCTCCCCGGCATCTTAGCTAGGGAGTCCCCATATGTGAGGACTCATTCCTGCTTGTTCCTGGAGATAGCACAGTTACTTACCTGTAACAGGTGACCTCTGGGAACAGCAGGAATTAGTCCTCACAACCCACCCACCTCCCCTAGGAGTTGTATCTCTCTCTCTCTCTTTCCTTTCCTCTCTCTATTGTCTCAGCTTTAAACTCGAACTGAAGAGAGTTGGTCAGGAAGGTGGGAAGGCAGCGTGCATGCGCTGTGGGAGGCCCCAAAAGCTTCCTTTCTGGGAAGCTGGGGAGCTTTCCCTCGCAGGCTCCGTCGGTTCCGACGTACCCATATGTGAGGACTAATTCCTGCTGTTCCCAGAGATCACCTGTTACAGGTAAGTAACTGTGCTTTACTGGCTGAAAGTGAAGATGATCTGAAACATTTGCTTCTCACAATCAAAGAACATAGTCTCAAAATGGGCCTGCACCTTAATGTAAAGAAGACAAAGATCATGACAACTGGCATAATCAACAGGTTCATCGTTGAAGAAGAAATTGAAATTGTGAACAATTTTAACCTACTTGGATCAACTATCAATAAAGAAGCAACAAGCAGTCAAGAAATCAAACGACGCATTGCTCTTGGCAGAATGGCTATGAAAGACCTAGATAAGATTCTCAAGAGCAGAGATGTCTCTCTCCATACAAAGATTCGACTTGTTCAAGCCATGGTATTTTCAATAACATCATATGGATGTGAAGGCTGGACAGTGAAAAAGACAGACAGGAAGAAAATTGATGCCTTTGAATTATGGTGCTGGCTGCGAATACTGTGTATACCAGGGACTGCCCGAAGAACAAACCAGTCGGTACTAGAGGAGATCAAACCTAAGCTTTCTTTAGAAGCTCAGATGACAAGACTTCGACTTTCATACTTTGGACACATCATGCGAAGAGAGAGATCATTAGAGAAAGACATCATGCTTGGCAAGATAGAAGGTCAATGCAAAAGAGGAAGGCCAGCAATGAGATGGATCGATACAATAACAGCAGCTACGGGTACCAGTCTGTCAACAATGAGCCGCCTGACTGAAGACCGAACACAATTTAGGATAGCTATCCAGAGGGTCGCCATGAGTCGACTCCGACTCGACGGCACTTAACAACAACAACATGGGCTGTTTACCATGTAAATGCCTTTGAAAATCGGGCCCTAAGAGTTTATATCAATTAGAAAAGTCGTCTATATAAAAAGTCTGATTAGTAAACGGATGAATAAAGGAATTACGTACAGGAAGTGAATTCAGACATACCGAGCATTTGCCACATTGAAACTGCCCTTTAAAAGTTGACAGCAGCTTCCTCTCAGTGAAAGCAGAAGGTACAAGTAAATTATGTAAATTGATATTGCGTCTGTGTGCCACTGTGAGTTTTAGGTTCCGAAATGCTGGCAAAGTCTGTATCAAGTGCCACTCTTTCTGTAGAATCTTAACTATCAATTTAGATTGTGAAGAATATAACAGAGGGCAAACTATGCCTATCTCCTCATCGGCCTTACGGATCTGAAGTAATTCCTCCCTCGGAGCGTCTCGGGCCCTGGTGAGTGCCTTATGCACATACCTAGCTGGGTAATCTCTTGCTAAGAAACGTGCAGTCATATCCTGAGCTTGTTTCTCAAAGTCATGAGTCTTAGTGCAAATGCGTTTGGCTCGAAGGAACTGGCTGACTGGCAGGTTGTTTTTAAGTGAAGGGTTATGAAAACTTGTATAGTGCAATAAAGTGTTTCTATCAGTGGGCTTCCTGAATAACGTGGTGGAAAATGAATCCTGTTCTTTCTTAATTAGTAAATCCAAATATGGAATGCATTCCAAATCGTAAGTCGTCTGTAATCTCAAATTGTCATCCAGTTGGTTAATCCAGGTGTGAAATTGAGAAAGATCTGTGCTTTTGCGGTGTTGTTCTTCACCAGTCAGCATGTTTTCCCCTTGGAAAGACAATTTGAGTTTTGGGGAAGATGCTTTAGATAAACTCATTCCACCAGAGCCTCTTCTCAATTCATCCGAAGAAGATCCGGAGGATTGTTGGAATCAATGGGAAGAGGTGGTATCGCTTACTAAGAAGATTGTAAAGGAACAGATGCACTCCGCATACCTGCTGGAGTGCTGCAAGTCCAAGATTATCCCTAGAAGACTTCATGTCAATAAAGCTCCAGGTTTATATATTAGTGAAGAAGGCTTCATCAAATGCTGGAATGCCATACTCAATAAGTGCTTGTTGGACCTCATGATTTTGCTCATTACCACAGCTAACAAGCAATCAGAGATTTTAACCACACAATTGGGAGAAAAGTTGGACGCTCTTAAGAAATCGGATAAAAATTTTGATATGGTACAAGATGATTATAATAGAAATATTCAGGAGTTTAAAAAAGAAATTAAAAATAAGAAGGTAGATAAATATAAAAGAGATGAGGAGGACTATAGGACAGGATATGTCTACCATTGGAGTAGGAAAATTGATCAAGACCGTTTGTGGTTCAAGAAAAGGAAGTCTATTTTTGACCGTAAGGATAGTGTCACGGACAACCAACTGAATGTAACCCCTGTAGAGCAAAAAAAGAAACGCATTAGGAGTGAGTCAGGAGACCTAGATGTCTCGGCGTCCCTTTTTTCCCACCAATCTGATCATGCCCCTTCTCAGAAGGATAAAGCTAAGAAAAAGGATCCTCCACCCAAGCGGAATAAGGATTCTTTTTTCAGTATGGATCAACTATGGAAGGGTGGGGGTCGAGGGGCTTCTCGGGTGCGGGCCCAGTATTCAGAAACAGACAATGCTCACCCCCCAGACTACAACAAAACATACAATGTATACAGGGGACGAGGCCGAGGCAGAGGAGGGAGGGGTGGTTGTAATTCAGACCGGTCGGAAGAGAGATGGCATTAGTAGAGCCTCCTAATAATGTCATCAACATATCAAAATATGTTCTCATTCCTGATGAATTATCTTTATTAAATAAAGGACTTTCTTTTGTCCCTTAAAGAAAACTTGATCCCTTTGATGTTCATGTTGATTTGTATACGTTTTTTCGAAAGATTCGTATGCGACAATTTTTTAGTAACCATGATATCCAAAGCCCTACAGACCAGTCTATTATTCGTAAAAAATCTACGTGGGTTCCCCCCCAGACTACTGATCCAGTTATTGAAACTTTCGAAAAGGTGGTTTCGCATCAGGTTGCTGAGGCCCTAAGGGGTAGCCATTCCACCTTTAACAACATTACCCCTCAAGAGAGAAATGCAATTACATCTTTGCAAAAAAACACATCCATTATTATTAAGCCAGCTGATAAAGGGGGAGCGGTTGTAGTTTTGGATAAGGAGTATTACATTGCAGAGATTACACGACAACTCAATGACACCACGTTTTATCTAAGGCTTGATGGTGACCCTACTCTTAGCCTCAAGAAGAGCATAGATAGCCTGGTTATTTCAGCCTTTGAAATCGGCTATATTACAGACAAAGAGAAATCATTTTTGATGGTAGATAAACCAAGGGAAGTAGGAGGTGGTCAAGAATGAAATGGAACATGTACAACTTGATCTGTTGGGTGTCAGCGAACTGAAATGGACTGGCATGGGGCACTTTGCATCAGATGATCACATGGTCTACTATACTGGAAATGAAAGACAAAGAAGAAATGGTGTTGCATTTATAATAAAGAAGAAACTTGCAAGAACTGTAATGAAATACAATGCAGTCAGTGAACGCTTAATCTCTATTCGTCTTCGAGGATTGCCTATCAACACAACTATAATTCAGGTATATGCCCCAACAACAGCTGCAGAAGAGAATGAAATTGAAGAGTTCTATGAACAAGTACAAGCTGAAATTGACAGAACATGCAAACAGGATATTCTGATAGTCATGGGTGACTGGAATGCAAAAGTTGGCAACACAGAAGAAGGCAAAGTAGTTGGAAAATATGGACTTGGCAACAGAAATGAAGCTGTAGAAAGACTGATAGAATTCTGCAAGACCAATGATCTATTTATCTCAAACACCTTCTTCCAGCAACACAAGCGGCGACTGTACACATGGACTTCACCGAATGGATTATATAAAAATCAAATTGACTACATATGTGGAAGTCAACGATGGAAAAGCTCTGTAACATCAACAAGGACAAAACCTGGAGCTGACTGTGGTACAGATCATCAACTACTAGTATGCAAACTCAAGCTAAAGTTGAAAAAGAGCAAACCACTCATGAATGCAGCAAAATATGACCTTGAGAATATACCACTGGAATTTAAAGACTGCCTGCAAAATCGATTTGCTGCTTTAGATACAAATGACAGAGCTCCGGAAGAGTTATGACATCAAGACGGTTGTGTTGGAAGAAAGCGAGAAGTCTCTACAAAAGGTGAAAAAGCAAAAACGGCCAAAATGGATGACGGAAGAAACTCTGAAAATTGCCCAGAAACGCAGAGAAGCTAAAGCCAGAGGAGAAAGAAAGACAATCGCAGAACTCAACAGAGATTTCCAACGTACAGCAAGACAGGACAAGGAAAAGTACTACAATGACACTTGCAAGGAAATAGAAGCAGAAACTATTAGAGGAAAAACAAGATCGGCTTTCCTAAAGCTACGAGAGTTAAAGAAAAAGTTCCAGCCTCGAATTGGAATGTTACAAGATGCTCAAGGTTCTATGTTGAATGATGCTGAGAAGATCAAGAAAAGGTGGAAGGAATATACAGAGTTTTTATATGATAAAGATCAAGTGGACCAACAGCCGTTTCAACCTGTACCTTATGATCGGGAACCATTGCAAGAAGTTGAAGCAGCATTGAAAGCCTTATCAAAGAACAAAGCACCAGGCATTGATAGCATTCCCATAGAAGTATTGCAGCAAACTGATGCAGCTGTTACCGTACTCACAAGGCTCTGCCAAGAAATATGGAAGACAACATCATGGCCAACTGACTGGAAAAGATCTGTGTTTATACCAATACTAAAGAAAGGTGATCCAACTGACTGTGGAAATTATCGCACAATCGCTCTGATCCCACATGCCAGCAAGATTCTACTGAAGATTATTCAAAAGAGACTACAACCATACCTGGAACAAGAACTACCTGAAGTGCAAGCAGGGTTCAGGAAAGGACGAGGAACGAGAGACATCATTGCGGATGTGAGATGGATCCTTGAAAAGACTAAAGAATACCAAAAGGATATCTATTTGTGCTTTATCGACTATAGCAAGGCTTTTGACTGTGTAAACCATGAGAATCTCTGGGCCACATTAAGAAGCATGGGTATACCAGAACACCTGATCGTTCTCTTGCGCAATTTGTACATTGATCAAGAAGCAACAGTTCGAACGGAACAAGAAGAAACAGAATGGTTTAAAATAAGCAAAGGTGTAAGACAAGGCTGCATACTTTCCACCTACCTGTTTAATTTATATGCAGAACAAATCATCAGAGAAGCAGGATTGTATGAAGACAACAGAGGTGTGAAGATTGGTGGAAGACTCATCAACAACCTTCGCTATGCTGATGATACCACATTACTGGCTGAAAGTGAAGATGATCTGAAACATTTGCTTCTCACAATCAAAGAACATAGTCTCAAAATGGGCCTGCACCTTAATGTAAAGAAGACAAAGATCATGACAACTGGCATAATCAACAGGTTCATCGTTGAAGGAGAAGAAATTGAAATTGTGAACAACTTTAACCTACTTGGATCAACTATCAATAAAGAAGCAACAAGCAGTCAAGAAATCAGACGACTCATTGCTCTTGGCAGAATGGCTATGAAAGACCTAGATAAGATTCTCAAGAGCAGAGTTGTCTCTCTCCATACAAAGATTCGACTTGTTCAAGCCATGGTATTTTCAGTAACATCATATGGATGTGAAAGCTGGACAGTGAAAAAGATAGACAGGAAGAAAATTGATGCCTTTGAATTATGGTGCTGGCGGCGAATACTGTGTATACCATGGACTGCCTGAAGAACAAACCAGTCGGTACTAGAGGAGATCAAACCTAAGCTTTCTTTAGAAGCTCAGATGACAAGACTTTGACTTTCATACTTTGGACACATTATGCGAAGAGAGAGATCATTAGAGAAAGACATTATGCTTGGCAAGATAGAAGGTCAACGCAAAAGAGGAAGGCCAGCAATGAGATGAATCGATACAATAACAGCAGCCACGGGTACCAGTCTGTGAACAATTGTGTTCGGTCTTCTGCCTGACTGAAGACCGAACACAATTTAGGATAGCTATCCAGAGGGTCGCCATGAGTCGACTCCGACTCGACGGCACTTAACAACAACAACAACCGACGATATACATTATTCCAAAGATCCACAAGTCTTTAGAAGCTCCACCTGGCCGTCCCATAGTTTCAGCCATCGGTTCATTGTTGGAACCTATTTCAACGTTTTTGGACCTATTGTTACGTCCCTTTGTACAGCAGATGTGGTCAGGGATTCTTCCCACGTTATACAGATTTTGTCTAGCTTTGATCATTTTAGTTCTGATATCGTCTTGGTTACTCTTGACGTAGAATCTCTCTATACGAATGTCCCCCAAGCAGCTGCCTTACGTATAATAGAACAATTTCTTCTAAGAAGAACTGATCACAAGCGTCTACCCACTGCTTTTTTGATCACCTTAGCAAGGTATACTGTTTGTGAGAACTTCTTTTGCTTTAGAGAACTGTTTTACAAGCAGGTCAAGGGTGTCGCAATGGGGTCTTCAATGGCCTCGGACATAGACAATCTTTATATGTTTCATTTCAAAGAAACGTTTTTAAAATCCAATCCGTTTGATTCCCATGTTGCCCTATGGATACGTTACATTGATGATATCCTGATCCTATGGAGAGGATCTGTGGATATCCTTTCTCAATTTCACACCTGGATTAACCAACTGGATGACAATTTGAGATTCCAGATGACTTACGATTTGGAACGCATTCCATATTTGGATTTACTAATTAAGAAAGAAAAGGATTCATTTTCCACCACGTTATTCAGGAAGCCCACTGATAGAAACACTTTATTGCACTATACAAGTTTTCATAACCCTTCACTTAAAAACAACCTGCCAGTCAGCCAGTTCCTTTGAGCCAAACCAATTTGCACTAAGACTCATGACTTTGAGAAACAAGCTCAAGATATGACTGCACGTTTCTTAGCAAGAGATTACCCGGCTAGGTATGTGCATAAGGCACTCACCAGGGCCCGAGACGCTCCGAGGGAGGAATTAATTCAGATCCGTAAGCGCGATGAAGAGATAGGCACAGTTTGCCCTCTGTTATATTCTTCACAATCTAAATTGATAGTTAAGATTCTACAGAAAGAGTGGCACTTGATACAGACTTTGCCAGCATTTCGGAACCTAAAACTCACAGTGGCACACAGACGCAATATCAATTTGCATAATTTACTTGTACCTTCTGCTTTCACTGAGAGGAAGCTGCTGCACCTTCAAAAGGATATAAACAGGTTGGAGTCGGTGCAGAGGGTGGCTACTAAAATGGTTAGTGATCTTCATTATAAAGCATATGAGGACAGACTTAAGGACCTTAATATGTATACTTTAGAGGAAAGGTGGAATAAAGGATATATGACTGAGGCACTTAAATACCTCGGTGGCATAAATGCACAGGAGGAGAGCCTCTTTCAATTGAAGGCAGGCTCTGCTTCGAGGGGACATGGGATGAAGGTGAAAGGGGATAGACTCAGGAGTAATATATGGAAATATTTCTTTATGGAAAGAATGGTAGATGTGTGGAATAGTCTGCCAGTGGAGGTGGTGGAGATGAGGACAGTATCTAAATTCAAAAACGCATTGTACAAACACAGAGGATCTCTAAAGGAAAAAAAAGGGACTCTTGTAGTGGTTGATATGGAAGGGCAGACTAGATAGGCCGTATGGTCTTTTTCTGCCATCATGTTTCTATGATATCAGAAATGCCCTGGATGTCCCATGTTGATTCCAAGCTTATACCTGCTCAAAAGCATGAATAGGCATCAGAAATGTGCTTGTTTTGTCTGGAAGGTGCAGAGAAGGAGGTCCGCTTATGTCTCCTATATTTTCCATGCTGATAACGAACGCTAATGGGGCTCATGTTTTCGTTTTGCTATGCTGCTGTATGTCCGCTTATGCTAGCTGGCATGAGATGGACATCCCTGCCCCACGCTTTCCTAAGGGAGATGTCTATGTGGCTACTAGCCTAGACATCCACATTACTAAAATTGACTGGAGACATAGACATCCCTGGTGTTTCTCAGTATATTCTGCTCTAGACAGCCCTGATTTGACTTTGATGTCCGTTCTAAAATGCCACTTTATATATTATGGGGAAGGGGATATTCAGTGGTGGTGGCTAACACTGATAACGTGGCTGGCCATCGTCGCTGAACTATGAACCTGAATATTCAATGCCAGGGTCATATTTGGCATTGAATATCCAGATTGGGCAGATTGTGCGCTAGCTAACTGAGTAGCGGCGATAGCTGCTCGCCAGTTAGCAAAATTAGCTAAAGTTAGGCGAGCCTTTCAAGTGCCTAATTTTAGTCGCTCTAGGATAGCCGGCTAGCAGCTGAAGATTACTGCTAGCTGATTATCCCTGGGTGTTGCCTCCACTCTGCCCCCAGAACTCTCTGATGCTAGCTTCAGGAAGCTTAAGGGCCGAAACCGGGGATATTCAGCAGACACTAACTGCATTAGCACTGCTGAATATCTCACTGAGTACCATTTAGCTTTTGCTGTATGAAATCATCAGTAGAAATTATTATTGAGCCCTAGTGTGGAATCAAACTGAATACCTCATAACATGTTGACTGACCCTAACCTGCTACCACTCTGTTTCTTTTCAGCTAATCTGTTCCAGTCCAGTTACATATCTTTATTATTATTATTATTAATGAAATTTTCGATACCACTCTAGGCCAGGTAGCATCTGATCAGTGTACAATTGCTAAAATAAACCAACATGGAAAGGAACACTAGTTAGAAACTTGAAAGAGAAAGAAGAGAATGTGCAGGCCTTTGCTTCCATGTCCCTATGTTCTTAGTAAGCATATCAGGACAAAATGTGCTGAAATGTTTTGTTTTAAACTAACCCGTCTCCCAGAGATCTTATGAAGAGCTTTATGGTACTGTTGTTGCTGAAGAAGCATCTAAGAGTCTACATCAAAGAAATCATGTCAGAGGTTCTGAGAATTTGATTCCAGGAGAGGTGTGGAGGTCCATTTCTTACTACTACTATCTATCTCTTTCAGGTAGTGAGAGCCTGTAATGAGGGTGTGAGAAAAATGAGTCGCACAGAACAACTTATCAGCATTGAGAAGACACTGGAATTCAAGATAAAAGTAAAGACCTTTAGACCTTTCATGTTGTTTTCCACTGTCTTGGCAGATTTCTATGATTGCAGAGGGCCATTCCCCATGCAGTCACATTGTGGTATAATCCTTTATACTTGTTGCATGAGTCTCTGAAAAATCATACCATCCATCATGCTGCCATGATTCTGGCGTCTGTTTCTCACAGATTACTGCATGGAGGGGAATCCTCACACATGGCTTGAGCAAGAGATTTAACAGTTTTGTGAGTGGGACAAGAAGAAGCTATTGCTGTGACCCAGAGCAGCCCTATGACACTGGGCCATGATTTTATTTATTTATTTATTTAATTTCTCTTCTATACCGTGCTATTCAATATCAGTGCAGTGTACAATCAACTGTGGTTTATACAGTGCAGTCGTGA
Source organism: Ichthyophis bannanicus (assembly GCA_033557465.1). NCBI lineage: Eukaryota > Metazoa > Chordata > Amphibia > Gymnophiona > Ichthyophiidae > Ichthyophis > Ichthyophis bannanicus. The sequence continues at coordinate 355,219,444 of CM066038.1, read as the reverse complement.
TTGCCCTGTATTTACAATATAACAGGGAATATAACTTGGCTAGAAACTGGGGTAACTGTCTATAACTTATTTACACTATTTACATTAATAACTATACTGTGTGCAGTGATGCTTACTTAAGGTTGCAGCGTTGGGGCTGGCTGCCCTCTAGTGTTCTAGGTGTGCTGGTGTGGGGGCCTTGGCGCTTGGTGGACATGTTTGCTAGCTGATCTATGCGGTTGTTGTCTGGGTAATGCCGTATGAATTGGTGGTTCTTCAGCGCCTTCCTGAATTGGGCCAGATCGGTAATTGTTCGAATGGACGTAGGGAGGGCATTCCAGCATCTAGGTGTGTAGAGCATGAAAGCTCTATTAGATATCATGTGGGTGCATTTCGTTGTTTCCTTAGGGATAATCAGTGTCTTGATAGCCGTGGATCTTCTGGATCTGTTAGGGGGTGTGAGGTGGATTAGCTCGGTGATGGAGTTGGAGGGTTGATTGTTCATGGCCTTGAATGCCAGTACTAGGATCTTAAAACATAGTCTGCCTTGGACTGGTAGCCAGTGGAGTTTCTTTAGGATTGGTGTGATGTGGTCCATTCTTGAGACTCCGTATAGAATCCTGGCAGCTGCATTCATTGCCAGCTGGAGAGGATTCGGTGTTGTTGTGGGAGCCCGTATAGTATTGCATTGGCATAATCAAAATGTGGAATTACTAGTGCTTGGTAAATTGTTGGAATGATGGAAAATGATGGAAACAGGGAGTTGCTGCTGCTGCTGCTGCTCTGGCCAAGGGACGTCCCCTGCCACCAGACCACAGTGAAGAGGGAGCCACCATTGTGAACAGAGAGGAAATGAAGAAGAGGAGGAGGGATGGAGGAAGTTGGAAGGGAAAGAGGAAAGGGGAAGAAAAGGAAATAGATTGGAAGCAAATGAAGAGAATAGAGGGGAAAAGGTCAAAGCAGGTGAAAGAAAGAAAGAAAATGGGATCAAAGGAAAATAAAAACATAGAGCAGTGATTCCCAGGCCGGTCTTGGGGAACCTCCAGCCAGTCAGGTTTTCAGGAGCTCTGCAATGAACATTCATGAGATAGATTTGCTTGCACTGCCTCAAATTGCATGAAAAATTATCTCGTGTTTTCATTGTTTCTATCTGAAACCCCATCTAGCTAGGGATCCCCCAGTTCAGGTTAGGTAATCAGTGACATAGAGCAAATGAGTAAAGCGTGCCTGTCATAAATGGGATGTGCTCATTTCAACATTGCAAATGCCAGATACAGTTGTGTGGGAGGGGTCCAATGATAGTATGAGTAGCATTCAGCAGAATTTTGGTCTAATTCTTGACAGTTGCTTTCAATAGATTCTGAGCATAAGTCTGAGAAATCACAGCACTGAAGGATCTTCCAACACAACTGAACCTGAGTTCCAGGGTGATTAAAGCACTGAGGGATTCTCTGACACACTGAGCATGAGTCTGAGAAATCACAGCGCTGAAAGATCTTCTAACACAGTTGTTCTCAATCTTTTTTGTACCGATACCCCTTTTACCAGTGGTCAACTTGTGATGACCCCCAATGTAAAATCAAATGTGTCTCTCTTCCTTTACAGTTAACGCATTGTCGCTGTAATCATTTGTTGAATTATTAATATATTATAGGCCTTTGCAATATGTTTTTATTTATAAAATTTACTTATTTAAACCACAATAATTAATCACAATAACAAGTAGCAATATTTGATTTTGAAATTATTATGATTTTGTAGTCAACGGTTTTAGTATGCTTTATTCAAAAAGACTGACGAAGGGCAAAAATGTTAGCGTTGCCAAACCTAAAAAGTAGGCCTATGCTATCAGTGCGAAGGTTGTGCTTGCTTCCTTCTCGCCAGATGTGAAATTCTCGGCTCAGTCTTTGCGAGAGCACAACGACAATCATCTTCTGCAGCAAGTCTATTTCAGTATTTACTCTTGATAAGCAACAAGCTTGAGAAGCCGGTTTCACACAGATATGTTGTTTGAAACGGAAGAAGTAGACACAACACAATCTCAGACAGTCCAGGATACAACTGAAAATACTTGATCCAGAAGTTACTGACACTGAAGAAAAATCATTTTTCGCTGCATCACTGGTAATGAGTTCAATGAACTCTTCTTGTGCAATCTCAGGAACATCCTCATCTTTAACTGTCAATGGACTTCTGGCAAGTGCAAATGGTGTGCCAGGTAAATTTGGAAAATATGCTGAAATTTCTTCTTCCAGCATTTCTAAGCGCTGTTTGACAGAAATTATAATTCCATTTCTTGTGTCAAGTTCAATATCATTTTCTTCAAAGAAAGCGGATAAGTTGAGCAACATGTACATTCTATTTTCAGCTAACTTTTTCTGCCAAAGCCGAAGTTTCATTTGAAATGCTTGGATCTTTTCGGACAAATTTAGGCATGTTGCGTTTGGTCCTTGCAGTGATAAATTTAATTCGTTCAATATTGCAAATATGTCAACCAAGTAAGCAATTTTCAGCAGCTTTATTTTTCACTGAAAAGTGCTTCAAACACTCCCAACATCAACCCTCACCAAGTACAGAATAAGAAAACCACAATTTCCAGGAACAAGCAGGAATGTAGTCTTCACATATGGGGTATCGTCGGTACCGACGGAGCCTGCGCGGGAACGCTTCCCAGCGTCCAATAGGAAAGCTTTTGTGAGCTTTGTGCCTGCTTGCTGCTTTCCCACCTTTCCCAACTGTCCCTCTCCAGTTCCTCGTTTTTCGCGGAGCCGACAGGTCGCACATCCTGTCACTGCAGAAAAAATTCCCTTCTTATTCTTCTTTTTTGTGGTCGCATCTGCCTTCCCTCGACGCTACACCGGTACCGCCGGTTCTTCTTTTCTTTTTTTTCCAAAAAAACCCCTAAAAAACCTTTCTTTCTGGAATCTTTTCCAGTAATTTTCTCCTCAGGTGCCACGCACCATTTTGGGCACTAGACCCAACTTTTTCCCTCAGAATGCAAAAACCCGCTTCGGGTTTTAAAAAGTGTTCTAAGTGTGGCGGTACCATCTCCGTCACCAACACCCATGAGTGGTGCCTCAAATGTTTAGGTCCTGACCACTGTATTTCAGAGTGTGTTGCCTATGGGATGATGTCAAAAAGGGGCTGGCAAAACCGAGCTGCTAAACTTAGCACCCTTTTTCCCTCCGATGCAGCCTCTGTGGCATCGACGTCTTCCAGGGCTTCGTCTTCCTCCCATGGATCTCAGGTAACTAAACATAAATCTCGCAGCTCTTCTCATGGCCTCAATGCCCCTGAAACCGCATCAGACAATTCAACCGGTACCGGCACCGACTGCATTGACATCGGCAGGTATTCTACCGGAACCGAGTCATTTGTCTCCATCCGGCATCGACAAGTTGGTACCGGACCACTTCGATGCCAACTTCGATCAGTACCGGTACCATGCCTTGCACGATCACCTGGATCGGAGATACTTCGAATCCTCGGATGAGTCTGAAGACTCTGAAAGCTCTGCCGATACCAGAGTACTTCTTCCTGAGGATTCCTCTTCTCCTCAGCGTAGGATGTCTCCACCAGAGGATATGTCCTTTCAGGATTTTATCTGAGATGTGGTCCGAGGTCTTTCCATCACAGTGACTCCTGAAAAAGAGTCTAGGGCAAAGGAATTAGAAATCCTACAATACCCTAAAGCTCCCAAGGAGGCAGCTACCTTACCTATTCATGATATCTTGCATGATCTTATGTTAAGGATGTGGGAAACACCTCTAACCACATCTCCTCACTCTCGAAGACGCGACACCATGTATCGAGTTCCTCCTTGTCCTGGGTTTCAGAAGACTCAATTACCACACCATTCCATGGTGGTGGAATCAGCTATGAGACGGATAAAGAGTGCAAAAAGGCATGCATCTAATCCTCCAGGACATGAGTGAAGGACTCTTGATGCCTTTGGATGTCGATCCTTCCAGGCTTCCATGCTTTCTGCTAGGATCAGTTCCTATATCTTGTATATGGGAATGTTCCTTAAAGAGGTCACAGGAGATTTAGAGCTTATGAACCCTCTCCTTCCTGATGATAAAAGGCAAGATTATCTCGCTCTTGTCAAACATGCTCAGGATGTTTCAAAGTTTGTGAATCGTGCAGCCTTTGACTGCTTTGAATGCATAAGCAGAACCTCTGCATTTGCCACAGGTGCACGTAGGATTGCCTGGCTCCAGGCATCTGACTTGGAAATTTGGGGACAGGACAAACTAGGGAATATACCTTGCACAGGAGAGAATCTCTTTGGCAAGAATTGGCAGGAAAAAGCTAATGAGATAGATGCTGACAATATCACTTTGGATAGATTGTCTAAATCTACAGCTGATCCTGCGAGGTAAAGATCCTCTAAGAAACCATTCTTCAGCAAGAAGAAAAAGTTGTAGCCCTCCTATACCCAGCAGGGACATCGTTTAGGTCAGTCTGCCCAAAAGGGACAGCAGTAACAACCTAGGCAAAGGAAGCCAAAAGCAGCTAAGCCTCAATCGTCTCAGCAAACTCAGCCTCCACAGGGGCTTTGACTCCTATCTAGAGAACTTTGCCTTCCTGGCCCTGAACGGCCCAGAACCCTCCACCATCCCAGGAAGGTTATGTCATTTTGCCCCGAGATGGGGTCAGATAATAGCAGAAAATTGGACTCTGTCTATTGAAAGAGTGGGTTACAAGCTTTATTTCCTCAGTATACCCCCTCCTACAATGGTAAGACAGTTCAATTCTCAGACCTCTCTCAACGACTGGTTAGGTCAAGAGGTCACTGTGCTCCTTGCTCAAGGGGCAATAGAAGAGGTACCCATTCCCCAACAGGGTACAGGGTTTTACTTCGCCTATTTCCTTATTCCAAAGAAAACAGGAGGACACAGACCCATTTTAGACCTCAGAGAATTGAACAAATTCCTGTCCAAAGAGAAGTTCAAAATGATTTCTCTAGGAACTCTGCTGCCATACCTTCAGAGTCAGGATTGGCTTTGTTCTCTAGATCCCAAGGATGCGTACACTCATGTTCTCATCCATCCAACTCACCGAACGTTCCTTCGCTTTCTGTTTCAAGGGAAGCACTACCAATACAGGGTTCTTCCTTTTGGCCTGGCCTCTGCACCAAGGGTGTTCACAAAATGCATGGCTGTGGTGGCAGCATTTCTCCGCACTCTGGGAATATTCGTCTTCCCTTACTTAGATGACTGGCTCATTTGAGCCCCTTCAGAGCCAGAGGCCAGGGTTGCTCTCTCTTGCACTATGCACATCCTTCAGTATTTGGGACTTGTCATAAACTTCCCAAAGTCCAACCTTGCTCCCACTCAATCCTTAGAGTTTATAGGAGCTCTGCTGGATAGCAGACAGACAAGGGCTTTCCTCCCACAGCCCCGCTGCCTTCGCATTGTGCAGTTAGCTTCCCAAGCAGTGCTAAAACCTCACCTCACTGCTCGGGAAATGTTACAGTTGCTAGGCCACATGGCATCCACCATGCATGTGGTTCCTTATGCTCGCCTCCATATGAGGGCAGCCCAGTGGACTTTATCCACTCAGTGGACTCGGGCGTCAGGTTGCCTGTCAGACAAAACAGCAAACTCAGATCGCCTTGTTTTGTCCCTCCAATGGTGGCAGTCATCCCAAAACCTTCTGGTGGGGTCTCCTTTTCAGCAACCCCCACCCCAAGCCACTCTAACAACAGATGCTTCACAGGTGCGTTGGGGAGCCCACCTGCAAGGCCTCTCTACCACTGTTCCCTCTAAGCTGTGCGCATGTGCGCGCGCACACACCTCGCCGAGTGAGCGCACATACTTTACAACAGAGCGCACAAAAATTACGGCTCTGATTCTGATAGAAAACACAGACGTCTTAAAATTTAAAAGTTATGATTGCAGTTACTAGGAATTTCCCGCTTCCTTTAGTAATCGTCTATTTTCATTTAATTTGATTAAAATCAATGTGGTGTACATACTGTATTCTGTCGTGTAGTCAAATTTTAAGGTATATAACTCCGAGTGTCATTAAGTGGTGCACAAAAATTTAACCTTCCTTCAAAAGCTGCACACAGCTGATATTTTATGCGCACACAGCCTACAGAAAATTAGAGGGAACATTGCTCTCTACCCAGGGTACCTAGACTCCACAGGAGGCCTATCTCCATATCAATCTCCCGGAACTCAGAGCAATCTTCCTTGCTCTTCGAATATTCCACACCCAGCTCAGCTACAAGACAGTCCTAGTTCAAACGGACAATCAAGTAGCCATGTTCTATGTGAACAAGCAGGGCGGAACAGGCTCTCTGTTGCTCTGCAACGAAGCTTTGCGACTATGGGCTCTTGCCAGAAAGCATCAGGTTCATCTCCTTGCGGTGTATCTTCCAGGCATTCAAAACTCTTGGGCAGACAGACTCAGTCGAGTTTTGCTTCCACATAAATGGTCTCTCCATGCAGATCAGGTGGCCAAAATTTTGCAAATTTGGGGAACCCCGGACATAGACCTCTTTTCAAGTCCGCTGAATGCCAAACATCCCCAGTTCTGTTCCAGAATTCCAGCTCAGGGTTGTCAGGCCAGGGATGCTTTCCTCCTCCATTGGGGTCAGGACTTCCTGTATGCCTTTCCACCCATTCCCCTAATTCCCAAAACCCTGTTCAAGCTTCAGAGAGACAGAGGTCATATGATCCTCATAGCTCCACGTTGGCCACGGCAAATGTGGTACCTTCTGCTCCTACATCTCTCTCAAGCTCCGCCTCTGAAGTTAGGATCTGCTCCAGATCTCCTTTCTCAAGAGGACGGGATGCTGTAGCATCCCAATCCCCAGTCTCTGCATCTCAGGGCCTGGTTGCCTAAAGCCTAGAACTTCACAGTCTTAACCTTTCCCAGCAGGTAAAGGATATCCTTTATGCTTCCAGGAAGCCCTCCACAAGACACTCTTATGCATTTAAGTGGAAAAGGTTTACCATATGGTGCTCACAGAAGGGTCTTAACCCTCTTGCGATACCTCTGGAATCATTACTGGAGTATCTCCTTCATTTATCAAATGCAGGGCTTAAGACCAATTCAGTAAGAGTCCATTTGAGTGCTATTGCAGCTTCTTTCAAGCCTCTAAATGGATAACCTATTTCCTCTCATCCTCTCAAAGCAAGATTTATGAGAGGCCCTTTTTTGAATAAGCCTCCCATTAAGCCACCACCGGTGGCATGGGACTTAAATCTGGTTCTTGGACAGCTCATGAAACCGCCCTTTGAACCATTAGCCATTACCTCTTTGAAATTCCTTTCCTGGAAGGTCATCTTTCTTATTGCAATCACATCAGCACGTCGCATCAGTGAATTGCAAGCGTTGGTGGTTGATCCTCCTTATACATGGTTCCATCATGATAAGGTAGTCCTTAGGACTCATCCACACTTTATGCCAAAGGTGGTGTCGCCTTTTCATTTAAACCAAGCGGTTCACCTTCCTGTATTCTTTCCAAGGCCTCATGCCTCAAATGCAGAAAGGAATATTCATACTTTGGACTGTAAAGGAGCTTTGGCCTCTTACTTGCAAAGGACAAAGCAACATAGAAAGTCCTCTCAACTCTTTGTTGCTTTTGATCCTAGTCATTTGGGACTTCCAGTCTCCAAAAGAGCACTGTCCAGCTGGATTGCACAGTGTATATCATTTGCTTATGAGAGTAAAAACCTTCCTCTTGAAGGCCATGTCACAGCTCACAATGTGAGAACCATGGTAGCCTCTATAGCTCATCTTCACTCTGTGTCTATCGACGACATCTGTCGAGCAGCTACTTGGGCTTCGGTTCATACCTTCACAGCCCATTACTGCTTAGACAAGGGTTCCTGCGGGGATGCCTTGTTTGGTCAGGCTGTTCTTTAACACCTGTTCCACACTTAATCAACTCCTACCCACCATCCCTGGTAGGATGCCAGAGATCCATGGGGGGAAGTGGAGCCCTTTCACAAGGGCACACAACTTTCTGGGGCCATCTCCCTGGCATCTGCAGCTAGGGAGTCCCCATATGTGAAAACTACATTCCTGCTTGTTCCAGGAGATAGCATAGTTACTCACCTGTAACAGGTGATCTCCGGGAACAGCAGGAGTTTAGTCTTCACAACCCACCCACCTCCCCTAGGAGTTGTATCTCTCTATCTCTCTCTCTTTTGTCTCAGCTTTGAACTCAACTGGAGAGGGACAATTGGGAAAGGCAGGAAGGCAGCACGCAGGCGCTGTGGGATGCTCCCAAAAGCTTTCCCATTGGATGCTGGGGATCGTTCCCACGCAGGCTCCGTCGGTACCGAAGATACCCCATATGTGAAGACTAAATTCCTGCTGTTCCCGGAGATCACTTGTTACAGGTGAGTTACTTTGCTATCTAAATTAAATATAAAAATATGTAGACTAAATTTAAATTGTAACCCCAAGAAGCCAGAGTCCACATGCAGTGCAATATCAAATAAATAAGAAATGCAGTTCCTCAATACTGTGTAAAATATAAAAATAGCACAAAGTGCAATAACTAAAATTAAATAAAATTATTTTTTCTACCTTTGTTTTCTGACCATTTTATTCTCTGATCATGCTGGTCCCGATCTGAGGATTCAGCTTTCCTGTCTTCTCTTAGCTCTCTCTCTGTGGTCTATGTTACATCTGCCATTTCTTATCTCTTCTTTTGTTTTCTTCACTTCCTTCCATCAGCCCATTTCCAGTTCCAGTAACCCTCCCCAATATCAGCCCCTTTTCCAGTCCTTTCCTCCCAGTACCTTCCATTGTCAACCGCCTTGCATTCCCATGACTGCAACTGGTGTCCATTCCCTTCCAGTCCCCCTCCTTCCCCAATGTCCAGCCCCTTCTAGTCCAAATACCATCCCAGGTATCAGCTCACATCCACTTTCAGTGCCACCCCCCAAGTCAGCTCCCTTCCAGTCGCCCTACCCTCTGTCCATCCCCCTTCCAGTGCCATTTGCATGTCAGCTCCCTTCCAGCCTCCTCTCCATTACCCAACCACCTACCACTCCCATCCCCAAGTGTCAGCTCCCTTCTAGTCCCCCTTCAGTACATCCCAGGTGTCAGCTCCATTCCAGCCCCCTCCTTCCCCCGTGTCAGCTCCCTTCGTGCCCCCTCCTTCCCCTGGCAGACCCTCTCATTATCCGCTCCCTTCCAGTCCTATTCTACCATCCTCCCGCATCAGCCCATTTGTAGCCTTATCCCCTAGTTTTCTTCCAGGGCCAGCAGCACTCTCCTCCCCTCCCCCATTAGCCCATTTCCAGTCCTATGCCCCTTCAGCCCACTCTAGTCCTAGCCCCCCAATCAGCCCATTACCAGTCCTAGCTCATTTCCAGTGCTAGCCTCCCATCTGCCCATTACCAGTCCTAACCCCCCCATTAAGTCCATTTCCAGTCCTAGCCCCCCAATCAGCCCATTTCCTGTCCTAGCCCCCCTAATCAGCCAATTTCCAGTTCTAAACCCCCATCAGCCCATTTCCAGTTTTAACCCCCTCCCGATCAGCCTATTTCCATTCTTAATCCCCCATCAGCCCATTTCGAGTTCTAGCCCCCCCATCAGCCCTCCCGATCAGCCTATTTCCATTCTAAATCCCCCATCAGCCCATTTCGAGTTCTAGCCCCCCCATCAGCCCATTTCCAGTCCTAGCCACCCCAATAGCCTAGTCCTAGCCCCCCTCCCAATCAGCCCATTTCCAGTCCTAGCCCTCCATAGCCCATTAGCCCATTTCCAGTCCTAGCCCCCCATAGCCCATTACCAGTCCTAAACACCCCCCATCAGCCCACTTCCAGTCCTAACCCCCACCCCATCAGCCTACTTCCAGTCCTAGACCCCCCCAGGGATCTGTGCTGGGTCCGCTGCTTTTTGACATATTCATAAATGACCTAGAAAAGGGAATAACGAGTGAGGTTATCAAATTTGCAGATGACACAAAACTATTTAAAGTTGTTAAAACCCAAGAGGATTGTGTAAAATTGCAAGAGGATCTTGATAAATTGGAAGACTGGGCATCAAAATGGCAGATGAAATTTAATGTGGACAAGTGCAAAGTTATGCACCTAGGGAAGAACAACCCAATCTATGGTTACAAGATGCAAGGTTCCACATTAGGAACCACCACCCAGGAAAAAGATTTAGGCGTCATTGTGGATAACATGTTAAAACCCTTGGCCCAGTGTGCAGCGGCGGCCAAGAGAGCAAATAGAATGCTAGGTATCATAAGGAAAGGAATGGAAAATAAAACAAAAGATATTATAATGCCTCTATATCGTTCCATGGTGAGATCGCACCTTGAATATTGTGTGCAATTCTGGTCGCCGTATCTTAAAAAGGATATAGCGTTATTAGAAAAGGTTCAGAGGAGAGCCACCAAAATGGTAAAGGGGATGGAAGGATACTCCTGTGAAGAAAGGCTAAAAAGGTAGGGCTCTTTAACCTGGAAAAGAGACGGCTGAGGGGAGATATGATAGAAGTCTATAAATTAATGAACGGAGTGGATCGATTGTTTATGTTATCAGAATATAGAAAGACTAGGGGACATGCAATAAAGCTACAGGATAAACTATTTAAGACTAATAAAAGAAAATATTTTTTCACTCAACATGTAATCAAACTCTGGAATTTGTTACCGGAGGATGTAGTAAAGGCTGTTAAGAACATAAGAACATAAGAACATAAGAAATGCCATACTGGGTCAGACCGAGGTCCATCAAGCCCAGTATCCTGTTTCCAACAGTGGCCAATCTAGGTCATACGTACCTAGCAGTTTCCCCAAAAGACACAGGTTCTGCAGTGCTTGTACTAGGCCAAGCATTGATATCCTGGGTCCCTTTTTAATAGTGGTTTATGGACCTTTCCTCCAGGAACTTGTCCAAACCTTTTTTAAACCCAGCTATACTAACAGCCCTTACTACATCCTCCGGTAACAGATTCCAGAGTTTGATTACACGTTGAGAGAAGAAATATTTTCTCCTATTTGTCTTAAATAGTTTACCCTGTAGCTTCATTACATGCCCCCTAGTCCTTCTATATTCTGATAGCGTAAACAATTTATCCACGTTTATCCGTTCCACTCCATTCATTAATTTATACACCTCTATCATATCTCCCCTCAGCCGCCTCTTTTCTAGGTTAAAGAGCCCTAACCTTTTTAGCCTCTCTTCATAGGAGTAGCCTTCCATCCCCTTCACCAATTTGGTGGCTCTTCTCTGTACTTTTTCTAATAACTCTATGTCCTTTTTAAGATACGGTGACCAGAATTGCACACAATATTCAAGGTGCGGTCGTACCATGGAGCGATACAGAGGCATTATAATATCCTTTGTTTTATTCTCCATCCCTTTCCTTAGGATACCTAGCATTCTATTTGCTTTCTTGGCCGCCGCTGCACACTGGGCGGAGGGTTTTAACATGTTATCCACGATGACTCCTAAATCTTTTTCCTGGGTGGTGGTTTCTAATGTGGAGCCTTGCATCTTGTAACTATAGTGTGGGTTGTTCTTTCCTAGGTGCATAACTTTGCACTTGTCCACATTAAATTTCATCTGCCATTTGGATGCCCAGTCTTCCAATTTATCCAGATCCTCCTGCAGTTTTCCACAATCCTCTTGGGTTTTAACAACTTTAAACAGTTTTGTGTCATCTGCAAATTTGATTACCTCACTAGTTATTCCCTTTTCCAGGTCATTTATGAATATGTCAAAAAGTAGCGGACCCAGTACAGATCCCTGGGGTACTCCACTATTCACCTTTTTCCATTGGGAATATTGGCCATTTAGCCCTACCCTCTGCTTTCTATCTTTTAACCAGTTCCCGATCCACAATAGTACACTGCCTCCTATCCCATGACTTTTTAGCTTCGCCAAAAGTCTCTGATGGGGGACCTTGTCAAAAGCTTTCTGAAAGTCCAGATACACTATATCAACCGACTCACCTTTGTCTACCTGTTTATGCACACCTTCAAAAAAAACAGATCAGATTAGTAAGACAAGATCTGCCTTGTCTAAAGCCATGTTGGCTGTCTCCCATTAGGCCATGACTATCTACATGCTGTGTAATTTTGTTCTTTATGATGGCTTCTACCATTTTCCCTGGTACTGACGTCAGGCTCACCGGTCTGTAATTTCCCGGGTCACCCCTGGAACCCTTTTTAAAAATTGGTGTTACGTTGGCGACCCTCCAATCTTCAGGTATTACAGATGATTTTAATGAAAGTTCACAGATTACCAATAACAGGTCTGCAATCTCATATTTCAGTTCTTTCAACACTCTGGGATGTATACCATCCGGTCCAGGTGATTTGCTACTATTCAGTTTATCAAATAGTTGTAATATATCTTCCCGGTGTTGTAGCGATATTTCTCTCAATTCCTCTGCAGTATCACCTTTAAATACCACTTCAGTCTTGGGTAACACCCCTACATCTTCCTCAGTAAAGACCGAAGCAAAGAATTCATTCAGTCTCTCTGCTATAGCCTTGTCTCCTCTTACTGCCCCTTTTACCCCTCTATCATCTAATGGTCCAATTGACTCTCTCACAGGCCTTTTGCTACGAATGTACTTGAAAAAGTCTTTATTTCGTGTTTTTGCTTCCGTAGCAAGTTTCTTCTCAAATTCCCGCTTTGCCTGCCTTATCAATGCTTTGCATTTAACTTGCCAGTGCTTGTGCTGTTTCCAGTTTTCATCATTTGGCTCTTTTTTTCCATTTTCTGAAGGTTGCTCTTTTGGCAGCAACAGCCTCTCTGACCTCACCTTTAAACCATGCTGGCAGTTTTTTGGACTTTCTTCCACTTTTCTTAATGCGTGGAATACAGCTGGTCTGGGCTTCGAGGATAGTATTTTTAAATAACACCCAAGCTTGCTGTAAGTCTTTAACCTTTGGAACCGCTCCTTTTAGTTTTTTCCGAACTATATTCCTCATTCTATCATAGTCACCCTTTTGAAAGTTAAAAGGTAGTACTGTGGATTCCTTTACTATCTGTCCTCCACTGATTAAATCAAACATGATCATACTATGATCACTATTGCCAAGTGGTCCCAACACCCTTATTTCTTGCACCAGATCTGGCGTTCCACTAAGGACTAGGTCCAGTATGGCTTCCCCTCTGGTCGGTTCATGAACCAGCTGCTCCAAGAAGCAGTCATTTATTTCATCTAGAAACTTTATCTCTTTAGCTTGTCCTGCTGTGACACTGTCCCAGTCGATACCGGGGTAATTGAAATCACCCATTATTACTACTCTGTTGTGGCTTTTGTTAGCTTCCTTGATTTCTTTGAGCATTTCATCATCCATTTGTTCATTCTGGCCAGGTGGTCGATAGTATACTCCCACTGCCATCACCTTCCCCTTCATAAATGGAATTTCAATCCATAGAGATTCTACAGCATATTTTGTTCCCTGCAAAACTTTAATCCTTTCTGACTCAATGCCCTCTCTAACATAGAGCGCAACCCCTCCACCAATTTGTTCAGCTCTATCATTACGATATAGTTTGTATCCAGGTATCACAGTGTCCCACTGGTTATCCTCCTTCCACCATGTCTCTGAGAGTGCAATCATATCTAACCTCTCATTTAATGCTATATATTCTAATTCTCCCATCTTATTGTTTAGACTTCTAGCATTGGCATACAAGCATTTTAGAGACTGCATTTTATTAATATTAATCTGGCTATTGGTAGGCATGGGTAATTGGGAATCTTTATGCTCTGTCTGCTCCTTACTCAAGGGCATTTGGGCTACTATACTCCCTTTTGGAACCTCACTGCTTTTGGTAGTATCCTTCAAGGATACCTTTGTCCGAACCGTGCGCTCCTGGGTGACTGTCGGCTTTCCCCTATTTTCTAGTTTAAAAGCTTCTCTATCTCTTTTTTAAAGGTTAATGCCAGCAGTCTGGTCCCATCCTGATTAAGGTGAAGCCCATCCCTTCGGAAGAGCCCCCCCTTTCCCCAGAATGTTCCCCAGTTCCTAACAAATCCAAAACCCTCATCCTTGCACCATTGTCTCATCCACGCATTGAGACTCCGGAGCTCTGCCTGTCTTTTGGGTCCTGCACGTGGAACAGGAAGCATTTCGGAGAACGCTATCCTGGAAGTTCTGGATTTCAACTTCCTACCTAAAAGCTTAAATTTAGCCTCCAGAACTTCCCTACCACATTTTCCTATGTCATTGGTACCAACATGTACCAAGACAGCAGACTCCCCCCCAGCACTATCTATGATCCTATCTAGGCGGTGCGTGAGATCTGCTACCTTCGCACCAGGCAGGCATGTTACCAGGCGATCCTCACGTCCACCAGCCACCCAGCTATCTACATTCCTAATGATTGAATCACCAACTATAACAGCTGTCCTGACCCTCCCCTCATGGGGACATGGCCCTGGAGAAACGTCCTCGGTGCGAGAGGGTTTTACATCACCTGGAGGACAGGTCCTAGTTACAGGATCACTTCCTGCCACACCAGGGTGATGCTCTCCTGTCACGTGACCTCTCCTCCATGGCAACAGGGATGCTGCCAGACTGGAGGTGGGACTTCAGGACTATATCCCTGTAGGTCTCGTCCATGTACTTCTCTGTCTTTCTTATGTCTTCCAGGTCTGCTACTCTAGCCTCTAGAGAACGGACTCGTTCCCTGAGAGCAAAGAGCTCCCTGCACTTAGTGCATATGTAGGACCTCTCACCAACTGGGAGATAATCATACATGTGACACTCGATGCAAAAGACTGGAGAACCCCCATCTCGTTGCTGGACCTCTGACTGCATCTTAGTTTAAAGCTTGTGTTTAGGTCTTTTAAATCGGTATATAATAAGGATTGGTGTAGATGCTTATACTAATAAAAGTGTATCTAATACCCCTAATACACCCTGTGTACCTGAAACTAATTAATCACAGGTCCTCTGTGTATGACTGATTTGGATTAAGAGCTGCACCTGAGAGCAGCCCCTTTCCTCTAAGATGTCCAAGTACCTATAAAACTACAATTTCCCCAGGGGTGGGTGGGTGCTGGGGAGGGAGGGGGGGAGATAAGTCCTATTAAAGAGGGCAGTTACAAGGTACCCTGTCCTGAACCCTCAGCAGGGGGATGGGGGTACCACACAAGGCCCAGTTAATTGAGAAAGGCAAGGTAAGTACAGCTGAGAAGGCTGAATTAGCACACCACTAAGACAAACACTAAATAATTAAACAAACAACAGTTAGACAAACAGTAAATAATTAAATAAACAGCTAGAACTCACAGTAAGATGTCCCAGGAGGCAAAAATCCACTCACTAGCAGAGCTCTGTAAAAGTTCAGCCTTTCTCTGATCAGAGAAAAGCAAACTAAAACAGCCTATGCACACGTGGAGAAAACAGGAACAAGGTTACAGGATACCTCAGGGGGAGGGGGTCAGGGGGAGGAGTCACTCAGGCAGGCAAGGACAGGAAAAAGCTTAACAACAGCAGGCTCTGGGGAGAGAGATTAATTCAAAATGGCTACCACACACACAGGGGGAGGAGTCACTCAGGCAGGCAAGGACAGGAAAAGCTTAACAGCAGGCTCTGGGGAGAGAGATTAATTCAAAATGGCTACCACACAAGGCCCAGTTAATTGAGAGAGGCAAGGTAAGTACAGCTGAGAAGGCTGAATTAGCACACCACTAAGACAAACACTAAATAATTAAACAAACAACAGTTAGACAAACAGTAAATAATTAAATAAACAGCTAGAACTCACAGTAAGATGTCCCAGGAGGCAAAAATCCACTCACTAGCAGAGCTCTGTAAAAGTTCAGCCTTTCTCTGATCAGAGAAAAGCAAACTAAAACAGCCTATGCACACGTGGAGAAAACAGGAACAAGGTTACAGGATACCTCAGGGGGAGGGGGTCAGGGGGAGGAGTCACTCAGGCAGGCAAGGACAGGAAAAAGCTTAACAACAGCAGGCTCTGGGGAGAGAGATTAATTCAAAATGGCTACCACACACACAGGGGGAGGAGTCACTCAGGCAGGCAAGGACAGGAAAAGCTTAACAGCAGGCTCTGGGGAGAGAGATTAATTCAAAATGGCTACCACACAAGGCCCAGTTAATTGAGAGAGGCAAGGTAAGTACAGCTGAGAAGGCTGAATTAGCACACCACTAAGACAAACACTAAATAATTAAACAAACAACAGTTAGACAAACAGTAAATAATTAAATAAACAGCTAGAACTCACAGTAAGATGTCCCAGGAGGCAAAAATCCACTCACTAGCAGAGCTCTGTAAAAGTTCAGCCTTTCTCTGATCAGAGAAAAGCAAACTAAAACAGCCTATGCACACGTGGAGAAAACAGGAACAAGGTTACAGGATACCTCAGGGGGAGGGGGTCAGGGGGAGGAGTCACTCAGGCAGGCAAGGACAGGAAAAAGCTTAACAACAGCAGGCTCTGGGGAGAGAGATTAATTCAAAATGGCTACCACACACACAGGGGGAGGAGTCACTCAGGCAGGCAAGGACAGGAAAAGCTTAACAGCAGGCTCTGGGGAGAGAGATTAATTCAAAATGGCTACCACACAAGGCCCAGTTAATTGAGAGAGGCAAGGTAAGTACAGCTGAGAAGGCTGAATTAGCACACCACTAAGACAAACACTAAATAATTAAACAAACAACAGTTAGACAAACAGTAAATAATTAAATAAACAGCTAGAACTCACAGTAAGATGTCCCAGGAGGCAAAAATCCACTCACTAGCAGAGCTCTGTAAAAGTTCAGCCTTTCTCTGATCAGAGAAAAGCAAACTAAAACAGCCTATGCACACGTGGAGAAAACAGGAACAAGGTTACAGGATACCTCAGGGGGAGGGGGTCAGGGGGAGGAGTCACTCAGGCAGGCAAGGACAGGAAAAAGCTAAACAACAGCAGGCTCTGGGGAGAGAGATTAATTCAAAATGGCTACCACACACACAGGGGGAGGAGTCACTCAGGCAGGCAAGGACAGGAAAAGCTTAACAGCAGGCTCTGGGGAGAGAGATTAATTCAAAGTGGCTACCACACAAGGCCCAGTTAATTGAGAGAGGCAAGGTAAGTACAGCTGAGAAGGCTGAATTAGCACACCACTAAGACAAACACTAAATAATTAAACAAACAACAGTTAGACAAACAGTAAATAATTAAATAAACAGCTAGAACTCACAGTAAGATGTCCCAGGAGGCAAAAATCCACTCACTAGCAGAGCTCTGTAAAAGTTCAGCCTTTCTCTGATCAGAGAAAAGCAAACTAAAACAGCCTATGCACACGTGGAGAAAACAGGAACAAGGTTACAGGATACCTCAGGGGGAGGGGGTCAGGGGGAGGAGTCACTCAGGCAGGCAAGGACAGGAAAAAGCTTAACAACAGCAGGCTCTGGGGAGAGAGATTAATTCAAAATGGCTACCACACACACAGGGGGAGGAGTCACTCAGGCAGGCAAGGACAGGAAAAGCTTAACAGCAGGCTCTGGGGAGAGAGATTAATTCAAAATGGCTACCACACAAGGCCCAGTTAATTGAGAGAGGCAAGGTAAGTACAGCTGAGAAGGCTGAATTAGCACACCACTAAGACAAACACTAAATAATTAAACAAACAACAGTTAGACAAACAGTAAATAATTAAATAAACAGCTAGAACTCACAGTAAGATGTCCCAGGAGGCAAAAATCCACTCACTAGCAGAGCTCTGTAAAAGTTCAGCCTTTCTCTGATCAGAGAAAAGCAAACTAAAACAGCCTATGCACACGTGGAGAAAACAGGAACAAGGTTACAGGATACCTCAGGGGGAGGGGGTCAGGGGGAGGAGTCACTCAGGCAGGCAAGGACAGGAAAAAGCTTAACAACAGCAGGCTCGAGGGAGAGAGATTAATTCAAAATGGCTACCACACACACAGGGGGAGGAGTCACTCAGGCAGGCAAGGACAGGAAAAGCTTAACAGCAGGCTCTGGGGAGAGAGATTAATTCAAAATGGCTACCACACAAGGCCCAGTTAATTGAGAGAGGCAAGGTAAGTACAGCTGAGAAGGCTGAATTAGCACACCACTAAGACAAACACTAAATAATTAAACAAACAACAGTTAGACAAACAGTAAATAATTAAATAAACAGCTAGAACTCACAGTAAGATGTCCCAGGAGGCAAAAATCCACTCACTAGCAGAGCTCTGTAAAAGTTCAGCCTTTCTCTGATCAGAGAAAAGCAAACTGTTAGTGTAGCTGGGTTTAAAAAAGGTTTGGACAAGTTCATGGAGGAAAGTTCCATAAACCTTTATTAAGAAGGGACCCAGGATATCAATGCTTGACCCAGTACAAGCATTGTGGAACCTGTGTCTTTTGGGGAAACTGCTAGGTACGTTTGACGTAAATTGGCCACTGTTGGAAACAGATACTGGGCTTGATGGACCATGGTCTGACCCAGTATGGCATATCTTATGTTCGTATGTTCATAGCCCATTACCAGTCCTAGCCCCCCATAGCCCATTACCAGTCCTAAACGCCCACCCAGTCCTGGCCCCCAGGGAAATAAAAACGCTCATGTTGCTGCTGCTGCCGAGTCTGCTTCTCGGCAGCAGCAGACTCACCTCTCCTTCCTATAGCAGCCGCGGCTCCTGCTTCTTAGAACCACGGCTGTGCTAGGAAATTCTTCAATACCCAACGGCTCCAAAAGAAGCGGCTACGCTTCCTCTCCATTGGATTTTTCATGACCTCATGCTTCGTATGTGGAAGACACCTCTTACTATTTCTCCCCATACCCGCCTGCTCGATACCATGTACTGGGTACCAGAGTGTCCTGGTTTTCAAAAGACACAATGCCGCACCATTCCATGGTAGTGAAATCGGCAATGCGTCGAATCAAGAGCGTGAAAACACATTCCTCTAACCCTCTGGGTAGTGAATCGAGAACCCTCGATGCTTTTGGTCGACATTGCTTTTAGGCCTCATGCTATAAGCCAGAATCAGTTCCTGCATACTCTATATGGGTATGTTCCTCAAAGAGGTGACTAAGGATTTGGAGTTAATGGCTCCTCTTCTCCCCAATGACAAGAGGGCAGATTATCTCACCCTTGTAAAGCATGCTCAGAATGTCTCAAAATTTGTCAATAGAGCAACTTTTGATTGCTTTGAGTGCATCATCAGAATTACGTCTATCTGCATTGGTGCACGCAGGATTGCTTGGCTCCAGGCATCGGATCTTGAACAATGCTTCAAGATAAGCTGGGTAATATCCCTTGCACAGGCGAACACCTTTTTTGGCAAGGATTGGCAAGACAAGGCCTCTCAGTTAGAGTCTGAGAACTATACCCTGAATAGGCTCTCTAGATCTACTGCCAACCCAGCTAAGAAGAAGGCAGCAGCAAAGAAAGCCTTCTTTAATAAAAAGAAGGAGTATTATCTTTCTTATACCCCTGCTGTTCAATGTCAGCATCATCCTCCTCAGAAGGGACAACAATCTCCAAAGAAGGCTCAGACTCCCAAGTCTCGGCCACCTTAGCAGGCTCAGGCTGCTCCTGATTTTTGACTCCTTTCTAGAGAACATAGCTGTCCTACCTCTGAAGAATCCCAACCCTATCCACATTCCCGGCAGACTCTGCCATTATGCCCACAGATGGCATCTCATCACCTCGGAACAGTATCCCTCCCATACTATTGTTAAATAGTATGGGAAGGATACAGGCTTCATCTGCGAAGCCTTCTCCCTCCGGCTTCACTAAAAGAGTTCCATTCTCAGCCCCCTCTCACTGCTCTGTTACTACAAGAGATCACCTCCCTTCTACTGCAGGGAGAAATAGAGGAGGTTCAAACATTCCAGCAGGGAATGGGCTTCTATTCTTCCTACATTCTTATTCCAAAGAAAACAAGGGGATACAGGCCCATTCTGGACATTAGGAACCTAAACAAGCATCTCCTACGGAAGAAGTTCAAGATGGTCTCCCTGGGGACCCTTCTTCCCTATCTCCAGAGTCAGGACTGGCTCTGTTCTCTAGATCTAAAGGAAGCATACACTCATATTCTTATCCATCCAGAACACAGAAAATTCCTGCGTTTCATGTTTCAGGGAAGACACTATCAATACAGAGTCCTACCTTTTGGCCTCGCTTCTGCCCCAAGAGTCTTCACAAAATGCATGGCAGTGTTAGCCGCATTTCTAAGGACTCTAGGGATATTTGTTATCCCTTACTTAGGCGACGGGCTCATAAGACCAAGCACCTCTCAAGAGGCTGTGTTAAAACACTTGGGATTTATCATAAATCTTCCAAAGTCCCAACTCGTCCCCTCTCAAACTAGAGTTCATAGGGAACCTCTTAAATACTCACAGTCAAAGGCATTTCTGTCCCAACTCCACTGCTCTTGTCTCAATCAGTTGGCATCTCAAGCGTGTCTCAAGAACTGTCTTACTGATCGAGAAATGCTACAACTTCTGTGCCATATGGCATCAATGTTGCATGTAGTTCCATATACCCATCTGTACATGTGCACAGCCCAATGGGCACTAGCATCCCAGTGGTCTCAAGCCTCAAGTTGCCTAAGGGACAAGATAAAAGTCTCTACCCTTCCGGTCTCGTCTCTCCAATGGTGGTATTCCCCAGGAAATCTCCTTTTAGGGTCACCTTTTCAGATGCCTGCACATCAATGTACCCTGATAACAGATGCATCCAAACTGGGCTGGGGAGCCCCTCTGGGATCTCTCTCCACTCAAGGCCTCTGGTCTCAGCAGGAGTCACAACTTCACATAAATCTGCTAGAGCTCAGAGCTATTCTCAGTGCTCTCAAAGTGTTCCAGGACCATCTTCATTGCCGCAGAGTCCTAGTACAAACCGACAATCAAGTGGCCATGTTCTGCGTGAACAAGCAGGGCGGAACAGGGTCTTGGACCCTCTACAGCGAGGCTCTACAACTCTGGTCCTTTGCCATACATTATCACATTCACCTCCAAGCAGTGTATCTCCTGGCGAAGCACAATGAATTAGTGGACAGATTAAGTTGAATCCTTCTCCCCCATGAGTGATCTCTTCATGTAGACACAGTCTCCTACATTTTTCAGATCTGGGGGACTCCAGAGATAGACCTTTTTGCAAGTCCTCAGAATGCCAAACTCCCTCGCCTCTGTACCAGGACTCCTGTGTCAGACAGCCAACAGGTGGATGCTTTTCACCTCCACTGGGGACATGACTTCCTATATGCCTTCCCTCCCATTCCCCTAATTCCCAAGACTCTTTTCAAACTCCAGGCAGATAGGGGCTTCATGATACTCATAGCCCCACGCTGGCCATGTCAACTGTGGTACTCTCACTTCTACGTCTGTCTCAGGCTGAACCCATAGATCTGGGGTCTACTCCAGATCTCCTATCTCAGGAGGAGGGGACACTGCTCCATTCCAGTCTGCAGTCTCTCCATTTCAAAGCATGGCTTCTGAAAACATAGCCTTCCAGGGTATTGACCTTCCCCAGGAGGTTAAGGATATCCTCTTAGCTTCTAGAAAACCATCCACCAAACAGTCCTCCGCTTTCAAGTGGTGTAGGTTTTCTATCTGGTGGTCTCTAAAGAATCTTAATCCCTTCTCAGTTCCGGTGGAGGCGCTGCTTGAATACCTCCTCCACCTTTCTTCTTCTGGACTCAAGACCAATTCGGTAAGAGTACATCTAAGTGCAATTGCGGCCTCTCACATACCCTTAGATGGCCAACCCATCTCCTCTCAACCGTTCGTAGCACACTTTATGAGGTGTCTTCTATTAACCAAGACTCCCATTAAGCCACCACCAGTGGCATGGGACCTCAATGTTTTTCTAGGGCAGCTTCTCAAGCCGCCTTTTGAACCTCTAGCTACTACTTCACTTAAATTTCTCACATGAATGGTCATCTTCCTCATTGACCTCACTTCAGCAAGGCGCGTTAGTGAGCTCCAGGCTCTGGTGGCTGACCCCCTTACACACGGTTCCACCATGATAAGGTAGTCCTTAGGATTCATACTCATTTCCTGACGAAGGTGGTCTAGTCCTTCTATTTGAACCAGTCAGTCTACCTCCCTGTGTTTTTTCCCTAGACCACGCTCATCTAGGGCAGAAGCAACCCTCCACACTCTGGATTGTAAACGTGCCTTAGCTTTTTATCTTCAGAGGACTCGAGAGCACTGAAAAGCTTCTCAGCTGTACATCTCCTTTGACTCTAGTCACCTCAGGTTGCCGGTCTCCAAACGTACTCTCTCCACGTGGATAGCAGACTGCATCACTTTTGCTTATGAGAAGGCAGGACTCTCCCTCGAGGGTCATGTCACTTTCCATAATGTTCGAGCCATTACTACCTCGATGGCAAACCTATGATCTGTAGCTATTGATGAGATCTGGAAAGCAGCAACTTGGTCTTCTTTCCATACTTTTGCTGCTCACTACTGTCTGGGCAAGGACTTCTGCCGGGTTGCCATGTTTGGCCAGGCTGTTCTCCAGCATATCTTTCAGACTTAGAACACCTCCTACCCTCCGTCCCGGACTTCGATACCAGGCATCCATACAGGATACATGACTTCTTTAGGCATATCTGGGGCAAACCACAGCCAATTCTGAGGTCATCTCTCTGGCATCTTCTAGCTAGGGAGTCCGATATGTGAAGACTACATTCCTGCTTGTTCCTGGAGATAGCGTAGTTACTCACCTGTAACAGGTGATCTCCGGGAACAGCAGGAATTTAGTCTTCACAACCCACCCTCCTCCCCTAGGAGTTGTAGGTCTTCTTTTCTTTCTCTCCTTTTATCTCAGCTACAAACTCAACTGAGGAGGGAGAGCTGGAAAGGCAGGAAGGCAGCTATGCAGGCACAGTGGGATGCTCCCAAAGGCTTTCCTATTGGATGCTGGGAAGCATTCCCACACGGACTCCATCATTACCAACAACACCCATATGTGAAGACTAAATTCCTGCTGTTCCGGAGATCGCCTGTTACAGGTGAGTAACTACACTTTCTCCTCTCTGAAGAGGATTCTGAAGATTAAGAGGAAAAGATTGATCAAACGCTTGTGAATGGCCACCTTGAGGGTGACTTTCTCACTTGAGCATGGCGTGGGAGGTTCCACTACACTGCGGTCTTTTTGGTAACCAAAGAGGAGGAAAAATTGGTTCAGCTCCATGTGCTTATCGTAAAAACCTGTTAGGCAGCCAGAAATTGGAAGATTTTGGAAGGATCTGGAAGACTGCAGCAGCCTCACACAACCTCAATGCCTCTCCCTCCTCCTCTGCCCCCCCCCCTTGCTCTTTCATGAAGATTGTAGAAGTCTCTCAGAGGGATCTGCCTACCAGCCACCTTAAACTCAGTGCTGCAAAGCCAGTGAAACAGTATTAGGGGAGTAGAGCTGAGCCCGGCATGGATCCTCTGCCTAGGACTCTCAGGGACTGAGTACCAAGACTTGACCTCGTAATTGTCCTTGTTGGGGGCTTCTGATTCCATCGTGTGGGACACAATTCAGGATAGACCACTGACAACTATTGGCATGGTGTGAGAGTTTCCCGCTGTTTTCTGCACGCGCTAGTAACATTTTCTCCTATTGTATACCTGATTGTCACACGGTCTGTATGCACATTCTGCCCCAAGTGGCTGCAATGCGCTTTCCTACCCTAGCGCCTATAATGTATGTTGCAGTAGAAGCACAGTTAACGCACACCTTCAGGCCGCCACAATTTTAGCACGTGCTGTTGTGATATTTGCCTTAACCCTCTTATGTCTTCTTCCAGGAATCATTGTTTGGCCTGTGGCAAACAAGGTGCCTCATCTCTGGCTTCTGGACTCTTCTAGCATAGCAACTCCTAAGTAGTTCCTGGAGGGATTGCTCCCCTTCTCTACACCAGGAATACGATTAGTCTGGCCTTGCCTGCCTTAGGGCAGGAGATGGCAGATGGCGCTGTGGGAAAGGATAACCAGCCGGTCAGAAATTCCAACGACCATTCTGTGTACTGCTCCTCAACCTCTAGGGGATTGATGGCAACTGGGTCCCCTGGTATAGGGGGGTTATTTCCGCAAGGAGAGCTTCCGGAGTCCAGATTGTCCTCCCAAAAATGATTTTCCTTTTATAACAGGCCTGATCATTCTGGCATAGAAATTCAGACCCTGCGGCCTCTGGGTTCCCCAGAGAACAGTCTCGGGAGGGGCAGGCTGAGAATGTAAGCCCTGTTTGATTGTCTATGGCTAAGGGTCTCTAGCAAAGGGCTCCCCCTGGAGATGGGGATCAGCTGGGATCTGTCCAAGATCTGGACTGTGGCTTGGATTTAGATATCTGATGTGGATGAAGAAGTACTCTCGCCTTCAGAGGATTGTGAGGAGGCTGATGTTATCTGCCTGTTCTGGAAGGAAGAACTGGAGATGCTGATTCCCAGGGTCTCATCCACCTTGAGTTTGGCGGTTGCTCCAGGCACAGGGCAGGAACTGAGGATGCATCCATTCCTGCAAGGTGTGCGGAAATCCACTAATCTCCAGGAACAAGCAGGAATGAGTCTTCACATATGGGTATCGTCGGTACCGACGGAGCCTGCGCGGGAATGCTCCCCAGCGTCCAGTAAGAAAGCTTTTGGGAGCATCCCACAGCGCCTGCGCGCTGCCTTCCCGCCTTTCCCAACCGCCTCTCTCCAGTTCTAGTTCTTCTTTTCCGCGGAGCCAGCAGGTCGTGTTCCTGTCACCGCAGAAGAAGTTCTTTATTTTTTTCTTTATTTTTCTGTGTCGCGTCTGCCTTCGACGTCAGACCGGTACCGCCGGTCTTTTCTTTTCTTTCTTTCTTCAAAAAAAAAGCAAACAAAAAACTTTTATTTCTTCAACTGTGCATTTTCAGTTTGGGCCTTAGGCCTGAATATTTTCTCCTCATGGAGAAGCCCGCTTCCGGGTTTAAAAAGTGCACAAAATGTGGCGGTACTATTTCTGTCACCGACACCCATGATTGGTGTCTAAAATGTTTGGGTCCTGACCATTCCATCACGGATTGTGTGTCCTGCACCATGATGTCTAAAAGAGGTTGGCAGAACCGAGCAGCCAAGCTCAGTACCCTGTTTCCCTCTGATGCAGCCTCGGTGGCATCAACGTCTTCCAGGGCTTCTTCTTCCTCCCATGGATCTCAGGTAACCAAACATAAATCTAGCCGGTCCTCGAAGGGCAAATCTCCCTCTAAGCATCGAGATGCCTCCGGGCTTGTCCTCGAGGATTCCGCTCTGGCAAAATTACCCCGGCGGGAAGTTCCGGCTTCCAAAGCATTATCTATGGGGTCACAGGTTGACATCGATGGCTTGACCGTTCTGGGGTACGGGTGGTCTCCACTGGTACCGACATCCAGACTTTGGTGGCGTTGATGGATCAGAAAATTCTATCCATACAGCGCACCCTTACGGCGTTCATGCAGGCTTCGACGCCTTCGGTACCGCAACAATCCCCGTTGCCGGTACCGACTCCGGCATCGGCACCGTTCCCAGTGCCGGTACCGATTGCATCAACATCGGCTTCGGTGTCGACTGCAACGGTACCCTGTCCTATGATGCCCATCGGTACCGAACCGGTACCGCTTACTCCCAATGTCAATCCCACTCGGTACGCGTATCGGACTTTACAGGAGCATCCAGACAGGCGATACTTCGATTCCTCCGAAGACTCTGATGAGTCGGAGGCTTCTGTCGATGCACCGGTACTACTTCCTCAGAAGTCTGCTTCTCCAAAATGAAGAATGTCTCCTCCAGAGGACTTGTCTTTTCAAGACTTCATTAGGGAAGTGGCTAGAGGCCTCTCTATTACAGTGGCCTCTGAGTCAGAGCCTAGAGCCAAGCAATTAGATATTTTGCAATATCCTAAGGCTCCTAAGGAAGCAGCTACCTTACCTATTCATGAGATTCTTTATGATCTTATGTTGGGCATGTGGGAGACTCCTCTCACCACCTCTCCTCATTCTCGTAGATTGGACAGCATGTACCGTGTCCCTCCCTGTCCTGGTTTTCATAAGACTCTTCTTCCTCACCACTCTATTGTGGTTGAGTCTGCTATGAAGAAAATAAAGAGTGCAAAGAGACACTCATCTAACCCTCCAGGACGTGAATGTAGGACTCTAGATGCTTTTGGCCGAAGGATTTTCCAGGTCAATATGCTTGCTGCCAGAATCAACTCCTATAGTCTCTATATGGGGATGTTTCTAAAAGAAGTCACAGATCATCTGCAGACTTTAGCTCCTTTTATTTCAGAAGATAAAAGGCAGGAATTTCTCACTTGGCTCAAACATGCCCAAGATGTTTCCAAATTCTCCAACCGTGCAGCCTTTGACTCTTTTGAGTGTGTAAGCAGAGCCACGGCTATTGCCATAGGTGCACGCAGAATTGCTTGGTTACAGGCCTCTGATTTGGAACTCTGGGTCCAAGATGAGTTGGGAAACCTTCCTTGTACAGGTGAAAACCTGTTTGGCAGGGATTGGCAAGCAAAGGCCACTCAGATGGATGCTGAGAACTCTGCTTTGGATAGACATTCAAACTCTACCTCTGCCCCTGTTAAGAAAAGATTGTTCAAAAAGACATCTTTTTCTAAAAAGGGAAGATATTATCCTGCTCATGGGCAGACATCTTCTGCAGGTTGTTTTGCTGCAAAGCGTCAGCAACCACCTAAACAGGCCAAGTCAAAGGCTGCCAGGCCTACCACAGCCCAGCAGCCTCAACCCCCTCAGGGCCTTTGACTTGCAGCTAGAGAACTTAGCATTTCTAGCTCTGGAAAAGCCAGAGCCCCTCACCATTCCAGGAAGGTTGACTTACTTTGCTCCCAGATGGGAGCAAATCACAGCAGAGCAATGGACCCTCTCCATCATAAAGGAAGGGTACAAGCTTCATTTCTTGAGTCTTCCTCCTCACACAATGGTGAAACAGTTCAATTCTCCAACAAGGGATAACATACAAAACATAATCGAATGAACACTCCACTCCTATGCACTGATACCCTACTTGTATATAGTTGCAACTGATATGATCTGCCTATGCGGTAGAGTCAGTACTTTGTTTAAATTGTTACACAATCTGTGTTAGTTGAATTATTCTGCTTAGTTTTTAAACCCTATGTGTGCATGTTAAGATGTTCTATGTAAAAAGTTATATTGTTCCATGTAAAACAAGCTCTGCATTGTTAACTGTTGTTAATTGTACACCGCAACTGATCGCTGGAAGATGCGGTATATAAATAAGTGTTAAATAAATAAAATAAATAAATAAACATCTCTCCTCAACCTTCTAGGTCAGGAGATTGCTACCCTTCTTGCCCAAGGGGCAATAGAAGAAGTACCTCTTCTTCAACAGGGCTCAGGGTTCTACTCCCCTTATTTTCTTATCCCAAAGAAAACAGGGGGCTACAGACCCATATTAGATCTCAGAGAATTGAACAAGTTTCTATTCAAGGAGAAATTCAAAATGATTTCTCTAGGGGCTCTGCTTCCATACCTTCAGTAGGACTGGCTTTGTTCTCTAGATCTCAAGGATGCGTACACCCATGTCCTCATCCATCCAACACACAGAAGGTTCCTTCGGTTCCTTTTTCAAGGAAAGCACTACCAATACAGGGTGCTTCCTTTCGGTCTGGCCTCTGCATCAAGGGTGTTCACGAAATGCATGGCAGTAGTAGCTGCATTTCTCCGCACTCTAGGAATATTCATATTCCCATATCTGGACGACTGGCTCATTCGAGCCCCATCCCAGTCAGAGGCCCAGACTTGTCTAACCTACACAATGCATATCCTTCAGTATTTGGGACTAGTAAAAAACATCCCAAAATCCAATCTCACCCCTACTCAGTCTCTGGAGTTCATAGGGGCCTTGCTGGATACCACAACTGCAAGGGCCTATCTTCCTCAGGCCCGTTGCCTACGTCTGATGCAGTTAGCCTCCCAGATTCAGTTAAAGTCCCAGTTAACTGCTCGAGAGATGTTACAGCTATTAGGCCACATGGCATCCACCGTGCATGTGGTTCCATATGCTCGCCTTCACATGAGGGCAGCTCAATGGACTTTGTCCACCCAATGGACTCAGGCATCAGGTTGTCTGTCAGACAAAATAGCAAACTCCAGTCGCCTTTTTTGGTCTCTCCAGTGGTGGAAGTCCTCTCAAAACCTGTTGCTGGGGTCCCCTTTTCAGCAACCGCTATCCCAAGCAACTCTCACAACAGATGCTTCACCAAGAGGTTGGGGAGCTCATCTGCAGGATCTCTCCACCCAGGGCATCTGGTCTCCACAGGAGACTTCTCTGCATATCAATCTCTTGGAACTCAGAGCAATTTTCTTAGCTCTCAGAGTTTTCCATTCCCTGCTCAGCTACAGGACAGTCCTCATCCATACGGACAACCAAGTAGCCATGTTCTATGTAAACAAGCAGGGAGGGACTGGCTCTCTGTCGCTTTGCAACGAAGCTTTGCGACTGTGGGCCTTCGCCAGAGAGCATTACATCCATCTTCTGGCAGTATATCTTCCAGGCGTTCAAAACTCTTGGGCGGACAGACTCAGTCGAGTTCTGCTTCCACACGAGTGGTCCCTCCACATGGACCAGGTAGCCAGGATCTTTCAAATTTGGGGAACCCCGGACATAGACCTCTTTGCAAGTCCATGGAATGCCAAACTTCCCCGGTTCTGTTCCAGAATTCCGTGTCAGGGAGTTCAGGCCAAGGATGCCTTCCTCCTTCACTGGGGTCAAGACTTCCTTTATGCCTTTCCACCAATTCCCCTAATTCCCAAGACACTATTCAAGCTTCAGAGAGATCAAGCGAGCGTGATCCTCATAGCACCACATTGGCCACGCCAAATGTGGTACCCTCTACTTCTGCATCTCTCTCAAGCTCCCTCCCTGGACTTGGGCTCTGCTCCAGACCTTCTATCCCAGGAAGAAGGAACGTTGTGGCACCCAAACCCCCAGTCTCTCCATCTCAGGGCTTGGTTGCTGAGGGCCTAGACCTTCAAGATTTTCATCTCTCCCAGCAAGTCAGAGATGTTATTCATGCCTCTAGAAAACCTTTTACTAGATGTTCCTATGCTTTCAAATGGAAAAGATTTACCATTTGGTGTTCAGAGAAGGGTCTAAACCCTCTTGCAATACCTCTGAATTCTCTACTAGAGTATTTTCTGCATCTATCCCATGCAGGTCTGAAAACGAATTCAGTAAGAGTCCATTTGAGTGCTATTGCAGCGTCCCTCAAGCCTCTCAATGGACAACCTATTTCCTCTCATCCTCTTATAGCAAGATTCATGAGAGGCCTTCTTTTAACTAAACCTCCCATTAGACCACCTCCAGTGGCATGGGACTTAAACCTGGTTCTTGGCCAGCTTATGAAGCCACCCTTTGAACCTTTAGCCACCACCTCCTTGAAATTTCTTTCTTGGAAGGTTATTTTTCTCATTGAAGTCACCTCAGCACGGCGCATCAGTGAGTTGCAAGCTTTGGTGGCTAATCCACCTTATACAAGGTTTCATCATGATAAGGTAGTCCTCAGGACCAATCCACACTTTATGCCTAAAGTGGTCTCACCTTTTCATCTGAACCAAGAGGTGTATTTACCTGTCTTTTTTCCAGGACCTCATGCATCAAGTGCAGAGAGGAATCTTCATACCTTGGATTGTAAGAGAGCTCTCGCTTTTTACTTACAAAGAATACAGCAACATAGAAAGTCTTCTCAACTCTTTGTTGCTTTTGATCCTTCTCATTTAGGACTTCCAGTCTCTAAAAGAACACTGTTTAACTGGATTGCTCAGTGTATTTCTTTTGCCTACCAGAGTAGAAACCTTTCTCTGGAGGGCCATGTCACAGCTCAGAATGTGAGAGCCATAGCAGCCTCAATGGCTCATCTAAATTCTGTGTCCATCGACCAAATCTGTCGAGCGGCCACCTGGGCCTCGGTTCATACCTTCACAGCCCATTACTGTTTGGACAAGGACTCCCGCCGGGATGCCTTGTTTGGTCAGGCTGTTCTCAAACACCTGTTCCATTCCTAATCAACTCCGACCCACCTACCATGGTTGGATGCCAGAGATCCATGGGGGGAGGTAGAGTCCTTTTCAAGGACACACAACATGGGGTCTTCCCCTGGCATCTGCAGCTAGGGAGTCCCCATATGTGAAGACTCATTCCTGCTTGTTCCTGGAGATAGCACAGTTACTTACCTGTAACAGGTGATCTCTGGGAACAGCAGGAATAAGTCTTCACAACCCACCCACCTCCCCTAGGAGTTGTATCTCTCTATCTATCTTTCCTTTCCTCTCTCTCTCTTTGTCTCAGCTTTAAAACTCGAACTGGAGAGAGGCAGTTGGGAAAGGCGGGAAGGCAGCGCGCAGGCGCTGTGGGATGCTCCCAAAAGCTTTCTTACTGTACGCTGGGGAGCGTTCCCGCGCAGGCTCCATCGGTACCGACGATACCCATATGTGAAGACTTATTCCTGCTGTTCCCAGAGATCACCTGTTACAGGTAAGTAACTGTGCTCTCCCTTCCCATTCCCGGATGTGCTCAAGGGCCTGTTCTGGCCAACACCCCGCTTCAAGGGCTAAGGGTGTATGAGGATGCATGCTGTTCCTGAGAAGGAGTGTGTTGTATAGTTTGATTCCAAGGTGGATATGCAAGTCACAGTGGTTACCAGATGGACCTTAAAGGAAATTCTGGACCAAAAGAAGGATTCTTGTTGAAGATCCAGTTTGCTGCAATGGCTGCTATTCTTTAATTGGCGATATGTGCAGGCCTGTTGTCTTGAGCCCTGCTCTTGTGAATTCAGTCTCTTGTGTCGAATGATTATACCCCTCTTTTGGAGTCGACTACGGCCTTCCTTTCTAATGCCATATATGACGGCCTAGCACCAGGGATTGTGCCCTGTTGACGGTGACATGCCGTTGGCTTGGCTTAGACATAGGGCAGTGGACTCATCTTCCAAGGCCGGTTGCCCACGTGGCCTTAGAGGGATGCTTCTGTTTGGTCCAATTTGGAGAAGTCGGTGAAGGACCTGGGCAAGACAAAATCTTACCACCTTTCAGAGGACAAGCCCAAGGGGCCTGTGAAGTGGGCAAGAGCCCCTTTTCAATCAGCCTCTGCCCTCTCCTCGTGAGCACGCTGATCAGACTCCTGTGATATCGGGACTGCCGTCGCTATCAGCCTGGAAATCCTTTCTTCCCCTTTTGCTTATACTTTGGGCTCATTCTCAGTCCTTTCGTGGAGCTCTTGGGCCCGGGGACCCAGTCACAACCAGTGGAGGACCCTCCTGAGCTGCACAATGAAGGTTTGGTGGTCCATTCCCTGGTTACTCTGGTTGGGAGCAGGCTTCACC
Source organism: Ichthyophis bannanicus (assembly GCA_033557465.1). Taxonomy (NCBI): domain Eukaryota; kingdom Metazoa; phylum Chordata; class Amphibia; order Gymnophiona; family Ichthyophiidae; genus Ichthyophis; species Ichthyophis bannanicus. The sequence continues at coordinate 355,188,200 of CM066038.1, read as the reverse complement.
TCTTCTTCAGGAGTGGCCGGGTCACTAAGGATCACTAGGTGCTAGTCCCCATTCAGTATGACTATGGCCTGGAATGCAAAGAGACAATCCTGGTCACTTGAATCTTCTCCCCTTGTGGGTCTGTGAACAACAGGGCTACTGTGCAGATCACCTTGGACAAGTTGCCTCTCCTGAAGGCAATGGTGCCCATTTCCCCAGATAATCAGGGCAGGGGCAGGTTTTCCATCAGTTTTCGTGGTGGTCGTCACAGAAGGAATATTCCTGCCCATTCTGGACCGCAAGTGTGTCAACAAGTGAACATAAGATATGCCATACTGGGTCAGACCAAGGTCCATCAAGCCCAGTCTCCTGAATCCAACAGTGGCCAATCCAGGTCATAAGTACCTAGCAGTTTCCCAAAACGACACTCAGATTCCATAATGCCTGTACTGGGGCAAGCAGTGGTTTTCTTCGGTCCTCTTTAATAATGGCTTATGGACCTTTCCTCCAGGAACTTGTCCAAACCTTTTTTAAACCCTGCTACACTAACAGCTTTTATTACATCCTCCAGTAACAAATTCCAGAGTTTGATTACACGTTGAGTGAAAAAATATTTTCTCTTATTGGTCTTAAATGGGTTACACTGTAGCTTCAATGCATGTCCCCTAATCTTTCTACATTTTGATGGTGTAAATAATCGATCTACATTTACCCACTCCACTCCATTCATTAATTTACAGACCTCTATTATATCTCCCCTTAGCTGTCTCTTTTCCAGGTTAAAGAGCCCTAACCTTTTAAACTTCTCTTCCTAGGGGTATCCTTCCATCCCCTTTACCATTTTGGTGGCTCTTCTCTGTACCTTTTCTAATTCTGCTATATCCTTTTGAAGATTCAGCAACCAGAATTGAACCCAGTATTCAAGGTGCAGTCGCACCATGGAATGATACAGAGGCATTATATTACCCTTTGTTTTATTCTCCATTCCTTTCCATATGATTCCTAGTATTCTATTTGCCTTCTTGGCCACTGCTGCTCACTGGGCAGAAGGTTCCAATATGTTATCCACAATGATTTATTTTATTTTATTGAAAATTTCTATACCGCATTTTCCAAAGGATCAAGCGCGGTTTACAATTAACAACAGTATGAATAGTACAACATGAACAAGTACATATTTGGTTACATGGAACTATGTAAACTATATACAGTAGAACAGTATTCATTGAACTGGAAACATAAAACATTGTTAAACTTCCTGTGTCATGCGTTTCTGAATGGAAACTTTGCAAGCCAGGATTCAAGCGGTGCACAGAGGGGGTTCCCGGCATCTCTGGTTTTGGCCTAGGCATATTTTCATATCCCGATCCGGGGGTATTAGCAAGTGTCTGTTTGCCATGCTTGGCTCTCACCTTCAGTTTACTTCCCTTCCATTTGGACTCTCCACTGCCCGAAGGACATTCTCCAAGCTCATGGTGGTGGTGTCTGCAGTGCCGAGGGATTTGTGTGCACCCATATCTGGACTACTGGCTCATCCAAGCCCATTCTCCTTCAGAGACATCTCGGGTAACTCCCCAAGTGGTGTCCTTTCTGATGAGTCTCGGCTAGGTGATCATTGGGGAAGAGACAATTGTTGTATTCCATTCCGTGGAGTTCCTGGGAGCATGTTTTCAATACTCGAGTGTGCAGTTTTTCTGCTAGTGGAGAAAGTTAAGGTTGTTGGATTGCTTAGCACTATTCTGTTCGCAGCAGGCTCCCAGAGTCCGGATTGATCTTCATCAGCAGGTTGAGCTCAGGCTTCTGTTCCCATTGATGGCAAAGGCCAGCCTGCTCTGGAGGCAGCAGCCCAGTCTTCTGAGGAAGGACATGCTGCTGGATGATTGCTCATGGATCCTTCTGGCAACAAATGCCAATCTGTTGTGCTAGGAAACCCATTTCTAAGGGCCAGGGTCAGCCTGTCCACTAGGTGAGCTAGGTGGGTGCCTATGGAAGCCAATCTGAGTGGGCAGCTTTGTGCTGCCATTTTGTTGCCTTGGGCAGGCCATATTTTATTTATTTTATTTTATTGATTTCTTTTTTATACTGTGCTATTTAGAATCAGTGCAGTTTACATGTATACTAACAGGTACTTTTTATTCCCTTGTCCCTGAAGGACTCACAATCTAAGTGTACCTGAGGCAATGGAGGGTTAAGTGGCTTGCCCAAGGCCACAAGGAGTGGCCATGGGACTAGATACCCCAGTCCCTCCGGCCTGAAGTTGCTTGTCCCCATGCAGGAATTGAACCCCCGGCCTTCCGGCCTGAGGTAACCTGTCCCAACCACTGAGCCACTCCTCCCTCCTCCTATGCTTCAGCACACATGACCTGCCACTTCTGATCCCCCTCCAACACAACTTACTGTTGCAGAGGAGTCAGAAGCGGCAGGTCATGTGTGCTGAAACACATGGCCTGCCACGGACAACAAAGCAGGGGCACAAAGTCACCACATGTAAAACACTGCCGCCTGCCTCCCCCCCACCCAAGATGGAATCGTCAGCAGCAGGGCTGGCAGCATGCCTTGGCTGGAGCAGCTTGTTGTGGGGGTGAAAGGGGCAGCTGGGGTTTCTGCCTGGGGTGGCAGAAACCCTTAGGCCGGCCTTGCCCAGAGCCGTTAGAACCAAAGGGAAGCAGTGTGGTCCATCAACTACCTCGAGGCGAGGGCCATCAGGTTGGCTGTTCTGTGTTTCTAGCCTCTGGTCAAGGGCTGGGTGGTTCGAGTGTTTTCGGACAATGTCACAGCAGTAGCTTATGTCAATCAGCAGGGCAGCACAAGGAGTGCCAGGGTAGCTCTGGATATGGTTCTTCTGTTTGCCTAGGTGGAGAAGAACCTCCTAGATTTGTCATATCAGCACATTGCTGGGGTGGACAGTGCGAAAGTTGACTTCCTCATCCGTCACTCTCTGGATCCTGGAGAGTGATAGCTGAGTCAGGAGATGTTTCATTTGATTCTGCGCTGCTCCAATACCAAAGTTTGCTGCTTCTTCAGTCACCACACAGAGACGGGGTCCGAGGACATCGACGCCTTGGCCCAGCCTATGCCAAGTCAGCCTGTGCTATATGTGTTTCCTGTGTAGCCCCTGATTGACCGTGTGATTCAGTGTATAGAATGCCACCTGGGCAGGATTGTTCAGGTGGCGCTGGATAGACCGAGGAGAGCAGGGTTCAGAGACTTGATGCGGCTCCTGCAGGCACCTCCTGTTTAGTTGCCTCCATTTTGGGGCCTATTGCAGAAGGGACTGATCGTCCTAGAGGACCCTGTTCCCTTCTTGCTTATGGCTTGGCTCTTGAAAGGGCTACTCTGCAGTGGAGGTCTCCTCTCTGCTCGGAGGCTGGAGGAGGTCTACCAAGCTAGCCTACATGCGGATCTAGTCCCTCTTTGAGTTGGCTCCTGAGGCGACCAAGGTGCCATCTCTGTTGGCCTTTCTACAGGGTGGCCTGGAGAAGGGCCTTTCCTTAGCTCCCTGAAAGTTCAGGTGGCAGCTTTGGCCTGTTTACGAGGTCCGGTGGCTAGTAAGTCTCTAGCCTTGCACCTAGATGTCTCATGCTTTCTCCAGGAAGTTTGGCATCTGTGTCTTTCCCTCCAGTCTTTGATTCCTTCCTGGGATCTCTGTCTGGTGCTCAGGGCCCTGGTGGTGGCGCCCTTTAAGCCATTGGAGCACGCTACTTTGAAGGAGTTGACACTCAAGAAAGTTTTTTAGGTCGTGATTTATTCTGCAAGGTGGATTTCCGAGCTGCAGGCTCTGTCTTGCCAAGATCCTTATCTGTCTTTTCAAAGGAGCTAAGGCCTGTGCCTTCCTTCTTGCTTACGGTGCTTTCTCCCTTCATGTGAACCAGGTGGTCTGCCTTCCCTCCTTCTCTAAGAAGCAGTGGCAGGGGAAGGATAAGCCTTGTGGATGTCCAGAGGATGCTTCTCTGGTACGTAGAGGTTACAAATTCCTTTTATAAGTCTAAGCATCTTTTCGTGCTGTTTGCTGACCCACACAAGGGTAGTGTGGTGGCTAAGTTGACTTTGGGTCTCTGGGTTAAGGAGGCCTTTGCCTCAGCATATCTGTTGCGGAACCGGCCATTTCTGAAGGGTTTGCATGCCCAATCTACCTTAGCACAAGCATCCTTGTGGGCAGAGTGGGGCTTAGTAACCCCTGCAGACATTATTCGGGCAGCAATGTGAGCATCACTTTCCACTTTGTCAAGCATTACCACTTGGATGTCCACGCACAGGTGGACAAGGCCTTTAGCTCAAGGGTTTTGGTACTTCCCACTGGTTTAGTAGGACAATATGGAAGATGACATTTTACTTACCCAGATAATGTCCTTTCCCTGAGTTCTGCTAGATCAGTCCAGGGCCCACTCCTGGAGCTGTGTTTGCTCTGTTCTTCTGTGACAGTACCAACAGTACCTTTGGGTCCGCTATGTTTTATATATTTGACTGCAGGTTCATCTTATGCTTTCCTGTACATAGTTCTCTACTGTTTGATTGTCCATTGTTGCCCACGTTGAGGTTATATGACGCTTGTCATGTTCTCCCATATGCTTTGTGATGGATACCGAAGAGACCTCTGGTGGCTGAGGCTTATAGAGACTTATAGAGACATGAGAGTGATGTCATTGAAACCTGGGCTTTTCTTTTTTTTTTTTGTCTCAACCAATCTGCTGGTAAGGGAACACAACCCACTTGTATGGACTGGTCTAGCAGGATTCAAGGAAAGAACAATCTCCAGGAACAAGCAGGAATGAGTCTTCACATATGGGTACGTCGGTACCGACGGAGCCTGCGCAGGAACGCTCCCCAGCGTCCCAAAAAAGGAAAGCTTTTGGGAGCATCCCACAGCGCCTGCGCGCTGCCTTCCCGCCTTTCCTAACCGCCTCTCTCCAGTTCTTCTTTTCCACGGAGCCAGCAGATCGTGTTCCTGTCACCGCTGAAGAAGTTCTTTATTTTATTTTATTTCTTTGGTCGCGCGTCTGCCTTCTTCGACGTCGGACCGGTACCGCCGGTCTTTTCTTTCTTTTTCTTCAAAAAAAAAAAAAAGATACTTCCGTTCCACTTCAGTGTATTTTTTCTTCGTTGGGCCTTAGGCCTAACAGAAAATTCCTCATGGAAAAACCCGCCTCCGGGTTTAAAAAATGCACTAAGTGCAGCGGTACCATCTCTGTTACCGACACCCATGACTGGTGTCTTAAGTGTTTGGGTCCTGACCATTCCATCACAGATTGTCCGTCCTGCACCATGATGTCTAAAAGAGGTTTACAGAACCGAGCAGCCAAGCTCAGTACACTGTTTCCCTCTGATGCAGCTTCGGTGGCATCGACGTCTTCCAGGGCTTCTTCTTCCTCCTATGGATTTCAGGTAACCAAACATAAGTCCAGCCGGTCCTCGAAGGGTAGATCTCCCTCTAAGCATCGAGATGCCTCCGGGCTTTCCCTCGAGGATCCTGCACCGGCAAAAGTACCCCGGCGGGAAGCTCCGGCTTCCAAAGCTCCTCCTATGGGGTCAAAGGTTGACATCGATGTTACGGCCTCGACCGATCACCTGTTGCAATGTTCTGGGGTACCGGTGGAATCCGCCGGTACCAACCCCCAGACATTCATGGCATCGATGGATCAGAATGTCCTGACCATGCAGCGTGCCATTACGGCATTCATACAAGCTGCGACGCCGCTGGTACCGCAACAACCTTCGTTGTCGGTACCGGCTCCGACACCGGCTCCGATATCGGTTCTGGTGCCGGTACCGGTTGCATCGACATCAGCTTCGGTGTCGACTGCAGCGGTACCCTGTCCGATGATGCCTATCGGTACCGATCCGGTACCGATGACTCCCGATGTCGATACCACCTGGTATGCATATCGGGCTTTACAAGAGCATCCAGACAGGCGATACTTCGATTCCTCCGAAGACTCTGATGCATCGGAGGCCTCTGTCGAAGCACCGGTACTTCTTCCTCAGGAGTCTGCTTCTCCAAAAAGAAGAATGTCCCCTCCAGAAGACTTGTTTTTTCAAGACTTCATAAGGGAAGTGGCCAAAGGGCTTTCTATCTCAGTGGCCCCTGAGACAGAGCCTAGAGCCAAAAAATTGGATATTTTGCAATATCCCAAAGCTCCTAAAGAAGCAGCCACTTTGCCAGTTCATGAGATCCTTTATGACCACATGATAGGCATATGGAAGACTCCTCTCACCATCTCTTCTCATTCTCGTAGGTCGGATATCATGTATCGTGTCCCTCCTTGTCCTGGATTTCATAAAACTCAGCTTCCTCACCATTCTATCGTGGTAGAGTCTGCTATGAAAAAGTTAAAGAGTGCAAAGAGGCACTCATCTGCTCCTCCAGGAAGAGAATGTAGAACCTTAGATGCTTTTGGCAGAAAGATTTTCCAGGCCGGCCAGCAGAGCCTCGGCCATTGCCATAGGTGCACGCAGAATTGCTTGGCTACAAGCTTCTGATTTGGAACCCTGGGTCCAAGATGGATTAGGAAATCTTCCTTGTACAGGTGAAAACCTGTTTGGCAAAGATTGGCAAGCAAAGGCCACTCAAATGGATGCAGAAAATTCTGCTTTGGATAGGCTTTCAAAGTCTACCTCTAATCCTGTCAAGAAGAGGTTGTTCAAAAAGGCATATTTTCCCAAGAAGGGAAGATATTATCCTGTTTATGGTCAACAGACATCATCTGCAGGTCGTTTTGCTGCAAAGCGTCAACAACCTAAACAGGCCAAGCCTAAGGCTGCAAGGACTACTGTAGCCCAACAGCCTCAGCCTCCTCAGGGCCTTTGACTTGCAGCTAGAGAACTTAGCCTTTTTGGCTGTAAAAGACCCAGAGCCTCTCACCATTCCAGGAAGGTTAGCTCACTTTGCTCTCAGATGGGAGCAAATCACAGCAGAGCACTGGACCCTTTCCATCATAAGGGAAGGGTACAAACTTCATTTTTCAAACCTTCCTCCTTACACCATGGTGAGACAGTTCAATTCTCCAACATCTCTTCTCGACCTTCTGGGTCAGGAGATTTCTACCCTTCTTGCCCAAGGGGCAATAGAAGAAGTGCCTCTTCTTCAACAGGGCTCAGGGTTCTACTCCCCCTACTTTCTAATTCCAAAGAAAACAGGGGGCTACAGACCCATCTTAGATCTCAGAGAATTGAACAAATTCCTATGCAAGCAGAAATTCAAGATGATTTCTCTAGGTACTCTCCTTCCATTCCTTCAGAGTCAGGATTGGCTTTGTTCTCTAGATCTCAAGGATGCGTATACCCATATACTCATCCATCCAGCACACAGAAGGTTCCCTCGGTTCCTTCATCTAGGAAAGCACTACCAATACAGGGTGCTTCCTTTTGGTCTGGCCTCTGCTCCAAGAGTGTTCACAAAGTGCATGGCAGTAATAGCTGCATTTCTACGCACTCTGGGAATATTCGTATTCCCATATCTGGACGACTGGCTCATCCGAGCATCATCCAAATCAGAGGCCCAGACTTCCCTAGCCTGCACAATGCCTGTTCTGCAGTATCTGGGACTGGTGATAAACATTCCAAAGTCCCAACTCACCCCTACTCAGTCTCTAGAGTTCATAGGGGCCTTGCTGGATACCACAACTGCAAGGGCCTATCTTCCCCAGGCCCGTTGCCTACGTTTAGTGCAGTTAGCCTCTCAGATTCAGTTAAAAACCCATCTAACTGCTCGAGAGATGTTACAACTGCTAGGCCACATGGCATCCACTGTGCATGTGGTCCCCTATGCTCGCCTTCACATGAGGGCAGCTCAATGGACTTTGTCCACCCAGTGGACCCAGGCATCAGGGGGTCTGTCAGACAAAATAGCAACCTCCAGGCGCCTCTTTTAGTCTCTCCAGTGGTGGAAGTCCACTCAAAATCTGTTGCTGGGGTCCCCCTTCCAACAGTTGTTACCCCAAGCAATCCTTACAACAGATGCCTCTCCAAAGGGTTGGGGAGCTCATCTTCAAAACCTCTCCACCCAGGGCATTTGGTCTCCACAGGAGACCTCCCTACATATCAACATCTTAGAGCTCAGAGCAATCTTCTTAGCTCTCAGAGTCTTCCATACACTGCTCAGCTACAAGACAGTCCTCATCCACACGGACAACGAAGTAGCCTTGTTCTATGTGAACAAGCAGGGAGGAACTGGCTCTCTGTCGCTTTGCAACGAAGCTCTGAGATTGTGGGCCTTCGCCAGAGAGCATCAAATTCATCTTCTGGCAGTATACCTTCCAGGAGTTCAAAACTCTTGGGCAGACAGACTCAGTCGAGTTCTGCTTCCACACGAATGGTCCCTTCATATGGACCAGATAGTCAGGATCTTTCGAATTTGGGGAACCCCGGACATAGACCTCTTTGCAAGTCCGTGGAATGCCAGACTTCCCCGATTCTGTTCCAGAATTCCGTGTCAGGGAGTTCAGGCCAGGGATGCCTTCCTCCTTCACTGGAGTCAAGACTTCCTGTACGCCTTTCCACCCATTCCCCTAATTCCCAAGACCCTGTTCAAGCTTCAGAGAGATCGAGGGACTATGATCCTCATAGCTCCACGTTGGCCACGCCAAGTGTGGTACCCTCTACTTCTGCATCTCTCTCAAGCTCCCTCCCTGGACTTGGGGTCTGCTCCAGATCTCCTGTCTCAGGAGGGGGGAACGTTATGGCACCCAAACCCCCAATCTCTCCATCTCAGGGCTTGGTTGCTGAAGGCTTAGACCTTCAAGAATGGCATCTTTCTCAGCAAGTAAAGGATATCCTTCATGCTTCCAGAAAGCCTTCTACTAGACGTTCCTATGCTTTTAAATGGAAAATGTTTACCATTTGGTGTGCTGAGAAGGATATTAACCCTCTAGCAATACCTTTGAATTCTTTACTAGAATATCTCCTGCATCTTTCCCATGCAGGCCTCAAAACGAATTCTGTAAGGTCCATTTGAGTGCTATTGCAGCATCCCTCAAGCCTCTCAATGGACAGCCTGTCTCCTCTCATCCTCTTATTGCAAGATTCATGAGAGGCCTTCTTTTAACTAAACCTCCCATTAGACCACCTCCAGTGGCATGGGACTTGAATCTGGTTCTTGGTCAGCTCATGAAGCCACCCTTTGAACCCTTAGCCACTACCTCCTTGAAATTTCTTTCCTGGAAGGTTATCTTTCTTATTGCAGTCACCTCAGCTCGCCGCATCAGTGAACTGCAGGCCTTAGTGGCTAATCCACCTTATACAAGGTTCCATCATGATAAGGTAGTCCTTAGGACCAATCCACACTTTATGCCTAAAGTGGTCTCACCTTTTCATCTTAATCAAGAGGTGTATTTACCTGTCTTTTTTCCAGGTCCTCATGCATCAAGTGCAGAGAGGAATCTTCATACCCTGGATTGTAAGAGAGCTCTTGCTTTTTACTTACAAAGGACACAGCAACATAGAAAGTCTTCTCAACTCTTTGTTGCTTTTGATCCCTCTCATTTGGGACTTCCAGTCTCTAAGAGGACACTGTCCAATTGGATTGCTCAGTGTATTTCTTTCGCCTACCAGAGTAAGAACCTTTCTCTGGAGGGCCATGTCACAGCTCATAATGTGAGGGCCATGGCCACCTCTATGGCTCATCTAAATTCTGTGTCCATCGACCAGATCTGTCGAGCGGCCACCTGGGCCTTGGTTCATACCTTCACAGCCCATTACTGTTTGGACAAGGACTCCCGCCGGGATGCCTTGTTTGGTCAGGCTGTTCTCAAACACCTGTTCCATGCTTAATCAACTCCTACCCTCCATCCCTAGTTGGATGCCTGAGATCCATGGGAGGAGGTAGAGCCCTTCTCAGGGTCTCACAACCTTGGGGATCTCCCAGGCATCTCTCGCTGGGGAGTCCCCATATGTGAAGACTCATTCCTGCTTGTTCCTGGAGATAGCACAGTTACTTACCTGTAACAGGTGATCTCTGGGAACAGCAGGAATAAGTCTTCACAACCCACCCACCTCCCCTAGGAGTTGTATCTCTCTATCTATCTTTCCTTTCCTCTCTCTCTCTTTGTCTCAGCTTTAAAACTCGAACTGGAGAGAGGCGGTTAGGAAAGGCGGGAAGGCAGCGCGCAGGCGCTGTGGGATGCTCCCAAAAGCTTTCCTTTTTTGGGACACTGGGAGCGTTCCCGCGCAGGCTCTGTCGGTACCGACGTACCCATATGTGAAGACTTATTCCTGCTGTTCCCAGAGATCACCTGTTACAGGTAAGTAACTGTGCTTTATCTGGGTAATTAAAATGTCAACTTCAGTGATCGGTCCATTTCAACTCCTCATTCCCTACTATTCCTTGCAATTTGTAGACCCATCCCCTTCAAGAAAATAAATAAAAAAGAAAAAGGTTGTGGATAATTCATTCTAGCACAGGAAAATAAAATAGCACTCACCAATACTAGCCAAAGAAAAGTGTTCTTTTACTGCACCTCAGGCTACTTGCCAAATCGCCAATGTTTGAAAACCAGGCGTTAGGGCTTCCAGTGGTGTATGCACTTCTGTGCATCAAAGTTTATTAGCAGAGTCAGCCCTACGCATGTGCGAGAGTGTTGCCTGCACATGATCGCGCTCCCCGAGGGGCACTGTGGCCCTGCTGGCTTAAGAGGTGATCCGGTGAGACGCGAAGCCTGTCTCGCTGGTGCACTTCTTCCCAACCATGGGAGCGATTTCTCTTGTTCCCACGACTGGGCTAAGTTGCAGCCAACTGGACTGCGGACTCTCTAAAAAGTGAAACTGGGGCACTTCTGTCTTGCGCAAAAGACAGGAAGTGTCCTGTTTCACTGTTAGAGACTCTGCCGTCCCAGCAGCTGCAAATTAGTACAGCCACAGGAACAAGGGAAATCACTTCCACAGCTGTGCAGTGAGTGCAGGCTGTGACAGGGCTGCAGCGAGGAGGGAGAGAGAAGATGACTGGGTGGGTTTGATGCTAGGGGGGTGGGGAGGCCAGCTAACACGAAAAGACTGCTTTTTGGGGGGGAGGCTGGCACTTGAAGAAGATGGGTAGCTAGGACTGGTAATGGGTTGATGTTGGCGGATGGGAAGATTGGGATTGGAAGGGAAATGATGCTGGGAGGGTCTCTGACTGGAGGAGGACTGATGCTGGGGGGGGGGGGGGGGAGGTCTGGTACTAGAAAGGAGATGATGCCGGGAGTGACAGGGAATTGAAAGGAGCTAATGCTGGGAGGGGCTGAGACTAGAAAGGAGCTTATGCTAGGAGGTTCTGGGACTGGAAGGGAGCATATGCTGGGAGGGACTGGAACTAGAAGGGAGACAAAGCTAGGAGGGTCTGGAAGGAAGCTGATGCTGGGAGGAGCTGGGACTGGAAGAGAGCTGATGCTGGGAGGGGCTAGAATTAGAAAAAAGCTGATGCTGAGAGGGACTGGGACTGGAAGGGACCTGATGCTGGGGAGGACAGGAAAGGGTGATGCTGGGGGGGAGGGTTAAAGGGGCCAGATGCAGGGGTTAGGTGGAGAAAAAGAAGCAGAATTTGAGTGAGTAAGGATGGAGAGGGGGACAGATATTTTGTATAAAAGGTAAGAAACAAGGTCATAGAGAGGAAAGGTGAGAGGGAGAGGCCTAAAAATAGAAGCTGAGGTAAAAAGGAATGGCAGAATCGATGAAAATCTAAGAAGAAAGTAGCTGTGTGAATGTGGGGAAGAATGTAGGAGGCAGGAAAATAGGTACTGGTGATATGGAGATGGGAGAGAGCAGGGACTGGGACTTAGGTGGGGACTTTAAAATTTGGTGGGAGAAAAAAAAGACAAGCTCTTAAGATTGACTGGGTACTGGGAGAATAAGATGCAACTCAGGCAGCAGGTCCAGGGCTGCCGCAACGCACTGTGCATGCATCTCCAGCAGCAAAAAGATCGTGACATCGTGCAACACCATCCCCAGCTTCATCTTTCTTTCTCTGAGTCAGCAAGAGTAGCCAGTGCTGCCTGTAGCATTCACTTCCAGTGCACGGAGCCACTGAACTGTGCACTGGAAGTGAATGCTACAGGCAGCACAAGCAGCTTCATGCTGACTCAGAGAAAGAAAGATGAAGACAGGGATGATGCCATGTGATCTTTCTGTCGCTGACTTGGAGAAAAAAAAAAAGATACCAGAGATGATGCCGCACAGTATTTTTGCCATGGGGGGGAAGGGGAGGGGACAGAAATAGAGAGAGAGGGATACGCTGGTTTGGGGGGAATAGGGAGAAAGGGAGATTTTAATTATGAGAGAGGAAGGATATATTGGATATAATGGGGGGAACAGGGGGAGAGAGAGAAGATGCTGGGCTGGGAGAGGAGATAGGAGAGATAGTAACATAACATAGTAAATGACGGCAGATAAAGACCAGCATGGTCTATCCAGTCTGCCCAGTATTCAGTTTATTTTGATTTTATCCTGTTGCTGTAAAGTGATCCACTGTGTCTGTCCCAGGCCACTTTGAATTCCGTCACTGTGTTTGCCCCCACCACTTCCATCGGGAGAGCATTCCAAGCATCCACCACCCTTTCAGTGAAAAAGTATTTCCTGACATTTCCTTTCAATTTACCACCTTGCAGCTTCATGTTATGCCCTCTAGTTTTACAGCTTCCCCATCTTTGGAAGAGGTTTGTTTGTTCATTATTTCTCTTTAAGTATTTAAAGGTCTGAATCATATCTCCCCTATCCCTCCTCTCTTCCAAAGTGTATATATTTAGGTCTTCAAGTCTCTTCTCATAAGGCTTCTGACACAGGCTCCAAATCATTTTGGTTGCCTTCCTCTGAACAGTTTCCATTCTTTTTACATCACTTGCAAGATACGGTCTCCAAAACTGAACACAGCATTCCAAGTGAGGCCTCACCAGTGACTTATACAGTGTCATTAGTACCTCTTCCTTTCTGCTGGTAATTCCTCTTTGTATGCAGCCCAACATCCTCCTGGCTTTTGCCACCGCCTTGTCGCACTGTTTTGCCACCTTGAGATCTACAGAAATAATCACACCAATGTTTTTCTCCTGATCCATGCACACCAACCTCTTGCCCCCTATCGCGTACATTTCCCTTGGATTTCTGCTACCCAAGTGCATGACACTGCATTTCTTTGCATTAAATCTTAATTGCCAAGCATTAGACCATTCTTCCAGCTTTTGTAGATCTTTCCTCATGTTAATCACTCCCTCTGGAGAGTACACTCTGTTGCAAATTTTTGTGTTATCTGCAAAAAGACAGACCTTTCCATTCAGTCTTACAGCTATATCACTCACAAATACATTGAACAGTGCCGGGCCCAGGACCGAACCCTGGGGCACCCCTCTAATCACCTTCCTTTTATCCAAGTGAGCTCCATTTACAATCACCTTCTGTCGTCTGTCAGTCAACCAATTTCTGATCCAGTTTACCACCTTGGGACCCATCCCCAAACTACTGAGTTTATTGATAAGCCTCCTATGAGGGACAGTATCAAAGGCTTTGCTGAAATCTAGGTAGATGATATCCATCGCATTCCCCTGATCTAGTTCTCTGGTCACCCAGTCAAAGAACTCAATCAGATTTGTTTGGCAAGATCGTCTTTCGGTAAAACCATGTTGCCTCGGATCTTGCAACCTGTATTCACTATTCGCTCTTTCAGGAGCACCTCCATTATTTTTCCCACCACCGAGATAAGGCTCACGGGTCTGTAGTTTGACACTTCTTCCCTGTCACCACTTTTGTGTAGAGGTATGACATCAGCCATTCTCCAGTCCTGAGGAACTTCTCCTGTTTCCAAAGATCTGTTGAAAACATCCTTTAATGGCCCTGCAAGAACCTCTCTGAGCTCTTTCAGTATCCTGGGATGTATCCCATCCAGTCCCATGGCCTTGTCCACTTTCAGTTTTGCAAGTTGTTCTAACACCTCATCTTCTGTGAATGGTGTGGTATCTACTTCATTCCCATTTTTATATTTGGGAGTCACAGGTGGTCCTTCTCCAGGATATTCTTTGGTAAAAATGGAGCAGAAGTATTTGTTTAGCAATTTCACTTTTTCAATGTCACTTTCCACGAGTCCGTTTCCAGTACTTCTGAGTCCTGCAATTCCACCTCTGATCTTCTTCCTTTCCCGAATATACCTGAAGAAAGTTTTGTCGCCACATTTAACATCTTTAGCAATCTTTTCCTCTGCCTTTGATTTTGCTATCCTTATTTCTCTTTTTGTCTCTTTGAGTTTGATCCTGTATTCATTTCTGTGTTCCTCTGTTTGCAAGCTTTTGAATTTTGCGAAAGCTGTGTTTTTTGCCTTTATTTGAGCAGCCACGTCCTTGGAAAATCAAATAGGTTTCCTTCTCCTCTTGTTTTTATTTACTTTTCTTACATATTTATCTGTTGCCGCTTTTATTGCCTCCTTTAGTTTAGCCCATTTGCAATTCCACTTCCCTTATCTCCTTCCACCCTCTCAACTCCTAGATTGGCCACTGTTGGAAACAGGATACTGGGCTTGATGGACCTTGGTCTGACCCAGTATGGCATATCTTATGTTCTTATGTTCAGGTGTAATGCAATGTGTGCCTTCGAGTCAGTCCTGACTCCTGGTGACCCAGAAGCTCCTGGGTTTTCTTGGCAGTGTACTCGGCCATTTTATTGAAGTCAGTGTTTTTGAAGTTTAGGACTTTGAGCTTGCTATGATTGGACTGCACCTTGGCTTTTATCTCAAACCACACCGTGTGATGATCGCTGTTGCTCACAGGGGCACCCACCCAGACATTGGTGGGTGCCATTGGTGAGCACTAAATTCAGCATTGAGCTTTCCATGGTTGGTTCCATCACCATTTGTCTAAGTAACACATCTTGGAGAGCATCTACAATTGTTTTGCTTCTTTCTAGAACTGTAGAAGGAGTTATCCAATCCACATCAGGTAGATTAAAGTCACCCAATATGATCACTTCCCCCTTTGTGGCTATCTTCGCTATATCTATAATCAATTCGTTATCTAGCTCTTCAATTTGAGTTGGAAGTCTGTAGACTACAGCAGTACGGATGACAATGCTGGGCTACTGGAGGAAGAGAGGATGGAGAAGGGGAAGGTGATAGAAAGTTGTTGGTCTTTGGTTTGGGAGAAGGGAAAAAAGGGTTGGGGGGGGTAGAGAGAAAGAGAGAGATGTTCGGCTTTGGGGGTAAAGGGGAAGAATGAGGGGATTGGGGCTACTTAATTGTGCTAGTGAGAGAGAGACGGGAAATGGTGAGCATGGTGTAACTATGTGAAAGAGGCCATGGGAAGTTGGCAAGGAGATGAGTGAGAAGAGGATGGGGATTACTGAGCATGGATATGTACTAATGGTGAGTGAATGAAAGATAGAAGGGAATAAGAGCTGGCGAAGGGGAAATGAGATAACTGGGGAGAAGGGGTGGGCTAGAGGTTAGAAGGGTAGATGAAAAGTTGATAAGTGAAAAGTCAAAAGGAATTGAGGGTGGAGGGGTGAAATTTATTGGATGAAAAAGGAGTAAAGAACAAAAATGAGGAAAGAGCAGAAGGGGAAAGATCAATGTTAGAGGCAGATTTAGAGAGAGATGGAAAAAAAAACAGGAAAAGAGAGAAGAAAGGACAAATGGACAGCAGACGCAGAATACAAAAAGGCAACAGAAGAAAGTGACTGAGGCAATTCTGACTGAAAAATAAAATGCCCAAAGAAAAGGTAGAAAAAAACTATTTTATTATGAATTTATTAACTGGAATATGTCAGTTCTGGGAAATGTGCATTGCTGATATCTTTGTGTTTTGTTCAGTACAAGAGGAAATTAATTTATAGTTTTATTTCTCCAGTGTTGTTGTACATTCCAAGTTTGGCTTTTAAGATTCCCAGTTTAATTATTGTCTTCATATTTCTAAATTGTGATCCCTTGTTCTGTTTTTGGTGATGATCTGCCTGTGTTTTGCATGTGTGACTGTTTTGCATGTGTGATGATCTGTTTTTGGTGATCAGGGTTTAGTGCTGTGCTACCTTTTGATAAGTAGGGTTTGGTGCTGTGTGAGTCCTGGTAGTGCTGTTTGTGTGTGCCTGTGTTTTGCATGTGTGAGTCCAGGTAGTGCTGTTTGTGTGTGCCTGTGTTTTGCATGTGTGACTGTGTTGTGCATGCGGTATTCTGTTTGTGTAGTTCCTATTTAGCAGTCTCACTTGTTCTCTTTACCTGGTAGGAGATGTATTGGTTTAATATTTGCTGTGCTACCTTTTGATAAGTAGGGTTTGGTGCTGTGTGAGTCCTGGTAGTGCTGTTATGATATCGCAGGTTTGCTACGAGTTCTAAATGAGCATGGTTTTGTAATACTTCCTAATGTACCTGGCAGTTGGCACTAGAGGATAGTAATGTAGAAATATGGTAGCCTTTCTTTATCCTCACTGTACATTCAAATGGTATTTAGAGGCATGCTTACTAAAAATTAATGCGCATTCACAAATGTTAACAAGCACTAAGTGAAGCAGTACCCTTTCATTTATATGAGTACAGTGGCACTTAATGCACATTAATGTTTAGTAAACATGCCCATAAGTCATTGCTGGGACAAAAAAGAGGCTTGTGAAGGGGTCTTTTGAAAACCGCCTAAACATTTAGATACATATACATTTTAACAAAATAAAATAAATTTATGCAAATGAGACCAGTTGATAAATGCAAATATTTATGCAAATGAGGCTCCACCGTGAGTCTCCTCACGTGGCCCCACATTACCCTTGGAATGCCCCTATTTAATAGCTAATATCTTTATTGCCGTTGGATTTAAATGAGAAGTGCACTGATGTCTATGCAGTCTTTTGGGCAGTTTTCTCATATGCTAAGCTCCTTTGAGCATAGGATGGCCAAATAGTACTGAAAATTGTGAGAAGAACCTGCACTAATCTTTGTGCAAAGATTACTGCATTTTATTACATCGACCTCTGAGCATGCACCTCTGAGAAATAACAGCACAGAGATCCTCTCATGCTCAGAGTATGAAAAACAAAGACAAAATCTGAGAACATTGACTAATCATTGCCAGTTATTTGGCAGCTCTGAGCTATAAATATTTTATGTCTGTGTTACTGAAATGCCCCCTACCGTACACAAGAATCTACTACGCATGTGCTGCTTTTTGTTAACAAATAAACATTCTTAGTTGTAAGATACATATTATCTCCAGGAACAAGCAGGAATGTAGTCTTCACATATGGGTATCGTCAGCACCGATGGAGCCTGCGCGGGAACGCTCCCCAGCGTCCAATTAGAAAGCTTTAGGGAGCATCCCACCACAGCTGCTTGCTGCCTTCTCGCCTTTCCCAACTGCCTCTCTCCAGTTCTTCGTTTTCCGCGGAGCTAGCAGGTCGTTTTCCTGTCACCGCAGAAATTATCCCATATATTTTTTATTCTTTTTTGTGGTAGTGTCTGCCTTCCTCGACGCTATACTGGTACCGCCGTTTCTTTCTATCTTTCTTAAAAAAAAAAAAAAAAAATCTTTGTAATCTTTTCCTGGATTTCCAGCCTTTTTTCTCTCGGGTGCCATGCACCGTTTTGGCATTTCAAAATCAATCTCTATATATGCAATCCATATAATCTTCAAATTTCAAAAAACTTCAACATATAAGCTCTGTTATGTGACGCTTGCCACAGGTACCAATTATGCGTTTCACATGTATGGTTCCTCAGGGGATCTTAAGACTGAACTCATAACAGTGCGCCTGAACTCTTAACAGTGCTGTATAAAGACAAAAACACAACAAACCAATACTTAACATCATACTGACTGCCATACTACCCACTAATTAAAACCATTCTCAATCCATACAATTAAACTATATTCCAACACTCACCGCCGATGCTGCCAACGTTGCACTTACAACCTCGACCCGCTTCAATAGCATATACTAAATTTCTTTCCAAAGTCGAGAGAACGCCGCGCATGCGCTTCTGCTCTGATCGCCTCCCTATTTAAACTCCACCTCTCACACGTCCTGCTAAGGAATCTCCTTATTCTCCCCCTACCGAATATGTAATCATTTTAAACCACTAATCCCATCATCTCACTTAAAAAATGACAACTGCCATCTCACTAAAAAAGAGTATCTAAACGGAACCAATGAGGTACTACCACTGAAACCCTCAATTGGTCCCCTTCAAACCTATCCAATACATGCACTCTTATCACCCAAAAATCAGAATGGACTAAACTGCTCGATGGCACTTTCCTTTTACTCATCCACACAATAAGATTAAACCCGAATTTCATTCAAGGTTCTATCTCCTGTACTGGGGAGATATTAATCATGCTATTGAAACCCACCGCGTTGATATTAGCGCACCAATTAAAACTGTCACACACAGGCCGTCCAATCAATGCCAATGTTTAAACCATGGGGTTCTACAGTGTTTAATCTAAATATCCAACGTTGCTCCTTAGTAACAAGCTCTGTATCTAATGTCCGCGTTCCTCGCCCTGTAAACACCTGATCAATGCATAAAACTCGAAGATCACTAAATTGATGTCCCATCCTTACACAATGTCGCACAATCGGAGCTTCTAATACTTTCTGTTTCAATAATATCTGTCCTGTGATACTATCGACTTCCTTCTTTGCAGTGTCAACTATCAGGACCATAAGGTCGAGAGAGCACTTATTAAGAATTTTGTTCCATTGCTCTATGAAGTCCGGTTCTATTGCTGGTATCCTCGGTTCCTTATACAGCCGGAGACCCCTAGGGATCTGTTGGCGATTAATGTATTCAATCAGTGAGAGGCGGGTTTAAGCTTATTGTGGGTTGAGGGTTTCAGTGGTAGTACCTCATTGGTTCCGTTTAGATACTCTTTTTTAGTGAGATGGCAGTTGTCATTTTTTTAAGTGAGATGATGGGATTAGTGGTTTAAAATGATTACATATTCGGTAGGGGGAGAATAAGGAGATTCCTTAGCATGACGTGTGAGAGGTGGAGTTTAAATAGGGAGGCGATCAGAGCAGAAGCGCATGCGCGGCGTTCTCTCGACTTTGGAAAGAAATTTAGTATATGCTATTGAAGCGGGTCGAGGTTGTAAGTGCAACGTTGGCAGCATCGGCGGTGAGTGTTGGAATATAGTTTAATTGTATGGATTGAGAATGGTTTTAATTAGTGGGTAGTATGGCAGTCAGTATGATGTTAAGTATTGGTTTGTTGTGTTTTTGTCTTTATACAGCACTGTTAAGAGTTCAGGCGCACTGTTATGAGTTCAGTCTTAAGATCCCCTGAGGAACCATACATGTGAAACGCGTAATTGGTACCTGTGGCAAGCGTCACATAACAGAGCTTATATGTTGAAGTTTTTTGAAATTTGATTATATGGATTGCATATATAGAGATTGATTTTGAAATGCCAGTTTGGAGTTTATAGTGAGCGAGATTTTTCCAGTTTTTGTACACTTAATCGTTCGGAAATTGACCAAGGTTTTTGATGCACCATTTTGGGCATTAGGCCCAATTTTTTCCTCAACATGGAAAAACCCGCTTCGGGTTTTACAAAGTGTTCCAAGTGTGGCGGTACAATCTCCGTCATCGACACTCACGAATGGTGCCTCAAATGTTTAGGTCCTGACCACTCCATCTCGGATCTCGGAGTGTGTTGCCTGTGGGATGATGTCGAAGAGGGGTCAGCAAAACCGAGCTGCTAAGCTTAGCACCCTTTTTCCCTCCGATGCAGCATCCGTGGCATCGACGTCTTCAAGGGCTTCGTCTTCCTCCCATGGATCTCAGGTAACCAAACATAAATCTGGCCGGTCCTCAAAGGGTAGATCTCCTTCCAAGCATCAAGATGCCTCTGGCGTTGCCCTTGAGGGACTTGTACCGGCAAAATTGCCCCGACGGGAGGCTTCGGCTTCCAAAGCATTATCGGGGCTCCAGGATGTTCTCGAGGCCTCAACCTCGGCAGAACTACTGGTGCCGTGCTCTGGGGTACCGGCTGCTTCGTCCGTTACCGACACCCAGGCATCGGCAGTGTCAATTGACCAGAGATTCCTGGCTATTGAACACAGTCTGGCGGCTCTCCTTGCGGCATCGGTGCCTTCAGGACCGCTTCAGACAGTTCAACCTGTATCGACACCGGTTCCGGCACCGATATCGGTACTGGTACCAACAGCATAGACATCGGCGAGTGTGCTACCAACACCGAGTCATGCTATTTCCTCCGGTATCGATAGGCTGGTACCGGACCCCTCCGGTACCGACTTCAATCGGTACCGGTATCGTGCTTTACAAGAGCACCCAGACAGAAGATATTTTGAATCCTCTGAGGACTCTGACAGCTCTGTCGATGCCGGAGTACTTCTCTCTGAGGAGCCTTCTTCTCCTAAACGTAGGATGTCTCCTCCAGAGGATATATCCTTTCAGGATTTCATCAGGGAGGTGGCTAGAGGTCTTTCCATCACAGTGGCTCCTGAAACAGAGCCCAGAGCAAAGGAGTTGGAGATTTTACAATATCCTAAAGCTCCCAAGGAAGCGGCTACTTTGCCTATTCATGAGATCTTGCATGATCTCATGTTAAGAATGTGGGAAACACCTCTTACCACCTCTCCTCATTCCCGTAGGCTGGATACCATGTATCGAGTGCCTCCTTGTCCTGGATTTCAGAAAACTCAGTTGCCACACCACTCCATAGTGGTGGAGTCAGCTATGAGAAGGATCAAGAGTACAAAAAGACATGCTTCTAATCCTCCAGGACGTGAATGTAGGACTCTTGATGCCTTTGGGCGTCGAACCTTCCAGGCCTCTATGCTTTCTGCCAGGATTAGTTCCTACATCTTATACATGGGAATGTTCCTTAAGGAGGTTACAGGAGATCTAGAGCTTATGAGCCCTCTCCTTCCTGATGATAAGAGGCAGGATTATCTTACACTTGTCAAATATGCCCAGGATGTTTCCAAGTTTGTTAATCGTGCAGCTTTTGACTGCTTTGAGTGCATAAGCAGAACCTCTGCCATTGCCATAGGTGCTCGTAGGATTTCCTGGCTTCAGGCATCTGACTTAGAACTCTGGGTACAGGACATACTGGGGAATATCCCTTGCACAGGCGAAAATCTCTTTGGCAAAAATTGGCAAGAGAAAGCTAATGAGCTGGATGCTGATAACACCACTTTGGATAGACTATCCAAGGCTACAGCTGATCCTGCAAGGAGAAAATCCTACAAGAAACCATTCTTCTCTAAAAATAAGAGGTTTTACCCCCTCCTATACCCAGCAGGTGCATTCTGCAGGTCAGTCTGCCCGAAAGGGACAGCAACCCCCAAAGCAAAGGAAATCAAAGACTGCTAAACCTCAAATGGACCAGCAGACTCAGCCTCCACAGGGGCTTTGACTCCCATCTAGAGAACTTGGCCTTCCTGGCCCTCAACGTGCCAGAGCCTTCCACCATCCCAGGAAGGTTGTGTTATTTTGCCCCCAGATGGGGGCAGATAACAGCAGAAGAATGGACTCTTTCCATTGTAAGAGAGGGGTACAAACTTCATTTCTTCAACATGCCCCCTCCTACAGTGGTAAGACAGTTCAATTCTCAGGCTTCACTCAACACTCAGTTGGGTCAAGAGGTCAGTTTACTTCTTGCCCATGGGGCAATAGAAGACGTACCCATTTCCCAACAGGGTACAGGGTTTTACTCCCCTTATTTCCTTATTCCAAAGAAAACAGGGGGACACAGACCCATTTTAGACCTCAGAGAACTGAACAAATTCCTGTTCAAAGAGAAATTCAAGATGATTTCTCTGGGAACTCTGCTGCCATACCTTCAGAGTCAGGATTGGCTTTGTTCTCTAGATCTCAAGGATGCGTACACTCATGTTCTCATCCATCCAACTCACCGAAGATTCTTTCATTTTCTTTTTCAAGGAAAGCACTACCAATACAGGGTGCTTCCTTCTGGCCTGGCCTCAGCACCAAGGATGTTTACGAAATGCATGGCTGTAGTTGCAGCATTTCTTCGCACTCTCGGAATATTCGTCTTCCCCTACTTAGACTGGCTCATTCGAGCCCCATCAGAGTCAGAGGCCAGAATTTCCCTATCTTGCACAATGCGTATCCTTCAGTATTTGGGCCTTTTCATAAACATCCCAAAATCCAGCCTAACTCCCACTCAGTCTCTAGGGAAAAGCAAGGGCCTATCTTCCACAGGCCCGCTGCTTTCGCATTGTGCAGTTAGCCTCCCAGGCAGTGTTAAAAACTCATCTCACTGCTCGGGAAATGTTACAACTACTAGGCCACATGGCATCTACCGTGCACGTGGTTCCCTATGCTCGCCTCCATATGAGAGCAGCCCAATGGTCTCTATCCGCTCAGTGGACTCAGGCATCAGGCTGCCTATCAGACAAAATAGCAAACACAAGTTCCTGATCGTAGATCCAGTCTAGTCCCGAATCATAGAGTTGTGTAAATCCTTCCGCAGCTAGGAGACTGAGCATGTCACTCTTTTAGTGACTCTAGTATAAGTAGTCCCGGGTCCGCCCCCTTAACTCAGTTTTGCTCAGTCTTTGTGCAGCAGAAGGAGGTTCTGATCCCAGTGGTTCGGGACTCACTAGAACAAAGAATAGGGATTTTAGTATTAGCTGTTTTAAAAAAAAAAAAAACAAGAAGATAGTTGGAATTAATAAAGAGGTTCTGCCCCTTTAAATTGGCGTTTTCATTGGGGGCCTTTCTACTTTTGCTGGAAATAACTTGTGAGCTTCCCCCCTTCTCCCCCTCTCTCTGGGGTGCAGAACTTCCAGGAGAGTGTGCGGGGGATTGAGCAGGGGCCCTCCGTCCTTCTTTCCCCCGAGGCGGGAAAGCAAGAGTTGAGGACAGTGCCGCGTGTGCGCGCCCTGGCCGTGGTCAGGAGGCAGTGATTCCGGCAGCGGGAGAAAAGCGCCGGGCTGCAGAAAGAAGACGGCACCGGGTAAGAGAGACTGCATCGGGGTACTGGAGTAGCGCCGGCAGTTTCAGCGGCAGGTTTTTTTTGAGCGGGGCCGTGTGCAGGCGGCTCAGCTCGTGCGGACTCTGTGGAGCAGGCCTGGACCGCGTGGCAAAGCGCGGGAGCCGCGAATAGAGCGGGAAGCGCCTCAGGGGACCCTAGTTGGTTCGGGTTGTTTTTTTGGGGTCGGCGGAAGGCCCGACAAAAAAAAATAATAATAGAGGAAATAAGGAAAGGTTTAAGTAGAACGTGGTGATTCAGTTGGTCTCTGGCCTCTTGTTGGTCCCGGGACTGAACAGTGTGCTTCATGCCGGGTAAGCCTAGGTGCCTCTTGTGTGGGGCACGGAAGAGTTCAGTCTCTGAGGCTGGCTGGTTGCAGAGGCTGCAGTTTTGAAACATCCATGGCAGATAGGGAGCCAGAAGGGTCTGAGGCCCCTGGAGAGGGGGTGCCGAAGGATCTTTCTCCGTCCCCAGAACCAAGACAGGATCCCAAGCCGGGACCTTCCTCGGCGTTGGAGGGGCCCCTACCCCAGGTACCTTTACAGGGAGGTCTGGGGGTGATTTTTTCGCCTCAGTTTTTATCTCTCTTGCAGCAGGCGGTTGGAGGGTCTAGTGCTGTGGTACTGGGGACCTCGGCAGTTGAGCCTCGGGGGCCTAAGAGGCTGGGGGATAGTTTGGAAGATGAAACCGGAAATGGGGGTAAAAGACCCAAACTGCGATTAGAGGGTGAAGAGCAGGATTTGGGAGAGTCAGCGCTCTGGGAGTATTCGGATGGAGAACAGGATTTGGAGGAAGGTGAGCTTATGGAGCCAGAGGAACAGGCTAGAATTGTACGGGTGTTCCGTAGAGAGGAGCTGTCGGCCTTGATTGCCGAGACCTTAAAGACTTTAAATGTCCCAGTTTCGGATTCTGCAGAGGAGATGGGGCTGGAAGATCCTCTTTTGCAGGCCATCAGGAAGTCCCAGAGATCCTTCCCCATTCATAGGATTTTTAAGGAGATGATTCAGGAGGAATGGGATACTCCAGAAGCCGGTGTCAGAGGGGCTAGGGTTATGGCTAGGCTTTATCCTCTGGTGGAACCGGATAAAGATATATTTAAGCCGCCGAAGGTGGACGCAGCAGTAGCTGCGGTGACTAAGAAGACTACTATTCCGGTAGAAGGGAGTGCAGTGCTTAAGGATGTACGGGATAGGAGATTAGATTCTTTGTTGAAACAGGTGTTTGAGGTGAATGCCTTGTCCTTGCAGGCCTCGATTTGTGGGGCCTGGGTGGCACGTGCGTGTCTGCGGTGGTCCCAGAAATGGAAGGGGACTCAGTCGGACGACGTTTCGGAGGAGGCTGCACGCATTGAGTCAGGGACGGCGTACCTGGCGGATAGTCAGTATGATTTGATTAGAGGGCTAGCTAAGAGTATGGCTTCAGTAGTGGCAGCGAGGAGGTACCTGTGGCTGTGGAATTGGGCTACGGATGGGGCCTCCAAGGCATGGCTAGCCAAGCTCCCGTTCAGGGGTAAGCTCTTGTTTGGGGAGGAGTTGGAGAAGTTGGTCAAGGATTTGGGGGAGTCGAAAGGAGGTCAGTTACCGGAGGACAAGCTGAAGCAGAGTCGGACAGGGGGTCCATCCAGGAGTCAGCGTAGAGAGTTCAGGCGTTTGACCCTCCAGGTTTGCCCCGGCGCAAAGGGGAAGTTTTTTCCTATCAGGCGCAAGGTTTTCGGGGGTTCAGAGGGGCAGGCAGAGGCTTTGCTGCTTCCGCGTCCCCGGGCTCCAAAAAGCCGCAATGAAGTGAGGGGGCCCAGGTGGTGACGGTACCAGTAGGAGGGCGGTTACGAGGTTTCCTTCCTGCCTGGGCCCAAATTATGTCAGATCAGTGGGTGTTGGAGATCGTGCAGAGGGGCTATGCTCTCGAGTTCCAACATCTGGTGAGAGACGCGTTTGTGCGGTCCCCGTGCAGAACGAAGGCCAAGCACGAGGCGGTTCGCCAGACTTTGGAAAGGTTGATAGAGCTGGACGCGGTGGTACCGGTACCGCCGGAACAACAAGGCAGCTGTCGGTACTCAATTTATTTTGTGGTACCAAAAAAGGAGGGTACCATGCGTCCTATTCTGGATCTAAAGAGGGTGAACCGGTGTCTCCGGGTGTCGCATTTCTGCATGGAGACCTTGCGGTCGGTTATCGGAGCAGTGCGGCAGGGAGAATATCTAACGTCGTTGGACTTGTCAGAGGCTTATCTGCACATTCCGATCAGAAGGGAGCACCAACGATTCCTTCGCTTTGCTGTCCCTATGGGGCATTTTCAATTCCAGGCGATGCCATTTGGCCTTGCAACGGTGCCGAGAACATTCACCAAGATTATGGTGGTGGCAGCGGCGGCGTTGCGAAGGGAGGGAGTGTTGGTGCACCCGTATCTGGACGACTGGTTGATTCGGGCGAAGTCGCGGGAGAAGAGTCAGCAGGCGACGGCTCAGGTGGTGGACGTCTTGCAGAGCCTGGGTTGGGTGGTCAATGTGGCAAAGAGCAAGTTGACGCCTGTCCAGGAGTTGGAGTATTTGGGGGCCCGTTTTGACACGTGCAAGGGGAGAGTGTTCCTACCGATGCAGCGGGTTCAAAAATTGAGAAGTTTGATTCGGGCGTTCCAAGGGCTCCAAGCGCTGTCAGCCTGGCGGTACTTGCAGCTGCTGGGGACGATGGCGGCCACGATAGAGGTAGTGCCGTGGGCCAGAGCGCATATGCTACCTCTGCAGAGGGCGTTGCTCCGGAGGTGGTCTCATCAGTCCGATCCCTTGTCCAAGACGTTGGTGTGTCCCAGGGAGGCTCGCAGGTCGCTGCAGTGGTGGTCGCAGCCGGGGGGTCTGGAGAAGGGCATGTCTTTGGAGACACCAGAATGGAAGCCCTTGATGACAGATGCGAGTCTGTTCGGTTGGGGGGCGCACTTCGAGGGGCATTTTGCTCAAGGGCAGTGGTCCGATCTAGAGAGGGGATGGTCCATCAACAGGTTGGAATTGAGAGCAGTGTTTTTGGCGCTTCGGGCATTGCAAGGGCTGCTGCAGGGAAAGGCGGTCAGAGTGTTCTCCGACAATGCCACGGTGGTGGCTTACATAAACTGGCAGGGAGGAACCGGCAGTGTGCAGATGGAAGTGGAAGCTGACGGATTGCTGGAATGGGCCAAGCAGCATCTCGAGGCGTTGTCGGCGGCGCATGTGGCAGGAGTGGACAATGTGATGGCGGACTTCCTGAGCCGCGTGCAAGTGGATCCGGGAGAATGGTGCTTGAACCAGGACGTTTGATACGCTGGTGCGGCGTTGGGGTCGGCCAGTGATGGATCTCATGGCGACGTTCGAGTCGGCGAAGGTCGGCAGGTTTTTCAGCAGAAGAAGGGAACGAATGTCAGAGGGATTAGATGCTCTGATTCAGAGTTGGCCGGAGAGCGGTCTGCTGTATGTGTTTCCGCCATGGGTGCTCATCGGCAGGGTTCTCCAGCGCATAGAGCGGCACAGGGGGCTGGTTCTGCTGGTAGCGCCTGACTGGCCGAGAAGATCGTAGTATGCGAACCTAATGCGTCTACTGGCGGAACCGCCATGGAAGCTCCTGGACAGACTGGATCTTCTGGTACAGGGACCGCTAAACATGCCTCAGGTACATCGATTTTCGCTTACGGCCTAGCTATTGAAAGGGCGAGGCTGATGGCTAGAGGTTACTCGTCAGCGGTGATTGCTTCCTTATTGAGATCAAGGCGTAGGTCCACGTCTTTGGCGTATCTCAGAGTGTGGAGGTTGTTTGAAGCTTGGTGTGAGGAACGGCTGTTGGAAGCATTGAGGGCCACGGTAGCGAATGTTTTGTCCTTTTTGCAGGATGGGTTGAAAAAGGGCTTAGCAGCGTCTTCCCTCCGGGTACAGTTGGCGGCGCTTTCCTGTTACCGGGGAAACGTGCAAGGGAAGCCGCTAGGTGTTCACCGAGATGTGAAGAGATTTTTGAAGGCAGCTTCCTTGTTGAGGCCTCCGTGCAGATGAGTGGTGCAAGGTTGGGATCTCAATGTAGTTTTGGAAGCGCTGGTGAGGGAGCCTTTTGAGCCGTTGGCGAGGGCTACCTTGAAGGATCTCACGCTAAAGGCAGTGTTTTTGGTGGCTATTACTTCGGCGAGGAGGATATCGGAGTTGCAGATTTTGTCGTGTAGAGAGCCGTTCTTGACCTTTTCTAAAGAGAAAGTGGTGCTTCGGACAGTCCCGTCCTTTCTTCCTAAGGTAGTCTCCGCCTTCCATGTGAATCAGGTAGTGGCTTTGCCGGTCTTTTCCAGGTTAGCAGACAGGGGAACGGAAGTTAGTTTGCATAAGTTGGACGTAGCAGGGTCCTCAAAGTGTATTTGCAGCGGACGGAGTCTTTGCGCAAGTCCGATAGATTGTTTGTCCTGTTTGGGCGCTCGCGTCAAGGAGAGCCGGCCTCGAAGGCTTCGATTGCTAGATGGATTAAGGAGGCCATTGCGTCGGCTTATCTGTTGAAGGGCAGGCTGGTACCGCAGGGACTGCGTGCACATTCCACGAGATCCCAGGCAGCTTCCTCGGCGGAGTGTGGCTTGGTTCCTGTGGCAGAGATTTGCAGGGCGGCTACCTGGTGGTCGGTGCATTCCTTTGTCAAGCATTATCGGATTGATGTGCATGCGGAGAGGGATGCGCGGTTTGGATCGGCAGTGCTTCAGGCTGGTCTGGCAGGTCCCTCCCGTTGAGTACATTCACTGCTCTGCTACATCTCTATGATTCGGGACTAGACTGGAGCTACGATCAGGAAGGTTAAATTAGACTTACCTGCTAATTGTAGTTCCTGGAGTAGATCCAGTCTAGTCCCGCTGCCCGCCCAATGGACTGCTGCCAGGGGATAGCCTGAGCACATGGTAAAAGGTGTAGA
This sequence comes from Ichthyophis bannanicus, assembly GCA_033557465.1. Taxonomy (NCBI): domain Eukaryota; kingdom Metazoa; phylum Chordata; class Amphibia; order Gymnophiona; family Ichthyophiidae; genus Ichthyophis; species Ichthyophis bannanicus. Next base: position 355,160,431 of record CM066038.1, on the reverse strand, counting down.
CAGTTGTGGTGCGGACTTGGCATAGCAGTTTACAGAGTCTGTATGGGGGGGGGGGGGTTGCCCGCTTCTCTGGCGAGTGTCCAGCTTCTCTAGAGGGGGGAGCTGGGGAGAACGGGCGGCTCCTTCTGTTCCAGCAAGGCTTTACTATACTAATTTTGGAATACTATATAGTTAGGGAGTTAAGGTTTCTTTGTTGGTTAAAGATGTTCATGTTTTTTGCTCTGGTGAGTCGGCTTTGACAATAGCATACTGAGTTAAGGGGGCGGACCCGGGACTACTTATACTAGAATCACTAAAAGAGAGACATGCTCAGTCTCCTAGCTGCGGAAGGAGGTACACAACTCTGTGATTCGGGACTAGACTGGATCTACTCCAGGAACTACAATTAGCAGGTAAGTCTAATTTAACCTCGCCTTATTTTGTCTCTACAATGGTGGCAGTCAACCCAAAACCTGTTGGTGGGGTCCCCTTTCCAGCAACCCCTACCCCAGGTCACTCTAACAACAGAGGCCTCACAGGTGGGTTAGGGAGCTCATCTGCAAGTTCTCTCAGCCCAAGGCACCTGGACTCCACAGGAGACCCACTTACATATCAATCTCCTAGAACTCAGAGCAATCTTCCTTGCTCTTTGAGTGTTCTATACCCAGCTCAGCTACAAGACAGTCCTGATTCAGATGGGCAATCAAGTATCTCTGTTCTATCTGAACAAGCAGGGAGGAACAGGCTCTCTGTCGCTTTGCAACGAAGCTTTGTGACTATGGGCCCTCGCCAGAGAGCATCAGATTCATCTCCTTGCGGTGTATCTGCCAGGCATTCAAAACTCTTGGGCAGACAGACTCAGTCGAGTTCTGCTTCCACACGAATGGTCTCTCCATGCAGACCAGGTAGCAAAAAGTTTTCAAATTTGGGGAACTCCGGATATAGACCTCTTTGCAAGTCCGTTGAATGTCAAATTTCCCCGGTTCTGTTCCAGAATTCCGGCTCAGGGTTCTCAGACCAGGGATGCTTTCCTTCTCCATTGGGGTCAGGACTTCCTATATGCCTTTCCACCCATTCCCCTAATTCCCAAAACCCTATTCAAGCTTCAGAGAGACAAAGGCCACATGATTCTCATAGCTCCACATTGGCCACGGCAGGCGTGGTACCCTCTACTCCATCTCTCTCAAGCGCCATCTCTGGAGTTAGGATCTGCTCCAGATCTCCTAACTCAGGAGGGCGGGATGTTGTGGCATCCCAGTCCCCACTCTCTGCATCTCAGGGCCTGGTTACTGAGAGCTTAGACCTTCATGGTCTTAACCTTTCTCAACAAGTAAAGGATGTCCTTTGTGCTTCCAGGAAACCTTCCACAAGACGCTCATATGCTTTCAAGTGGAAAAGGTTTTCTATATGGTGTTCGCAAAAGGGTCTTCACCCCTCTGCGATACCTCTGTAATCATTACTGGAGTATCTCCTTCATTTATCTAATGCAGGTCTTAAGACTAACTCAGTAAGAGTCCATTTAAGTGTTATTTCAGCTTCTTTAAAGCCTTTAAATGGACAGCCTATTTCCTCTCATCCTCTCATAGCGAGATTTATGAGGGGTGTTCTTCTAACTAAGCCTCCCATTAAGCCACCTCCAGTGGCATGGGACCTGAATCTAGTTCTTGGGCAGCTCATGAAGCCGCCTTTTGAACCTTTAGCTACTACCTCCTTGAAATTCCTTTCCTGGAAAGTTATCTTTCTCATTGCAATCACATCAGCACGTCACATCAGTGAATTGCAAGCATTAGTTGCTGATCCTCCTTACACGAGGTTCCATCATGATAAGGTAGTCCTTAGGACTCATCCACACTTTATGCCAAAGGTGGTGTCACCTTTTCATTTAAACCAGGCAGTTTACCTGCCTGTATTTTTTCCAAGTCCTCATGCTTCAAATGCAGAAAGGAATCTTCATACTTTGGACTGTAAAAGAGCACTTGCCTTTTACTTACAGAGGACACAGCAACATAGAAAGTCCTCCCAACTCTTTGTTGCTTTCGATCCTTCTCATTTAGGACTTCCAGTCTCCAAGAGAACATTGTCCAACTGGATTGCACAGTGTATTTCTTTTGCCTATCAGAGTAAGAACCTTTCTGTGGAAGGCCATGTCACAGCTCACAATGTGAGAGCCATGGCAGCCTCAATGGCTCATGTACACTCTGTGTCTATTGACGACATCTGTTGAGCAGCTATTTGGGCCTCGGTTCTTACCTTCACAGCCCATTACTGCTTAGACAAGGACTCCTGCCAGGATGCCTTGTTTGGTCAGGCTGTTCTACAACACCTGTAACATACTTAATCAACTCCTACCCACCTTTCCCGGTAGGATGCCAGAGATCCATGGGGGGAAGTGGAGCCCTTTCACAGGGGCACACAATTTCTGGGGTCTCTCCCTGGCCTCGGTAGCTAAGGATACCCATATGTGAAGACTACATTCCTGCTTGTTCCTGGAGATAGCATAGTTACTCACCTGTAACAGGTGATCTCCGGTAACAGCAGGAATTTAGTCTTCACAACCCACCCACCTCCCCTAGGAGTTGTATCTCTCTTTTCTTTCCCTCTCTCTCTCTTTGTCTCAGCTTTAAAACTGAACTGGAGAGAGGCAGTTGGGAAAGGCAGCATGCAGGCGCTGTGGGATGCTCTCAAAAGCTTTCTAATTGGACGCTGGGGAGCGTTCCTGCGCAGGCTCCGTCGGTGCTGACGATACCCATATGTGAATACTAAATTCCTGCTGTTCCCGGAGATCACCTGTTACAGGTGAGTAACTATGCTTTCTCAGTTCTCATGGTAACTTACCTCCCTAATGCCCTCTGCTGATCTTGCCTTGTACTGGACATGTCTGTTTAGATTACTGCAGTTTATAGTCAACTCGTAGTTTCCTTATTTGTGCCTGCACTGGAAACTTACCGAGAACCATTGTTTATGGAAAAAACAGACTAATTGTAAGTCTCCCTCGTCAATGAATACACAGGAATGGATATTGAAAGAGAGAAAAAGGAGAAATGTTTATTTTTGACTAAGTAAGAAGGATTTCACCTTATAAAGAGGGACAGTTGGCTGCTCCACCTGTACTTTCTTCCACTTTTCTTTTTCCTGTCTGTAGCCAGTTTTGTCCTAGAGCAAGTTCCCACTGTAGTCTTGCAGATGCCTCATAAGAATCCACGTGTATTGTGCACACTTGCATGGACACAGGCAGTGTTGCAGTGCTTGGCATGTTGTGCCTGTCTATCAAAAGGAGAGAAAGGACAAACTCTATACCTATCTCCAGGAACAAGCAGGAATGTAGTCTTCACATATGGGTATTGTCACACCTCATCCGCCCCAGCCGTGACTGCTGGTATTGTTGGGCTATTATGAGGGTGGTAGTTGTGCCTTGCTTCTATATATAAATCACACAGAAGAACTTTCTTTTCTTTTAGGGTTTTATTACCCGTCCCTTGAGGTTTCTTCTTTTTAAACAACAGAAATTAACAGCTCACTTGGCTTCAAACAAAAGATAACTATGTAACAAAAGTAGCTTCCTTCAGCTGATAACGTTAAACCAAAAGTAAATAATAATAAACAGCCTAACTGACTGCTTGGCTTGGAGAGAGGGAGAGAGTTGCAGCCCTGCCACTTGTATACTGGAATTTAAGGTTACACAAATCACATTTACCTTAATGATATCTCTGGCTCTATCACAGAGAAAGAACAGTCCATCAATTCTGTATTTGTTAATACTTCAGAATTCTCATATTCCATTATTTCTTGCTCATTGGTATCTCCACTATCCACTTCCAATGTGGAATAAAAATATGGAAGGCTTGCCTCGTCAGTCAAGAAGTTTCTCTTCCTGTGAGCAGCACTGCCTTTCTGGGGAGTATCACCAAACTCTGAGTGATGTCTTTCAGAGCCCTGCCCCCGCTGGTGCCTCAATGCATAGCTCAGGTCCTGGTTTGACCTGCTAGCTGGGTAATTTTGATAGGGTCCCTGCCGGGTCTGCCCTAGCTTTCCAGGCCCAACTGTGCCTGATTGCAACCGGTGTAACGGTGTTTCCCTAGAAGCTGGGAACACACCGTGAGAAGGGATTTCTTCAGCTTTTCTAAGTAAGTGAAGCCCTCTTCTTTTAACACTTCTATAATCAGGAGAAAAGCTATTATTAGCCTCTGAATATCTGGGCTTTATATGGCTATTTCTAAGCCTCCAGGGCCCTTCCCTTTCAAATGGCAAATAGCCCTTGTATCTACTCTTTGCCCCTGTACCTGCTGTTGCAGTCTTCCTGTATTCTTCTTGCTTTCCAAACACATTCACGCTGTCAGGGTGTTGCCTTCTCCCAGAACCACACAGGTCTCTGGACTCTTTCCAACATTCACACCGGCTCCCCTGCTGCCTTTCAGCTTGTGACCTCTGCTGCTTTAATTCCCCTCTCAGGGATTCTCTCCTCGGCTCATCTCTCCAGGATTCCCTCCTTGACTCCTCTCTCCAGGATTCCCTCCTTGGCTCCTCTCTCCAGGATTCCCTATCTCCAAATGTTTGGTAGTCTGTTTTATCTGCATATTTCCTGACTCCACCTTCCCTCAGGTGCACTCTATTAGGTAAAGCAGACTCCCTTGCTTTGCTCTCTGGGTGTGTCTTTCTGGGCTCTGTGCACGTGTGCTTAGGTTGTCCCTGGCAACCAATAAACATTCTCCTGTTTATTCTGTCACTTTCACCGTGATCATTCACACTGCTCTGCACTTTCTCAGGCTGCCCTATGTCCACCCTGTGACAGTATCATCGGTACCGACGGAGCCCGCGCGGGAACGCTTCCCAGCGTCCAATAGGAAAGCTTTTGGGAGCATCCCACAGCGCATGCGTGCTGCCTTCCCGCTTCTGTACGTCTCTCACTTTAGTTCTTCGTTTTCCATGGAGCCGACAGGACATGGTACCCTGTCACTGCAGAAAACTTACCTTTATTTCTTGTTTTATGTGGTCGTGTCTGCCTTCATTCGACGCCTACCGGTACCGCCGGTTCTCTTCTTCTTTCCTTAAATAATACAACCCCCCCCCCCCTTGTATTTCTTCAGGGATCTTTCCCTGCTTCTGGTGCTAGGCGCCATTTTGGGCACTAGGCCCATTTTTCTTCAAATATGGAGAAACCAGCTGGTGGTTTCAAAGAATGCTCAAAATGTGGCGGTACCATTTCCGTCACCGACACCCACATCAAAAACAAGTGGGAAGATTTCGGAAGAACAAAATCAATGCTAAATACACACAAGCCAGTTACATGCTGGAAAGCAATGAGCACAAATGCTCGAAGCTTAGCCAACAAAGTTCCAGACCTGGAAGCCCTAATGGTGAAAATGGATTTGGACATTGTGGCCATTACAGAAACATGGCTAAATGAATCGCATGATTGGGATATAGCCATAGCTGGCTATAATCTATTCAGAAGAAACAGAGAAAATGGAAGAGGAGGAGGAGTAGCCTTGTATGTCAAAAGCAATATTAAAGCTACTGAAATGCAGGGGGCATGGGGAAAAGAGGAAGCGCTCTGGATTGTGTTGGAAAGAGGAGATGGCACTGTCATCCATACTGCTGTAGTCTACAGACCTCCAACACAGATTGAAGAGATAGATAACAAATTGATTATAGATATTGCCAAGATAGCCACAAAGGGGGAAGCGATCATATTGGGTGACATTAATCTACCTGATGTGGATTGGATTACTCCTTCTGCAAATCTGGAAAGAAGCAAAAAAATTGTGGATGCTCTCCAAGATGCCTTACTTAGACAAATGCTGATGGAACAAACCAGGAAAAGCTCAACGCTGGATTTAGTGCTCACCAATTGTGATAGCATGTCGAATGTCTGCGTGAATGCCCCTGTGAGCAGTAGCGATCATCACACGGTGTGGTTTGAGATAAAAGCCATGGTACAGGCCAATCATAGCAAGCTCAAAGTCCTAAACTTCAAAAACACCGACTTCAATAAAATGGTTGAGTACCTAAAGGAGGAGCTGAAAGGGTGGAAGGAGATAAGGGAAGTGGAATTGCAATGGGCTAAACTAAAGGTGGCAATAAAAGGGGCAACAAATAAATATGTAACAAAAGTAAACAAAAACAAGAGGAGAAGAAAACCTATTTGGTTTTCCAAAGAAGTGGCTGCACAAATAAAGGCAAAAAACACAGCTTTCGCAAAATTCAAAAGCTCGCAAACAGAGGAACACAGAAATGAATACAGGATCAATCTCAAAGAGACAAAGAGAGAAATAAGGATAGCAAAATCAAAGGCAGAAGAAAAGATGGCTAAAGATGTTAAGTGTGGTGACAAAACCTTCTTCAGGTATATTAGGGAAAGGAAGAAGATCAGAGGTGGAATTGCAGGGCTCAGAAGTGCTGCGAACGGACTCGTGGAAAGTGACATTGAAAAAGCGAAATTGCTAAACGAATACTTCTGCTCTGTTTTTACTAAAGAAAGTCCTGGAGAAGGACCACCTGTGACTCCCAAATATAAAAATGGAAATGAAGTAGATACCATACCATTCACAGAAGATGATGTGTTAGAACAATTTGCAAAACTGAAAGTGGACAAGGCCATGGGACCGGTTGGGATACATCTCAGGATACTGAAAGAGCTCAGAGAGGTTCTTGCAGGGCCATTAAAGGATGTTTTCAACAGATCCTTGGAAACAGGAAAGGTTCCTCAGTACTGGAGAATGGCTGATGTCATACTCTACACAAAAGTGGTGACAGGGAAGAAGTGTCAAACTACAGGCCCAAGAGCCTTACCTCGGTGGCGGGAAAAGTAATGGAGGCGCTCCTGAAAGAGCGAATAGTTAACTTTCTCAAAACCAACAGGTTGCAAGACCCTAGGCAACATGGTTTTACCAAAGGACGTTCTTGCCAAACAAATCTGATTGAGTTCTTTGACCGGGTGACCAGGGAGCTAAATCAGGGACATGCGATGGATGTCATCTACCTGGATTTCAGCAAAGCCTTTGATACTGTTCCCCATAGGAGGCTTATCAATAAACTCAGTAGCTTGTGGATGGATCCTAAGATGGTAAATTGGATCAGAAATTGGTTGACTGACAGACGACAGAAGGTGATGGTAAATGGAGCTCACTCGGAAGAAGGGAAGGTGATTAGCGGTGTGCCCCAGGGATTGGTCCTGGGCCCGGCATTGTTCAATGTATTTGTGAGTGATATTGCTGAAGGACTGAATGGAAAAGTCTGTCTTTTTGCAGATGACACGAAAATTTGCAACAGAGTGGACTCCCCCGATGGAGTGGTTAATATGAGGAAAGATCTATAAAAGCTGGAAGAATGGTCTAATGCTTGGCAATTAAGATTTAATGCAAAGAAGTGCAGAGTCATGCACTTGGGTAGCAGAAATCCAAGGGAAATGTACGCAATAGGAGACGCGAGGTTGGTGTGCACGAATCAGGAGAAAGACCTTGGTGTGATTATTTCTGAAGATCTCAAGGTGGCAAAACAGTGCAACAAGGTGGTGGCAAAAGCCAGGAGGATGTTGGGCTGCATACAAATAGGAATCACCAGCAGAAAGGAAGAAGTACTTATGCCTCTGTACAAGTCACTGGTGAGGCCTCACTTGGAATACTGTGTTCAGTTTTGGAGACCGTATCTTGCAAAGGATGTAAAAAGACTGGAAACTGTTCAGAGGAAGGCGACCAAAATGATTTGGAGCCTGCGTCAGAAGCCTTATGAGAAGAGACTTGAAGACCTAAATATGTACACTTTGGAGGAGAGGAGGGACAGGGGAGATATGATTCAGACCTTTAAATACTTAAAGGGAAATAATGAACCTACAAACCTCTTCTATAGACGGGGAAGCTGTAAAACTAGAGGGCATAACAGGAAGCTGCAAGGTGGTAAATTGAAAGGCAATGTCAGGAAATACTTTTTCACAGAAAGGGTGGTGGATGCTTGGAATGCCCTCCCGATGGAAGTGGTGGGGGCAAACACGGTGACGGAATTCAAAATGGCATGGGACAGACACAGTGGATCCCTTTACAGCAACAGGATAAAATCAAAATAAACTGAACCATCTAATTTCTCAACAAATAGGGGTGTCCTGCATGGCATGGTGGGTTCAACCCTAAACAGGAATGTGGGAAGGGGTGGCCTGCATGGAGCGGCAGGTGCACCTACTCTTGCCATCGTGCTAGGCAGACTAGATGGACCATGCTGGTCTTTATCTGGCGTCATTTACTGTGTTACTATGTTACCCATGATTGGTGTCTAAAATGTTTTGGTCCTGAACATTGTCCAACGGAGTGTCTCTCCTGCATGAGGATGACCAAATTGGGCCTGCAGAATAGAGCTGCAAAACCCGGTACCCTTTTTGCCGCCAGCACAGTGTCAGTTTCATCGATGTATTCCAGGGCTTCATCTTCCTCCCATGGATCTCAGGTAACCAAATTGAAGTCTTCTAAGACTAGCCGGTCCTCAAAGGGTAAATCTCCTTCAAAGTATCGAGATGCCACTGGCGTTTCCCTCGAGGATACTTCACCGGCAAAACAGCCCCGGCAGGAGTCTTCGGGCTCCAAAGCACTAACGGGGCTCCAGGATGTTCCAGAGGCCTCCACCTCTGTGGAACCTCTGGTGCCAGGTTCTGGGATCGTAGTCGCTTCCACCGGTACCGGCACCCAGGCATCGGCAGGAGCAATGAATCACAGAATCCTCGCTATCGAACGCAGTCTAGCGGCCCTTTTAGCGGCTTTGGTACCGCTAAGACCACAACAGATGGTTCAACATATATCGGTACCGACATCAGTACTGGTACCAACAGTACCTGCTTTGACAGGACTGCTTCCCCCCATGCTGATCTCCGGTATCAGGGATCAAGAACTGAGACATTTTGGTACCGACGTCGAGCGGTACAGATACCATGCGTTACAAGAGGACATGGTGCTTGAGTCTTCCGATTCCGATGACTCTGACGATTCTACCGATACCAGAGCAAATCTATTAGAAGATTCGGTTCCTTCTCCTCAACGCAGAATGTCTCCTCCAGAGGATATATCCTTCCAGGATTTCATACGTGATTTAGTAAAGGGTCTTGCAATCACTGTAATTCCAGAAAAAGAACCTAGGGCAGAAGAATTGAGAATTCTACAATAGCCTATGGCTCCCAAGGAAGCAGCTATTCTTCCCATTCACAAGATCTTACATGATCTAATGTTGAGAATGTGGGAAACTCCTTTAACAATATATTCACATTCCCGACGCCTTGACACTATGTACCGAGTGCCAAGCTGTCCTGGTTTTCAAAAACCTCAGTTACCACACCATTCAATGGTAGTGGAATCAGCCATGCGAAGGATCAAGAGTGCTAAAACACATTCTTCTAATCCTCCAGGGCGTGAATCCAGGACTCTGGATACCTTTGGCCGTCGATGCTTTCAGTCCTCCATGCTAGGAGCCAGGATCAGTTCCTACATTCTTTATATGGGAATGTTCCTGGAAGAAGTCACAAAAGACTTAGAGCTCCTTAGTCCTTGTGTTTCGGAGGAAAAAAGAGCAGACTACCTTATTCTGGTCAAGCATGCCCAGAATGTCTCAAAATTCATGAACCGTGCTACCTTTGTTTGCTTTGAATGTATTAGCAGAACCTCTGCTATATCCATAGGAGCACGTCGTATTGCTTGGCTTCAAGCATCAGAACAGTGGGTGCAAGAAAAGCTGGGAAACATTCCTTGCACAGGAGAAAATCTCTTTGGCAAGGACTGGCAGGACAAGGCTAATCAGCTTGAATCTGACAATACTACTTTAAACAGATTGTCAAAGTCTGCAGCCAACCCAGCAAAGGAGAAAATATTCAAAAAACCCCTTTTCAGTAAGAAAAAGAAGCCTTACCAATCTTACACCCATCAAACTCACTGTCCACTCCATGTTATTTATTTATTTATTTATTTTATTTACAGTCTCTTATATACCGCACTATTCATCATCAGCGCGGTTTACATGGAACAAAATGCTCAGTACATTTAACACGTATGAGTTTACAGGTAACAGGGTATAAATAACTTGGATAACCGGGGTAACTATTTACAAAACAGAAGGGGCAACAACAGAACAGACAGCAAAGAAAGCCGCAAGCTCAAAAAGCTCAACTGGCTGAACAGACCCAGCCCCTTCAGGTCTTTGACTTCTATCTAAAGAACTTAGTCATTCTGCCCCTAAAAGGTCCAGAACCCTTGACCATTCCAGGAAGACTGTGCTTTTTTGCCAAAAGATGGCAACAAAGAACATCAGAAAATTGGACTCTGTCCATTGTACAACTGGGGTACAAGCTTAATTTTCTCAACTTGCCCCTACCTACAATAATAAAACAGTTCCATTCTCAGGGCCCTGCCACCGACCTCTTGTGGCAATAGGTCACATCACTTCTAACTCAAGGAGCAATCAAAGAAGTACCCATTCCCCAACAGGGGACAGGGTTTTACTCCCCCCCTACTTTCTTATTCCAAAGAAGACAGGGGGACACAGACCTATATTAGACCTCAGAGAATTAAACAAATATTTGTTCCAAGAAAAGTTCAAAATGATCTCCCTCGGAACACTTTTACCATACCTCCAAAGTCAGGACTGGCTGTGTTCTCTAGGGGGTATGTTTACTAAACCGTCTTAATGTTACCGGCGCTAGTTGCAGCGATAATGTGAAGAATGCCATATAAGGAGTGGGCGTTCCTCGGCAAGGTAGCAAGAATCTGTATCGCGCAATAGTGGGCGCCATGGCACGTTAACGCGTGTTAACCCTAAGTTCATGCTAGCGCAGTGTTAGAAGCTATAAAGATGTAGCCCACTGGTTACTGCAATGACTGCGGAGGCAGAGGTCATGGGTTTGATCTTGCAGTGGTGTTATGTAAGAAGGCTGTCTGAGGCATGTCCTTTTTTAAGTTAAATCAATGCTGCCAGCAAAAACACCCTCACAATGCCATAACATAAGGTGCCGCATAAGGCGCCCTATAAGGCACGCCATAGGGCACATTATAAAGTGCCCTGTCCGCCAAGGCACCTTCTAATGTGCCCTATAGGACGCTTTATAGGGCGCCTTATGAGGCACCTTAAGGTTACAGCACTGTGAGGGTGCATTTTGCTGGCAACACTGATTTAAAATAAAAGGAAAAGCCTCAGACAGCCTTATTAAATAACACCACTGCGGGATGAAACCCATGACCTCTGCCTCCACAGTCATTGAAGTAACCAGTGGGCTACATAGATATATCTACTAACACACCGCTGGCTGGCTACAGAAAGACTGCAGGTCACCACACAAACTGCTGTGGTTACCAGGATAGGGTAAACCCACCCGTACCCATGATGCACTGCACATGCAGATCAGCAGTCTACAGCTGATCACAAGATGGGGTATGCACCCCCAAAGCACCTTGGCCTGGTAGGGGGAACTGACCATGTGTGCTACTGGCACAGAGTAGCTACAGACCGTGACATTGTGCGGGTCCTGTGCTCACCCTGAGGGTGAGGTGGGGCACCCAGCACCAGGTCCGCAGTACCTGGCTTGGCTAAGATAGGCTATGCAGCAGGTCCCCATCAGTGCCAGTGTGTGATAAGTAGTCCTTGCAGACAAACCTAGGATACACCTGTGTCCATCTGTATTTCCCAGTCACGTCTAGCCCTTGTGGACTATGATGCACCCAGAATAGTGCATATCCTGTGTGGGTACCATGGTCACATGTTATAAGTGAAGGGGGGTATTTGGACCCAAAAGCGGATTGTGTAGCACCACCCAACCCACCCTCTGTGGCTCAGGGTGGGGGACAGGATCTCCAACCAACAGATCCACATTCTACATCTCTGCAATGATGGCAGTAGAGGGGACCATCAACCCCAGTTCTGCTGGGGAACAGGCACCCTATAGGGCAGTCGATGCAGATCTGTATGCATCACATAAGGCAATGGCATACAGGCAGAACACTGGAGAAGCTCAGCTGGCCCCCACCACTATCTGACATTCACCAGCAGAGGGCACAGTCAGTCTCCTCCCACTGCACCCTGCAAGGTGTTCCAGCCATACACATGCTAACTGCAGACAGTCTGCTAGCAAGTACATAGCACATGTTCCTGGAGGAACTGTATGCACCCAAAAATGTGATGTGAGCACACACACCAAGCAGGTATGTCAGTGATTGGGCCCCAGAAAAGAGAACCCCTAAATATCACTTGAGAGAAATACTGTATAGCACTATGGGGGAACCTAGCCATGACCTCTCATCATGACATGCTGTGGCCACCCTGTCCGTGCAGGTGGTGGTCGGGCACTACAATGTCCCAGCCATTGCCCTATACCCTGTGCAGATGCATCCTGCCCAGGCCACCCTGTCTGGGCCATACCCACAGTACCTTGCTCCTCATTATGCACATTGGCAGGCTAACACTGGGAACACTGCAAGCAGTGTGGGCTCAGTAAGTTGTAGGCAGCCACAACACACTGGATAGACATACACACACTCCCACACCTATGCCAGCATTGTGCAAATATAAAGGTTTGTGGCAGCCCTAGCCACCATACCAATCCTGGGCACAGTGCGGGCATTGCTATGGTACGCAATACTGTTGGGGTCACTCCCCGGGGTGGTAAACACTGTCAGAAGCAAAAACTGAAACACACTCCACAGATATCAGAAAGGTTGCTATGATGAATCTCTGTCAACAAATCGTGTTTAACTTAGGATTTGTTAGCTGACAGTAATCATAGCAACCTTTTGATATATGTGGAATGTGTTCCCAAGTTTAGGACGGCATTGCTAAGGTATGCAGGTGCCAGTATTGGGAGATGCTGCTCTGCGCAGGGCCCAACAGCCTGACTCTCCATGAGGCTTTGGATAGTGGAGCCTGTGGGTATGGGTGTTTGTGCCCCTGTTGGCTGCTGCTCTAGGGTAGAGATTCCCAACTCCGATCCTGGTGGGCCAAACACTGTTCAGGTTTTCATGCTGTCCCTAATGAATATGCATGAGATACATTTGCATACAATGGGGGCGGTGCATACAAATGCAGCACAGGCATATTTATTAAGGACAGCATGAAACCTGAGTGGTGTTTGGCCCTCCAGGACCGCAGTTGGGAAACTCTGCTCTAGAGATTGCAAATATTTATGTCTGTGCTCTGTAGGGTAAAATCTAGGCGTTTCAGACATGTTTATTTTATCTGCAATAAAGGTTCCGTCTTTATTACCACGGTTTAGTACTGGGTAAAATATGGGGACAAGGTTGGCAGGAGCCACAGCTGGGACTTGAACTTGTGACCTTCTGCCCCTGAACACACTGGCTGTGTGTACTGCACCAAACTGTTGCCACAGGGGCAGATCATTCCCTGGGGATACCATGACTCTTCATCAGACAGACCTTGTCTGTTGCAGTGCACGACATCCACCTAAATGGGGCTTGGCCGTGGTCTGCTGTGGGCAGATGCCACTGCCCCCTCCCCCACCAGCACCCCTCCGCCACCATGCTGACATGCCCTTCTGCCGGTGGTGCTGGTGGTGCGCAGTCCCAGGCCATCCAGTATGATGGTAGGCGGCTGCCTATGGTGCGTGATATGGGATAAGGGTGCCTGCATAGACATCAGCGCTTCTTCCCAGCACCACCTGCCAATGTTATGTGCCCTTTGGGGTACTTGCTGGGTACTATCCCCTGGGACACTGTGAGACACACACTCATGGCCATGTTTGCCCTTGGTCAGTTGCTGTCCTGCTAGTTTTCCGCTTCCACATTCCTATGTGTCATCTAGGCATCTGCCTAGTCCACCCTGTGCCCCAGCTGCCACACTGCATATCCCGCCTACAGCCCCCTGTACGCCATTTTCAGCCTCACCATAGTGCCCTCTCATACTTGGGCACTATGATGTTGCTGCACATGTATCACTGCTATCACTTTTCTTGGTTTCCCTGCCTTTGCTGCACATTGCTGACTGAAATTGTCTCTCTCCCCTGCAAATGTGCCTCTAGTGCGAGGTTTTCACTGGCGCTAATTTTCAGACCTTCATTTCACAGTGTTAGTGTGCATGGGGCCTCTCCCCACCCACTCTGCCCATTGACCCCTTATCTCCGCCCCTAGGGACCCTTACTCCGCCCTCTGCGCACCTTAACGCTGCAGGAGACGTTATCACATGATATGTGACGATCTCCAGGAACAAGCAGGAATGAGTCTTCACATATGGGTATCGTCGGTACCGACGGAGCCTGCGCAGGAACGCTCCCCAGCGTCCAAAAGGAAAGCTTTTGGGAGCATCCCACAGCGCCTGTGCGCTGCCTTCCCGCCTTTCCTAACCGCCTCTCTCCAGTTCTTCATTTCCGCGGAGCCAGCAGGTCGTGTTTCCTGTCACCGCTGAAGAATTTCTTATTTTCTTTTATTTTTCTTTAGTCCCATGTCTGCCTTCTCGATTCCGGACCGGTACTACCGGTCTTTTTCTTTAAAAAAAAAAAAAAACCTTTTACTCTCTTCAGTGCATTTTTTCTTCTGGGGCCTTAGGCCTACAGATATATTTTTCCTCATGGAAAAACCCGCCTCCGGGTTTAAAAAGTGCACGAAGTGCAGTAGCACTATTTCTGTCACCGACACCCATGACTGGTGTCTAAAATGAATAGGTCCTGACCACTCCATTGCGGATTGTGAGTCCTGTTCCATGATGTCTAAAAGAGGGTTACAGAATCGGGCAGCCAAGCTCAGTGTCCTGTTTCCCTCCGATGCAGCTTCTGTGGCATCGACGTCTTCCAGGGCTTCTTCTTCATCCCATGGATCTCAGGTAACCAAACTTAAATCTGGCCGGTCCTCAAAGAGTTCATCTCCCTCCAAGTATCGAGATGCCCCCGGGCTTACTCTTGAGGAACCCACACCAGCAAAATTACCCCGGCGGGAGGCTCCGGCTTCCAAAGCACTACCTATGGGGTCACAGGTTGACATCGATGGCTCAGCCTCGACCGATCACCTGTTACAATGTTCTGGGGTACCGGTGCTCTCCACTGATACCGACATCCAGACATTGGTAGGAGGGAGGAGTGGTCTAGTGGTTAGGACGAGGTACTTCAGGCCGGAGGGCCGGGGGTTCAAGTCCCACTTGGGGACAGCAATCTCAGGCCGGAGGGACTGGGATTTCTAGTCCTGTAGGCACTCCTTGTGGTCTTGGGCAAGCCACTTAACCCTCCATTGCCCATGTTCCCTGTAAGTATTAGTGTATGTGTCTCATATCCCCTCGTGTTAAATGTATCCCCCAATTGACCGCTTTGACCCGGTGAAAAGCGGGATATAAATACAGCTAAATAAATAAATTGGTGGTGTCAATGGATCAGAATATTCTGACCATGCAGCGTGCCATCACGGCATTCATACAAGCTGCGACGCCTACGGTACCGCAACAAACCCCGTTGTCGGTACCCGTACCGATTCCGGTACAGGATCCGATTCCAGTTCCGATACCAGTACCCCTTGCATCGACATCAGCATCGACGGCAGCGGTACGCTATCCAGTGATGCCCATCAGTACCGACACGGTACCGATTACTCCTGATGTCGATACCTCCCGGTACCCGTATCGGGCTCTGCGAGAGCATCCAGACAGTCGATACTTCGATTCCTCTGAAGACTCTGATTCTTCAGAGGCCTCAATTGAAGCATCGGGGATCCTTCCTCAGGAACCCTCTTCTCCAAAAAGGAGAATGTCTCCTCCTGAAGATTTGTCTTTTCAGGACTTCATTAGGGAGGTGGCCAAAGGCCTGTCCATCTCAGTGACCTCTGAAACTGAACCTAGAGCCAAAAAATTAGATATCCTTCAATATCCTAAGGCTCCTAAAGAGGCAGCCACCTTACCAATACATGAGATTCTTTATGATCACATGTTGGGCATATGGGAGACTCCTCTTTCCATCTCCCCTCTTTCCAGAAGGTTGGACACCATGTATTGTGTTCCTCCTTGTCCTGGTTTTCATAAGACTCAGCTTCCTCACCACTCCATTGTGGTAGAGTCTGCTATGAAAAAGATCAAGAGTACAAAAAGGCACTCCTCTGCTCCTCCAGGAAGAGAATGCAGAATCCTAGATGCCTTTGGCAGGAAAATCTTCCAGGCCAGTATGCTTGTAGCCAGAATCAACTCCTACAGTCTCTATATGGGGATGTTTCTGAAAGAAGTTACAGATCATCTGCAAACCTTATCTCCTTTTATGTCAGAAGATAAGAGAGAAGAATATATCACCTGGCTTAAACATGCACAGGATGTATCCAAGTTTTCCAACCGTGCAGCCTTTGACTCTTTTGAGGGGGCCAGTAGAGCCTCGGCTATTGCCATAGGTGCACGCAGAGTTGCTTGGTTGCAAGCCTCTGATTTGGAATCCTGGGTACAGGATGGTCTAGGTAACCTTCCCTGTACAGGCGAAAACCTGTTTGGCAAAGATTGGCAAGCAAAGGCCAACCAGATGGATGCTGAAAATTCTGCTTTAGATAGACTTTCAAAGTCTACTACTGCTCCTTTTAAAAAGAGGTTGTTCAAAAAGGGATCTTTCCCAAAGAAAGGGAAATTTTTTTCTTATGGTCAGGCCTCTTCTCAAGGTCGTTTTGCTACAAAGAGACAGCAGCAACCAAAACAGGCCAAAATCCAGGCTGCGAGGACTGCTACGGCCCAACAGCCTCAGCCTCCTCAGGGCCTTTGACTTTCTTTTTTTTTTTTTTTAATTGAGATTTTAGTCAATTACAATAACCAAATAAGTAAAGGTCAATCAGAATACAAAAGCAAGAGATAAACTACCTCTTACAGCAAATTTACAAGAAAGAAACAAACACGATACAGTCCACATCATGGAACCATGCTGAACAACATTCAAAATGAAAATAACAAAATAAAGGAAAAAAAGGAAAAAAAGGAACAAACGTCCCAAATAGGAGGTCAATTATTAATCACTGATCCAATTCTACAACTTTTTTATCAGCCAGAAATCTTTCTAAATGGAGCACATCGGTAAACACATAGGAAGCATCACCCAAACCAATAAGGCATTTACAAGGAAAACGCAAAAAGAACGAAGCTCCCAAGGCCAACACCTGAGGCTTCAAATTTAGGAATTGCTTCATCCGAGCATCATCCAAATCAGAGGCCCAGACTTCCCTAGCCTGCACAAGGCGTGTTCTTCAGTATCTGGGACTGGTAATCAACGTTCCAAAATCCCATCTTACCCCTACTCAGTCTCTAGAGTTCATAGGGGCCTTACTGGATACCACAACTGCAAGGGCCTATCTTCCCCAGGCCCGTTGCCTACGCTTGGTGCAGTTAGCCTCCCAGATTCAGTTAAAATCCCATTTAACTGCTCGAGAGATGTTGCAACTTTTAGGCCACATGGCATCCACGGTGCATGTGGTTCCCTATGCTCACCTTCACATGAGAGCAGCTCAGTGGACCCTATCCACCCAATGGACCCAGGCATCAGGTTGCCTGTCAGACAAAATAGCAACCTCCAGTCGCCTATTTTGGTCCCTCCACTGGTGGAAGTCCACTCAGAATCTGTTGCTGGGGTCCCCCTTTCAACAGGTGTTACCCCAAGCAACCCTTACAACAGATGCCTCTCCAAAGGGTTGGGGGGCTCATCTACGAGATCTCTCAACCCAGGGCATCTGGTCTCCACAGGAGACATCTCTTCATATCAACCTCTTAGAGCTCAGAGCAATCTTTCTGGCTCTCAGAGTCTTCCACACCCTGCTCAGCTACAAGACAGTCCTCATCCACACGGACAACCAGGTAGCCATGTTCTACGTGAACAAGCAGGGAGGGACTGGCTCTCTGTCACTTTGCAACGAAGCTCTGAGATTGTGGGCCTTGTCAGACGGCTGCCTGGGTGAGAATCTTCACAGTCTTGGCAAGTGCATATATCTATATGATTTGCAAGGTATTGTGGGCAATGTAGTTCATTCACACCAGACACAGCTGCTGACAATAATTTAGTTGTGCTCTTGGGTAAAGCCAATAAGATATTTATTTATGGGGTTATTTCTCCCAACACAGATATGCTTGGTAGCACATAAATCAGGTAACTTGCTTTCAGTGTTAACTTGGAAAAACAAAGTCAAAATCAGGAAAACAACAAATGAAAAGCCACAAAGCAAGAAACAAACTGTTCTTTTCAGGTTAACTTCTGATTACTTCCCACATAGATTCAGAAATGATTCTCTCCTAACTCACAAGCAATTAGGTAAGGCTTAATTGCTAGCAGTTATCCAGCTGAAACCCCTTAGCTGGCTTGCTTTCTACTGTGTGGGTCAAATCCTGCTTCAGGAGCTTTTCTGAGTAGATTAAAGAACAAATTTGTATTTCTTTGTGATGGTTGCTGTACTTTATAACAGAAAGTTACCAACGGAGTTTAGACAGAGAACAGTCCATATAAATAGGATCTTCATCTGCTATTATTCCCCCTTGTTCAACAAGCATGGGTTCAATATCATGGATTGGCACAGATGAATCTCTCAATGTAGCACTCTGAGGAGAATACTTGTTTGCCTGCTGTCTTTCAAGGTTATAGCTAGGGCATAGATCAGTGTTCATACCTGAGCTTCCATTGCTGCTAGAGTTCCTCTCTATATAGCCTGGCCAGTATGTAGTCCAGTTCTTATGTCCAGCCTTCCAATCCAGATCCCTGGACACTGGATCTCTCTTCACATACCTTCTGGCACGGGTCTTAGGGTCCCTTCCACGTGCAGCCGTCTCCCTCACAGGTAGCGTCTGGAGATTCCTAGCTCTGCAGCACCATTCCTCCGGCTTTCCCCAGTCCAATGGTATATGCTGGCCCTTGGAATACCTCCCAGTATACGTACTGCTTTGGACTCTTCTAGACCTCTCAAAGGCTTTTCTCCTCTTTCGTCCAGAGGGTCTCTTTTTCTCTCTGTCCGTCCGGTTTTGCTTCTGCTTCTGATGATCCTTCAGATGAAACTGATGATCCTTCTCTGGATATCCAAGGTGATCATGAAGATGATCATCTGTAGAATAAACTCTACTCTTATTCTGCTTAGATGAGTGCTCCTCCCTAACACAGCGCAGCTGTGCTGAATCAGGCCCTGCCCTTTGAGATGAGTGCTTAGGGATTACCTCATAGCCCTCCTGATTGAACACACACGTTTCCCCACTTCAGCTCCTCTAATGGCTGTTGGAAACCTGGTGCATTCTGGGACTGGTAGTCTTTTATGGGAAAATTCTGTTTTCTTATTTCTACCAGAACTGACAGGTTGCTTGTTCAGAGTCACTTCACCTTTTCTATAGCTCCTTCCTGAGCTATGATAAGCTTCCTTATCACAGCCTTCGCCAGAGAGCATCAAATCCATCTCATGGCAGTGTATCTTCCAGGGGTTCAAAACTCTTGGGCAAACAGACTCAGTCGAGTTCTGCTTCCGCACGAATGGTCCCTCCATGGGGACCAGATAGCCAGGATTTTTCGGATTTGGGGTACCCCAGACATAGACTTGTTTGCAAGTCCGTGGAATGCCAAACTTCCCCGGTTCTGTTCCAGGATTCCATGTCAGGGAGTTCAGG
Organism: Ichthyophis bannanicus; assembly: GCA_033557465.1. Classification (NCBI taxonomy): domain Eukaryota; kingdom Metazoa; phylum Chordata; class Amphibia; order Gymnophiona; family Ichthyophiidae; genus Ichthyophis; species Ichthyophis bannanicus. The sequence continues at coordinate 355,140,907 of CM066038.1, read as the reverse complement.
CCAGGGATGCCTTCCTCCTTCATTGGGGGCAAGACTTCCTCTATGCCTTTCCACCTATTCCCCTCATCCCCAAAACTCTGTTCAAGCTTCAGAGAGACAAGGGGTCTATGATCCTCATAGCACCACTTTGGCCATGCCAAGTGTGGTACGCTCTACTTCTGCATCTCTCTCAAGCTCCCTCCCTAGACCTGGGGTCTGCTCCAGATCTCCTCTCCCAAGAGGAGGGAACCTTGTTGCACCCAAATCCTCAGTCTCTTCATCTCAGGGCCTGGTTGCTGAAGGCCTAGACCAGGGGTCTGCAACCTTTAAGACATAAAGAGCCACTTGGACCCGTTTCCGAAGGGAAAAAAAAAAACTGGGAGCCGCAAAACCATTGCGACATTTAAAACAAATCTAACACTGCATATATTGTTTCTTACCTTAATGCTATATACGACCCCCTACTTTTCCTGTTAAAATATAGGTGTTTGGCCTATACTCGCCGTATAAGACTACCCCTCTTCCTTCGCACACCAAAAAAAATACGCCAGAAAATATCACAACAACAAGTAACAATATTTGATTTCAAAATTATGATGATTTTGTAGTCAAATCACTAATATGAAATAAAATTATTTTTTCTACCTTTGTTGTCTGACCAATTTATTCTTTGATCATGCTGGTCCCGATCTGAGGCTTCTGCTTTCCTGTCTTCTCTTAGCTCTCTTTCTGTGGTCTATGGTCCATCTGCCATTTCTTATCTCTTCTTTCGTTTTCTTCACTTCTTTCCATCAGCCTATTTCCAGTCCCAGTAACCCTCCCCAATATCAGCCCCTTTCCAGTCCTCACTCCCAGTACCTTCCAATGTCAACTTGCATTCCCATGATTGCCACTGGTGTCCATTTCCTTCCAATCCCCCTCCTTCCCCACTGACCAGTCCCTTCTAGTACAAATACCATGGCAGCCTTAGCCCCCAGTTATCTTCCAGGGCCAGCAGCTCTATCCTCCCCTCCCCACAATCAGCCCATGCCCATTCAAAGCCCCCCAATCAGCTCGCTTCCAGTGCTAATCCCCCCTCAACCCCATTACCAGTGCTAGCCTCCCCTAATCAGCCCAATACCAGTCCTACCCCCATCAGCTCATTACCAGTCCTAGCCTCCCCTAATCAGCTCATTTCCAGTGCTAGTCCCCTCAACCCCATTACCAGTGCTCCATCCCTCCATGTCAGCCCCCCTCCCTCCATCCATATCAGCTCCATCCCTCCATGTCAGCCCCCTCCCTCCATCCATATCAGCCCCCTCCCTCCATGTCAGCCACCCTCCATCCCTCCATGTCAGCCCCCCTCCCTCCATCCATATCAGCTCCCTCCCTCCATGTCAGCCACCCCCTCCCTCCCTCCATCCATATCTGCTCCCTACCTCCATGTCAGCCCCTCCCTCCATCCATCCATATCAGCTCCCTCCCTCCATGTCAGCCCCCCTCCCTCCATCCATCCATATCTGCTCCCTCCCTCCATGACAGCCCCCCTCCCTCCCTCCATATCTGCTCCCTCCATCCATATCAGCTCCCTACCACCCTCCAAGTCCGCCCCCCTCCCGCCATCCATCCATATCAGCTCCCTCCCTCCATGTCAGCCCCTCCTCCCTCCCTCCATCCATGTCAGCCCCCCTCCCTCCATCCATATCAGCTCCCTCCCTCCATGTCAGCCACCCCCTCCCTCCATCCATCCATATCTGCTCCCTCCCTCCATGTCAGCCCCTCCCTCCATCCATATCAGCTCCCTCCCTCCATGTCAGCCCCCCTCCCTCCATCCATCCATATCTGCTCCCTCCCTCCATGTCAGCCCCCCTCCCTCCATGTCAGCCCCCCTCCCTCCATCCATCCATATCTGCTCCCTCCCTCCATGTCAGCCCCTCCCTCCATCCATATCAGCTCCCTCCCTCCCTCCATGTCAGCCCCCCTCCCTCCATCCATCCATATCTGCTCCCTCCCTCCATGTCAGCCCCCCTCCCTCCATCCATCCATATCTGCTCCCTCCCTCCATGTCAGCCCCCCTCCCTCCCTCCATCCATATCTTCTCCCTCCCTCCATGTCAGCCCCCCTCCCTCCATCCATCCATATCTGCTCCCTCCCTCCATGTCAGCCCCCCTCCTTCCATGTCAGCCCCCTCCATCCCTCCATGTCAGCTCCCCTCCCTTCTTCTGCAGCCGCGGCTCCCTGCCTCTTACGGAACCGCGGCTGTGCTTTTAAAATCATCTCGGAGCCCTTCCTGTCTTGACGGGCTCCGTGCAGCATTGTCCCGCCTCCAAACTTCCTGTAGAGGCGGGACAATGCTGCACGGAGCCCGTCAAGACAGGAAGGGCTCCGTGATGATTTTAAAAGCACAGCCGCGGTTCCCTAAGAGGCAGGGAGCCGCGGCTGCTGAAGAAGGGAGGGAGCTTACAACACCATTGCCTGTCACCGGGCGGGCAGTGTGCTCCGGAGCCGCGGCAAAGGTGAGAAAGAGCCGCATGCGGCTCCGGAGCCGCGGGTTGCCGACCCCTGGCCTAGACCTTCAAGATTTACACCTTTCTCAGCAGGTGAAGGATATCCTTCATGCTTCCAGAAAGCCTTCCACCAGATGTTCATATGCTTTTAAATGGAAAAGGTTTTCCATTTGGTGTGCAGAGAAGGGTCTCAACCCTCTTGCAATACCTTTGAATTCTTTATTAGACTATTTGCTGCATTTATCCCTTGCAGGCCTTAAAACAAATTCAATCAGAGTCCATTTGAGTGCTATTGCAGCATCCCTTAAGCCTCTCAATGGACAACCTATTTCCTCTCATCCTCTTATAGCAAGATTCATGAGAGGCCTTCTTTTGACTAAACCTCCCATTAGACCACCTCCAGTGGCATGGGACTTGAATCTGGGTCTTGGCCAGCTTATGAAGCCACCCTTTGAACCCTTAGCCACTACCTCCTTGAAATTCCTTTCCTGGAAGGTTATTTTTCTCATTGCAGTCACCTCAGCTCGCCGTATCAGTGAGTTGCAAGCTTTAGTGGCTAATCCTCCTTATACAAGGTTCTATCATGACAAGGTAGTCCTCAGAACTAATCCACACTTTATGCCTAAAGTGGTCTCGCCTTTTCATCTGAAAAAGGAGGTGTATTTACCTGTCTTTTTTCCAGGACCTCATGCATCAAGTGCAGAGAGGAATCTTCATACCCTGGATTGTAAAAGAGCACTTCCTTTCTACTTACAAAGGACACAGCAACATAGAAAGTCCTCTCAACTTTTTGTTGCTTTTGATCCTTCTCATTTAGGACTTCCAGTCTCCAAGAGAACTCTGTCTAATTGGATTGCTCAGTGTATTTCCCTCGCCTACCAGAGCAAGAATCTTTCTCTGGAGGGCCATGTCACAGCTCACAATGTGAGGGCCATGGCAGCCTCTATGGCTCATCTTAACTCTGTGTCCATCGACCAAATCTGTCGAGCAGCCACCTGGGCATCGGTTCATACCTTCACAGCCCATTACTGCTTGGACAAGGACTCCCGCTGGGATGCCTTGTTTGGTCAGGCTGTTCTCAAACACCTGTTCCATACCTAATCAACTCCTACCCTCCATCCCTGACTGGATGCCTGAGATTCATGGATGCAGGTGGAGCCCTTCCCAGGGACTCACAATCTGGGTGATCTCCCAGGCATCTCTAGCTGGGGAGTCCCCATATGTGAAGACTCATTCCTGCTTGTTCCTGGAGATAGCACAGTTACTTACCTGTAACAGGTGATCTCTGGGAACAGCAGGAATAAGTCTTCACAACCTACCCACCTCCCCTAGGAGTTGTATCTCTCTATCTATCTTTCCTTTCCTCTCTCTCTTTTGTCTCAGCTTTAAAACTCGACTGGAGAGAGGCGGTTAGGAAAGGCGGGAACGAAGGCAGCGCGCAGGCGCTGTGGGATGCTCCCAAAAGCTTTCCTTTTGGACGCTGGGGAGCGTTCCCGCGCAGGCTCCGTCGGTACCGACGATACCCATATGTGAAGACTTATTCCTGCTGTTCCCAGAGATCACCTGTTACAGGTAAGTAACTGTGCTTTCTCGCACGGTAATGCGCCATTATTGCGCGATAACATCACAGCTGCGATGTTAGCGCCATTTAGTAAACATACCCCTAGATCTAAGAGATGCGTACATGCATATTCTCATCCACTCAGATCACAGGAAGTTCCTTCGATTCCTGGTCAAAGGAAGATACTTCCAGTACAGAGTTCTTCCCTTCGAACTAGCCTCTGCTCCAAGAGTCTTCACAAAATGCATGGCAGTGGTAGCAGCATTTATGAGGACTCTGGTAATATTCATCTTCCCTTACTCAGACGATTGGCTCATTCGAGCATCGACAGCTCCAGAGGCCAGCTTCGCTCTCTCTCTCAGAGCAATGAGAATTCTTCAATACTTGGGGCTGGTCATAAACCTCCCAAAATCTCATCTCACCCCCTCTCAATCTCTAGAATTCATAGGGACTCATCTAGACACACGGCAGTCAAGGGCATTCCTGCCCCAGCCACGCTGTCTACGTATAATACAACTGGCATCTCAAGCATCTATGAAGGTATTCCTTACTGCTCGAGAGAAGCTTCAACTGCTGGGACACATGGCATCCACTGTCCATGTGAACATAAGAACATAACATAAGAACATAAGATATGCCATACTGGGTCAGACCAAGGTCCATCAAGCCCAGTATCCTGTTTCCTAAAGTGGCCATTCTAGATCATACGTACCTAGCAGTTTCCCCAAAAGACACAGGTTCCACAATGCTTGCCTGGGTCAAGCATTGATATCCTGGGTCCCTTCTTAATAATGGTTTATGGACCTTTCCCCCAGGAACTTGTCCAAATCTTTTTTAAACCCAGCTACACTAACAGCCTTTACTGCATCCTCCGGTAACAAATTGCAGAGTTTGATTACACGTTGAGTGAAAAAATATTTTCTTTTATTAGTCTTAAATAGTTTACCCTGTAGCTTCATTGCATGTCCCCTAGTCTTTCTATATTCTGATAAGGTAAACAATTGATCTACGTTTACCCGTTCCACTCCGTTCATTAATTTATAGACTTCAATCATATCTCCCCTCAGCTTTCTCTTTTCCAGGTTAAAGAGCCCTAACCTTTTTAGCCTTTCTTCATAGGAGTATCCTTCCATCCCCTTTACCATTTTGGTGGCTCTTCTCTGAACCTTTTCTAATATCGCTATATCCTTTTTAAGATACGGCAACCAGATTTGCACACAATATTCAACGTGCGGTCTCACCATGGAACGATATAGAGGCATTATAATATCTTTTGTTTTATTTTCCATTCCTTTCCTTATGATACCTAGCATTCTATTTGCTCTCTTGGCTGCCGCTGCACACTGGGCCGAGGGTTTTAACATGGTATCCACAATGACGCCTAAATCTTTTTCCTGGGTGGTGATTCCTAATGTGGAACCTTGCATCGTGTAACCATAGTTTGGGTTGTTCTTCCCTAGGTGCATAACTTTGCACTTGTCCACATTAAATTTCATCTGCCATTTTGATGCCCAGTCTTCCAATTTATCAAGATCCTCTTACAATTTTCCACAATCATCTTGGGTTTTAACAACTTTAAATAGTTTTGTGTCATCTGCAAATTTGATAACCTCACTCGTTATTCCACTTTCCAGGTCGTTTATGAATATGTCAAAAAAAGTGGACCCAGCACAGATCCCTGGGGTACACTACTATTTACCTTTCTCCATTGGGAAATTGGCCATTTAACCCTACCCTCTGCTTTCTATCTTTTAACCAGTTCCTGATCCACAGTAGTACACTGCCTCCTATCCCATGACTCTTTAGTTTTGCCAAAAGTCTCTGATGAGGGACCTTGTCAAAGGCTTTCTCAAAGTCCAGATACACTATATCAACTGACTTACCTTTGTCCACCTGTTTATTCAGACCTTCAAAAAAAACATAACAGATTAGTAAGACAAGATCTTCTTTGTCTAAAGCCATGTTGGCTGTCTCCCATTAGGCCATGACTGTCTACATGCTGAGTAATTTTATTCTTTATGATGGTTTCTACCATTTTTCCCGGTACTGACGTCAGGCTCACCGGTCTGTAGTTTCCCGGATCACCCCTGGAACCCTTTTTTAAAAATTGGTGTTACATTGGCGATCCTCCAATCTTCAGGTATTAGAAATGATTTTAATGATAGTTCACAGATTACTAATAGCAGGTCTGCAATCTCACATTTTAGTTCCTTCAATACCCTTGGATGTATACCATCTGGCCCAGGTGATTTGCTACTCTTCAGTTTATCTAATAGTTGTAATACATCTTCCCAATGTTTCGATATTTCCTTCAATTCTTCCGCACCTTTAAATACCACTTCAGTCATGGGTAACATCCCTACATCTTCCTCAGTAAAGACCGAAGCAAAGAATTCATTCAGTCTCTCCGCTATCGCCTTGTCGCCTCTTAGTGCCCCTTTAACCCCTCTATCATCTAATGGATCAACTGACTCACAGGTTTTTTGCTATGAATGTACTTGAAAAAGTCTTTATTTCGCGTTTTTGCTTCCACAGCAAGCTTCTTCTCAGATTCTCCCTTTGCCTGCCTTATCAATGCCTTGCATTTGACTTGCCAATGCTTGTGCTGTTTCCAGGTTTCGTCGTTTGGCTCTTTTTTCCATTTCCTGAAAGATGCTTTTTTGGCAACAACAGCCTCTCTGACCTCACCTTTAAACCATGCTGGCAGTTTTTTGGACTTCCTTCCACTTTTCTTAAAGCATGGAATACAGCTGGCCTGGGCTTCCAAGATAGTATTTTTCAACAACACCCAAACTTGATGTAAGTCTTTAACCTTTTGCAACTTTTAGCTTTTTCTTAACTATTTTCCTCATTTTATCATAGTCTCCCTTTCGAAAGTTAAAATGTAGTACTGTGGATTTCCTTACTATCCCTCCTCCACTAATTAAATCAAAGGCGATCATGCTATGATCACTATTGCCAAGTGGCCCCAACACCCTTATCTCTTGCACTAGATCTGGTGTTCCACTAAGGACTAGGTCTAATATGGCTTCCCCTCTGGTCGGTTCATGAACAAGCTGCTCCAAGAAGCAGTCATTTATTTCATCTAGGAACTTTATCTCCCTAGCATGTCCTGACGTGACACTGACCCAGTCGATACCGGGGTAATTGAAATCACCCATTATTATTACTGCGCTGTAACTTTTGTTAGCTTCCTTGATTTCTTTGAGCATTTCATCATCCATTTTTTCATTCTGGCCAGGCGGTCGATAGTACACCTCCATTGCCATCACCTTCCCCTTTTTACATGGAATTTCAATCCATAGAGATTCTACAGCAAATTTTGTTTCCTGCAAAACTTTAATCCTTTCTGACTCAATGCCCTCTCTAACATAGAGCGCAACCCCTCCACCAATTTGATCAGCTCTATCATTACGATATAGTTTGTACCCAGGTATCACAGTGTCCCACTGATTGTCCTCCTTCCACCATGTCTCTGATATTCCAATCATATCTAACCTCTCATTTAGTGCTATATATTCTAACTCTCCCATCTTATTTTTTAGACTTCGAGCATTTGCATACAAGCATTTTAGAGACTTTATTTTATTCATATTAATTTGGCTATTGGTAGACATGGGTAATTTGGGATCTTTAAGCTCTGTCTACTCCATACTCGAGGGCATTTGGGCTACTTTACTCTTTTTTGGAACCTCTCTGGTTTTGGTAGTATCCTTCAAGGATAGATTCTTCCGAACCATCCGCTCTTGGGCAACTGTCAGCTTTCCCCTATTATCTAGTTTAAAAGCTGCTCTTATCTCCTTTTTAAAGGTTAATGCTAGCAGCCTGGTTCCATCCCGGTTAAGGTGAAGCCCATCCCTTCGGAAGAGCCCCTCCTTTCCCCAGAATGTTCCCCAGTTCCTAACAAATCCAAAACCCTCATCTCTGCACCATTGTCTCATCCACGCATTGAGACTCCGGAGCTCTGCCTGCCTTTTGGCTCCTGCACGTGGAACAGGAAGCATTTCAGAGAACACTACCCTGGAAGTTCTGGATTTCAACTTCCTACCTAAAAGCCTAAATTTAGCCTCCAGAACCTCCCTTCCACATTTTCCTATGTCATTGGTACTGACATGTACCAAGACAGCAGACTCCTCCCCAGCACTATCTAAGACCTTATCTAGGTGGCGCATGAGGTCCGCTACCTTCGCACCAGGCAGGCATGTTACCAGGCGATCCTCACGTCCACCAGCCACCCAGCTATCTACATGCCTAATGATTGAATCACCAACTATAATGGCTGTCCTAACCCTTCCCTCATGGGCACATGGCCCTGGGGAAACTTCCTCAGTGCAAGAGGGTTTTTCATCACCTGGAGGACAGGTCCTAGTTACAGGATCACTTCCTGCCACACCAGGGTGATGCTCTCCTGTCACGTGACCTCTCCTCCATGGCAACAGGAATGCTGCCAGACTGGAGGTGGGACTTCAGGACTATATCCCTGTAGGTCTCGTCTATGTACCTCTCTGTCTTTCTTATGTTTTCCAAGTCTGCTACTCTAGCCTCTAGAGAACGGACTCGTTCCCTGAGAGCAAAGAGCTCCTTGCACCTAGTGCACACGTAAGACCTCTCACCAACTGCGAGAAAATCATACATGTGACACTCAATGCAAAATATTGGAAAGCCCCCATCTCGCTGCTGGACTGCTGTCTGCATCTTAGTTTTAAGTTTGTGTTTAGATCTTCAAGTTCTTTACTTACTAAGGGTTGCTATGGATATTTATACTAATAAAACTGTACCTAATACGTTTAATATACCTTGTTCACCTGAAGCTTAATTAATCTCAGGTCCTTAGTGTATGACTGATCTGGGTAACGAGCTTCACCTGAGAGCACCTCCTGTTTTTTAAGATGCGTAAGTACCTATAAAGCTACGATTATCCTAAGGGTGGGTGGTGTTGGGGAGGGAGGGAAATAGCAGTTATTAAAAGAGGGCTGCTACACAGTACCCTGTCTTGTGCTGCTGAGGTAAGCTATATTCTGATTTGATTTAAATTATAGCTGCTTGCTGCTGCTAGGCTCTAACTTATTATGAAATTTAAACTACAAGCTCTCTGCTGGGTTCTAAATTTAACCAGAAAGCTCTCTTCTGTGTTTTAAATTTAAACTAAAAGTACTTTGCTGATGCTAGGCCCTGAGTGACTATTAAACTACAAGCTCTCTGCTGGGTTCTAAATTTAACCAGAAAGCTCTCTTCTGTATTTTAAATTTAAACTAAAAGTACTTTGCTGATACTAGGCCCTGAGTGACTATTAAATTTAAACTACAAGCTCTCTGCTGGGTATGAAATGTAACCAGAAAGCTCTCTTCTGTGTTTTAAATTTAAACTTAAACTGCTGCTACTAGGCCCTGACTGATTTAACAAAAAATAGTGGGTTCACAGATTAATTAGCTTTAATACAAAGAATTCCTTTCAGAAAATTCCCAGAAGTATATACTCACAATTACAGATCTCTCTCCAGAAGTAACAGTCCCCTTTTCTAGTCCTTCAAGACCTTCTAGTCCTATGCTCGCCTCCACATGCGAGCAGCCCAGTAGACCATTTCTTCTCAGTGGTCACAAGCCTTGGGTCGACTAACAGACAAAATCAGAACTACCACACATCAGATTTTGTCCCTGAAATGGTGGCAATCCCTGGAAAACCTCCTTGTAGGTCTCCTTTCCAGCAGCCTCTATGCCAAACCACTCTGACGACAGATGCATCCAAGATGGGTTGGGGGGCCCACTTGCACGATCTCTCCACTTAGAGTCTTTGGACCTCATAGGAGGTTTCCCTTCACATAAACCTCCTAGAGCTGAGAGTCATTTTCAATGCTATTCAAGTCTTTCAGGGCCATCTCAGCAACAAAACAGTTCTGGTCCAAACCGCCAATCAGGTAGCTATGTTCTATGTGAACAAGCAAGGCGGAACAGGCTCTCTGTCGCTATGTAATGAAGCTTTGCAAATATGGGCCCTTGCCAGAGATTTACAAATTCACCTGTTTGCAGTATACCTTCCGGGCATTCAAAACTTGTGGGCAGACAAACTCAGTCAAATACTGCTGCTACACGAATGGTCCCTCCACTCATACCAGCTTGCTCCAGTGTTTCGAATCTGGGGAACACCAGATATAGACCTCTTTGCAAGTCCACAGAATACCAAACTTCCCCGATTCTGTTCCAGAATTCCGGCTCAAAACTGTCAGGCAAGAGATACTTTCCTACTCCACTGGGGACAGGACTTCCTGTATGCCTTCCCACCCATTCCCCTCATTCCCAAGACTTTATTCAAACTTCAGAAAGACAGAGGTCTTATGATACTCGTAGCTCCACGTAGGCCACGGCAAACGTGGTATCCTCTTCTTCTGCGTCTCTCTCAAACCACTCTTCTGGAGTTGGGCAATGCTCCAGATCTTCTGTCGCAGGAGGACGGATCTTTACTGCATCCCAATCCCCAGTCCCTACATCTCAGGGCCTGGTTACTGAAAGCCTAGAATTCCAAGATGTTAACCTTTCTCAACAAGTAAAGGATATCCTCCTGGCTTCCAGAAAACCCTCCACAAGACATTCCTATGCTTTCAAGTGGAAAAGGTTCTCTATCTGGTATTCACAAAAGGGACTTAACCCCCTTTTAGTACCCATAGAGTTGCAACTAGAGTATCTTCTACAATTATCAACTTCTGGTCTGAGGACCAATTCAGTTAGGGTCCATCTTAGTGCTATTGCTGCTTTTCATAAACCTATCGATGGACAACCTATTTCCTCTCATCCACTTATATCAAGATTTATGAGAGGCCTACTTTTAACAAAACCTCCCATTAAACCACCACCGGTGGCATAGGATCTAAATCTTGTTCTTGGGCAGCTTATGAAACCGCCCTTTGAACCTTTAGCCACTTCAGACCTAGAGTTTCTTTCATGGAAAGTTATTTTCCTAATTGCCATCACGACGCATTAGCGAACTACAGGCGTTAGTAGCTGACCCTCCCTATACAAGGTTTCACCATGATAAAGTAGTCTTCAGGATTCATCCTCACTTTCTGCCAAAGGTGGTTTTGCCTTTTCATTTAAACCAGTCGGTTTATCTTCTTATATTCTTCCCTAGGCCTCATGCCTCCAGTGCGGAAAGGAATCTTCACACATCGGATTGTAAAAGAGCCTTGGCTTTTTATCTCCAAAGAACTAAGCCACATAGAAAATCTTCTCAGCTTTTTGTGGCTTTTGACTCTAGTCATTTGGGACTTCCAGTTTCTAAAAGAACTCTGTCAAATTGGACTGCAGATTGCATATCCTGTACATATCAGAGTAAGGGCCTTTCTCTCGAAGGCCATGTCACGGCTCACAATGTGAGAGCAATGGCAGCCTCAACGGCTAACCTTCGTTCTGTCTCTATTGATGACATCTGCAAAGCAGCCACTTGGACTTCGGTACATACCTTCACAGCCCACTATTGCTTAGACAAGGACTCCCGTCGGGATGCCTCGTTTGGCCAGGCTGTTCTACAACATCTCTTCCATACTTAATACAACTCCTACCTACTATCCACAGTTTGTATGCCTAAGGTCCATGGGAGGAAGCATGACCCACCTCACCTGGGTTCGCAGCTAGCTGGGGTCACCCCTTGGCATCTTTCAGCTGGGGAGTCCCCATATGTGAAGACTACATTCCTGCTTGTTCCCAGAGATAGCGTAGTCACTCACCTGTAACAGGTGATCTCCGGGAACAGCAGGAATTTAGTCTTCACAACCCACCCACCTCCCCTAGGAGTTGTCTCTCTCTCTCTCTTTCTCTGCTTCTCTTCTTTGCTCTCAGCTATAAACTCAACTGAATTGAGAGAGGTACAGAGGCGGGAAGGCAGCATGCATGCGCTGTGGGATGCTCCCAAAAGCTTTCCTATTGGACGCTGGGGAACATTCCTGCGTGGGCTCCGTCAGTACCGACGATACCCATATGTGAAGACCAAATTCCTGCTGTTCCCGGAGATCACCTGTTACAGGTGAGTAACTACACTTTCTCTGGCATTTTTTGGTCGTCAAAACCTGGTAACAGTTTTGCACTGCCTGATTTCACTATCAGAAAACTAGAAATAGACATGTACTTGAAACTGCCTCTCCATTCCTTGAATTTACTGATCCACTTGTTGTCTGAAGTCACTGAAATGTTTTCCCAGTGCATCTTTGCTATTTTTAGTTAGTCGTTTTTTAAAAGCAAGGATGTACGCTGTTTAGTTCAGTAAGATGAAGAACTTTATTGCTTCTGCCTATCACTATTCTGTTCAGGAGAAGTCTAGCCAACCACATCTTTTATCAAGAAGGGTATCTGGTGAAAGACTGGATTAATAACCAGGTCTTCAGTCTGTTTCTGAAAATGGTGATGTTACAGTCTGGGGAGCACTCGTATTCAGCACTGACAGCCAGCTCACTTAAAGTGGCCGGCCATCACCACTTTAATTTAAACTTGGATAGTCAATGCCATGGCCATATCCTGTCAACAGCGATATTCAGCTGCTGGTTGGATAGCTAAAACTGGCGAAAGTTAGGCTAACCTTTAAGGTTAACAAACCAGTGGCTAAATATCTCTGCTGCCCAGTTACCTTTGGTTGCCACCCCTGCTTCGCCCCTAGAACGCCCCCATACTAAGTGATTAGCATTGGGACATACAAACTGGGTAGGAGGGGATATGCAGCAGCACTAAACGCTTTTGTGGCGCGGAATATCCCACTGAGCGTAGCTAAACCATTTTGAATATGCCCCCCTCTGATTTTAAGTAATGAGGCATCGAGTTCCATTAGACTAGAACCTGATAGTCTAAAGCAGTGGTATTCACTAATAGTCCTTAAGGGTTGCAAACAGTTTAGCTGCTCAAGATATCCCAAATGAATATGCATGAGATAGATCTGCATGCATATTATATTTATTTTATGCAAATCTATAATGCATATTCATTAGAAATCTCTTGAAAGCTTGAACCATTTGTGGTTCTCGAGAACTAGAAAAGATTAGTGCTGGCCCATAGTAGGTGTGTCAAAATGCAATCCTGCAGGGACACAAGCCAGTCTGTTTCTCAGTATATCCCCTAATAAATACTGTATGCATGAGATACGTCTGCATACAGTGAAGGCAGTGCATTCAGATATATCTCATTTATGTTCATTAGGAATATCCTGAAAACTACATTGGCTTGTGGCCCTCCAGGAATGGAGTTTGACACCTCTAGTCTAATACAAGCATCAGGTGTGTGCATAGTTACCCCCACACCTAGACATTGTTCAAATGCAATTGAAAATATCCCTGTGAAATGTGGTCATGACAGCATGACCTAATCTCCAGGAACAAGCAGGAGCCCGCGTGGGAATGCTCCCTAGCATCCAATAGAAAAGCTTTTGGGAGCATCCCACTGCACCTGCGTAGCTGCCTTTCCAGCTCTCCTTCTTTAGTTCTTCATTTTCTGTGGAGCCGACAAGAAGCAATTCCTGTCACTACAGAAAATGTGACTTTTTTTATTTTTTGTGGTTGCGTCTGCCTTCCCGTCAACACTGGTACTGACCCCTGTCAGTGCTTTCTTTCTTTCTTCAAAAAAAAAATCTTCTGTGAGGGAATGAATTATTTCTTTCTTTCAGGCGCATTGATGCCATCTTAGACTTAGGCCTCCCCTTTTGTCACAGACAAAATGGAAAAACCATCCAGTGGTTTTAAGAAGTGTTCCAAATGTGGCAGTATCAATTCGGCCACAGACACCCATGACTGGTGTCTAAAATGCTTAAGACCGGATCATCAATCATCAGAATGTCCTGTTTGTAGGAAGATGACAAAGAGAGGCCTATAGAATCGAGCTGCAAAGCTGGGCACCCTCTTTGCCGCTGATGCAGTATCTTTAGTATCAACGTCATCGAGAGCTTCATCTTCCTCCCAGGATTTCAGGTATCGAAACCTAAGTCTTCATTGAAGAGTGGCCGGCCCTCCAAGGGTAGATCTTCTTCTAAGCATTGAGATGCCTCGGGCGTTGCCCTAGAGGGGGACACACTGGCAAAACAACCCCTGCAGGAGGACCTTTCCTCTAAAACCTTGGTGAGGTCCCAGGATGCGCCCGAGGCTTCCACCTCTGGAGAGCTTCTGGTGCCATGTTCAGGGATCGTGGCCCGCAAATCCGGTACCAATACCCAAGCATTGACAAACTCCATGGATCAACGTATCTTGGCCATCGAGTGGAGTTTAGTGGCCTTACTGGCGGCCTCAGTACCAGTAAAACCTTTACAGTCCATTTCTTGTGGTTTTGCTTATGTGGGAAGAAAAGGTGAGGTGTTGGTCTAGAGCAGTGGTTCTCAACCTGTGGGTCGCGACCCCCACGGGGGTCGCCACAGGATTTAGCGGGGGTCGCCTCGCCTCACCTCACTCCGCCGTTAAAAAAAAAAAAAGCACCCAAGTTGCTGCCGCTGCTGAGTCCGCTTCTTGGCAGCGGCAAACTCACCGCCTCCCAGTCCCTTCTAATGCAGCCGCGGCTCCCTGCCTCTTAGGGAACTGCGGCTGTGCCAGTAAAACCGTTGCGGAGCCTTCCTGTCTCTCGACGGGCTCCATGCAGCATTGTTCCGCCTCCAAAGGAAGTTGTTTACCACTTCCTTTGGAGGCGGGACAGTGCTGCACGGAGCCCGTCGAGAGACAGGAAGGCTCCGCAATGTTTTTACAGGTATAGCCATGGTTCCCTAAGAGACAGGGAGCCGCAGCTGTAGAAGAACAGCAGGGCAGCAGCAGACACACAGGAAGAGGGGAGGAGGGGGCAGGGAACCTGCAACGGGGCTGACATGGAGGGATGGATGGATGGAGGGAGGGAGGGGTCTGACATGGACTGGGGGCTGACATGAATGGAGGGAGGGAGGGGAGGGCTGACATGGAGGGAGGGGGCTGACATGGAGGGAGGGGGCTGACATGGAGGGAGGGAGGGAGGGCTGACGTGGACAGGGGGGCTGACATGGAGGGAGGGAGGGCTGACATGGAGAGAGGGGGCTGACATGGATGGAGGGAGGGAGGGCTGACATAGAGAGAGGGGGGGCTGACATGGATGGAGGGAAGGAGGGAGGGGAGGGCTGACATGGAGGGAGGGAGGAAGGGGTGGCTGACATTGATGGATGGATGGAGGGAGGGAGGGGGCTGACATGGACAGAGGGGGGCTGACATGGATCGATGGAGGGAGGGAGGGAGGGAGGGGGGCTGACATGACTGGTAATGTGCTGATTAGGGGAGGCTAGCACTGGCAATGGGGTTGAGGAGGGACTAGCACTGGAAATGAGCTGATTAGGGGAGGCTAGGACTGGTAATGATCTGATGGGGGGGTAGGACTGGTTTTGGGCTGATTAGGCGAGGCTAGCACTGGTAATGGGGTTGTGGGGGGACTAGCACTGGAAGCGAGCTGATTGGGGGGCTTCGACTGGGAATGGGCTGATTGTGGGGAGGGGAGGATAGAGCTGCTGGCCCTGGAAGAAAACTGGGGGCTAATGCTACAAATGGGCTGATACGAGGGGATGGGAGAATGAAACTGGAAGAGAGTGGATCTGAGAGGGGCTGCCATGGTATTTGTTCTAGAAGGGACTGGTCAGTGGGGAAGGAGGGGGAATGGAAGGGAATGGACAGCAGTGGCAGTCATGGGAATGCAAGTTGACATTAGAAGGTACTGAGAGTGAGGACTGGAAAGGGGCTGATACTGGGGATGGTTACTGGGACTGGAAATAGGCTGATGGAAAGAAGTGAAGAAAACGAAAGAAGAGATAAGAAATGGCAGATGGACCATAGACCACAGGAAGAGAGCTAAGAGAAGACAGGAAAGCAGCAGCCTCAGATCGGGACCAGCATGATCAGAGAATAAATTGGTCAGACAACAAAGGTAGAAAAAATAATTTTATTTCATATTAGTGATTTGACTACAAAATCATCATAATTTTGAAATCAAATATTGTTACTTGTTATTGTGATTAATTATTGTGGTTTAAATAAGTACATTTTATAAATAAAAACATATTGCAAAGGCCTATAATATATTAATAATTCAACAAATGATTACAACGACAATGCGTTAACAGTAAAGGAAGAGAGACGCATTTGATTTTATCATTGGGGGTCACCACAAGTTGACCAATGGTAAAAGGGGTCATGGTACAAAAAAAGGTTGAGAACCACTGGTCTAGAGTGACTCCTAGGTAGTGTACTTCTGTTTTGAATTGGAGCTGGGTGCCATCAATAGAAATGTGGGGAGGCAGAGTGAAGTTAGTGTCCTTGGTGATTTAGAGGACTTCATTCTTTTTGTAGTTTATAGACATATTGTGTTCTGCAAACCATTGTGTGATGGAGCTGAAGCATTTCTTTAGGTGGAGGATGGTTGTGTTGGTGGTGCTGATTGGAGTATACAGCATGACATCGTCGGCATATATATGGTAGAGGATGTTGTGCGCTAGTATAATTGAGCATAATAGTTGGAGGAAGATGTTGAATAATAAGAAGGATAGAGCAGGCCCTTGTGGAACTCCTTGGTGTTGTAAATATGGAGTAGATTTTTCAGATCCCATTTTGACCTGTAGTTGTCGGTTTGTAAGGTATGATTTGAACCAGCTTAGTGTGGTACCTCTTAGGCCCAGTGTTTGCAGGTGTTGAATGATTAGGTTGTGGGGGACAGAGTCAAAGGCTGCTTTGATGTCAAGGAAGATGAGGACAAATCCTGATTTAGGTTTGTTTAGGCCTTTTAAGATGTTGTTAGTTAGGGCCGCCAAGAGGGAGTCAATTCCATGCTGGAGTCTGAAGCCATATTGTTGTGGGTCGAATGGGGAAGTAGGTATCTATGTGGTCCTGGAGTTATGTTTGTGTGATTTTTTTTTCTATTTTACCAAGAAGGACAGGCTGGCAATGGGACGGTATGAGCTTGGTTGTTTTGGATCTGATGCAGTTCCTTTCTTTACTGGGCGGATGGATGCCATTTTTAGTTCATGAGGCATGTATCCATCATGAGTACTGTAGGTATTAAATCCTTTCAAGTGGCATTAATCCAGCTGACTGGGTATGAATCCAGAGGGGAAGTAGTGGTATTGATTCCTGAGATGATTCTTTCCAAGTGTTCGGCAGAAATAGTTGAGAAAGAGTCGCAGACTGTTTGAGAGTTTGCATAGGTGAGATCTTGGTGGGCCATTGCAGAGTGTGCTTGTTGGCCTCGAGGGCATGTTAGGGTTTGAAATTAGCCTACCAGGATTTGTGGGGTTATATTTGGTTCTTCTTTCTGTGGAAGGGGGTCTTTTATTAAGGTTTTGATTAGGTTAAAGAGTTATCTGGGGCAATTTAAGGTGGATTGAAAAAGTTTGGTATAATAATCCTCCTTTGCTTTGTGTGTGTCTACTGCATATTCATGTAGATTAGACATGTAAGTGTTGTGGTGATCTCTGTATTTGGAGTGTCTCCATTTTCTCTCTTGGATTCCGAGGTTGCGCTTCATGCTTTTTAATTGAGTGTTGTATCATGCTGCTGTATTACGTTTTCGGTGAACTGTGGGTGATTGTAGCATTATTGCTATATTGCCTGTGATATTGTTCCAGGTTTGGATGAATGCATCAAGGTCATCAGTGTTGTGCTGGAGGTGTGATATAACCTTGTCCAGAAATTGCTCCTTTTCTCGGAGGTAGAATCTGTGAGTGGTGGTTTTAGTGTGGGACCGATCTTGGGTGAGCATTCCAGGTAGGAGGATGAAACCAGGGGATGGTGGAAAGTGTAGGTGTTGATAGGGTATTGCTCTGGAGTAGAGGTTTTGATACAAATATTAGATCCAGCATGTTTCCTCTGTTGTGGATAGGTTGGTTGATAATATGTGTGTATCCTAGGGCTTCTATGGCGTTCATGAAGGCTTTTGAGGTTCTGGGTGGGGCAGAAGTGAAGTTGAGGTCGCCCAGAGGTAGAAGGGGATTGGTGGAGGAATTATGCTTGCATATTTCTAATAGGATGTCCAAATCATTTGGATTAACACTGGAAGATCTGTATATAAGAAGTATAGTTATGGAGCCATTCATAACAGCTATTGTGTCTAGGCCTTTGCTCGTGCTACTGGTGAGAAATTTAAAGTTGAGGTTTTTCTTGGTTAGGATAATGACACCACCGCCCCTGTGCTCAGTTCTTGGGCAACTGAATGGGCTGTAGTTTGGCATTGTAAGCTGGTTCATTAGTACATTGTCTGATTTGATGAACCAGGATTCAGTTATACAAAGAATATCTAGTTGGTTATCAATGAAGTAATCGGTTAGTGCGAACTGTTGGAAAAACACCATGTACAACATCCAAAGAGCTTAAGGCTGACTTAGAGCAATCTGGAGTGGTGGTTTCAATCAGCACCATATGCCACGCACTAAACAAAGATGGACTTCCTGGGCAAAGGCCAAGGAGGACCCCACTGCTCAAAGACAGACATAAAAAGGCACGCCTGATCTTTGCCCAAACCCACCTTGAGAAACCATAATCCTTCTAGGAAAATGCTCTGTGGACAGATGAAGCCAAACTTGAACTCAATGACAATGTAGCACCAGTGATACATTTACAGGTGAAGAAATGAAGCTTATAAGGAAAAAAACACCCTTCCTACAGTTAAATATGGTAGAGGTTCCATAATGTTGTGGGGCTGTTTTGCTGCCTCAGGCCTGGAACATATTAAAAAAATCATGAAGTCAGAGTAGTACCAATGTATTTTGGAGCAAAATGTGCTACCTAGTGTCAGAAAGCTAGGTCTGGGTCAAAGGTCTAGCAGGACAGTGACCCAAAACACACATCCAAAAGTACAAAAGAATGATTAAAAAGGAGCACATGGACTGTTTAAACTGGCCAGCAATGAGTCCTGATTTCAATCCAATTGAGAACCTTTGGAAAGAGCTGAAATCTGCTATTGGTAAAAGGAATCCTGGAAACATTCATGAGCTGCAACAAATCACAGTTGAAGGGCGGGAGAAACTACCAGCAGACAGATGTACGAAACCTATAGATGGCTTCAATAAACTTTTGGAGGCTGTCATCACTGCCAAGGGTTGCACAACCAAATATTAGTGAAGTGTGCCATTAACCCTGTCCAGGTCATATTTGGGGTTTTTTTTCTTAGAAATTACTACTTCTAGGTTGCACAGACATCTTTTTTGTTGTATACCTTTGAACATAGCAATTAAAATATTATGATGACATACAGTTGGAATAGTTCTAATTATTTCTCAAGATATTGTACAAAACATACCTAAAATGCAAGGGCGCCAATAATGTTGACCACAATTATCCATATACTGCCTCCACTACATGCAAATCTACTTCCTGCAAATTCATTGCAGATATTCTGAAAACCAGAGTGGATATGGGGTATTCCAAGACTAGCTTGAGAAATACTGCTGTACAGTTTCCAAAAGGTATGCATACAGTAGGAAATGAAGCAGAAGGATATTTTCTGAGCCAAATTAGGTTCTTTTAGCAAGAGGGGATTTTCAGCAGATGAAACTGTTCAGCCTGTGTTGGGTTTTCACATCCTTACTTGGAGAAGAATGTCGTAGGAATCTCTAATGTTCACAGACTAGGCATATTTTCATTTTAATAGCCCATCTGAATGATAACACCCTCAGCAACACGCCACTCTAACACCAGATTAAGGCAGCAGTTTTACACTGAATCAGAGAGAAGGGTCCTTTTCTATTAAACAACCAACACCAATTATCGCAGTACCAATGGCACCCATGGGCCTAATACCACTACTACTTACCATTTCTAATGCAACACCAGATGTATACAGCACTATACACCTTCACATAAGAAGCAGTTCTTGCTCCTTAGAGCTTACAGCTTAGTCAACACAAAGAAGAGTTTATGAGAAATTCATTTATTATATTGAAGTGGTTAAGATTTAAAAGGATCCTCAGAAAAGTGTGTTTTTTAGGTGGGATTTGAATATGGCTGGAGTGGGATCATGATACATCAACTTGGGAAGTCTATTCCAGACATGATACAACAAGGTAGAAAGAGCAGAATTGGGAGTGCGCAGACCTGATTTCTTCGATTCCCTCTTTCCCCACTATCCCCATCCCCTCTGGGTGGCGGGGTCACGATTCGCTGGGTCTAAGAGGTGTTCCCCCTCTTGCCCCATTTTACCATTGGGCTCAGGTCTGGTGCCCAGTACGGCACGGGGCAGGTACCTCCAACTGACATGGACCGTTCGATGCAATGGGTGACCGGCCTGTGCCATGCCTCTCGGATCGTGCCTGTGTCCTATGCTGCGACGGTTGCGCTTCCTTTTGGCCTAGGTCTGCAATCATTACCTCCAACCTCAATTCCCGCTGCCGGTGATCGATAAAAAAAAAAAAAGAGAGAAAAAATGCATACTCAGTGACCTGAGTGAGGGGTCACTTTTTTCACCACATAATAGTGTTGGCAGGCCCCGACTCATTCCTTTGATATGACTGTCATCTGGTGAGTAGGCCAGACAGCTCCTTTTCCCTGCTTCCCCATGGAACTCCCCAATTCAGGCTGCTATGTAGGAAAGGCAATTGAAGCCAGCATATCACATATCTGTGTCAGATGGGGCTCATAAACATAAGAACATAAGAAATGCCATACTGGGTCAGACCAAGGTCCATCAGTATCCTGTTTCCAACAGTAGCCAATTCAGGTCACAAGTATCTGGCAGGTTCCCAAAAAGGTACACAGATTCCACAATGCTCATCCTGGGGTAAGCAGTGGATTTCTTGGGTCCTCTTTAATAATGACTTATGGACATTTCCTCCAGGAACTTGTCCAAACCTTTTTTAAACCCAGCTACACTATCAGCTTTTACTAAATCCTTCAGTAACAAATACCAGAGTTTGATTACGCATTGAGTAAAAAAATATTTTCTCTTATTAGTCTTAAATGGGTTACATTGTAGCTTAATTGCATGTCCTCTAGTCTTTCTACTTTTTGATGGCGTCAACAACCAATCTATGTTAACCCGGTCCACTCCATTCATTAATTTATAGACCTCTGTCATATCTCCCCTAAGCCGTCTCTTTTCCAAGTTGAAGAGCCCTAACCTTTTAAGCCTTTCCTCATAGGGGTATCCTTCCATCCCCTTTACCATTTTGGTAGCTCTTCTCTGTACCTTTTCTAATTCTGCTATATCATTTTTAAGATACGGTGACCAGAATTGCACATAATATTCAAGGTGTGGTCACACCGTGGAACGATACAGAGGCATTATAATATCCTTGGTTTTATTCTCCATTACTTTCTTTATGATTCCTAGCATTCTATTTGCTTTCTTGGCTGCTGTTGCACACTGAGAGGAGGGTTTCAACCTATTATCCACGATGACGCCTAAATCCTTTTCCTGGGTAGTGGTTTCTAAGGTAGTACCTTGTATCTTGTAACCAAAGTTTGGGTTGTTCTTTCCTGCACTTGTCCACATTACATATCATCTGCCATTTGGACGCCCCGTCTTCCAATTTATCAAGGTCCTCTTGCAATTTTTCACAATCCTCTTGGGTTTATTTTTTTTTTTTTTATTTTATATTTATGAGTATACAGTAAGTCAAGGAAAACTTGAACAAAGAAACACAATAATGCTTGCATGGAAATATACATTAAAGGAAAAAAAAGAATAATACAGAGTAAATACAATGCAAGTATTATACTTTAGCCCACTAAAAAAAAGGGAAGTAAGGCTAACAGCAATTTACAACTTTAGGGAGAACCCAGGAGATTAATTAAAAAGAAAAAAACAAGAAAGACGGTGTGCTCAAGGCCCTTAATCATCACAATGGGCATAATAATATCTTAGGAAGGGAAACAGTAGGCAAATGAGCAGAAATGAACGTAGACAACCCCTCGGGAAAAAAGAAAATATATCTCTGCAAGTTATACACAATTAAACATTTACAGGGGAACCTTAGCATAAAGGTAGCACCCAAACTAATCACCCCAGGCCTCAACAAAAGAAATGCTCTCCTTCGTTTCTGCGTCTCCTTGGAGACATCCGGGAACATAAAAATTTTCTTCCCATAAAACAAAGCCGTTCTTTTTTTGTAGAAAATCTTCAACAGCCATTCTCTGTCAGATGACGCTAAAGTTACCAGTAAAGTTGAAACAGCAATATTATCCTCCTTAGGTGACTGTAGCAAATCGGAGACGTTTAAGGAATCCATCTCTTGTAAACCAATTACCGCTTTCCCAACCTTTTTTCCTGAGGGAAGATAATATATCTTTGATAAAGGTGGCGTCAAATCAACAGGTACCATAAGAGTCTCCTGTAGATATTTCTTAAATAGCTCCAAAGGAGCTACACAAGCAATAATAGGAAAATTTAACAAACGCAAATTTGTAGATCTAATTGCATTTTCTAACGACTCCATTTTATTTCTCAACGCAGTATTATCTTTGACCAACGAAACCCTTAGATCAGATACCTCTTCAAGCTTCTGTTCCACTACAAACTGCTTCAAATTACTTGCTTGAATATCTGATTTAACCATGGTAATGTTTTCTTCAGTAGAAGTGACCCTACTGGAAACTGAGGACAGCTGTTGACCAACAACAGTCGACAAATGAGTAATAGCGTCCCAGATAGTGTCCAGTGTCACAGATTCAGGACAAGGAGATAGTAAAGGCCTGGAAGCCAAAAAATCATCCCCCGTTGAGGAAACACCGACCTGAGCAAGAGCTCCGCCACCAGATGACAAATTCGCCGCCTCTGCAGCCCGAATCCCCTCAGATAACACACCGACAGACTCATGTAGTGAAACCCGCTTCAATGCAGCAGTCCCCACCACTTCGGACGATTCAGCCGCATCAATCACCAACAGAGCTGCCGCGCTACTGGGGGGGGCAGGAGGAACACGCCCATTCGGGGAGAGCGAGATGTCCAAGGCGGAGGACGCCGACTCTTCCATCGCTGATGCCGGCGCCGGCGCCTCCAAGCCAGCTCGAATCCCCTGTACCTGGGCCTTCGAAAGCTGCACAAATCGATCCATAGGTCGCTCAGAAACGGGCAAGGGTGCCGCGGGAGAACCTTGGACTTGCCCTTCCGTTTAGGCATCGTCTGCACTCACAACCGCCATCTTGAGAAAGCCATTCCAATCCTCTTGGGTTTTAACAATTTTGAATAATTTTGTGTCATCTGCAAATTTGATAACCTCACTCATTCCCATTTCCAGGTCATTTATGAATATGTTAAAAAACAGTGGGCCCAGCACAGATCCCTGTGGTACTCCACTACTTACTTTTCTCAATTGAGAAAATTGACCATTTAGCCCTACTCTCTGCTGTCTATCTTTTAACCAGTTCCTGATCCACAATAATACACTGCCTCCAGTTCCATGACTTTTTAATTTCATCAAGAGTCTCACATGAGGAACCTTGTCAAAGGCTTTCTGAAAATCCAGATACACTATATCAGCCAGTTCACCTTTGTCTACCTGTTTAGTCACACTTTCAAAAAAATAATAACAGATTAGTAAGACAAGACTTTCCATGGCTAAATCCATGTTGGCTTTCTCCCATTAAACCATGACTATATACATGATCAGTAATTTTATTCTTTATAATGGTTTCTACCATTTTGCCTGGAACTGACTTCAGACTCACTAGTCTGTAGTTTCCTGGATTATACATGGAACCCTTTTTAAATATTGGTGTTACATTAGCCATTCTCCACTCTTCAGTTAGTACAGATGATTTTAATGATAGTTCAGAGATTACTAATAGTAGGTCTGCAATCTCATATTTCAGTTCTTTCAATATCCTTAGATGTATACCACCCGGTCCAGGTGATTTGCTACTCTTCAATTTATCAAATAGTTGTAATACATTTTCCTGGTTTATCGATATTTCTTTCAATTCTTCCAATAGATCACCTTTATATACCATTCCAGGCATGGGTAAATTCTCTACATCTTCTTCAGTTAAGACCGTAGCAAAAAATTCATTGTCTCTTTGCTATGGCCTTGTCCTCACTTAGCACACCTTTTACCCCTCTATCATCCAGTGGTCCAACTGACTCTCTCACAGGTTTTTTGCTACAAATGTACTTGAAAAAGGTTTTATTATGCATTTTTGCTTCCATGGCTAGCTTTTTTTCAAATTCTTTCTTTGCCTGCCTTATCAATGCATTGCATTTAACTTGCCAATGCTTATGTTTCCCATTTTTGTCATTTGGCTCCTTTTTCCATTTCCTGAAATATGCTTTTTTGGCAGCAACAGCTTCTTTGTCCTCACCTTTAAACCATGCTGGCAGTTCGTTTGCCTTCCTTCCACTTTTCTTAAAGTGTGGAATACATCTGTTCTGGGCTTCCAAGATAGTACTTTTAAACAATGCCCACACTTCATATAAATCTTTAACTTATGCAGCTGCTCCTTTTAGTCTTTTCTTAACTTAACTATTTTCTTCATTTCTGCATTGCCAGGAATCATTACTGTGGCTACTGTGGTATCCCGAGACTGTATCCATGGGCCCTCACAACAGGTTGTGTTGTAATTAAAAAAACAAAATCAAATCAACATCATAGTACAAATGTTGTGCCACATGCAAGTCAGGTGAGCATCTGGTTGGGTCCAGCACCTTAACCCATTTTAATCTCTGCTCCTAGCTAGTGCTATTCAACATCACTGGATTGCTGGCCAAATTCCACCATTGGAATTATCCAAAAAATAAAAAGGGAAAAATCGGGGCTCATGCCCCTGGCCCTGGTTTCAATGAGTTGTAGCTACTACGTTTGCACATAGCTCCACTTGTCTGAGGCTTAATGCAGGGGAATTGCAGGAGGTGCAACAGGTGTTTTTGCCATAGCTCTGCTTGCCTGAAGCCTCAATGCAGGCAGGAAACACACATGCACTGCTTGGACCATGACACATGAACCAGATTAGAGTTCCCAATCTGGTATTTATATTCTCATTTATGGTTATGGCTTATTAGAACATCTGATATACCACATATCATAAAACAAATCAATGCAGTTCACAATAACAATCCATTTGTCTCGGCATTCCCAGATCCATGCATTGCAAGACAGTGCATTTGACTTTGGTGTTCATCAGCATAAACATCAACAAGGGTACTGGTGACTCTTAAATGTATACCCCCAAGCGAAAAAAAAAAAATGGTGGGTGATCCCGTTCATCTCACGAACTCCCAGGTATCAGGGTCAGGTGTCCTACACCTGCCTAACTCACTACCAACACATAACAAGCCTGCAGTGGGTCTTCCAATAAATATTTCCTTCAGCTGTCATCACACATCACACACTTATGGAGTGGGGCTCCATTCATGTCCCCAAGAGCCATGTCGTTGAGCATATGTAGGCATACTGTTAGTAAAAACAAAAAACAATGCCTCCCAGCGATTCCGGAAGACCTTACAAGACTACTGTATAAGACCCCTGGTTCCTGAAACTTTATTCACCTTCCAGCTCAGTGCCATACATTTGTCATCCTCTAGCTTCAGTTCCCCCCTAACCAACATCTAGCAGTTCTTTCCATGCCACGCTTACTTTCAACAAATCTGTGCTTCCGATCCTAAGGCAGCTCGTGCCAGGGTCATATCACCCACACATCCTTCAGCTATCTTCCAACTGCAATACAGTTCCCTCATCTTGAAGTAGACTTCCTCGAGTGAAGCGACCTGAACTTCATCGCCATGGGCTGTACCGTACCAAGCTAGAAATGCACCCTGTGCAACTAACGAATCTGGTGCCCCGTCCTCACCAGCCATGTTTGGTAACACACTCTTTGAGCTTCCTGGAAGCTCAGTGCTGTTATCAGTGCCCTTTCTGTACTTGTGCCCTGTGTGGCCACACTGCTCGCACAGCCCTTGGTACTGCCCTAGTCATGGGATACAGAATTGCTTCCATCCCAAAGGTATAGATGGAGGAAACACGCTCTAGGCCAGGACTACTACAGCTCCTCATGAACTACCCTGAGACAGTTAGGAAAGGCATTCATCTGGATTTCATTCACCGGCAAAGCACAGACACCCTCTGGAGCCATGAAATCAGTCATTCCATACATCACGTCCCGTATCTTCCACCTTTCTGTCAGTCATGTGCCCCATCTTTTATTCCTACCTTGCCTGCATGTGGCTCTTGACTTTTCAAATAACCTCTAGTCCCCAGATCTCCTGAATCTGATATCCTGAATGTTCATAAGCAGGCCTCAGGTGCCATCCCGAGCACCTCGATCCCCATGCTACTTGAATGTTCCCCCTTTTTCTACCACAATGAGCTCTTCAGGTATGCCCCATACCCAGAACGACTTCCTGAGCTGCCTTCCATAGTATGTTTGCTCAGCATTTGATCTAGTCTCTATCCTCTCCACCAATCCAAAAAAAAAAAGTAACAACAAAAAAGAAAATAACATAAACTCACATCTACACCACCTAAGGGCAGTGGAAGTCTGTTACTCCATTGCTCCTCTGATTGAGGAGTTGAATGATGATCCGAAAAAGAAAAGAGGCAGACTAAGGACCTCACACACGGATGACAACTGTGCAATTGTCGAACGTCTGATTAGGGAGGATCGTTGCATTAAAGTTCGTGAAATTGCTGAAATGACTGGCATTCCTAAGAGTTCTGTTCATGAAATCATATGCGATCTCAACTTCCTCAAGATCAGGAGGAATTGCAAGACACCGTTATGGACTACTTCAAGCAACTTGACACGCAACTGTACCTTGAAGGGATGTTCAAACTAGTGTCATGCTGGGATAAATGTCTCAATATTTACGGCGATTATGTGGAGAAGTAAACAAAAGTATGTAGTTTTTGGTGGAATGTGTTGAATAATTTCTTTAAATACAAATGTTAGTGTAATTTTGGCCTGTACCTTTAATATCGGACACCCCTCGTTGTTTTATGGACAAACTAATTAACCTTTTTAATTTCAACTCTGTATTGAATCAAAACCATTCAGAATATATTAGAGGCAGCTTGTTAAATTGAGCATGTGTATTAACTCTAATATCTTCTTTCATCCAAAAGGAGCCTGTAACAACATCATCGGATGTCTTCCTACCCTTTTTTCTCTATTGTCTATTTCACATTTCTGACCCACTGTGAAGGGCAAGTAATTTCTACACAGAAGATAATAAAGCATGATTGTTTTTAACATTTTAGTGTGTGTTATTCTTTGCTATTATGAAAATTGAGAAGGCTCATCTTTTTAATTGCACAAGTATACCAATAAGAACTGAAGAAATAAAGGGAAAATAATGATGGCTATCAAAGTGCTGGCTATGCTCAACTTCTCTTATCCAGTGAGCTAGCTTTGCTAAAGTGTGCTGTCATGTTAGCATGTGCTAACACCATTAACATGCATTAGTAGTAAATGGGTCAAGTCCCATTGCATAACATGGGACTTGAGTTAAATAACAACCATTAATGCATGTAACCGTTGTCACCACGCCCTTTACCCTAAGCGGTTGCCTAGGTGCTGGGAGTGATGATAGTCTTTATTTATTTTAACACATGCCTATAGTTGTAGTTGTGCAGTTGAATAACTTCAGCCAAGAGGGGAAATAGGCACGCAGGATTTTTATTATTCCTTTAGGCCAGAGGAACTTCTTAAACAGTTCCAAATATCAACATAAGGTATGGAAACTTCCAGAGAAAAACAACAAGGTAAGAGGCTTTGTATTCAGCTTATCAGCAAACTTAAACAAAGTATTTCTTCATACCAAAATCATAGCAAAAGAACTTTGCTGCAAAAAACCTTCTTCTCCAGAATGTGACTTTTAAAACATGTACAGCTTCAAGTAACCCCACAAAGTAAAACTTCACTGCACACTGTTTTCTCTCTTCTCACATTCAATGGTTTCTTCACCTGCTATCTGCCAGGCTCTATACTTTGTACAAGCAGTCTTTCAAAGAAGGGGTTAAGCTTAGAGAATCACAGCTCTCCTAATTAGCATATTCCTCTCAGCTCTGCGTCTTTGAAACGGCTGCTAGCTTTGGCTTCGTGACACACTAGTTTTTAGCTACTTTCTAAAAACTAAAGAACATTCCATTTCTTCAACAGGGTCAGGTTCCTGTGTCATAGAAGATTAAAATTCCATGCTCTCAACATCTGAGTTTGCTAGAGAAGCATTATTCATGAATTCAGAATTGTCTTGCTTTAAACCTTTTAAGATTTGTAAAACCTTATTTAAAGCAGATTCTCCTCTCCTCTGAGAGATGTCTTTACTCTTAGGTAATTCTTTAACTTTCACAAGTTTGTTAGAGGGTTTAACACTGCTCACTTTAGTCTGAGGAAATAAGGATTTAGCCGGCTCTACAGCTAACTGCTCTGGTTCCATATAAACATTTGGAGCATGTTTCAGGTTACTCACATGGCTTGGAAATTCCCCTGGATAAGCTTTAAAACCTCTGACTGGTTTTGTCTTTCTCCACGGAGCTTTGGGTGAAGCTTCCTTCACTCTCTGCAAGCCTCTCTTGGATAATTCTGCTGAGCTCCTAGAGCCTCTTTCCCTTCTAGGACTCTCAGACCCATTCACCTCAGCATTGGACTCAGAACTGGAACTCCTCCTTCTTCTCTCTCTCTCAGAAGAAGATTCTCCTTCACTGGAAATCAGGCTCCCAAAGCACCTTCCCCTAAGGCTGCTTTCTCCTGCAGTGTACCTCACACCTGCATTCTGAGCACATCCTGCACTTCCCGGACTCCTCGAGTTCTCTGCACGTCCTGCTTGTCCTTCCTCTGCTGCTCTTTGGCCGTTCCCCCTCTCTCTCTCTCTCTTCTGCCTCTCTCTCCAGATTCCTGGCGTTTATATCTGTATTTCCCCTTCCTACTTGCTAGCTCCTCCCCTAGCTGTCTCTCATGAGCAGGGCTGGTAACTAGGGAGCTAGGGCATGTCCCTTGACAACAAGTATTCTGTGAGGAGTTTTTTTCTAAACCAGGAGTTTAACCCCTGAACTTCTGGTTTTGTTTCTCTTCTCTGGGAAAAATGTCTGATTTCTCCCTTCTTTCTCCGGCTCTCTCTCTTCTGCGCCACCACACCGTGCACTAATGCAGTAGCACACTTTAGTAAATCTAGCCATGTGTGATGAGAGCCTAGGGCACTATGGTTACAAGCTTTCTTATAGCTTAATTGGCAAATTTTATGTTTTATGATGACAGATTCCCATACATAGATTGGCATGGTTGACTACAACATGAAGATATTTTAGGAGAGAATAAAGTTATTATTGGGGAATCTCTCTGCCCATACTCTATTCGCTATGGGCTCCTTTCCCTTTCTGTGGTCATTAGAAGGAAAGCAGCTTGTTATATCACGTCTTCTTCCTTTGACAGCCAAGTTCAGAAGAAAGCTCTTTTTGGCATGCTGCAGGTGTTATGGCGAACTGTAGATGTAAATTGGAGAGACTGAGATGATACTCCACATACCCTGGCTTAGGAGTGAGGTTTATTATTGTCATGAGATATGCATAACTAAACCATTGAAAACATTGCCCCCAGGTTCATGCTGAGATGTGAAAGCACAATGCCAGTAGACCCAGGAGACTATAGGGCATAGGTGTGGCTATGGGGTGGCAAATGTTGCCCCAAAAAATAGCTTGCTATCCCGACCTTAATAAATTCTGGCTGCAGCTTATGCTAACTTCAGACATTTCCATCTACTGTTCAAACCTTGAGGCTCTGTAAGTAGGGAACCCTGCTTAGTCAAACATCAGCTATTTGAACCACATTGGATCTGCACAGATCAACAGATAATGTTTGGACTACACAGGGCTCCATAAATACAAAGCCCCATGGTTCATACAGTGGCTTTTTGGCTCGTGTGGCTGCAGAAGGAGATGGTGCCAGCCTGACCCAAGTTAGAGATGCTGGTTCACTGGGTCAAGAAAGAAAAATGTGGAAGGAAAGCAGAGAAAAGGGAGAGGGAAGAACAAGAAAGAATGTGGGCACAGACTGGGAGAGGAGGGGAGAGCAGAAGAGGGATGAGATTTCAGGACAGAGAGTTCAGGAGAAGGATGGGACTTGCGCACTGGGTAAAAATAGAGGACAGATAGGACTCAAGGAGTGGAGGAAAATCAGAAGGATGGGACTCAAGATATTCAATGGCGCTATCTGGATAGTGCCGTGAATATTCTATTCTGCATCTTTAGCCATCCAGTCTCCTGTTGGCCAGCCGAGTTTTGAATTTCGGGCCTTAGTGATTAGCAGAGAAAGCAGGGACTCAGATTGTAAAGAAGAGTGGAGACTTGAAGATAGAGTTGGGGGGGGAGGTAGAGCTAGGAATAAAGGAATGGGTCAGAGACTGAGTAAATTTGGAGGGACAGTGGGGACCTGGCAGTTGAAGAGGTTATGTTAGATGGGTTGGGGTGTATGAATGAGGGTGTAAGATGGGTTTAAGAGAAGAGGTATGAGGGGTGTGGAGTAGTTGAAATGTGGTGTGAAAGACCTTGAGGCAGAGGCATAAATTTTCCCAAAGCAACCCCTGTAGTGCAAGCGGTGCCAAGGAAGAAGGGGGTCCATTTGCAACTGCTCCAATTATCTGAGATGGGTTCTCCCCACTCTGGAGCCCTTTAAAAATTGTTGCATGGGGGTCTATAATTTGAACTTCTTCCCCTGCCTGGAGGATTGGGGAGAGGGTGAAAGACAGTGAAAAAGGTTGTTGGTACTGTGGAGGAATATAAGAGAAAAAAGGGATAGCTCTCTTGAAGGGGTAAAAGAGGGTGGAATTCGGGCTAAGGAGATATTCAAAAAGGAGTAATAGGAGGATGGATAGGGGGTAAGAGAAGAAGAATGGACATGGGGTCAAGGAGATAATAAGTTTTATTTTTATTTATTTATTTTAGCTGTATTTATATCCTGCTTTTCACTGGGTCAAAGCGGTCAATTGGGGGATACATTTAATACGAGGGAATATGAGACACATACAATAATACTTTCAGGGAACATGGGCAATGGAGGGTTAAGTGGCTTGCCCAAGACCACAAGGAGTATAGGACTAGAAATCCCAGTCCCTCTGGCCTGAGATTGCTGTCCCCAGGTGGGACTTGAACCCCCGGCCCTCTGGCTTGAAGTACCTTGTCCTAACCACTAGACCACTCCTCCCTTTTGTTATATCTGGAAAGGAACTGGGTCTGATGAAGGAACAAGAGGCAGAGGATGTAGATGAGGGCTGAAGAGGCGAATCAGAGGTTGAAAATGGAAGACTAGGCTAATGGGTGAGTGAAAGATGGTGGGGGGTATAGGAAGCTGAGGAAGAAGAGAGATGAGAGGGGATTGTGGGAGATGGAAAACTGAGAGGTGAGAGATGAAAAGGAGGAGACAACTGGAGCGTGAGAGACAACAGAATGAGTGGTAAAATCTAGATGTGAGTGAATTGAGAATTAGAGAAGAGAAAAATGGAGAACTACGAAAAGGAGACACCAGTGTGAGACATACAGAGGAGGAATGGAAGAAGACAGGAAGAGAGTAGAAATAGAAAGGAGACAAGAGACTGGGACCAACCAATTAAAGAAATAAAATGCCCAGACAATGAAGATAGACAATTTTAAAAAATATCATTTACCATTTTTAGGAATTTGACTTTATTAGCTTGAAGGACTGTGCATCTTTTCTATTTTTGTATTTTGCAAAGTAAAGGATAAAATGTATTTCTCTTTTTCCAATATTGCGCTTCTTAGTCTGGCTTTTTGGAGTTTCTAATTTGTGGTCTGCAACTCTTGAATAAATAAGGGTGTTTCTATTTTCTGTGTATGTGTTTGAGGTGAAGGATTTAGCTATTGTGTAGTTCCTGTGTAGGGATCTATAGCATTTTTATTTGTTCTGTTTACCCAGTAGGAGTTGTATTGGTGTTTTTTTGTCTGGTGCAATATTTGTAGTGTTGCCTTTTCAGCCGAGGGTTATTACAATTTGAGTCCTGGGAATTAGTGCAGTTTTGATATGTTTGCTATTGAAAGGGGTTCCTTGTCTCAGGGTAGTCTATTAAACAGTTCACACCGCAAGGGCCCACAGAATATTTGTTTATCTCATAGAGAATGTTTTGAGATCAGTCTTTCTTTCTGGAAATTCAGTATCATCATACGTCTCTTTCATCTGCGTCAATGATCTCTTTCACTGTTTGTTAGACCTAGGTTTCGGTCAGGGGTTTTCCTGGTAGAGAAGAAACCTAATGTCTTGCTTAATTGAACATGACTGGCTCTTCGCTCCTCTATGGGTGCTTTTTCACACAGACTATCCACAGTACCTTCTCCTGTAGCCAAGCTCCAGGTTCTGTGCTTCTCCCTCCTTGTGGGTGTGTAACTCAAACCCTCATTCTCTCCACTCTCCAACACTCAGGCAAAGGAGTAGGTAAAACCTCTGAATTATATATGCACTTCACACATGGACAGTAAGGGAGACTGGACACAAAATAAATGAAACCTAAAGGATAAGCCAGAAACAACACACTGCTGTACCTGACACTCTTTCCAGTTGCCCATCACCATATTCAAGGAGTCTCTGATTTATTTAGAGGCAGGCAGAACAATTACAGCCATTCTAGAAGCCCTCTTTACTACTCTAAATAAGGTATGGTCCTGGAGGGAGGGTCATATTCAACTAGTGAGGGTCCTGAAGAGATCATTACACTCTATAGGATCTCCAGGAACAAGCAGGAATGCAATCTTCACATATGGGTATCGTTGGTACCAATGGAGCCTGCGCGGGAACGCTCCCCAGCATCCAATTGGAAAGTCTTTGGGAGCAATCCACTGCGCCTGCGCATCTGCCTTCCCAAGTCCTCTCTTCAGTTCTTCATTTTTCACGGAGCAATCAGGTTGGTTTCTTCCTGTCGCCGCAAAAAAAATCATATTTTGGTTTAAATCTGTGCTCTGCCTTTCTGGAAACACTGGTACCTTCTCTGATAGCGGCCCCCAATATTTCTTTTCTTTTCAAAATATCTTTCTTTCATTTTTCATTTTTTCCAGTTTTGGCAGTTTTTACTGCCAAATTAGGCCTTTGCCTACTTTTGTTCTGCCATGATGTAAAAACACATCAGCAGCTTCAAAAAATGTACCAAGTGTTCTGGTACAATATCAGTCACCGATAAACATGACTGGTGTTTAAAATGTTTGGGTCCAGGCCATTTACTGACTGATTGTCCTTTGTGCCAACAAATGACAAAAAGAGGCCTAAAGAACAGAGCCAGACAGGTCTAATCTGAGGCACGAATAGCCAACGGGATGTCCATCCCCGCTATTCACCCCCCTTTCCTGTCTCCAACTGAGCTCCCCGTAAGAACAGGGAGTTTGTATGGGGAAGCTTGAAGGGGGTGGGAAAGGGGTGACATGGAGGTGAAGACGGGGCAGGAAGTGAGCAGTCGGCGGCCCTGGATGTACAGGGCCAATTCTGATGTTGGCCCTCTACATCCGGGGCTGGCAGAGTAGACGGGGAACTTATTTCACCCGGTGCCTGGGGCATGTCAAAGGGTGGAGGGGGCGCAGGAAATTCTCCACAGCCCGACCCTGGCCTTGGGAGGCCAGATCGGGGGTCAGGCTGAGGGAATAAATTAAATCGTTGGCGACCGGGAATCACAGCTCCTGAATGGAGCCGCGGTACCATGGCAACAAGACACCATGGCTCCATTCAGGAGCCTTGACTGAGTTAGCCAGGCAGGTGCCTGTATGTGCAGGCCAACCGGAATCGGGTCTGAGCCTGCATGTACAGGCTTAGACAGGATTCTGATCTCATGGGGGTTAGATGTGCCGCAAGATCAGAATCCCGTCTACCTCTGTGCATCTGGTTCCGATCGGATGCACAGAGGCCGGGACGTCCAAGTTGGAATAGACTTCCATGGTTCTCTCTTTGTCCTGGACTCGATTTCAGTGGCTTCCACATCATTGAGGACGTCTGCCTCCTTTCTTGGTTCTCAGGTCTCCTCAAATTCCAAACATAAGGTAAGTGCATCTGATGCAGACAGTCCTGCCAAACAGCCCCAGTGGGAGGACCAGCCCTCCAAAACACAACAGGGACTCCAGGACACTCCAAAGGCCTCGACCTCAGGAGATCTACTTGTTCCATGCTCTGGGATGGTGGTTTGGAACCCCGTGCACAATTCCATCCAAGCATTGGTCTCCTCCCTTGACCAGCACATCCTGTCTATCAAGAGGAGTTTGGCAGCACTCCTGGCAGCCTTGGTACCATTCATATTCACAGCTCCAGTGGTGCAGGCATCAGTATCCAGCCCATGGCTGATACCTTTTATTTATTTTTATTTATTTATTTACATTCTCTTATATACCGCGCTATTCTGCATCAGTGCAGTTTACATTGAACAAACTGAAATTACATTGAACAGGGTATTATAACTTGGAGATAACTATTTTACAGGGAACATGGGCTATGGAGGGTTAAGTGGCTTGCCCAAGACCACAAGGAGCACCTGTGGGACTAGAAACCCCAGTCCTTCCGGCCCAAGGCTGCCGTCCTCTAGTGGGATTTGAACCCCCGACCTTCCGGCCTGAAGTACCTTGCCCCAACCACTAGGCCACTCCTCCACTCCTTTGGGGCCAATACCGGACCTCGAACCTGCATCGGGGGACCCTCTCCCTCCGATGCCTCCTTTGGAACCGACAGGCACTGCTGGTACCCAACAGGTTCCCGCTGCTGCGCTGACCGATTAGTATTGGCATCGGGCCTCGACATTGGCATGGGACAGTTGGTACTTTGTCCTTCTGTCAGAATCAGACTGTACCTCCTCCAATTCCGATGATGCATCGGAGGATTCCAGGGTAACCCGGCATCTCCCTTCCAATCCGTCCCTTCCTCATTAGCGGCATCAATCCCTGCCAGAGCACATGTCCTTTCAAGACTTCATTTGGGACATGGCAGCAGGACTGCGGATTACCGTGGCATCGGAGATGGAACTGAGGGCAAAGAAGTTGAAAATCCTCCGATATCCCTCGGCGTCCAAAGAGGCGGCCACATTACTGGTGCATCATGTCACCTTGTATATAGCTGAGCCAAGGTGTAAATAGTTGAGCTGTCTTCATAACCTATGACAGCAAGTTATCTTGTACATATTCACCCTGTTAACCTTGTATATAATCCCCTGTTTATTGTAAGGCCAGCCTGCACTGCACAAATCTGTTACCTGTAAACTGCACTGATTTTTAAAGAGCGCGGTATAGAAGAGACATTAAATAAATAAATAAATAAATATCCTGCAGGATCTAATGCTACATATGTCAGAGGCCCCGCTAATAGTTCCGTCTATCAGCAAACGACTCGATACCATGTACCGAGTTCCTCCATGCCCTGGTTTCCAAAAACCTCAACTACTACACCACTTCATGGTGGTGGAATCGGCGATGCGGCGCATCAAGAGTTTTAAGAATCATTCTTCCATGCCTCCCGGCAAGGACTCCAAAACTCTTGATGCCTTTGGCTGTCAGTGTTTTCAGGCATGCATGCTCACTTCTAGGATTACTTCCTACATACTCTATACGGGCATGAATTTCAAGGATATCTTCAGTGATCTAGAGAACCTTGCCGCTATCCTTACTGATGACAAACATGATGCGTTCCAGGATTTAATCCAGCAAAACCAGAATACATCCAAATTTCTTACTAGAGCATCTTTCAATGCCTTTGAGTCATCCAGCAGAACTTCAGCAGTCTGCATCGGTGCTCGCAGAATGGCCTGGCTACAGGCATCTGACCTTGAGCAGTGGGTTCAGGATAAATTGGCCAGTATCCCCTGCTCTGGAGAGAATCTCTTTGGAAAGAGTTGGAGAGAGAAGGCCAGAAAGACATCAGACATCTCTAGGAGAAAGACTAATCCAAAGAAGTCTTTCTATCCTAAGAAGAAAAGATATTATCCTTCTTATCCACCTGCTGCTGCTTACCAATCTCAGCAGCAACAGCAGGGCTCTCACCAGCCCAAAAAGCCTAAGACACTTAAGCCACAACCAGATAAACAGCCACAGCCAGCACCTGGTTTTTGACTCCTTCCTAGAGCATAACTATTCTGCCTCTGCAGGGTCCAGCATCCCTACACATAGCAGGAAGACTCTGTTCCTATGCCCACAGTTGGCATCTCATCACATCACATCAGAGCAGTGGACTCTCAGCATCGTCCAAAGGGGCTGTCTGTTTCATTTCAAAAAGCTTTCCCCCCACCACCTTCACAAGAGATTATCTGGCAAACCCCTTGCAGACAAATCTCCTGTGAATCGAGGTGTCCACCCTGTTAGCTCAGGGGGCCGTAGAAAGAGTTCCACCCACCCAGGAGGGCAGGGGCTTCTACTCTCCTTACTTTCTTATCCCCAAGAAGACAGGAGGGTTCAGGCCCTTTCTAGATCTAAGAGACCTAAACATATTCCTCCTTTGAGAAAAATTCGAAATGATTTCCCTCAATACACTTCTGTCATACCTTCAGAGGAATGACTAGCTATGTTCTCTAGACCTCAAGGATGTATACCCACATTTGCTGATCCACCCTCAACACAGACAGTATCTGTGTTATCGGTTCCAGCAAACCCACTACCAATATTGGATGCTCCCCTTTGGGTTAACCTCCGCATGCCGAGTTTTCACACAATGCACGACAGTCGTTGCCAACTACCTGCGTGCTTTGGGGGTCTTTTCTTCCCCTACTTGGACAACTGGCTAATCAGGAGAGAATCCCCACAAGAAGTAAACCTATCTCTTCATTGCATCATCACTGTGCCGCACGATCTGAGATTCATCCTAAACTTTCCAAAATCACACCTGGTCTCCTTCCAGCAGCTCAAATTCATCGGAGCACTTCTGGACACTCATCAGGCCCGAGTTAGTCTTCCACAGGATTGCTCTGCCCGCCTCATCAAGCTGTCCAACAACATAAAGGATCACAATGCTGTGACAGCTCGAGAAATTCTGCACCTTCTGGGGCACATGGCCTCCACAGTCCATTTTGTCCCCTATGCCCTCCTATACATGCGGCAAGCCCAATGGACTCTGTCATCTCAATGGACCTAATCAACCAAGCGTCTCTCAGACAAGATCTGCATCACCCCTCCACTTGTCAACTCCCTTCACTGCTGGTGTTCCCCTCAAAACCTTTTCGAAGGGTCACCTTTTCAGATGCCTCCACCTCAATGCACCCCCTCAACGGATGCTTCCAAACTTGGGTGAGGAGCACATCTGGACAGTCTCACCACACAGGAGCAGTGAACACCACAGGAATATCAGTTGCAGATCAACCTCCTGGAGCTATGTGCTCTCACGAATGCCTTTCGGGCTTTTCAATCCCAACTTTTGGGCAAACAGGTCTTAGTCCGAACGGACAACCAAGTGGCCATGTTCTATGTGAACAAACAGGGGGGGAAGAGGTTCCTTTCCCCTCTGCCAGGAACTTGTTCATCTCTGGTTCTTCTCCATTGCCCACCGCATCCATCTCAGGGCAGTGTATCTCCTGAGTGAACTCAATCTCCTTGCAGACAGACTCAGCCATATCCTACATCCACACGAGTGGACTTTAAATCAGGAAACGGCATCTTGGATCTTCCACATGTGGGAGATCCCCAGATTAGATCGGTTCACCACCCAGGAGAATGCACAACCTCCACTGTTTTGCTCAAGGCTTCCCTCCCGGCACAGCCAGACAACGGATGCCTTCCTTCTACATTGGGGAAGAGGCCTACTTTATGCATTCTCACTCATCCCCTTAATACCCAAGACCCTGTTCAAGCTGCAGGCCGACAGGTGCTCTGTGATTCTAATAGCCCCTTACTGGCCCCATCAGCTATGGTTTTCTCTGCTGATTCGTCTGGCGCAGATTCCACCTCTCAGCCTGGGACATGTGCCCAACCTCCTTTCTCAGGACCATAGGATGCTTCTCCATCCCAATCCACAAGCGCTCCGTCTCATGGCATGGCTGTTGAAGGCATAATCTTTGCAGACCTCAACCTTCCACAACAGGTCAAGGACATCCTACTTGCATCTTGCAAACCATCTTCCAGACGTTCTTATGCCTTCAAATGTCGAAGCTTCACTCTCTGGTGTACCCCAAAACATATTGACCCCTCTGCCTGCCTGGTGGAATTCCTTTTACAATATCTTCTCCACTTGTCCTCGGCAGGTCTCAAGACTAACTTAGTCAGAGTTCATCTGAGTGCCATCTCAGCCTATCAGTGGACAGACATCCTATTTCTTCGCACCCCTTGGTGCAAAGATTTATGTGGGGTCTCCTGCTGTCCAAGCCACCAATCAAACCACCAATGTGGTCCTAGCACAACTTCTAAAGCCTCCTTTTGAGCCTTTAACTACCACTTCTTTAAAATTCTTGTCTTGGAAGGTAATCGTCCTCAAGGCCCTCATCTCAGCTCGCCACATCAGTGAGCTGCAGGCTTCAGTGTCGGATCCTCTGTATACCCAATTCCACCATGACAAGGTGGTTCTCCATACTCATCCACACTTCCTTCCCTTCCACCTCAACTAATCGGTGATACTACTGGTCTTCTTCCCCAGATTGCATGCTTCTAGGGCTGAAGCAGCGCTACACGCTCCAGATTGCAAGCGCACACTGGCTTTCTACTTGGACAAAATCAAGATTCACAAGAAATCCTCTCAATTATTAATTTCCTTTGATTCAAGTCATCTTGGACTGCTAGTAATGAAGCGCACTCTAACCAACTGGATTGCAGAATGCATTTCTTTTTCCTGTGCTCAAGTGGGACTCACCCATGAGGGTCATGTCACCACTCACAATTTGCGAGCCATGGCAACCTCAGTTGCCAACCTTCATTCTGTCTCCATTGACGAAATCTGTCGAACAGTTACCTGGTCCTCCATCCATACCTTCACTGCACACTACTGCCTAGACTGGGACTCCCGTTGGGATGCTGTCTTTGGCCAGACTGTCCTCCATAACCTTTCTGGGACTTAACTGTAACTCCAATGAGGCCACTTTGTATCCGCACTTTCTCAGCTCTATTCTTAGCCTTAGGGATATCACTGCTATCAACTCCAATCTGGTACCTGGGAGCTGTTGAGTCCCATATGTGAAGACTACATTCCTGCTTGTTCCTGTAGATAGCATTGTTACTCACCTGTAACAGGTGATCTCCAAGAACAGTAGGAATCAGTCTTCACAACCCACTCTCCTCCCCTAGGAGTTGTAGTGTATTCATTTTTTCCTCTATCAGCTAAAAACTCAACTGAGGAGAGGACTTGGGAAGGCAGATGCGCAGGCACAGTGGATTGCTCCCAAAAGCTTTCCAATTGGACCCTGGGGAGCATTCCTGCATGGACTCTGTCGGTACTAACAAGACCCATATGTGAAGACTTATTTCTGCTGTTCCCGGAGATCAGCTGTTACAGGTGAGTAACAACGCTTTTTGTGTGTGCTTTTTGAAGGGTTTTGTACTACTTTGTAAAGTGTAGTGTTGTCTCTCAGATGGCAGGATTAATATTTATTTATTTTTGCATGTTGAGTTACAGGACCGGCCCATCCATTGTGTGAGAATGTTGTTCGCACAGGGCCCCACACCATGCCAACAACATCCCGCATTGAATGTCGGCAGGCAGGGCGGCTTTAGAGGGAGCTGGAGAGGCCCCACCTCACCTCTAATAGCTGCTAAAGTGAAGAGCATGTTTTTCATTCACTTCGGCAGCTGTACTGTAATTTAGAACGCTGCTGCACTGAGCACTGGGAAACAGGAAGTCCGCTTTGACCTCTGCGTGGCAGTATCGTAAACTACAGTACTGCTGCCGAAGTAAAGGAAAAAGATGTTCTACACTTCGGCAGCTCTTAGAGGTGAGCCGGGGGCTCTTTGGGAGGGGGTGGGTTGGGCTGGAAATAGGTTGAGTGGAGGAGGCTTGGACTGGATATGGGCTGGGGGGGGGGGCTTGGACTGGAAATTGTGGAGGGGAGCTAGAAATGGGCTGAGTGGGGGGAGAGCTAGGACCGGAAATGGGCTGAGTGCAGGGGGGCTTGGACTGGAAATAGCTGATGGGGAGGGGGGCTTGGAGTGGAAATGGGCTGAGTGGGGGGGCTTGGACTGGAAATTGGGGGAAACTAGGACTGGAATGGGCTGAATGGGGGGGGGAGCTAGATCTGGAAATGGGCTGAGTGGATGGGAGCTAGGACGAAATGGGCTGAGTGGGGGGGGGGGCTTGGACTAGAAATAGCTGATGGGGAGGGGAGCTTGGACTGGAAATGGGCTGATGGAGGGGTTAGGATAGGACTGGAAATAGGCTGATGGGGGGCTAGGATTGTAAATGGGCTGTTGGGGGGACTTGGATTGGAAATGGAC
Organism: Ichthyophis bannanicus; assembly: GCA_033557465.1. Taxonomy (NCBI): domain Eukaryota; kingdom Metazoa; phylum Chordata; class Amphibia; order Gymnophiona; family Ichthyophiidae; genus Ichthyophis; species Ichthyophis bannanicus. The sequence goes on along the minus strand of CM066038.1, from coordinate 355,100,635 downwards.
TGATGGAGGGGATAGGAATGGAAATGGGCTCATAGGGGGGCTTAGACGAAATGGGCTGAGTGGGGGGGAGCTAGGACTGGAAATGGGATCAGTGGAGAGGGGGCTTTGACTGGAAATAGCTGATGGGGAGGGGGGTGTGGACTGGAAATGGGGTGAGTGGGGGGGGGTGGACGGGAATTGGGATGTGTGGAGAGGGGGCTTGGACTGGAAATAGCTGATGGGGAGGGGGGCTTGGAATGGAAATGTGCTGAGTGGGGGGCTTGGACTGGAAATTGGGGGGGGAGCTAGGACTGGAAATTGTGGGGGGGAGCTAGGACTGGAAATGGCTGAGTGGAGGGGAGCTTGGTCTGGAAATAGTTGATGGGGAGAGGGGCTTGAACTGGAAATGGGCTGAGTGGGGGGAACTAGGACTGGAAATGGGCTGATGGAGAGGCTAGGATAGGACTGGAAATGGGCTTTTAGGGGGCTTGGATTGGAAATGGACTGATGGAGGGGCTAGGACTGGAAATGGGCTCATAGGGGGGTTTGGATTGGAAATGGGCTGAGTGGAGGGGTGGCTTGGTCTGGAAATAACTGATAGGGAGGGGGGCATGGACTGGAAATTGGGGGGGAGCTAGAACTGGAAATGAGCTGAGTGGAGGGAGGCTTGGACTGGAAATTGGGGGGAGCTAGGACTGGAAATGAGCTGAGTGGAGGGGGGCTTGGACTGGAAATTGGAGGGGGGAGCTAGGACTGGAAAGTGGCTGAGTGGGGGGGAGCTAGGACTGGAAATGGGCTGATGGGGGACTAGGATTGGAAATGGGCTCCAGAGATGCTAAGATTGGAAATGCACTGATGGAGGGGCTAGGATAGGACTGGAAATGGATGGGGGAGCTAGGACTGGATATGGGCTCATGGAGAGGCTAGGATAGGAAAGTAAATGGGCTAATGGAGGGGCTAGGATAGGACTAGAAGTGGACTTATGGGGGGCTAGGATTGGAAATGGGCTAATAGAAAGCTAGGATTGGAAATGGGCTGATGAGGGGGGCTTGGATTGGAAATGGACTGATGGAGGGGCTAAGATAGTACTGGAAAGGGCTGATGGGGAAGCTAGGACTGGAAATGGACTGATACGGGGACTAGGAGGGAGCGGATGCTGGGTGGGGCTGGAACTAGAAGGGAGCTGATGTTGGGGAAGGACTAGAATGGGATGGGGCTGGGAGAGTGAAATAGAGAGGGGAAAAATATTTTGTGTGGGAGGGAAGAAAAATCTACGATTGGGAGAGTACGTGGGGATTGAGGATGGAGGTGTAAAATTTGAGTGGATGAAAAAGGAATAAAGAAAGAGATGGAGGAAAGAGCAAAAGGAGAAAGATCAGTATGCTAAAGCAGGTGTAGAGAGAGAATGGAAAAAAACCTAGAAGAGAGAAGAAAGGATATATGGACAGCAGACAATGGAGAGTTAGCAGAAGACAAGAAGGAACCAGAAGAAAGTGACTGGAGCAATTTCAACTGAAAAATAAAATGCACAAACAAAAAAGGTAGACAAATACTTTTTTATTTTGAATTTATTAACTGGAATATGTCAGCTCTGGGAAATGTGCGTCTTTAACATCTGCATTTTGTTTAGTACAAGAGGAAATAAATTTAGTTTTATTTCTGTAGTTGTACATTCCAGGTTTGGCTTTTGGGGTTCCCAGTTTAATTATTGTCTTCCTTTTTCTAAATTGTGATCCCTTATTTTTGTTTGGTGATGGTCTATGTTCTGCATGTGTAACCGAGCTGAGGTATTCTATTTATGTAGTTTCTATTTGACAGTGCCACTTGTTCTTTCCCCAGTAGGAGATGTATTGGTATTCTCTGAGATGTATTGGTTTAATATTTGCAATGTTGCCTTTTCATAGATAGGGTATGGTGCTTTATGATAGTACTATTATGATATGGTGGGTTTGCTATGGCTTCTAAATGGGCAGTGTTTGTAGTACTTTCTAATGTGCCTGGCGGTTGGCACTGGAGTATAGTAATGTAGAAATCTGATAGTCTTTCTTTATCCATACACTCATTAAGAGGCATGTTTACTAAACGTTAGTGCATGATAATATTATGCAAATGAGGCCTCGCACTGAGTCTCCACACATGGCCCATACCCCTCTTGGTTCGTCCCTGTTGAGTTATAAGATCAAATATGCAAACATCCCAGCTCCATTGTTGAGAGCTGCAGAATGTGTTACAGAGCTGGGGGTAAAGAGTTTATATTGAAATTCTGTGCTATCCTCTATAGACTATTCCCATATAGAAGAATTGTAGCAGCGAAGTGCAGACAATGAATAAATCCAGGAGTTAATTTACAGGGTCCAAGCCAATTTATTGTGCACAAGGCCCAGTTAGTCAAGCTTCAAAAAGGACTGAGCAAAGTTCTTACAGAAACATATTCATTTATACATTTCTTTTCAGTTTGATACATGCAGACTTTCTATTGGCCCCAACGCCCCCTGCACTTGTCCAATCGGAGATCCCTCCTGGGCCTAGCACCCAGCTCCCTTCTCTAGGACTGTTCTAACAATGGTACAGTTTCTAGGTTTGGATACTTCTCTACTGCAAGGTTGTTTCTGGCTCTAGGAATGCAAGTATTGAAACATTTCTATCTTATAACGCAAGAGAATAATGAAAGATTTATGCATTCATGAAAACTTCTTATTAAGCAGTTTAAAACAGTTTTATCATTTTTCACAGATTTTTGGTTCTTTCTCTTAGATGGGGGTTGGAATCAGGGCCTAGCTTACAGGCCTTTCATATTTACAGGCTATCGTAGGCCATAGCCTGCCACATTCCCCCCTTTGATTATTCTCACCCGTAAGTGAGAAAGGGTGAGAATTAAATCACATATTATACTCGTGTAACAGCACCATCTTGGGGTATAGGGTAATATTGCCACATAGCTAAAACTTTTGTAGCGGCCTTCCATTCTACAGTGTTATCAATAACTGAGGTTATCTTGCGTAAGCAAAGGGGTAGGAGACATGGGAGCAACAAGCATACAGCTAGTATGAATAATACAATAAACACAAGGGTCTTCAGACCACCCAACCATGAAAATGCTGAACCAAACCACCCATCGAGCTTCAGGCCATGCCAGGTCTGAACGGGCACATATGCTTGTGTGCGTATTTGAGTAGCTATATCTTCAACAACATGCCCATTATTATCAATCTGCAAACAGTTGGTTAAATTCAATTTTACACACACTCCACCTTCAGCTGCTAACAAATAATCTAGAGCTAAACGATTTTGATAAATAGCTGTGCGCATTTGTGTACTTTGCTTAGCCAAAAGAGTTAATGCTTTGCTGGTTTCATTGGTTATTATTTCAACAACAGCTTGTAAGCGTATAATACGATTTATCATATACACAGGAGTACGATATCCCCATGTCCCATCTTGTGTCCAAGTAGCAGGTCCATAGTATGAAATGATTCTCTCAGGTGGCCACTCCTCATCATTCCACTTGTCCCATTGGCCTATTTTCAAGACCTCTCGTTTGTCGACTCCTATACACAGGATAACCCACTTGTTCTCCATGAGACGTAGGCAACAGGAAAAAGGAAGGTCGTATGATTCCCAATGCACATGCTCCTCCCCAGTGTTGAGGAAGCCTAGCATATGCTCGGGTTCCACAAATCCAGTACAGTCCAGGTGGTGCTTGCCAGGTATTATAAGATGCTAGATTAGTCCAGATGCTGGCAAGATTAGGGAAACGGACTAAAGGGTTGGTGGGCTCTGGAGCGTTGATTCCTGACCACCAGGACGTCTTCTTGGTGGTACTGTTGTAGAACTTCTGATTGAGACAGACCAGCTGTCCAACCTCCATGTTAAACTGTGGTCCAGAGCAAGCAAAACACATGTTACCAACAATGGGGTGGGCCAGTACCCACTCACTAGTAGTATTATGTACATCAGTCTGATTATAAGGAATAGAATAGTTCACTTCTTGCGCCTCCCAGGGCCATTGGTCTCCCATCTTAGTTCCTCCACAGAAGAAGCAGTCTGAAATGTGGAGACTAGATGCTACTGCCCCAGCAAGCTCAAGGAACAAGTTTTGGGAGGCATGAGGAATCTCAAACTCTGCCTTCATGGCTTCATAAAAAGAGTGATGTATTCGATAAGGTGCAGATACATGAGCCTTAGTATTCAGCTGTATATTTATAAAAGTTCCAGGATCTATACCTCCTCCTGCTATTCGTAACCCAAATCTATACCCCTGCTTCCACTGGTTGGGGTTGAGTATGATGAGCCGCACCGGATTACAGGCACCTTTCTTGCACTTCCGAGGTTCTGGCAATGATAATTTTTCCAAAATGGCCACTCGTTTATCTCCATCTCGTCCCATAGGCGCACCAGTCCAAGTAGCATAATACACACATTCCCACTTGGGACAGTAGTAAGCATCTTTGGATGATGTACTGTAGACGGTTGGGGAAGATTTCCCAGTACACTTTCCCCATCCATATGCTCCTTCAGGACACATATTTATCATCATAGTAGTAGGCTTGCTCCCAATATCCACACTTGTGATAGGCATTTCTGTTTATCACATCACAAGCATCAAAACTCAGGGTAACATGCTTCGTGGGATCAGGGAGCTGTCGTGTGGCATTTATGAGGGCTCCATCTTCATCATTCCATCGTATCTCAAGTACATAATAAGAGGGGTTCTGCCGGGGGTTATAACAAGTCTTACTTTTCCCCTTCGTATATTTAACTCTGTACCATTATACACACACTGGCTAACTATACCAGTGCAAGTATAGTAGGAATGATAAAGTAAAGTCTGAGTGACCTTCAGTCCAGTTCAGGTGGTAGTTATACAAGCTGCACAAGGGGGTAAGGCAAAAGTCTTTTCCAGGAATCCCAGGACCATCACTCCCATAAGGCAATAGTGGAGGAACATTGTGATTACAGTCTTTAGAGGTCAACTGAAATGTTGGGTACGATGAGCTTGTAGAGGTTTTTTTTTTCTTCTTCTCTGCTTCGACTGCCACTCTTGCGTGACAGGGGTGGGATTGTAGATTCTGAAGACTCTTACAACGCTGGTTGTCTCCACAGTGTGAGTCGCAATGGAGTCTCAGGGTCATTTACTGAGGTCCATTGACCAGGTTCAGGAGCAGCTGCCGGCTTCACTCGACTGTGATGGATCCAGGGTTCGAGTTCTGCAACTTTTACTGCAGTTGGGGTTGACAAGATGACAACATAAGGTCCCTTCCAATGCGGCGCCAGCGGGGTCTTTCTCTACTCCTTGATCCACACCGACACTCCTGGCCTGAAGGGATGCAGAGGCTCTGTTAGGTTAATGGGCAATTGATCTTGCACCCAGGTATGAAGACTCTGCAAAACAGAACCAAAAGCCAATAGTTCTTGTCTAGTTATTTCAGATCCAATTTGTCTCATATCTCCTTTTATCCTCTGTACAATGGGTGGGGGTCGCCCAAACAAAATCTCAAAAGGGGAAACTCCTAAAGACTTGGTTGGAGCAGAACGTATCCTAAGAAGGGCTATAGGGAGAACCTGGAGCCACTTTAGGTGTGTTTCTTGACAAAGCTTGGTCAACTGAGATTTCAGGGTTCTATTCATACGTTCTACTTTCCCTGAACTCTGGGGTCTGTAGGCAGTGTACAGCTTCCATTGTATCTGCAAGCATATCTCAGCCCAAAAGTGGAATAGGGCACTCAGGCATATACAAGAACTGGTGCGTTATTTTCTGTCCCCCTAGTTCACACATACGGTTCTGCAGGAATGGCTTGGTGGCCCTGTTCCTAGTGGCCCCAACAATGGTGACAGATCGAGAGGAAAGAGGAGCCACTGGCTTTGCCACCACTGAATGTTCTGCTCCTGTATCTACCATAAAGTCCATATATTGATCCCCTACTTTCAAACTGACCATAGGCTCCTGGGGACCCAGGGTGAACTTGGAGCCCGGTCTGGCCTAGTCTTCATCCACTTCATCCATGTCATAGCCCGTTGCTACTGCCACTCCCTCAATGGCTTCTTCTCTCTCTCGCTGGAACTGTGCTTGGTTCATTCCTCCACGACTCTGAAATCGGCCTCCTGTTCTCCAGGGACTCCCTCCTTCCCTCCTGGGGGTGGAGTCAAGATGCGGGCATTCACTTCTCCAATGTCCTTCTTCTCTACAATGGGCGCACTGATTCGCACCCAATGGAGGCCTGCTATTTCCGCGGCCTCTTCCACGTTCTCTAGTCCTTTGGTTAGGAAAACCTCCTCCACATTGTTCAACTAAAGCGGCAGCAAGAAGATCTGCTTTCTTCTTCATTTTACGTTCACTTTCTCTGTCACGCTCATTTTTACGATTCACACACTTTCTGAGCAACTTCCATTAACTGTGCTGTATTCATGCCTGCAAATCCATCCAGTTTCTGTAATTTTCGTTTTATGTCATTCTCCTGAGCAGCGGGATCGTATGGGGTATATAATCTATAGGCTTCAGACAACCGCTCATGAAAGGCCGCTAGGCTCTCATCTGGACCCTGGATAACTTCAGATACCTTCCCGATATTCATGGCCCTCTGGCCTCCCTTCCTCAGGCCCTGCAGCAAGGCCTGGCGAAATCGCATTAGGGCCGGCACCCCCCATCATCATTTGGGTCCCATCTAGGATCTTCATTTGGGAAGGCTGCGGCGGCTGCTTGTGGGAGATTCATTTCCCCCACCTCTACGGGATTCTCTTCTAACCAGCGGATGGCTGCTTGCACAATCCATGCTCGCTCCTCAGTAGTAAAGAGAGTGGACAGGAGCTGGCGACAATCAGTCCAGGTAGGCTGATGAGTTTGCATTATACTAGACATTAACTCTGTCAATTCTTGGGGCTTCTCAGTATAGGATGCATAATGCGTTTTCCAGTTTAATAAATCAGTAGTAGAAAAAGGCACATAGATTAGACTAGTTGGTCCTGGTGCCATCTGGCCCTGATAATTTAGGATAGGTAAACCAGGCACTTGACGCAATGGCATTAGGCGCCCTGCTTTCTCCTTCTTCTTCGGGGTTACACTTCTTAAATCATACGGCTCCCGGGTATAAGCTTCCTTGGTGGGTGACCCTGAACTGGCAGGAGAGCCTCCGCTTTCTGTATCGTCGGAGGACCCTGGCCCCCTCGACGTACTTGGGCCAGACTCGGGGCTATCACTCGGGGAAGTGGGCTTCTTTTGCTGCTGCAGCAGTAATTGCTGGGGTACCTCATCAGGTTCAGCTTCAGGTAGCGGAGCTGGGGGAACTAACCTATGTGGGTACTGGGGTAAACGGGCCAGGATTTCTGGGGACTCTGAGGCGGTATACACAGGCGGCTTCCTCTCCTCAATCTTCCGGGTCCCCCTAGTGGTTGCTACTAATATTCTACACTGTTCCTCATAGCAGCGCTTTACCCAAGAGGGCTGCCTTTCGCAAACACCCAACCAGGAATCTATGTAGGGGAACTGATCAGGGTATGCTTTTTGTACAAGCTGATGAACACGGGAAACTATTTCTACATCAAAGGTGCCCCCACGGGGCCATGAAGTAGCTAGCACAGGCCACTCCCTATCACATAACATTCTTAATCTAGACGGAGACATTCTTATGCCGTAGTCTCCTGAAAATCCTTTACGGAAATTTGTGATCATACATTCCAACGGAGTTTGCGTGGACTCCGTCCCTCCCATAATCGTAATGGCGTACACGTAATGACATACAAAACAACAAACAGTAAGGGTAGGTAGTATGGCTGTAGGTAAGGGGTCCGTACAGCCCACAGAACACTGAGGGGAACAAACACCACACGCTTACTCCTTTTCGCGACCTGGACGCGGTCGCCCAGCCAGGAACTGCACTACTCAGGAGTCCGCTCTCACTCGGTCTGTGTCTCAAGACCTCTCGATCACGCAGGCAATCATACCATCACAATAAATTATTTCTCAAATGCCCAAGGTTTTCTGACTAACTGACTATTCCCAACCAAAGGGTCGATGACTTTGGCTTCCGCTAACCCTTATGCGGAGCGTACTAGGACCGCCCTTATGAGAGGTGATCAAGCTCTCTTGTCTCGCGCACTCATGCGAGACTTTCCCAGTTAGTCTATACCAAATCAGTCTCGCGCACTCATGCAAGACTTTCCCCAGGCTTCACTGACTAATAAACAAGAAAATGTCTACTCACTGGATCCGGTTCCCGATACAAAACCAGTTCTTGGGTTGGATCCTGGACTCCCCTCGGGTTCGGAGGTGTTGGCCGGCCGGCCGGACCCAGTGGCCCGCCAAGGCAAGGCGGAACCCTCTCCGATACAAGAGGACCGGCGGCACCTGAGGTTTCCCCTGCGGTCGGACAGACACGGTTCTGACCGGGCCAAACCTGGAGGCGAATTGCGTGGAATATTCACTTGAATACCATTCACTACTCGCACATTCCCGGCCAACGCACCAAAGAATATGTAGCAGCGAAGTGCAGACCATGAATAAATCCAGGAGTCAATTTACAGGGTCCAAGCCAATTTATTGTGCACAAGGCCCAGTTAGTCAAGCTTCAAAAAGGACTGAGCAAAGTTCTTACAGAAACATATTCATTTATACATTTCTTTTCAGTTTGATACATGCAGACTTTCTATTGGCCCCAACGCCCCCTGCACTTGTCCAATCGGAGATCCCTCCTGGGCCTAGCACCCAGCTCCCTCCTCTAGTACTGTTCTAACAATGGTACAGTTTCTAGGTTTGGATACTTCTCTACTGCAAGGTCGTTTCTGGCTCTAGGAATGCAAGTATTGAAATATTTCTATCTTATAACACTAGAGAATAAATGAAAGATTTATGTATTCATGAAAACTTCTTATTAAGCAGTTTAAAACAGTTTTCTCATTTTTCACAGATTTTTGGTTCTTTCTCTTAGATGGAGGGTGCAATCAGGGCCTAGCTTACAGGCCTTTCATATTTACAGGCTATCGTAGGCCATAGCCTGCCACAGAATTTTTTGAATGACAATATTAAATTATTATAGTACTAGTTTGCTGGGTGGTTAGAACTGGCTGGAGGGGGGGTCCTTTTGCCAGTGTTTTCCAGCCAGTGTGCCATGTATACTGATGTGTCCTTCAGACCTGATTACATGTGCTATAAATAAGTAACCATTGTTTAGGTCCAGACCAGCATATGGGCTCAGCTCTCAGCATCTCACGGCAACAGTAGATACCAGTGGTGGCTCTTAAACTTGCAGAAGCTGTTATCTGATCATGTATGTAGTCGCACATGACCCTCCTTCCTAGATACAGAATAAGCCCTGGAGTGTAGGAGTTAACAGGCAGCATGTAAGGCACAAGCAGCTAGACCAGGCCCTGTCTCATGCAGCACACAGATGCCACACAATAACTCCTCCTCTTCCCCCTCCTGAACCTCTACCTTTGAGTCATTTCAGCTTCTGGTGGGGATTTCAGTGCTTCCCTAGCTTTGCTAGAATGAGTCTTCTCCCATTTCCATGCTACGTGCTCCATGGATACTAGTATGCTGTACAACAGTTTTGAAGATGTAGATGTATCTTTGGCTTAAGAAGATTTGGAAATACTGGTTTCTGCAAAGAAGGGTAATATCTTTTATAGCTAATTTAAAGGTAGGGTAATGGAAAGCTGTGATGTACAAAAATGGTTTACTTGGATCCCAGGAATGATTAAACAACCCATACTCAGAAGATAAGGAAGTAAGAGACAATCAGGAATCAATAAATTCATTGTCATCTGGTAATTAGGAAATTAAGGGGTATGTTTACTAAACACCGCACAATTGCGCATCCGCACAATAGCGCACGGAAAGCAGCACTTAAGTGCTCTTAAGCGCCCCGCACACGTGCGGGTCAACCCCGTACACGTGCGCGGCACACTAACGGGCCCCGCACAAGTACGTGCCCGCAAATGTCCGATAGAGGCGTGGAAAGGCTAACGGAGGGCGGAGGAAGGCTCCCGAGGGGCGGAGAGACGGGTGCAATGGGCGGGGAAGGGGAGGGGAGAGGCCCCTCGCACATTATTGGGGCCGAATTTCCATGTAAAAACTACCACGAGTGAAACACTCGCGGTAGAGTGCATTTAAAGGGAAGAGAAACCATTTCCGTCAGCAATGTACAGCAAAACCGGGGAAACCTACAAAACATGAGCAGTGTGATACATGTGCACAGAACAAAATAGCAAATATAAATTGAAAAAGACCACAACAAAACTCTAAAAAATTATAATCCAGCTGGGCAACAGTGATAATAATGGGCAACAATAAAAAACACTCCCAGGAAAGCCCCAAAAAAAGAAATGATTTTTGGAAGGGTCTACGGAGCGGAGACCCTTCCAAAAATCATTTCCTTTTTTTGGGAGCTTTGCTGGGAGTGTTTTCTATGGTCGCCCATTAATACCACTGTTGCCCAGCTTGGTTATATTTTTCCCCCTCTTTTCACGGTCATTTGCGGGGTGTATTTGCACGTTTGCCCCCAGACAAGGTGAATGAGCCCACAGTACAAATGTGCAGAGCAGGGTTTAGGATTCCGCCGGCCAGGTTTTCTATCCCCAGGGACAACACTGTCTCTGTGGCCACAGTGTGGTGCAGCGGACAGAGCCAGTACCTACAGGACCAGAGAGTCACAGGTTCAAATCCCAGCTGGGGCTCCTGCCAACCCAGTCCCCATATTTTACCCACCACTAAACAGAGATAGTAAAGACACTTCTATATTGCAGAGAACATAAGCGTGTGTCAAACACCCATATTTTACCCTACACCGCACACTCACCATTACAATGGGCATTACCGACAGCTGAGTCCCACAAATGCAGTCCTGGAGTGCCACAACTCAAGCAGGTCACATGCTTTTCCAAGATAAGGACATGCCAGCATGTTGGCGGAAGGGTACAGGTGGTGGCGGGGGCAGTGGCTGCTAGCCACAGCACACAGTGGCCTAGCCATGTGCAGGCTGGCACCGTCCACTGCAACACAGGCCCTGTCGGATGTACAGTCATGGATGTCCCAGGGAACTCAGCCAATCTGTGGCTACATGGTGGTGCAGTGCTAACAGACAGTGTGTGCAAGAACAGAAGGTCACAGGTTCAAATCCCAGCTGGGGCTACTGCCAATCCTGTCCACAAATGTTTCCCACAACTAAATCGTGATAGTAAGCACAAACCTTTATTGCTGAGGACATACGCATTGGTAATACGCCTATCTTTTACCACACCGAGCACAGACACCATGAACAGGGGCATTACCTAGAGCAGAGTCTCCGATATGCAGCCCTAGAGGACCACACACCATTCAGGTTCTATGCTGCCTCTAATACAAATGCCGGTGCTGCATATCTATGCACCACCCCCATGGCATGTAGATGTAGCTCATGCATAGTCATGAGGTACAGCAGGAAAACCCGAACAGTGTTCGGCACACCAGGACTGGAGTTGGGAACCTCTGCCATAAAGCAGCAGCCAACAGGGGCAGACACACCCACACCCACAGGCCCCATTGGCCAATGTCTCCTGGAGGGGCAGGACATTGGGCCCTGCGTGCATCTCCCAATACTAGCACCTGCATACCTTAGCAATGCCACCCTACACCTGGGTATACGGTACACAGCTCTCAAACGTTTGCTATGAGTCCTGGCAGATAGACATTACTACGTTAAGCACAGTTTGCTCTGTGAGCTCCATCATAAAAATCTTTCTGATGTCTGCGGTGTGTGCTTTAGGTCTGGCCTGTGACAGTGGTCACCACCTTGGGGAGTGACCCACAACAGTATTGCGTACCATATCCATGCCTGTACTGTGCCCATGACTGGTGTGGTGGGCAAGGCTGATAAACTCCTCTATAGTAGCACAATGCTGGCATACGTGTGGGAGTGTGTGTCTGTCTATACAGTGTGTGTTGGCTGCAAACACCTTCCACAGCCCACACTGCCAGCACAGTTGCCAGCATTGGCCTGCCAATGTGCATAATGAGCAGCAAGGTACCATGGGTATAGCTCAGACAGGGTGGGCTGGCCAGGATGCATCTGCACAGGGCATAGGGCACTGCCTCGGACATTGTCGTGCCGGGCCACCACCTACACAGACAGGGTGACCTCTGTCTGTCCTGCTGTGGGATCACTCTCACCCTGACTGTGCAGTGACCACAGCATGTCTAGGCACCCCCATAGTGCTATATAGTATTTCTCTCATGTGATATATCTGGGTTTCCTTCTGGGGCCCAGTCACCGACTTATCTGCTGGTTTGCACTGCCATCCCAGTTCTGGGTGCATGCATTTCCACCAGGACTAACTAGCTGACTGTTTTCAGCTGGTCTGTGTCTTGATGGAGCTCCTTGCAGGGTGCAGCAGCTGAAGGCTTGCTGCAGGAGAATATCAGATAGTGGTGGGGTGCAGCTTAGCATAACCAGGTGTAATGGCTGTCTGATATTGTGTTGTGGATGTGTATAGAGCTGCTTTGACTGCCCTGTAGGGTGTCTGTTCCCCAGCAGGACTAGGGTTGATGGTCCACTCTACTGCCACCATTGCAGGGAGGTAGAATGTGGATCCGTTGATGGGAGACCCTGTTCTTCAACCTTGGGGGGGGGGGGTGTTGGTACATAGGCCACCTAGGTGTCCATAAGGGGTTTCCCTGACTAAGACAGAAGGAGATATCCAAGGTGTTTCTTCAGAATCTACCTATCTCACAGATTAATACTGCTTTGAAGCTCTGGCATGGCCTCTTTCAGCCATGGAGGGTGTTGTGGACCTGGTCCTGAGCACCTCTTCACACCCTCAGGGTGAGCACAGGACCTGCACAATGTGACGGTGTGTAGCTACTCTGTGCCAGTAAAACGCCCGGTCAGTACCCCCTACCAGGCCGAGGCGCTGTGTGGGTGCACACGGCCACTTCCCCCTACCAGGCCGGGGAGCTTTTGGGGTGCATTCCCCATCTTGTGTTCATCTGTGGACAGCTGATTTGCATGTGCAGTGCATCATGGGTACGGGTAGCCTAGCCCTATCCTGGTTACCACAGCAGACTGTCTGTGTGGTGATGTGCAGGCTCTCTGCAGCCAGCCAGCCAGGGGCTTGCTGGCAGCTATAGAGTTGTAGCCCAATGGTTATGTCACTGCCTGTGGAGACAGAGCTCATGGGTTCAGACCCACAGTGGGGTTATTTGATAGGGTGGTCCAAAGTTTGTTTTTATTTAATGTACATATATTGATGCCAGCACAAACACCCTCAGCGTACTGTACCCATAGGGTGCCTCTGAGGGTGCTTTATAGAGCGCCCTATAAGGCACCTTATGGTTGCCGTCCATATAAGGTGCACTGTACATTATCCTGTGACGCAACATATATGGTGCCCTATAGGGGACATTCTAGGGTGCCTTGGCATACAGTGAACTTTAACATGTGCCTTATGGGCCGCCTTATGTTAACACGCTTTGAGAGTGCGTTTGCTAGTACTGATACATAAAATAAAACTAATACGCCTCCTACAGCACTCATCCCCATAATATGTACTGCCTCAGCCAGCCTTGTTCACTGTGAGGGATTGAACCCCTGATGCCTGCACCATTGGTCAGTGTCTTAACCATTGTGCTGTGGCTCTGTTCCTGTGTTTGGACATTGCCGCACTGCCTTAGGCCTTAGAAACTTAGCAGCGCACCGCCTTCTGCCGCCCAAACCGCACAAAATTAACAGCGCAACGCCTAATGCCCACAATTTACAGTGCTATGCCTTATGATGCCCACACCTAACAGCGCACTGCCTAATGACGCCCAAAATTAACAGTGCGCCGCCTTATGCCGCACAAAATTAATATGCCTCCTACAGCACTTTTACCCATTAAAATTAATGCCTCAGACAACATTTCTCGTTGCACACAATGGGGGATTGAACCCCTGGCCCCTGCACCATTGGTCTGTGTCTTCACCGTTTACTACGGCTCTGTTCTTTTCTGTGCCTAGCAGCGCGCCACTTAGCCTTCCCACGCGCTAATGTGGACCCCGCACATTAGCGCACCGCGCACAAGTACGGTCGCTGCCTCTCGGTTTTTTTCTTTTTTCTGCCTGAACCGCCCACTCCTTATATGGCACAGGCACACTACCGCGGCCCCGCACAATTTCAGAGTTTAGTAAACATACCCCTAAGAGGAGCAGCAGAAACTATGTGTTCATCTTATTTAAGACATAATATTACATGTGATACATCATGTACTGCTCCAGGATGCATTGGTACTACTGTATCTTACTGGCATTCTGCATGTCATTTAGAATACTGGATATCTATTATATATAAAAGTGTCTCACTTTCTGCAATTTTTTTTTTTTGTAAGAATTTAGAACAACAACATTAAACACATGTCACAACCACTGTTCCCTCTAAGCTGTGCGCGTGTGCGCGCGCACACACCTCGTCGAGTGAGCGCACATACTTTACAACAGAGCGCACAAAAATTACGGCTCTGATTCTGATAGAAACAACACAGACGTCTTAAAATTTAAAAGTTATGATTATAATTACTAGAAATTTCCCGCTTCATTTAGTAATCGTCTGTTTTCATTTAATTTGATTAAAATCAATGTGGTGTACATACTGTATTCTGACGTGTAGTCAAATTTTAAAGTATATAACTCCAAGTGTCGTTATGTGGCGCACAAAAATTTAACCTTCCTTCAAAAGTTGCACACAGCTGATATTTTATGCACACACAGCCTACAGAAAATTAGAGGGAACATTGGTCACAACATCAGTTCACCCGTTCCCACAGAATTATACACTTCCACCTCCAACCCCACCCTTAAACCCAACATCCCCCTACAGAGACCCACCAAGCCGAACAACCCAGCAATCCCATATTTTTAGGATATCCCCCCCACTCACCCCTCTCTCCCCCATCTCCCCCCTCCCCCTCCCTCTCTTCCCCAAGGACACACCACAGACCTCCCCACTTACCCATAAATCTCTCCAATTTCTCCCGCCTAGCCGCTGTCAACTTTTCCATTAAAACAACATGTCCTAGCCTCCCCTCGAACTCACCCATTGTAGGTACCTCCACCCGCTTCCACGCTGCTGCCAATTCACACCTCGCCGCACTCAGACACGCTCGTACCATGGTCCCCCCCTCCTGGTGCCCAGCCCCCCACCATGAAAGTAAGCAAACCCCTGGGTCCTTCCTCACCTCCACCCCCAAATACCATTGGATCCAACTCACCACCCGCCCCCAATAACTTTGTACCTTGCTACATCCCCACCAAATATGCCAAAAGGATCCCACCTCCCCACACTCCCGCCAACAACCCGCCGCCACCCCCGGAAATATCCTGTGCAACCGCTCCGGCGTATAATACCACCGGAATAATATCTTATACCAATTTTCACGTATGCTACTCGCTCAAGGCAATCCCCTTACCCTATCCCAAATCTTTTTCCATTCCACCTGTGTCAGCGGTCCCCCCAGATCCTGCTCCCACTCCACCATATAATGAAACCTCCCCCCTACACCCTCCCTCACAACCTTATACAACCTGGATACCATCCCCTTCGACCCAAATTTCCCATACCAAAGGGCCTCTAACTCCAACACCTCCCCCATTCTTCCCCCAAGCCCCCCACCCCCCTGCAAAAAAGATCTCACCTGGAGATAGGCAAACCTGTCCTGCTCCTCAAGCCCATACTCTTCTCTAATCTCCCCGAAAGGCCGCATCTCCCCCTCATCCAGTAATTGGTAGAAACACTCTAACCCCTTCCCTGTCCATATATCAAACCTTCCCCCTTCCCATCCCAGGGTAAATGGTTTCCACCCCCTCCATGGCATCATTACTGAGAATTGACCCCTCTTTCCACTATCCCCTCGGCCCCGAATTGCATCCCACACCCCTGCTACCTGCTGCATTGCCGGCGACCCCTCTCCCAATGCCTTACAGTTCTTTCCCCCCGCCCACAACCAAGCATCTAATCTATCCCCCTTTACCAGCATACGCTCTAATTGCACCCATGGCTTCGGGTCCCTTCTCCTCCTCCAATCCATTACATGCCGTATTTGCGCCGCTCGATAGTAATCCTTAATATTAGGGACCCCCAACCCCCCTCCATCTTCGGAGCATACAACACTTCCCTCGCCAGCCGCGGTGGCCTCCTATTCCAAATGTACTGAAATACCTTCCTTTGCACTCTCCGCAGCACCTCCTCTGGTACTCGCACCGGTAAAGCTTGGAATAAATACAACAACCGCGGTAACACATTCATTTTGACCCCTGCCATTCGGCCTAACCACGATACCTCTTGCTTCATCCATCCCTCCAGATCCCGCTCCAACTGCCGCACCACCCCCGGATAATTATGGCGATACATATCCCCATACTTAACCCCCAGCTGAACCCCCAAATAGTGCAGTGTATGATTAACCCACCTCAACGGGTACATATCCCGCAGCAGCCCCTCCACCCTCGGCGACACTCTGACCCGCCGCACCTCCGTCTTGTCGACATTCATTTTAAATCCCGAGACCTGCCCAAAATTCTTCAACACCTCCATTACCTCCAGTAGAGATCCCTCCGGCTGGCCAAGATACAGCAAAATATCGTCCGCTTAAAGAGAGATTTTATGATGAACCCCCCCCCTCTCTCCAATCCTCTAATCCTCTCATTTGCATGGATCACCTCTGCTAAAGGCTCCACACTCATTGCGAATAGCAACGGAGATAAAGGGCACCCCTGCCTCGTCCCCCTCCCCAGACTAAAATCCCTCGAATAACAACCATTGACTTTCACCCTCGCCCTTGGTCCATTATATAACCCCCTAATCCATTTCTCCAAATTCTCCCCCACCCCCATTTTCCTCATCACACCCATCAGAAAAGCCCAGTTTACCCTATCAAACGCCTTCTCGGCGTCAACAGACATTAAAAGAAACTCTTCTGGCCCCCGCCGCGCTTCCCATATCACCCCCACTGCCCTCTTTATATTATCCACTGCCTGTCGACCCGAGATAAAGGATGATCAGACGGGGTTTATCACCTTTGGCAACCAAGGCCCCAGTCTCCCCGCCAGCACCTTAGCCAGAACCTTGACATCAACATTTAATAAAGAAATGGGCCAGTATGAGCCACATTCCAACGGATCTCGTCCCCCTTTCGGCAACACCGTGATCCCGGCTGTCAGTATCCCCGCTTGCAGTTCCCCCCCCCCCCCCCTCTTCCAACATACCGTTAAACACCCGACACAACACCTCCCCCACCTCCTCCTTGAATACACGATAAAACACACTCGGCAGCCCGTCTAACCCCGGAGCCTTCCTGCTGGGCATCCCCTGGATGGCCCGCTCCACTTCCTCTTTAACGATCGGGGCTTCCAGCTCCTCCTGAGCTTCCTCCGGTAATTTAGGGAGCTCAATCTTCTCTAGGTGCCGATCTATGTGCCCCCCTTCCACCCTTCCATCCTCTGAATAAAGTTCCCGGTAAAACTGCCGAAATCTCTCCTGTATCTCCCCTTCCTGAAAATAAACCTCCCCCCCCCTTCCCCTTAATGTGATATACCCTAGAAGCCACCGTGCGTTTCCGCAATCGCCTCACCAGCATCTTCCCTGCCCTATTACCAAACTCGTAGTACCGCTGTTTTACCCAAGCCAACTCAAACGCCACCCTCTCCACCTGCAGCCCCTTCAACTCCCCCCGAATCCTCTCCATCTCATCTCTATCCCCTCCCCTCCCAGACCTCCGATAAACCTCCTCGGCTTCTTGCAACCTTCTCCCCAATGCCCTCTCTTTTTCATACCGCTCCCTTTTCTTTCGCGCACCCCATTGTATAAACTTCCCCCTGATTACTGCCTTCAACCCCTCCCACACCATTGCCACCCGAACCTCTCCATTATCGTTCACGGATAGATATTCCTTGATCCCCTCTCGAATATCTCTCACCACCTCGGGGCACTTCAACAAACCCTCATTTAACCGCCAAAACCTCAACCCCCCTCGACCCCTCCCCATTTAACCTCACCTCTACCGCCCTGTGATCTGACCATGCAATCGGGATAATCCCCCCCCCCTCCCTCACCCCCAACATCCATTCCTGATCCACAAGCACCATGTCGATCCTGCTCCAACTATTGTGAGGTACTTAGTAGTAAGTATTTTCCCGCTTCTGGGGATGAAGCACTCTCCATGCATCCACCAGATTCAGACATTTCATCAACCTCTGCAAGGCCTTCCTATTTCTCCCCCTCCCCTCCCCCCGCCCCGATGCCCTATCCATCGTATGCTCCAAAACTACATTAAAATCCCATCCCACCCCCCTCTTACCCCCCCCCCCCTTCTGCTACAACAACCTTATCACCTTCTGCCAAAAGCTCACTTGCTCTCCATTCGGCCCATAAGCGGACACCAGAACTATCCCCTCCCCCCCCCCCCAGCTCCCCACCACCCGGCCTTCCCCATCCTAAAAGCTTCTTTCCACCTGGACCCCACTACCCCCCTTTATCAACACCGCTACCCCCCCCCCTTCTTTCCCCCCGTCCGACTACATGAGAAAAATTGCTCTCCATACCGGGCATTCCTCATCAGATCCACATCTCTACGACGCATATGCGTCTCTTGTACTAAAACCACATCCCAATCATTCTTCTCCGCCTCCCAGTACAATAATCTCCTCTTTGTGGGTGAGTTCAAACCCCGCACATTAATCGTTCCCACTCGCAGCATCAGTCACCTAGCCCCTTATCACTCCCCCCACCCCCATACTGTGTCCTTGCCCCTCCCCCCCACCTCCCTCCCTCTCTCTGCCTCCCCACCCCCCCCCCCCTTCCACCTCTCTCCCTCCTTGCCATCCTTCCGGTTGTGCCTGTCCTGCACCTCCTCCATTCAGCCCCCCTCCCGCCTCCCCCAGCGCCTCCCCATTCTCACACCCTCCTTAGTACACCCCCCTCCCTTCCCCCTGCCCACCACCCTCATACCTCCATGCTCACCCCCACCCCCATCTCCCCCCCTTCCCCCATGTCCTTCCAATCCAGAGTCCAGAGGGCCTTCCGCCCCAATTCTCACAGTCAAATTCCATCTGCACAAGTTCACCATCAATCCGTGGGGCTCACTCGCATCCCCGCGCCGCCTTCCTCCACTCTCCTCTGCAGCCGTCGTCCTCTCTCTGCCATCGGCAGCCCTCCTTCTGTTGGTCCGCTGCTCCTCCAGCTTACAGAGCCATTACCTTTCCCACGCCCTTGGGTAGCTGCTCACAGCCCAATTCACCCAACACAGTCCAAGCTTCCTCCGCCCCCTTCACTTTCCGGGACACTCCATTAACAGTCACCAACAGACCAAAGGGGAACAACCACCGATATCTCGTTTCTCCCCCGGAGGTAGGCAGTGACCTCTCTCAACCCCCGTCTTCTATCCAAGCTCCCCTTTGACAGATCGTTGAAGATATCCACCTCAGCTCCTTCCCAGGCAATCCGCCCATATTTCCGTGCAATCTTCAAGATTTTCTCCTTCAAGGGGAAGCTACTCATACATGCGATAATATCCCTGGGCTGCTTATCTCTCCGTGGGCCGAGACTGCGATGTGCTCGCTCCACACCAATCTCCCGCTCTCCGACCTCTGCGCCACCCTCCAGGGCCAGTATATGTGCACACAACCTTCTGACCACCTGTGTGCAGTCTTTAAATGCCTCCGTCTCTCCAATCCCCTTCAGTCTCAAATTATTCCAACGGGCCCAGTCCTCAATCTCCTCCAGCTTCTCCATCATCTCCTCTTGTTGAAACATAGAAATATGATGACAGAAAAAGACCACATGGCCTATCTAGTCTGTCCTTCCATAACAGCAACTACAACAGTCCCCTTTTTACCTTTACAGATCCTCTGTGTTTGTCCCATGCGTTTTTGCCTCTGCATCTTACTCTGCTCCACTGCCATCGCCTGCAACTCGCCTGTACACTCCTCCACGTGGTCCTCCAGTACTACCACGCGGTCACCCAGGCCGTTCAGGTCTTGTTGGATACTCGCCAGCGACTCCTTAATTTCTTTCCGCATCACAGCCAACTCAGCATGCAGATCTTTTTTAAAGTCCCGCAACCATGTCCGTATTGGCATTTTGCCTCCCTGAGCTCCTCACTCTCCTCTTCTTCCTCCGAGCTCGCCATTCCTCCAGGCCCCTCCGCTTCAGCAGCCGCCTGCACCTCTTTCTCTCCCCTCTGCACATAGGGAGATCGAAAGCCCACCAACTTCTTGCGTGCCGCTTGGGCCATTTCTCCTGTCTACTCCCAAATTTCACCGGCACCGGGATCAGCACTTTTTCCCCCTTTATTTAGCAGGACACCGACGGCGCTCAGCTAGACTGCAGCCATTCGCTCCGTGACGTCACCGGAAGTCCGCTCTGCAGTTATTTTTATGGTCAGTTTGCAAACACTAAAAGCTTCTTTGTTCTTAAGCAAAAGCTAAGGCTGTCAACTGAAGAATGTGATGTCTTTATTTTAAGTAAAAGAATTTCTAAAGACATTTATGGGTAAATATCAGTCAATAATGATTTCTTTATGCCTGTGAAACATTCACTGCAGGCCCAGAATCATGAGGGGCTATTACCAGTCCTTTTTTCATGTTTGCTCTCATACTGCCTCCTCCACTTCTCTGCACAATCCTTTTTCTCCTTCCAGCTGGAGTACAGTGATGCCTCATTCCTCATGTACCTCCCGCTGTTGGTCAGTTTCAGTCTGTAGTTTAAATGTACAGGGCCCTGTAGCAGTGGTATCACTAGACAGAAGTACTTGGTGAACATAGGGTGTGGGATGGGAACACGCCAATGTGACATTTGTGCACCAGTTGCCCAAATCAGTAGTGGAATTATATAGCAATTCCTGATCTCAATTTGTGGTTTAGCGTCTCTATAGATTTAGTGCACTAAGGATAAGATTCTTTTGATTCCTGCTTTCTACTCTTTTTTATAGTCTGTGCCCATCATCTCTCATTCACGTTGGCTACTGAAACAGGGGGAGTTGCAACAGATGTCTGGACCGAAGACCTCCCGTACTCTCCGTACCAAGAAGCTCTTCCGCACTATCTACCTCTTCCTGTTTAATGACCTGTTGCTTATGTGCAAGCAATTGGCAAGGTGAGTTTGAAAGGGATAATTTTATAAGGGAATTGAGCTTGTAGAGCATGCTCGAGTGGGCTAATATACAAGAAGTGCCTGAGGGTATATGCACATACAAAGGAGATGCACAGATACTAAGAAGGTAATTTTATAATTGGGCATCTGAGTTTATTTTATATAGAAAAATGGGCACCTATTTTTCTTTATAAAATAGGTGTGTAGATGGTGCAAAAGTCTAGGTGCAGGCACATGCCTGCTCTAGAGCAGTTGTAAATGCAAGTACACGCCTAAGTTATAGTATTTTATAACTTATGCATGTAAATGTAGGCTCCGCCAATGCTCCGCCCAAGCTCTACCTCTGCATACGCCCACACTGAAAGTAGGCAGGATTGCACTTAGGCACACGCTAAGGGGGTCATACAGAGATGCAAATAACAGGGTTAAACGTCTGGCTTGGACGCCCAAGTCCATTATTAGCAGGGAGCGGATTCCAAGCCCCAGGCTCCCCACACGCACAGAGGGCTTATGCAGGGAGCACTGGACTGGGTTGGGAGGGGGAGGGGCAGAGGTAGAGAGGGAGCACAGCGGAGGCAGGCCCATGACCCCCGACTTACAGGGCCTATTTCGGTCATGGCCCTGTTTGTCCGGCAATGCCATGATGGACAGGGACTTATTCCACCTCAGAGGTGGAATAAGTCTTATCACTGGAGGTAATTGGCCCGGACAGCCCCATCAAAAACGGGGGAGCAGCTGCAGGAGGACCCCCGCTGCCCCCTTAGAGAGCCGGGCAGCGGGGAATGAAGAAAGGCAGCGATAGTGGGATGCCTGTGTTCCTGCTGGGTGTCCCAGTGCCATGGCGATGGGATGCCATGGCATGGGCGCTCCAGCAGGAGCATAGGCAGGGCTGTACGGGTATGTATTTCGACATCATGCGCAGCGGAATCGGGACCTGTCCAGCTCATCAATGTGCCTGATTCTGCACCCGCAGGAACATTCAGCCCGTCCCATTTTTGGATGAGCTGATGGCCCTGACATGTCCTGCTTGGAATGGGGCTCTTACTGAATAGTGCCCACCTAAAGCATGCACCTAGGTGGTCATTTGGATGTCTAAGTCCTTTAAAGTAGGAACTTAGGCGCCTATATGGTGCATATCTTTAGGCGGCTCCCTTATAGAATCAGCCCTAAGAGAGTAAATGTACAGTATAAGGAATTGACTACTTTAAGAATGACAGTAGGCACCTACATAGGCACAATTTTATAAAGACCACTAGGCATCTACTTGTCTTTATGAAGTACTAGTGTAAAAGGAACGGACATTTACACAAGCCCTAGAGCTGGTGTAAATACCCGCACCTATATTTTGCAAGTATGCATGTAAATTATGATATTTTATAATCTATGCAGATGCTTCCACACTCTGCCCATAAACAGCCTAAGTGCTGTCCTAAAGTTACCTGGATAGCAGACTGAATATTGCCGCTATTCCGATAGGGCTCGATTTTGAAGTAGGCAGGCTATGCGCCACAGCAGCACATAGCCTGCGTGCCGACCCCTGTAACCGGTGCGAAAGTGAAAATCTGAGTTAGCCTGGACGCCCCAGAAAAAACAGAGGCTACACAGGTAGCAGCAATTTTCGTTGCTACCCGCATAGCCTCTGAGTCTTGAAAATAGGCGAGGTTTATCCAAAGAAGTGATTTTAAATATTGGGCCAAATAAAAACACATTTCAATTACAATACTATTAAAAAACTTCAAGCATATAACAACTATTATAAGAATAAAATAAAACCTAATATAAACTCCAGCTAATTAAATCCATACATAAAACATAAACCCAAAAATATAGATAATGAATTTTGCAGAATCCTAAGATCTGTAAGCAGCAATAAGTGACCCTTTCACTAAAAGTGTGCACTTAAAGCGTGATTAACGCAATACCCCCGTCAGTAAATGCCTCCATTCTGCACTGTCAGAGGTATGCCCAGTAAGTTCCTGGCAGTTAACTCACAATCATGAACCCTAATGTACAGTGCGATTAACATAGGGGCCCCTAATGATACCCATAGAAGTATCGTTATGTGAACGCACACTAGTTGTCACGTCGAGGTCTATTCCAATCTGTACATCCCAGGCCTCTGTGCGTTTGGTCGAAACCAGACGCACAGAGGTAGACGCGATTCTGATCCCGCGGGGCACGACTAGGCCCTGCGTGATCAGAATCGCGTCTAGGCCTGTACATGCAGGCCGGGACCTGATTCTGGTCGGCCTGCATGTTCAGACTCCTGCCCGGCTAACTCAGTCAGGCTCCTGAATGGAGCTGTGGTGCCATGGCATCTGGTTGCCATGGCACTGCAACTCCATTCAGGAGCCGCGATCTTCGGCCACCGATTACTTTTTTCATTCCTTGCAGCCCAACCACTGGTCCGACATCCCATGGCCAGGATTAGCCTGTGGGGAATCTCCTGCACCCCCTCCACCATTTGACACTGCCCAAGCCTCCCATCTCCCAACATCTAGGTGGACTTATTCCACCTGTGGGGTGGAATAAGTCCTCTGTCTATTCTGCCAGCCCCGGACGTACAAAGCCGACTTCAGAATCAGCCCTGTATGTCCGGGGCCGTGGAACGCCCACTGCCCACCCTAACTCTGCCTCCGCCCCACCCACATCTAGCCTCCCCGTACAACCTTCTTGTTCATATGAAGAGGCTTTGGACGGGGACAGCAGAGAGGGCGAATAGTGGGGATGGAAGTCCATCCCTGCTATTCGTGGTTCAGAATAGACCCCATTGCCACTAAGCACGCAGCAATTGCCCTCGCGCTAGCGGCAACGTGCTCTCCACACCCACACTTCACCCTTAACTCTCCCACTCTTTGCCCTAGCATGTGATAGCCTATTACTGTGTGTTTTAGTGGCCAATAGCTGGTGTACATGTATGTTCCTTAGCGTCCCTCTAGTCTAGTCCCGGAACCATAGAGTTGTGAACCTCCACCAGCAGCTTTGGAGACTGAACATCTTCATCTCTTTGATCATCCAGCTATATGCAGCCCCAAGGACCGCCCACACATCAGTATCTCAGTCTCCAAGCAACTTGGAAGTCAGAGCCCAGAACTGGGCTCCTTAGGAACAAATAAGCAGAGCTTTAGTGTTTTATTATTTTCTAGATTTAGGTGCTGGGCTGCTGCTGTGGAGGAAATCTTTGACTGTGTCCCTTCTGTCTTTCTCTAATCTGTTTTTTTCTCTCTGTCTCTCTGTCAGTCTCCCCATAGGTCAAACAAGCAGGGGAGCTGCACAGGACACAGGTCTCCTTTCTACCGAACCCACTTGGTGGGTGAGGAGAAGGTTGAAGACAATTACAGGCAGCAATTGAATACAGCAGTAGGCTCTGAGGGTCCCCTGACTGATTTAGGGGTTCCCCGAGCTGCCCTGAGCGGTTATTACTCTGTTATTGACTCTGATAACTGCTACTCAGAGCTTGTGACAGGCACGCTGGACAGCACTCTCAGTGTTTTGACCCCCCCTCCACTCCTGTGTGTGGGTGAGTAGAGTTTGAAGCTTTTTCTTTCTAAAGGCAGTGGTGGAGGCCTTGGGGTGGCCTGGAATCAGCTCTGGGGAGTGTTTTAGACCTTTTGGGTATTTTTTCTGGTCCTTTTTTTGGCGGGATCGGGTCCGGCGGCCATTTTGGATTTTTTTCAAAGTTGTTTTTCTTCGTGTTTTTTTTTAGGGATAGGAGCTTCGTTTTTGCATTTCTTGGTCAGATATCAGCTAATTGACTCCAGCTCTATCTAATCCTGCAATTTGGAGCGTTTTTGAGCACTTTTAAAATCGCGATTTTTTTTCTGCTCTGTTTGCTTCAGCAAGGTGTTCCTGCTTTGCTGGCAAAGGGCTGTGTGCATAGCCATGCCTCCTAGTCCTCGGTGTCTGGTCTGTGGCATTCGTAGAAGTAGTAATTTGGAAGCCCGAGTCTGTGCCACTTGTTCTGCTGTGGGTGCTGGCATGGAGGACCCTCTGGAGGGCTCCAGTGCAGATCTCCCACCTGTATCTACAGAAGGGACATCAGAGCAGGCAGAGACGGTCCTTGGTCCGGGGATTTCTGCAGTGCCGGAGCGCCTGTTGGCGGGGGGCGTCCAGGAGGGATCCCTGGGAGTTCCGCCCGCCTTTTTCTCTCTCATGCAGGAGGCTCTGGCTCTCTTGCAGCCGGCGGGGGGAGGCTCGGTCCTGCCCCCGCCGTGGGCTAAAGCGTCCACTTTCAGTAGAGGGAGACACTGGTCCACAAAAGAAGAGCCGGCCCCCGAGTGTTGCGGATTCTGCGCCTACTGGGGACGAGTTCCACGAGGGGCTGGGGGAGGCTCTCGAGCTGGAGTCTGCGGAGGATTTAGAAGACGGCGAGTTGTTGGACGACGAGCAGAGTAGTAGAATAGTGCGTGTATTTCGTAAAGAGGAACTTCCGGCACTGATTGCCGAAACCCTCAAGGTATTGAACATACCCGTGGAAGATGCCACTGCGGAGGACAAGTTGGAGGATCCCTTGATGCAGGCGGTGCGCACTTCCCACAGAGTCTTTCCGCTCCATAGGGTTTTTAAAGCTATGATCCAGGAGGAGTGGAACAGTCCAGAGTCCGCTTTGCGCGGGGCTAGACTGTTGCCTAAATTGTATCCTCTGTCGGAGGCTGATAGAGAGCTCTTTCGTTCGCCGAAGGTGGACGTGGCAGTTTCCGCGGTTACTAAACGGACTACTATCCCGGTGGAAGGTGCTGCGGTGTTGAAGGACCCGCAGGATCGGAAAGTTGATAGCTTGTTGAGACAGGCGTTTGATGTTGCTGCCCTGTCATTGCAGGCGGCGGTGGCCAGGGCCTGGGTGGCGCGCGGCTGCCTCCGCTGGTCTCAACAGTTCCAGGGGCCCCAGTCGGCGGAACAAGAGGCCGCGGCGTCCAGATTGGAGTCGGGTACCGCTTATTTGGCGGATATCCACTATGACCTCATTAGGGGGTTAGCTAACGGCATGGCGTCGGTGGTAGCGGCGCGTCGTTCTCTTTGGTTACGCAATTGGGCGGCTGATGGCTCTTCTAAAGCTCGCCTTAGTAAGCTGCCGTTTAAGGGCAGGCAGTTATTTGGAGAGGACTTGGATAGGTTGGTAAAAGATCTCGGGGATTCTAAGGGGGGTCGGCTTCCGGAGGATGAGCCCAAGCAGGGGAAGCCAACCTTCACCTTCCGGGGGTCTCAGCAGTCCTTTCGGAGGTTTCGTGCCTCCCGCTTTGGTCAGTCCCAGCGTTCCAGATATCTGGGGCGCGGACAGAGTTTCCGCGGATTTCGGGGGGCAGGTAGAGGTTTTGGCTCCTTCCAGGCGCAGGTCCCCAAAAAGTCACAATGAAGCGAGGCCGGCTCTGGTGGCGGTGATTCCCGTAGGGGGCAGACTGCGGGATTTCTACCCTGCCTGGGCCGCTATCACATCCGATCGGTGGGTGTTAGAAGTGATACGAGAGGGATATGCGCTCGAGCTACATCGACCGGTGCTCGATTCCTTCGTTATGTCCCCGTGCAGCGCTCCCTGGAAACGACGAGTCGTATCCGATACACTTTCCCGGCTGCTTCGGCTCCGGGCGGTCGCCCCCGTGCCGGAGGGGCAGTTAGGGTCCGGTCGATACTCCATCTACTTCGTAGTGCCGAAAAAGGAGGGCACCTTTCAACCAATCCTGGATTTAAAGAGAGTGAATCGGTGCCTCCGGGTGTCGCATTTTCGCATGGAAACGCTGCGCTCGGTCATAGCGGCGGTCCGCGAGGGGGAATTCCTAACGTCCCTAGACCTTACGGAGGCCTATTTGCACAATTCTCATTCGCCGGGAACATCAAAGATTTCTGCGATTTGCGCTGCCGATGGGCCATTTTCAGTTTCAAGCCATGCCCTTCGGCCTAGCGACGGCACCACGGGTCTTCATGAAGATCATGGTGGTGGTAGCGGCTTTCCTGCGGAAGGAGGGTGTCCTCGTGCATCCCTATCTCGACGACTGGTTGATCCGGACGAAGTCGAGGGAGGAGAGTCTCCGGGCGACGGCACGGGTCGTACAGGTTTTGCAGTCATTAGGCTGGGTGGTCAATCGGGCGAAGAGCAGCCTTCTTCCCTCGCAGACCTTGGAGTATTTGGGGGCGCGTTTCGAGACCGGCAACGGGAAGGTTTTTCTCCCAGTGCACAGAGCGCGGGCCCTGAGGCGGCTGGTGGAGCAGTTTCTAGCGAGACGGGCGTCCTCGGCTTGGCAATACCTTCAGCTTCTCGGCACGATGGCGGCGACCATCGAGGTAGTTCCGTGGGCAAGGGCGCACATGCGGCCCCTGCAGCGAGCGCTGCTGCGTCAATGGTGTCATCAGTCCGACTCGCTAGCTCGTCAGTTAGTTTGCCCCTTGGGGGTTCGGCGCAGCCTTCGCTGGTGGTTGCGTCGGCGCTCTCTGGCGAACGGTATGCCCTTGGAGTCTCCCGTCTGGCGTCTGCTGATGACGGATGCCAGTTTGAGCGGCTGGGGGGCTCATTGCGAGGGCCAGATTGCTCAGGGCCAATGTTCCTCGCGGGAGAGCCGGTGGTCCATCAACCGACTGGAAATGAGAGCCATGTGGTTGGCTCTGACAGCGTTTCAGCCTTGGCTGTAGGGAGCGGCGGTCAGGGTGCTATCCGACAATGCCTCCACGGTTGCCTACATAAATCGCCAGGGAGGCACAGGCAGCGCGGCGTTGGAAGCGGAGGCGGATCTGCTTCTGGATTGGGCAGAGCGGCATCTTCAGTGTCTGTCGGCCCAGCATATCGCGGGGGTTCACAATGTGGAGGCGGACTTTCTGAGTCGTCGCAGGGTAGACCCCGGAGAGTGGTCTCTACATCCCGAGGTATTTGCGTTGCTGGTCCGTCGTTGGGGTCTGCCGATAATGGACCTCATGGCGACCTTCGAGTCCACGCAGGTCGAAAGGTTCTTCAGCAGGGGTCGGGAACGCATGTCGGAAGGCCTCGATGCATTGGCACAAAGGTGGCCAAGGTACGGGCTGCTCTATGTCTTTCCTCCGTGGGCTCTGCTGGGTCACCTGGTACAGCGGATCGAACGGCATCCGGGTCCCGTGGTTCTGGTTGCCCCGGACTGGCCTCGTCGGCCTTGGTATGCGGATCTGGTGCGGTTGAGTGTGGCCGATCCGTGGCTCCTTCCTCCTCGGCCGGATCTCCTTTGGCAGGGGCCGCTGCAGATGCCTCAGGTGGCTCGATTCTCGCTTACGGCATGGCTATTGAGAGGGCGCGAATGAGAGCCAAAAGGTTATTCTCCGGAGGTCTTTGCTACCTTGTTGCGGGCGCGGCGTCGGTCTACGTCGCTAGCGTATGTCCGGGTCTGGCGTATTTTTGAGAGCTGGTGTGCGGCTCGCGAGTTGCGGCCTTTGCGTACCTCCGTTCCTCAGATCCTCTCCTTCTTGCAAGCAGGGGTGGACAAGGGCCTGGCGGCCAGATCGTTGAGGGTCCAACTTGCAGCTCTTGCGTGTTTGAGGCAAGGTTCAGGGCCAGTTATTGGGGTCCCATGCGGACGTGAAGCGCTTCTTGCGAGCGGTGTTGCTTATGCGTCCTCCGTGCAGGGCTTTAGTGCCCTCGTGGGACTTGAATTTGGTGTTGAGGTCTCTGGTGGCTTCGCCATTTGAACCCTTGGCGCAAGCTTCGTTGAAGGACTTGACGTTGAAAACGGTGTTTCTGGTAGCGATCTCGTCAGCTCGCAGGATCTCGGAGTTGCAGGCTCTTTCGTGTAGGGAACCCTATCTGTCTTTCTCTGCCAACAAGGTGGTATTGCGACCGGTTCCCGCGTTTTTGCCTAAGGTAGTTTCGGCGTTTCACATGAATCAGGTGGTGTCTCTCCCGGTGTTTGCCAAGGAACGGGGCAAGCACGTGGATAACTCCTTGCACGTGTTGGATGTCCGTCGAGCTCTTCGTCGGTATTTGAGGGAAGCGGCGGCCTTCCGTAAGTCCGATCGCCTATTTGTAGCATTTGGCGGTCCGCGCAAGGGGGAAGCGGCGTCTAGGTCTTCCATTTCCCGCTGGTTGAAAGAGGCGATTTCGTCGGCATACCTTTTACACGGCAGGATGGTTCCTGCCGAGCTTCGGGCTCACTCGACTAGGGCGCAGGCGGCATCTTGGGCAGAAGTGAGCTTGGTACCGGCGGTGGATATTTGTCGGGCGGCGACGTGGTCGTCCTTGCACACCTTTGCTAAGCACTATCGTCTGGATGTGCAGGCGGCGTCGGATGTGCGTTTGGGTCTCGGGTGCTTCAGGCTGGACTAGCGAGGCCCTCCCGTTGAGATTTACTGCTCTGTTACATCCTCTATGGTTCCGGGACTGATGCATACAAGCTCTCACAGCATGACAAGCTGCAATTTGAAATATTCTCCTGCCTTTAAACAAAATTTCTTTGCCGTGCTTAACTAACATTTCCTCCCTGGCTTCCTTCAACTGCATTTATTTATGTTTTCCTTTGTTTCTGGATCAAAATTATATACACATTTGACTGGCATTGGGCACTTTCTGATGATCACATGGTCTACTATGCCGGAAATGAAAGACAAAGAAGAAATGGTGTTGCATTTATAATCAAAAAGAAACTTGCACAACTGTAATGAAATACAATGCAATCAGTGAACACTTAATTTCTATTTGTCTACGAGGAATCCCCATTAACACAACTATAATTCAGGTATATGCCCCATCAACAGCTGCAGAAGAGGATGAAGTTAATGAGTTCTATGAACAAGTACAAGCTGAAATTGATAGAACATGCAAACAGGATATCCTGATAGTCATGGGTGACTGGAATGCAAAGGTTGGTAACAAAGAAGAAGGCAAAGTGGTTGGATGGATTCAGCAACAGAAATGAAGCTGGAGAAAGACTTATAGAATTCTGCAAGAGCAATGATATATTCATCTCAAACACCTTCTTCCAGCAACACAAGAGGCGACTGTACACATGGACTTCACCCAATGGATTGTAGAATCAAATTGACTACATCTGTGGAAGTAAATAATGGAAAAGCTCTATAATATCAACAAAGGCAAAACCTGGAGCTGACTATGGTACAGATCACCAACTACTAGAATGCAAACTCAAGCTAAAGTTGAAAAAGAGCAAGCCACTCATGAATGTAGCAAAATATGACCTTGAGAATATACCACCAAAATTTAAAGACTACCTGCAAAATCGAGTTGCTGCTTTAGATACAAATGACAGAGCTCCAGAAGAGTTATGGGATGACATCAAGAAGGTTGTATTGGAAGAAAATGAGAAGTCTCTGCAAAAGGTGAAAAAGCAAAAACGGCCAAAATGGATGACTGAAGAAACTCTGAAAATTGCCCAGAAAAAGAGAGAAGCTAAAGCCAAAGGAGAAAGAGAGGCAATGGCAGAACATAACAGAGATTCTCCGGAAACAAGCAGAAAGTCAGCCTCACATATGGGTGACGTTGGCACCGACGGAGCTCTTGCAGAAGCATCTCCCCTTCCCACCCAAGGGTGCCATCTTTCTCAGTCTCCTTTTTTCCGCGGAGCACTTCAGATGTTGTCTGGCTTGTCCCCAGAAAAAGTTGATTATTTTGTTCCCCGAGTTTCCAACTTGCCTCTGGTATTGCACCAGTACTCTTCCCGCCTACCGACCTCGGTGCCTCAGAGTCGGGCTCGGTTGCTTTTTATAGTCTTTTCGTTATTTTTCCTTTTCTGGCAACTTTCATGCCTTTTCTCTCCCTCTGGCAGCCCGGAGGGTCTTTGACTTCACAGGGGTACTTTTTTCCCCCATGGCTACCAGTCGTATTAAGAAGTGTGATCAGTGCTCTAAATTCATGTCTTTGACTGACACACACGACTGCTGTTTTCGTTGCCTCGGGCCAGACCACAACCCAGCGGCCTGAGGTCTCTGCAAGAGGATGTCCAGCAAGGCCTTCAAGAGCCGCTAGCAGCAGCACGATAAGTTTTTTCCCCGATGCCGCCGAAGGCCAGGGCCTTGTTTGAGGCCCCAACATCTCGGGCGGAACTTTCCAAACAGCCTCAGAAAGGGGGTCTCCCTCGAGGGAACCCAGGAAGAAGAAGAAATCCTCGAAGGTGGCGTCCTTGAATGGCTCCGACCGGCCGGGAGCCCCCCGGGCCCAGTCCCGTAGTCCAAGGTGCTCGTCCGAGGTGTTGGAGAAGAAGGAGTGACCTGCGAAGGTCCCCCGGAAGGATCTGACCGTGGACCAGCCTTGGTCCCCAGACACCATCCTCTTCAGGGGAGCCGGTGTTGGGCCCGAGTCCCTTGGTGCCCGCACTGAAGACTATGGGGCCTTGTCTGGAATCCAGAATGGCGGCCCTGGAGCGCAGTTTGTCTGCCTTCATGGACCAGCAGCGGGCACTGTTGTCGGGCACATCCAGTTCATCCGCCCCGACCACCGGGCCCTCAACTTCCAAGACGTCCCTGGAGGTCCTTCAGCCTCGATCCTCGGCCAAGGTTGTACTCTGAGTCCCGCTCGATGGGACCGTAGTCATCCCCGGCAAACTTACTGGGTGCAGGCCATAGGGCATGGGTGCCTTCGAGGCCCGCGGAGCAGCTCTCCTACGAGTCCTCCACAGACTACTCCGAGTGGGAGACAGAGGATGAGGAGTCCCCCAATACCCATCACCACCGCAACGTCCCTTCTGATTCTTCCATATTGGAACCTTGGCGGCGGTCCCCACCCAAGGACGTGTCCAAGGCCTTGGCATTCCCGACCGAGTCAGAGGAGGACCCTCCGGCGGATGAGTTAGAGATCCTTCAGTACGAGGCCCCTCCGTGGGAATCGCTCATGGTGCCTATCCCTCCCATCCTGGAACGGCTCATGCTCCGTATGTGGGAGACACCGACATCGGTGCTGGTGGTGAGCAGACGGCTCGACTCGATGTATCGGGTACGCCAGAGCCCTGGCTTCCAGAAGTCACAACTGCCACATAACACCATGGTGGTGGAGTCGGTCATGCGTCAGCTGAAAAACCAGAAGATGCACTCCTCGGTGCCTCCCAGCAGGGAGGCCCACACCTTGTACGCCCTCGGCAGAAAGTGCTACCAGGGCTCGATGCTCATCTGCCACATCCGGGCCTACCAGCTGTACATGGGCATGTACTTGAGAGACCTTGTGAAGGAACTCGCCGGGTTCTCGACTGGTCTCTCTGAGGAACCTTTGCAGTGATTCAAGAGTCTAGCCAAGGCCGTCCGTGAGTGCTCCAAATTCATGTCTCGAGCGGCCTGTGATGGGTTTGAGTCGGCGGCCTGGGTAGCCGCAGCGGGCATCGGTGCACGCTGCCAAGCTTGGCTTTAGTTGTCTGACCTCGAGCAATGGGTACAGGACAAATTTGTCGATGTTCTATGCCAAGGAGAGAACCACTGCACCTGTGTAGCTGCCTTCCCACTTTTCCAGCTCTCCTTTCTCAGTTCTTTGTTTTCCGTGGAGCTGACAAGAAGCAATCCCTGTCACTGCAGAAAATTTATCTTTTTCAAAGTTTTTGTGATTACGTCTGCCTTCCTGTCGACGCTGGTACTGACTCCCGTCGGTGCTTTCTTTTCACTCTCTTTCTGAAAAAAAAAAAAAAACTCTGTGAGGGAAAGAATTTATTCTTTCCTTCGGTGCATCGATGCCATCTTAGGCTTAGGCCTTCCTTTTTGTAACAGACAAAATGGAAAAACCATCCAGTGGTTTTAAGAAGTGTTCCAAATGTGGCGGTACCATTTTGGCCAGAGACACCCATGACTCGTGTCTGAAATACTTAGGGCCAGATCAGATGTCAGAATCTCCTCTTTGTAGGAAGATGACAAAGAGAGGCCTACAGAATCGAGCTGCAAAGCTGGGCACCCTCTTTGCCTCCGATACAGTATCTTTAGCATCGACATCATCGAGAGCTTCATCTCCCTCCCAAGGATCTCAGGTATTGAAACCTAAGTCTTCATCGAAAGATGGCCGGCCCTCCAAGGGTTGATCTCCTTCAAAGTATTGAGATGCCTTGAGTGTTGCCCTGGAGGGGGATACACCAGCCAAACAACCCTGGCGGGAGGACCTTCCCTCCTAAGCCTTAGTGGGGTAGCAGGATGCTCTCGAGGCCTCCACTTCCAGAGAGCTCCTGGTGCCATGCTCAGGGATCGTGGCCCGCAATTCCGGTACCGATACCCAAGCATGGGTAAGCTCCATGGATCGACATATCCTGTCCATTGAGCGGAGCTTAGCGGCCTTACTGGCGGCCTCAGTACCAGTAAAACCTTTACAATCGGTTATGAAGGCATCGGTACTGGCTCTGGTACCGATACAACCCGGATCGACTTTTGTGCTGCCCATGCCGGCCCTCTAATTCGTTTCCGATACCAAAGTTCCGGCACCGCAAGCCTCAGCTACCGGGTTTGATCAGTACCAAGTTCGTGCGGAGCGGGAACACCCTGTCCTTCGATACTTTGAGTCTTTGAATTCCAATTCATCAGATGATGAATTAGTCGATACCCAGGACATGAGAACTATCCCGCAAGACCCATCTCTGTCTCCACAACATCACATGCCCCCTCCAGAGGACATGTCTTTTCAAGACTTTATTTGCGATGTTGCTAGGGGTCTGTCCATAACAGTGACATCGGAGAAAGAGCCTACAGCTTCGAAGAAGGCAGCTACACTCCCTATCCATCGGATACTTCACGACCTTATGCTTCATATGTCGGAGACACCCCTTACCATTTTTCCCCATACCCGGTGACTCAATACCACGTACCGGGTACTGGAGTGTCCCGTTTTCCAAAAGACACAATTGCCACACTGCTCCAGGATGGTGGAATCGCATTCATTGAATAAAGAGTGCCAAGACACATTCCTCAAATCCTCCTGGTAGAGAATCGAGAACCCTCTGGTCAACATTGTTTCCAGGCCTCCATGTTATCGGCCAGGATCAGTTCCTACATACTCTATATGGGTATGTTCATTAGAGAAGTGGCTAAGGATTTGGAGTTAATCTTCTCTCTTGTCATCGGGGAGAAGAGGAGTCATTATCTCATCCTTGTAAAGCATGCTCAGAATGTTTAAAAGTTTGTTAATAGAGCAACATTTGACAGTTTTGAGTGCATCAGCAGAACTTCATCCATCTACATCAGTGCATGCAGGATTGCTTGGCTTCAAGCATTGGATCATGAACAATGGGTTCAAGATAAGCTGGGTAATATCCCTTGCACCAGCGAAAACCTTTTTGGCAAGGATTGGCAAGACAAAGCATCTCAGTTAGAATCTGAGAACACTACCCTCAGTAGACTATCTAGATTTACTGTCAATCTAGCTAGGAAAAAAGCAGCAAAGAAAGCTTTTTTCAATAATAATAAGAAGTACTATCCTTATTTTACTCCTACTGTTCAGTGTCAACATCATACTCCTAGGGGACATGCAATGAAGCTACAGGGTAACCTATTTAAGACTAATAAGAGAAAATATTTTTTCACTCAACGTGTAATCAAACTCTGGAATTTGATCTCCAGGAACAAGCAGGAATGTAGTCTTCAGATATGGGTATCGTCGGTACCAACAGAGCCCGTGCGGGAACGCTCCCCAGCGTCCAATAGGAATGCTTTTGGGAGTATTCCACAGCGCCTGCGTGCTGCCCTCCTGCCTTTCCCTCTGTCCATCTTCAGTTCTTCGTTTTCCACGGAGCCGACAGGTCACATACCCTGTCACCACAGAAAATCCCTTCTTTATTCTTTATTTTTTGTGGTCGCGTCTGCCTTCGTTCGACGCCTACCAGTACCGCTGGTTCTTCTTTTGTATAAAATATATATATATATATATAGTTTCTGAGGTATTTTTCTTCAGAAACTTTTTTTCCTCAGTGCTAGGCGCCATTTTGGGCACTAGGCCCATTTTCCTTAAAAATGGAAAAACCAGCTACTGGTTTCAAAAAAATGTTCTAAGTGTGGCGGTACCATATTCGTCACCGACACCCATGACTGGTGTCTTAAATGTTTAGGTCCTGACCATTCTCCATCGGAGTGCCTCTCCTGTAGGAAGATGACTTAAAGGGGCCTGCAGAATAGAGCTGCAAAACTCGGTACCCTTTTTGCCTCAGATGCGATGTCCGTTGCATCGACGTCTTCCAGAGCCTCATCTTCCTCCTATGGATCTCAGGTAACTAAACATAAGTCTAGCCGGTCCTCAAAGGGTAGATCTCCTTCTAGGCATTGAGAGGCCATTGCCATTGCCCTTGAGGAAACTTCACCAGCGAAACAGCCCCAGCGGGAGGCTTCGGCTTCCAAAGCACTAACTGGGCTCCAGGATGTTCTCAAGGCCTCCGCCTCGGCAGAACTACTGGTGCCATGCTCTGGGGTTCCGGCCACTTCCACCGGTACCGACACCCAAGCATCGGCAGCATCGATAGATCAGAGGTTTCTCGCTATCGAACGCAGTCTGGCAGCTCTTCTCACGGCTTCGGTACCCTTGAGACCGCTACAGACGGTTCAACAGGTACCAGTACCGATGGCACCGGCCTCGATGGGTATACCCCCCATGCCGAGTCTTGAGTCTATCTCCGGCATCGACAGATCGGTACCGGGACACCTCGATACCGACTTCGATCGATACTGGTACTGTGCTCTGCACGAACATCAGGATCGGAGATATTTCGAATCTTACGATTACGATGATTCTGATGACTCTGCCGATACCAGAGAACTTCTTCCGGAGGAACCATCTTCTCCTCAACGCAGGATGTCTCCTCCAGAGGACATGTCTTTTCAGGATTTTATTTGTGATGTGGCTTGAGGCCTTGCAATCCCGGTAACTCCTGAAAAGGAACCTAGGGCACAAGAATTAGAAAGCCTTCAATACCCTAAGGCTCCCAAGGAAGCAGCTATTTTGCCTATTCATCAGATTTTACATGATCTTATGCTGAGGATGTGGGAACCACTTTTAACCACATCTCCTAACTCTTGGAGACTCGATACAATGTATCGAGTTCCACCTTGTCCTGGCTTCCAAAAAACTCAGTTACCACACCATTCAATGGTAATGGAATCAGCTATGCGTAGGATGAAGAGTGCAAAGAGGCATGCTTCCAATCCTCCAAGCCGTGAATGCAGGACTCTTAATGCCTTTGGGCATCGATGCTTCCAAGCTTCCATGCTCTCAGCCAGGATCAGCTCCTATATCCTATATATGGGAATGTTCCTCAAAGAGATCACAGGAGACTTGGAGCTTATGAGCCCCCTTCTTCCTGATGATAAACGACAAGACTTTCTTACTCTTGTCAGACATGCTCAGAATGTTTCCAAGTTCGTAAACCATGCATCCTTTGGACTGCTTTGAATGCATCAGCAGAACCTCTGCTATTGCCATTGGTGCACGTTGGATTGCCTGGCTTCAGGCATCCGACTTGGAACTTTGGGTACAAGATAAATTGGGAAATATCCCTTGCACAGGAGAAAATCTCTTTGGCAAAAATTGGCAGGAAAATGCTAATGAAATAGATGCTGACAATATCACCCTGGATAGATTGTCAAAATCTACAGCCAACCCAGCCAAAAAGAAATCCTATAAAAAACCATTTTTCAGCAAAAAAGGAAGTTTTATCCTTCTTATGCCCAGCAGGGTCACGGTCCAGTTCAGGCTGCCCAAAAGGGACAACAGCAACAAACTAGACAACAAAAGAAGCCAAAAGGGCCGAGAGCTCAGCCAGCTCCACAAACTCAGCCTCCTCAGGGGCTTTGACTCCTATCTAGAGAACCTAGCTTTCCTGCCCCTGAACGGTCCAGAACCCTTAGCTATCCCTGGCAGATTGTGTTATTTTCCCAACAGATGGCACCAAATAACAGCAGAAAATTTGACTCTGTCCATTGTACAAGAGGGGTACAAGCTTCATTTTCACAGCATGCCCCCTCCTATAATTGTAAGACAGTTCAATTCTCAGACCCCTCTCAACAATCTCTTAGGTCAGGAGGTCACAACACTCCTTGCTCAAGGAGCAATAGAAGAAGTACCCATTCTACAACAGGGTACAGGGTTCTACTCCTCCTATTTTCTTATCCCAAAGAAAACAGGAGGACAGAGACCTATTTTAGACCTCAGAGAATTGAACAAATATCTGTTCCGAGAGAAATTCAAAATGATCTCTCTAGGAACTCTTCTGCCATACCTTCAAAGTCAGGATTGGCTTTGTTCTCTAGATCTAAGGGATGCATATACTCATTTTCTGATCCATCCAGATCACAGGAAATTCCTGTGGTTCTTTTTCCAGGGAAAACACTTCCAATACAAAGTTCTTCCCTTTGCTCTGGCTTCAGCACCAAGAGTATTCACGAAATGCATTGCGGTAGTAGCTGCATTCCTGCGAACTCAAGGGATATTCGTCTTCCCTTACTTAGACGACTGGCTCATTCGAGCCCCCATGGTTCCAGAAGTTAGCTCTGCTCTGTCTCGCACAATGCGAATCCTTCAATATTTGGGATTGGTCATAAACCTAAAATCCCATCTTGCTCCTACTCAGTCCCTAGAATTCATAGGAGCTCGTCTAGATACCAGAGAGTCAAGGGCTTTCTTTCCACAGCCCCGCTGTCTGCGCATAGTGCAGCTAGCTTCCCAAGCAGCAGGGAAGACTACCTGAGTGTTCGAGAAATGCTCCAACTACTGGGACATATGGCATCCACTGTACATGTGGTTCCCTATGCTCGCCTCCACATGCGAGCAGCCAAGTGGACCCTATCCACTCAGTGGACACAGGCCGCAGGTCACCTGTCGGACAAAATAACAAACTCACAATGTCTTGTTTCGTCCCTCCAATGGTGGCAATCACTGGAGAACCTTCTGGCGGGGTCTCCTTTACAGCAACC
Source organism: Ichthyophis bannanicus (assembly GCA_033557465.1). NCBI lineage: Eukaryota > Metazoa > Chordata > Amphibia > Gymnophiona > Ichthyophiidae > Ichthyophis > Ichthyophis bannanicus. Next base: position 355,062,749 of record CM066038.1, on the reverse strand, counting down.
CCTATTCCAGGCCACTCTAACAACGTATGAATCACAGGTGGGATGGGGGCCCACCTGCACAATCTCTCTACCCAGGGTACCTGACTTGTCTTCACATAAACCTCCTGGAAATCAGAGCAATCTTACTTGCTCTTCAAGTATTCCAAGTCCAGCTCAGCTACAAGACAGTCCTAGTCCAGACGGACAGTCAGGTAGCTATGTTCTACGTGAACAAGCAGGGCGGAACTGGCTCTCTGTCATTATGCAACAAAGCTTTACGACTATGGGCCCTTGCCAGAGAGCATCAAATTCACCTCCTCGTGGAATATCTTCCAGGCATTCAAAACCTTTGGGCAGACAAACTCAGCCGAGTACTGCTGCCACACGAATGGTCTCTTCACTCAGACCAGGTTGCCCAAATATTTCAAATCTGGGGAACCCCAGACATAGACCTCTTTGCAAGTCCACTGAATGCCAAACTTCCCCGGTTCTGTTCCAGAATTCCGGCTCGAGATTGTCAGGCAAGGGACGCCTTCCTCCTTCATTGGGGTCAAGACTTCCTCTATGCCTTCCCACCCATTCCCCTCATCCCCAAAATACTCTTCAAGCTTCAGAGAGACAGAGGTCGTATGATTCTCATAGCTCCACGTTGGCCACGGCAACGTGGTATCCTCCGCTTCTACATCTCTCTCAAGCTGCACCTCGGGAGTTGGGGTGTGCTGGAGATCTTCTCTCCCAAGAGAACTGGACGCTATGGCACCCGAATCCCCAGTCCCTGCATCTCAGGGCCTGGTTGCTGAAAGCCTAGACCATAGGTGTCAAACTCTGGCCCGCGGGCCAAATTTGGCCCGTAGTGTAATTATATTTGGCCCGCGAGACTATACCAAATGACTACTAGAGCTAGCCCGCCGGTATTATACAGCGCATTCATTCATCGCTAATACTACAAATCCCATAATGCCTTGCTGTTGTTTTGGCGCGTCAATCAGGACAGGTCCCAGAAACGCCCTCTCCTGTGTGACAGAAGTCATAGCGATCTCAAGCTACAACTGTCACTGTGGAACCCCTTCCCAAAAATGGCAAAAAGAAAGGCAGACAACAGGAACTTTCTGGACAGGTGGGAGACAGAATATTTGTTTACATATGTAAAAGACAGACCTGTTTGTCTGATATGTGGAGTCAACGTGGCTATAACTAAGGAGTATAACATTCGACGACACTATGAAACAAAACACCATGACAAGTACAAGGACCTGGACATGACTCAAAGGAGCCAGAAAGTGGAGGAGATGAAAAGAAGTTTGGTTTCACAACAGAATATGTTCAAAAAAGCCACATCACAAAGTGAGGCTGCTGTAAAGGCTAGTTATATTGTGGCAGCAGAGATCGCAAAATCAGCCCGGCCCTTTAATGAGGGAGAGTTTGTGAAAAAGTGCATGTTGAAAGTTTGTGACATCGTGTGCCCAGAGAAAAAGCAAGCCTTTTCAAACGTGAGCCTGAGCAGAAACACAGTAGCTGATCGCACATGTGATCTTGCCACCAATCTGTATGACCAGCTTTTGGAAAAGGGAAAAGATTTCGTTGCATTCTCCCTTGCTGTGGATGAGAGCAGCGACGCATCTGATACTGCTCAGCTGTCAGTCTTCATCCGTGGAGTGGACTCAAATATGTGTTACGGAGGAGCTATTGGGATTCAAATCAATGCATGGCACAACCACAGGAAAGGAAATTTTTGAGGAGGTTTCCAAATGCGTAACTGAAATAAAGCTGCCGTGGGATAAACTCGTGGGATTAATGACAGATGGTGCGCCAGCGATGTGCGGTAAAACAAGTGGACTGGTGGGCAGGGTCCGGGAGAAGATGCAGGAAGAGAACTGTGCAGGTGAACTAACTGTTTATCACTGCATCATACATCAGGAATCATTGTGTGGCAAAGCCCTAAAGATGGAACATGTTATGACCACAGTAACACAAGTAGTTAACTTTATAAGAGCCAAAGGTCTGAATCACCGCCAGTTTAAGTCTTTTCTGGAGGAGTGTGGTTCGGAATACGCAGACGTGCCGTATCACACAGAGGTGAGATGGTTAAGCCGAGGAAAAGTACTGAATAGATGTTTTGAGCTGCATGAGGAAATATGTCAGTTTCTGGAAAGCAAAGGGAAGGACACAGCAGAGCTTCGGGAGAAAAAGTTTCTGTGTGAGCTGGCCTTTCTATGTGACATCTCGAGCCATCTCGATGCGCTGAACCTGCAGCTTCAGGGGCGGGGGCGCATCATCACAGACATGTACGCTGCAGTGAGGGCTTTTAAAACTAAACTGTGCCTGTGGGAGAATCAGATGCTGCAAGGAAACCTTGGCCATTTTCCCTGCTGCCAAACCATGAAAACGCAGTTCTTTACCAACTTGTTCCCATGCGCACAGTTTGCTGAAAAACTCAGTGTACTCGGCGCTGAGTTTAGCCGGCAATTTGCCGACTTTGATGTCCAGAAATGTAGGTTTGAACTGCTCAGTAATCCCTTTGCAGTTAATCTGGAAAACGCACCAACCAACCTCCAAATGGAGCTAATTGAACTCCAGTGTAATGACACGCTGAAGTCAAAGTATGATGCTGTGGGCGCCGCCCAGTTTCCACAGTTCATCCCTGACACAATGCCTCAGCTCCGCACCCAAGCTGCTCAGATGCTCTCCATGTTCGGCAGCACTTATCTATGTGAGCAACTTTTCTCCTCGATGAAGATGACCAAAACATCTCACAGGAGACGTCTGACTGATGAACACCTTCGCTCGATACTGAGGATTTCCTCAGCTCAAAGCCTGAGCCCAGACATTGATGAACTATCATCCAAGAAGAGATGCCAGGTATCTGGCTTGGGCACATCAGATTAGATCAGTGTGCAGCAAACTGAGCAATAATTAACGTTTTCTTTATGCACTTTTTCTTGCTACTCCAAGACATGGGCTTGAATGGTTGATTAATTTTATTGTTGTTATTTTATTTTAAAAATTATTTATTATTATTTAAATCTTATTTAATAAATGAATGTCATTGATGTTTTTTTTTATTTGAAATTGGTTTTTGCATATCTGAACTATTAAGTTATAAATTGTATAGTAATAAGTGTTGCTTCATATTCATTGTTAAAGCAAATCTTGTTTGGGTCCATATTAAAAGGTTCATTTGTTCAATGCTGGCCCGCGACTTTGTTCAAGTTTTACATTTTGGCCCACTGTGTATTTGAGTTTGACACCCCTGGCCTAGACCTTCAGGATCTCAGCCTTTCTCAACAGGTAAAATATAACCTACAGGCTTCTAGAAAACCTTCCACAAGACGATCATACGCCTTTAAGTTGAAACGGTTTACCATATGGTGTTCTCAAAAGGGACTTAACCCCCTTGCGATACCTCTTGAAGCGGTACTGGAGTACCTCCTTCATTTATCAAATGCTGGTCTTAAGACCAATTCAGTAAGAATCCATCTTAGTGCTATTGCAGCTTCCTACAAGCCTCTAAATGGACAACCTGTTTCCTCTCATCCACTTATAACAAGATTTATGAGAGGTCTTCTATTAATAAAACCTCCCATTAGACCACCACCGGTGGCATGGGATTTGAATCTTGTTCTCGGGCAGCTCATGAAACCGCCCTCTGAACTTTAGCCACTACATCTTTGAAATTCCTTTCCTGGAAAGTCATCTTCCTAATTGCAATCACCTCCACATGCCGCATTAGTGAATTGCAAGCGCTAGTGGCTGATCCTCCTTATACAAGATTTCACCATGACAAGGTTGTTCTTAGGACTCATCCACACTTTATGCCAAAGGTGGTTTCACCTTTTCATTTAAACCAAGCGGTTTACCTTCCTGTATTCTTTCCGAGGCCTCATGCCTCCAATGCAGAAAGAAACCTTCATACCTTGGACTGTAAAAGAGCTTTAGCTTTTTACCTACAAAGAACACAGCAGCATAGAAAGTCTTCTCAACTCTTCGTTGCTTTTGATTCTAGTCATTTGGGACTTCCAGTTTCCAAAAGAACTCTGTCTAACTGGATTGCACAATGCATATCTTTTGCCTATGAGAGTAAGGGTCTTCCTCTTGAAGGCCATGTCACAGCTCACAATGTGAGAGCCATGGCAGCCTCTATGGCTAACCTTCACTCTGTATCTATCGACACATCTGTCGAGTAGCCACTTGGGCTTCGGTAAATACCTTTACAGCCCACTACTGCTTAGACAAGGACTCCCGCTTTGATGCCTTGTTTGGCCAGGCTGTTCAACATCTCTTTCGACTTAATTCAACTCCTACCCACCATCCCTGGTGGGATGCCAGAGATCCATGGGAGGAAGCATGGCACATCTCACAATGGGTTGCAGCTTCCTGGGGCCATCTACCTGGCATCTTCAGCTAGGGAGTCCCCATATGTGAAGACTACATTCCTGCTTGTTCCTGGAGCTAGCGTAGTTACTCACCTGTAACAGATGATCTCCGGGAACAGCAGGAGTTTAGTCTTCACAACCCACCCACCTCCCCTAGGAGTTGTCTCACTATCTCTCTCTCCCTGTCTCCTTTGTCTCAGCTATAAACTCAACTGAAGAGAGACAGTGGGAAAGGTGGGAAGGCAGCACGCAGACACTGTGGGATGCTCCCAAAAGCGTTCCTATTAGACGCTGGGGAGCGTTCCCGTGCGGGCTCCTTCGGTGGACGCTTCTCATCTTCACTGGGGTCAAGGTTTCCTATATGCTTTCCCTCCCATTCCCCTAATTCCCAAGACTCTTTTCAAACTCCAGAGAGACGAGGGCTGCATGATACTCATAGCCCCACACTGGCCACGTCAACCGTGGTATCCTCTTCTTCTATGTCTGTCTCGGGCTCAATCTATAGATCTGGGGTCTGCTCCAGATCTCCTCTCTCAGGAGGAGGGGACGCTGCTCCATCCCAATCCACACTCTCTCCATCTCACAGCATGGCTGCTGAAGGCATAGCCTTTTAGGACATTAACCTTTCCAAGGAGGTTAAGGACATCCTCTTAGCTTCTAGGAAGCCATCCACCAGGTGTTCCTATGCTTTCAAGTGGCATAGATTTTCTCTCGTGTTCTCAGAGGGATCTTAACCCCTTTTCAGCTCTGGTGGAGGCTTTACTTGAGTACCTCCTCCACCTATCTTCTTCTGGATTCAAAACCAATTTGGTAAGAGTACATCTAAGTGCAATTGCGGCCTCTCACATGTCCTTAGATGGCCAGCCCATCTCTTCACAGTCGCTAGTAGCACGCTTCATGAGGGGTCTTCTATTAACTAAATCTCCCATTAAGCCTGCTCCAGTGGCATAGGATCTTAATATTGTTCTAGGATAACTTCTCAAGCCACCCTTTGAACCTCTAGCCACTACTTCACTGACGTTTCTCATATGGAAGGTCATCTTCCTTATTGCCCTCACTTCAGCAAGACGCATTAGTGAGCTCCAGTCTTTGGTGGCTGACCCTCCTTATACACGATTCCAACATGATAAGTTGTCCTTAGGATTCATCCTCACTTTATGCTGAAGGTGGTCTCGCCCTTCCATTTAAACCAGTCAATCTACCTGCCTGTCTTTTTCCCTAGACCTCATTCCTCTAGAGCGGAGGCAACCCTTCACATTCTGGTATGCAAAAGTGCCTTAGCTTTTTATCTCCAGAGAACTCGAGAGCACCGAAAGGCTTCCCAGCTTTTCATTTCTTTTGACTCGAGTCACCTTGGCTTGCCAGAATCCAAATGAACTCTCTCCAAGTGGATAGCTGACTGCATCACTTTTGGCTATGAAAAGGCAGGACCTTCTCTAGAGTATCACGTCACTGCCCATAATGTTCAAGCCATGGCTGTCTCTATGGCAAATCTACGCTCTGTAGCTATTGACAAGATCTGCAAAACAGCAACTTGGTCTTCAGTCCACACTTTTGCTGCTTACTATTGCCTGGAAGAGGACTCCCGCTGGGATGCCTCGATTGGCCAGGCTATTCTCCAGCATCTCTTTCAGACTTAGTACACTCCTACGCTCCATCCCGGGTTTCGATACCAGACATCCATGGAGGATACATGGCCTCTTTAGGCATACCTGTGCGATCCACAGCCAACTCTGAGGTCATCTCTCTGGCATCTCCTAGCTAGGGAGTCCCATATTTGAAGACTACATTCCTGCTAATTTCTGGAGATAGCGTAGTTACTAACCTGTAACAGGTGATCTCCGGGAACAGCAGGAATTTAGTCTTCACAACCCACCCTCCTCCCCTAGGAGTTGTAGGTCTCTTCTCTTTCTTTCCTTTTTCTCAGCTACAAACTCAGCTGAGGAGGGAGAGCTGGAAAGGTGGAAAGGCAGCTATGCAGGTACAGGAGGATGTGCCCAAAAGCTTTCCTATTGGACGCTGGGGAGCATTCCTGCGCGGGCTCCGTCGGTACCGACGTCACCCATATGTGAAGACTAAATTCCTGCTCTTCCTGGAGATCACTTGTTACAAGTGAGTAACTACGCTTTATGTGTTTATTTACAGCACTGAATATGCTGTGCGTGCTATAGAAATGATGAGTAGTAGTAATGAATGAACAGAGCAAAAATGACACAAGTAAAAGCAATCATAAACTGAATTGTATGAAACCTTTTATTGTTTTGTTCAATAAAAGGCTTCATATAAATTGCTTTATGACTACTTTTCATTGGACTATCTCATTTCTGTTCAACTGTAGGAATGACATATTGACTATCTTCATAGCTCCACATTAAGGAGCATGGGTATACCAGAACACCTGATAGTTCTCTTGCATAACTTTTACCTTTATCAAGAAGCAACAGTTCAAATGGAACACGAAGAAACAGAATGGTTTAAAATCAGCAAAGGTGTACGACAAGACTGCATGCTTTCCCTCTACCTGTTTAATTTATATGCAGAACAAATCAGAGAAGCAGGACTATATTAAGACAACTACTATAAGGTGTGACGATTGGTGGAAGATTCATCAACAGCCTTCGCTATGCTGATGATACTACATTACTGGCTGAAAGTGAAGATAATCTGAAACATTTGCTTTTTACGATCAAGGAACATAGTCTTAAAATGGGCCTGCACCTTAACATGAAGAAGACAAAGATCTTGACAACTGGTAAAATCAATAAGTTCATCATTGATGGAGAGGAAATAGAAATAGTGGACAACTTTAATCTGCTTGGATCCATAATCACTAAAGAAATTACAAGCAGTCAAGAAATCCGATTATGCATTGCTTTTAGCAGAATGGCTATGAAAGACCTAGCCAAGATTCTTAAGACCAGAAATATCTCTCATCATACAAAAATTAAACTTGTCCAAGCCATGATATTTTCAATAGCGTCATATGGATGCAAAAGTTGGACAGTGAAAACCATAAGAAGAAAATCAATGCCTGTGAATTTTGGTGCTGGCGAAGAATACTGTCTATAACATGGACTGCCAGAAGAACAAACCAGCTGGTTCTAGAGGAGATCAAACCTGTGCTTTCTTTAGAAGCTAAGATGACAAAACTTAGAGGTATGTTTACTAAACCGCGGTAGCGGACTCCGTGCGATTTCAATGGGGCCGCGGCTCCAATATCACATGGAGTCTGCTACCCCGGTTTAGTAAACATACCCCTTAGACTTTCATACTTTGGACACATCATGCAAAGAGAGATCATTAGATAAAGACATCATGCTTGGCAAGGTTGAAGGTCAGTATAAAAGAGGAAGGCCAGCAATGAGATGGATCGATACAATAACAGCAACTATGGGTACCACTCTATCAACAATGAGCCACCTGATTGAAGACTGAACACAGTTTAGGACAACTATCCAGAGGGTTGCCATGAATCGACACAGACTCGATGGACATAGCCTTTGGTCCATCAAGCCCAGTTTATCCTGTTTCCAACAGTCGACATTCCACTCAAGTACTTGTAGGTTTCCGAAAGATATATACCTTCCATGCTGCTTGTCCCAGGGGTAAGCAATGGATTTCCCCAGTCCTGTTTAATAATGGATTTGGACTTTTCCTCCATGAACTTATCCAAACCTGTTTTGAACCCAGCTACACTAACAGCGTTTACTACATACTCTGGTAATGAATTTCAGAGTTTGATTACTCACTAAGTGAAAAAATATTTTAATATTGTTTGATTTCCTGATTGCTCGGTGTAGTATCTGTGCCTTTGCTGTTAAATAACATTTTTTAAAAAGGTACTAGAAATATTAAAGTCTGAAAATATTTTATTGTGCCATCCTGCTGCAGCTGCAACTGAAAAGTGGAAAGGTTGATGCAGGTGGGCAACAGGCCGGTGAGAAGGGGGTGGGGGCTGAGAGAGTGATAGAGTGTATGTATGTGTGGAAAAGAGCATGTGTTTTGAGGGTGGGAAGGAAGAGAGAAAGCTAGTCAGTGCCCATCTGAGGAGACGAGGAGAAGATTCAGTTCCTCCCTTCCCACTAATCTCCATTTCCTGTCCTTTGCCCCCCTCCTCCCTTCTCCCCCCTCAAACAAAGCTGGAAAATTATGTCTATGAAAGCACATTTTAAAAATGATGTCTAGGTGCAGTCTGTGACATGCAGGTCAAAATGTATGCAAAAGGGCTGACCACATGCAAGTTTCAACCCGATTTCAGAAACTTGCACATGCCCAAAATGGACGTCGATGGGTTACGGCCACATAGATATCCTCGTGTCAAAATTTTACAACAGAGACATCTATCCCGTGCTGCATTCACATCCCTGCCTGCTATTTTGCAAGCGATGTGTATCGACATGCTGATTCTGTTTTCATTTTGGTCGTGAAAGTATTGCGGATATCAGAGTACCTTCTTCTCTGCTCCCTCCAGGTATTTTAGTAGCAGAACAGGAGCTTTTCTGATGCCTATTCATGTCCTGGAGCAGGAATAGACATGCTGGTGGGTTTAAATGCGCTCGCTGTATCTGAAATTGGACATGAACATATATCTTTTCCGGAATACTATGCCCCCATGTAACATGGACATGTTCTTCCCAGGGACATCCATATACCTGGCTTTCTAAAATTACTCTGGGGCTGTCTTCAGGATTTGCATGTCTGCGTGCCCGTGTTTAGATGTCCAACTCGCAAATAGGGTTTCTGAAGTGACCCCCATGGCGTTGTGTTATCTTTAAGATATTTGTCTACTAGTGACATCTCAACTTTTAAGTTTTCTAAAAGTATGTTGTTTCCAGATAGGAGAAATTGTCTTTTCTTTTAGTTGTGTATCCCTTTTCTCTGTCCCTTTATTCTTACCTGTTTGTTGCTTGTTTTTCTCTTTCTTAGTTACATTGTTTTATCTCTTGAGCACCCTACCTTTTCATTCTTTGTTCATACTTACTTAATGTAACTGTTACCACCTTGTGTCTGACTTTCTTCTCCCTTCTTCCCCTTCCCCTTACTACCCAGAGCATGTAGCAGCTTCTCCAAAGGGCCAGTGTCGTATGGCCCAGGCCAGGCACATCACCAGTAAGTGTATGTACACATTCTCTGGAGTTTGCTATGGAGTGCTAACGCTCAAGTGAAAAGATGACTCCCATTGGAAGATTAATTGTATGTTTTGCCTTCTTGTTAACTTTGCACCAGCTACTGCTGCAGCTCTGTCTCTGGGATGAGGAAGAGGTTCCTGAATGCTGGGACACAATCATTCTGTCCCTCTTTCCCTCTCAAGAAGGGGGAAAATATATATATATATATATATTTCTATTTTTCCTTTATAAATGTTTTATGTGAGTTCTGTGTCCTGTATGTGCTAATGAATAAGTGGAGAACAGCTGGCAAGAGCCAGTTAATAAGACATTAGCATGACATCACTGAAGTCATGCTGGCTTTGAACTCTAAAGTAATTTCAAATAAATGTTATGATAAGAACAAGGTAGGAGGCTATTTCTTATAGCCTGTACTGTGACACCTAGAGTTTATTCATTCTCTAACATACACATACCGTTCTGTCTCAAAATAATCACCAACTTCATCAAAAGAGTAGTAGCTGAGTCCTTTTTGAACCTATTAATCATCACTGTCAACCTTTTCATATGTTGTTTAGCTAAATGTCAAAGTGTAGTAGGATTTATTTTATATGGGGAAGGCAGAGGGAAATAGGTAATATTACAACTAGAGATGGGGCAATAAAATTAATCAGGTCTTTCAGCTTATCGGTGACCCCCTTGGATGTCAACATATATCCTGAGAAACTGTATAACTTTGGCATGTAGGAGACAGATAATAAAAATAGTCTGTTAGTTCAACCTCTGTGCTTTCTTGGTCTCTTCTACGTCTCAGTGACAGGTTTCAGGTGTTTGATTCAGCTACCCGAGGGCTGCTTCGTGTAGAGGAGTTAGAAGATCAAGGACAGGCGCTGGCCAATGTTTTCATTTTACGTTTGCTGGAGAATGTGGATGAACGGGAGGTCAGTTATATGCTGAAAGCAACATCACAGTGAGTATCTGTGTATAACTGATATCTTATGACTCTCTATTCATTGTCAGTGTTATATCCAGCAATAGCAACACTTTCATCAGTTTCCAGTCATACTCAAGAGTTCCGCACTTTTTATCTCCAGGAACAAGCAGGAATGAGTCTTCACATATGGGTATCGTCGGTACCGACGGAGCCTGCACGGGAACGCTCCCCAGCGTCCAGTAAGAAAGCTTTTGGGAGCATCCCACAGTGCCTGCGCGCTGCCTTCCCGCCTTTCCCAACCGCCTCTCTCCAGTTCTTCTTTTCCGCGGAGCCAGCAGGTCGTGTTCCTGTCACCGCAGAAGAAGTTCTTTATTTTTTTCTTTATTTTTCTATGTCGCGTCTGCCTTCGACGTCAGACCGGTACCGCCGGTCTTTTCTTTCTTTCTTCAAAAAAAACAAAACAAAAAAAAAAAAACTTATTTCTTCAACTGTGCATTTTCAGTTTGGGCCTTAGGCCTGAATATTTTCTCCTCATGGAGAAGCCCGCTTCCGGGTTTAAAAAGTGCACAAAATGTGGCGGTACTATTTCTGTTACCGACACCCATGATTGGTGTTTAAAATGTTTGGGTCCTGACCATTCCATCACGGACTGTGTGTCCTGCACCATGATGTCTAAAAGAGGTCGGCAGAACCGAGCAGTCAAGCTCAGTACCCTGTTTCCCTCTGATGCAGCCTCGGTGGCATCAACGTCTCCCAGGGCTTCTTCTTCCTCCCATGGATCTCAGGTAACCAAACATAAATCTAGCCGGTCCTCGAAGGGCAAATCTCCCTCTAAGCATCGAGATGCCTCCGGGCTTGTCCTCGAGGATTCCGCTCCTGCAAAATTACCCCAGCGGGAAGTTCCGGCTTCCAAAGCATTATCTATGGGGTCACTGGTTGACATCGATGGCTTGGCCTCGACCGATCACCTGTTGCCGTGTTCTGGGATACCGGTGGCCTCCACTGGTACCGACATCCAGACTTTGGTGGCGTCGATGGATCAGAAAATTCTATCCATGCAGCGCACCCTTACGGCGTTCATGCAGGCTTCGACACATTCGGTACCGCAACAATCCCCGTTGCCGGTACTGACTCCGGCATCGGCACCGTTCCCGGTACCGATTGCATCGACATCGGTTTTGGTGTCGACTGCAACGGTACCCTGTCCTATGATGCCCATCGGTACCGAACCGGTACCGCTTACTCCCAATGTCGATCCCACTCGGTACGCGTATCGGGCTTTCTCCAGGACCAAGCAGGAAGTCAGTCCTCACTTATGGGTGACGTCGGCGCCGACGGAACCCTCGCGGAGCAATTTTCCCCAGCTTTCAAAGAAAGCCTTTGGGAATTGCAGCGCGCATGCGCGGTCCTCTTCCCGCCCAAGGGTGCCATCTTAGCCAGTCTTCTTTTTTCCGCGGAGCCCTACAAACGTCCCCGTCTTGTCCCCGCGAAAAAGTTGATATTTCTTCATAATTTTATTCTTTTTCCTTCGGTTCGACGCCGGTCTTTTTCCCGCCCGGACTCGCGACGCCGGTCACGAGTCCTCTTCTTCTTTTCGGTTTTTCTGACTTAGTCAGTTTTCGTTTTCAATTTTTCCCTGGCAGCCCGGTCCTTTGACCTCGCCGGGGCCCTTTTTCCCCCGATGGCTGCCAGTGGTTTCAAGCGGTGTAGTCAGTGTGACCGAAATATGTCACTAACTGACACACACGACTTTTGCCTCCGCTGCCTGGGCCCGGATCATGAAGAAATGATCTGTGGGCCCTGCGGCAAAATGTCCTCCAAAGCGTTGAGAAGTCGGCGGCATCAGCGGGATAGGATCTTCGCTGACCCCAGCCGTACCCGGACCTCGTCGGAGGCCTCCGCGTCCAAAGGTTCCAGCTCGGACCGTCGCCGGAGTTCCTCCGACAGGGGTTCTCCCTCCGGGGACCATCGACATAAGGTGAAACCCGCGAGGGCGGCGTCGGTGGACGCTCCTGGCTCCGCGAGGGCCGGGTCGCATAGCCCGATAGCCGCCCCGGGTCCTTGGAGAAGGAGCACCTCCCGAAGCGACCTCGCCTGGAGTCGGAGCTGCCTGCTCGGGTAAGTCCTGTGGTCCTCCTGGACTCGCCTCCGCGACAGCCGACGTCGGGCCCGACGCCGTCGGGGCCCGAGTCGGGGGCTGCTGGGTCACCTGAGCTCGGACTCAGGTTGACGGCCTTGGAGAGCAGACTGTCTGCCTTCATGGACCAGCAGCGGGCACTGCTCGCTGGCGTCGCTGCCCCGACCGCCGGGACGTCGACGTCCAAGTCGACCCCGGAGACCGAGCCGATCCTCGAGTCGATGCGAACTCGAGTCGATTCTCGGTCGAGGTCACCCTCGGCCTCCCGTTCGGGACCGAGGTCGCCGACGCCGACTCCCTCGGCGTCGGGGCGGCAGGCGCCGCGCCCTGCCCGGGCCAACCCCACCGAGTCCTCGTCGGAATCGGTCTGGGAGTCTAAAGAGGAAGAGTCGCCTGATTCTTTCCGGACTCGGTGTGTCCCCTCGGACTCACCGGAGTCCGAACCTCGGAAGCAGTCCCCCCCCCGGAGGATGCCCGGTTCTCGGACTTCGTCAGGGATATGGCCAAGGCTTTGGCCTTCCCTGCGGACCCCGAGGAGGAGCCTCGAGCCGAAGAGCTCGACGCCCTCCAGTATGACTCTCCCGCAAGGGAACACTTTACTGTACCGGTTCCTCCTATGCTGGAACGACTACTCTTCCGCATGTGGGAGAGTCCGGCCACCTCGCCGGTCCTGAGCAAGCGGGTCGATTCTATCTATCGAGTCCGCAAGAGCCCTGGCTTCCAAAAAGCACAGCTACCACACCATTCCATGGTAGTGGAATTGGCCATGCATCGTCTTAAGAGCCAGAAGATGCACTCCTCGGTGCCTCCTGGCAGGGAGGCCCGTAACCTGGATGGCCTTGGTAAGAAGTGTTTCCAGGGCTCTATGCTTGCGTGTCGTGTCCAGACCTACCAGCTATACATGGGCATGTATCTCCGAGACCTGGCTAAAGAGCTAGCCGGATTCTCCGCTGGTTTGTCCGAGGAACCCTTGCGGAGGTTCCTGGCCTTGTCCACTGGCATTCGGGAATGCTCAAAATTCATATCCCGAGCAGCCTATGATGGCTTTGAAGCATCGGCTCGAGTGGCCGCAGCCGGCATCGGTGCCCGCTGACAGGCTTGGCTTCAGTCGTCTGACCTTGAGCCCTGGGTGCAGGACAAGTTGGTCGATGTCCCCTGCCGAGGCGAAAACCTCTTTGGCAAGCCCATGGCTGAAAAGGCTGCACAAATTGAGACGGAGACTCTCACCAGGACCAGGCTTTCTAGGAAGACCTCCGCCCCTTCCCAGAAAAAGAAGGGCTCGGGAAAAAAGTCCTTTTACCCGAGGAAGACGGCTGCCTACAAACAATACCCCCATTATCAGGCCCCTGCAGCTCCCCAACAGGGCCAGCAGGCCAAGGGACGGGGTAACGGGTCCCGTAGGCAGCAAGCCCCCAAGCCTGCACCACCAGCCCCTGCTCAGCAGGGTGGGGGTTTTTGACTCCTTAAGCATAGCCTCTCCCCCCCCGCTGGTTCCTCCCAGCACCGGAGGCCGGCTGGTTCACTTCGCCCACAGGTGGTCCAGCATCACCTCAGATGCCTGGGTGCTTCAAGTCGTGCGAGAAGGCTATCTTCTCCACTTCCACCAGGTCCCTCCCTCCTATTTTCCGGGAGAACCTCCACGACCCCCCCTGCACAGGGAATTACTCCTTCAGGAGTTAGCAGGTCTTCTACAGGAACAGGCGGTGGAACCGGTGCCCCACCACCTAAAAGGTCAAGGCTTTTATTCCAGGTATTTTCTAATACCAAAGAGAACAGGAGGCCTCCGACCCATCCTGGACTTGCGCAACCTCAACAAGTTCCTTGTGCGGGAGAAGTTCAAAATGCTTACCCTTGGAATCCTTCTGCCCTACCTCCAGCAGGGAGATTGGCTATGCTCCTTGGATCTAAAGGATGCCTACACGCACATCCTCATCCACCCAAGCCACCGCCAATACCTAAGGTTTGTGGTGGCAGGAAATCATTACCAGTACAGAGTACTGCCCTTTGGCCTGTCCTCCGCGCCGCGAGTCTTCACAAAATGTCTCGCGGTGGTGGCGGCCCATCTCCGGCTTCACGGCCTATATGTCTTTCCGTACCTCGACGACTGGCTCATCAGAGCAGCGTCCGCTCCGGAGGTCACCAACGCCACACGCCGCACGGTGACTCTTCTGCAGTACTTGGGCTTTGTTATAAACTTCGCAAAGTCCACTTTGCTCCCCTCACAGGATCTCGAGTTCATCGGCGCAAGGCTGCACACTCCTCAGGCACGAGCGTACCTACCGCTCGACAGGGCTCAACGGCTCATGGACCTAGCCGACCGTTTTCGCAGCCAGCCCCTGGTCTCCGCCAGGCGCTTCCTGAGACTACTCGGCCATATGGCTTCCACCGTCCATGTGACCCCCAATGCCCGCCTGAATATGCGGCCTGCTCAATGGTGTCTCCGCCAGCAGTGGCGACAAGCCACAGGCGGCCTAGCAGACCTAGTGCGCGTCTCCGAGCCGCTGATCTCGTCTCTCCGGTGGTGGCTTCAGCAGCCGAACCTGATATTCGGAATGCCTTTCCAGTCACCTCAGCCGGCCCGGGTGCTGACCACAGATGCATCCCTCCTGGGCTGGGGAGCACATTGCCAAGGGGCACGTACTCAGGGCCTCTGGACCACGTGGGAGTCTGCTCAGCAGATCAACTTCCTGGAGCTCAGGGTGATCCGCCTGGCTCTCAAGGCCTTCTCCCACCTGACTTCTCACCAGTCCGTCCTTGTCCAGACGGACAATCAAGTTGCCATGTTCTACGTGAACAAGCAGGGGGGCACGGGCTCCTTCCTCCTCTGCCGGGAGGCACAGAAGCTCTGCTCTTGGGCCGTCAGTCACGGCATTCTCCTCAAGGCAGTTTATCTCCCAGGCCAAGAGAATTACCTGGCGGACAAACTCAGCAGGATCCTCCAGCCGCACGAGTGGCGTCTGGATCCCTTGGTAGTTCAGAAGCTCTTCCTAAAGTGGGGCCTCCCCACGGTGGATCTCTTTGCCAGTCCTCACAACCGGCAACTTCCTCGCTTCTGCTCTCGTCAGCCACACCCCCTTCGGGTTGCGGCGGACGCTTTTCTACTATCATGGTCGGGGAGCCTTCTGTACGCTTTCCCTCCCATCCCGCTAGTCTCTCGGACTCTTTTCAAGGTTCTCCGAGACAAAGCCTTCATGATCCTGGTGGCCCCTCGCTGGCCCAGACAGCCGTGGTTTCCGCTCCTGCTGCAATTAGCGGTGGAGGATCCATTCCCTCTGGGGTTACAACCGGATCTCCTCACTCAAGATCAGGGGTCTCTGCTACACCCCAACCTCAGGTCTCTCAACCTCATGGCCTGGCTGCTGAGAGGGTAGTCCTCGCTCCCCTTCTCCTGCCGGCAGAGGTGGAGGAAGTCGTCCTAGCTTCGCGACGACCTTCTACCCGCAAATGCTACGCCCTTAAATGGCGTCGGTTTTCCGTTTGGTGTACCCGACAGTCTCAGGATCCCTTCTCCTGCCCGGTGTCGGTGGTCTTGCAGTACTTGCTTTACCTCTCTAATCTGGGACTTAAGTCCAACTCCGTCAAGGTTCACCTCAGTGCTCTTTCAGCACATCATGTGCCGGTGGACGGCAGACCTCTCTCCAACGACCCTCTCGTAGCGAGGTTTCTCAGAGGTCTCCTTCTACTTAAACCACCTCTGCGCCCGCCAGCGCCTGACTGGGACCTGAATGTGGTTTTACAGCGGATCACCTGTCCGCCTTTTGAACCTATGGCTACCTGTTCTCTCCGTTTTCTTTCTTGGAAAACACTGTTCTTGATAGCCCTCACTTCCGCTAGACGCGTAAGTGAATTGCAGGCCCTCGTGTCTGATCCCCCTTACACTCGGTTCTACAAAAATAGGGTAGTCCTACGGACTCACCCAAAATTTCTTCCAAAGGTGGTCTCCCCTTTTCATATCAATCAGGAGGTGGTACTTCCAACCTTCTTTCCCAGACCACACTCCAGCCGAGCTGAAACGGTCCTCCATACCCTGGACTGTAGAAGGGCTTTGAACTTCTACCTTGACCGTACGCGGGAGCACAGTAAAGCTGCTCAGCTTTTTGTGTCTTTTGACCCCAATAAATTGGGGCTCCCGGTCTCCAAGCGTACTCTGTCCATCTGGGTTGCGGACTGTATCACTTGGGCTTATGGGGCAGCCGGACTCTCCTTGGCAGGTCGAGTCACGGCTCATTGCGTTCGGGCAAAGGCCACGTCAGTGGCTTACCTCCGCTCTGTTCCGCTGGCAGACATCTGCCGGGCCGCTACTTGGTCTTCGAGCCAGACTTTTGCGGTCCATTACTGTCTCGAGAGGGAGTCCCGCAGGGACAGTGCTTTCGGACAGGCAGTCCTCCGTAATCTCTTTGAGGTCTGAGCAACTCCTACCCTCCATCCCGGATGTGGGCTACCGGTGGGTAATAATTCAGCGAAGATTCTTTCCTTCTGTGCTTCTGAGCTAGAGGGAGCTCATTTTTGTGCTTAGGGTCTCCGGTAGCCTTAAGCTTGGGAGTCCCATAAGTGAGGACTGACTTCCTGCTTGGTCCTGGAGAAAGCGTAGTTACTCACCTGTAACAGGTGTTCTCCAGGAGCAGCAGGAATCAGTCCTCACAACCCTCCCTCCTCCCCTTGGAGTTGCAATCGTCTGCTTTACTTTTTTTGCAAATTTTTATGCTGTCTTTTTTGGCTATGTCATCTGACTGGCTAAGATGGCACCCTTGGGCGGGAAGAGGACCGCGCATGCGCGCTGCAATTCCCAAAGGCTTTCTTTGAAAGCTGGGGAAAATTGCTCCGCGAGGGCTCCGTCGGCGCCGACGTCACCCATAAGTGAGGACTGATTCCTGCTGCTCCTGGAGAACACCTATTACAGGTGAGTAACTACGCTTTTACAGGAGCATCCAGACAGGCGATACTTCGATTCCTCCAAAGACTCTGATGAGTCGGAGGCTTCTGTCGATGCACCGGTACTACTTCCTTAGGAGTCTGCTTCTCCAAAACAAAGAATGTCTCCTCCAGAGGACTTGTCTTTTCAAGACTTTATTAGGGAAGTGGCTAGAGGCCTCTCTATTACAGTGGCCTCTGAGTCAGAGCCTAGAGCCAAGCAATTAGATATTTTGCAATATCCTAAGGCTCCTAAGGAAGCAGCTACCTTACCTATTCATGAGATTCTTTATGATCTCATGTTGGGCATGTGGGAGACTCCTCTCACCACCTCTCCTCATTCTCGTAGGTTGGACACCATGTACCGTGTCCCTCCCTGTCCTGGTTTTCATAAGACTCAGCTTCCTCACCACTCTATTGTGGTTGAGTCTGCTATGAAGAAAATAAAGAGTGCAAAGAGACACTCATCTAACCTTCCAGGACGTGAATGTAGGACTCTAGATGCTTTTCGCCGAAGGATTTTCCAGGCCAATATGCTTGCTGCCAGAATCAACTCCTATAGTCTCTATATGGGGATGTTTCTAAAAGAAGTCACAGATCATCTGCAGACTTTAGCTCCTTTTATTTCAGAAGATAAAAGGCAGGAATTTCTCACTTGGCTCAAACATGCCCAAGATGTTTCCAAATTCTCCAACCGTGCAGCCTTTGACTCTTTTGAGTGTGTAAGCAGAGCCACGGCTATTGCCATAGGTGCACGCAGAATTGCTTGGTTACAAGCCTCTGATTTGGAACTCTGGGTCCAAGATGAGTTGGGAAACCTTCCTTGTACAGGTGAAAACCTGTTTGGCAGGGATTGGCAAGCAAAGGTCACTCAGATGGATGCTGAGAACTCTGCTTTGGATTGACTTTCAGAGTCTACCTCTGCCCCTGTTAAGAAAAGATTGTTCAAAAAGACATCTTTTTCTAAAAAGGGAAGATATTATCCTGCTCATGGGCAGACATCTTCTGCAGGTCGTTTTGCTGCAAAGCATCAGCAACCACCTAAACAGGCCAAGTCAAAGGCTGCCAGGCCTAACACAGCCCAGCAGCCTCAACCTCCTCAGGGCCTTTGACTTGCAACTAGAAAACTTAGCCTTTCCAGCTCTGGAAAAACCAGAGCCCCTCACCATTCCAGGAAGGTTGACTTACTTTGCTCCCAGATGGGAGCATATCACAGCAGAGCAATGGACCCTCTCCATCATAAAGGAAGGGTACAAGCTTCATTTCTTGAGTCTTCCTCCTCTCACCATGGTGAAACAGTTCAATTCTCCAACATCTCTCCTCAACCTTCTAGGTCAGGAGATTGCTACCCTTCTTGCCCAAGGGGCAATAGAAGAAGTACCTCTTCTTCAACAGGGCTCAGGGTTCTACTCCCCTTATTTTCTTATCCCAAAGAAAACAGGGGGCTACAGACCCATATTAGATCTCAGAGAATTGAACAAGTTTCTATTCAAGGAGAAATTCAAAATGATTTCTCTAGGGGCTCTGCTTCCATACCTTCAGAGTCAGGACTGGCTTTGTTCTCTAGATCTCAAGGATGCGTACACCCATGTCCTCATCCATCCAACACACAGAAGGTTCCTTCGGTTCCTTTTTCAAGGAAAGCACTACCAATACAGGGTGCTTCCTTTCAGTCTGGCCTCTGCACCAAGGGTGTTCACGAAACGCATGGCAGTAGGAGCTGCATTTCTCCGCACTTTAGGAATATTCGTATTCCCATATCTGGACGACTGGCTCATTCGAGCCCCATCCCAGTCAGAGGCCCAGACTTGTCTAACCTGCACAATGCATATCCTTCAGTATTTGGGACTAGTAATAAACATCCCAAAATCCAATCTCACCCCCTACTCAGTCTCTGGAGTTCATAGGGGCCTTGCTGGATACCACAACTGCAAGGGCCTATCTTCCTCAGTTAGCCTCCCAGATTCAGTTAAAGTCCCAGTTAACTGCTCGAGAGATGTTACAACTATTAGGCCACATGGCATCCACCGTGCATGTGGTTCCATATGCTCGCCTTCACATGAGGGCAGCTCAATGGACTTTGTCCACCCAATGGACTCAGGCATCAGGTTGCCTGTCAGACAAAATAGCAAACTCCAGTCGCCTTTTTTGGTCTCTCCAGTGGTGGAAGTCCTCTCAAAACCTGTTGCTGGGGTCCCCTTTTCAGCAACCGCTACCCCAAGCACTCTCACAACAGATGCTTCTCCAAGGGGTTGGGGAGCTCATCTGCAGGATCTCTCCACCCAGGGCATCTGGTCTCCACAGGATACTTCTCTGCATATCAATCTCTTGGAACTCAGAGCAATTTTCTTAGCTCTCAGAGTGTTCCATTCCCTGCTCAGCTACAGGACAGTCCTCATCCATACGGACAACCAAGTAGCCATGTTCTATGTAAACAAGCAGGGAGGGACTGGCTCTCTGTCGCTTTGCAACGAAGCTTTGCGACTGTGGACCTTCGCCAGAGAGCATCACATCCATCTTCTGGCAGTATATCTTCCAGGCGTTCAAAACTCTTGGGCGGACAGACTCAGTCGAGTTCTGCTTCCATACGAGTGGTTCCTCCACATGGACCAGGTAGCCAGGATCTTTCGAATTTGGGGAACCCCAGACATAGACCTCTTTGCAAGTCCGTGGAATGCCAAACTTCCCCGGTTCTGTTCCAGAATTCCGTGTCAGGGAGTTCAGGCCAAGGATGCCTTCCTCCTTCACTGGGGTCAAGACTTCCTTTATGCCCTAATTCCCAAGACACTATTCAAGCTTCAGAGAGATCAAGGGACCATGATCCTCATAGCACCACATTGGCCACGCCAAGTGTGGTACCCTCTACTTCTGCATCTCTCTCAAGCTCCCTCCCTGGACTTGGGCTCTGCTCCAGACCTTCTATCCCAGGAAGAAGGAACGTTGTGGCACCCAAACCCCCAGTCTCTCCATCTCAAGGCTTGGTTGCTGAGGGCCTAGACCTTCAAGATTTTCATCTCTCCCAGCAAGTCAGAGATGTTATTCATGCCTCTAGAAAGCCTTCTACTAGACGTTCCTATGCTTTCAAATTGAAAAGATTTACCATTTGGTGTTCAGGGAAAGGTCTAAACCCTCTTGCAATACCTCTGAATTCTCTACTAGAGTATCTTCTGCATCTATCCCATGCAGGTCTGAAAACAAATTCAGTAAGAGTCCATTTGAGTGCTATTGCAGCCTCCCTCAAGCCTCTCAATGGACAACCTATTTCCTCTCATCCTCTTATAGCAAGATTCATGAGAGGCCTTCTTTTAACTAAACCTCCCATTAGACCACCATCAGTGGCATGGGACTTAAACCTGGTTCTTATACATATAGTGCTACCAGGCCAGCTTATGAAGCCATCCTTTGAACCTTTAGCCACCACCTCCTTGAAATTTCTTTCTTGGAAGGTTATTTTTCTCATTGCAGTCACCTCAACACGCCACATCAGTGAGTTGCAAGCTTTGGTGGCTAATCCACCTTATACAAGGTTTCATCATGATAAGGTAGTCCTCAGGACCAATCCACACTTTATGCCTAAAGTGGTCTCATCTTTTCATCTGAACCAGGAGGTATATTTACCTGTCTTTTTTCCAGGACCTCATGCATCAAGTGCAGAGAGGAATCTTCATACCTTGGATTGTAAGAGAGCTCTCCCTTTTTACTTACAAAGAACACATCAACACAGAAAGTCTTCTCAACTCTTTGTTGCTTTTGATTCTTCTCATTTAGGACTTCCAGTCTCTAAGAGAACACTGTCCAACTGGATTGCTCAGTGTATTTCTTTCGCCTACCAGAGTAGAAACCTTTGTCTGGAGGGCCATGTCACAGCTCACAATGTGAGAGCCATGGCAGCCTCAATGGCTCATCTAAACTCTGTGTCCATCGACCAAATCTGTCGAGCGGCCACCTGGGCCTCGGTTCATACCTTCACAGCCCATTACTGCTTGGACAAGGACTCCCGCCGGGATGCCTTGTTTGGTCAGGCTGTTCTCAAACATCTGTTCCATTCCTAATCAACTCCCTACCCACCTACCCTGGTTGGATGCCAGAGATCCATGGGGGGAGGTAGAGTCCTTTTCAAGGACACACAACCTGGGGTCTTCCCCTGGCATCTGCAGCTAGGGAGTCCCCATATGTGAAGACTCATTCCTGCTTGTTCCTGGAGATAGCACAGTTACTTACCTGTAACAGGTGATCTCTGGGAACAGCAGGAATAAGTCTTCACAACCCACCCACCTCCCCTAGGAGTTGTATCTCTCTATCTATCTTTCCTTTCCTCTCTCTCTCTTTGTCTCAGTTTTAAAACTCGAACTGGAGAGAGGCGGTTGGGAAAGGCGGGAAGGCAGCGCAGGCGCTGTGGGATGCTCCCAAAAGCTTTCTTACTGGACGCTGGGGAGCGTTCCCGCGCAGGCTCCGTCGGTACCGACGATACCCATATGTGAAGACTTATTCCTGCTGTTCCCAGAGATCACCTGTTACAGGTAAGTAACTGTGCTGTATCTGCAGACGCACTCTCAGCGGGTATCTGAACCTTCATCCACATTATACTCCTACATCTCTTAGAATTACTGTAGTTACATATCTGGCTTCGGTTTTACCTGCCCTATGGCGCCCTCTGTGCAGAAAACGAAAAATGACTGCAACTTAGATATAATTCCAGATCAGCAACGCCATAAAAGGAAAAGTCTCCTGGAGTCCTAATTATCACCATCTTCCCAAATACTAGGATCAAAATCTTTTATTAGGATCTGTTTACATCTTCACACAAATCAAAGTTATTTTCATCAATAATTGACCCCATTTTACTTTGAAATTATTTAGTGGAGTAGTAATAAGAATTTCATGAACAACTTAAGTCAATTTCTAAAAGGTGTTTATAGTTTGGTGCAGCCCCCCCCCCCCCCCCCCACCTAAGTGCCTTAAAAATAATTATTGGCATTATACATATAGGGCCCTATATTGAGCTGTGCGCATCTTCGAAGGGGTATGCCCCCCCTCCCGCCAACCTCTAACCCAGATATTCATTGCTGCGGCAACAGCATCGAATATCCGGTGATCACCACAGACACAGGAAGCTGCCAAGGCTAACCAAGCAGCAGTGATATTGCATGGCGCCTGGTTAGCTCATGAGCCTATGCTAACCGGATGGCATCAGGGTGCTAGGGGGCTTCGAAGGGGATATTCAACGGTACTAACCGTGTAATATCTCCATTTAAGGCATTTACATAGTTTACTGGGCTGTAAACCTTGTAAATGCCTTTCGAAAATTGGGCCCATAATGTTGAATACAACAGGCATTATGAGGGTAATGTTATAGGGGTGCCTAATTAAGGCACCTATGTCAAATCTATTTTATAGAGACAAGTAGATGCCTATTTGTCTTTCTAACATACTAGTGTAAGTGGCATAGAGTGCATCTACATGCAGGCACAGAGGTGCTGTAAATCTCCATGCCTATATTTTGAAATTAGGCGTGTAACTTATGAGACCCGATACTCAAAAGGATTTGTCTGGTTAGCAGGACATGTTAACCAGGTAAGCCCCACTGAGCCCAGTATTCACCACAGATAAAAAATATTCAGATATTAAGTGTTAGTATCTGGATTGTGGCAGCACAGAATATCTGGACCAGAGCCGCTACTATATGGAAAGCCTATGGATAGACTGGGGACAACATTTTTGCTGCTGTAAGTTATCTGGATATTTATCTATATAGCAACACTGAGTATCACCGCTATATGGATAATTAGTGGCTCCCGGCACTCTCCAGATAGTGTTGAGGTAGCACTATATGTATAGTGCTGCTGACTCTCACACTCAGCAACACTTATCTGGAAAGCAGATGCTCTTAACCAGACAGGTGCTTCTGAATATTGTCCCAGTGTGTATATGTGTATGTATAGAAGAGAAAATGTAGAAGAGTAAAGGGAAAAACATCAGATGTGGCCTTGCCAAATGCCATACCATTTATGATCATATTTCCCCCCTGAAAAAATGTTTCTAGACAGCAAAACTGACAAAAGGAGAAAATAAGAAATATTAATTTTCTTATCTCCAGGAACAAGCAGGAATAAGTCCTCACATATGGGTACGTCGGTACCGACGGAGCCCGTGCGGGAAAGCTCCCCAGCTTCTTAGAATAGAAGCTTTTGGGACCTCCCACTGCACATGCGCACTGCCTTCCCGCCTTCCTGAACAGCTCTCCTCAGTTTCTTTTTTTC
Source organism: Ichthyophis bannanicus (assembly GCA_033557465.1). Taxonomy (NCBI): domain Eukaryota; kingdom Metazoa; phylum Chordata; class Amphibia; order Gymnophiona; family Ichthyophiidae; genus Ichthyophis; species Ichthyophis bannanicus. Next base: position 355,039,047 of record CM066038.1, on the reverse strand, counting down.
CGCGGAGCCAGCAGGTCGTGTTCCTGTCACCGCTGAAGAAATTGTTATTTTATTTGTTTCTTTAGACCGCGTACCTGCCTTCCCCATACCGATACCGGTATCGCCGGTCTTTTCTTTCTTTCTTTAAAAAATTATAATTCTTTTTTCTTATTTTTTAGCTTTTTGGTCACTTCAGAGAGGCCTCTCGGCCTACTCAATTTCTCCTCATGGAGAAGCCAGCCCCTGGATTTAAGAAGTGTACCAAATGTAATGCTGTTATTTCAGTCACAGACACCCATGAATGGTGTCTGAAATGTTTGGGGCCTGACCATTCCATACCGGACTGCCCATCTTGCTCCCACATGTCTAAACGTGGGCTGCAGAACCGGGCCAACAAATTCCATGTGCTGTTTGCTTCAGAGAATACAGCATCACAGTCATCCAGGTCTTCTTCTCCGGATGGATCTCAGGTAACCAAACCTTCTGTGGGCAAGTCCTCAAAGAGCAAATCTCCTTCAAAGCATCGAGAGGCTCTTAGCTTAGAACTTGAGGACCCTGCCCCAGCCAAACAACCCCGGCGGGAAGTCCAACTTCCAAAAACGCCAATTCAGGGGTCTCAGGTTGATATCGATGCTACGGCCTCGACAGATCACCTGTTAGCCTGCTCTGGGGTACCGGGTCACTCCGGTACCGACATCCAGGCAGCTATGGCGTCCATGGGCGATACTGTACAGTCCATGCAGCAGGCCGTCATGGCTTTCATTAAAGCTGCAACGCCATCGGTTCCGCTTTCAGCGGTTCCGGGCCCGATACCGGTATCGTCCGCCATGCCGGTATCGAGGCCGTCCACCTCTAAACGCAAGTCGGTACCGTATGGGCTTTCGCTCCATACCGGTTCCATACCCGATACGCCCGATATCGATACCGATCGGTACGCGTATCGTGCGTTAGAGGAAAGCACCGATTCCTCTGAGGATTTTCACTCCTCTGATGATTCTGCTGAGTTTTCACTCAACTTACCTGAGGAGCCCTCTTCTCCTAAAAGGAGAATGTCCCCTCCAGAGGATTTGTCCTTCCAGGACTTTGTTTTAGATATGGCTACAGCCCTTTCTATTACCACATCCTCTGAAAAGGAACCCAGATCCAAAAAACTGGATATTTTGGGATACTCAAAGGCCCCTAAGGAGGCAGTTACCCTGCCTATCCATGAAATCCTTCAAGAACAACTGATGGATTTCTGGGAAAATCCTTTGACTTTGTCTCCTTATTCCCGTAGGTTGGACACCATGTATAGGGTCCCTCCTTCTCCTGGTTTCCAAAAGACTCAATTGCCCCACCACTCTATTGTGGTGAAGTCTGCAATGAAGAAGATTAGGAGTACCAAAAGGCACTCTTCCACCCCTCCAGGACGGGAATGTAAGACCTTGGACTCTTTTGGTAGGAAAATTTTCCAGGCTAGTATGCTTATAGCCAGGATTAATTCCTACAGTCTCTATATGGGCATGTTCCTGGAGGAACTTGCCAAAAAGGTGCGGCATTTTGCCCCCTTTATCCCTGAGGATAAAAAGCAGGGATTCCTTTCCCTAGTGAAACAACTCTTAGAGGTTTCTAAGTTCTCTAATAGGGCAGCATATGATTCCTTTGAGGGAGCCAGTAGGGCTTCGGGCATTGCTATTGCAGCCCGACGTCTTGCTTGGCTCCAGGCCTCTGATCTGGAACCTTGGGTTCTAGATGGCTTACGGAATCTGCCCTGTACAGGTGAGAACTTATTTGGGGAAGAGTGGCAAATCAAAGCCACCCAGATGGATGCTGAAAATGCCACCTTGGAAAGACTTTCAAAGTCCACTTCAATTCCTACTAAGAAAAAGTCTTTTAAAAGGCCTTACTATAAGAAGGCCAGAGTTGCTTCAAATACTGGCCAGCAGTCTTCTCAACCTCGCTATACTGCTAAGCGTCAGCAATCCAAACAAGCACGAGCTAAGCCTGCAGCAGCTACTGTAGCTCAGCAGGCTCCAACCCCTCAGGGGTTTTGACTTGCTCCTAGGGAACTTGCCACTTCTGGTTCTAACACAACCAGAACCTCTCACCATACCCGGAAGGTTGGTTCACTTTGCTCCCAGATGGGAACAAATCACAACAGAACAATGGACCCTCTCTATCATTCGAGAGGGTTACAAACTTCATTTCTCCAGCCTTCCTCCCCATCATATGGTGAGACCATTCAATTCTCCCCCATCTCTCCTAACCCTGTTGGGTCAAGAGGTTTCCTCTCTTCTTGCCCAAGGGGCCATAGAAGAGGTTCCTCTTCCTCAACAAGGGTCCGGTTTCTACTCCCCTTATTTTCTCATTCCAAAGAAGACAGGGGGATTCAGACCAATCCTAGATCTGAGAGAATTGAACAAATTTCTCTTCAAGGAGAAATTCAAAATGCTGTCTCTCGGCATTCTCCTTCCTTACCTCCAGGGTCAGGACTGGCTTTGTTCTCTAGACCTACAGGATGCGTATACACATATACTCATCCATCCATCCCACAGAAAGTATCTTCGCTTTCTGTTTCAGGGAAAACATTTCCAATACAGAGTACTCCCCTTCGGTCTAGCCTCTGCTCCAAGAGTATTCACAAAATGCATGGCAGTCGTAGCCGCATTTCTAAGAGGCATGGGAATCTTTGTCTTCCCATATCTGGACGACTGGCTCATCCGAGCTCCAACTCAGTCACAGGCCCAGATTTCCCTGGACCACACAAGGAGCCTTTTGCAGTATCTGGGACTGGTAGTAAACCTTCCCAAGTCCCAACTCATCCCTACTCAATCTCTAGAATTCATAGGGGCCCAGTTGGACACCATCACTGCAAGGGCCTACCTTCCACATGTTCGAGGCCAGCGCCTCCTGAGTTTGGCCTCCCAAGCTCAGTCCAGCACTCACTTGACAGCCAGGGAAATGCTACGCCTACTGGGTCATATGGCCTCCACAGTGCATGTGGTGCCCTATGCTCGTCTTCATATGAGAGCAGCTCAATGGACCCTGGCCACTCAGTGGACTCAGGCGTCAGGAGCGCTCTCAGACCAAATACAAACCTCCGATCGTCTGTTTTGGTCCCTCCACTGGTGGACTTCCACCAAGAATCTGTTGTTGGGGTCTCCATTTCAACCATTGCTACCCCAAGCAACCCTCACAACAGATGCCTCCCAAACAGGGTGGGGAGCCCATCTGCAAACTCTCTCCACTCAGGGCACTTGGTCTCTACAGGAGTCCACCCTTCATATCAATCTTCTGGAACTGCGAGCAATTTACCTTGCCCTCAAGGTCTTCCACTCCCTCCTAGCCAACCTCACTGTCCTAGTTCAGACGGACAATCAGGTGGCCATGTTTTACATAAACAAACAAGGAGGGACGGGCTCTCTGTCGCTTTGCAACGAAGCTCTAAGACTATGGGCCTTCGCCAGAGAGCATCAGATTCACCTGCTAGCAGTGTATCTCCCAGGAGTTCAAAACTCTCGGGCAGACAGGCTCAGTCGAGTTCTGCTGCCACACGAATGGTCCCTACATTTGGACCAAATAAACCGAATCTTTCAGGAATGGGGGACCCCGGACATAGACCTCTTTGCAAGTCCGTGGAATGCCAAACTTCCCCGGTTCTGTTCCAGAACTCCGTGTCAGGGAGCTCAGGCTACAGACGCCTTTCTCCTGAATTGGAATCAGGCATTCCTATATGCCTTTCCACCCATTCCTTTGATTCCCAAGACTCTGTTCAAACTCCAGAGGGATCATGGAACTATGATCCTCATAGCTCCACGCTGGCCACGCCAAGTGTGGTTCCCTCTACTTCTACAGCTCTCCCAGGGATCCTACTTGGATCTGGGAGCTGCGCCAGACCTCCTGTCTCAGGAGGAGGGGACTTTGTGGCACCCAAACCCCAAATCCCTTCACCTCAGTGCTTGGTTACTGAAGGCTTAAGCCTTCAAGACTTTCATCTTTCCCAACCAGTGAAAGATATCCTTTCTGCCTCTAGGAAACCCTCTACCAGGCGTTCCTATGCTTTCAAATGGAAACGTTTTTCCATTTGGTGTGCTCAGCAGGGTCTTGACCCTCTGGCACTTCCTTTGAATTCTCTTCTTGATTATCTCCTGCATCTATCCAATGCAGGCCTCAAGACGAATTCGGTAAGAGTCCATTTAAGTGCTATTGCAGCATCCTTGAAACATATAAATGGACAACCTATCTCCTCTCATCCTCTTGTTGCAAGATTCATGAGAGGCCTGACTCTCACTAAACCTCCCATCAGACCACCCCCGGTCGCATGGGATTTGAATCTAGTGCTCGGTCAACTTATGAAGCCACCTTTTGAGCCAATGTTTTCCACCTCCTTGAAATTTCTTTCCTGGAAGGTCATCTTCCTCATTGCAGTCACTTCGGCTCGCCGCATCAGTGAGCTGCAGGCTTTAGTGGCTAATCCACCTTACACAAGATTTCATCATGATAAGGTGGTCCTTAGGACGAATCCCCACTTTATGCCTAAAGTGGTCTCGCCTTTTCATCTTAATCAAGAGGTATATCTACCTGTCTTTTTTCCAGCTCCTCATGCATCCAATGCAGAGAGGAACCTTCATACTCTGGATTGTAAAAGAGCTCTCGCTTTTTACCTTAATAGGACTCAGCCACATCGAAAGTCTTCTCAACTTTTTGTGGCCTTTGATCCTTCCCATTTGGGACTTCCAGTCTCCAAGCGTACACTTTCCAATTGGATTGCTCAGTGTATTTCTTTTGCTTACCAGAGCAAAAACATTTCTCTGGAAGGCCATGTCACTGCTCACAATGTGAGGGCCATGGCAACTTCTATGGCTCATCTGCACTCTGTTTCCATAGATCAGATCTGTCGAGCCGCTACCTGGGCCTCGGTTCATACCTTCACAGCCCATTACTGTTTGGACAAGGACTCCCGCCGGGATGCCTTGTTTGGCCAGGCTGTCCTCAAGCACCTGTTCCATTCCTAAACAACTCCTGCCCACCTTCCCAGAATGGATGCCTGAGATCCATACGAAGATGGCGAACCTTTACAGGGGATCCCATGCATCTAAGCTAGGGAGTCCCCATATGTGAGGACTTATTCCTGCTTGTTCCTGGAGATAGCACAGTTACTTACCTGTAACAGGTGATCTCTGGGAACAGCAGGAATTAGTCCTCACAACCCACCCACCTCCCCTAGGAGTTGTATCTTTTATCTATCTATCTTCCTGTCCTCTCTCTGTTGACTCAGCTATAAACTCGAAACTGAGGAGAGCTGTTCAGGAAGGCGGGAAGGCAGTGCGCATGTGCAGTGGGAGGTCCCAAAAGCTTCTATTCTAAGAAGCTGGGGAGCTTTCCCGCACGGGCTCCGTCGGTACCGACGTACCCATATGTGAGGACTAATTCCTGCTGTTCCCAGAGATCACCTGTTACAGGTAAGTAACTGTGCTTTCTCCTGTCATCAATGTGATGTCCCAACAGTTTACCAGTTTTAATACAGTCTCATTTACAGTTCTTTGGCAATAAAATTTGTCAATAAAATGCTCATTCCATATCCAAGAATGCCAAAGACTAGAGCTGTACTAGGTTCTTCAACACAACCTTTATGGCTGTGCTCTTTTAGTATACCAATAGCCAGTATCAGCAATGTCCTGGTACTCTGTGCCTATTTCAGAGGTCTTCCCACTGTCGCAAAAACTGTGTATTGTCACGCCCTTAACCCTTCCTTTGGTATGGAGGGGCGTGGTTTTGTTTTTGCCATCTGAGTGCTTCAACTTTCTGGCCTTTTTTCTAACTGGATGCCTTTAAATGCATTATGGGAAAGGTAGTTCAGTTAGATATCATTTGGGCACAGATGGAAAAAAACACCTTCATTGTAGTTGGGTTGAGTATGTGCATTGACAAAAATTTATTCATACAAAAAAAAAAGAAAGACACACTAGGTTCACCGATCCACCTTTTTAGATATTTCACCAGGAATTCTTGTAACTCATTACAGGATAACTTGAACTGAAACAAAACAGCTTTCCTCAGCCTTAATTAACAGCACCTGCTTCCTAGCAGAGCTTGCCGTGCAGTCCAAAACATACAGAAAGAAACTTTAAACCAGGTTTTCTTTCCCTTTCCAGTCCAGAACAAATACCTGGCTATCTTGTATGCTTAAACACAGCACTTCATACAGATAGTCCAATTCACACAAGCAGATAAACTCTTTTCAAGGATTTCTCAGTAATTAGACAAACAAAAGCATTTCTCCCTTCCTCAGTTGAAACGGCAACAGACTGAGCTCTACACTGCACCCAGCTGTTCCTTAAAGATAATCAGGAAGATTCAGCTTTGCACTGCATCATACTTCTCCTGAACTTAGAACATTAACAAGCTAACACAGCTCTTAGGACTTTGGACACTGGAGGCTTCTCTTTACGGTTGACATCCCTGGCAACCCTTCTTAATTGGCAGACTGGCATGCAGAGCAGTCCACATATGAGACCCCTTCTTCACAAGGTAAATCTGGCTCCCCTAATTCCATTGGTTCACTCTCTGGCTCAGATACAGATAGCTTACTTGACTGCCTTCTGTTATGGTTAAAGCTGTCTCTGGCAAATACGTAGTGCTCCTTATTAGCTAAGCTTCTGGGGCTCATACCTTGATCAAAGCCTGTAGTAGCTTCACTTCTTACATGCTCTGGCCACCATCCAGCACGTCCTGTTCTCCAATTAGTGCTTCTGGCTCTTACTGCTCCATTCCTTCTTGAGTAGGCAAAACTTCTGCGCTCTCTCTCTCTCTCTCTGGTCAGCAGTTACAGCACTCTCAGGAGTCCTTCCAGTTCCTCTCCACCTGTTCTGCTTGTCCCTCCTCGACTGCTCTCTGGTCTCACTGAGCTAAACTTAAACCCCTCAGGCTCCTGCTCTCCCCTCTCAGGTGAGAGAGATCAAACTCCCTTGTTGCAGCTGAGTGATTAGGGGATGCAGTGACATAAGGTTTCGTTACCCTGGGCCTGTATTCCCTCTCCTTTCCACCACTAGGGGCACTCTGTTGCTTATTGTAGCCAGGAATTACCTGCTTTCTAGGAGCAAATGGAGTTTTAAGTCCTGGACCTTTTAAAATGGGTCCCTTTATTATGGTAAATTCCTTCTTTTTACCCCTCTCTTCTAGGTCCTGATAAGCTTCCTTATCACATACCCCCCTGCCCAAGATATTACGGGCTGGCAGGGTTGAGTGTGTTCCTCCGGACAGACCGTAATTCCTGTGAGGGCATCTGTATTGTTGTTTGGCCTATCTGCCGGCTGTTCTACGCTGGGAATATTCTCCGGCATAGATCTCTCTTGCCAAGACCTAAGCACATTTATGTGGTAAGTCTGCCTACGCCCTTTAGCACTTTCTATGATATAGGACACCGGGGTCACCTGCTTGACCACCTTCCAAGGCCCTTTCCATTGCGCTTCAAACTTGGGAGTGGCACCTGCTACTTGTACCAAGACTTTTTCTCCTATACCTAGCTGGTGAGGCTTGGCCCTTCTGTCATACCGCTCCTTCTGGCGCAGCTGACTGCCTTGCAAATTTTTCACAGCTACCTGTGAGGCCCTGTTTAAACGTGCTCTTAGGTCCCGTAAAAATTGTGGAACTCCCTTGCCCTCTTGTTCTGGGTCTAACCACTGCTCTCTTAATATGTCCAAGAGACCGCGTGGGGCTCGACCGTACATGAGCTCGTAGGGAGATACGCCCAGGGAAACCTGAATCCGTTCCCGGCAAACGTATAAGACAAACGGTAATAACATGTCCCATTCTTCCATGTTTCCCGCTAACCCCCTTCTTAATATCTGTTTCAAGGTTTGATTTAATCTCTCCACCAAACCATTTGACTGGGGATGATAAGCGGATGTCTTTATATGATGAATCCCGAAAGCATCCCAGACTTGGGCCAAATACTTTGATACAAAGTTGGTCCCACGGTCTGTTAAGACTTCTCCGGGGAATCCTATCTCACAAAACAGCTTTATTAATTCTAAAGCTATAGTTTTAGCTGAAATATTCCGTAAAGGAACGGCCCAAGAAAACCTGGTAGCCTGATCCACCATTACCAAGATGTACTGGAAACCTCGGGGTGTTTTAACCAAGGGGCCTACTATATCCATTGAGATACGCCCTACGAGGTCTGCTATGATGGGAGTTGGTATCAAAGGCACGACTGGGGGTCGTGCAGCTGTGACTCGCTGGCATGCTAGGCATGTGGCACAGAACTGGGCAGTTTCTTTAAAAACGCCAGGCCAATAAAAGCATATCAGAATTTGATCTAGGGTTCCCTGCACCCCCTTATGGCCTCCCACTGGATGATCATGGGCAAGTCTCAGAACTAACCCCTTAAAAGTCATGGGTACCACTAGTTGTTTCCTGATTGTGCCAGTACGGGGGTCCTGACTTTCCCTATACAATATCTCATTGTCTAATAGGAATCTGGGAAGGACATCCCGTACCACTTGGGCATACTCAAATGCTCGAGCAAGAGCCAGATCTGCTCGCTGTTCCTTGGGGAAAGTTGGAAACTTCTCTACTATTTCAGCTGGCACCCAGGGCAATCCTGGGCTAAGCTCCATCTTGGCCCTACCCTGTGCCCTACAACGCCTTTCATATCTCTGTTGCGCTTTTTCCTTCCTAACCTTTCCAGATGGGGGAGTCATCAAGTCCTCATGTGAGGGTAGCTCTCCTAGAGAATCAGTTTGGGTCTCTTCTTCTTGGCTGTTAGCCTTAGACTGGGATCGGGTAGAAATAAGGCCACTCTTTTCCTCTAAGCCTTTCTCTAATTACTGCTTAAACTGGGGACAGTCCCTTCCCAATATTAAATCATATGGGAGCTTTGGTACCACTGCCACTGCTATTTCTCTCTGGACCCCTAAACCCTTAATCTTCAACTTGTATGTAGGATAAAATGAAGTAGCCCCATGAATGCATCTAATGCGCACATTTTTCTCAGGTTTCCTACATTCTGAGTTATTTTTGACCACTATTGCCTGCCAAAGCTTTTTAGAAAGCATGCTTTGGTCCGCACCAGAGTCCAAAAGAGCTTGTGTGGTAACCTCTTGTATGTCAACCGTTAAAAGAAAGCCTTCTCCAGGTCCTTTTACACTGACACCCATTAAATTAGTGTGGGTTTTACAACCTTTCTGCACATGACCCCACTTCCCACACTGGAAACATTTTTTCTTTGCCCACATTTCATTTTGGGAAGGTGCACAAACTCTCCCAAAATCAGCAGTTTTTCCTTCCTTCTTTTCTGATGTAGCACAATGCAGCTCAGCACCTATTTTGAGAGAGCTTCCCTTTTGCTGCCAAGCCAACTCAGCTTCCATAAACCTCTCAGACAAAAGGGTTGCTTCTCCCAGGCTTTGGCAATTCTGCTGGATGAGAAAAGACTGCAAATCCTTGGGCACTGCTGCCATAAATTGTTCTAGCATAATCATATCAACAATCCTCTCTACATCCTTCCCTTCAGGAGCCAGCCACTTTAGGGCTAATCCACGAATCCTTTGGCTTAAGCCTTTTGGCGTCTCGCCATCCCTCAGGACTGTGGCCCTAAACATACGACGATATACTGTGGCTGTTAACCCTAAGCGGTCCTTAATGGCAGTTTTTACAGCCTTATAATCTAACGCTTGGGCTGCTGGCATGGCCCTGTAAGCGGCCAATGCCTCTCCTGTTAAGGATGTGGCCAGGCGTATAGCCCATTGAGCCTCCGGACATCCTAAGGCCTGTGCCATTCTTTCAAAAGAGTTGATAAAGTCGTCCACATTATCCTCTGGAGTTAGTTTACCAAAACTAAATGGTCCCATATTGGAAAAGTCTACCATACAGTCCATCCGTGGAGCATCTGGGCTTGCTGGCGCTGGCACTCCTCCGCCTCCCTGGCTCCGGAGTGAAATCAATGCCTCCACCAGATCAAGAACTGGCTTCTGCTGTTCCCTCATGGCAGCGATGGCCTTGTCCTGAGCCATTTGCGCCAACTCCTGTTGACAGCTGAACTGGTACGCCATCCAACTCACAAGTTCCTTGGGATCCATGGCTTGTTACCTGTAAGGAAAAAAAGAGAGAAAAAAAAAAAACAAGGGCGACACTGTACAACAGAAAACGTTTTTTCTCTATATGCCCCCTATTAAAATGCCTCAGCATACACTTTTTTTTTTCTTTTATCCTGAAGTGGTCATGTCCCAGGTAACTTTACCTTGTTCAGGTGTTGAGTCTCACTTTCACAGGGTCTTTTGACTGGAACTGCTCCTGGAACACCTCCTTCTGCTGTTCTTCCAAGTCAGACAAGGAAATTCTGTATTCAGTTGCTTCTGCTTGGAAACTAGCAGCAGTATCCTTATGGACCTCCTGGTTAGTTTAAGATGAAAAAATATCCAAGAACTACGCCACTTGTCACGCCCTTAGCCCCTTACATTGGTATGGAGGGGCATGGTTTTGTTTTTGCCATCTGGGTGCTTCAACTTTCTGGCCTTTTTTCTAACTGGATGCCTTTAAATGCATTATGGGAAAGGTAGTTCAGTTAGATATCATTTGGGCTCAGATGAAAAAAAACACCTTCATTGTAGTTGGGTTGAGTAGGTGCATTGACAGAAATTTATTTATACAAAAAAAAAAGAAAGACACACTAGGTTCACCGATCCACCTTTTTAGATATTTCACCAGGAATTCTTGTAACTCATTACAGGATAACTTGAACTGAAACAAAACAGCTTTCCTCAGCCTTAATTAACAGCACCTGCTTCCTAGCAGAGCTTGCCTTGCAGTCCAAAACATACAGAAAGAAACTTTAAACTAGGTTTTCTTTCCATTTCCAGTCCAGAACAAATACCTGGCTATCTTGTATGCTTAAACACAGCACTTCATACAGATAGTCCAATTCACACAAGCAGATAAACTCTTTTCAAGGATTTCTCAGTAATTAGACAAACAAAAGCATTTCTCCCTTCCTCAGTTGAAACGGCAACAGACTGAGCTCTACACTGCACCCAGCTGTTCCTCAAAGATAATCAGGAAGATTCAGCTTTGCACTGCGTCACACTTCTCCTGAACTTAAAACATTAACAAGCTAACACAGCTCTTAGGACTTTGGACACTGGAGGCTTCTCTTTACGGTTGACATCCCTGGCAACCCTTCTTAATTGGCAGACTGGCATGCAGAGCAGTCCACGTATGAGACCCCTTCTTCACAAGGTAAATCTGGCTCCCCCAATTCCATTGGTTCACTCTCTGGCTCAGATTCAGATAGCTTACTTGACTGCCTTCTGTTATGGTTAAAGCTGTCTCTGGCAAATACGTAGTGCTCCTTATTAGCTAAGCTTCTGGGGCTCATACCTTGATCAAAGCCTGTAGTAGCTTCACTTCTTACATGCTCTGGCCACCATCCAGCACGTCCTGTTCTCCAATTAGTGCTTCTGGCTCTTACTGCTCCATTCCTTCTTGAGTAGGCAAAACGTCTGCTCTCTCTTTCTCTCTGGTCAGCCGTTACAGCACTCTCAGGTCTCAGGAGTCCTTCTAGTTCCTTCTCCACATGTTCTGCTTGTCCCGCCTCGTCTTGGTCCTCGACTGCTCTCTGGTCTCACTGAGCTAAACTTAAACCCCTCAGGCTCTTGCTCCACCCTCTCCTCTCTCAGGTGAGAGAGATCAAACGCCCTCGTGGCAGCTGAGTGATTAGGGGATGCAGTGACGTAAGGGTTTGTTACCCTGGGCCTGTATTCCCTCTCCTTTCCACCACTAGGAATTACCTGCTTTCTAGGAGCAAATGGAGTTTTAAGTCCTGGACCTTTTAAAATGGGTCCCTTTATTATGGTAAATTCCTTCTTTTTACCCTTCTCTTCTAGGTCCTGATAAGCTTCCTTATCACAGTATTAATCCGTGACATCTACATTATTAGACCAGTTCTCAAAAACAGACATCAACAGTTTGTTGCCCATACATTAATCACCAAAGAACTGCTGATAAACCAGCATGCATATCTTGTCTAATTTAATAGGTAAATTGGATCAAAAAGTCTTCAGATTGTTTCTTGTAAATTGTTCTTTTTATGCCATTATGTTGGTTATTTATAAGACAAAACATGAACAGAGCAGAGACACACAGAGCAGAGACAAATCAGGCCACACATGTCAACGAGTGACATCATCCAACAGCTTATTAACAACCAAACATGGCTATGTTTTGGCAAACGTCTCACTGATTTTAGTAATAAATTTATGGTCCCACAATACAAATCAAATGACGTTGTGTCAGTTAATTGATGTGATCTATATGCTGGATTCGGCACTGGAAGTATGTATGAAGACGCTAACCACAAATTTATTACTAACTTCAGTGAGTGAGTTGTGACCCCCCTGACACAAGCATTTGATGAAGCACAATCATGTCAGGTTGTTAATAAAGAGTTTGATGACTTTATTCCTTAATTATAAGAGCCAGGAATAATTCTCAGAGGTCATCAAAAACCTCCAAAACACTTTACAGTGATTCAAGAGGGCCTAAATCTATTACTTAATCTTAATCCAGAAATGTAACACTGTTCTACAAATTTTCAAAATTTGTTTGCTTCAGAAATTAAATGTGCTATTTCTTAATGAATTTGATACCCTGAATTCAAATACGATAGCGAAATTGGTCAATTAGCTCCCGTTTCTATAATATGTTGAAGAATGTACATTTTACCACTATGTATGGTGAAAATCGAGCCTAAATCCTTAGATGTAAATCAAAATCTTATTACAAATGAAACTTTGCACAATAACAAGCATCTTTTTATAAAATAAAGTTCATAAACTTACTTAGAAGAAACAGAGGAGTAATTATGTCTGCAATTTAACTTTCATTAAGAACATTTGTAAGTACATTCTAGCAATTTTTGTTCTCATTCAGTGGCTTCACGACTCTTCCTGATCTGTTTCTTGTACTGAAGCAACAGAATATCCCTTGTCACTGTCCAGCAGTAGTTTGCAAGCATTGATGGACTCCATTTACCCTGATACCTCTTTTCCATGGCTGCAATGTCTTGGTGAAATCATTCTCCATGTTCATCACTTACTGCTCCACAATTTTGTGGGAAAAAATCTAGTTGAGAATGTAGAAAATGAATCTTTAAGGACATGTTGCAACCAAGGTTTTTGTATGCCTTGAGAAGATCTTGAATAATCTCTTGGTAATTAAAAATTTTGTGTCACTGATTCAAATGATATCCATGCAGCCTTTTCCTTTCCACGCAATAAACGAAGAAATTCGTCATCTTAAAGAAGTGCACGAATCTGAGGGCCAACAAAAACTCCTTCCTTAACTTTGGCATCACTCAAGTCTAGGAAATTTACCACTGAGATACCTGAAAGCAGGTTTAGTTTTATCCATCGCCTTGACAAAGTTTTTCATTAGTCCCAATTTGATGTGCAAGGAAGGCATCAAAATCTTGTTGCTGTCTACAAGTGCTGGAAACATTTTTGCTTCCAGGATCCAGTGACTGACGGAGTGGCCAGTCCCTTTTGACGAAATAACAATCTCTAGCACGACTATCCTATTCACACAGGAAGCAGCAGTACTTGGTGTATCCACCCTGAAGACCAAGCAAGAGGACGACCACTTTGAAGTCACCACAGATTGACCATAGATGTTGATCATAGTTTATACATTTCAAAAGTTGTTTCAGATTGTCATAAGTCTCTTTCATAAAAGCTGCATGACCAATAGGAATTGATGGTAGCAAGTTGCCATTATGCAGCAATACAGCTTTAAGACTTGCTTTGGATGAATCAATGAAGAGCCTCCAATCATCTGCATTGTAATTGATATTGAGAGCTTTCATTAAACCTTTTATGTTGTTGCATGCAGCAAGATCACCTTCTTTGAAAAAGAATGACACCAAGGGGCTTGTTTGCAAAGCCGCGGTAGCGGTTCGCGATCGTTATCGGAGCCGCGGCCCCATTGAAATCAATGGGGCCATGGCTCCGATAACGATCGCGAACCACTATCGCAGCTTTGTAAACAAGCCCCCAAGTCTTTCTAACTGTCCAGGAAAAAAGAAATTTGAACGTCACCAGCCAGAAGATTCCACTGCTGTAGTCTGGAACCCAAAAGCTCAGCTTTATTTTTCAGGAGATCCAAATCCCTGACAAGGTCATTCAATTCACCTTGCGTTATGAGGTGTGGCTCATTAGCAGTGGCCAGAAGAAACTCTGGGTCACGTGAGGTTGATGGTTCATGACTATAAACTTCTTCCTCTTCCTCACTTGCTTCTAATGATAATGATTCTGACATTTTGGGAATCGGCAACCCTTCTCCATAAGGCACTGGGCGTATTGCAGATGGGATGTTTGGATATTGCACAGTCCACTTACTCTTTCTGGATATGCCTTTCTGAATTGGAGGAACCATGCAGAAGTAGCAATTGCTGTCATGATCCGTGGGCTCTCTCCAGATCATTGGAACTGCAAAAGGCATTGATTGCCTTTTCCCATTCATCCATTGCCTGAGATTTGTTGCACATGTATTGCAGCATATGTGTGGCACCCAGCTCTTATCCTGATCTCCTATTCTGCAGGCAAAATATAAGTTGTAGGGTTTCTTAACCGCCACAGTCATATTCCATTGTTGTGATGTAAGTCACTTCACCACAAATATAGCAGAAATTATCTGTATTATTAACACAAGTACGATGCATCGACGAATATGCTGTGATTGACCTATCGGCATAAAATAATGCAAAATAATTAATTTTTAATTTTTCTGTGACTAATATACCTTAAGATTTATACTGTCAAGTGATGCAAATTTAAATACTGATTGCACCATCTGGTTTTGGACAGATATTTCTAATCTCCAGGAACAAGCAGGAATGAGTCTTCACATATGGGTACGTCGGTACCGATGGAGCCTGCACAGGAACGCTCCCCAGCTTCCCAAAAAGGAAAGCTTTTGGGAGCATCCCACAGCGCCTGCGCGCTGCCTTCCCGCCTTTCCTAACCGCCTCTCCCCAGTTCTTCTTTTCCGTGGAGCCAGCAGGTCGTGTTCCTGTCACCGCTGAAGAAGTTCTTTGTTTTATTTTATTTCTTTGGTCGCGCGTCTGCCTTCCCCGACGTCGGACCGGTACCGCCGGTCTTTCTTTCTTTTCTTAAAAAAAAAAAAAAGAACATATTTTTTCCCTCACTTAGTGTGTTTTTCCTCTTTGGGCCTTAGGCCTCACGAGAAATTTTCCTCATGGAAAAACCAGCCTCCGGGTTTAAAAAATGCACTAAGTGCAGCGGTACTATTTCTATCACCGACACCCATGAATGGTGTCTTAAATGTTTGGGTCCTGACCACTCCATTTTGGAGTGTCCGTCCTGCTCCTTGATGTCTAAACGAGGTTTACAGAACCGAGCAGCTAAGCTCCATGTGCTGTTTCCCTCTGATGCAGCTTCAGTGGCATCGACGTCTTCCAGGGCCTCTACTTCCTCCCATGGATCTCAGGTAACCAAACATAAATCCAGCCGGTCCTCGAAGGGTAGATCTCCTTCCAAGCATCGAGATGCCTCCGGGCTTGCCCTCGAGGATTCCGCACCGGCAAAACAACCCCGGCGGGAAGCTCCGGCTTCCAAAGCTCCTCCTATGGGGTTACAGGTTGACATCGACAGCACGGCCTCGACCGATCACCTGTTAGAATGTTCTGGGGTACCGGCGCAACCTTCCGGTACCGAATTCCAGGCATTCATGGTGTCGATGGATCAGAATGTTATATCCATGCAGCAGGCTATCACGGCCTTCATTCAAGCTGCGACGCCGCTGATACTACAACAAACTCCGTTGTCGGTATCGGCTCCGGTACTGGCACTGGCACCAGTGTCGGTACCGGTACCGACTGCATCGACATCGACCAGGATGCCGACTGCAGCGGTTCCCTGTCCAGGGATGCCCATCGGTACCGTACCGGTCCCGATGACGCCCGATGTCGATACCGCTCGATACGCGTATCGAGCTTTGGAAGAGCACCCTGACAGTCGATACTTTGATTCCTCCGAAGACTCTGATGCATCGGAGGAGTCTGCTGAGGTGTCTGTAGTTCTTCCTGAAGAGCCTTCTTCTCGAAAAAGAAGAATGTCTCTTCCAGAGGATTTGTCCTTTCAAGACTTCATCAGAGAAGTGGCTAAAGGGCTTTCTATTTCAGTAACCTCTGAATCAGAGCCTAGAGCTAAAAAATTGGATATTTTAGGTTATTCTAAGGCTCCTAAGGAGGCAGTCACCTTGCCAATTCATGAGATTCTTTATGATCACATGATTGACTTATGGGAGACTCCTCTCACTATCTCTCCTCATTCTCGTAGTTTGGACACTATGTACCGTGTCCCTCCTTGTCCTGGATTTCATAAAACACAGCTTCCTCACCATTCTATTGTGGTGGAGTCAGCTATGAAAAAGATAAAGAGTGCAAAAAGACACTCCTCTGCTCCTCCAGGAAGAGAATGCAGGACCTTGGATGCTTTTGGTAGGAAAATCTTCCAAGCCAGTATACTCATTGCCAGAATCAACTCCTATAGTCTTTATATGGGTATGTTTCTGAAAGAAGTTGCAGATAAGCTGCACACTTTCCTCCCTTTCCTTCCAGAGGATAAAAGGGAAGAATTTCTTATTTGGATTAAGCATACTCAAGATATTTCAAAGTTTTCCAACCGTGCAGCTTTTGACTCCTTTGAGGGTGCCAGCAGAGCTTCGGCCATTGCCATAGCTGCACGCAGAATTGCTTGGCTCCAAGCTTCTGATCTGGAATCTTGGGTCCAGGATGGCTTGGGAAATCTTCCCTGTACAGGAGAAAACTTGTTTGGCAAAGATTGGCAAATAAAAGCCACTCAAATGGATGCAGAAAATTCTGCTTTGGATAGACTTTCCAAGTCAACCTCCATCCCTGCCAAGAAAAAACCTTTCAAGAAGTCTTTTTTCAAGAAAGGCAGATTCCATCCTATTTCTGGCCAACAATCATCTACAGGTCGTTTTGCTGCTAAGCGTCAGCAACCTAAACAGGCCAGGCCTAAGCCTACAGGGGCTGCTGCAACTCAGCAGACCCAGCCCCCTCAGGGTTTTTGACTTGATGCTAGAGAACTTAGCCTTTCTGGCTCTGAAACAGCCAGAGCCTCTCACCATTCCAGGAAGGTTAGCAAATTACAGCAGAGCAGTGGACCCTCCATCATAAGGGAGGGCTACAAGCTTCATTTCTCAAACCTTCCTCCTCACACTATGGTGAGACATTTCAATTCTCCAACATCCCTCCTCGACCTTCTAGGTCAGGAGGTGGCTGCCCTTCTTGTCCAAGGGGCAATAGAAGAAGTGCCTCTTCTTCAACAAGGGTCAGGGTTTTACTCCCCCTACTTTCTGATCCCAAAGAAAACAGGGGGCTACAGACCCATATTAGATCTCAGAGAATTGAACACATTTCTATGCAAGGAGAAATTCAAGATGCTTTCTCTAGGCACTCTCCTTCCATACCTTCAGAGTCAGGATTGGCTTGTCCTCATCCATTCATCTCACAGAAGGTTCCTCCGTTTTCTTTTCCAAGGAAAGCATTACCAATACAGGGTGCTTCCTTTCGGTCTGGCTTCTGCTCCAAGAGTGTTCACCAAATGCATGACAATAGTTGCTGCATTTCTACGCACTTTGGGAATATTTGTATTCCCATACCTGGACGACTGGCTCATCCGAGCTCCATCTCAGTCAGAGGCCCAGACTTCCCTGGACTGCACAAGGCACATTCTGCAGTATCTGGGACTTGTGGTAAACCTCCCAAAGTCCCAGCTCACCCCTACTCAGTCCCTAGAGTTCATAGGGGCCTGGCTGGATACTACTACTGCAAGGGCCTATCTTCCTCAGGCCCGTTGCCTACGCCTAGTGCAGTTAGCCTCCCAAATTCAGTCAAAGAGCCATTTAACTGCCCGGGAGATGCTACAACTGCTAGGCCACATGGCATCCACACTGCATGTGGTACCCTATGCTCGCCTTCACATGAGAGCAGCTCAATGGACTTTGTCCACCCAGTGGACTCTCAGACCAAATAGCAACCTCCAAACGCCTCTTTTGGTCTCTCCAGTGGTGGATGTCCACCCAAAATCTGTTGCTGGGGTCCCCCTTCCAACAGTTGTTGCCGCAGGCAACCCTCACAACAGATGCCTTCTAAACAGGTTGGGGAGCTCATCTACAAGACCTCTCCACTCAGGGCACTTGGTCTCCTGTGGAGACCTCTCTACATATCAACTACTTGGAGCTCCGAGCAGTTTTTCTAGCTCTCAAGGTCTTTCATACCCTGCTCAGCTACAAGACAGTCCTCATTCATACGGACAATCAGGTAGCCATGTTTTACATAAACAAGCAAGGAGGAACTGGCTCTCTGTCGCTTTGCAACGAAGCTTTAAGATTGTGGGCCTTCGCCAGAGAGCATCAAATCCATCTCCTGGCCATATACCTCCCAGGAATCCAAAACTCTTGGGCAGACAGACTCAGTCGAGTTCTGCTTCCACACGAATGGTCCCTGCACATGGACCAAGTACTCAGAATCTTTCAAGAGTGGGGAACCCCGGACATAGACCTCTTTGCAAGTCCGTGGAATGCCAAACTTCCCCGGTTCTGTTCCAGAATTCCGTGTCAGGGAGTTCAGGCCAAGGATGCCTTCCTCCTTCACTGGGGTCAAGACTTCCTGTATGCCTTTCCACCCATTCCTTTAATTCCCAAGACTCTGTTCAAGCTCCAGAGGGATCAAGGATCCATGATCCTCATAGCTCCACGCTGGCCACGCCAAGTGTGGTACCCTCTACTTCTGCAGCTCTCTCAAGCTCCCTCCCTAGACTTGGGAGCTGCTCCAGACCTTCTGTCCCAGGAAGAGGGGACTTTGTGGCACCCAAACCCCAAGTCCCTTCACCTCAGAGCTTGGTTGCTGAAGGCCTAGACCTTCCAGGTTGGAATCTTTCTCAGCAGGTGAAGGATATCCTCCATGCTTCCAGAAAACCTTCTACTAGACGTTCCTATGCTTTTAAATGGAAAAGGTTTTCCATTTGGTGTGCTGAGAAGGGTCTTGACCCTCTAGCACTACCTTTGAATTCTCTATTGGAATATCTCCTGCATCTCTCCAATGCAGGCCTTAAGACGAATTCAGTAAGGGTCCATTTGAATGCTATTGCAGCATCCCTTAAGCCTATTAATGGACAGCCTATTTCCTCTCATCCTCTTATTGCAAGATTCATGAGAGGCCTAACTTTAACTAAACCTCCCATTAGGCCTCCTCCGGTGGCATGGGATTTAAATCTGGTTCTTGGTCAGCTTATGAAGCCACCTTTTGAACCCTTAGCCACCACCTCCTTGAAATTTCTTTCCTGGAAGGTTATTTTCCTCATTGCAGTCACCTCAGCTCGCCGCATCAGTGAACTGCAGGCCTTAGTGGCTAATCCACCTTATACAAGGTTCCATCATGATAAGGTAGTCCTTAGGACCAATCCACACTTTATGCCTAAAGTGGTTTCACCTTTTCATCTTAATCAAGAGGTGTATTTACCTGTCTTTTTTCCAGGTCCTCATGCATCAAGTGCAGAGAGGAATCTTCATACCCTGGATTGTAAGAGAGCTCTTGCCTTTTACTTACAAAGGACACAGCAACATAGAAAGTCTTCTCAACTCTTTGTTGCCTTTGATCCCTCTCATTTGGGACTTCCAGTCTCTAAGAGGACACTGTCCAATTGGATTGCTCAGTGTATTTCTTTCGCCTACCAGAGTAAGAACCTTTCTCTGGAAGGCCATGTCACAGCTCATAATGTGAGGGCCATGGCCACCTCTATGGCTCATCTAAATTCTGTGTCCATCGACCAGATCTGTCGAGCGGCCACCTGGGCCTCGGTTCATACCTTTACAGCCCATTACTGTTTGGACAAGGACTCACGCCGGGATGCCTTGTTTGGTCAGGCTGTTCTCAAACACCTGTTCCATGCTTAATCAACTCCTGCCCTCCTTCCCTGAATGGATGCCTGAGATCCATAGGAGGAGATAGAGCCCTTCACAGGGTCTCATAACCTTGGGGATCTCCCAGGCATCTCTAGCTAGGGAGTCCCCATATGTGAAGACTCATTCCTGCTTGTTCCTGGAGATAGCACAGTTACTTACCTGTAACAGGTGATCTCTGGGAACAGCAGGAATAAGTCTTCACAACCCACCCACCTCCCCTAGGAGTTGTATCTCTCTATCTATTTTTCCTTTCCTCTCTCTCTTTGTCTCAGCTTTAAAACTTGAACTGGGGAGAGGCGGTTAGGAAAGGCGGGAAGGCAGCGCGCAGGCGCTGTGGGATGCTCCCAAAAGCTTTCCTTTTTGGGAAGCTGGGGAGCGTTCCTGCGCAGGCTCCGTCGGTACCGACGTACCCATATGTGAAGACTTATTCCTGCTGTTCCCAGAGATCACCTGTTACAGGTAAGTAACTGTGCTTTGTTTGCAAGTAGAGATTACGCAATCTCACACAAATGTTGCATAATACACAGTTAATGGCCCCTAATGACTAATTAATAGCATATATCTTAGCAACTGGACCTAATCAGCCGTTTTCGTTATGATTTCTGTGTCCAGCAGCCTTAAATTAGTTTAGAACAGCTGCTTTTGTGTCCGAAGCATTTTGGCTGTTGAACAGTGAATCCTTTCAGTCTTTCTAATGTAAACACCCCAGCACACTATGATGAGCAGTGTTTCACATTTGCTTCATTAGGGATGCCATGGTGGCTTTAAACCTTCAATGTGCCTCTATATTATCATCCATAAACAAGACAACTTTCAAACCAACTATTTCAAAGCAACTAGCTCTCCTCTTTTCTAGGGCAGAGTCTTCCTGATAATTTTCCCCTGTAGTTTTCTTCTGAGAGAAACTGTTCCCTCTACTTGTCT
This sequence comes from Ichthyophis bannanicus, assembly GCA_033557465.1. Lineage (NCBI taxonomy): Eukaryota > Metazoa > Chordata > Amphibia > Gymnophiona > Ichthyophiidae > Ichthyophis > Ichthyophis bannanicus. Next base: position 355,018,158 of record CM066038.1, on the reverse strand, counting down.
CTGTCCCTGATGGATCAACACTGCTCAAAAAGTAGATGATGAAATCCTTGTGGCTGGCGGACAATGTGTCCAGTTACTTCCTGATTTTCTTCCAGGAAGTGGTATTGTTATTGGCCAATAGGATCAGGAACTAGTCATTGGTTCTGATATGGTAAGCAAAGGGCAGACACTCTAGGCCAGTGGTTCTCAACCCAGTCCTCTGGGTCCCCTAGTCCAGTTGGGTTTTCAGGGTATCCACAATGAATATGCATGGGATAGATGTATATACAATGGAAGCAGTGCATGCAGATCTATCTCATGCATATTCATTTGTGGTTATTCTGAAAACCTGACTTGTCTGGGGGGGTTCCAGAGGACTGGGTTGAGAACCACTGTTCTAGGCTATGGAATCCTGTCTATTTCAGACGGCAACACAATAAAGTGTGCTAGGCTTTGTGCACAATCTTGGATGCCCAGTGTAAAAACAAATTTTGCACATGAACTGCCCAATGCCTAAGGTAAACAGCACACAACACATTTAAATCCATGGTAATGAAGCAATGAACTATTCAGGATAGATGCAAAGAAGGGTGCAGAAGACCAGAAGGCTGAGCACACTATGGTTTTAACGTAAGGTCAAAGGAAGAATAAAGGGTTAGCTTGTTGTTCTGTGGTCAGCGCTAGTGAGGAATTAATGCCTGTTTCTCCTCTTTAGTTTGGGCATATGGGATCTGTATACGCCTTGAAGAAGAAGCACTGAGAAGGAGGAACAAAGAACTGTTGGATTGTTGACAGAATTGATTGTTATTTGCAAAATTGTATATCGGCACATCAGAGTTGTCTGCACATACATCTGCGCATAAATAACAGTATTGTAGAAATTGTGAAGAATAGCATTCCAACACATGCATGGATGTATGTGCAAGCAACTCCGGGCGCTAATACAATTTTCTTTTGCGCCAAATATAACAGCCGCTAATACAGACCCATGTGAGCATGCATCTGGCATGCTCTCCCATGTTAGTGCATTCTTTTGCACACAGGCCATTTGCATTCTGTTTGCTTTCTGCATCAGCAGCAATTTTTTTTCTTTTGCTCATGTGTTAGGAAACCCTAAGCTAAGCTTTAGCGCAGATCTCTAATGCACAATTTCTGCATTGGCTTCTCAGTCCAGCAGATAGAAAACTTAATTCCCTGTTGCTGTGCTTATACAGTCAGAAGAAAAAATACAGTTATTTATCATAACTTCAAACAAGGAATTCTCCATTGTCTGATCTTAGGGACAGCAGCCTCCTGCTTAAATGCGTCTTGTCCTTTAGGCTGTTATGATTCATGTCCAAAAGAGCCAGAATCCCCCTCCTTAGTTCACCATTTCAAAGAAGTAAGCTCTTTGGAAGGGGAACACAACTTTGTTGCTTGGCTGGACAAATATATCCAGTCATATCAACTTTTACAGAAATACTTCACCTCTCTTCTACCCTTGGTTCTGGGAGCCAACTGGAAAATCTATCTCCAGGAACAAGCAGGAATGAGTCTTCACATATGGGTATCGTCGGTACCGACGGAGCCTGCGCGGGAACGCTCCCCAGTGTCCAGAAAGAAAGCTTTTGGGAGCATCCCACAGCGCCTGCGCGCTGCCTTCCCGCCTTTCCTAACCGCCTCTCTCCAGTTCTTCTTTTCCACGGAGCCAGCAGGTCGTGTTCCTGTCACCGCTGAAGAAGTTCTTTATTTTTCTTTATTTCTTTGGTCGCGCGTCTGCCTTCTTCGACGTCGGACGGTACCGCCGATCTTTTTTTCTTTCTTCTTTAAAAAAAAAAAAACCCTACCGTTTCCCACTTCTGTGCAATTTTTCCTTTTGGGCCTTAGGCCTAGAAGAATTTTCCTCATGGAAAAGCCCGCTTCCGGGTTTAAAAAGTGCACGAAGTGCAGCGGTACTCTTTCTATCACCGACACCCATGACTGGTGTCTAAAATGTTTGGGTCCTGACCACTCCATCACCGATTGTGAGTCCTGTTCCATGATGTCTAAAAGAGGTCGACAGAATCGAGCGGCAAAGCTCAGTACCCTGTTTCCCTCTGATGCAGCTTCGGTGGCATCGACATCTTCCAGGACTTCTTCTTCTTCCTATGGATCTCAGGTAACCAAACATAAGTCCAGCCTGTCATCGAAGGGTAGATCTCCCTCTAAGTATTGAGATGCCTCCGGGCTTGCTCTCGAGGATCCTGCACTGGCAAAATTACCCCGGTGGGAAGCTCCGGCTTCCAAAGCTTCATCTATGGGGTCACCTGTTGCCATGTTCTGGGGTACCGGTGGTTTCCACTGGTACCGACATCCAGACATTGGTTGCGTCGATGGATCAGAATATTCTGACCATGCAGCGTGCCATCACGGCATTCATACAAGCTGCGACGCCTCCGGTACCGCAACAAACTCCATTGTCGGTTCCGGCACCAATATCGGTTCCGGTGCCGGTACCGATTGCATCGACATTGGCTTCGGTGTCGACTGCAGCGGTACCCTGTCCTGTGATGCCCATCGGTACCGAATCGGTACCAATCACTCCCGATGTCGATACCACTCGGCACGCGTATCGGGCTCTGCAAGAGCATCCAGACAGGCGATACTTCATCGGTACTCCTTCCTCAGGAGCCCTCTTCTCCAAAAAGAAGAATGTCTCCTCCAGAAGACTTGTCTTTTCAAGACTTCATTAGGGAAGTGGCCAGGGGCCTCTCTATCTCAGTGGCCCCTGAACCAGAGCCTAGAGCCAAGAAATTAGATATTTTACAATATCCTAAGGCTCCTAAAGAGCTACTTTACCAATTCATGAGATCCTTTATGATCACATGTTGGGCATATGGGAAACACCTCTTACTACTTCCCCTCATTCTCGCAGGTTGGACACCATGTACCGTGTTCCTCCTTGTCCTGGCTTTCATAAGACTCAGCTTCCTCACCACTCTATTGTGGTGGAGTCTGCTGTGAAAAAGATAAAGAGTGCAAAAAGACACTCATCTAATCCTCCAGGAAGAGAATGCAGAACCTTGGATGCTTTTGGCAGGAGAATTTTCCAGGCCAATATGCTTACTGCCAGAATCAACTCCTATAGTCTCTATATGGGGATGTTTCTAAAGGAAGTTACAGATCATCTGCTAACTTTATCTCCTTTTATCTCAGAAGATAAAAGGGAGGAGTTTCTCACCTGGCTTAAACATGCCCAGGATGTTTCCAAATTTTCCAACCGTGCAGCCTTTGACTCTTTTGAGTGTGCCAGCAGAGCCTCGGCTATTGCCATAGGTGCACGCAGACTTGCTTGGTTACAAGCTTCTGATTTGGAGCCCTGGGTCCAGGATGGATTAGGAAATCTTCCTTGTACAGGTGAAAACCTTTTTGGCAAGGATTGGCAAGCAAAGGCCACTCAGATGGATGCTGAAAATTCTGCCTTAGATAGACTTTCAAAGTCTACTTCTGCTCCTGCTAGGAAAAGGTTATTCAAAAAGGCTTTCTTTCCCAAAAAAGGGAAATATTATCCTGGTTATGGTCACCAGGCATCTTCTGCAGGTCGTTTTGCTGCAAAGCATCAGCAACAACCTAAACAAGCCAAGCCTAAGACTGCAAGGACTGCTACGGCCCAACAGCCTCAGCCTCCTCAGGGCCTTTGACTTACAACTAGAGAACTTAGCCTTTCTGGCTCTAGAAGAACCAGAGCCTCTCACCATTCCAGGAAGGTTAGCTTACTTTGCTCCCAGATGGGAACAAATCACAGCAGAGCAATGGACCCTCTCCATCATAAGGGAGGGGTACAAGCTTCATTTCTTAAACCTTCCTCCTCACACCATGGTGAGACAGTTCAATTCTCCAACATCTCTCCTCGACCTTCTGGGTCACGAGATTGCTACCCTTCTTGCCCAAAGGGCAATAGAAGAAGTACCCCTTCTTCAACAGGGTTCAGGGTTCTACTCCCCCTATTTTCTTATCCCAAAGACAACAGGGGGCTACAGACCCATATTAGATCTCAGATAATTGAACAAGTTTCTATGCAAGGAGAGATTCAAGATGATTTCTCTCGGTGCTCTCCTTCCATACCTTCAGAGTCAGGATTGGCTTTGTTCTCTAGATCTCAAGGATGCGTACACCCATGTTCTCATCCATCCAACACACAGAAGGTTCCTTCGGTTCCTTTATCAGGGAAAGCACTACCAATACAGAGTGCTTCCTTTCGGTCTGGCCTCTACTCCAAGAGTGTTCACAAAATGCATGGCAGTAGTAGCTGCATTTCTACGCACTCTAGGAATATTTGTATTCCCATATCTGGACGACTGGCACATCCGAGCTCCATCCCAGTCAGAGGCCCAGACTTCCCTAGCCTGGACAAGGCGTGTTCTTCAGTATCTGGGACTTGTAATAAACATCCCAAAATCACAACTCACCCCTACTCAGTCATTGGAGTTCATAGGGGCCTTGTTGGATACCACAACTGCAAGGGCCTATCTTCCCCAGGCCCGTTGCCTACGCTTGGTACAGTTAGCCTCTCAAATTCAGTTAAAGTCCCATTTAACTGCTCGAGAGATGTTACAACTGTTAGGCCACATGGCATCCACCGTGCATGTGGTTCCTTACGCTCGCCTTCACATGAGGGCAGCTCAGTGGACTCTATCCACCCAATGGACCCAGGCATCAGGTTGCCTGTCAGACAAAATAGCAACCTCCAGTCGTCTCTTTTGGTCCCTCCAGTGGTGGAAGTCCACTCAAAATCTGTTGCTGGGGTCCCCCTTTCAACAGTTGCTACCCCAAGCAACCCTTACAACAGATGCCTCCCCAAGGGGTTGGGGAGCTCATCTACAAGATCTCTCCACCCAAGGCATCTGGTCTCCACAGGAGACATCTCTACATATCAACCTCTTAGAGCTCAGAGCAATTCTTCTAGCTCTCAGAGTCTTCCACACCCTGCTCAGCTACAAGACAGTCCTCATCCATACGGACAACCAAGTAGCCATGTTCTACGTGAACAAGCAGGGCGGGACTGGCTCTCTGTCGCTTTGCAACGAAGCTTTGAGATTGTGGGCCTTCACCAGAGAGCATCAAATTCATCTCATGGCAGTGTATCTTCCAGGGTTCAAAACTCTTGGGCAGACAGACTCAGTCAAGTTCTGCTTCCACACGAATGGTCCCTCCATGGGGACCAGATAGCCAGGATCTTTCAAATTTGGGGAACCCCGGACATAGACCTGTTTGCAAGTCCGTGGAATGCCAAACTTCCCTGGTTCTGTTCCAGGATTCCGTGTCAGGGAGTTCAGGCCAGAGATGCCTTCCTCCTCCACTGAGGGCAAGACTTCCTCTATGCCTTTCCACCCATTCCCCTAATTTCCAAGACACTGTTCAAGCTTCAGAGAGACAAGGGGGTCTATGATCCTCATAGCTCCACGTTGGCCACGCCAAGTGTGGTACCCTCTACTTCTTCATCTCTCTCAAGCTCCCTCCCTGGACTTGGGATCTGCTCCAGACCTCCTGACCCAGGAGGAGGGAACGTTGTGGCACCCAAATCCCGAGTCTCTTCATCTCAGAGCCTGGTTGCTGAAGGCCTAGACCTTCAAGATTTGCATCTTTCTCAGCAGGTGAAGGATATCCTTCATGCTTCCAGAAAGCCTTCCACTAGACGTTCCTATGCTTTTAAATGGAAAAGGTTTACCATTTGGTGTGAAGAGAAGGGTCTTAACCATCTTGCAATACCTCTGAATTATTTACTAGAGTATTTGCTGCATTTATCCCATGCAGGCCTTAAAATGAATTCAGTAAGAGTCCATTTGAGTGCTATTGCTGCATCCCTTAAGCCTCTCAATGGACATCCTATTTCCTCTCATCCTCTTATTGCAAGATTCATGAGAGGCCTTCTTTTAGCTACACCTCCCATTAGACCACCTCCAGTGGCATGGGATTTCAATTGGGTTCTTGGCCAGCTTATGAAGCCACCCTTTGAACCCTTAGCCACTACCTCCTTGAAATTCCTTTCCTGGAAAGTTATTTTTCTCATTGCAGTCATCTCAGCTCACCATATCAGTCAGCTGCAAGCCTTGGTGGCTAATCCTCCTTATACAAGGTTCCATCATGACAAGGTAGTCCTCAGGACTAATCCACACTTTATGCCTAAAGTGGTCTCACCTTTTCATCTGAACCAGGAGGTATATTTACCTGTCTTTTTTCCAGGACCTCATGCATCAAGTGCAGAGAGGAATCTTCATACCCTGGATTGTAAGAGAGCACTTGCTTTTTACTTACAAAGGACACAGCAACATAGGAAGTCCTCTCAACTATTTGTTGCTTTTGATCCCTCTCATTTAGGACTTCCAGTCTCTAAGAGAACTCTGTCCAATTGGATTGCTCAGTGTATTTCCTTCGCCTACCGGAGTAAGAACCTTTCTCTGGAGGGCCATGTCACAGCTCACAATGTGAGGGCCATGGCAGCCTCTATGGCTCATCTAAACTCTGTGTCCATCGACCAAATCTGTCGAGCGGCCACCTGGACCTCGGTTCATACCTTTACAGCCCATTACTGCTTGGACAAGGACTCCCGCCGGGATGCCTTGTTTGGTCAGGCTGTTCTCAAACACCTGTTCCATACCTAATCAACTCCTACCCCCATCCCTGGTTGGATGCCCTAGATCCATGGGGGGAGGTAGAGCCCTTCTCAGGGACTCAGAACCTTGGAGATCTCCCTGGCATCTCTAGCTGGGGAGTCCCCATATGTGAAGACTCATTCCTGCTTGTTCCTAGAGATAGCACAGTTACTTACCTGTAACAGGTGATCTCTGGGAACAGCAGGAATAAGTCTTCACAACCCACCCACCTCCCCTAGGAGTTGTATCTCTCTATTTTCCTTTCCTCTCTCTCTCTCTTTGTCTCAGCTTAAAACTCGAACTGGAGAGAGGCGGTTAGGAAAGGCGGGAAGGCAGCGTGCAGGCGCTGTGGGATGCTCCCAAAAGCTTTCTTTCTGGACGCTGGGGAGCGTTCCCGCGCAGGCTCCGTCGGTACCGACGATACCCATATGTGAAGACTTATGCCTGCTGTTCCCAGAGATCACCTGTTACAGGTAAGTAACTGTGCTTTATTGAAGCACACAGCAAATGTTGACCCATACTCATCCAGGAGGTACAGAGTAGGTTGGTATAGGCCAGTGAACAAGATGCAAACACTTTATTCAGCACAATTAAAAGAGCAGCCAAATCCCAAATGGCCTGAGCATGAGATAAGCTAAAAATCCCAGTGATATATATAAACTTTGTCAAGGCTCAGGTCCTTAGTGGGAGTCTACAATCCTCATGTATATTCTGTTTTGTTTTCCTCTGACAGGAGTGAGATGAAACGCTGGATGACCTCATTAGCACCAAATAGAAGAACAAAGTTTGTTTCACTAACTTCCAGACTCCTAGGTGAGTATACCCACCATCCAGATAGACCTCTAAAACAGGAGGTACCACTCAATATAAGGGCTAAGTCCAACAGACCACCTGCAAATCCTGGCATGGATCCTCTAATAAAGGAATAGATTTTTCTTCAGAAACCAAGGTACATGACATAAACAGTTCAATAGTGACACTCCACACAAAATACTAGCCTTTCAACCTTCTGGGACATGCTTACTTCCCTTCCTCCCTTTTAGATTTGTGCTGGGCTTCCTGACTCTCCAATGCTCTTGTGCCTGTTTCTCCAAATGCTTGAATCTCTTTTCTTTGTTTCTTTCTTCTTGACACCTGGATCAGAGCCCCAAATGAGTAGCTCTTTCCTTTCTCCTTGCATGCTGCTATCCATGTTGGGATAAGCATCTGACACAGATTTCTTATCACTCTTGCAAAGTTCTTCTTTCACTGCTGGAACTCGGATTAAGGTCCTCCTTACCCATGAAAGACAAACTCGGTGTGAGATGCTTATTTCCCCAGAGAAGAGATACTTTCCACTCCACTATTCAGGAACAGCTACTTATAATAAAATGCCAGAAATTTACTCTGTAGCCCTTTGCACCCATTGTAGGAACCTGGAGACAGAAGCCAGGCTTCCAGTCCTTCCAGCTAAGACTAAGAGAAAGATCATTGACCTTCTCCTCTCAGCTCCAAATCCTCTAACCAGAATATTCTTGAGGTCTCTTTAACATCCTGGACTATACCATTGTGATCACTCCTAGAGGGGAGTGTCATAGTAAATAGTTCAATCCACTCAGTACACTGACAACCACAGTGCCCTCTTCTGGGAGGAGGATAAACCTTAGCACAGAGTCCATGGACCCCTTTAAATAACAACATACAAATAACACCCTGCATTATAATGAGTATTACATAGATTAATATTCAAAACAAGTTATACATTTGTCAATGGGAGGTGAATGCATAATTTGCTTATTTGTATATTTTCAGGAATTATAGTATGGCACGGCATTATCTAGATAACAGGACAGCAAAAAGGATGAATCTATCTTTATCTTTATTAAACACTTGATATACCGCCCTAATGGACAGTGCCTCAGAGTGGGTTACAATATCTATATAATTAAAAGGAAAAGAACGCCAGAGTTTTGACAGGACAGAAGAGAACAGAAATCAGAAGTCGAGAAGGTCTAGAGGGTGTCTCAGGTGTGAGGGGAAGGGGGCGAGTGGCAGGTGACTTGCTGAGAACTGCTGTGGGAGAGGTGAAAGGCAATCTGAAAAAGGTGGTTGCTGCTCTATCTCATTATCCAGCATCACTCTCAATCTGCATAGTGGCACTGCATATCCAGATATTTTTAACTGTTGCAGCTGGCATTTTAAAAAGACACTACCGGGACAGCTGAATACTGACTTAGTAATTTTTCATGTCATCTACACCCCACACCTAATCTGGTCCATAATTACATGAATAATATTCAGATATTAAAATTAAATCTCCAGGAACAAGCAGGAATGTGGTCCTCACATATGGGTATCGTCGGTACTGACGGAGCCTGCGCGGGAATGCTCCCCAGCGTCCAATAGGAAAGCTTTTGGGAGCATCCCTCAGCACATGCGCGCTGCCTTCCCGCCTTTCCAACTGTCCCTCTTCAGTTCTTCGTTTTCCACGGAGCAGACAGGACCTATTCCCTGTCACCGCAGAAAATTCCATCTTTAATTTCTTTCTTGTGGTCACGTTTGCCTACCGCACGACGCCTACCGGTACCGCCGGTTCTTTTCTTTTCACAAAAAAAAAAAAAAAAAAAACCTTTGATTGTTTCTTTTCAGAAACTTTCCTCTTTGGTGCTAGGCACCATTTTGGGCATTAGGCCCCATTTTCCTAAATCATGGAAAAGCCAACTAGTGGTTTTAAAAAATGTATTAAGTGTGGTGGTACCAGTTCCGTCACTTACACCCATGATTGGTGTCTAAAATGTTTAGGACCTGATCATTCTTCAACTGAATGTCTCTCCTGCATGGGGATGACCAAAAGAGGAAGACAGAACCGGGCCGCAAAGCTCGGTACCCTCTTTTCTTCAGATGCCAGATCCATTTCATCAACATCGTCAAGGACCTCTTCTTCCTCCCATGGATCTCAGGTAACTAAACATAAAAGCCGATCCTCAAAGGGTAGCTCTCCTGCTAAGCACTGAGAGGCCATTGGCATTGCCCTTGAGGGAAACACACCAGCAAAACAGCCCCAGCGGGAGGCTTCGGCTTCCAAAGCATCGATGGGGCTTCAGGATGTTCTCGAGGCCTCAAGCTCGCAAGAACTACCTGTGCCATGCTCAGGGGTTCCGGCCGCCGTCGTCACCGGTACCGACACCCAGGCATCGGCAGCGTCGATAGACCAGAGGTTCCTCGCTATCGAGCGCAGTATCGCAGCTCTTCTTTCAGCTGCGGTACCGGTGGTCCCAAGGGCACCGGTGCCGACATCGACACCGGTACCGGCCCCGGTGGGAACTCTTCCCATGCCATCTCTGGCTAGAGTGGACAAACAGTACCGGGTCACCTCGGTACCGACTTCGATCGGTACCGGGATCGTGCTTTGCAAGAGCATCGGGGTCAGGAATACTTCGATTCTGAAGACTCTGACAATTCTGCTGGCACTAGAGGGTTTCTCCTAGAAGATCCCTCTTCTTCCCAACACAGAATGTCACCTCCAGAGGACATGTCATTTCAGGATTTCATCCATGATGTGGCCAAAGGTCTTTCAATCACAGTAGCTCCTGAAGAGGAACCCAGAGCAAAGGAATTGGAAATCCTCCAATATCCTAAAGCTCCTAAGGAGGCAGCTACTCTTCCTATCCATGAAATTCTGCATAGCTTGATGCTCAGAATGTGGGAGACACCTCTGACTACTTCTCCTCACTCTAGGAGACTTGATACTATGTATCGAGTTCCACCATGACCTGGATTTCAGAAAACTCAGCTGCCACACCATTCAATGGTAGTGGAATCAGCCATGCGTAGGATGAAAAGTGCAAAGAGGCCTGCATCCAATCCTCCAGGTCATGAATGCAGGACTCTGGATGCTTTTGGACGCAGAACTTTTCAAGCTTCCATGCTTTCAGCTAGGATCAGTTCATATATCCTATATATGGGAATGTTCCTTAAGGAAGTCACAGGAGACTTGGAACTTATGAGCCCATTTCTCCCAGATGATAAGAGACAAGATTTTCTTGCTCTAGTTAAGCATATTCAAGATGTCTCCAAGTTTGTCAATCGTGCAGCCTTTGACTGCTTCGAATGCATCTGCAGAACTTCTGCTATTGCCATTGGCGCATGACGGATTGCCTGGCTACAGGCATCAGACTTGGAGACTTGGGTACAGGACACGTTAGGCAACATTCCTTGCACGGGGGAGAATCTCTTTGGCAAGAACTGGCAGGAAAAGGATAACGAGTTAGATGCTGACAATTCTACCTTAGATAGATTGTCAAAGTCTACAGCCACTCCAGCCAAAAGGAAGCCTTATAAAAAACCCTCTTTTAGCAAAAAGAGGACGTTTTATCCTTCCTATACCCAGCAGAGTCAGACTCCAGGTCAGGTTGCCCAAAAGGGACAAACTAGACAGCAAAAGAAACCAAAAGGCCCGAGAGCCCAACCAGCTGTCCAGGTTCAGCCCCCTCAAAGGCTTTGACTTCTTCCTAGAGAGCTTTGCCTTCCAGCCTCTGAGGGGTCCCCAACCCCCCAATATTCCGGGCAGGTTATGCCACTTTGTCAACAAATGGCATCAGATGACAACAGAAGATTAGACTTTGTCCATTGTAGGAGAGGGGTACAAACTTCATTTTCACAGCATAGCCCCTCCTACAATTCTAAAGCAATTCAATTCACAAACCTCTGCAGACAATCTGCTAGATCACGAGGTCTCCACTCTTCTTGCCCAAGGGGCAATAGAGGAAGTACCCATTTTTCAACAAGGGACAGGGTTCTACTCCCCCTACTTTCTTATTCCAAAGAAAACAGCAGGACACATACCCATTCTAGACCTCAGAGAATTGAACAAAGATCTGTTTCGAGAGAAATTCAAAATGATTTCTCTAGGAACTCTTCTGCCATACCTTCAAAGCCAGGACTGGCTTTGCTCTCTAGACTTAAACGATGCATACACTCACATTCTCATCCATCCAGATCACAGAAAATGTTTACATTTCCTTTTCAGGGGAAGACATTTCCAGTACAGGGTTCTTCCTTTTGGTCTGGCTTCAGCACCAAGGGTGTTCACGAAATGCATAGCAGTTGTAGCCGCATTTCTACGAACCCTGGGGATTTTTGTCTTCCCTTACATAGACGACTGGCTCATTTGAGCCTCCACAGTTGCAGAGGCCAGCACTGCACTGTCCCATACAATGCGAATTCTCCAATATTTGGGGCTGGAAATAAACTTCCCAAAGTCTCAACTAGTTCCTTCCCAATGCCTAGAATTCATAGGAGCCTGTCTGGATACCAGACAGGCAAGGGCTTTCCTTCCACAAGCCCGGTGTCTTCGCATTATGCAGCTGGTTTCCCAAGCAGCAGGCAAATCCTCCCTCACGGCTCAGGAACTACTGCAGTTACTGGGACACATGGCATCCACAGTTCATGTAGTCCCATATTCTCGCCTCCACATGTGAGAAGCTCAGTGGACCCTCTCCACACAGTGGACACAGGCCACGGGTCATTTGTCGGACAAAATAACAATCTCTCAACGACTAATTTTATCCCTCCAATGGTGGCAATCACTAGAAAATCTGACAGTGGGGTCTCCTTTCCATCAACCCCTCTTTCAGGCCACCTTAACAACAGATGCATCACAGGTGGGTTGGGGAGCACACCTGAATCGTCTCTCTACCCAGGGCACCTAGACTCCACAGGAGGTAGGTTTACACATAAACCTCCTGGAATTAAGAGCAATTTATTTAGCTCTTCGAGTGTTCCACGCCCAGCTCAGCTACTAGACAGTCCTAGTCCAGACGGACAATCAGGTAGCCATGTTCTATGTGAACAAGCAGGGCGGAACGGGCTCTCTGTCGTTATGCAACAAAGCTTTACGACTATGGGCCCTCGCCAGAGAGCATCAAATTCACCTTCTAGTGGTATATCTTCCAGGCATTCAAAACCTTTGGGCAGACAAACTCAGTCGAGTACTGCTACCTCACGAGTGGTCACTCCACCTAGACCAGGTGGCAAAGATATTTCATCTCTGGGTCTCTCCAGACATAGACCTCTTTGCAAGTCCACTGAATGCCAAACTTCCCCGGTTCTGTTCCAGGATTCCAGCACACAACTGTCAGGCAAGGGATGCCTTCCTCCTTCACTGGGGTCAGGACTTCCTTTATGCCTTCCCACCCATTCCCCTCATCCCCAAAACACTCTTCAAGCTTCAGAGAGATAGGGGTCGCATGATTCTCGTAGCACCACGATGGCCACGCCAAACATGGTATTCCCTGCTTCTGCATCTCTCTCAAGCGGCACCTCTGGAGTTAGGGCATGCTCCAGATCTCCTTTCCCAGGAGAACGGGATGCTATGGCACCCGAATCCCCAGTCCCTGCACCTCACGGCCTGGTTGCTGAAGGCTTAGACCTCCAGGATTTCAACCTTTTCCAGCAGGTAAAAGATATCCTTCAGGCTTCTAGGAAACATTCCACAAGAAGATCTTATGCCTTCAAGTGGAAACGTTTTACTATATGGTGCTCCAAGAGGGGATTAAACCCCCTGGTCATACCATTAGAATCGATACTAGAGTATCTCCTTCACTTATCGAATTCTGGGTTAAAGACCAATTCGGTAAGAGTCCATCTTAGTGTCGCGCTGAAGCTCCCGAGGGGCCTACTCAGAATCCTGACTTAATATCTGCATAAACTTAATATTTTACTCCGAACTTACCGGGGTGCCTTGGGGGGAATGGCGGCCCACAAACCAGTGCGCTTGGACTTCGGGTCTCCCTCTTCTTCACATGGAAAACGCTCCAAAACAGAGTTGTCTTCCCCACCAAAGATGGTTCCACTCCGGGTAAGCCCCGAAATGCAACAGGAGATCTTGGAGGAAATACGTGGTGTGAAGGAACTGGTACAGTCCAACGGAGAAGCGCTCCGAGCCATGCGAGAAGATTTCGGTATGCTTCAGGACCGGCTTGAAGGTCTTTCACTACGGCTGGACAACATGGCGGGGGTCCTCGATTCGCACGCGGTGCGCTTGGTGAACCTGGATAAGGCTGAGCGTCAGATACAGAATCTTCAAAAAGAGTTAGAGGATTGCAATAATCGAGCCCGTCGCAACAATGTAAGGCTCATCGGAGTACCAGAGGGGGCGGAAGCAGGAGATATCAGAGAATTTCTGGTCAAAACTCTCCCCTCCTTGCTGAAGATTACCTTTTGCAGAGATCTGGAAATTGATCGAGCATATCGTGCTCCTACCAACATCGCACTCAATCGGACGACCCCCCGGCCCATTATCTTTCGTTTACTGAGGTATCAGCAAGTTGAGCAAATTTTCAAAGCTGCCCGGGTGATTCAGCATCTGCAGTTTGAAGATCATAAAGTCTCTTTCTTCCCCGACTTGGCAAAGCCCACAGTTGACCGGCGGAAGGGACTCCTTGCTTTTCGACCTCGACTTCAACAGTTACAGGCTCGCTTTGGCCTCTTATATCCAGCGAAGCTCAGAGTGACTCTCCATAACCAAACTAGAACCTTCGAAGATCCTGCTCTGCTAGCAACATTTTTAGATTCCAAAGAGGCAGACCAGATGCGCTAAGTCAACAACTCGGATGGACTCCGCTGAACTGCCCGCCATTTTGAATGGCCCGATGCGGTGATCATTGTCTGGAATAGAGACTGCCTGGACCTTTCTTTCTTTTATATCTACCTTTCTTGGTCTCCTTTTCCTCCCTGATGTGCACCTCGGGTGGATTCGGAGCACGCACAGCTATATCGGTTATATGTCTCAATTTAGGCCTTCTCTGGGGTTTCACCCCGCAGACATCAGGTCGCCAGTAATTTCTGGGGTTTTGCTTCTTCTCTAAGGCACTTCGGTGCTTCTACTGTTATATAGGGCGCTTCATGATTTTCATTGGCTTATTTTCTATCATATCGTGTGTACAGTTATTTATAGTTGATATGAGGGACATTGCGCAACTCGGTGCGCCATCATGTTTCTTTCTCAGAATGTTTGACTTTGTTGTATGGCCTTATGTAAGCTCTTGTCACTGAACGTAAGAGGCATCAATAGTCCAATCAAAAGAATGACCATCCTTAGTTATTTTAATCATGACCATACTGATTTAGTGTTTCTTCAGGAAACCCATTGCACCTCCGTTGAACCACTGAAATTTACTGCTAACCTTCTATGGTGGCTGCCTATTCTCCCGCCGTTTCCAGGCGGTGCGGGGTAGCCATCTTGGTTGAGAAATCTTTGCCAACCCCTGTAATGGATACTAGCTCTGATGGGGAGGGTAGCTGGGCCTGTGTATATTTTAAGGTTGGAGATAGTGAATTTACGTGTATTTGTATTTATGCTCCGAATGTGGATGACCCTGTTACTGATACTCGGCGGTGACTTCCACCAAGTATTTGATCCTTTGATAGATAGACTGCCGCCTAGAATGAGTGGTCCGCCCAAGAGTCTATACACCCTGCCAGTTCTGATGAAAGATTTTGTGTGAGTAAATATATGGAAGCTGCTCACCCCTCCGACTTAGAGCCCATCTTTTCTCAGCCCCCCCATCACTTACAATCTAGATCAGATTTTTTCTTATCTCCTCAGTACTGCTATCCCAAGTGGACATATACTCCTGGTAGGTTAGCCAATTGGAATGCCATCCAGAGCACTTGATGCTGGACATGTCATGTGGCCTTTGGTTTACTAAACTCCTGTTAAGTATGATTGTCCCGCATTACAGTATTACTGGAGTCGGGTCTGGGGTCGTCTTCATTCTCTTTTTTTATATTTTCCGGAACCCCTCTCTTGGAAGATTGTGGGGCTCCGCTCAGCTCCGGGGATCCCCTCTCTTCCTAAATTGGCTTACTTCCTTTTAGCCTTTATGCTGGGCATTGTTATTTCCTATCTCCTTAATCACGAAATATTGGGAAAATAGCTCTTTATTGAGCTCTACTGAATGGTGAATCTATCTGTCTTTATTGTTAATAAGCGCAAATACCTTGTATGTTAGCCTCTTCCGTTCAAACCATTCACTATAGGTCTTGCTAGAAGACGCTCAACGATTATGTTCAAACTATTCAATGCTCTCAGTTGACTGTTTGATTCTGTATTAATCTCTGTCACATGCTCATCCGGTATCATAGATTCTACTTCTGTTTGTTTGATGTACAATAGTTGTTGTATGTAAGCGCTTATATGATGATTCTTATCAGCTTAGAGAAGAAGCATTGGGGTGGGGGGTAATTGGGGTTGCTTTCTTTATTGTATGTGTGTATTTGTTTCTTTTGGTGTGTTGTTACTTTTGTTTGTTGTAAAACGAAAATAAAAGTTTAAAAAAAAAAAAAGAGTCCATCTTAGTGCAATTGCGGCTTCTTATAAGCCTCTAAATGGAAAACCAATTTCCTCTCATCCACTCCTATCAAGATTTATGAGAGGCCTCTTATTAACTAAACCTCCCATCAAGCCACCACCGGTGGCATGGGATCTAAATCTAGTTCTCGGGCAGCTCATGAAGCCGCCTTTTGAGCCTTTAGCCACTGCAGCGCTTAAGTTTTTGACCTGGAAGGTCATCTTCCTAATTGCAATCACCTCTGCCCGTCGCATCAGAGAATTGCAAGCTTTAGTGACTGATCCTCCTTTTACTCATCATCATGATAAGGTTGTTCTTAGAACTCACCCACATTTTATGCCAAAGGTGGTTTCACCTTTTCATTTAAATCAATCAATTTACCTTCCTGTATTTTTTCCGAGGCCTCACGCCTCTAATGCAGAAAGAAACCTTCATACTTTGGATTGTAAAAGGGCCATGGCCTTTTACATACAAAGAACACAGCAACATAGAAAGTCCTCACAACTTTTTATAGCTTTTGACCCTAGTCATTTGGGACTTCCAGTCTCCAAAAGAACTTTATCTAAATGGATTGCCAAATGCAAATCCTTTACTTATGAGAGTAAGGGTCTTCCTCTTTAGGACCATGTCACAGCTCATAATGTGAGAGCCATGGCAGCTTCTATGGCTAATCTCCACTCTGTGTCTATCGATGACATTTGTCGAGCAGCCACCTGGGCTTCGGTACACACCTTCACAGCCCACTACTGCCTAGATAAAGACTCCCGTCGGGATGCCTTCTTTGGCCAAGCTGTTCTTCAAAATCTCTTTCAAACCTAAACCAACTCCTACCCACCAACCCTGGTGGGATGCCAGAGATCCATGGGAGGAAGGATTCTCACCTTCGATGGTGGCACCTTCCTGGGGCTATTTCCCTGGCATCTTCAGCTAGGGAGTCCCCATATATGAGGACTACATTCCTGCTTGTTCCTGGAGATAGCTTAGTTACTCACCTGTAACAGATGATCTCTGGGAATTTAGCAGGAATTTAGTCCTCACAACCCAACCACCTCCCCTAGGAATTGTCTCTCTCTCTCTCTCTCTCTTTGTCTCTTTCCTCTCTCCCTCTATCCTTTCACTCAGCTACAAACTTAACTGAAGAGGGACAGTTGGAAAGGCGGGAAGGCAGCGCGCGTGTACTGAGGGATGCTCCCAAAAGCATTTCTATTGGACACTGGGGAGCGTTCCCGCGCAGGCTCCGTCGGTACCGACGATACCTATATGTGAGGACTAAATTCCTGCTGTTCCCGGAGATCACCTGTTACAGATGAGTAACTATGCTTTACTGTGTTCTGCAGTGCTGCATACGTCTTGTAGCACTATAGAAATGTTCACTAGTAGTAGTAGAAAAATAGTGTGCACTTCATGCCCTATTAAGGTATTATGTTACATGTAAACCACTTTGAATAGCAGAAAGGCAGTATAGAAATAGCTTTAAATAAATAAATATCAGGCCCCATCCTTTTAGCAGCGATATTTGGTCACCAAATTGATAAGTCATCTGAATACTGATATGGTCACTGGTGAGTACATACATTCAGCACTGCTACATATACAGATATTGGCACTAAATATACCAGAGCCAGTGCTTAAATTATTGTACTGACTGCACTGAGTCATTATTGGCCACATTGTGTTAAACTTTTATAAATATTCAGTGGTGGTGGTGGTAGCAGTAGATGTACATGACAAAAATACCATACTACTATCAGCATCATGAAAGGACAACTATTACATCCTTTGAACAGGCAGCCTTAATCTCTCGCTGAATGCTGATTACAACAATGAAGTTGCTGGTAAATGTAAATATCTCACTCTTTAGCTGCTTTTGATCTTTCTGAGGATTTTCATCTGCTTGCGTTACAAGTTAATATTTCAGAAACATACAGTGTCACCACTGGGGGTGCCAGATAACAGGAAAACCTCCAAAGGGGTTGAAGGAGCAAAATATTATTACAATTGGATAAACCAAGGCACAGGGAGATAGTGATTTGTGCAGGATTAGTGTTAGAAGAGAAATGACTGTTTCTGTAGATACCTGTGTTGGGAAGAGGAGAAAGAATTAATTTAGTTAGTTTTTACAATCTGCATTGTCTACAATTCCAAACAAGGAACATCGTACATACACAGTAAATTCAGTGCACATAGAAATAACTTAAATGATGGGAAAATAGGTTAAAGAAAATCCATAACTAAACAGCTAAAATAATAGGTGAAAGCAAAACAAGATCAAATCAAGTGAAAAGCAGAATCTCCAGGAACAAGCAGGAATGTAGTCTTCACATATGGGTATCGTCGGTACCGACGGAGCCTGCGCGGGAACTCTCCCCATCATCCAATAGGAAAGATTTTGGCAGCATCCCACAGCGCCTGCATGCTGCCTTCCCGCCTTTCCCAACTGTCCCTCTCCAGTTCTTCATTTTCCGCGGAGCCGACTGGTCGCACATCCTGTCACCGCAGAAAATAATTCCCTTCTATTCTTCTTTTTTGTGGTCGCGTCTGCCTTCCTTCGACGCTACACTGGTACCGCCGGTTCTTCTTTCTTTTTTTCCAAAAAAAAAAAAAAAAAAACCTTTCTTCTGGAGTCTTTTCCAGTTATTTTCTCCTCAGGTGCCACGTGCCATTTTGGGCACTAGGCCCAACTTTTTCCTTTAAAATGGAAAAACCCGCTTCAGGGTTTAAAAAGTGTTCCAAGTGTGGCGGTACCATCTCTGTCACCGACACCCATGAGTGGTGCCTCAAATGTTTAGGTCCTGACCACTCTATTTCGGAGTGTGTTGCCTGTGGGATGATGTTGAAAAGGGGCCGGTAGAACCGAGCTGCTAAACCTAGCACTCTTTTTCCCTCCGATGCAGCCTCTGTGGCATTGACGTCTTCCAGGGCTTCGTCTTCCTCCCATGGATCTCAGGTAACTAAACATAAATTTAGACGGTCCTCAAAGGGTAGATCTCCCTCTAAGCATTGAGATGCCTCTGGCGTTGCCCTTGAGGGACATTCACCGGCAAAATTGACCCGGCGGGAGGCTTCGGCTTCCAAAGCACTAACGGGGCTCCAGGATGTTCTCGAGGCCTCAACCTCGGCAGAACTACTGGTGCCATGCTCTGGGGTACCAGCTGCTTCATCCGGTACCGATACCCAAGCATCGGCAGCATCGATAGACCAGAGATTCTTGGCTATTGAACGCAGTCTGGCGGCTCTTCTCACGGCCTCGATGCTCCTGATACCACTTCAGACAATTCAACCGGTACCGACTGCATCGACATCGGCAGGTATTCTACCGGGACCGAGTCATGCTTATCCATCCGGTATCGACAAGTCGGTACCAGACCCCTCCGATGCCGACTTTGATCGGTACCGGTACCGTGCCTTGCACAATCACCCGGATCGGAGATACTTTGAATCCTCGGATGAGTATGAAGACTCTGAAAGCTCTGCCAATACCAGAGTACTTCTTCCTAAGGATTCTTCTTCTCCTTAGCATAGGATGTCTCCACCAGAGGATATGTCCTTTCAGGATTTTATCCAAGATATGGCTCGAGGTCTTTCCATCAAAGTGACTCCTGAAAAAGAGCCTAAGCAAATGAATTAGAAATCCTACAATACCCTAAAGCTCCCAAGGAGGCAGCTACCTTACCTATTCATGAGATTTTGCATGATCTCATGTTAAGGATGTGGGAAACACCTCTAACCACATCTCCTCACTCTCGAAAACTCGACATCATGTATCGAGTTCCTCCTTGTCCTGGGTTTCAAAAGACTCAGCTACCACACCATTCCATGATGGTGGAATCAGCTATGAGAAGGATCAAGAGTGCAAAAAGGCATGCATCTAATCCTCCAGGATGTGAGTGTAGGACTCTTGACGCCTTTGGACGTCGAACCTTCCAGGCTTCCATGCTTTCTGCTAGGATCAGTTCCTATATATTATATATGGGAATGTTCCTTAAGGAGGTCACAGGAGATTTAGAGCTTATGAGCCCTCTCCTTCCTGATGATAAGAGGCAGGATTACCTCGCCCTTGTCAAACATGCTCAGGATGTTTCCAAGTTTGTGAATCGTGCAGCCTTTGAGTGCATAAGCAGAACCTCTGCTATTGCCATAGGTGCACGTAGGATTGCCTGGCTCCAGGCATCTGACTTGGAACTTTGGGTACAGGATAAACTAGGGAATATTCCTTGCACAGGAGAGAATCTCTTTGGCAAGAATTGACAGGAAAAAGCTAATAAGATAGATACTGACAATATCACTTTGGATAGATTGTCTAAATCTACAGCTGATCCTGCAAGGAAAAAATCCTACAAGAAACCATTCTTCAGTAAGGAGAAGAAGTTTTATCCCTCCTATACCCAGCAGGGGCATCGTTTAGGTCAGTCTGCCCAAAAGGGACAGTAGCAACAACCTAGGCAAAGAAAAACAAAAGCTGCTAAGCCTCAACCGGCTCAGCAGACTCAGCCTCCACAGGGGCTTTGACTCCTATCTAGAGAACTTTGCCTTCTTGGCCCTGAACGGCCCAGAGCCTTCCACCATTCCAGGAAGATTATGTCATTTTGCCCCCAGATGGGGGCAGATAACAGCAGAAAATTGGACTCTGTCTATTGTAAGAGAGGGGTACAAGCTTCATTTCCTCAGCATGCCCCCTCCTACAATGGTAAGACAGTTCAATTCTCAGACCTCTCTCAATGACCAGTTAGGTCAAGAGGTCACTGTGCTTCTTTCCCAAGGGGCAATAGAAGAGGTACCCATTCTCCAACAGGGTACAGGTTTCTACTCACCCTATTTCCTTATTCCAAAGAAAACAGGAGGACACAGACCCATTTTAGACCTCAGAGAATTGAACAAATTCCTGTTCAAAGAGAAGTTCAAAATGATTTCTCTAGGGACTCTGCTGCCATACCTTCAGAGTCAGGATTGGCTTTGTTCTTTAGATCTCAAGGATGCGTACACTCATGTTCTCATCCATCCAACTCATTGAAAGTTCCTTCGCTTTCTATCTCAAGTGAAGCACTACCAATACAGGGTTCTTCCTTTTGGCCTGGCCTCGGCACCAAGGGTGTTCACAAAATGCATGGCTGTGGTGGCAGCATTTCTTTGCACCCTAGGAATATTCGTCTTCCCTTACTTAGACGACTGGCTCATTTGAGCCCCATCAGAACCAGAGGCCAGGGTTGCTCTCTCTCGCACAGTACGCATCCTTCAGTATTTGGGACTTGTCATAAACTTCCCAAAATCCAACCCTGCTCCCACTCAGTCCCTAGAGTTTATAGGAGCTCTACTGGATACCAGACAGAAAAGGGCCTACCTTCCACAGCCCCGCCGCCTTCGCATTGTGCAGTTAGTTTCCCAAGCAGTGCTAAAACCTCACCTCAGTGCTCGGGAAATGTTACAATTGCTAGGCCACATGGCATCTACTGTGCATGTGGTTCCTTATGCTCGCCTCCATATGAGGGCAGCCCAGTGGACTTTATCCACTCAATGGACTCAGGTGTCAGGTTACCTGTCAGACAAAATAGAAAACTCAGATCGCCTTATTTTGTCCCTCCAAAGGTGGCTGTCACCCCAAAACCTTTTGGTGGGGTCCCCATTTCAGCAACCTCCACCCCAAGCCACTCTAGCAACAGATACCTCACAGGTGGGTTGGGGAGCCCACTGTCGGGATTATTAGCAGCGTAAAATAAGTTAGACTCTCAGTTGTCCAGTGGAAATTGGCTACTGATACCCAGCCCGCAGTTCTGTGAGCTATTCTGGCAATGAGCCATGAAATAAGTCTGGTCTATATATATTAGATTTTATTATGGGCAGCCAGGTAGAAAAATATACAAACATATACATATAATTAGAACATGAGGTAGAAATTTGTTACGACACAGCATTACAGGTGGACAAAGTAATACATCACTAATTAGTAACCAGACGTCACTGATTCGCTCTGCACTGAGGAAAGTTATGGAATAAGTTTTAGCTAACCCTTTCCCATCCAGAGAAGGAGAGATAAGTCAGTACCTTTAGCTCCGTCTGTCACTCGGGCGGGCGTCAGGAGACTCTGGAACAGCACCAGTCCAAGGAGGCAGCTGAGCTAGGTAACGCAGGCTACAGCCCTTCTCGGAGGCGAGCCGCGGTAGGACACAGAACTGGAGGTATCTATGAAAGTCTTATCTCAGACCTTTGGAGGATAGCCTTGCCCACACGTAGTGTGGCTGTCTTACAGACAGATCAGGTCACAGGAAACAGGTCAGCAGGGTACAGACAGCGGAAAACCTGTGTAACAGTCTGTCTGAAAGTGTGGAAAAAGCATATCTGTGGCAGAAAAGAAAGAAGTAGTCTAAGTTCTCCTGCGCAGATTGTATTATTCTTTGTGAGAATTCTCCGTCATAGGTCCGATAATTGGTTGGCACAAGACAGTCAGTCAGAGGTGTTCTCAGCAAATCAGGAGGTAGATGATGGGCATCTTCTTGCAGACAAAGGATCCATAGTAAGATGTCATGCTGAGAAAACAGTATGTAGTTTTCTGGGCATAGGTACAAGTGTCCAAGGCCAGTAGAACTAGCTATAGATAAGCACCGGAGAAGCAGATGTTCTTGCATGTGGGCAGTGAATTGGCTAGGGACAATGGCTTCTGTATGCACATATAAAAACGCTGCGCAAGCAGTTGCTTGGAGGTCAAGTTTATAGCTGAACACAGCAAAAGTGTAGTGAGGAATCCATCTTGTCTGTTCAGCTTAGTTCAGGCCTGCGTTGCTGAGCAGGCCGTAGAACTGCAGGTGTAGAATTGCAGGGGTACCAGCCCTACACCACCTGCAAGGCCTTTCTACCCAGCGTACCTGGACTCCACAGTAGACCTATCTACATATCAGTCTCCTGGAACTCAGAGCAATCTTCCTTGCTCTTCGAGTATTCCACACCCAGCTCAGCTACAAGACAGTCCTAGTTCAAACGGACAATCAAGTAGCCATCTTCTATGTGAACAATCAGGGCGGAACAGGCTCTCTGTCGCTATGCAATGAAGCTTTGCGACTATGGGCCCTTGCCAGAGAGCATCAGAATCATCTCCTTGCGGTGTATCTTCCAGACATTCAAAACTCTTGGGCAGACAGACTCAGTCGGGTTCTGCTTCCACACGAATGATCTCTCCGATTTTCCAAATTTGGGGAACCCGGACATAGACCTCTTCGCAAGTCCGCTGAATACCAATCTTCCCCAGTTCTGTTCCAGAATTCCGACTCAGGGTTGTCAGACCAGTGATGCTTTCCTCCTCCATTGGGGCCAGGACTTCCTGTATGCCTTTCCACCCATTCCCCTAATTCCCAAAACCCTGTTCAAGCTTCAGAGAGACAGAGGTCATATGATTCTCATAGCTCCACATTGGCCATGGCAAATGTGGTACCCTCTGCTCCTACATCTCTCTCAAGCTCCGCCTCTGGAGTTAGGATCTACTCCAGATCTCCTTTCTCAGGAGGACGGGATGCTGTGGCATCCCAATCCCCAGTCTCTGCATCTCAGGGCCTGGTTGCTGAAAGCCTAAAACTTCACGATCTTAACCTTTCTCAGCAGGTAAAGGATATCCTTTATGCTTCCAGGAAGCCTTCCACAAGATGCTCTTAGGCTTTCAAGTGGAAAAGGTTTACCATATGGTGCTCGCAGAAGGGTCTTAACCCTCTTGCGATCCTCTGGAATCATTACTGGAGTATCTCCTTCATTTATCTAATGCAGGGCTTAAGACCAATTCACTGAGAGTTCATTTGAGTGCTATTGCAGCTTCTTTCAAGCCTCTAAATGGGCAACCTATTTCCTCTCATAGCGAGATTTATGAGAGGTCTTCTTTTGACTAAGCCTCCCATTAAGCCACCACCGGTGGCATGAGACTTAAATTTGGTTCTTGGGCAGCTTATGAAACCGCCTTTTGAACCATTAGCCACTACCTCCTTGAAATTCCTTTCCTGGAAGGTCATTTTGTTATTGCAATCACATCAGCACGTCGCATCAGTGAATTGCAAGCATTGGTGGCTGGTCCTCCTTAGGACTCATCCACACTTTATGCCAAAGGTGGTGTCACCTTTTCATTTAAACCAAGCAGTTTACCTTTCTGTATTCTTCCCAAGGCCTCATGCCTCAAATGCAGAAAGGAATCGTCATACTTTGGATTGTAAAAGGGCTCTGGCCTTTTACTTACAAAGGACACAGCAACATAGGACGTCCTCTCAACTTTTTGTTGCTTTTGATCCTAATCATTTGGGACTTCCAGTCTCCAAAAGAGCACTGTCCAACTGGATTGCACAGTGTATATCTTTTTGCCTATGAGAGTAAAAACCTTCCTCTGGAAGGCCATGTCACAGCTCACAATGTGAGAGCCATGGCAGCCTCTATCGCTCATCTTCACTCTGTGTCTATTGACGACATCTGCCAAGCAGCTACTTGGGCTTCGGTTCATACCTTCACAGCCCATTACTGTTTAGACAAGGACTCCCGCCGAGATGCCTTGTTTGGTCAGGCTGTTCTTCAGCACCTGTTCCATACTTAATCATCTCCTACCCACCATCCCTGATAGGATGCCAGAGATCCATGGGGGGAAGTGGAACCCTTTCACAAGGGCACACAACTTCTGGGATTTCTCCCTGGCATCTGCAGCTAGGGAGTCCCCATATGTGAAGACTACATTTCTGCTTGTTCCTGGAGATAGCATAGTTACTCACCTGTAACAGGTGATCTCCGGGAGCAGCAAGAATTTAGTCTTCACAACCCACCCACCTCCCCTAGGAGTTGTATCTCTCTGTCTCTCTCTTTCGTCTCAGCTTTAAACTCAACTGGAGAGGGACAGTTGGGAAAGGCGGGAAGGCAGCACGCAGGCGCTGTGGGATGCCCCAGAAGCTTTCCTATTGGACGCTGGGGAGCGTTCCTGCGCAGGCTCCGTCGGTACCGACGATACCCATATGTGAAGACTAAATTCCTGCTGTTCCCGGAGATCACCTGTTACAGGTGAATAACTATGCTTTCTGGGTCACCAAATCAAAATAACCAGCAAAATCACAACTGTTGGCTATACCTCTTAATCTTATTTTAAGCCTAATTCACTCCCACTGTATTGTAGCTTAAGGTTTGGGTGGTTATGTTTATAATTTGTTTTGTTATATCTAACTGTATTTAGTGGGGGGGTTTCATTGTAATTCACAATGCTTTGCAAAGAATGGAATATTAAATCAGTAAATCAGATGAAATCAAAGTCAAATCATTTACTGGAAAAAAATCACGTCATGACTAAGGATGAAGTTGTGATGATATGCCAAGTGTTGTCCTCACTAGAAATTCAACATTTTCTGATTAATATGCCACATGCAAATCCTTTCTTTACTGTTAGGCCTTTGTTTCTAGATTAAGCAGTTCTAGTACACCTGCCATTTATTCAAGGTACTTAAGGACAGTCTCTCTGCATTTCTTCTGGCTTTGGTTACTGTTTACAAAACTAAGCAATTGAAGGTGACAGAAAAATTGGCATCTTCCTTTGATTCTGTGCTGCTAGCAACAGAAATCAGGTCTGTGTTTAGAGAGTAGCCAGGGTGTGATGTTCTACCTCATTTGATAAGTATGTAATAAGAGAAAGGCAAAGCTAAATTAATGGTTCTCTCTCTGTCTCCATCAGACTGTCCACAGATGCAGTGTGTGCATTCCTATGTGGCTCACGAACCAGATGAATTATCCCTGGAACTGGCTGATGTTCTGAACATCTTAGACAAGGCAGATGATGGTATGGACTGTGGGGGAAAAGAAAATGTTTTTGACAGTGCTTGTAGGTGTGGTATTTTTTAAAATTAGTATAAAGAAACAGCAGGACAAAGCAAGACTGAGAGGCCCATGTAGTTACCGTGTGCTGTGTGCTGAAGCTCAACTCATGGTTTCTAATGCAAACCTAACACTGAAAGTTAGTTCTCCAATGCTCCAAACTAAAAGCATGCAAATGGACTATGCGCAGAAACCATGTGCTAATATGGGAGAGCATGCGCAGACCTAGGTGTATATGCCAGACGTACTCATGGGTCTATGCTAGCAGCAGCTGGATCAGCACCATATCGGATGGGAACTTATTCTGCAGATAAGACAACAAAGGCTTAAGAATTCATTATCCTTGTAAAACTATCTGAATTAGATCAAGAAAATATATCACAAGGATGCCACTTAATTTTATTATTTAACACTCCTAACAGCCACCAAATCATGTGACACTCATAAAAACGGGAGTGATGATTGTTTAAGTTAATGTTACTGGCAAAGATCATGAAGATTTTTTAACTCTTTTTTATGGTTAAAGATCTGTTCACCTTTCCCCATTCCTCTTTTTGTCCTCTTTCTCCTATGTTCTCTCCTCTAGTTTGTTTATTTAGTAGTATTTAGCTCATGCCTTTTGAGTACTAGCTCAAGGCGAATTAGTTAGATACACTATGTATTTTCCCTGGCCCTTTCTTCTTCCATTACTTTTCTGCATTGCCCATAAAGCCAGGACCCACTTCCAAGAACATCCTGCTAGACCAGTCCAGACTAGTATGTTGTGTACCTCTGCCAGCAGATGCTTGAGACAGAGAAAAAGGTTCTGAAGCTTTGTGACATCATCATGGGTACATAACCCAAAACTCATAGGGGTTAGCTTCAGTATTTTCTGTCTCCAGCCAATGTTGACTTCATCTCAGCTCTTGTCACCCTCTATTTAGAGCTCCTGTTAGTGTAGCTTTCATTTAGGGTCCTGTCCATAGCACACACGAGATGTTCCTCTGTTTTGTCAGGTTACACCCTTCTTCCAGAGGCGCTCGTGGTCAGGAGGATCACTTCCTCTGAGGGAAAGGGTTCCTGCTCAGGAGGAGCAGTGCAGCCTGCCAATTTTCCAAAGGACGGTTTGCCTAGTAGAGCAGCCTCACAAGCTCTGTTTTTGTTTTTGCTTTAAAGTTTAAACAAAAAAAAAAGGACTTCAATATTTCTCGCAGGAACTTCCTTCAACACAGATTCACTGCTACTCATAGAAACATAGAAACATGATGGCAGAAAAAGACTACATGGTCTATCTAGTCTGCCCTTCCATATCAACTACTATAATAGTCCCCTTTATTCTTTATAGAAACATGATGGCAGAAAAAGACCACATGCCCCCCCCCCCCCCAACTTTCCCTTCCTTCATTTATTATTTTCACCTCAGGGTTTATTTTCTTCAGTCCAGTGGTAAGCTATGTTTTTTCACTGATGCTGGCTTTCTGTTCACAGCTCTGCTGCTTTTTGCTCGTGGCTCTATTTTTCTTTGCAGTTTATGTGCACTTTAATTTCTTTTACTTTTTTTCTAATAACGTTTTTCTGGTCAATTTTTTATGCTTCTGAGCCTTGTGGATTATCGCGCCTGTCATTTAGAGAAGGAAATATGCGCTTCCTGCACTGTGGACCAAGGGGGCCCTTCTTCAACTTCAGGTTCTTCTTTAACTGCGTCATCAGGCTCACCCCATCAGGGCCCTCCGTGGAGGCCTCCCTGTGTCTTCTATTCATTTGGAGGACCTCCCTCTTGTACTGCTTCCTGAACAGCTTGCTTCACAGCCTAATCCTTCTCAACCAGCAGATGCAGATGAGCAATTCTTACATCTTTTTAAGTGGACCTGGGATATGTGGTGCGCTCAACCTCCCTTGGTCACACCCAAGAGTTGCATGTCCATCCTCCCATAAACGACCCAGACCTGTTCCCCCTATGCAAGATGAAAACTACAGTGCCTTCTACATCCGCAGTCGACTAGGCTCCTGGTAGGGACAACAGGGATGCTCTCTTGGTGGACTAGTCTTTAGTAGCTGTTCCGACTGAGAGGAGGGTGAGCTGTCGCCACCAGAGGTGGATCTTGAGGACCGTGAAGAGAGCACGGATGTTCGTCTCTTTCACAGGGAATAACTTACTACTCTCTCAAATTGTAGAATCTTTACATCTGGGGATGTTTCTTCTCAGCCTGCTTCAGATCCGACAAACTTCAGGTTGATCCTATCATTGTTGGTTTTCGAAAACCCTCCCAGGCTTTTCCTTTCCCCTCAGAATTACAGCAAATGGTTTCTCTAGAATGGGACTCTCCAGATGCATCCTTATGGTCCACACAACACCTTGGCCATTTTTATCTCTGGTCTTCTGAAGACCTAGACAAGTGGTTGCGCTTTCCAAAGGTGGATGCTTTGATAATGGCAGTGACAAAGCTTGCAACGATTCCAGTTGAGAGTGGGGCGGCCCTCTGGGATCAAACTGACCGAAAGGTGGAAAGTCTTCTTAAGATAGCCTTTTCTTCTTTGTCCTTAGTCCTGCAGCCTCGATCTATGGAGGTTTGGCAACCTGAGCTCTTCTGCTTTAGATCCAGCTGTTGCCGGAAGATCCCACAATAGCTCGTTTAGAGTCGGTAACCGCCTACGTGGCAGATTCTTATTATGATTTGTTGCATTTTATGGTGCATTCGGTTGCTGCTGTTACAGTTGCCAGGAGGTGGCTCTGGCTCTGTAATTGTAATGCCGATGCAGCCTCTAAGTCTAGACTGGCCAAACTCCCTTATAAGGGCAGGCTGCTGTTTGGGAAGTATTTGGATAAACTTGATAAAGATTTAGGTGAAGTTAAGCCTCAGAGGTTACCGAAAAATAAACCCAAATCTGGGTCTCGGAATACCTCTGACGAAGTTTCATCTTCATCTTTTTCTAAGGGCCATTACAGAGATTCTCATCGATACTGGCCTGTGAAAATTGGCTTTTCTATCTCCAAAGCAAGTTCTAAGCCTCAATCCTTTTTGGGTTCTTGTCATCCAAAAGACAATTTCAACCCCTCTAGGAGGTTTTCTGGCTCTGGCTGGCCCTCCTGTTGACGGGTTGAGGGTCCATTCTGGAGTGCCACAGGTCGGTGGGTGATTGCGCCTGTTCTTCCAAGAATGGACCCGCATAACTTCTGACAAGTGGGTGCTGGACATCATTTCACAGGATTACATGCTCGACTTCGCCAGACCTATTCAGGATGCCTTCCTAATCTCTCCTTGAGGGTCGTTTGCCAAGAGAAGGGCAGTTCAGCTGACATACCAGAGCCTCCTTCAGCTACAAACGGTCTGTCAAGTTTCTCTGTCAAAAAGAGGCTCCAGCCATTATTCCATCTATTTTGTGGTTTCCAAAAAGGACGGTTCCTTCTGACCTATCCTAGACCCTCGGGGTGTGAACTGTTTTCTCTGAGTACCTCGCTTCTGAATAGAAATCTTGAGGTCAGTTATTCATGCAGTCTGGCCAGGAGGGTTCCTAGCATCTTTGGATCTCACATTCCAATCTGCAAGGATCATTAGCGTTACCTGTGCTTTGCTGTTCTAGGTCAGCACTATCTGTTCTGCACTCTACCCTTCGGTCTAGCACAGCCCCACATACCTTTTCCAAAGTCATGGTGGTAGTCACCATGTCCCTCCGTTGCCAAGAAATCACAATACATTCCTCTCTGGATGACTGGTTGATCATATCATATGAAGTCATATGAAGAAGCAGTTGTGGTGGTTTCTTAAGTTGTCCAATTTGAATGCTTCAGTTGGGTGGTCAACCATGCCAAGTGTTGTCTGCATCCCACTCAGTCTAGAGTTTCTGGGGGCACACATGGACATGAAAGCAGGGCATGTTTTTCTCACTCAGGAGCGCTACAGCAAGCTCAGGATTATCAGGTTTGGCTTCCACTCCAACCTTTTGTACGCCACAGCCTTCAGTGGTGGTGTTTTCAATGTCATCTATTATGGGGTGTTCCCTTGAAGATGCCCCGTTGGACACTCATGACTTTGGACACCAGCCTGTCTAGCTGGGGAGTACACTGCCTGAGACAGAGGATACAAGAAACTTGGTCCCATCAGGAAACTGTCTGGGCAGTCAATCGCCTTGAAGTGCGGGCAGTATGGTTCACCCTGCGTCATTTTTAGTCTCTTCTCCAAAACCAGGCGATTTGGGTGCTGTATGACAATTCCACAATGGTGGCTTATCTGAATAGGCAAGAAGGGACCCAAGTGCCCAGGGGTAGCTTGGGAGATGGCGCACCTATTTCCATGGGCAGAGCGCAACTTTCAAATACTCCCTGCGCAATACATTACGGGTGTGGAGAATTTGCAGGCAAACTTTCTCAGCCGCCATGCGTTGGACCCCAGCGAATGGGAGCTTGCACCTTGGGCATTCAAGAGCATTGTACTCCAGTGCAGATGCCTAACTCTGGATCTCATAGCCTCCACTGCCAACACAAATATGTTAGCCTTCTTCAGTCGTTGGAAAGAGCCACAATCTCAGGGTCTCGATGCCTTAGTCCAGCCTTGGCCCTTATGTTTATGTTTAATAAAATTTGATTGACCGCCCTTCACAATAAAATCAGAGCGGTTTACAATACATAAAAACCAATAAAAAAGTAGGGCACAAGGCCAGTAAAAGAAAAGGAAGTTACACTTTGTCAGAGAGAAAGACAGAAAGGGGTAAGGGAAGGTAGGAGGAAAAGAGTAGAACTATAAGGGGGGGGAGGAGGTGGGGAGGTTAAAGGCTAGGGAAAAGAGGTGGGTTTTTAGGTGCTGTTTAAATGCTGAGTGGGAGGGTTCTAATCGGATAGAAGAGGGCAGGGAATTCACAGTGCGGGACCTATAAAGAAAAAAGCTGAAGATCGGGTGGATTGCAAATGGGCGGCAGAAGGGGGGGAAGGATGAGCCGGTTTAAGTGGAATGAACGGGG
The DNA here is from genome assembly GCA_033557465.1 of Ichthyophis bannanicus. Classification (NCBI taxonomy): domain Eukaryota; kingdom Metazoa; phylum Chordata; class Amphibia; order Gymnophiona; family Ichthyophiidae; genus Ichthyophis; species Ichthyophis bannanicus. The sequence goes on along the minus strand of CM066038.1, from coordinate 354,987,491 downwards.
GGTATATCTGGGAGTGTGAAAGTGAATTAAATCAGCTAGATATTGTGGGGAGTTGGTATGGAGGGCCTTGTGAACCAGAGTAAGTAATTTGTATTGGGAGCGGAAGGGAACAGGTAACCAGTGTAAGTGAATAAGAAGAGGGGTTATATGATGAGAATGAGATGAGTGAGAGAGAAGGCGGGCTGCGGTGTTTTGGATTCTTTGAAGACGGTGTAAATGAGAGGAGGGCAAACCAATAAGGATAGAATTAGCAAAATCAACCCTGGACATAACAAGAGAGAGAAGTAGAGTAGATAAGGCAGAAGGAGAGAGAAAAGGGCGGATAGCACGAATTTGACGCAGAAAATAAAAAGAAGTTTTGGTAATGTGTGAGATATGGGCGTGAAAGGAGAGATCTGAATCAAAAAGAACACCAAGATAGCGGAAGGTAATGACTAAAGATATGGGAGTGTTGGAGAGAGATGGAGCTAGCAAAGGGGGGGGGGTGACCGTAGGGGAACCAGATGGCAGTGGTTTTGGCCAGATTAAGATGAAGGCAGTTTTGGGTTAACCAGTGGGTGACAGCAGTTAGGCAGTTGTTGAGAGGAGTAAGGTCGGGAAAAAGTGGGGAGGTGTGATGGAGGAGAAGGATGTCATCCGCATAGTAAAAAGCAGAAATCCCGAATTGTTGGATGACAAGTGTGAGGGGTACCAGGAAAAGATTAAAGAGAAGGGGGGCCAAGACAGAGCCCTGGGGAACCCCACATGGTAAAGGGAAGGGGGCAGAAGGTGGAGAAGAGGGTGATGTGGCTAGTACAGAGGCAGACCTTGCGTGGAGAAAAGAGTGGAACCATTTGAAAACAGTGCCGTGAACACCAGCTTCACGGAGACGGGCTAAGAGAAGGGAGTGATCGACCAGATCAAAAGCCGCAGAAAGATCAAGTGCTACCGCAACCGAGATATCACCCCGATCGTGTGCTACATGCAAAGAGTTAGTGAAGGCGAGAAGGATAGTTTCAACGCTGTGACCTGGCCGGAAACCTGACTGACGGGGGTGAAGATAGTTGGTGGAGTCCAGATGGTGCGAAAGTTGTGCGAATACGATCTTTTCCAGAAGCTTAGAGAGAAATGGAAGGTGTGAAACAGGACGGTAGTTTACTGGATCGAGAGGGTCAAGGGAAGATTTCTTGAGAATTGGGCGGATTAGGGCGTGCTTCCAGGGGTTGGGGAAGATACCCGAGGATAGACTATTGTTTAAGATGGAAAGAATAGGGGGAAGAGACGAGAGAGAGGGTGTGAGAAGCCAGGAGGATGGGATGGGGTCAAGGGAGCAGAAAGTCTTACTAGAAGTGGAGATGAGTTTATGGAGTTCAGCTGAGGAGGTTAGGGCAAATGTAGACCAGGTATGAGAGTGAAGGGATAAAGGAGGGGGGGAAGCTGTAGGGGGTGGGGAGGAAATGGGTGGGGGCAGAATGGCAAGGATGCTCTTAAAGAACTGACTTTGGAACTGAAGGTAGAAGCTAACGTAGAGGGAGGTGGAGCGGAAAGAACGGGCGCAGAGGTGGGGTTAGAGTGAAGGGAAGTGAGAGACCAGAGTGTGGAATAGAGGTGCCGGGTTTGATTTGGGGCGTTGTCAATAGCATTGGAGATAAAGGTACGCTTAGCCAGAAGGGTTTGGGAGCGGTAAAAGGCGTGATGAGTTCTGAAGGAAGACAAGGTGACTGGGGATGGGTTTTTGCGCCAATAACGTTCAGCTTTACGAGTTGGGACCGAAGGAGACGGAGGCCGGAATGAAACCAGGGTTGTGAGAAACGCTGCTTCACTGGACGGGGACGAAGGGGGGCGACAGAGTCAAGGGCAGAAGAAAGGGAAGAGAACCATGTGGATGCTTGAGCATTAGGGGATAGAGAGAGGAAATCAGAGGGGAGAAGGGTGGTAACTGAGGGAAAGTTATGAACTGTGTCAGGAGTGAGTCATCTGGAGAATCGGGGGGGGCGGGGAATTTGAGGAGGTGGAAGAGGAGTATGGAGGGGATGGAAGGGAACAAGAGTGTGAGACAGAGATGGTCTGTCCAAGGGAGAGGGGAAGCGACTAGATTAGAGAAGGAGAGCTGGGATGCAGCAGGAGTGATAAGATCAAGGGTGTGGCCAGCCGAGTGTGTAGGAATGGGAATATGTTGAGTAAGGGAAAGATCTTGAAGAAGAGCAAGAAAAGCTTGGTCTCTTGAAGAGGAGGGAGAATCAAGGTGGAGATTAAAATCCCCAGCAATAAGAAGATGTGGGAAGGCCAAGGAGAGATCAGAGAGAGTTTTGAGAAGAGATTCCCAGAGGTCATGACGGAGGGCGGGGGGGGAGTAGATGAGAAGAATGTATAGAGGGGGTGAGGTGTGAAGGTGGAGCAAAAGGGATTCCGGATAATAGAGCAGGGGGGAGGAGACTCGGGAGGCAGGGAGAGCAGGGGAGAAGATGGCTGCTACTCCACCGCCAGAGCGTCCTAGACGGGGAACCGAGAATGCAGAGCAGCCCGGAGGGAGACATCGGGCAAGGAGGGCATCCTCACCGTCCTTCAACCAGGTTTCGGTGAGGAGGGCAACATCAAGAGCGGATCGGAGAAGGAGGTCCTGGACAAGAAGGGTCTTGGATCGCAAGGAGCGGCAGTTCAAAAGACCTAGTTGGAAAGAAGAGAGGGAAGGGGGGGTAGAGTGAGTGGGGATGGGAGAGAGAGCTAAGCAGGAACGAAGATTCGCTACACAGCGAGAGCGTTTAAAAAGAGCTTTAGGCGGGCGGCGACCCCATAGAGTGGGTATGGAAGCCATATTATCGTGAGCTGAGAGGAAAGAATGGGAGAGGTTAAAAGCAGCAGACTGTACCTGAGGTGGCTGAGAATAAACACAAGCAGTAAGTCCCAAAGTGGAGCCCGGGAAGGAAATGAAACCGTCCAGTCGAATCAGGTAGTACAGGGAAAGAGCTAGAGTGGAGACAAAGAGTAAGGTAAGGTTAGGGACGTGGCTTCCGCTGCTGGAGCGGCCCCAAGGAGCGCACCTAAGGAGCACGTGCTCCTTAGGTGCGCTCCTTCGGTGCGCGCCACGGCGACGAGCGCCAGAGGCGCTCGGTTTTTATAGGCTGGAGTCAGAATACCTCGTTCCAGGGGGAGGAGCTTGTGAGAATCAGCTGGCTTTGGCAAGAGCAGGCAGGCACTGCGGGGAGAGATGGGAGAGGAAGGGACAATCGGTGAGCAGGAGAACAGCATTAACAGCAGTAGAAAACAGCATACAGTGAGTCCAGCACCGCAGGCGCTCGGTTTTTATAGGCTGGAGTCAGAATACCTCGTTCCAGGGGGAGGAGCTTGTGAGAATCAGCTGGCTTTGGCAAGAGCAGGCAGGCACTCGTTCCAGGGGGAGGAGCTTGTGAGAATCAGCTGGCTTTGGCAAGAGCAGGCAGGCACTCGTTCCAGGGGGAGGAGCTTGTGAGAATCAGCTGGCTTTGGCAAGAGCAGGCAGGCACTCGTTCCAGGGGGAGGAGCTTGTGAGAATCAGCTGGCTTTGGCAAGAGCAGGCAGGCACTCGTTCCAGGGGGAGTAGCTTGTGAGAATCAGCTGGCTTTGGCAAGAGCAGGCAGGCACTCGTTCCAGGGGGAGGAGCTTGTGAGAATCAGCTGGCTTTGGCAAGAGCAGGCAGGCACTGTGGGGAGAGATCAGCTTGCATCAGCTTCTTTTTTTTTTCCACTGTGGTCAATGATTGGCCAGGTTCTCCAGCAGATAGAGGCGCACTAGCAAATAGAATGCTAGGTATCATAAGGAAAGGAATGGAAAATAAAACAAAAGACATTATAATGCCTCTATATCGTTCCATGGTGAGACCGCAATTCTGTGCAATTCTGGTCGCTGTATCTTAAAAAGGATATAGCGTTATTAGAAAACGTTCAGAGAAGAGCCACCACAATGGTAAAGGGGATGGAAGGATACTCCTATGAAGAAAGGCTAAAAAGGTTAGGGCTCTTTAACCTGGAAAAGAGACGGCTGAGGGGAGATATGATAGAAGTCTATAAATTAATGAACGGAGTGGAAGGGTAAACGTAGATCGATTGTTTACGTTATCAGAATATAGAAAGACTAGGGAACATGCAATGAAGCTACAGGGTAAACTATTTAAGACTAATAAAAGAAAATATTTTTTCACTCAATGTGTAATCAAACTCTGGATTTGTTACCGGAGGATGTAGTAAAGGCTGTTAGTGTAGCTGGGTTTAAAAAAGGTTGAGACAAGTTCCTGGAGGAAAGGTCCATAAACCATTATTAAGAAGGGACCCAGGATATCAATGCTTGACCCAGTACAAGCATTGCGGAACCTGTGTCTTTTGGGGAAACTGCTAGGTACGTATGACCTCGATTTGGCCACTGTTGGAAACAGGATACTGGGCTTGATGGACCTTGGTCTGACCCAGTATGGCATATCTTATGTTCTTATGTTCACTTGGGCTGCATAGACTGCCAGACTGGTCACGTTGGCCATGGTATGTCAACCTTATTCATCTGAAGGTAGCGGAGCCCCTCCTGCTTGGCTCAAGGCAGAGTCTCCTTCGACAAGATACCATGCTGTCGTGATCCACCCCTTATATAGGCGGCTGCCTAGTGAGAGTGGCGCGACCACATATTTATTTGTCTCCCTTTAAGTGCTGCAGTTTCTGTTCCTTTGTAGTTGTGGCACAGACGAGTCAGCAAGGGATAGGGTTAACAATAAGTTTTATTGTTATTGTCCCACAATGGTTCACCTACTATCCCAATAACAGAAATAAAGGATACTTCTCCAAAGCAAAGTCTCTTTAACTGAAACAGGATTATTCAGCTTCTAAACATACAGGCATGTTCCTTTCACAGCACTGTCTTCCAGCTTCTTCCTGATTGCTGGAAGTGGCGGCTTATAAATGTTTACCAAATAAATAAATAAATAAAAATATAAACATTTACTGCTCTCTCCTTCAGCAATAAAAATGCTTCTTTAAAACATCAAAAGCAGTAGTGCTCTTTTCTTCCAGGTTTTGCCTAATTGGCCTGGCTTTTACACTCCAGCAGTTCTTTGCCTCTTCCCGTGTAAAATCCTCCTGGCACAATGTCAGGCTTCTTCCAGCACTTACTATTGGTATCACAGTTCATAGATTTTACCCTCTCTGGCAAAATGCACAATCAGTTTCCATATCAGAATCCTCACTACCAGCTTCTTCAAACTGCTTTGGCTCTCCCTCTGAGTCTGATATGCTTCCTTTAAATACAGGCTTCTCTTGAACAGGCTTCCACTGATCTAATAAAGCCTTTAATTGTTTCAAACGGGACTCTTCTTTAGTCTGAGCTGTGGGGGAGGAACTTAGAACACCAGACTCTTTGAGTACTGCCTTAACAGATTCAAAAGGGCTCACCTTTTTCCTGGCCTTCCGTACCCTTTCTGGCAAGTTTACAGGCAACCTCTTGTCCCCAGACTGCTTCCATTGCTCCTGGCTGTTCTCCTGCTCAACAGGGTCTGACTCTGACTCCTGTCTCCAGAGCTTCCAATCAGCCCCTTGCTCATATGCAGCTGTGCTTCTCTCTGAACTAGAGCTACTCACACGTTGCCTGCAATCAGAGCGTCTGTGCAGCCTTTCCCTTGGAACTTTGCTCCTGCTTAAATTCTCATCTTGGTTCCTCTCACAGGTCCCCTCAGAACTCCTTTCAGGGTCTCTTCCAGAACTCTTACAGCTCCTTGCTGCCGACGTTCTTCCTGTTCCTGAGCTCCCTGTTCCAGCTGATCTTGCACCAGCTGATCTCCAACCCTCTCTATCTGTTTCCTCCTGGCTAAATGTTTGGGGCTGTCCTATGGGCTTTGACTCCGCCCCCTTCCTCTTACGTCAGCTCCCCTGGTTGTCATGGAGCTGAGGTATGGCTCACTCTCCTGCTTTCTGAGCACAGGGTTTTTTCCATTAGTTGAAGGTTTAACCCTTTCTCTGCCTGCACTGCTCTTAGCTACAGGGGAAAAAGAGTGATTTCTGCTCCTTTCACTAGCGTTTAACCCAGCTGCGCCATCACAATACTCATGGACAATCCTGCTCCCTACTCACTTATGGCCTGGCTCTTGAAAGATGATGCTTCTTGGATAGATTATTTGCCTTCGGTCGTAGCTACTTAAGATATGCTATACTGGGTCAGACCGAGGTCCATCAAGCCCAGTATCCTGTTTCCAACAGTGACCAATCTAGGTCATGTGTACCTAGCAGTTTCCCCAAAAGACACGGGTTCCACAATACTTGTATTGGGTCAAGCAGTGGATATTCTGGGTCCCCTTTAATAATGATTTATGGACCTTTCCTCCAGAGACTTGTCCAAACCTTTTTTAAACCCGGCTACACCAACAGCTTTTACTACATCCTCCAGTAGCAAATTCCAGAGTGTGATTACATGTTGAGTGAAAAAATATTTTCTCTTACTAATCTTAAATAGATTACCCTGTAGCTTCATTGCATGCCCCCTAATCTTTCTATATTTTGATGTCATAAACAATCGATCTACGTTTACCCGTTTCACTCCATTCATTAATTTATAGACCTCTAGCATATCTCCCCTCAGCCTCTCTTTTCCAGGTTGAAAAGCCCTAACCTTTTTAGCCTCTCTTCATAAGGGTACTCTGTTCCAAGCCTGCCATCCTTCCACTTCCTGAGCCTATGGTCGTGTCTGGTGGCATTTTTCTTCCTGATGTTTTCTTAGGTCTTTATCGCCCTGGAGGGCACAGATTCCGGATGTTCTTTCTTTTTCTCCAGAATCAGTTTGACAAGGGTCTTGCCCTTAATTCTCTTAAGATGCAAATAGCTGCCATAACTTGTTCCAGGGGCCCACTCTGCCCGCTCTGCAGTCGTCCTCTTGCTTCTCATGATGATGCTGTCAGATTTTTAAAGCAGGTTCATGCACTCTGGCTGCCTCTGCATCCAGTCATACCACCTGGGATTTCTCTTTAGTCCTCCATGCAAACGCACCCTTTGAACCTTTGTGCAGAGCAACCATAAAGGATTTGACACTTAAAACAGTTTTTCTAGTGGCTATTACTTTGTTTTGCCATGTGTCTGAGCTTCAGGTTCTCTCCTGCAGAGACCCTTTTTTGTCTTTCTCTCCAGAAGGAGTTACTTTGTGTATAGTTCCCTCTTTCCTTCTGAAGATTTTCTCTTCTTTCCATATTAATCAATCAGTATTGCTCTCATCCTTCTCCAAGCACTATAACTCTGGACGTGATCCTCAACTTCACACTGTTGATATTAGCAGGGCTTTACGTCATTACTTCAAGGTTACCAATCCCTTTCGCCTCACCGATCACCTCTTTGTTTTAACCTTCAGTGCTCATAAAGGGACAGCCACTTCTAAAGCGACTATTGCACACTGGATTAAGCAGGCCATTGAGTCGGCCTGTATTCTGTACAATAAGCCTGTTCCCATGGAATTTCATGCCCACTCAACTCAGGCGCAGGCAGCATCTTAGGCAGAAAGGTCCCAGGTGGATCCACTAGACCAGGGGTCTGCAACCTTTAAGACATAAAGAGCCACTTGGACCCGTTTCCGAAGGGAAAAAAAAAACTGGGAGCCGCAAAACCATTGCGACATTTAAAACAAATCTAACACTGCATATATTGTTTCTTACCTTAATGCTATATATGACCCCCTACTTTTCCTGTTAAAATATAGGTGTTTGGCCTATACTCGCCGTATAAGACTACCCCTCTTCCTTCGCACACCAAAAAAAATACGCCAGAAAATATCACAACAACAAGTAACAATATTTGATTTCAAAATTATGATGATTTTGTAGTCAAATCACTAATATGAAATAAAATTATTTTTTCTACCTTTGTTGTCTGACCAATTTATTCTTTGATCATGCTGGTCCCGATCTGAGGCTTCTGCTTTCCTGTCTTCTCTTAGCTCTCTTTCTGTGGTCTATGGTCCATCTGCCATTTCTTATCTCTTCTTTCGTTTTCTTCACTTCTTTCCATCAGCCTATTTCCAGTCCCAGTAACCCTCCCCAATATCAGCCCCTTTCCAGTCCTCACTCCCAGTACCTTCCAATGTCAACTTGCATTCCCATGATTGCCACTGGTGTCCATTTCCTTCCAATCCCCCTCCTTCCCCACTGACCAGTCCCTTCTAGTACAAATACCATGGCAGCCTTAGCCCCCAGTTATCTTCCAGGGCCAGCAGCTCTATCCTCCCCTCCCCACAATCAGCCCATGCCCATTCAAAGCCCCCCAATCAGCTCGCTTCCAGTGCTAATCCCCCCTCAACCCCATTACCAGTGCTAGCCTCCCCTAATCAGCCCAATACCAGTCCTACCCCCCATCAGCTCATTACCAGTCCTAGCCTCCCCTAATCAGCTCATTTCCAGTGCTAGTCCCCTCAACCCCATTACCAGTGCTCCATCCCTCCATGTCAGCCCCCCTCCCTCCATCCATATCAGCTCCCTCCCTCCATGTCAGCCCCCTCCATCCCTCCATGTCAGCCCCCTCCCTCCATCCATATCAGCCCCCTCCCTCCATGTCAGCCCCCTCCATCCCTCCATGTCAGCCCCCCTCCCTCCATCCATATCAGCTCCCTCCCTCCATGTCAGCCCCCTCCATCCCTCCATGTCAGCCCCCCTCCCTCCATCCATATCAGCTCCCTCCCTCCATGTCAGCCCCTCCTCCCTCCATCCATCCATGTCAGCCCCCCTCCCTCCATCCATGTCAGCCCCCCTCCCTCCATGTCAGCCCCCCTCCCTCCATCCATATCAGCTCCCTCCCTCCATGTCAGCCCCCCTCCCTCCATCCATCCATATCAGCTCCCTCCCTCCATGTCAGCCCCCTCCATCCCTCCATGTCAGCCCCCCTCCCTCCATCCATCCATATCATCTCCCTCCCTCCATGTCAGCCCCTCCTCCCTCCATCCATACATGTCAGCCCCCCTCCCTCCATCCATATCAGCCCCCCTCCCTCCATCCATATCAGCTCCCTCCCTCCATGTCAGCCCCCCCTCCCTCCATCCATCCATATCAGCCCCCCTCCCTCCATGTCAGCCCCCCTCCCTCCATCCATATCTGCTCCCTCCCTCCATGTCAGCCCCTCCCTCCATCCATATCAGCTCCCTCCCTCCATGTCAGCCCCCCTCCCTCCATCCATCCATATCTGCTCCCTCCCTCCATGTCAGCCCCCCTCCCTCCATGTCAGCCCCCTCCCTCCATCCATCCATATCTGCTCCCTCCCTCCATGTCAGCCCCTCCCTCCATCCATATCAGCTCCTCCCTCCCTCCATGTCAGCCCCCCTCCCTCCCTCCATCCATATATGCTCCCTCCCTCCATGTCAGCCCCCTCCCTCCCTCCATCCATCCATATCTGCTCCCTCCCTCCATGTCAGCCCCCTCCATCCCTCCATGTCAGCCCCCCTCCATCCCTCCATATCTGCTCCCTCCCTCCATGTCAGCTCCCCTCCCTTCTTCTGCAGCCGCGGCTCCCTGCCTCTTACGGAACCGCGGCTGTGCTTTTAAAATCATCTCGGAGCCCTTCCTGTATTGACGGGCTCCGTGCAGCATTGTCCCGCCTCCAAACTTCCTTTAGAGGCGGGACAATGCTGCACGGAGCCCGTCAAGACAGGAAGGGCTCCGTGATGATTTTAAAAGCACAGCCGCGGTTCCCTAAGAGGCAGGGAGCCGCGGCTGCTGAAGAAGGGAGGGAGCTTACAACACCATTGCCTGTCACCGGGCGGGCAGTGTGCTCCGGAGCCGCGGCAAAGGTGAGAAAGAGCCGCATGCGGCTCCGGAGCCGCGGGTTGCCGACCCCTGCACTAGACATTTGCAGGGCGGCCACTTGGTCCTCCCTCTCTGTCTTTGCCTGCCATTATCACTTGGATCTCCAAGCCAGGGAAGTAGCTCATTTTGGGGCCTCTGTTCTGGCAACAGCTGTATCTCCAAGAACAAGCAGGAATGCAGTCTTCACATAGGAGTGACATTGGCATTGATGGAGCCCCACCTGGGAACACTCCCCAGTATCCAATAGGCATTGACGGAGCCCCACCTGGGAACACTACCCAGTATCCAGTAGGAATGCTTTTGGGAACATCCCTCCATGCATACGTGCCTGCCTTCCCACCTTCCTAGCAGTTGTCTTTTTTCCACGGAGCCATCGGGACATAGTCCTTACCCCACTGGTAAAATTCATCAGAGTGCCTTCGGGTACATCGTGCTCGCCTTCCCGTTGGTCCGGGGCTGTCTCGGATGCCCCAGTCTCTCTTTCTATTTAGATTTTTCTTTTTTTAAATTGTCTTCATTTTTCCTTTGAATTTTTACTTCAGTCGCGGCATTGTCACGTCCTTGGCTGGCTTAGGCCGCCATTTCCTTTTTTGATTTTGCCTTGGTGGTCTTCTCAGCTATGGAGAAACCACATAGTGATTTTAAAAAATGCACCAAGTGCTGATGCGTTACTTCTGCTACAGATAAGCACGACTGGTGCTTAAAGTATTTTGGCCCGGACCACAATGCTTCAGCTTGCCCCCTGTGTCAGCAGATGATCAGGAAAGGACTTAAAAACTGTGAACAACAATGGGGAAAGCTGTTTCTGTCAGACTCAGCCACTTCAGCACACTCTTCAGTGATCTCCACACCATCGTGGTCATCACATGGTTCCCATACTTCCTTGAAGCCCAAACATAGCAGCAAACACAAGTCCTCCACAGAAGCAGGAAAGGTATCAAAGACCTTGTTATTGGAGTCTGCAGAACAGATATCAAAGACCCCAGTGTCTGCATCTGATACCATTTCCCAGTATCGACACTGACACTCCCTAACAGGTTACTGACCACAGCTATCCTCAACTGAGTCCAGGAAGATAGGCGCAAGTGCTTTCAACCAGGTACTAGCGTCCTTTGTTGCAAGTGCCACGCTCCCTGGGACATCACCATTCTCGGAGCAGACACTTCACTGTAAGCCAAAACTTTTAGTTTTAACATACCATGCTGATTTCCAGCTTTATCTGCTTAATACTTTGCCTCTGATGTCGCATGTCTTATACCATCTTGTATGTTTGATTGTTGATTTCTCTGCATGCCGCACAACCGCCGGGGTATTAGTCAAGCTCCTGAACCACATGTCAATAAGCCACAAACCCATTTCATACCTATATTGCCTACCTGGTTGCTCACAAAACATCCAAACAAAACACTGAGCATTCTCGGACGGGTGTGCTGCTACCCGAGTAGTCTGTTGAAACAGTATCTCCAATCCCCGCAGAAAATCTCTCATTCCAACTCAACAGAAGCCACCAATGGCTCTACCCATCACTGCCTTAGTCAGCTGTATCCTCTTTCTCCTAGGCTGGCTTGATGAATCCCTTAGCCTATCTCACACAGCCCACCAAATTCCAATACTTCAGAGCCATGGGAAAAGATGGGCAGATGCTCCATATCATCACCCAAAAATGGATGCCCCCACACGCCACTCTCATCTACTACACATAGCTCTCCAACATTCCAAGAAGAATAAACAAGTGGAACCCCCGCAATCTCTATGTCTAAACTGTGCCCTCATAAACGCACGGTCAATACGTAAGAAATGGCCAGTTATCGCCGACATAATTTCCTCCTACAATCTGGATATACTCATGATAACTGAAACCTGGTTATCGGACATGGATAATGTAATCCTTAATCAACTCGTACCCTCCAACTTCTCCGTTCACTCCCAACATAGAGAGAACAAGAGAGGAGGAGGTACGCTCATACTTTCCAAAGCGGATCTACATTTCCATACAATTGACTCCACAAGCTCAAACAACCTGGACATCTTATCCATCGCAAATGATCAGTGCTCTATCAACTTGATATACAGAGCACCCTCACCCTCCCCAGATGACCTTCCTAGCCTCTTAGACCTAGCAGCCAATACGCGCAAACCCAGCATTCCTAATTGGATACTAGGAGACTTCAATCTCCCTTCACTTAACCCCAACCACGCCTCATCCCTCCTAGAAGCAATCGATGAGCTGGGTACAAGCAAATTGTCAAAGATCCCACACACGAAAAAGGAAACATCCTTGACATGATTTTTGCCCCTCTGACAGTCTTGGATTCAAACATTGAACTTCTGACATCTATTACTCCGGTACCTTGTTCAGACCACAAGTTGATCACCTTCCCTATTCCAATCAATAGCAAGATATCACACAACAACAGAAGGTTGAGCATCTCAACAAGAGTAGCATCTCAGAGTTTCAGAGCTTTCAATAAAGAGCTTATACTAGCAGAGACCCATCCTCTCTGCAATGACACATCTCTCAACCTGGAAAACCTGATTGCCTCTTGGAATAAGAATCTCAGCACCATTGCTCAACAACCAAACCATAATAACAGCTCAAAGAAAAGAAAACCCTCACCATGGTTCTCCCCTGAGTTGCGAGCTTCCCTCACACATCTAAGAAAACTGGAAAAACAGTGGCATCGATCACGCTCCACAGAAGACCAAACAGCCTACAAATTACATCTATCTACTCACAGAGAGTCAGCCACGGCTAAAATGAAGCAATTCCATACTGACACACTCAAAAGATCACTAAATAAACCACTTGATCTTTTCAATTTAGTCAAGACCTTATCAAAGGAACCATCGTCAGAACAACCCGAAGTGATTCACCCACAAGATTTCGCTATCTACAATCTAAGCTGCTTCAAACAGACAATATCGCAACAATCACTGCCCAAGACACCACCTGCCTATGGAACCTATCTATGTTCTCCACGCCATCTAAGAAATATGTTGAGGACACCATCGCTGCCCTCAATACCACTACGGCACAAACCGACCCCTGCCCCGCCCATTGGATAAAGGAGCTACGCAGTGATCTCAGCCCTGTAATCACAAGAATGATGAACCTATCTTTTACAACTGGATCCTTCCCAACAACGCTCAAGAAAACATCCATTAGGCCCCTCCTGAAAAACCCCAAGCTCGACCCACAAAAGGTTGAATCTTATAGACCCATAGCTAGTATACCCCTCCTAGCTAAAATAATTGAAAAGGAAGCACAAAGGCAAATACAAAATCACATTGATACCGCCTCCCCTCTAGACCACTGCCAGCATGGCTTCAGGGAGTCCCACGGTGTGGAAACCCTCCTTACCACCCTCTGCAACAACATTATCACAGGTATCGACAACATCCGCCAAGGCTTCGTTATGATCTTCTTAGACATTGCTGCAGCTTTTGACTCGGTACATCACGATCTTCTTTTAGGGCGTCTAAAAGAAAAGGGCATCAACGACATTGCACTCGACTGGTGCAGGTCATACCTAGACGAGAGATGGCAGTATGTAACTTCAGGAGCAGCAGCATCTACACCTTTCCATCAGAGGCAGGGTGTACCACAAGGGTCTTCCTTATCATCACTCATGTTCAACATATACATACAACCCATCTGCAGTATCATCAGGTCCTTCAAGGTAGACTGTTTGATATATGCAGATGACATCCTTCTCTACATGCCTTTCTCCACAGTTCATATGGACCTGTCCCCGCTGACCAAATGTTTCAATGCAGTGTCTAAATGGCATCAGTCTCAAAACCTCCGTATTCAACACAAGAAAACCGAGGTACTCTTCATCACACGGGACCCTAATTTCACTCCCCCACCCCAAATAAAGATGAAAGAAGCCGAGCTCCAAACAAAATCCTCAATCCGATACCTTGGGGTTACTTTGGACCAACGCCTGGATATGAAGTTACATATATCCAACTTAGTTAGAGCGATATACTTCAAGATCCGGACTCTCCGACACCTTCATTCCTTGCTTGATCCAGACGACTTCCAGACTATATACCAAGCGTTAATCTTACCACACTTCGATTATGCTAATGCCATTCTTCAAGGCCTCCCACAGTCTACCTTAAACCCTTTACAACTTGCCATGAACACCGCTGCCAGAGTCCTCTACGGAGCATCAAGGAGAGACCACGTAACACCTATTCTAAAGCAGCTCCACTGGCTCCCCATACATGGAAGACTGTTGTTCAAGACCTTGTTACTCACCTTCAAGGCCATCAAAGGCATCACTTCCTCCTCATTAATAGACCTCATTCAGACTGTTCCACCCAACAGATCTAGAAGAACCACATCTACAAACGCTCTAATAATCCCCAAGGCAGCAACAAAATGCACACTAGCAACATCTAACAGGGCTTTCAGCTTCTATGCCCCAAAATGCTGGAACACCTTGCCACCGGAGATTCGTGCTGTCAACGATCTAACTCTATTCAGAAAGGCACTCAAATTCCACCTATTCCCCCACTACTACCAGGTCAACCAGACAACGACCTAACCACACCTCCTCCAATTCAACCACCTGTACTACAGGACCCTATTCACACCCAGAGCATAAAGCATACTGCATATATGTAAATAGTTCAGTTAACAATTCCCTATGTTATCCAAGTTGTCGTACCTGTTCTCTGTAAAACCAAACATTATTTTGTTCTGGTCTTTTGTTTTAATGTAAACTGCGCTGATGCTAAATAGTGCGGTATATAAGAGCTTATAATAAATAATAAAATGAATAAATATGGACTTGGACCAGCCAGCAAAACAGCCCCGATGAGAGGATACTTCCTCCAAAGCACCGGAGGTGCTCTGGGATTCTCTCGAAGCATCGTCCTCCACGGAGCTCCCAGTACCATGTTGGGACGGTGGCACAGGGCCCCATACAGGAATCCACCCAGACACCTCCAGTCTTCCTCGATCAGCTTGTCCAGGCAGCTACTATCCTAGTGGCAGTATTGCCGAGGCCCTAAGGATCCATGGACCCAATGCCCGACCTCGATGTTGGTGCATCAAGACACTCTATGGCATCGCTGATGGAACCAGCACTGTCACATCTAGAGCCAATACCTCGATTGGAGCCTAAAGGTGCACCAGGCTCAGGACACCTTGGTTCCAATGCAACATCAGACCGACATCGACGTCATGGTACTGACCGTTGCGATTTCAACTTTCTACTAAGTTCTGATTCCACTTCCTCGGAATCTGACATTGAGTCTGTCGATTACGGACCTCTCCTGGACATTCCTTCAGACCCCTCTCCACCACATGAGAGATGTAGATCTCTGCTCGAGGATATGTCCTTTCAAGATTTCACCAGGGACATGGCGGCTGCACTCTCGGTGACAGTGACCACAGACTGAACCGAGGGCTGAAGAGCATGAAATTTTTCAGTACCCCTCGGCACCTAAGGAGGCTGCTACATTACCCATACATTATATCCTTCAAGGTCTCATGATTTGCATGTGGGAAGCTTCCTTGACAGTTACATCGATCAGTAAGAGACTGGACACTCTCTATAGAGTTCCTCCTTGCCCAGTTTTTAAAAGCCTCAGTTACCACATCATTCTATGGTTGGGGAATCGGCAGTGCATTGGATAAAGAGTTCTAAAAATCACTCCTCAGTTCCCCCAGGAAGAGAGTCAAGGACTCTCGATGCATTTGGACGTCGGTGCTTCCAAGCCATTATGTTAGCATCCTGGATAAACTCCTATATGCATTATATGGGTATGTTTTTGAGGAATGTAGCTAAAGATCTGGCTGACCTCTCCACCCTGTTGCCTCCTGAAAAACAAGGTCCATTTCAGGTCTTGATCAATCATGGTCAGAATACCTCAAAATTCCTCACTAGGGCTGCATTTGATGCCTTTGAGTCCATTAGTAGGGCAGCAGCAGTTTGCATAAGAGCCAGGAGAATGGCCTGGCTGCAAGTGTCCAACCTTGAACAATGGGTTCAAGATAAACTTGCTAATATTCTTTGTACAGGAGAAAGCCTCTTTGGAAAAGGGTGGCAAGAGAAGGCAGGTGAGATAGAGACAGTTGATCTCACCTGAAATGCCTATCTTGAAAGACAGCTGATCCAACTAAAAAGAAGACACCTGCCAAAAAGCCCTTCTTTCCCATTAAGAAGAGGTATTACCCTTCCTACCCGCCTTTTTCTTATCAGCCTCAACAGCTACATCAGAAACAGCAGGGGCCATGTCAGCCCAGGAAGCCTAAGACTCAAAAACCCCAAACAGCTCCACAGGTGCAGCCTACAACTGGTTTTTGACTGCATCCTTGAGAGTATAGCCAGTCTACCCTTACAGGACCCGCCCTTCTCCCACATTGCAGGCAGACTAGTCCACTAGTCCACTTTGCCCACAGATGGCCCCTCATTATGTCAGAACCCTGGACTCCAAAAGTTGTGAGCATGGGATACCAACTCTATTTCCAGGACCTTCCCCCCACTTTTTTTATAGAGGAGTCCCCCATGGATCCTCTGCATTCCACTCTACTTCAGCAGAGATAGTCACTCTTACAGTACAGGGGGGCCATAGAGGAATCCCATTCCCTCAGCAAGGCCTGGGGCTTTACTCACGTTATTTTCTCATCCCCATAAAGACAGGGGGGTTCAGGTCTATCCTGGACCTCAGGAATCTGAAAAAGTCCCTGGTGCGGAAAAAATTCAGGATGATCTTATTAGGAACCTTACTTCCTTATCTCCAGGAAAAAAAACTGGCTCTGCTCTCTAGATCTCAAAGATGCCTGCACTCACATCCTTATACATCCATCCCACAGAAGGTACCTCCGTTTCTTTTTCCAGGGACGCCATTACTAGTACCATGTACTACTCTTTGGTCTGGCATCTGCACCAAGAGTCTTTACAGTCATTGCGCCTACCTCCACACTCTGGGCAAATAAAGGGAGATTCTCCTCATGTAGTGACCATATCTCTCCAACACACCATCTCGGTACTTCAACATCTGGGCTTTGTCGTCAACAACCCAAAGTCCCAACTCACTGCAACTCAGTTAATTGGGGCACTTCTGGACACAATGCAAGCTCGAGCCTTCCTTCCATTAAACCGGATCCACCATCTCATCGACTTGGTAAATCACTTCCAGAGTCGGTTCCGTATCAGTGCAAGTGACATGCTCTCTCTCTTAGGGCACATGGCCTCCACAGTCCATGTCGTTCTATATGCTCAACTTCACATGCATCCAGTGCAGCGGACTCTTTCAGATCAGTGGAAACAGTCAACGGGATCTCACAGAGAAGATCACTATCACCCCTCAGTTCATGGACTCCATCAAGTGGTGGTGCACCCCTCAAAATCTTCTCATTGGGTTACCTTTTTGAATGTCTGCACCCAGTGTCCCCTGATGACAGATGCTTCCAGACAGGGCTGGGGGGGGGGCTCATCTTGACAGCCTATGGTACCCAATGAAAGCCACTCACCACATTAACTTCTTAGAAATCAAGACAATTGTCAATGCCCTTTGTGTGTTCCGTTCTCAGCTGATCGGACAAGCGGTGCTTAATCAGACCAACAACCAAGTTGCCATATATTACAACAAACAAAGGGGAACCAGATCTTGATCCCTTTGCAGGGAGGCAATCCACCTCTGAACCTTCATTTTATCTCATCAGATTCTTCCTCAATCAGTTTACCCTCCAGAAGAGCAAAATGTGCTAGAAGACAAATTGAGCCGAGTCCTTCGACCACACGAATGGATACTCTATCGCGAAACAGAGCAACACATATTTCAATTATGGGAGACTCCCATCATCAACCTCTTCGCTACTCCAATGAATGCCCAGCTTCCTCGATTCTTTTCTAGGATTCCATCTCCACAGAACCAGGCCCCAGATGCGTTTCTCCTCCATCGGGGATAGGGAATGCTTTACACATTCCCATCCATTCCATTGATACCAAAGACCCTCTTAAAACTTCAAGTGGACAAGAGAATGGTGATCCTCATGACCCCATTCTGGCCATATCAACTATGGTTTCACCTGTTCCTTCGACTAGCGCAACACAAACCCCTCAGTCTGGGATGCGCACCCAATCTCCTATCGCAGGACCAGGAATGCTACTTCAACCCAGTCTGAGAGTGCTACAGTTGACGGTGTGGCTGCTGAAAACCTAGTCTTATTTCATCTAGACCTTCCAGAGGATGTAAAAGATGTCCTCCTAGCGTCTAGAAAGGATTCCACTCGATGTACTTACACTTTTAAATGGCACAGGTTTTCCCTCTGGTGCTCCCAGAGGGCTCTCAGCCCATTTACTTGCCTGGTGGAGCCTCTATTTCAATATCTTCTCCATCTCTCCAAGGCAGGACTAAAGACAAACTCAATTCAAGTCCACCTTAGTGACATTTCGGCCTCTCACCTATCTCTGTTCATCCTTTCGTAGCACGCTTCATGTGAGGCCTTTTCTTAACAAGGAACAACTAAAGCAAGGTGAAACAAAAATACCTCTGAGAATCCAAACAGCTTTATTAACCCCTACACTTGCAGTGTTTCGGCTTGTATGCCTTCTTCAGGGGGTAGGATAACTTGGCTGCCTCTGAGGACTGTAATTATTAAAGAGAAGATCACAATAATGCAAAGTTCAGTTTAACCAAAGCGGAACTGTGAATTCACCTCCTTCCCCTCCCCCCCCACCCCGGCCCTCTGTTCCTACTGGCTACCTCATCGAAGAGTATGCTCAAGAGGCTGAGTCTTATGGATCCATTCTCTGCCCTCATTGCAGTTCGGGTATTTTTTTCCCGTCAGTCGCACCCTTGTCCTCTGTCTTTTACGGCAGCCGGAAGCTAGTGAGTCCCATATGTGAAGACTGCAATTCTGATTTTTCCTGGAGATAGCATATTTACTCACCTGTAATAGGTGATCTCCGGGAACACCAGGAATCAGTCTTCACAACCTGCCCTCTGCCCTGTGAGTTGTAGTATGCGTTTTTTGTTTTATGGTTTTCTCTAAGCTTTGCACCTGACTGAAGAGAATTGCTAGGAAGGAGGAAGGCAGGCACATATGTGTGAAAGGATGCTCCCAAAAGAATTCCTGTTGGATGATGGGGATTGTTCCCACACGGAGCTCCATCGATGCCGACATCACCCATATGTGAAGACTAATTCCTGCTGTTCCCGGAGATCATCTTTTACAGGTGAATAATTATGCTTTCTTCCCACCCGAGGGTGGAATAGCTTTAGTACTTAACACTAGTCTGGACTAGTCTAGCAGGATGTTCTTGAAAGGAGAAATTTAATTTACCATTAATTTCCTTTCCTAAAATCCTGCTAGACCAGTCCAGAACCCACCCTTCTGTCTTGTTATAGTCTGATCGACACTAAGGTGAGAATGAGTATCGGTGTCAAATGGTCTCCGGCTCTTCTGCTTTGTATATAGTTATGATTTACTTGTTGATTCTTGGCTGGTTTGGTTATTTTCCTAGACTGTTTTTGTTCTCCGTCTTACTGCTTTGACAATTGCATTCTGAAGCTAACCCCTTTGGGTTCTGAGTTATGTACCCGTGATGATGTCACAAAGCTTCAGAACCTTTTTCTCTGTCTCAAGCATCTGCTGGCAAGGGCACACAACCCATTAGTCCGGACTGGTCTAGCAGGATTCCAGGAAATTAACGGTAGGTGAAATTTCTCCTTCCATCTCCTTTCCTCATCATGGGTTTTCCATTGATCAATCATCTTCCTCAAATTATTGTCCGGTTTCCAATCTTTCATTTGTCTCCAAGCTCACTGAACATTGGGTCTTCTCCCAATTGTCAAATCACATTGAATGCACTCATTTACTCCATACAAACTAGTCAGTTTTTGACCTCTTTATAGTACTGACACAGTTATCACATCCTTTTTAAGCAATGTTCATAGTGCCCTGGCACCGAGGAAAAATTGCTTTTGCTGTCTCCCTGGACCTTTCCTGCGAATTTGATTTGGTCAATCATGACATTCTCCTCTCTTGCCTTTTTCATACTGGACTTTGCGACAAGGCTGGTTTCCTGGTTTCAGTCTTTTCTATCAGGTCGGACATTTCAAGTTTCCATAGGCTTTCTCTTCCATTGTCTTTCCTTTCCCCTGCAGAGTCTCTTAGGTCTCTGTCCTTGCCCCCACTCTTGTTTAACATCTTCATGAGTCCTCTCCCTGCTCTTATTCGGGAATTCGGAATTGCCCCCTACCTTTGTGCAGATGACATTTTACTACTGTAGTTACTTATACTGATCGTACTAATCCTGATTTGTCATCCATCAACTCCCATCTTGCTCATTGGTTATATAATAGTCTACAGCTTAATCCTCAAACCACTGCAACCTGGCTCACCAGATCAACGGACTATCCCACTGTCACTCCTAAATTAAATGGTTTGCCCATCACTCTCATTTCTTCTTTCATGTATCTCGGTATAATCATAGATACTGAACTTTCCTTCTCTCAACAAATTACTTACATTCATAAATCATCCTTAAGTACTCTTTGCCACTTCTGCGCTATCAGCCCAAAGCTTGAATCCTTGCCCAGACCACAGTTATCCTAAATCATACAGTATATCAGCTTCATTATTGTAACATTGCTTATGCTAGTATTTCCAGGAACAAGCAGAAATGTAGTCTTCACATATGGGTGACGTCGGTACTGACGTAGCCCGTGTGGGAACGCTCCCCAACATCCAATAGGAAAACCTTTGGGAGCATCCAACTGCACCTGTGTAGCTGCCTTCCCACTGTTCCACCTCTCCCTCCTCAGTTCTTCGTTTTCCGCAGAGCCGACAAGAAGCAATTCCTGTCACCACAGAAATTTTGTCTTTTTCTTATTTTTTTGTGGTCACATCTGCCTTCCAGTCGATGCTGGTACCAACCCCCATAGGTGCTTTCTTTCTTTCTCAAAAAAAAAAATCTTCTGTGAGGGAAAGAATTATTTCTTTCCTTCAGGCGCATTGACGCCATCTTAGGCCTCCCCTTTTGTCACAGACAAAATGGAAAAACATCCAGTGTTTTTAAGAAGTGTTCCAAATGTGGCAGTACCTTTTTGGCCACAGACACCCTTGACTAGTGTCTAAAATACTTAGGACCAGATCATCAACCGTCAGAATGTCCTCTTTGTAGGAAAATGACAAAGAGAGGCCTACAGAATCAAGCTGCAAAGCTGGGCACCCTCTTTGCCTCCGATGCAGTATCTTTAACATCGACATCATCAAGAGCTTCATCTTCCTCCCAGGAATCTCAGGTATCGAAACCTAAGTCTTCATCGAAGACTGGTCGGCCAACCAAGGGTAGATCTCCTTCTAAGCATCGAGATGCCTCAGGCGTTGCCCTGGAGGGGGACACACCGGCCAAACAACCCCGGCGGGAGGATCTTTCCTCCAAAGCCTTAGTGGGGTCCCAGAATGCTCCTGAGGCCTCCACCTCTGGAGCTCAGGGATCATGGCCCGCAATTCCAGTACCGATACCCAGGCATGGGCAAGCTCCATGGATCAATGTATCCTGGCCATCAAGCGGAGTTTAGCAACCTTACTGGCAGCCTCAGTACCAGTAAAACCTTTACAGTCGATTCCGCAGGCATTGGTACCAGCTCCAGTACCGACACAATCTGCATCAACTTTTTTGCTGCTTACCACGCTACCACCCATGCCGGCCCTCAAATCCATTTCCGGTACCAAGGTTTCGATTGGTACTGAGTACGTGCAGAGCGGGAACACCCTGCTCGTCGATACTTTGAGTCTTCGGATTCCAATTCGTCGGATGATGAATCGGCCAATACCCAGGACATGAGAACTATCTCGGAAGACCCATCTCCACAACATCGCATGTCTCCTCCAGAGGACATGTCTTTTCAAGACTTTATTCACGATGTTGCTCGGGGTCTGTCCATAATAGTGACATCGGAAAAAGAGCCTAGGGCCGAAGAACTTGAAATTTTTACTACCCTACAGCCCTAAAGGAGGCTACTACGCTTCCTATCCATTGCATACTTCACATGCTTATGCTTCATATGTGGTAGATTCATGTACCAGGTTCCAAAGTGTCCCGGTTTTCAAAAGACACAATTGCCGCACCATTCCATGGTGGTGGAATCGGCAATGCATTGAATAAAGAGTACTAAGACACATTCCTCGAAAACCTTTGATGCCTTTGGTTGACATTGTTTTCAGGCCTCCCATGTTACCGGCCAGGATCAGTTCCTACATACTCTATATACGTATGTTCCTTAGGGAGGTGGCTAAGAATTTGGAGTTAATGGCTTCTCCCCAGTGACAAGAGAGCATATTATCTCAGCCTTGTAAAGCATGCTCAGAATGTTTCAAGGTTTGTTAACAGGGCAACTTTTGACTATTTTGAGTGCATCAGCAGAACTTCATCTGCATTTGTGCATGCAGGATTACTTCAATGCATTCAAGATAAGCTGGGCAATATCCCTTGCACCGGTGAAAACCTTTTTGGCAAGCATTGGCAGGACAAGGCCTCTCAGTTAGAATCCGAGAACACCACTCTTAATAGGCTATCTAGATCTACTGCCAACCCAGCTAGTAAAAAAAAAGCAAAGAAAGCTTTTTTTAAATAATAAGATGTACTATCCTTCTTACACCCCTTCTGTACAGTGTCAACACCTTGCACCTCAGAAGGGGCAGCAACCATCAAAGCAGCAAAAGAAGGTTAAGACTCCTAAGTCACAGCCACCTCAGCAGATCCAGACTCCTCAGGGTCTTTGACTCCTTTCTGGAGAACATAGCCGTTCTGCCTCTGGAGATTCCAGATCCTGTCCACATTCTCGGCCGACTCTGTCACTTTGACCACAAGTGTCATCTTATCACATTAGAACAGTGGACACTGTCCATAGTAAGGGAGGGGTACAGCCTTCATCTACGAAGTCTACCCTCCACCCCGGGATTCCTTCAAGAGAGTTCTGCTCTCAGCCCCCTCTCACTGCTCTGTTGATACAAATGGTCACCCTCCCTTCTCTTACAGGGCACAATAGAGGAGGTTCCACCATCCCAGCAGGGAATGGGCTTTTATTCTCCGTACTTCCCCATTCCAAAGAAAACAGAAGGGTACAGGCCCATTCTGGACCTCAGAGAACTGAACAAGTACCTACTATGGGAGAAGTTCAAAATGATCTCCCTAAGGGCCCTTCTCCCCTGTCTCCAGAATCAGGATTGGCTCTGTTCTCTAGATCTAAAGGAGGTATATACTCACATACTTATTCACTCACAGCACAGAAAGTTCCTGTGCTTCATGTTCCAAGGAAGACATTATCAGTACAGAGTCCTGCCTTTCGACCTCGCCTCTGACCCAAGAGTCTTCACAAAATGCATGGCGGTAGTAGCCGCATTCCTAAGGACTCTCAGGATATTTGTCTTCTCTTACTTAGATGACTGGCTCATTCGAGCAAACACCTCTCTAGAGGCCACTCGCATACCATGCAGGTGCTGCAACACTTGAGATTTGTAATAAATCTTCCAAAGTTCCAACTCGTCCCCTCTCAAACTCTAGAGTTTATAGGGGCTCTCCTAGACACTCAGCAATCAAAGGCATTTCTACCCCAACTCTGCTGCGCTCGACTCAATCAGTTAGCATCTCAGGCATGCCTCAAGAACTTTCTCACTGCTCGAGAAATGCTACAACTTCAGGGTCATATGGCATTGACAGTGCATGTTGTTCCATATGCTCGTCTACATATGCGCGCAGCTCAATGGACACTGGCTTCCCAGTGGTCTCAGGCATCGGGTCGCCTGGGAGACAAAATAATGGTCTCTACCCATCTAATCTCATCTCTCCAGTGGTAGCAATCCCCAGAAAACCTCATGGTAGGGCCACCTTTTCAGATGTCAGCACATCAGTGTACCCTGATGACAGATGTGTCCAAATTGGGCTGGGGAGCTCATCTGGACAATCTTTCCCCTTAGGGGCTCTGGTCTCATCAAGAGTCACAACTCCACATAAATCTGCTGGAGCTCAGAACCATTCACAATGCTCACAAAGTGTTCCAGGACCATCTTCGATTCTGCACCGTTCTAGTCCAGATGGACAATCAAGTAGCCATGTTCTACTTGAACAAGCAGGGTGGTTCTTGGACCCTCTGCAGCGAGACCCTGCATCTGTGTTCTTTTGCCATACAGCATCGCATTCACCTGCATGCGGTGTATCTTCCGGGCAAACACAATGTCTTGGCGGACAAACTGAGTTGAGTCCTTCTACCCCACGAGTGGTCTCTCCATGCAGACAAAGTCACTCACATTTTTCAGATCTGGCGAACCCCAGAGATAGACCTGTTCACAAGTCCTCAGAATGCCAAGCTTCCTCGCTTCTGCTCCAGGACTCCTGCACCAGACAGCCAGCAAATGGATGCTTTTCACCTCCACTGGGGTCAAGGCTTCCTATATGCCTTTCCTCCCATTCCCCTCATTCCTAAAACTCTTTTCAAACTCCAGAGAGACAGGGACCACATGATATTCATAGCCCCATGCTGGCCATGACAACCGTGGTATCCTCTCCTTCTATGTCTATCTCGGGCTCAACCCATAGATCTTGGGTCTACTCCAGATCTCCTCTCTCAGTAGGAGGGAACGTTGCTTCATCTCAATCCGCAGTCCCTCCATCTCACCTCATGGCTGCTGAGGGCTTAGCCTTCCAGGATGTTAACCTTTCCCAGGAGGTTAAGGACATCCTCTTGGCTTCTAGGAAGCCATTCACCAGGCGCTCCTATGCCTTTAAATGGTGTAGATTCGCTCTCTGGTGTTCTGAGAGAGATCTTAACCCCTTCTCAGCTCCGGTGGAGGCATTACTTGAGTATCTCCTCCACCTATCTTCTTCTGGATTCAAAACCAATTCAGTAAGAGTACACCTATGTGCAGTTATGGCCTCTCACATGCCCTTAGATGGCCAGCCCATCTCTTCTCAGCCGCTTATAGCACATTTCATGAGAGGTCTTCTATTAACCAAACCTCCCATTAAGCCGCCTCCAGTGGCATAGGATCTTAATGTTGTTTTAGGACAACTTCTCAAGCTGCCCTTTGAACCACTAGCCATTACCTCACTGAAGTTTCTGACGTGGAAGGTCACCTTCCTCATTGCCCTCACTTCAGCAAGACACATTAGTGAGCTCCAAGCTTTTCATCCTCACTTTATGCCAAAGGTGGTCTCGCCCTTCCATTTAAACCAGTCAGTCTACCTTCCTGTCTTTTTCCCTAGACCTCATTCCTCTAGGTCAAAGGCAACCCTTCACACTCTGGATTGCAAACATGCCTTGGCTTTTTATCTCCAGAGAACTCGAGAGCACAGAAAAGCTTCCCAAGTTTTCATCTCCTTTGACTCGAGTCACCTGGGATTGCCAGTATCCAAACAAACTTTTTCCAGATGGATAGCGGACTGCCTCTCCTTTGCTTATGAAAAGGCAGGAATCTCTCGAGGGTCATGTCACTGCCTATAATGTTCGGGCCGTGGCTGTCTCTATGGCAAATCTACGCTCTGTAGCAATTGATGAGATATGCAAAGCAGCAACTTGGTCTTCTGTCCACACTTTTGCTGCTCACTATTGCCTGGACAAGGACTCCCACTGGGATACCTTGTTTGGCCAAGCTGTTCTCCTGCATCTCTTTCAGACTTAGATCAACTCCTACCCTCCGTCCCGGATTTCGATACTAGACATCCTTGGAGGATACATGACGTCCTTAGTTATACCTGTGATTCCACAGCTGACTCTGAGGTCATCTCTGTGGCATCTCCGAGCTAGGGAGTCTCATATGTGAAGACTACA
Organism: Ichthyophis bannanicus; assembly: GCA_033557465.1. Classification (NCBI taxonomy): domain Eukaryota; kingdom Metazoa; phylum Chordata; class Amphibia; order Gymnophiona; family Ichthyophiidae; genus Ichthyophis; species Ichthyophis bannanicus. The sequence continues at coordinate 354,961,927 of CM066038.1, read as the reverse complement.
TTCCTGCTTGTTCCTGGAGATAGCGTAGTTACTCACCTGTAACATGTGATCTCCGGGAACAGCAGGAATTTAGTCTTCACAACCCACCCTTCTCCCCTAGGAGTTGTAGGTGTTCTTCTTCTTCTCCTTCTCTCCTTTTATCTCATCTACAAACTCAACTGAGGAGGGAGAGCTGGAAAGGCGGGAAGGCAGCTACGGCGGCACAGTGGGATGCTCCCAAAGGCTTCCTATTGGACGCTGGGGAGTGTTCCTGTGCAGGTTCCGTCGGTACCAATGTCACTTAAATGTGAAGACTAAATTCCTGCTGTTCCCGGAGATCACCTATTACAGGTGTGTAACTACACTTTATCTGAATATGCAAAAAAATGACCAATCAGTTCAAAATACAGTGATCCGTCTCCTTTGTGGTGCCCGTAAATTTGATCACTTCACACCTTTCTTGATCCATCATCATTGACTCCCAGTTTCAGCTCTAATCCAGTCTAAAATCCTTTCTCTAATTTTAAGGCATTACACAATTAAACCCTCACATATCTTTCTTCTCTTGTCACTTTTTATGCCCCTTCTCATGCACTTCATTCTCTTCTTGGTAAATGGTTTTCTATACCACCACAATGTAAATCAAGATACAAATTATCTCCAGAAACAAGCAGGCATGCAGTTCACATATGGGTATCGTCAGTACCGATGGAGCCCGCACCAGAACGCTTCCCAGCATCCAACTGAAAAGCTTTTGGGAGCAATTCACTTCTCTTGTTCATCTGCCTTCCCGCCTTACCAAGTCCTCTCTTCAGTTCTTCATTTTCTGTGGAGCCAGAAGGTTGTTTTCTTCCTGTCACTGCCAAAAAACGTAATTTTTTTGTTTAGATCTGTGCTCTGTCTTTCTGGCGATGCCAGTACCTTCTCTGATACCGGCCTTGATATTTCTTTTCTTTTCAAAATATTTTTCTTTCATTTTTCATTTTTCTAATTTTGGTGGTTTTTACCGCCAAATTAGGCCTTGGCCTACTTTTGTTCCACAATGGAAAAACACATCAGCAGCTTCAAAAAATGTACCAAGTATTCTGGTACTATATTAGTCACCGATAAACATGATTGGTGTTTGAGTCCTGATCATTTACCAACTGATTGTCCTTTGTGCCAACAAATGACAAAAAAAGACCTAAAGAACAGAGTCAGACATTACGGTTCTCTGTTGCCCCGAACTTGATTTCAGTGACTTGGATTCGAGGACATTGGCCTCCTCTCCCAGTTCTCGGGTCTCCTCATAGTCCAAACATAAGACTAAGTCAAAGTCATCAGCATTGAAACGCGATACCGATCTTCGAGGTAAATCCCTACATCGTCATTGATTCACTGAAGGGTGCATCCGATGCAGACAGGCCGGCAAAACAGCCCTGGCGGGAGGACCAGCCCTCCAAAGCACAACCGGGGTTCCAAGACACTCCTGAGGCTCAAGAGAGCTACTGGTTCCATGCTCTGGGACAGTGGCTCAGAGCCCCATACGGAATTCCACTCAGGCATTGGCCTCCTTCCTTGACCAGTGCATCCTGGCTATCAAGAGGAGTTTGACAGCACACCTGGTAGCTTCAGTACCATCGGTATCGATGGCTCCAGCGGTGCAGGTGTCATATCCAGCCCATGGCCAATACCTCTGGGGCCGATGCTGGACCTCGAACCTGCATCAGGAGACCCTCTCCCTCGGATGCCTCCTTTGGAACCAATAGGCATCGTTGGTACACAACAGATTCTCGCTGCCGCACCAACTGATCATCAGTATTGGCATCGGGCCTTCACATCGGCACGGAACCATCAATACTTTGACTTTCTGTCAGAATTGGACTCTACCTCTACCAGTTCTGATGATGCATCGGAGGATTCCAGGGTAACCCGAGATCTCCCTTCTGATTCGTCCCCTCCTCATGAGCGGCTTTGGTTCCCGCCAGAGGACATGTCTTTTCAAGACTTCATTCGGGATATGGCAGCAGGCCTGCATATTAGCGTGGCATTGGAGATGGAACCGAGGACAGAGGAGTTGGAAATCCTCTAATACCCCTCAGCACCCAAAGAGGCGGCCACGTTACTAGTGCATCCTACGTATGTGGAAGGCCCTGCTAATGGTTCTGCCTGCTGCAGCTCCATCTTCTCTAGTTTTCTTTTCCCATGGAGCCCTTAGGATGTGTTCCTGTACTGTCAGAAAACATTTTCTTCTTTTTGGCCCTTAGGGGCCCCGTTTTTCTGTTTTTTTCACCATCTGTCATCAATAGTGCCGGCCTCTGTGCCATTGCTTTTTGTACATTTGCCTCCTTTTTGGGGTTTTTTTGCTTTGCTTTTTTCCTGTGGCTGGCACCATTGAGCCGTTCAACTTGGCCACAGCCGTGTTCTTGGACATGTCCCAGCCAGCGGTTTTAAAAAATGCACCAAGTATGCCCAGACTATCCCAGTCACTGATCAGCACAACTGGTGCCTGCAATGCCTGGGCCCCACCCATCAGTCCACCTTTTGCAACCTGTGCCTGCGGATGACCAGAAGGTGAGAAGTAGCAGGAGTCCCTCTTTCGGCCAACAGATTTTGCATCTTTGAGCTAGCATCAACCTCGGCATCCTCGGGGCATCGGCTTCAAGAGAAGTTCGTGCGAACTCTGAGCCGAGGGGCTGTGGAGCCTCGAAGCAAAGGATCTCTGTTCACCTCTGCCAGGAATCGACTGCATTGACCCCATCATCGAAGAGGGCGTCCGAGCAATAGGCTAAGGTCCATGAGCACCAACATTATTTATTTATTTATTTAACATTTCTTTTATACCGTGCTCTTTATCATCAGTGCGGTTTACAGTTAACAGAACGACTCAAGGACCACAGGGCACTCCCGAGTTTACATCAAACAGGGAAGACAACTTGGAAAGAAAACAGGGAGAACTATGTACAATTTACATACTGCTGAACCATTCCCGACACAATGTGGAGAGTGATGACCGGGGGCACCCCGCTAAAGTACCCTAATGAGAGGAATCATCATTTAGGGTACTGGAGAGGTACCGGGAATCCACCGATGCCCACACCGTAGTGGGTTCCCCTACAAAGGCCCCGGAGCCAGTGACCAAAGTTGAAATTCCAAACCCGATGCCTTTGGAAATGGCAGTCTTGGAGGAACGCCTTCTGGCCCTCAAAGCCCATATGGTGGTGGCGTGGCTTTGCAACCAGTGGGCCCCTCGGTGTCTCAGGCATCGCTACTGCAGGCAGTGCAGCCAATCCTCGATACCCATGCGCTGCCCGCTGATGCAGGCATATTGGGCCAGCAATCGGAATCGATGCCAGTTCTTACGGCCATCTCCCTATTGAGCATATCGGGATCTGATGTCCCGATGAAGCCATGGAAACACTCAGTGCACCATCAATCTCAGAGGTGTTCTTCCTTTCCGCGCAACCGGAGTCAGTGCTGGGATGAGGCCTGACATTATTTCGACTTTCTTTCAAAGATGGACTCTGATGGCTCGGAGACTGAGGTGGAATTGGAGGTGTCTCCTGAGCTCCTCTCCCCCTCTCGAGCAATAGAAGTAACTCCCAGAGGATATATCCTTCCAGAACCTCATGCGGGATATGGCCAAAGCCATTCCCTTCTCTCTGGATGTGGAGGACGAACCCAGGGCAGAGGAACTGGAGATATACCAGTATCCTTCGTCCCCCAAGGAGGCGATGATGGTGCCAGGGCACCAGATCCTGCAGAGACTGCAAGTGAGGATGTGGGAGAACCCCTTCACACTGCCAGCCTTCAGCAGATGGCTGAATTTGATCTACTGGGTCCAGAAGGCCCCAGGGTTTGAGAAGCCTTAACTGCTGCACCACTATCTGGTGGTGGAGTCGGCCATGAAAAGGATAAAGAGCAGTAAGACGCACTCCTCAATGCCCTTGGGTAGGAAGGCGATAACTTTGGACTCCTTTGGCAGGCAGTGCTTCCAGAGCACCATGCTGGTGGCCAGGGTCCTTTTGTACCAATTGTATGTGTGCATGTTCCTCAAGGATATCTTGTGAGATCTGGCCGAGTTTGGCCCACTTCTTCCCCTTGAGTGCCTGAATGCACCTGGTGGGCCATGGCAAGGACTGTTCCAAATTCATGGTCTGGGCGAGCTATAATGCCTTTGAGTCAGCCTACAGGGCTGCATCTATGGGCATTGGGGCCTGCCACCTCACGTAGCTTCAGTCCTCAGACCTGGAGTAGTGGGTCCAAGACAAGCTGGCCGTCGTGCCATGCCGAGGTGAGAACCTCTTTGGGAAGCAGGTAGATGCTAAAGCTAGCGAGATTGAGATGAAGCATGTCACCCTCACCAGGCTTTCAAGGAAAATGGTCAATCTGTCTTGTAAGAAGTACCAGGTCAAGAAGACCTACTTCCAATGTAAGCACTAGTACCTTCTGACCCCATAGGGATCCCAGCTGAGAACACAGACACCTCCTCAGCAGCATCATGAGAAGCTGCAGAAAGCCCAGCTGGCCCTCAACCCAAATCAGGGGCAGGGTTTTGACTGGTTCTTCTGGAGCATAGCCAATATGCCGGTCTCCGTAGGGGACAGCCCTCTGGGGGAGTGGCTTGTCCGGTTAAGAACATAAGAACATAAGATATGCCATACTGGGTTAACCCACAGGTGGCCTCATAACTTTGGACGTCTGGGTACTGCAAATAGTTGGAAGTGGCTACATGCTGCACTTCGTTGAGTTGCCACCCTCTTTCCCCCAAGGGCATTCTCCAGGACCCCTGCACCTCATCCTGCTGCAGGGAGAGGTCTCCACCCTCCTTGTAGATCTCTTCATCAAGCCATTGCCTCCGGCTCAGGTCGGGCAGGGGTTCTACTCCAAGTACTTCCTGGTCCCCAAGAAAACAGGGGGTGTTTTAGCCCATCCTGGACCTACCTGATGCAAGAAGTTCAAGATGGTCTTGCTGGGGACCTTGCTCCCGTACCTCCTCAAGGACAATTGACTATGTTCCCTGGATCTCAAGGATATGTATACGCACATACCCATCCACCCCACTCACAGAAAATACCTCTGGTTCATCCTGGGGGACCACACTTCCAGTACTGGGTGCTGCCTTTCGGGCTAACATCAGCACCATGAGTCTTCACAAAGTATCTGGCAGTGGTAGCCACTTACCTGCTGATGCTGGGGGTGTTCATCTTCACATACTTGGACAACTGGCTCATAAAAATCTGCATCCTGGGCAGTGTCCCATCAGTCGGCTCAGCTGACCATCCAAGTGCTCGAGTGGTTGGCGTTCATGGTCAATAGTCCAAGGATCGCCTCCAGCCCTCCCTGTTGTTCATCGAGGCCCTCCTCAACACCACTCGGGCTTGGGCATGCCTCCCAGTGGATCGCCTACAGAGACTGATGGCCTTGGTCGGCAATACCCAACAGAGGTGTCAGGTGACAGCCCAGAGGATGCTGAAATTGCTTTGGCCATATGGCTTCAACTGTGCATGTCACCCCCGTGACTCATCTGGCAATGAGACAGGTTCAGTTGACTAAATACACAGTGGAAATACGCCACAGGCAGTTACCGGACCGCCTTTGAGACCCAGGCAGTTACCGGACCTCTTTGCAATCCCCTCATTGGTGGCTGGAGCCACAGAACTTGCTGAGAAATCTCCCATTTCGGTTGTCACCTCCTAGCAGATGCTGATAACAGATGTGTCCAAGAGGGGCTGGGGAGCTCATCTGGATTGCCTGCGCATGCAGGGCTTCTAGTCCAAGCAGAAGAGCCTGCATCAAATCAATTTCTTGGAACTCCGGGCCATAGCAAATGCTCTCCGTGCATTCCAGGTTCATTTGGCCAACCAATCTGTGCTGATCCAGTGGCAATGTTCTACGTCAAGAAGCAGGGTGGCATAGGGTCATATCTCCTGTGCTGGGTAGTGATCTGCTTGTGGAAGTTTGCCATTGCTTACCAAATGGAGCTGAGGGAAACTTATCTGCCTGGAGACCTCAACTCTCTGGCGGACCAACTGAACCGCGTCATTCAGCCACATGAGTGGACCCTCAAAAGGGAAGTTATGGAGTAGATCTTTCAGGAGTGGGATACTGTCATGATAGATCTCTTCGCCATCTCATCCAGCGCCCAGCTGGATCAGTTCTGCTCCAGGATCATGTCCTGCGATTGGCTGGCATTGGATGCCTTCCTCATTTTCTGGGGGAGATGGGCCTGCTGTATGCCTATCTTTCCATTCTACTTGTGGCAAAGACTTTGCTGAAATTGCAGGCCGATAGGGGCACAATGGTTCTCATCGCACTGTACTGGTCCCAGCAGCCGTGATTCCCCTGCTGCTTCAGCTCTCTCGGAGGGAGCCTCTGCAGCTGGGCTCTCATATCTCAGGAGGATGGGACCTTGCTGAAACCCAACATCTGATCCCTGTTCCTCAGAGGGGAAGCCCATCTCAGCTCAGCCCCTGGTGTCTTGCTTCATGCAGGGCTTGCTCCTTTCTAAACCTCCAGTCAAACCCCCGCTGGTGACATGGGACCTTAATGTGGTACTGGTGCAGCTCTTTTTGGCTCTCTTTAAGCCGCTCGCTTCTTGCCCTCTGAAGTTTCTGACCTGGAAGGTCTTGTTCCTGGTGGCAGTCAGTGAGCTCCAGGCCTTGGTAGCTCACCTGCCATACACCAGGTTCCATCATAATAGGCATTTCCTGCCAAAGATGGTTTCTGCTTTCCATCTCAATCAGTTAGTTGTACTGCCAACTTTTTTTCCCAGGCCTCATGCCAATAGGGGAAGGCAGCACTGCACATGTTGAACTGCAAGCGTGCCCTGGCCTATCTTAAGCAGATGAAAGCACACCATAAATCTACCCAGCTATTTGTTTCCATTGACCCTAGCAAGCTGGGACCACCATCTCCAAACGCACTCTGTCATTAGCAGATTGCATCTCTTTCGCTTATGCCCAGGCAGACCTGAGCCTTAATGATCATGTCTCGGCTCACAATGCCAGCTATGGCTGCGTCAATGGCCATCTTGGGCTCGGTCTCCATGGGATCTGCAGGGCTGTGACGTAGTCTTCAGTCCACATCTTCACAGCTCATACATCTAAACACTTACCCAGGGATGCCTCCTAATTTTCCTAGATTTACCCTCAGCCTTCGACTCTCTTCCTCACAACCAACTCCTCAACAGACTCTATGATATCGGCCTTGGGGCACCATCCTCCACTGGTTCCGCTCATACTTAGACCGCAGAACACAGCAAGTAAGAATTGGTGAAAAGACCTCCCAGCCATTCCTTCAATTGCAAGGGGTTCCTCGGGGTTCTAGCCTATCTGCACTTCTATTCAACATCTTTCTCCAACCGATACGTAAAATCTTCCAATACTACAAAATCCATTACCAACTCTATGCGGATGATATCATGTTCCACGCCCCATTTAACATCACAAAGCCTGACTTCACTAATATCTGCAACTGCTTCAAGGAAATCAGACACTGGCTCCATCAATACAACCTTATTATCAACCTAACCAAAACTGAAGCCCTCCACCTATTCACTGACACATCTTTTACCCCCCCCCCCTCCCCATTTTCCCTGGTCCTAGATGACTATACGATCGCTGTGAAAACCGAAGTTAAATACCTTGGAATAACGCTGGATCAGAATCTCGCTTTCAAAGAACACATACGAAAAACAACTCGTGTCATATATTCTAAGATATGAACCCTGAGAAACCTCTCCCCTCTACTAAACCCAAATTCCTTCCGTACTGTTTGCCAAGCCCTCACTACCTCCACCCTCAACTACTTCAACCACATATACTATGGCCTCCCAAAACACATTCTCCATCCCCTCCAATTAGCCCAGAACACAATAACACATCTAATCTCCAAGACTCCCAGAAGTACCCACATTACCCCCATACTCCAGCACCTCCACTGGCTCCCCATCCTATCTAGAATAAAATTCAAAACCCTTACCCTAATCCATAAGATTATCTATCATGAGTCTGTCCCTTGTCTTCGCTCACTCCTAACCAAGCCTACCAGCCTTAGACATCGCAGGTCTAACTCTACAACCTGTTACATATCCCAGCCCAAAAATTAAAAAACACGCAACCTTCTCCCTCTACACCCCAAAAGACTGGAATGCCCTCCCACCTGACCTTAGAAATTGCCCTGATCGTACAGACTTTTGCAAAAAACTAAAAACCTTCCTTTTCCAAGAATATTTTAGTACCACCCCTCATACCCTTATCCAACCTAGTGCCACATAGACCTAGCCAACATCCTACTTTACACTCAGTGTCCCCCCTCTCTGCACCCTGCACCTTTCCCCCCCATCTAATGTATATAGTTGCCGCTTCCAGCATTATAGCCAACTGTTACTTTAATTGTTCTGGGATAAGTTCCTCCTAAGTTTTTTGTTCAGATGTTCTATGTAAAACAGATGTATCCGCTCTGTTATTGTTGAGTTCCATGTAAACCATCTTGAATTGTAGAAAGACGATATATTAAAAAAAAACTTTAAATAAATAAATAAATTACTGTCTGGATGGGGATTCCCACCACGACAGCAACTTCGACCAAGCCGTGCACCAGCATCTCTTTGGGAATTAGGTTCTAACTCCTTCCCACTGCCCTTGACATATCTTTGAGGGGTCAGAAGCGGTAAGCTATATGCGCCGAAGCACATGGCCTGTGTCAGAGCTCAGCTGCACCCCCGGCTCTGCTGCTGGAATCAGCAGCAGCAGGGTTCAGTGGCATGACTCAGCATGGGTGGGGGGGGGGGGGCGCGACCATGCCCAGCTTGCAGGGGGAGGGGCAGCAGGCTATGTATGCTGAAGCATATGGTCTGCCGGGGATGCTGTGCCACCCACCCGAGGTCTGCCACCCTAGGCGACCACCTGGTGGATGGACTGGCCCTGTGTGCACGTGTGTATCTGAAATGCTATTCCATGCATAAATATTATTGGTATGGTATCATCTAAATTTCTTCAGCTGAGCACTTTACCCATAATTTCACAGCCTCAGTCCCTCCCCCCTTAACTCTGCATTTGGTAATGCAATCACCTCAGCTCCTCATCCTACTGCTGTTTTTTTTTATTGACCCATCCCCTTCAATGAAGCTAGCAAAAAGTTGCGAGTCCTTCATGCTCACACAGAAGAAGAAAAATAGGCATAAATCTTCATTAATGCTCGCCACAGAAGAATGAGCTAACTTTTTACTGCCCACACCATGCATTAAATCTCTAGTGTTAGGAAACCAGTCATAGATATTTGGGTTCTCTGCACACTTCTTTGTATCAAGATTTATTAACTAATTCCTTCATTGCCACTGGATTTAAATGACATTTGTTGGTGTCTAGATGAATCTTTGCACAGTATTCTTGTACACTAATCTCTTTTTTGCATAGGACAGCCATAATAACAAAGAAAATTGCGCGCATATCCCATGCTGAACTCTGTGCTAAGCCTCCTGTACTTTCTTACATCAGCCTTCTAGGAGCTTAGGCCCCAAAATTCAGCAGTGGTGGGTAGAGCGATTACAGCAACTAGCCATCGCCACTGAACACTAAATCCGGATATTCATGCTGGGGCCATACCTGGTCACTGGCATTGAATATCCAGGTTGGCTGCTGAAGCAGGAAGCTAACCGGGCAGCAGCAATATTCAGCCACTGCCCAGTTATCTTCGATGGTGAAAACTAGGACAGCCTTATCTGTGCTTAACTTTGCTGCCAAGGGATAACCGGGCAGCAGCTGAATATCACCGCTGACCAGTTATTCTCCAGGACCAAGCAGGAAGTCAGTCCTCACATATGGGTGACGTCGGCGCCGACGGAGCCCTCACGGAGCAATTTCCCCAGCTTTCAAAGAAAGCCTTTGGGAATTGCAGCGCGCATGCGCGGTCCCCTTCCCGCCCAAGGGTGCCATCTTGCTCAGTCTTCTTTTTTCCGCGGAGCCCTACAGACGCTGTTTGTGATCGCCGCAGAAAAAGTTGATTTTATTTCCTTTCGACGCCGGATCCTTTTCCCGCCCGGACCCGCTACGCTGGTATCGGGTCTGTTCTTTATTTTTCGGTTTTGTCCTTCGTGACTAGCTTTCGCACCTTTTTTCTTTTTCACTGGCAGCCCTGTCTTTTGACCTCGCAGGGGCCCTTTTTCCCCCGATGGCTGCCAGCAGGTTTAAAAAGTGTGATCGGTGTAAGAAACTTGTGTCTCTTACCGACACACATGACTGCTGCCTCCGCTGCCTCGGACCCGATCATGACCCGATGATCTGTGGTCCATGTGGCAAGATGTCCTCAAAAGCGTTGAGGAGTCGGCAGCATCAAAAAGAATGAATCTTCTCTGACTCCGCGTCCGGCCGGGCCCGGACCTCGTCAGAAGCTTCGACGTCCCGGGACTCCGGTCCTGAGCATTGTCGGAGTTCCTCTGAGCGGGGGTCTCCTGCCCGGGAACATCATAGGAAGAAGAAACCCGCGAGGGCGGCGTCGGTGAACGCTCCTGGTTCCTCGAAGGCCAGGTCGCATAGCCCCGATAGCCGTCCCGGGCCCTCGGAGTCGGAGAGGCCTTTGAAACATCCTCGTCTCGAGATGGAGTCTCCTGGACACGTGAGTACTGTAGTCCTCGTGGACTCGCCTCCGAAGGAGCCGACGTTGGGCCCGACGCCGTCGGGGCCCGAGTCGGGGGCTGCTGGGTCTCCTGAGCTCGGACTCAGGTTGACAGCCTTGGAGAGCAGTTTAGCTGCCTTCATGGACCAGCAGCGGGCATTGATCGCTGGCCTCACCGGTGCATCTGCCCCGACCGCCGGGACGTCGACGTCCAAGTCGACCCTGGAGACCGAGCCGATCCTCGAGTCCATGCGAGCTCGAGTCAATCCTCGGTCACGGTCTCCCTTGGCCTCCCGTTCGGGACCGAGGTCGTCGACGCCGACACCCTCAGCATCGGGGCGGAGGGCATCGGTGCCCGCCCGACCGGAGCCGCTCGATTCCTTCTCCGAGGAGTCAGCCTGGGAGACAGAGGACGAAGAGTCACCCGGTACTTTTCGGACTCGGTGCGTACCATCGGACTCGCCCGAGTCCGAACCTCGGAGACGGTCCCCCCCGGAGGACACCCGGTTCTCGGACTTTGTGCGAGATATGGCCAAGGCCTTGGCATTCCCCACAGATCCCGAGGAGGAGCCTCGAGCCGAGGAGCTCGATGCCCTCCAGTATGACTCTCCCCCGAAGGAGACCTTTACTGTACCGGTTCCTCCGATGCTGGAGCGACTTCTCTTCCGCATGTGGGAGAGCCCGGCATCGGCGCCGGTGTTAAGCAAGCGGGTCGATTCCATTTATCGAGTCCGCAAGAGCCCCGAATTGCAAAAGGCACAACTACCGCACCATTCCATGGTGGTGGAATCGGCCATGCATCGACTCAAGAGTCAGAAGATGCACTCCTCGGTGCCTCCCGGCCGGGAGGCCCGGAACCTGGATGCCCTCGGTAGGAAGTGCTTCCAGGGCTCTATGCTTGCTTGTCGAGTCCAGACCTACCAGCTCTATATGGGCATGTATCTCCGAGACCTGACAAAAGAAATTGCCGGGTTCTCTGCTGGTCTCTCCGAGGAAACTTTGCAGAGGTTCCAGGCCTTGTCCACTGGTATTCAAGAGTGCTTGAAGTTTATCTCTCGAGCAGCCTACGATGGCTTCGAAGCATCGGCTCGAGTAGCCGGAGCCGGCATCGGTGCCCGCCGACAGGCTTGGCTTCAGTCATCCGACCTCGAGCCATGGGTACAGGACAAGTTGGTCGATGTCCCCTGCAGAGGTGAAAACCTCTTTGGCAAGCCCATGGCTGAAAAGGCTGCACAGATCGAGACCAAGACTCTGACCAGGACTCAGCTGTCCAGAAAGACCTCTGTCCCTTCTCAGAAGAAGAAGGGCTCGGGGAAAAAGCCCTTTTACCTGAGGAAGGCGGCTGCCTATAAACAATACCCTCATTATCAGGCCTCAGCAGCTCCCCAACAGGGTCAGCAGGCCAAGGGACGGGGTAATGGGTCCCGTAGGCAGCAGGTCCCCAAGCCCACAACACCGGCCCCTGCTCAGCAGGGTGGGGGTTTTTGACTCCATCAGCATAGCCTCTTCCCCTCCGCTGGTTTCTCTCAGCACAGGAGGCCGGCTGGTCCACTTTGCCCACAGGTGGTCAGCCATCACATCAGATACCTGGGTGCTTCATATAGTTCAGAAAGGCTATCTTCTACACTTTCACCAGGTACCTCCCTCCTACTTTCCAGGGGAGCCTCCAAGACTCCCTCTGCACAGGGACTTACTCCTTCAGGAGTTAGCAAGTCTTCTTCAGGAACAGGCTGTGGAACCGGTGCCCCACCACCTGAGAGGTCAAGGCTTTTATTCCAGGTACTTTCTGATACCAAAACGAACAGGAGGCCTCAGACCCATCCTGGACTTGCGAAACCTCAACAAGTTCCTGGCAAGGGAAAAGTTCAAGATGCTTACCCTTGGAATCCTGCTGCCCTACCTCCAGCAGGGAGACTGGCTATGCTCCTTAGATCTAAAGGATGCCTATACTCACATCCTTATTCATCCAGACCACAGACAATATCTCAGGTTTGTTGTGGGAGGAAATCATTGCCAGTACAGAGTACTGCCCTTTGGCCTATCCTCCGCCCCCAGGATGTTCACCAAATGACTAGCAGTGGTGGCGGCCTATCTAAGACTTCAAGGCCTTTTTGTATTTCCATACCTAGACGACTGGCTCATCAGGGCCCAGTCTTCCCAAGAGGCCACTCAGGCCACTCATCGCACTGTGACTCTGCTCCAGCACTTGGGATTTGTCATAAACTTCGCAAAGTCCACTTTGCTCCCATCTCAAAATCTCGAATTCATCGGCGCAAGGTTGAACACACTTCAGGCGCGGGCCTTCCTGCCTCTAGACAGAGCACACAGGCTCATGGATCTCACCAGCCACTTTCACAGCAATTCCCTGGTCTCTGCCAGGCAATTTCTGAGACTGCTTGGCCATATGGCTTCCATGGTCCATGTGACCCCCAATGCCCGCCTGAACATGCGACCTGCTCAGTGGTGCCTTTGCACTCAGTGGCATCAGGCCACGGGGAACCTGACGGACTCAGTACAGGTATCTGACCTGCTGGTCTCTTCTCTGCGGTGGTGGCTTCATCTGCCAAACCTAGTGCTGGGAGTGGATTTTCAATCTCCTCCGCCTTCTCAGGTGCTGACAACCGATGCTTCTCTCCTGGGTTGGGGAGCACATTGCCAAGGGACATGTACTCAAGGCCTCTGGACTCCTTGGGAGTCTGCTCAGCAGATAAACTTCCTGGAGCTCAGAGCCATCCGCCTGGCTCTGAGAGCCTTCTCCCACCTCACTTCTCACCAGTCTGTGCTGGTCCAGACGGACAATCAAGTTGCAATGTTCTACGTGAACAAACAAGGAGGCACAGGCTCCTTCCTTCTCTGTCAGGAGGCACGAAGACTGTGCTCTTGGGCCGTCCTTCACGGCATCCTCCTCAAAGCTGTCTATCTCCCAGATCAAGAAAATTACCTGGCTGACAAGCTGAGCAGGATCCTCCAACCTCACTAGTGGAGATTGGATCCGTTGGTGGTTCAGCAGATCTTTCTCAAGTGGGGCCTCCCCACCATGGATCTATTTGCCAGTCCTCTGAACCGGCAGCTTCCCAGATTCTGCTCTCGACAACCGCATCCTCTCAGAGTAGCGGCGGATGCTTTTCTGATTCCATGGTCCACAGGCCTCTTGTATGCCTTTCATCCCATGCCACTGGTGTCTCGGACACTCTTCAAAGTTCTCAGAGACAGAGCCTCGATGATCCTAGTGGCTCCCCGGTGGCCGAGACAACCCTGGTTCCCACTTCTAATGCAGCTGGCGGTGGACACTCCTCTTCCTCTGGGGTTTCAACCCGATCTCCTGTCACAGGATCAGGGGACTCTCCTACACCCCAACCTCCGGTCCCTTCATCTGATGGCCTGGCTGCTGAAAAGGTAGTCCTTGCTCCCCTCCTGCTGCCTCGGGAGGTGGAAGAGGTCGTCTTGGCCTCCAGGCGGCCTTCCACCCGGAAGTCCTACGCTCTTAAGTGGCGTCGGTTCTCCATGTGGTGTGCTCAGCAGTCTGCGAATCCCTTTTCCTGCTTGGTGGCAGTGGTCTTGCAATATTTGCTTTACCTCTCCAATCTGGGCCTTAAGTCCAACTCTGTCAGGGTCCACCTCAGTGCTCTCTCTGCGCATCACGCACCGGTGGATGGCAGGCCTCTTTCCAACCACCCTTTGGTGGCTCGTTTTCTCCGAGGCCTCCTTCTCCTTAAGCCTCCTTTGCGCCCACCAGCCCCTGAATGGGATATGAATGTGGTCTTGCAGCGGATTACCTGTCCGCCCTTTGAACCTATGGCTACCTGCCCTCTTCATTTTCTTTCCTGGAAAGCCTTGTTCTTGGTAGCCATTACCTCTGCTAGGCGCGTTAGTGAACTGCAGGCCCTAGTGTCTGATCCTCCTTACACTAGGTTCTACAGGACTAGGGTAGTCTTACGGAATCACCCTAAGTTTCTTCCAAAAGTGGTTTCTCCTTTTCATCTCAACCAGGAGGTGGTTCTTCCGACCTTCTTTCCCAGGCCGCACACCAGCCGGGCTGAAATGGTCCTGCATACCCTGGACTGTAGGAGGGCCTTGTCCTTCTACCTTGACCGTACGCGGGAGCATCGGAGGGCTGTTCAGCTCTTTGTTTCTTTTGACCCCAATAAGTTGGGGCTACCTGTCTCCAAGCGTACTTTGTCCATATGGGTCGCTGACTGTATCGCCTGGGCTTATGGGGCGGCCGGCCTCTCGTTGGAGGGTTGAGTCACGGCTCATCGTGTCAGGGCGAAGGCTGCGTCAGTGGCTCATCTCCGCTCTGTTCCGTTGGCAGACATCTGCCGGGCCGCTACTTGGTCTTCAAGCCAGACTTTTGCGGCCCATTACTGCCTGGAGAGGGAGTCCCGCAGGGACAGTGCTTTCGGTCAGGCAGTCCTCCATAATCTCTTTGAGGTTTAGGCAACTCCTACCCTCCGGCCTTGATGTTGGGCTACCGGTCGGGGGCGTTTTCAGAGAAGATTCCTTCCTTCTGTGCTACTGAGCTAGAGGGAGCTCATTTTTCCTCTTGAGGTCTCCGGTAGCCTTAAGCTAGGGAGTCCCATATGTGAGGACTGACTTCCTGCTTGGTCCTGGAGAAAGAGTAGTTACTCACCTGTAACAGGTGTTCTCCAGGAGCAGCAGGAATCAGTCCTCACAACCCTCCCTCCTCCCCTTGGAGTTGCAGTCCTATCATTTCGTTTTTGCTAATTTTTTTTTGCTGTCTTTTAGCTATGTCATCAGACTGAGCAAGATGGCACCCTTGGGCGGGAAGGGGACCGCGCATCCGCGCTGCAATTCCCAAAGGCTTTCTTTGAAAGCTGGGGAAATTGCTCCACGAGGGCTCCATCGGCGCCGACGTCACCCATATGTGAGGACTGATTCCTGCTGCTCCTGGAGAACACCTGTTACAGGTGAGTAACTACTCTTTCCCGGGTGCCACTCACGGAACATCCCCAGAATACCCCAATGCTAACCGGTTAGCATCAGAGCGCTGAGCGGCAGCACCCACAGATATTCAGCAGTACTAACCGTGTTAGTGCCACTGTATATCTGCTGTAGTGGCATTTACATGGTTTGCAGGTGCAAATGCTCTTGAATATTGGGCCCTTAGCTTTTTATGTATATTGGCTTCAAAAGGTTTTTCTTACTCTTTGAAGCCTGCTGTTTTATTGCATCTCTTTTCCTCTCACCACAGGTTGGATATTTGGCGAACGACTTCATGACCAGGAAAAAGGCTGGTTTCCCAGCTCAGTGGGTGAGGAAATCCTGAACCCAGAGATTCGGACCCAGAACCTTAAGGAATGTTTCCGGGTGCATAAATCTGAGGATGGCAGTCAAAACAAGGACCGGAGGAAGCTGGGCAGCAGGACTCGGCAGTAACCTCCTTGATCCCTGCCAGCTGAGGAAAGAAGACAGTACCCAAGCCGTCAGTGGATGCAGGCTGCAAACTGCATGGATGGCATAGAGTTCTGTAGCAGACTTGGCAAAAGAGAGAGACATAGGTACCTCTGGCTTGCTGAGGGACCTGAGCCCTCTAAAATGAAGGCTACTGAATTTTAAATCTTGCTTCCTGAGGACTTCTGGTTCTTATACGGATTCAAATCTTTAGGAGTGAGGATTGTTGCTCTGCTCCTCTAAAGCATATATAAATGTATTGCAGATGCAAGTGTTCTTCCATGGATGTGATGTTTCAAGGGTATGCAGAGCAGCTGTCCTGTTCATCATGGAGACCTGGCATGGATGAAGAACAGCTGCTGTAGGACTGCATGATGATAATGTCATGTTTGGCCTTCTTTGTTGCTGTTGTTGTTACAGATCAATCGTGTCAAGAGTGATGTCATATTTGCTATTCTACTATAACCCCATTTTTCCTAGAGGGTGGCCTCATATCAGAAAGTGGGGTTCTAGAATACGTCCTTTGTACGGTTATCAAAGTGGACTTGGTAGTAGGTAAAAATGAAAGCTGATTATACTCTTGGTATGATAAAATTTGTACCAAGTCACTGGATACGGGTTCCAAAGCAGGCTTGGTATATTATGAAATGTCCAGCAATAGAATTATGCAATGATCATAGGTACTAAGTACCTCCTTCTCTAGGATCTGCACTCCTATATCTTCTTTCCCCCTTTGTACTGAGCTGGTATCTCACTTCACATCTCCTCAGTCAGTTAACAGCCTGCTAGATTTAGATTGTTAACTTTTTACAAGGTTTCCAGTCACTCAATTTTACTTTACTAGTAAGTGGCTTAGGCTGGAACAAGAACATCAGGGCGTGCAGATCTCTCATTTCTATTCTAACAGTTCTCTAGAGATGGTTCCAGGCAGGGCTTTTTTTGAGAGGGTACTAAGTGGTACTGAGTACCAGCACCTTTTTCATTGCCTGATAAATTTAACGCAGAGTCCTCTTGTATTGGAAGAGCCTTACATATGAGTACCGACACCATTTTTTGCTAGGAAAACTGCACTGATTCCAGAAAGGATTCTGTCTGTCTGCAAGTATGCTCTCTTCTCCAAAATACCTTTCTTACAAAGAGTAATTTCTCTTCCTTATCTAGATCCACTCTATATCAAAGGACACTTCCAGGAAGATCCTCTATCCTAGTGCTGTCCTAATACTGTCCTACAGAACTACTACTACTACTACAACTATTTATCATTTGTATAGCACTGCAAGACATACCCAGCACTGTACATATAGATATAAGAGACTGTCCCTGCTCATCAGAGCTTACAGTCTAATCATGGCAAACAACATCAAACTAGGGACTAGAGCAGAGGTACTCAAATCCAGTCCTGGAGGGCCGCAAACCAATCCCTAATGAATATGCATGAGATAGATTCAAATACAATGGAGGCAGTGCATGCAAATATATCTCATGCATATTCATTAGGGATATCCCAAAAACCTGACTGGTTTGCGGCCCTCCAGGACTGGATTTGAGTACCTCTGGACTAGAGCATGGTAAAATACACATAAGTGGTGAACAAGAGAGTGAGGGGCATCAGGAAACGGGCATCAGAAAAAATACTATTTTAAATTATTTTTCCATTAGTGTTTATGGAGTCAAATGTTTAAGGAATAGAGAAATGTAAAGGCCCTTACAAACTTCTGGCCTGATATTCAAAGGCATTTAAATGGTTAACAGACCATGTTAACCATGTAAATACCTTAACCAGAAATATTCAAAGGCACTTACATAGTTAGTGCCTTTGAATATCCCCAGTTATGTCCCCTACGCGCCCCACTGCTATTCGGTTAGCATTGGGGCTTGTTTGGGGTGGAGCGGAGGCAAGCGCTAACCGGGTAACAGCGATTTTCAATGCTGCCCGATTAGCGCTCTGCGCCTTAAAGATAGGCGGGGGAAACCTATCTTTAAGGCGCTGAGGCTAACCGGGCAGTATCGAAAATCGCTGCTGTCTGGTTAGTCTCTGCAGCTGCCAGCTTTTGCAGCCAGACCCGGATATTCAATTCCATTGCCACGGAAGTGAATATCCGGAGTTGGGATCAGCGGGCAGGGCTAAGCGGTGATGCCACTTAGCTCTGCCCAAATGAATATCGGGCCCTTCTTCTCTACATGCATTGCCCTTTCCTTTTAGGTATCCATTTTTTAAATATTCCCCAAATAATGCCTGATGAGTAGTATGACCCATCACCTAGAAAGCCAGTCTGAATTTCCATTGGGCGTAATAAGTGCTGTTTATCTGCAGATTTCCAGTCTGCATTTTGATGTTTCGGAGCGATATTCTTTATTCCAGTGGATTAGGCGTTTTGTGGGATTATAAATACAAATAAGGGAAAGGATTTCTAAGTATAATACAAGTAGACTAAAGTACTTCTGGGGCAGCAGCATGTTCTATCCTTGTCATAATTCTGTCCTGTGTTATGGATAGATTTTGAGAGAAATGTTAAGGAGAGGGAAAAATATTGGACTGGTAGGGTTAGGTGGGTGTATGTGATTAATATTACTAACTATAATTCTGAAAGCATATCCTTACAGAGATGCCATGCCATCATGAATGTGCGCAGTCTTGTCTGATCTTGTAAGCTAATCAAGGTTGGGCCTGATTAGTACTTAGATGGGAAACCACCTTGGAATACCATGTGCTGCAGGCTTATTGTGTGGAAGAAAGGCCTGGCAATCTACTTCCAATCCCAACTTACCAAGAAAACCCAGGGGATAGTTAAAACAAGGACAACCATCCACAGGATTACCAGGAGTCAACATTGACTTGATGGCACACAACAACAGAAATCTTCTTAGAAACCTTTACCCTTTTCAGGCAAAAAGTCTTGTTTTCCTGTGCTTTACTTATGGCTTCCTAGCACCCATATTTATCAAGGGACAAGAGATCCTAGAGAAGTTTAAAGTTTTGCATATCTACGATATAAAAAAAAAATTAAAACCTATCCCTGCTTTTCTTGAAGAACACTTCACAATTAGAGAGCAAACTGTGCATTTCAAAAGAAGGTGCTCTTGTTGTAAGAGTCCTTTATGCAGTTTCACTACAGACATATAACTACTCTGGAAAGAGTTCAACATTTGTGAAACCTGTAGAACTATTATTTGCCTAATATCTAGAGGTTTCACAAAAGAATATAGACCTCTTCGAAAGTTGTTTGAGAAATGTTTAAAAGTAAACCATAGAATGGTTATGAGGGTACCTCTATGGTGCACATGCTGTAATTGCTTTATGAATTGTTTTGAAAGAAATAAAGCCAACATTTTTCAAACTCTACCTGTGTTTTTGTTCATTTTCACCCAGCTTCTCCTTTCAGTGTCTTTCTTCTTCAGATTCCTTCATCTCTTTCAGCATTCTTTCCCTTTTTCCTTACTTTATTTATTTTATTTTCTCAATTAACAGTCTTAGAATAATTCTATAATACAGAGTCACAGTCTGTCTCACTCTCACTGACACCAGCACACAGCATCTAATATTTTTACTTCCATATACCACTGGTGTCCCTGTGCCCCTTAATGTCATTGATGTCACATGCACTCACACACTTTCTCATGCATTCTCATAAGAACATAAGAAATGCCATACTGGGCCAGACCGAGGTCCACAAAGCCCAGTAACCTGTTTCCAACAGTGGCTAATCCAAGTCACAAGTACCTAGCAGATTTCCAAAAAGACACACAGGTCCCACAGTGCTTGTCCTGAGGCAAGCAGTGGATTTCCTGGGTCCTCTTTAATAATGGTTTATGGACTTTTCCTCCAGGAACTTGACCAAACCTTTTTTAAACCCAGCTACAATAAGAGCTTTTACTACATCCTCTGCTAACAAATTCCAGAGTTTGATTATGCGTTGAGTGAAAAAATATTTTCTCTTATTATCCTTAAATGGGTTACATTGTGGCTTCACCTAGTCTTTCTAATTTTTGATGACGTAAACAACCGATCTATGTTTACCCATTCTACTCCATTCATTAATTTATATATTTCCCCTCAGCCATCTCTTTTCCAAATTGAAGATCCCTAACCTTTTAAGCCTTTCCTCATAGGGGTATCTTTTTAGCATTCTTTTTAACATCTTTGTTAGTGATATAACGAAAGGGCTGATGGATAAGGATTGCCTCTTTACAGAAGATACCAAAATCTGCAATAGAGTAGACACCCAGGAGTGATCTAGTTAGCTTGAAGAATGATCTAGAATTTGGCAGCTGAGATTTAATGTTAAAAAATGCAAAGTCATGGATTTGGGCTGCAGCAATCCAAGGGAGCAATATAGTATAAGAGGTGAAGTACTTTTGTCCACCAAAAAGAGCGGGACCTAGGCGTGATTGAGTCTGATGATCTTAAAGTAGTTAAACAGGTAGAAAAGGCAATGGCAAAAGCTAGAAGGATGCTTGGGTGCATAGGGAGAGGAATGGCCAGCAGAAGAAAGGAGGTGACAGTTCCTCTCTATAAGTCTTTGGTGCGACTTCATTTGGAGTATTGTGTGCAATTCTGGAGACCGCACATTCAAAAGGATATAAACAGGCAGGAGTCAGTACAGAAGGTGGCTACTAAAATGGTTAGTGGTCTTCATTATAAAGCATATGAGGACAGACTTAAGGATCTTAATATGTACACCTTAGAGGAAAGGCGGGATAGAGGTGATATGATTGAGATGTTTAAATACCTCCGTGGCATAAATGCACAGGGGGAGAGCCTCTTTCAATTGAAAGCAAGTTCTGCTGTGAGGGGACATGGGATGAGAGTGAAAGGGGATAGATTCAGGAGTGATATGCGGAAATATTTCTTTACGGAAAGAGTGGTGGATCCGTGGAATAGTCTCCCAGTGGAGGTAGTAGAGAAGAGGACAGTATCTGAATTCAAAGAAGCATGGGACAAACACAGAGGATCTCTAAAGGAAAAAAGGGGACTCTAGTAGTGGTTGATATGGAAGGGCAGACTAGATAGGCCATGTGGTCTTTTTCTGTTGTCATGTTTCTGTGTTTCTATCCTTTCATCCCTTTTACTGTTTTGGTGGCTCTTCTCTATACCTTTTATAATTCTGCTATATCCTTTTTAAGATATGGCAACCAGAATTGCACACAATATTCAAGGTGCAGTTGCACCAAAGAATGATAAAGAGGCATTATAATATCCTTACATTTATTCTCCATTCTTTTCCTAATGATTCCTAGAATTCTATTTGCTTTTTTGGCTGCTGCTACACACTAGATGGAGGGTATCAACGAGTTATCCACGATGATGCCTAAATCTTTTTCCTGGGTGGTGGTTCCTAATGTAGAACCTTGCATCATGTAACCATAATTTGGGTTGTTCTTTCCTAAGTGTATAACTTTGCACAGGTCCAAATTAAATTTCATCTGCCATTTGAGCATCCAGTCTTCTAATTTATCAAGATCCTCATGCAATTTTTCACCTCTTAAGTTTTAACAACTTTGAATAATTTTGTGTCATTTGCAAATTTGATCACCTCACTCATTATTGCCATTTCCAGGTCCTTTATGAATATGTTAAAAAGCAGCAGACCCAGCACAAATTCCTGGGGTATTCCACTATTCACCATTCTCCATTAGTAAAACTGGCCAATTAGCCCTACCCTCTGCTTTCTATCTTTTAACCAGTTCCCGATCCACAATAGTTTGCTGCCTTCTATCTCATGACTTTTTAATTTTGCCAAGAGTCTTTCATGAGGGACCTTGTCAAAGGCTTTCTGAAAATCCAGATACACTATATCAACCGGCTCACCTTGATCTAACCTGTTTATTCACACCTTAAAAATAATATAACATATTAGTAAGACAAGACTTTCCTTGGCTAAAGCCATGTTGGCTTTCTCCCATTAAACCATGACTAATACATGTTCAGTAATTTTGTTCATTATAATGGTTTCTACCATTTTGTCCAGTATTGATGTCAGGCTCACCAATCTGTAGTTTCCCGGATCATGCCTTGAAACCTTTTTAAAAATTGGCATTACATTGTCCATTCGCCATTCTTCAGGTACTACAGATCATTTTAATGATAGTTCACAGATTACTAATAGTAGGTCTGCAATCTCATATTTTGAACACCCTGGGATATATACCATCTGGTCCAGGTGATTTGCTACTTTTCAATTTATTAAATAGTTGTAATACATCTTCCCGGTTTATCAATATTTATTTCAATTCTTCTGATGCATCACCTTTAAATACCATTTCAGGCATGGGTAACTTCCATACATCTTCCTCAATAACGACCAAAGAAAAGAATTTATACAATCCTCCCTTAGCACCCCTTTTTACCCCTCTATCATTCAGTGGTCCAACTGACTCTTTCACAGGTTTTTTGCTAGGAACGTACTTGAAAAAGATTCCATTATGCGTTTTTGCGCCCACGGCAAGCTTTTTTTCAAATTCTCTCTTTGCCTGCCTTATTAATGCCTTGTATCTAACTTGCCAGTGCTTATGTTATTTCCCATTTTCATCATTTGGCTCCTTTTTCCATTTCCTGAAAGATGCTTTCTTGGCTACAACAGCCTCTCTGACCTCACCTTTAAACCATGCTGGCAGTGTTTTGGCCTTCCTTCCACTCTTCTTAAAGCATGGAATACGGGTCATGTGATGTGTTGAGAGAGTGCAGGTGTATATTGTGCTCTCGCTGGGTTTCCCGTTCTGAAGTCTATGTTTTAACAAAGGTTTAGAATACCAAACCAACAGGACTTGCCTGAAACCATAACAGCCATCCCTGGATCTGTTTTGGCAGGTATATGAGGTGGAACGAGGATGAAATCTGGATGGCAGGAAAATGAAAAACCAGCGGTGGCTCAAACTAAAATGGCGGATGCTCCATCCTCACCCGGATCCCCGAGGCAAACAGCCTTTGTCGTGGAGGTATCAGCAGCCATAGTAAGCGCTTTGGCTGGAAGGTTTGACACCATAACAAGGCGGCTGGATTCTATGACAAAAACATTTGAGGCCTATGGCAATTGGCTCCAGGAGGCAGAGAGCCATTTGGCGCAGATGGAGGGAGACTAATATGCAGTAGTCTTGGATGTTCGCAAATTACAGGAAACTGTGGTGAGACAAACCTCCAAGATCGATGACCTGAAAAAAACGAGGCCGCTGCAAAAACTTGTGAATCATAGGCATACCAGAGACTATTACTGCAGCTGAACTCTGGGGCTATGTAGAAACCCTATTCCCCACCATTTTACCATTGGGAGAAGATTGTGGTCCCCTCGTCATAGAGCTGGTGCATCATGTGGGGTCAGCAAGAGCGGAATACTCCTGCACTCGAGTAGTGCTCGCATGTTTTTTAAATTTTGCGCAAAAAGAAAAAATTCTGTGGGCAGCTCGAGCACATGGGCCTATTCAGAGTTGGAACACCCGGATCAGCGTTTTTCAAGACTACTCAGTGGAGTTAAAGGGGACTGTTGTAGTTGTTGATATGGAAGGACAGACTAGATAGGCCATGTGGTCTTTTTCTGTTGTCATTTCTATGTTTCTAAATCACAAGTGCAAAGCATATGTAGCAGTTTGTCAAAGACTTATGGAAGCCAAAATTAAATTCACTGTTTTACACCCTGCTTGCCTGCGTATTTTCCACGTTGGATCCACCCAGGTGTTTAACAGCCAGGCCTGGGCGTTGGAATACTTGACCTTTGTGGTGGCTGTGCACCCTGTGAACTTGTAAAATGGCCATCAAACAACAGAGAGTAGATGGCAGCAGGTTCAACCTTTACTGCAGTATTACCCCAACGTATTTCGGCATGCTCCTTCCTCAGGGGGGTATAGCCTCATAAAAATAATGTTATAACAATAAATATAAAACAAATCAAATAACAAGAAGTACAATAAAATACTTAAAATACATTAAAATACCAACAAAATCAAAGAATAAAAAAGATATAAATAATTAATAAAATGAGAAATGCTCAACCAAAGTTAAAACCTTTAAAAATGCAAAATGTTTCATCTATGAGGTGATACTGTGTTAAAAGTGAAAATAAATATCTGTTACAGTTTAAGTAAACTGTTATCAGTATCTCCATTGAACAGAACTTATCAGCCTTTTTGTGATCCTTTGACTTTTTGGTTTTTATAGTTTTCATTTTATACTTTCCTAGGTTGTTTTTTATCATCAATGTTTTTGTTAGTACTCTGTATATGGTTTATGTGCTCTTTTGGATATGCTTGTTGGACTCCCATCTGGTGTTCAGCCTTTGGATTGCACCCACACCGTTCTTGTGCGGTATGTGCCCTTGGCAGCTTGAGTTTCTCCATCCCGCTCACCCAGATCATGGGCACATTAATTTTATTTTATTTTTATTTTGCTTTCGGTTGGTGGCTCATATTTGGTTATTTTGTTTTTATGAGTGCGCTATCTCCTGTTTTTTGCTTTTAAGCTACTTTTTATTCTATATGTTTCAGCATTTCACCTATGGCATGTCATGGCACCCTTCCCTTATTTTACATCTATCCATTAGGGTTTGTGCATCCTGCTGTTTTTATTCCCTATCCCTTTTGGTTTATATGAGTGATTTATTTACACCCTATTTAATTTTTTGTGTCCTTTATTGCTTTTTATCATTCTCATGGATACATGGAGGGTTTATTTATTTATTATATGGTCCACATGTTTTTTCAGTTCAGGTACATCTGCTCTGTTTTTACATTTGAGCTGTAATTTATCTGTTTTGCTTTCTCTTAAAGTCACGTTTTCTTAATACACCCGATAATGGATTAATAGTAACCTGAAGGTGTCAATATATAGAGCTGGTTTCTGATTAAGGTTGGGATCCAACAGGTTGAGGTCCACTGTGCATAGATTACAATGTTTTTTGACTGTATTTATTTGTATTGTTCGGTGACCCATAAGCCCTTTTGATTCATATTTAAATGGCTACATTAATTATGGCTAGGGAAGAGTCATTTTAATGTGCCCTATTGATATGTTCAGCCTAAGAGGAATGTGCATATCTGTCTCTAAGACTTTTAGGTATTAGAAGTTTTGCTCTTCTGGCTGCTCTTTGGTTTCAGCATATGAACCGATAGGAAGGAGTCTTTTGAACGTTTACTTTTCCGGTGAGGTATAGTGATGGAGATTTCTCTGGCCTTCATTGCTGTTTAGCTTGCTTCCTTGCCCTTTGACCCCCCCCCCCCCATTTTTTTATGCTACCGACATCTTTAAAAGTTAACTCTGGGACAGATTATCCATTTCACTACAGTGCTGCATGGGTTGTAGGATCACAATTGTATATCTCCAGGATAAGCAGGAATGTAGTCTTCATATATGGGTGACGTCGGTACCGACGGAGCCCGCATGGGAAAGCCTTTGGGAGCATCCCAGTGCACCTGCGTAGTGGCCTTTCTGCCTTTCCAGCTCTCCCTCCTCCGTTCTTCGTTTTCTGCAAAGCCGACAGGAAGCAAATTTTGTCACCGCAGAAAATTCCCGTTTTTCCTTTTTTGTGGTTCGCATCTGCCTTCTCGTCGACGCTGGTACCAACTTCTGTCAGTACTTTCTTTCTTTCTTCTTTAAAAAAAAAACATGAAGAAGAAAGTTCCACCTTCTTCAGGCGCATCGATGCCATCTTAGGTCTAGGACTTCCATTTGTTTCTAACGCAATGGGAAAACCATCCAGTGGTTTTAAGAAATGTTCCAAATGTGGCGATACTATCTCGGCCACCGACACCCATGACTGGTGTCCAAAATGCCTAGGGCCTGATCACCAAGATCGTCAGAAAGATGACGATGAGAGACCTACAGAATCAAGCTGCAAAGCTGGGTGCCCTCTTTGCCTCCGACGCCGTCTCTTTAGCATCGACATCATTGAGAGTTTCATCTTCTTCTCATGGATCTCAGATATCGAAACCTAAGTCTTCATCGAAGACTGGCGGCCCCCCCCCCCCATGGGTAGAACTCCTTCTAAGCATTGAGATGCCTTGGGTATTGCCCTGGAGGGAGAGACACCGGCTAAACAACCCCGGTGGGAGGACCTTCCCTCCAAAGCCTTAGTGGGGTCCCAGGATGCTCCCGAGGCCTCCACCTCTGTAGAGCTTCTGGTGCCGTGCTCAGGGATCGTGGCCCGCAATTCCAGTACTGATACCCAAGCATTGGCAAGCTCTATGGATCAATTCATCCTTGACATTGAGCAGAGCTTAGCAGCCTTACTGGCATCCTCAGTTCCAGTAATATCCTTACAGTCGTTTCCACAGACGTCGGTACCGTCATCGGAGCCAATACAGACTGCATCAACTTTCTTGCCGCTTTCCACGCTACTGTCTATGCCGGCCCTCAAATCCATTTCCAGTATCAAGGTTCTGACCACACAAATTCCAGGTACCGGCTTCGACCTATACCAAGTTTGTACGGAGTGGAAACACCCTGCCCGTCGATACTTCAAGTCTTCGGATTCCGATTCCTCAGATGATATTCGAGACATGCAAACTCTACCGGAAGATCCGTCTCTGGCTCCACAATGCCGCATGTCCCCACCAGAGACATGTCTTTCCAAAACTTTATTTGCGATATTGCTAAGGGCCTGTCCATAACAGTAACATCAAAGAAAGAGCCTAGGGACGAAGAATTGGAAATTCTTCAATACCCAACAGCTTCAAAAGAAGCGGCTACACTTCCTATCCATCGTATACGTCACGACCTCATGCTTCGCATGTGGGAGTCACCTCTTACTATTTCTCCCCATACCCACCGGCTCAATATCATGTACTGGGTACCGGAGTGTCCCAGTTTTCAAAAGACACAATTGCCGCACCATTCCATGTTAGTGAAATCGGCAATGCGTCGAATCAAGAGCGCGAAAATACATTTCTCTAACCCTCTGGGAAAGGAATCAAGAACCCTAGATGCTTTTGGTCAACGTTGCTTTCAGGCCTCCATGCTATCAGCCAGAATCAGTCCCTACATACTCTATATGAGTATGTTCCTCAAAGAGGTGACTAAGGATTTGGAGTTAATGGCTCCTCTTCTCCCCGATGACAAGAGGGCAGATTATCTCACCCTTGTAAAGCATGCTCAGAATGTCTCAAAATTTCTCAACAGAGCAACTTTCGATTGCTTTGAGTACATCAGTAGAACTACATCTATCTGCATCGATGCACTCAGGATTGCTTGGCTCCAGGCATCAGACCAACCCTCTCCACATTCCCGGCAGACTCCGACATTATGCCCACAGATGGCATCTCATCACCTCGGAGCAGTGGACTTTAACAATAGTATGGGAGGGATACAGGCTTCATCTGCGAAGCCTACCCCCTTCGGCTTCACCAAGAGAGTTCCATTCTCAGCCCTTTCTCACTGCTCTATTACAACAAGGAATCACCTCCCTTCTACTGCAGGGAGCAATAGAGGAGGTTCCAACATTCCAGTAGGGAATGGGCTTCTATTCTCCCTACTTTCTTATTCCAAAGAAAACGTGGGGATACAGGCTCATTCTGGACCTCAGGGACCTAAACAAGCATCTCCTATGGAAGAAGTTCAAGATGGCCTCCCTGGGGACCCTTCTTCCCTATCTCCAGAGTCAGGACTGGCTCTGTTCTCTAGATCTAAAGGAAGCATACACTCATATTCTTATCCATCCAGAACACAGAAAATTCCTGCACTTCATGTTACAGGGACGACACTATCAATATAGAGTCCTACCTTTCGGCTTTGCCTCTGCACTAAGAGTCTTCACAAAATGCATGGCAGTAGTAGCCACATTTCTAAGGACTCTAGGGTTATTTGTCTTTCCTTACTTTTGCAACTGGTTCATAAGAGCAAGCACCTCTCAAGAGGCCAGTCTATCCTTCTCACGCACCATGCAGGTGTTACAACACTTGGGATTTGTCATAAATCTTCCAAAGTCCCAACTCGTCCCCTCTCAAACTCTAGCGTTCATAGGAGCCCTCTTAAGTACTCAGCAGTCAAGGGCATTTCTGCCCCAACTCTGTGGCACTCATCTTAATCAGTTAGCATCTCAGGCATGTCTCAAGAACTATCTTACTGCTCGAGAAATGCTTCAACGTCTGGGTCATATGGCATCAGTGGTGTATGTAGTTCCATATGCCCATCTACACGTGCACACAGCCCAATGGACAATGGCATCCCAGTGGTCTCAAGCCTTAGGTCACCTAGGGGACAAGATAAAAGTCTCTACCCTTCTGGTCTTGTCCCTCCAGTAGTGATGTTCCCCAGAAAATCTCCTTATAGGGTCACCTTTTCAGATGCCTGCACATCAATGTACCCTGACAGACACATCCAAACTGGGTTGGGGAGCCCATCTGGGATCTTTCTCCACTCAAGACCTCTGGTCTCAGCAGGAGTCACAACTCCACATAAATCTGCTGGAGTTCAGAGCTGTTCTCAATGCTCTCAAAGTGTTCCAGGACCATCTTCGTTGCCGCAGAGACCTAGTCCAAACCAACAATCAAGTGGCCATGTTCTATGTGAACAAGCAGAGTGGAACGGACTCTCTGCAGCAAGGCTCTACATCTCTGGTCCTTTGCCATACATCATCACATTCACCTCCAAGCGTTGTATCTCCCAGGCAAGCACAATGTCTTAGCAGACAGATTAAGTCAAATCCTTTTCCCCCACGAGTGGTCTCTTCATATAGATACAGTCTCATACATTTTTCAGATCTGGGGGACTCCAGAGATAGACTTTTTCGCAAGTCCTCAGAATGCCAAGCTCCCTCGCTTCTGTACCAGGACCCTTGTCTCGAATAGCCAACAGGTGAATGCTTTTCAACTCCACTGGGGACATGGCTTCCTGTATGCCTTCCCTCCCATTCCCCTAATTCCCAAGACTCTTTTCAAACTCCAAGCAGACAGTGGTTTTATGATTCTTATAGCCCCATGCTAGCCACGTCAGCCATAGTACCCTCTCCTTCTACGTCTATCTCAGACTCAACTTATAGATCTGGGGTTTGCTCCAGATCTCCTTTCTCAGGAGGAGGGGACACTGCTCCATCCCAATCCGCAGTCTCTCCATCTCAAAGCATGGTTGCTGAAGGCATAGCCTTCCAAGGTATTAACCTTCCCCAGGAGGTTAAGGACACCCTCTTAGCTTCTAGAAAGCCATCCACCAGATGGTCCTACGCTATCAAGTAGCGTAGGTTTTCCATCTGGTCTTCTCAGAAGAATCTTAATCCCTTCTCAGCTCTGGTGGAGGCGCTGCTTGAGTATCTCCTCCACCTATCTTCTGGATTAATTCGGTAAAAGTACACCTAAGTGCAATTGTGGCCTCTCACGTGCTCTTAGATGGCCAACCCATCTCTTCTCAGCTGCTCGCAGCACACTTCATGAGGGGTCTTCTATTAACCCAGCCTCCCGTTAAGCCACCACCAGTGGCATGGGAGCTCAGTGTTGTTCTAGGGCAGCTTCTCAAGTTGCCCTTTGAACCTCTAGCCACTAAGTCACTTAAGTTTCTCACATGGAAGGTCATCATTGCCCTCACTTCAGCAAGGTGCATTAGTGAGCTCCAAGCCTTGGTGGCTGACCCAACTTACACACGGTTCTACCATAATAAAGTAGTACTTAGGACTTATCCTCACTTCATGCCGAAGGGGTCTCGTCCTTCCATTTGAACCAGTCTGTCTACCTTCCTGTGTTTTTCCCTAAACCACATTCATCTAGGACAGAAGCAACCCTCCACACTCTGGATTGTAAACATGCCTTAGCCTTTTATCTTCACAGGACTCGAGAGCACCGAAAGGCTTCTTAGCTGTTCATCTCCTTTGACTTTAGTCTCCTCTGGTTGCCAGTCACCAAACATACTCTCTCCAAGTGGATAGCAGACTGCATCACGTTTTCTTTTGAGAAGGCAGGACTCTCCCTCAAGGGTCATGTCACTGCCCATAATGTTCAAGCCATGGGTACCTCGATAGCCAATCTACAATCTGTAGCTATTGATGAGATCTGCAAAGCAGCAACTTAGTCTTCGGTCCATACTTTTTCTGTTCACTACTGTCTGGACAAGGACTCCCGACGGTATGCCATATTTGGCCAGGCTGTTCTCCAGCATCTCTTTCAGACTTAGAGCAACTCTTACCCTCCATCCCAAACTTCGAAACCAGACATCCATGGAGGATACAAGACCTCTTTAGACATACCTAAAGGCAAGCACTGCCGATTCTGAGTTCATCTCTCTGGCATCTTCTAACTATAAGAGTCCCATATGTGAAGACTACATTCCTGCTTGTTCCTGGAGATAGTGTAGTTAATCACCTGTAGCAGGTGAACAGCAGGTGATCTCCGGGAACAGCAGGAATTTAGTCTTCACAACCCACCCGCCTCCACTAGGAGTTGAAGGTCTTCTTTTTCTTTCTCTCCTTTTATCTCAGCTACAAACTCAACTGAGGAGGGAGAGCTGGAAAGGCGGAAAGACAGCTGTGCAGGCACAGTGGGATGCTCCCAAAGGCTTTCCTATTGGACACTGGGGAGAATTCCTGCGCGGACTCCATCAGTACCGACATCACCGATATGTGAAGACTAAATTCCTGATGTTCCCGGAGATCACCTGTTACAGGTGAGTAACCACACTTTAGGCAAGCTCTTTCTTTATGGATCTACTGAATTTAGGCTTCTATTTTCTCTTCCCCTGTCCCCCTCCGTTTGCTCTCTTCTTTTTTTTCTTCTTTTCATTTTTATTATTAACAAGAGTTTTCTCCTTTATTCAGATTTTTGTAGACTTGTGTATACGCTGAATGTTCTCCAGGTCTGATTGTTTAGACTATGGCGCTTCTCAGCTTTTAAAGATTGTTCACTCTAAGGCAAGTTAACTTTTTCTTTAGTGTATCGCACAACTATATGTTACTTGACGATCATATAAGGTTTATACATTGATGGTCCTCACATGTGGTTCTGTTCTGTACATTCTAGATTTTGGCACTATATTCATTCCTGTGCGGGAGCACTCTTATTCTCATAAGAGTAAGTGCCCTTTGTATTGGCTGTTTATTTTAGCCACACTTTAGTTAGGTGCTGCTATTGTTCTCATAGAATGCTTAAAAATAGCAAGTGTTCTCTAAGAATATACAATGAACAGGATCATATTGACGCCCCAACCTCTATGATAAATGCTGTACACTTTAGCTATTTCCTTCGTTTATGTACTGATGTCCTCCTCATCCATCTTTTCTTTTGGTATGAACAGCTTTATATTGCATGAAAGTAGGTGGGCCCATGTTAGTTAATAAAACTGTCCAATCTTGATTCCTCTACACTAGGTTTTTAGTACACTGGTCCTAGTCAATGTCCATTCTTCTGTCTGCTTGTTTGTTTTTATCATTTTCCTATTTAGGTACATATGAGTGATATTTTATAGAGTTACTATTATATTTGCCTTTATCTTAATTAGTTCTTTTTGCATTTTTAAAGGTTTTAACTTTGGTTGAGCATTGCTCATTTTAATAATTATTTATTTATTCATATTGTATTTGTTGGTATTTTAATGCATTTTAAGTATTTTATTCTTCTTTTTGTTGTTTGATTTGTTTTATATTCATTGTTATAACATTATTGATGTTTTTATGAGGCTATACTGCCTGAGGATGACGCATGCCTAAATGCGTTGGGGTAATACTGAAATAAATGTTGAACCTGCTGCCATCCACTCTTCGTTGTTTGTCTGCTGTGTTTTTTGTGAGAGAGGTCTGCTCTCTTTTGGACTTCTTGTAAGATGGCCGGACATGTATGTGAGTGAATCTATTTAGCCTTTGCTCCCAGAGTGGAGGGCAGATCTGGGGCTTGAAAGGATCAGTTGGCCTCCCTCTGGTGGGCTTGACAAGCCTCCCACTGACCTGAAATCCTGACATCCTTCAGTTTCTGTTTCGTATCTAGCTAAGTGAACTAAGTGGAGGGACATGGAGGAGTGGACTCGGGGGCCAGCTCTGGGGCTATTGTCCCCCCTCACTAAGTGAATACTGGCGAGGGAACCCAGCCTGGGTTATTTTACCATTCCCCCAATTTTTGACCTATGGTTCTTCTGCTGTGCATAACCTCAGCTTATTCATTCTTGTTAATTCTGTTTTTTCTTGTACTATTTTTCTCTCTCTATGTATTTCCATGAAAATTTAAGAAAACCTTGGGAGAATGGGGGCATAGCAATGGCAGGTAGTTGTGGGGGCTTGGGTATGGGGGAAGGGATTTTAATGATCGGTATTGTGAAGGGTTGATTGGTAATTTAAGTAGATGAGTGGTTTTGAGTGACAATGGGTACCCAGACATCAAGGAGTGACTGTTAGGAAGGAAAGGAGTATGATAGTCAGGAAGGGGGAGAAGGGGGGCAGGACAGGGATACATCGAGGCGGAGGAGTGAGAGGAGGGATGAGAAGGGGGGAAGGGGACACCGGTGAGTGATATGTGAATGCATTGGAGAGTGACCCTTTGTTAGGAATGGCTGAACGGGAGGGGGAGGCTCCAGGATGGGAGGGTCTTCCTTTACTGGATATGGAATGGTTAATTGAGTATGTTCATCTATTTCACTTAGACTTGGGGTAAATTCTTTTTGTGGAATGTCTGTGGGTTAGGTAGCCTGATAAAGAAAATTAAGGTTCTCTGGACTATGCAGCGGTTGTGGGGGGATATTGCTATGCTGCAGGAGACACATCATTTGAAACTGGAGATTTCTAAACTGCAAGAGGGACAGGTGGAACAAGTCTTCAGAGCACCCGCTGTTGGGAAGAAGGGTGGAGTAGCTCTTCTTGTGCAAAGAGGAGTTGGCTTCCAGTCAACCTGGGTATATATGGACTCTGCTGGTCGTTATGTATTGGTAAGTGGGGAGTTGAACAGGGGTAATGTCTATTCACAAAATGTCCCAGATCCCAAATTGTTTGTGGATTTGGCAGCAGCCATTGAGTCATTTCCAGACCTCCCTATGATTCTTGGAGGAGACTGAAAGGGGGGTATTAGACTTTAGCCTGGTCACCTCCGAGGGCTCTGGAGAGGATCACCTAACTATGTCTAGATCTTTGCAAAGATTTTTGAAATGGTGTCAATTGCTTCATGTTTGGAAGGTGTTACACTCTTAGGACAGAGATTACACACACGTTTCTAGAGCTCATGGCACTAGTGCAAGATTAGATTCTCTCTACGTGTCTGAACGTGTCTTTAGAAAGGTAGATAGCATGGATATTGGTCTGTATGAGATTTCAGACCATGCACCTGTTTGGACAGATTGTACTTGGGGAGA
The DNA here is from genome assembly GCA_033557465.1 of Ichthyophis bannanicus. NCBI lineage: Eukaryota > Metazoa > Chordata > Amphibia > Gymnophiona > Ichthyophiidae > Ichthyophis > Ichthyophis bannanicus. The sequence continues at coordinate 354,928,704 of CM066038.1, read as the reverse complement.
TTCTCCGTTCTCTTACAGACAATGGCGTTTTCCTCTTGAACTTTCTAGAGACGAGGGATTTCGTATATATCTCAAGGACCGCTGAGCTGACTATTGTTTTCATAATGGGATACACCGGGACAAACCTGAACTCTTCTGGGAAGCAACCAAGAGTGTTCTGTGAGGCAATATTATTGTCTACATGGCTAAACACCGTCGAGATATGGCAATATGAATTCTACACCTCGCACGCCAGTTCTATCTTGATTGGAGATTGCTAGCAAGGCACCGTATGTCATTAAATAAGACCAGTCTGTCACACAAGTGGCTCTTCTACACCAAAGGCCGTGAGTCTAGTTTACTACCGGTATCAACTTTATCAATTTGGGGATGGCTGATGGCACAGAGCTTACGCAGGACCCAGGGATCTCGTTTGGTAGCGGCCTTACAGGATAACAGTGGTAATTTGTGTCAGTCTACTGAAGAAGTCGGTAATATCTTTATGAATTACTCTCATACTTTATACAAGGGAGAGGAGGTCTCATTATCCCGAGTGACTCGGTATTTGAATAGGGCGCAGTAGGGTGTGTCAATTTTGGAGATGTCATAATTTTAAAAAGCAGTAGTGAAAAAAATGGTACAATTTCATGTGGCAAATCAACAACTAGCATTAAATTTTGTGTAATATGTTATTTACCTACCTGTAATTTCTAGGAAATTACGCACAAATACACAAATTACTGAAATATGTTTAAGTGCTCTGATAGTCCCACAGGTGTTCCTTGTGGTCTTGGGCAAGCCACTTAACCCTCCATAGCCCATGTTCCCTGTAAAATAGCTATCTCCAAGTTATAATGCCCTGTTCAATGTAATTTCAGTTTGTTCAATGTAAACCGCACTGATGCAGAATAGCGCGGTATATAAGAGAATGTAAATAAATAAATAAATACCTGTTTAGCTACTTTAAGATCATCAGACACAATCATGCCTAAGTCTCACTCTTCTTTTGTGGACAGAAGTACTTCACCCCCTATACTATATCGCTCCCTTGGATTGCTGCAGGCCAAATGCATGACCTTGCATTTTTTAACATTAAATCTCAGCTGCCAAATTCTAAACCATTCTTCAAGCTTAGCTAGATCCCTCCTCATGTTATCTACACATTCCTGGGTGTCTACTCTATTGCAGATTTTGGCATCATCCGCAAAGAGGCATACCTTACTCGACAGCCCTTCCGCAATCTCACTAACAAAGATGTTAAAAAAGAATTGGACCAAGGGCAGATCCCTGGGGCACACCATTGGTAACCTCCAGAGTGAGCTCCATTTACCTGTACCCTTTATCACCTCCCACTCAACCAATTTCTAACCCAATCAGTAACTTTAGTGTCAATCCCTAGAGTGCTCAGTTTGTTTATAAGTTGCCTGTGCGGAACGGTGTCAAAGGCTTTACTGAAATCTAAATAGACCACTTTATCAATTTGGTCACTAGTAGTTTGTAAAGTTTGGAAAAATAAAACTCTTCCCCTAAAACTGACGCACCCTAAGGGCTCACTTTCCACGTCTCGGAGGAGATCAGGTGGAGAGAATGGAGGCCCCTATTACAAGGGAGGAAATACAGAGGGCAATTCAAGAGGTGGCCTCATGTAGGGCCCACGACCCAGATGGTTATAGAACTGAGTATTACAAATTGGTACCAGAATAGGTGATCCTCCCGCTAGTTGAGGTTTTTAATAGATAGTTTTCTATGGGAGGGCTTAGATATGATGTAAACAGCGCCCATATTATTGTGTTGCCAAAGCCAGGAAAAGACCCTCATCTGACTGAATCTGACCACCCTATCTCCCTGATTCATTTTGATTTGAAGATCTTCGCTAAGATTTTGGAGGACCGCCTGATGTTGTGGCTCCCTACTCTGGTCCACCTGTGTCAGATTGGCTTTGTGCGAGGGCGATACCCTGTGAGCAACCTCTGTAAGATCTTAACATCATTGGAATGGGTTTATTGGCAGCAAGTATCCTCTCTGCTTATCAGTTTTGATGCCGAGAAGGCATTTGACCAGGTGGACTGGAGGTACTTGTTCAGAACCCTAGAGGCCTATGGGCTGGGAGAAGGCTTCTTGCAGCTAGGGTATGAGCATTATATCAGTGCCCAACCACAGCAGTGGTGGTTAACATGGTTTTAACACCCCGTTTTGGATTGCAAAGAGGGATGCGACAGGGCTGCCCCCTGTCCCCACTACTTTTCCTGCTGTCCCTGGACCCTCTATTGAGGCTTCTTCATCTGGAACCGGAAATTCACGGAGTGGATATTGGTGTGTGTACTTTTAAGATTTCTGCTTTTACAGAAGATCTTCTGGACCTTCTTACACATCCATAGAGCTCGCTAGCCACCTGGTTGGCAGCAGTGGAGGAGTTTGTGGTCTTGGCTGGGCTGAAGTTGAACATGTCCAAATCTGAGGCCCTGGCTGTTTTAGGGGGGCTACATGTGGTTTGGCAGGGCCCTTTCCTCTCAGGTGGACATCAGATAATTTTAAATATTTAGGCATTTGGTTACCAACGAACCCCCGAAGTCTTTATCAATTTAATGTACCACGGCTTATTCACTAGGTTCAGGATAGTCTGTAGGGCTGGAACCCGCTTCCTCTTTCTCTATTGGGCCAAGTGGCAACTTCAAGATGTTTTTTCCAAGAATCTTATATGTCCTGCAGTTGTTACCTCTCAAATGCTTTGATGGGACATTTGTGATATTGAGTGCCTTATCCAGAGATTTCTATGGACTGGAAAGAAACCCAATTTAGTAACTGGTAGATTGCAGAGACCTTGGCCTAAAGGGAGAGTGTGACTCCCAGACCTGTCCCAATACGGTCTTGCTTGTGCTTTCTGGCATGTTCATGACTGGCTGGTGGGTGGCTCTGTCTTCACGCCCTGGACCATGGAATCAGCTTGGGTGGTCCCTTATTCACTTCTTTCGGTACTACATGTGAATGGGATGTTGTTACCAGCTCGCCTTCAAAATAGCCTATGAATAATTATGGTCCGAAATGATTGGAAGCAGCTGTGTGCGTGATAGGGGATTGCCCCAGAGGTGACTGGTTACTTACCATTGCAAGGGAATGCTGCCTTTATTCCTCGCTCTTTTTGGAGTTGGGGTACTCGGGGACTCACTCAGGTGTGGCAGGTTGTGAATGAGGATGGGAAGATGCTCTCTTTTGCTGAACTTTACACTAACTTTGTACTTCCATGGAATGATCATTTTGCATAGTTACAAGTGCAACACTATGTGGGATCCTTGGAGAGGGGAGGATTGGAAAAAGGAGTCACTGATAACCTGGAGGAATTGTTGACCTGGAAGACCGTGAGAAGCTCTCAGTGGCTAATTACTATCATGAATTGACTGGTCTTGACAAGGGTCGACAGCATACCGTTGCACACTTCATTCTCTGTTGGGAATAGGAACTGGGGATCTTTTTAGAGGGGAATGAATGGGACACTGTTGTAGCTCGAGTGCTGAGTGTGGTCAAAGGTATCAAATGCAATTCAAGATCTTGACACAAGCATATTTTTCTCATAGTGTGTGGCGAGCCGGCTTGGCTGAGTCTGGAGATTGCCCTTGGTGTGGGGTGGAACGGGCCCACCTGGGACATATGTTTTGGGGCTGTGCATGAACAAGAGTGTTCTGGAGCTTAGTTCAACACTTTTACGAAGGCATCTTAGGGCAGACAATTATTTTTAGCCCTGGGTTTGCAGTTTTAGACATCACTAATTCCCTCGGGATTCGAGGGGCCAGTGCTCAGCTCCTGGTCCAGAAAGGGTGTTATCTTGCTAAACAATGCCTCCTACAACATTGGAGGAACACAGAAGGCCCGAGTATTTGGGAGTGGAGCAATGCTTTGCATCAATTGGCAATATGGAAGGGTTTGGCCTCCAAGGGTAATAGTCATAAGAGAACGGTTTTTCACACCCTCTGGAAGCCTTATCTTTCCCGACTTTCCTCATGGGCTCATAACGATGTTCTTACCCTGTGAGGGGAGCTAATGCCACCCAGATGCTTGACGAATACGAACCAGTGGATCTGGGGGGAAGGGAAAAGTGGGGGACACCGGGTGGAAAAGAATCCCCCGCCTGGTGAACCCACACACTCATGGTTATGATAATGTCTGCAGGAAAGTGGACTCAATGTAAACAAGTTGGGTGGGAGGTTGGTTGGCATTCTTTTGCAGGGGGGTGGATGGGGAAGGGGTGGGAGGAAAGCACACCAACATAAAAAGTGGGTGAAAATATATCTGATTGACATTATAATGTTAGTGTATGGAGGTTGGACAGTTCATCTCTTCATTTTGTACTAAGGGAAAGGGATTGGTAACACGGGAACCAGTGGAACCTCCTTTACACGGCGTAAGCTATGTATGTTTGATTAGTTTTGTAGTGCTATGCCTTGTTTGAGTTGAACTCCACATACCTTATATGTTGTTTTTGTTAATAAACAGATTAAACATAAAGCATGGAATACATCTGGCCTGGGCTTCCAAGATAGTATTTTTAAACAACACCCATGCTTGATGTAAATCTTTAACTTTCGCAGCTGCTCCTTTTAGTTTTTTCTTAACTATTTTCCACAGTTTATCATAGTCTCTCTTTTGAAAGTTAAAAGGTAGTACTGTGGATTTCCTTGCCATCCTGCTCTCATTTATTAAATCAAATGCGATCATGCTATGATCACTGTTGCTAAGTGGCCCCCAACACCCTTATCTGTTGCACCAGATCTTGTGGTCCACTAAGGACTCAGTCCAAAATAGCTTTCCCTCTTGTCAGTTCAGGAACCAGCTGTTCCAAGAATCAGTCATTTATTTCATCTAGAAACTTTGGGGCATGTTTACTAAACTCCAAAATTGTGCGGGGCCGCAGTAGTGTGCCTGTGCCATATAAGGAGTGGGCGGTTCAGGCAGAGAAAAGAAAAAACCGGGAGACAGCAACCGTACTTGTGCGCGTCGCGCTAATGTGCGGGGTCCACATTAGCGCGTGGGAAGGCTAAGTGGCGCGCTGCTGGGCACAGAAAAGAACAGAGCCGTAGTACAACGGTGAAGACACTGACCAATGGTGCAGGGGCCATGGGTTCAATCCCCCATTGTGCGCAACAAAAGCTTTTGTCTGAGGCAATAACTGTAATGGGTTAAAGTGCTGTAGGAGGCATATTAATTTTGTGCAGCATAAGGCAGTGCACTGTTAATGTTGGGTGACATTAGGCGGTGCGCTGTTAGGTGTGGGCGTCATAAGGCGTAGCACTGTAAATAGTGGGCATTAGGCGGCGCGCTGTTAAGTTTGTGCGGTTTGGGCGGCAGAAGGTGGTGCGCTGCTATGCCATGAAGGCCTAAGGCAGTGCGGCAATGTCCAAACACAGGAATAGAGCCACAGCACAATGGTTAAGACACTGACCAATGGTGCAGGGATCAGGGGTTCAAACCCTCGCAGTGCCCAATGGAGACAGCTGGCAGAGGCATTATTTTAGGAGGCATTTAAATGATGGGCGGTATAAGGCGGCGCGCTGATGGGCATAAGACGGTGCGCTAATGTTTTAGGAGGCTTTTTAAGACTGGGCGGCATAAGGCGGCGCGCTGAAGTGCAATCACAGGAACAGAGCCACAGCACAATGGTTAAGACACTGACCAATGGTGCAGGGATCAGGGATTCAATCCCTCACAGTGCCCAGTGAACAAGGCTGGCTGAGGCATAATGTATTATGGGGATGAGTGCTGTAGGAGGCATATTAGTTCTATTTTATTTATCAGTACTAGCAAACTCACTCTCAAAGCGTATTAACATAAGGCGGCCCATACAGCACATGTTAAAGTTCACTGTCCGCCAAGGCATCCTAGAATGTCCCCTATAGGTCACCATATATGTTGCGTCACAGGATAATGTATAGTGCACCTTATATGGACGGCAACCATAAGGTGCCCTATAAAGCACCCTCAGCAGCACCTTATGGGTACAGTACGCTGCGGGTGTTTTTGCTGGCATCAACATATGTACATTAAATAAAAAAACTTTGGACAACCCTAGCAAATTAACCCACTGTGGGTTTGAACCCATGACCTCTGGCTTCTCAGGCAGTGAAGTAACCATTGGGCTACAGCTCTATAGCTGCCAGCAAGCCCCTGGCTGGCTGCAGAGAGCCTGCACGTCACCACACAGACAGTCTGCTGTGGTAGCCAGGATAGGGTTAGGCCACCCGTACCCATGATGCACTGCACATGCAAATCAGCTGTCCACAGATGAACACAAGATGGGGAATGCACCCCAACAGCTCCCCGGCGTGGTAGGGGGAAGTGGCCGTGTGCACCCACACAGCACCTCATCCTGGTAGGGGGTACTGACCGGGTGTTTTACTGGCACAGAGTAGCTACACACCGTCACATTGTGCGGGTACTGTGCTCACCCTGAGGGTGTGAAGAGGCGCCCAGGACCAGGTCCACAACACCCTCCATGGATGAAAGAGGCCATACCAGAGCTCCACAGCAGTATTAATCTGTGAGATAGGTAGTTTCTGCAGAAACACCTTGGATATCACTTTCTGTCTTAGTCAGGGGAACCCCTTATGGACACCTAGGTGGGCTATGTACCACCACCGAAGGTTGAAAAAACAGGGTCTCCTATCAACAGATCCACATTCTACCTCCCTGCAATGGTAGCAGTAGAGTGGACCATCAACCCCGGTCCTGCTGGGGACCAGACACCCTACAGGGCAGTCAAAGCAGCTCTATACACCTCCACAACACAATATCAGACAGACATTAGGCCTGGATATGCTAAGCTGCACCCCACCACTATCTGATATTCTCCTGCAGCAAGCCTTCAGCCGCTCCATCACAACACAGACCAGCTGAAAACAGTCTGCTAGCTAGTCCTGGTGGAAATGCATGCACCCAGAACTGGGATGGCAGTGCACACCAGCAGATAAGTCAGTGACTGGGCCCCAAAAGGAAACCCATATATATCACATGAGAGAAATACTATATAGCACTATGGGGGTGCCTAGACATGCTGTGGTCACTGCACAGTCAGGGTGGGAGTGATCCCCCAGCAGGACAGAAAGAGGTCACCCTGTCTGTGTAGGTGGTGGCCGGCCACAACAATGTCCCAGGCAGTGCCCTATGCCCTGTGCAGATGCATCCTGGCCAGCCCACCCTGTCTGAGCTATACCCATGGTACCTTGCTGCTCATTATGCACATTGGCAGGCCAATAATGGCAACAGTGCTGGCAGTGTGGGCTGTGGAAGGTGTTTGCAGCCAACACACACTGTATAGACCAGGGGTGGGCAATCTCAGTCCTGGAGGGCCGCAGACCAGTCAGATTGGCAGGATATCTGTAATGCATATATATCGCATGCTTATTCATTAGGGATATCCCGAAAACCTGACTGGTCTGCGGCCCTCCAGGACCGAGATTGCCCACCCCTGGTATAGACAGACACACACTCCCACACGTATGCCAGCATTGTGCTACTATAGAGGAGTTTATCAGCCTTGCCCACCACACCAGTCCTGGGCACAGCACAGGCATGGATATGGTACGCAATACTGTTGGGGGTCACTCCCCAGGGTGGTGAGCACTGTCAGAGGCCAGACCTGAAGCACACACCGCAGACATCAGAAAGATTGTTATGATGGAGCTCAAAGAGCAAACTGTGCTTAACGTAGGAATGTCTATCTGCCAGTACTCATAGCAAACGTTTGAGAGCTGTGTACCATATACCCAGGTGTAGGGTGGCATTGCTAAGGTATGCAGGTGCTAGTATTGGGAGATGCACGCAGGGCCCAATGTCCTGCCTCTCCAGGAGGCATTGGCCAATGGGGCCTGTGGGTGTGGGTGTGTCTGCCCCTGTTGGCTGCTGCTTTACGGCAGAGGTTCCCAACTCCAGTCCTGGTGTGCCTAACACTGTTCGGGTTTTCCTGCTGTCCCTCATGAATATGCATGAGCTACATATACATGCCATGGGGGTGGTGCATAGATATGCAGCACAGGCATTTGTATTAGAGGCAGCATGGAACCTGAATGGTGTGTGGTCCTCCAGGACTGCATTTCGGAGACTCTGCTCTAGGTAATGCCCCTGTTCATGGTGTCTGTGCTCGGTGTGGTAAAAGATAGGCGTATTACCAATGCGTATGCCCTCAGCAATAAAGGTTTGTCCTTACTATCATGGTTTAGTTGTGGGGAAAATATGTGGACAGGATTGGCAGTAGCCCCAGCTGGGCTTTGAACCTGTGACCTTCTGTTCTTGCACATACTGTCTGTGTGCACTGCACCACCGTGTTGCCACAGATTGGCTGAATTCCCTGGGAGGTCCATGACTGTACATCCGACAGGGCCTGTGTTGCAGTGGATGGTGCCATCCTGCACATGGCTAGGCCACTGTCTTCTGTGGCTAGCAGCCACTACCCCTCCACCACCTGTACCCTTCCGCCAACATGCTGGCATGTCCTTATCATAGTAAAACCATATGACCTGATTGAGTTGTGGCACTCCAGGCCTGCATTTGGGGGACTCGGCTGTAGGTAATGCCCATTGTTATGGTGTGTGAGCGGTGTAGGGTAAAATATGGGTGTTTGCAACATGCTTATGTTCTCTGCAATAAAGGAGTGTCTTTACTATCTCTGTTTAGTGGTGGGTAAAATATGGGGACAGGGCTGGCAGGTGCCCCAGCTGGGATTTGAACCTGTGACTCTCTGCTCCTAGAGATACTGGCTCTGTCTGCTGCACCACACTGTGCCACAGAGACAGTGCAGTCCCTGGAGATAGGAAACCTGGCAAGAAGGAGTCGGAAGCCATGCTCTGCACATTTTTACTGTGGGCTCGTTCACCTTGTCTGGGGACAAAAGTGCAAATACACCACGAAAATGCCTGCAAAAAAGGGGGAAAAAAGATAGCCAAGCTGGGCAACAGTGTTATTAATGGGCAACCATACACAACACTCCAAGGACAGCTCCAATAGCAAGAAATGATTTTTGGAAGGGTCTCCACTCCGTGGACCCTTCAAAAATTCATTTCTAATGTTATGGAGCTTTCCAGGGAGTGTTTTTTGTTGTTGCCCATTAATATCACTGTTGCCCAGCTGAAGTACTATTTTTAATATTTTTGTTGTGGTCATTTTCGCTTTTTATTTGCACTTTTGTTCTATGCACATGTATCACACTGCTCACGTTTTGTGGGTTTCCCCGGTTTTCCTGTACATTGCTGACGGAAATGGTTTCTCTTCCCTTTAAATGCCCTCTACCGCGAGTGTTTCACTCGCGGTATTTTTTACTTGTATATTCGGCCCCGTAAATGTGCGAGGAGCCTCTCCCCTCCCCTTCCCCGCCCATTGCAGCCGTCTCTCCACTCCTCGGGAGCCTTCCTCCGCCCTCCGTTAGCCTTTCCACGCCTCTATCGGACATTTGCGGGCCCGTACTTGTGCGGAGCCCGTTAGTGTGCCGCGCACGTGTGCGGGGGTTCATCACACGTGTGCGGGGTGCTTAAGAGCACTTACGTGATGCTTTTAGTGCGCTATTGTGCGGCACGCAATTGTGCGGTTTTTAGTAAACATGCCCCTTTATCTCCCCAGCATGTCATGCTGTGACACTGCCTCAGTTGATACCAGAGTAATTGAAATCACCCATTATTATTGTATTGGAATGTTTGCTGGCTTCCGTGATTTCTCTTAGCATTTCATCATCTATCTGTTCATTCTGGCCAGACAGTCGGTAGTACACCTCCACAGCCATCAACTTCCCCTTTTTACATGGGATTTCTATCCATAGAGATTCTATGGTGTTTCCTGCAAAACTTTAATCCTATGTGACTCAATGCCCTAACATAGAGCACAACCCCTCCACCAATTTGATCTACCCTATCATTGAGATATAGTTTGTACCCAGAAATCGCAGTGTCCCATTGGTTGTCCTCCTTCCACCAGGTCTGTGAGATGTCAATTATATCTCACCTTTCGTGTAGTGCTATATATTCTAATTCTCCCATCTTATTTTTTGGACTTCTAGCATTTGCATACAGGCATTTTAGAGGTTGTATTTAATTCATATTAATCTGGTTAATTTTGAATCTTTCAGCTCTCTACTTAAGGGCATCTGGGTTACTTTTATCTTTATTGGAACCTCTCTGTCAGGATGTCCTAACTTGCCTCTTTTGCTAGTATCCTTCAAGAACGCATCCTTCCGAACCATGAGTTCTTGGATGGTTGTTGGCTTTTCCCTATTATCTAGTTTAAGAGTTGCTCTATCTCCTTTTTAAAGGTCAATGCCAGCAGCCTGGTTCCATCCTGTTAAGGTGGATCCCATCCCTTTGGAAAAGCCCCTGCCTTCCCCAGAATGTTTCCCAATTCCTAACAAATCCAAAACCCTCTTCTTTGCACATCATCTCATCCATGCATTGAGACGCTGGAGCTCTGCCTGCCTTTTGGGTACTGCATGTGATAGATATGATAGAAGTCTATAAATTAATGAACGGAATGGAACGGGTAAACGTAGATCGATTGTTTACGTTATCAGAATATAGAAAGACTAGGGGACATGCAATGAAGCTACAGGGTAAACTATTTAAGACTAATAGAAGAAAATATTTTTTCACTCAACGTGTAATCAAACTCTGGAATTTGTTACCGGAGGATGTAGTAAAGGCTGTTAGTGTAGCTGGGTTTAAAAAAGGTTTGGACAAGATCCTGGAGGAAAGGTCCATAAACCATTATTAAGAAGTGACCGAAGATATCAATGCTTGACCCAGTACAAGCATTGTGGAACTTGTGTCTCTTGGGGAAACTGCTAGGTACATATGACCTAGTTTGGCCACTGTTGGAAACAGAATACTGGGCTTGATGGACCTTGGTCTGACCCAGTATGGCATATCTTATGTTCTTATGTTCATGTGGAATGGGAAGCATTTCAGAGAATGCTACACTGGAAGTTCTAGATTTCAATTTCCTACCTAAAAGCCTAAATTTGTCCTCCAGGACCTCCCTCCTACACTTTCCTATGTCATTGGTATCAACATGTACCAAGACAGCAAACTCCTCCCCAGCACTATCTAAAACCTTGTCTAGGTGGTGCGTGAGGTCCACTACCTTGGCACCAAAGAGGCATGTTTCTAGGTGATCCTCACGTCCACCAGCCAGCCAGCTCCCCAACATAAGCATGCTCATGCTCACAGATAGACACTCACTAGCATTAATTCTGTACATTCTCCAAAACCATCCAAGAAGTTGCCTAGGGCAAGTATAGACTCTTGTCAGTCACAAGACGTGGAGCGGAGGAATAGCATGAGCTAAATCCATTTTCTCCCTAAATTATAAGGATTGCATAATTCCCTTCCCTTAAAGGAAAAGAGGTTTTTCTCTGGGAAGAAGCAGGAAGCCAGTCCTCACATATGGGTGATGTTGGCATCAATGGAGCCCATGCAGTAATCTATCCTCAGCTTTCAAAGAAAGCCTTTGGGAGATCCACCATGCCTGCATGGTTGCCTTCCCTCCCAAGTGTGCCATCTTGCCTCAGTCTCCTTTTTTCTGTGGAGCCCATCAGATGTTTGTCTGTACATTCTGGCGTTCAACAGGACTTTATTACAACCCCCGGTGCATTTCAGCTGACTTGGCCTTCTTCAGGGGGATAAAACCTCAAGAACCATTGGAGGGAGGAGTGGCCTAGTGGTTGGGTCAAGTTACCTCAGGCCGGAAGGTCAGGGATTCAAATCCCACTAGAGGACAGCAACCTTGGGCTGGAAGGACTGGGGTTTCTAGTCTCACAGGTGCTCCTTGTGGTCTTGGGCAAGCCACTTAACTTAACCCTCCATTGCCCATGTTCCCTGTAAGTATTAGTGTATATGTCTCATATCCCCTTGTGTTAAATGTATCCCCCAATTGTGTTGTGACCACTTTGATTGAAGGATAAGGTGGTATATAAAACTGTCTAAATAAAAACAAAGAGGAGATAAATAAACATGTCTAAAGTCTGCATATCAAAACCAAGATGAATGTAAATGCATGGAGTAAATAATTAAAACATCATTCATACATAAAAATAAACATATCAATCAAAATGTATGAACACATAATAAAAAACATCACTGAGAAACCATAAAATAATATATTTCAAAGAGCTAATCTGACAAATATTGCATAACATAGAAAGGAAGGAAAGCATCCAAATCCTAGTAAGGATACCTAAAAGGATGATGCATAAACAAATGAAACCTCCACTATCATGTTTGAGGAGGACACAGTGGAGGGAAGGGGACTAATTTAGCTGTGTAGCACATCCATGTAAAAAGCAACCACATAATGAGACATCCAGAGGGGGAAAAGTAGAACGGTATGTACCTGTATTCTGAAAGCATCTATAAACAATTTTGTCATTAACTATCCAAATAAAGCAACAAAGTTTCTGTAAACTGAAGAAAAACACAATGTTAAAATGCCACGTATGAGATAGAATTACCCACACATGTAGTATAAATTGTGAAACTGAGAGACTTGCCTGACTGATTGCAAGTGCATACCACACAGTGGATAGAATCAAGGAAAATACATGCTCAGCCGGCAAGACTTTTAAAACGCTGAGCCGAGTTCACGCCAAACACGGAGGTTCAGGGTTACCTTCAGGAGTGATTAAAAAATGCAGAAAAACTGTTGCATGCTTAATGAAAAGGTGTTTATTGAAAGGATCCGTACTATGTGAAACTAAAAAAGACAAGATGAAAATGTCATCTAAAAATAAAATCTAAAAATGAAACGGGAGCCGCCTCTATAATGATCTACATGTGTATCATTCTAAGTTGGAGATGGAGCGGGTACTGGAGCAAGTGTTATATTGGAAATATCTAAAGCACTATTATAGTCTCCGAGTATCCACCAGTGCTGTCTGGACTGATGTACAGGAAAAGGCAAATGTGTATAACAACGTGATGTCAGAAATAAGGGAAAGCAGGGCTGCCTTGAGATTAAATAATGAATGTATAGTATCAAAATAAGGAGACATATAAAAATAGAGAGGAGAAAACATTTAAGTCATCACAATATGTTGCAAAAAGCATGTCATCCATCATTTAAGCCCATGAGGTATCGTCCAAAATACCGTGGTGCTATTACAAAGACAAATTGTGCTATGTGCCTGTCCGTGCAGAGAACTGCACAGAGGAGGAAGTAGGATATAACATAGGCAAGCGGGACTTACATCCACCCCTCCCCTTGAGGAACCTATCTGCTCTGATCCCTTATACCAAATGATTACATTTATAATTATGGGGAAAACAAGGCTGCAGCTTTATTGCCAGATCAACACAGTAACATTTTAACATATTAAATGACGGCAGATAAAGACCAGTATGGTCCATCTAGTCTGCCCAGTAAGATGGCAGGAGTAGGTTCACCTGCCTCTCTGTGCAGGCCACCCCTCCCCATGCCTTTGTTTAGGGGTGAACCCACCGCTCCATGAAGGACACCCCTACTTGTTGAGAAATTAGATGGTTCCGTTTATTTTGATTTTATTCTGTTGCTGTAAAGGGATCCACTGTGTCTGTCCCATGCCATTTTGAATTCTGTAACTGTTTGCCCCCACCACTTCCATCGGGAGGGCATTCCAAGCATCCACCACCCTTTCAGTGAAAAAGTATTTCCTGACATTGACTTTCAATTTACCACCTTGCAGCTTCATGTTATGCCTTCTGGTTTTACAGCTTCCCCGCTTTGGAAGAGGTTTGTTTCTTCATTATTTCTCTTTAAGTATTTAAAGGTCTGAATCATATCTCCCCTATCCCTCCTCTCCTCCAGAGTGTACATATTTAGGTCTTCAAGACTCTTCTCATAAGGCTTCTGACGCAGGCTCCAAATCATTTTGGTCGCCTTCCTCTGAACAGTTTTGTCTTTTTACATCCTTTGCAAGATATGGTCTCCAAAACTGAACACAGTATTCCAAGTGAGGCCTCACCAGTGACTTATACAGTGGCATTAGTACTTCTTCCTTTCTTCTTGTAATTCCTCTTTGTATGCAGCCCAACATCCTCCTGGCTTTTGCCACAGCCTTGTCGCACTGTTTTGCCACCTTGAGATCTACAGAAATAATCACACCAAGGTCTTTCTCCTGATCCTTGCACACCAACCTCACGCCCCCTATCATGTACATTTCCCTTGGATTTCTGCTACCCAAGTGCATGACACTGCACTTCTTTGCATTAAATCTTAGCATTAGATCATTCTTCCAGCTTCTGTAGATCTTTCCTCATGTTACCTTCTCCCTCGGGGGAGTCGACTCTGTTGCAAATTTTTGTGTCATCTGCAAAAAGACAGACTTTTCCATTCAGTCTTTCAGCAATATCACTCACAAATACATTGAACAGTGCCGGGCCCAGGACAAAACCCTGGGGCACCCTGCTAATCACCTTCCTTTCATCCAAGTAAGCTCCATTTACCATCACCTTCTGTCATCTATCAGTCAACCAATTTCTGATCCAGTTTACCACCTTGGGACCCATCCCCAAACTACTGAGTTTATTGATAAGCCTCCTATGAGGGACAGTATCAAAGGCTTTGCTGAAATCCAGGTAGATGACATCCATCGCATGCCCCTGATCTAGTTCTCTGGTCACCCAGTCAAAGAACTCAATCAGATTTGTTTGGCAAGATCGTCCTTCCATAAAACCATGTTGCCTCGGATCTTGCAACCTCTTGGTTTTGAGAAAGTCCTCTATTCGCTCGTTCAGGAGCGCCTCCATTACTTTTCCCTCCACCGAGGTAAGGCTCACAGGCCTGTAGTTTGACACTTCTTCCCTGTCACCACTTTTGTGTAGAGGTGTCACATCAGCCCTTCTCCAATCCTGAGGAACTTATCCTGTTTCTAAGGATCTGTTGAAAACATCCTTTAACGGCCCTGCAAGAACCTCTCTGAGATTCTTTCAGTATCCTGGGATGTATCCCATCCGGTCCCATAGCCTTGTCCACATTCAGTTTTGCAAGTTGTTCTAACACCTCATCTTCTGTGAATGGTGTGGTATCTACTTCATTCCCATTTTTATATTTGGGAGTCACAGGTGGTCCTTCTCCCAGATTTTCTTTAGTAAAAACAGAGCAGAAGTATTTGTTTAGCAATTTCGCTTTTTCAATGTCACTTTCCACGAGTCCATTCCCAGCACTTCTGAGTCCTGCAATTCCACCTCTGATCTTCTTCCTTTCCCGAATATACCTGAAGAAAGTTTTGTCGCCACACTTCACATCTTTAGCCATCTTGTCCTCTGCCTTTGATTTTGCTATCCTTATTTCTCTTTTTGTCTCTTTGAGTTTGATCCTGTATTCATTTCTGTGTTCCTCTGTTTGCAAGCTTTTGAATTTTGCGAAAGCTGTGTTTTTTGCCTTTATTTGAGCAGCCACTTCTTTGGAAAACCAAATAGGTTTCCTTCTCCTTTTGTTTTTATTTACTTTTCTTACCTATTTATTTGTTGCCCCTTTTATTGCCACCTTTAGTTTAGCCCATTGCAATTCCACTTCCCTTTTCCCCTTCCACCCTGCCAACTCCTCCTTTAGGTTCTTGGCCATTTTACTGAAGTCAGTGTTTTTGAAGTTTAGGACTTTGAGCTTCCTATGATTGGACTGCACCTTGGCTTTTATCTCAAACCACACCGTGTGATGATCGCTGCTGCTCACAGGGGCACCCACCCAGACATTCGACACACTATCACCGTTGGTGAGCACTAAATCCAGCATTGAGCTTTCCCTGGTTGGTTCCATCACCATTTTGTCTAAGTAATGCATCTTGGAAAGCATCCACAATTTTTTTGCTTCTTTCCAGATTTGCAGAAGGAGTAATCCAATCCACATCGGGTAGATTAAAGTCACCCAATATGATCACTTCCCCCTTTGTGGGATCATAATCAATACAAATATATATATATCAATATATACGCATGAAACATATGGACAGTGGGGTGAGGTTCCTGCTCCAGTCACCTGAGCCATTATGCGCCATGACCTCTTCCCTTGCTGTTAAGCCAGCCCACTGTGGGGGCTAGGCGCCCACCTTGCCAAACTGAGCTGAGACCACCTCTGTACAAGGGACCTTGCCATGTCACCTGTAGGCTGTCTGCGCCAAGTGGCCATTGGGTATGGGGATTTGCTGGGGCACCCCACCTTCATGGCAGTTAGGGCGCCCTGCCCCTTTCTGTTCAAACTCTGCATGCACTTGCAGCCTGGCTTAGGTAACCGCCACGGGTATGTGGAACACATCTTGCAAGTGCCCCCCACTAAGGGAACCTCCCACCGGCACTGGGCACCACCAGGGCTAGCTGTGTGCTGGTCCGAATGACGGTCTCCAAGGTCTCCTGTAAGTCATCGAGGAACAAGTCCAGTCCAATGTCAGATAAGTGGAGCAGTCCCAGCGAAGTATCCAGGCAATAGGGGTTGTGTCCATTTGTGTCGTATCTGCCATCCTTCGGCACGCCGGACGCAGAGGGCAATCTGCACGTTGGCTTTCCTGAGTTCCCTGCACCACAGGTGAGTGTCCGTCCACCTGAGGTGAGGGATGAGATCAGACCAGATGAAAAGTGTACAGTGGAGGTTGAGCACCATCCAGGAGAGGACTGTTCTGATCAGGTTGATGAGATGCCTTCCAGAGATTGTTGCAAGGTCATTCCCTCCTAGGTGCACTACCAGGGCTGCAGGTGGGGCATGGGTCTGTAAATTCTGGCAAAAGAAGGGCCACAGATGCCCCCACCCCATGCCTGGGAAGTCCAGCCATAGGAGGTGCATGCCACGGTCGCAAAGTCCAAGTGGGACCCCAGAGGCCACATGGACGCCATTTCAGCTGCCCAGCAGATGAAGGAGTGGCCCACAATCCAAACCATGAGTTCTGCAAAAGAGGAGGGGTATGGTTAGTGGAGGCAAAACAATCAGTCAGTCAATGGTGCCAGTCAGATCTGGGCGCATATATGTGGCATAGGCATGGGATTGCCATCGCCCCAGTGCCTGGATCACTCGTACTGGAAGGCCCCTTTCTGCTGACGCCATCACAGCCCTGATGCAGAAGGAGTGCATCCCAAATAGGTCGGGGGATATTCCTAGCGCAACCAACAATTTCCGAAATACAGCCGCGAACTGGAACTTGGAGGATGGCGTGCCATCAAGTGTATCAGGAACTGAGCAGTCAAAGAGGGCCAGGCTGAGATGTACTGGAGCGTGTTGGTCATGGGACTTGTGCGAAGCCCAGGCACAACTTTGAGGGAGATGGCTTGCCCCTTCCTCCTGGGATCATTTTTGGCCCCCATAATCCGAATGTTCAGCAGCTCCTGATATACTAGGACCACTGAGAGCTGAAGACCAGAAGGGGGGCCTGGTTTTTTGAAGGCTGCCACCAGCTCGCTGATTCGGAAGGCACCGAAGAAGGCCAACATAAATACAGCCCAGAACAGACAAGTTTTGTATCCGACGAGCAAGTGACGGACAGCACTACCCAGAGCCGGTCCAGTATCTCATGCGTAACCAGGTGTCGGGTGTCAGCCTGCCAGGGGAGGCTCATTGTTTTAAGCAAAATGTTGTCACACAGGTTCCCCCAGCCTGCAAACTTAGAGAAAAAGGAAAATCCGGCCAGGTGCGACTGAATGGCCTATCTTGACAGGCCCCGGGAAAAAACCCAGTACTAGTTTGTGGTATGAAAGAAGGAGATCTTTATTTCACACAATTTGCCCAAACGCGTTTGGGCAAATTGTGTGACATAAAGATCTCCTTCTTTCATACCACAAACTAGTACTGGGTTTCTTCTGTTTACATGGTACCGTGCTGCTTTGGTGGACTCCTTAATCCTTGACAGGCTCCGGGAACAATGCGCTCATGACGTATGCCACCAACAGCCATGTCTCCAGCCTTGTGATTCCAGGTAGGACAAAACAGCTGTGTAGCCTTAGATGTATGCTGCCCAGATGCAGGGGGCAACCACCCGTTGGATGAGCTACCAATCCATGTGGACGACGTGTCCCATATCAAGTCCGGCAAGGGGGTGAGGTGCTTGTCCGCCTCCAGGGTCAGTCGCCAAAATAAGTCCCACTGTAAATGAGAGAGGGAATCAGCAATGCCATTATACTGCCCAGGAACATGGTGTGCCCGCACTGTAACATTCAACTGTAAGCACTTTAGGACAAACCTCCGAAGGAGCTCAGCCACTATGACACACTTGGCGGAGTGACTGTTCACAACAGTGATGACAGACTGGTTGTCGCAGCAAAAAAGGATTCTGTGGTCATGCAGGAGGTGGCGCCAGATGCACAGTTCTACATACAGCGGAAAGAACTCTTGGAATATGATATTTCTGGTAAGACCTACAGCTACCCAGGAGGTGGGCCAAGGGGCAGTGGCCCAGGAACCCCTAAAAAACATTCCAAAGCCAGAGGACCCCACCGCATCTGTGAACCAATTCATCATTGTTGCACATGCCCAGTTGCCACGTGCTCACCCCATTGAACGTATCCAGGAAATATGCCCAGATGCCCATGTCCTATTTCAGACTCCATGAGATGCGAAGATGGTGGTGACTCTTGTGCAAGCCAGCTGTCACATGCATGAGGCGTCTCAGGAAGGGGCGACCAATTGGGATAACCCTACATGCAAAGTTCAGCGATCCATTGAGGGACTGGGCCTTCTGGAGGGTGATCTGTTGGCCTCGCACAGCAGCGAGCTTCCCTTTGAGGTCTTCCAACTTTTCCCAGGGTAGACGGGTGATTCCTTGCCTTGTGTCAATTTCAATGCCCAGGAAAGATAACATCTGGAGAGGACTGACTGTCTTGTCCCACACCAGGGGGATGCCAAATTCCTTAGCCATATCCAGGTTTCCAGGAGTGTTGCACACATGGGGGAATGCTCCAGGCCAATGAACAGGAAGTCATCAAGGTAGTGGACCATGGATCGCAGTACAGTTCACTGCTGCACCACCCAGTGGAGGAAGGTGCTGAAAGCCTCTAAGGCTGAGCAGGACACTGAGAAACCCATCGGCATGCATCTATCAAAGTAGTACATACCCTTGAAGATGAAGCTGAGTAGGGGAAAGCAGGTGGGGTGGATCAGTAGGAGCCAGAAGGCCAACTCTATGTCCACCTTCACCAGATATGAGCCCCATCCAGTGGATCTAATAATGTCCAGAGCTTGGTCAAAAGAGGCATGCTTCACTACACAGGCCTCAGCAGGGATGTAATCATTCACGAAGCTCCCCTGAGGAAAGGAGAGGTTGTAGATTAGCCTGAACTTTCTGGGATCCTTCTTTGGTACCACTATCAAGGGGGAGATGTGAAGGTCAGGAAATGGTGGGCTGCTGAAAGGGCCAGCCATTCGCTGGAGGTTCACCTCCGCATTGATCTTCTCCTGAGCGATGTGCCACAGGTGTCATGGTGGTTGAGTAGGGTGAGCGATGGGGCCCCAGGTGTGACCCTGAAACAGGATTATGAAACCAAATTGGAAGCCCTTCCTGAGGCGCTTGGCATCTATCCTGTTAGGGTAGATGTCAAGCCAGGGTCCAAGGCCAGGCTAGAAACTGGTGTGGGGGCTTGCTGGAAGGCGTTATTGCCGAGGTTGCTGTACGGTCTTTGGCTGCATTCTCCTGGCACACTGGGATGCGGGGTGGGAGGCTGCGCAGTGGAGGAAGGCATGACGATATTTGCAGTCGCGAAAGAAATACATGCCTTGTTGTAGTGTCTGCAGACATCAGTGCTCGGTACAGGCTTCCTTGCAGTGAACACACTTCATTTTTGAAAATTCTGCCCATATTTAGAGTTTATCCTCTGAAGACAGATCCCCATGTTGTCCGCACTCCATGATATATTGGGTCACACTTCCATCTTGTTACGGAAGTGCTCATCTTAAGACAGCCAAGTATACCCCTCGTACTCTTTTGCGGCATTGATGATTGTGTCCATGTATGCCAGCATGTGCCCAAGCTGCAAGGGATCTTTGCGGCACGCATTGCTGATCATGCGGGCATATGCGAAGGTCCAGTTGAGGATGGTACATGGAATGTTCTGCGCTCCTTCTTTGCGATGCACTGGCACCTCCCTTCTAGAAGCTTGAAGATGTCAAAGTACTCTCTTCGGATGACCTTCTTCCTGAGGGATGGTCTCCCACAATTCCATTGTGTTGGGCGGCAGGGTGGCATGGGTGGTGGCTGCCCTGGCTCTCTCAGCCTCGAGGAAGATGCGGAGGAGGTGGACAAAGAACTGGAGGAAGAAGATGAGCGTGCCCACTGATGCTTGCACTTGTGTGAGGGTCTTGGGGCGAGGGCATGCTGGTCACTAGGGGCACACACTAGAGGGTAGAGGGTGAATCAAAGGAAATGGTCTCACCTGACCTTGCTGATGCCATGGATCCTGTCGGCCCTGCTGGAGCTGCTCCAGATGCATTCGATGGCACCAGTTGCTGGGACTGCAAAGGCTGTGTGCTGTCTGTCAGATGCACTGCCAGGATCTTGGTGTGAGGCACTTTTAAGGGTGCAGGCGGGTCGTGGAAAGCCCCCAAGGAGGGGGTTTCCCCCTTTCAGTGTGAATGGCGATGGCAGCGTCTTTTCCATCTAAAACTGCCATGAGAGGAGGATCGAGCTGAAGAGCTGCTATATGAGGCATGGTGCCTCCTCCTGTAGTGCTGGCAATGTGAGTGCCAGCCCCGCTTGTACGATGATAGACAATGGTGTTGGCTCCACCCTGAGCTTGACGAGCTCCAACTTCAGCTGCTCTCACTTGAGGATGTGGGGTGCCATCCTCTCCTCCACCTGGGTGTCCAAGTTGTGCTGGTGTATTGATCCCACCACCTGGGGGCCCCAGTGGATTGGGAGCTGCGAGATGGAGAACACCTCCAAGGGGTTATCAATGAAGATGGGCTGGATGCCTGTTGCGCCGTGTTACACTGGAGTTCTTGGATGCTGGAGTCACAGAGTGGGGGAGCCGCTGGAGTTTCAGAAGCCGCACCCAGAGTTGGGTGGACTGGGGTGGGGACATTGTCTGCAACTGGTCCTGTGTCGCCCGAGCACTGCCCTGGCCCTGGCATCAAAGACATGTGTTGTACAATTGGGGCTATGCTCTGTGCTGCGGCTGCCCCCTTTTGAGTCAGTGGGGGGTCAGGGGTGCCGGCATATCACTCCGGGAATTTCTGGAGTCTTTTTGGGTGGCCCACAACTCCACATATGTTGTCCCAGGCTATGCTGAGCAGAGGGGCATCAGCCTCTAGAGTGTCTGGGTGAGTCTCAGACTGGGACGGAAGTTCTCCTCACTGCAGGCGTCTTCCGGGCATGCTGATGGTCTACAACTACAACCGCTCAGTCCCACTGTTCTTGTGAAGGAGCAAGGCCAGGCCAATAGTCTGCCCCTCTGCTACAGCTCTTCCACATGTTGGGGAGCAGGCCAGGGGTACCTTCCCAACCCCTGTGCTGCCCGGCAACAAGGGTTTTCATCTGCAGCAACAGAGGACCAAGTGGCTTGCTCAAGGCCAAAGGATACCAGGCCAGGAACTGGCTGTGGCTCCCAACCCTCCAGAGGTCTGAAAAGAGCCTTTTTGCTGAAGGGGGCTCCTGAAAATAGCCTTTGCTGAAGAGGGCTCTGAAAAGAGCCTGAGAAGAGCCCTTACGTGCTGGAGGGGGCTCTGCAAAAAGCCTTTTTGCTGGAGAGGGTTCTGAAAAGAGCCTTTTTTTTGTTGAAAGAGGACTCTGAAAAGAGCCTTTTGCATGGGGGGGGGGCGCTCTGAAAAGAGCCTCTAGATGCAGCCAGGAGAAGTGGGCAGTCTGCAGATGCCTGAAGCTGCAGCAGCCCATCTGTAGGCAGTTCTTAAGTAGAAGCAGCTGACTATCCAAAAGGAGAATTGCCTCAGGCACCTCATTTGCCACCCTCCCCTCAGGAGCTGGTGGCAGTTATGGGCACTCTGGTGGAGGAGCTGCGGCTCTGTTATGATGTTACTGTTCGGCCAGTATCGTCGGTATATCTCTTTCTCCAACAGTTGCAGGAACATTACCCTCGGTCTGTATATCCATGGTGTATAGTATCTGCACTTCTCACACTAGGTCAATGATTGCTGTTGCTGCTGTTTCTGTCCCCTAGCACATTGGTGGCATCTCCATTGCAGTAAGTGCAGGTCCCACATTGCACGAGCAGCTCCTGTCTGCAGGTACAGCTAATACCCATTTTTGTCGATGCTCTGCATGATGTGCACTGGATATCACCAGACTAAATGAGCCCAAAAACTTGACCTAAAGATATACAGTTTATGGTGTTCGGCTCAGCACCCTGCGCCACTAAAAATCTTTGTTAACCGGGTAAGTTGTGGCCATGTCCCTATTACACTCCATTATGCCCCTGCAGATATCCAGTTTACACCATGCACACTGCGTGAATATCCATCCATCAGTGCTGACTGAGGATGCCAGATACCCGGATATGCACCACTTACATAGGTAACACTGCCTTTTTGCCACCTTACTGCCACCTAAGTGTTGGAATATCAGGCCCAATATTTTTTCACTCAACATGTAATCTAACTCTGGAATTCGTTGCCAGAGGATGTAGTGATGTAGTGTTAATGTAACTGGATTTAAAAAGAGGTTTGGACAAATTCCTGGAGGAAAGGTCAATAAACCATTATTAAAGCAGACAGAGGAAATCCATTGCTTAACCCTGGAATAAGCTGCATGGAATCTCGCTACCTTTTGGGACCCTGACAGGTACTTGTGACTTGAAATGGCCACCACTGAAAACAGGATACTATGCTTGATAGACCTTTGACCCAGTATGTTCTTAAATAGGTCTGCACTAGGACCAGTCTTGTTTAACATGTCACCCCCAGGCAACATGGTATATCCCAGTGAAAACGGATGTGTAGGGTGGACTGACATGTCAGCGCACTGGTGTGAGTTCTAATTGATTGATCACCTCGCTCTTTGGTGTTTTCTCGGTGAATCATGAACCTCTATCTTTAAGACCCATTGTGGAATGTTTCAAAGCAATGCTTCCTTTATCTTTCCTAAGGGCATGCAGGGGTATGTATTGCCTTGTTGTACCTATAACCTTTGAGAGTGAGGGGCGTTCCTATCTTGTGCTATCATCTGCCTCTAGCTTCCCCCCCCCCCTCCCAGAGGTTGTTTCTGTTGTAGTGACGTCCCTTACAGCTGCAGCCACCAGGGATATGAACTCCATCTTTCTCCCTAACTATTTTCATCTCTCTTCCCTCCTTTGCCATTCTTTATTTTCTCACTTTTCTATTATCATTCACTTCTCTCACATACGCTGCTTCATTTTACTCTTTTCTACTCTTCCATTCCTTTTTGCTATTACCTCCACCTTCACATCAACCATCTCCTACTACTGAGTATTTTTATAGCACTACAAGACATACACAGCACTGCACAGACACATGTAAAAGACAGCCCCTGCTCATCAGAGCTTACAATCTAGTCAAGACAGACAGCACAGTAGCTATAGACATGGGATACATCTAGGGGGAATGCTAAGGAAACACAAAGCAGACCAGGTGAGTCAAGATCCGAAAGCAGCAGCAAAGAGGTGAATTTTCAGCCTGGATTTGAAAAGAGCCAGAGAAGGCGCCTGATGTACAAACTCGGGTAGTTTGTTCCAGGCATAAGGAGCAGCACGATGAAAGGAGCAAAGTCTGGAGTTAGCAATAGGGCACAGATAGAAGTGATTTGCCAGAACGGAGTTCCCGAGGAGTGATGTAGGGAGAGATGAGAGAAGAAAGGTAGTGAGGAATTAGAACTGCAGAATGAATGCATTTATAGGTCAGCAGGAGAAGCTTGAACTGGATGCAGAAACAGATAGGGAGCAAATGAAGTGACTTGAGAAGAGGTGTAATATGAGCATGATGAGGCTGGTGGAAGATTAGCCGCGCAGCAGAGTGTTGAACAGATTGAAGGGGAGAGAGATGATTCAGAGGGAGACCAGCAAGGTTACAATAGTCTAGACAGGAGGTGACTAAAGAGTAGATAAGTGTCTTAGTAGTGTGTTAGGAAAAGAATGAGCAGATTTCATTGATGTTATAGAGAAAGAAACTGCAGGTTTTAACTATCAATTGGATGTGTGTAGAAAAGGAGAGACTCAAAGGTTGCACACTGAGGAAACAGGGAGGAGTAGAGTTATCCACAGAGATTGAAAAAGAAGAAAGGGAAGAGGAGGGTTTAGGAGGAAAAATAAGAAACTCAGTTTTGGCCATGTTCAATTTCAAGCAGCAGTGAGACATCCAAGCAGCAATGTCAGAAAGGCAGGCAGAGATCTGGCCCTGGATTGCCAGAGAGATATCAGGTATAGAGAGGTAGATCTGGGAGTCATCAGCATAAAGATGGCACTGAAAGCCATGGGAAGAGATGAGTGCACCAAGGGACAGGGTATAGAGAGAGAAAAGGAGTGGACTCAAGACAGATCCTTGGGGTATGCCAACTGAGAACGGGATAGCAGCAGAGGACGATCCACCAGAACAAACACTAAAGGAGTGATGGGAGAAATAAGAAAAGAACCAGGATAGCACAGAGCACTTAAAACCAAGTGATGACAAGGTATCAAAGAGAAAGTTGTGGTCAACAGTGTCAAAAGCTGCAGAAAGGTCAAGAAGGATGACGATTGAGTAAAGGTCTTTGGATTTTGCCAGGAACAAGTCGCTGGAGACTTTGGCAAGAGTCGTTTCAGTAGAATGTAAAGGACGAAACCCAGATTGTAAAGGATCCAGGAGGGCTAGAGAGGAGAGAAAGTCGAGGGAATGGTAGTGAAACGCACGATCAAGTAGTTTAGAAATGAAGGGGAGGAGGGAGATGAGTCAATAGTTAGGACAGGTAGGGTCTAGTGAGGGTTTCTTGAAGAGAAGTGTAACCACAACATGCTTGAAGGCTGTAGGGACAGTTGCAGTGGAGAGCGATAGGTTGAAAATATGAGAGATGGAAGGGACAACAGTGAAGGAGATGGGGATTAGGAGAAAGATGAGAATAGGATCAGAGGAGCAGGCAGTGAGTTTGGAGAAGGAAAGGTGTGTGGTTTCCTCCTCAGAGATCATAGAAAGAGAAGATAGGGTAGCAGAGGTAGGGGGGAAAGTTCGGAGTAAAGAAGAGGAGGAGGGGAAGTAGCTGACCTCGTGGGGAATTGGAGTGTGATCTTGTGGGTTTTGTCATGGAAATAGTCAGCCAGGGTTTGGACAGAAAGGGAAGGAGGGGTCAGAGGTGAAGGCACCTTGAGGAGAGTTGCAAAGAGCCAGCAAGGGTCAGAGACAAGAGAGTTAATCAGATGGACATAATAGTCTTGATTGGTGAGTGCTATGGCTGACTGGAAAGAGACAAGCATGAATTTGAAGTCTAAAAAGTCCACAAGGGTGCGTGATTTGAGCCAAGCGCACTCAATCAAACAGGCAGAGGAACATGGATAGCGTGCAGTGGAAAAAAGCCAGGGCTGGGGTATAGTGCGCCTCACAGGATGTGGCATGGGCGGAGCAAGAGCATCCAGAGCAGAGGAGAGTGCAGCGTTATAGGAAGCTACTGCCTCATCAACACACTAAGATGACATACAGTAGTGGAGGAAAGAGATGATGAGACAGTGAAGGAGAGAACCACAGGGTCAATATAGCATGAAGATTTCTAAAGAGGTTGGAGGAGACAGGGCAAGATTGAGGCGGCAGTTGATGAAGAGTCAAGCTTAGCAGGTGATGGTTTGATAAGCGAAGAACTGAGGTACAGATGTTTGAGAGAAAGCAATTAGAGAAGAATATAAGGTCGAAGCAGTGGCCATGCTGGTAAGTGGGGGCAGTAAAACAAAGCTGGAGGTCAAATTAGGAGGTAAGGGAAAGAAGCTTTAAAGCATAAGGGTCAAAGGGGTTATCAACATGAATGTTAAAATCTCAGAGAATGAGGAAGGGGGAAGAGAAATCCAGAAAGAAGGAAAGCCACAAGTCAAAGTCAGTGAGAAAGGTAGAGGTGGACTTGTCAGGAGAACAATAAATAACAGCTAACTAGAGAAGTAGTGGAGTAAAAAGGCAGATGGAGTGGACTTCAAAGGAGGGAAAGGAGTGAGACTGAGGCAGAACGAGGGGTTGAAAGTGGCAGGAATAGAAGCCCAATGCTATCATCACAGCCAGTGGGACAAGGCATGTGGGAGAACTGATAGCCATCATGACAGAGCGCAGCGACTGACGCTGAGTCTTCTGAGAGGAGCCAGGTCTCAGTTAGAACAAGAAGATGGAGAGCATTAAAGATAAAGAGACTATGAGTAAAGGCAAGTTTATTTGAGATGGAGTGTGTGTTCCACAAGGCACATGAGAAAGGGAGAGAGGAAGGGGAAAGGAGAGGGATATAAATAAGATTTGAAGTGTTGTATGAAGATCTGTTCTGCAAGTGTGACAAAAGTCTAGGAGGGCCAGGTTTGGGGTTGATATCTCGGGATGAAAGAAGGAGAAGGAGTAGAAGTGTGCAGGGCAGAGAGAAGACAGCATGGCGGTAAAGAGGGTAAGGTTGTTTTAGAAAGAGAGGAGATGGCTGAATGAGAGGGAGAAAGTGGTGAAGCTCAAGAGCCAATGACAGGATAGAGGACAAGATGGTAGGGGAAGTGAGGATGGTAAAGGGGAGATAAGGGGGAGGCTTGAAAGTGTTGGTAGGAGGGGAGACAATTAGGGACTATAAGGAATAGGAAAAGAAAGTGATGAGGAGTCATAGAAGAGAGAGATGGTGAGGAGAACAGGTCAGAAGAAATAAGGATAGATGGGAGAGAGATCACAGGGGATTAGGTGATAGCCATCTTCTGCTCATTATTCTGTGAATAATCATGGTAATGAGCAGAAGATGGCTATAAGAGACTGAATGCCATTGGGTGGGTGGGATAAAAGTTATCAGAATATGTAGGAGCCATTTTTCTGTTTCTATGAATGGAGAAAACTGAACAAGCTTACAGATAAATAAATAGCACACAAACAATGATAAAATAAATATACAAATGGACATATGGGACTCACAAGCCGTCAGCAAAGCAGGTAAGCAGCTTCTCGGTGCTGAGGCAGAGAGAAATCAGCACACGTGGGAAACAAAACAAGAAGAAAGGGTTAAGCAAAGCCTTGGGGTGGGGGAGAGAGATTGGTTACTCCATGAGATTAAAGAAAAGGGAGGAAAGTGGAAAATGCTGGATAAAACAACAGGACACAGAAGAAATAGGTAATAGATCAAATGTTAGCTTGGCCTTAACAGACAGAGAGTAAAATAGCAAAAGGTTATGAGGATATGTAGGAGACAGGTACGAATGGGGAAAACTGAACAAGTTTAAAGATAAATAAATAGCACACTAACAATGATAAAATAAATATATCAATGGACATACAAGACTCATAACCTGGCAGGTAAATGTGGCATCTAACTACTTAGTTCTCACTCTTACCGCTTAACTCCAGCAAACATTCATTTGTTTCTTCCTCAGTATCCACCTTCTTGCCTCTCCCCCCTTTTCTCAATAACTGCACCCCTGCATTTCCCCCATCACCCAGCATCTGCTCCCTTCTTCTTGATATCTTTTCCTAGCATTTACTCCTTGTCTTTCTTACTCCATCATATTATGGAGATGGAAGGGGGGGGGGGTTAGTAAATGGAGAAGAAGGTTCACTCATAGCATGTAAAAGTGTGTCTGTTTTTTGAGACTTTATGATGGTTGGGTGGAATGCAGGTTTTGAAGGTTATTGTAAAGTGCCATCGAGTTTGCGTCGACTCATGGCAACCCTCTGAATAGTTGTCCTAAATTGTGTTTGGTCTTCAGTCAGGAAGCTCATTGTTGATAGAGTGGCATCCCAAACTTCTGTTATTGTATCAATCCATCTCATTGCTGGCCTTTCTCTTTTGCGTTGGACTTCAATTTTGCCAAATTTTATTTATTTATTTATTTATTTAACAGATTTTGGTATACCATTTTTCTACTAGTCAAAACAGTAAAAAATTAACAAGGTAAAACAAGAATATGTTAGTAGTAGCTTACAACAAACCTCAGCATAGTAAACATACCTATTTATAAGATCACCCTTCAGGAGTGATGTTAACACATGCAGAGACAAGTAGGGGAGGGTCTGTGTTTTTTGTGGGTGTCTATGGTGGTGGGGTGGGAGAGATACTCTGGGCTAGGGAAGGGTGTTCCTGTGATGGGTACATGCTGATGTGTGCCATAGTGCTCTTGGAAGAGGTATGTCTTCAGGTGTTTTCTAAAGTCTTGAGTTGACTGGATGTTTTGCAGGGTGGGGGGTAATGTATTACAGAGTGTAGGGGTGTAGAGTGTGAAAGACCTTAAGCAGGCATATTGGTTGCTGTTACAGATCTGTGGTGGCAGGCTAAGGAGGTTCAGTGTGCTCTGTCTGTACGGTCTAGTGGCACTAGGGGTGTGAGTGATGTATGGAGGTGCTGAGTGGTGAGGCTTTTCTGGGCTTTGTGAATGATAGTGAGGACTTTGAATTTGATTCTAAAGGCAGCCAGAGGAGGGATTTCAGTATGGATGTGATGTGAGAGTGTCTAGGTTCTCTGAAGATTGTATGTGCTATGGTGTTCTGTGCAAACTGTAGCTGTAGGATAGTGTGTTTAGGTAGCCCTTGGTATATGGAGTTGCAGTAGTCAAAAAGGGGGGGGGGTGACTTTAGCCTGACGGACTGCACAAAAATTGTCAGAGGAGAGAAGGGGGTGTAAGTTACGTAGTGTCCTGAGCTTATAAAAGACTGCCTTGGTTGTGTTTAAGAAGTGAGTTTGGAAGTTCAGCTGCTGATTCAAAGTAACTACTATTTAACCTGGGTTTTGATTTGTA
The DNA here is from genome assembly GCA_033557465.1 of Ichthyophis bannanicus. NCBI lineage: Eukaryota > Metazoa > Chordata > Amphibia > Gymnophiona > Ichthyophiidae > Ichthyophis > Ichthyophis bannanicus. The sequence goes on along the minus strand of CM066038.1, from coordinate 354,899,932 downwards.
GGTCCGTATCATCAATTCTGATGTTTGTGGAAGGCGTAAAGATGAAGTCCCTAGTAATGTGAATGATCTGATAGCAGACGTTGAACTCCTGAATAGTTGTGCACAATGGTCGAATGTAAATGTTGAACAGCAGAGAGGAGAGTGCAGAGCCCTGAGGTACTCCTTTCAGCAGAGTGTACAGGGACGATGTGCTGTGTCCTATTTTTACCCACTGGCTTCTCTGAGAGAGGTATGAGTGAATGCATTTGAGAGGTTTGCCCTGTACTCCGATATTATGGAGCTGGTCTAGCAGAATTTAATGGGACACTGTAACAAATGTTGTGGAGATGTCCATGAAAAGTATTATGAAGACTTTTGTTTTATTTTCCATTCAAACAGCCTTAAGTGGCCCTCCTCTGATACTATCTGTCCCATACACTGTAACCCATTCTCATGCCATTTTTGAAATATCCCAGAACTTTCTCCCACCAAAAATCCCTCACAATGTATAATCCACTGTGCTCTGATATTTCCTCCCACATGTGTTAGTACCTTATGTTTCCTGTCCCAGACTGGAAGTGTACATGTCATGTATGGGTTCTTATCTACTCCTCTGCCTCTCTCCTCTCTTTTCTTCCACATCAAATCAGTAATGTGGTTTGGTCTTATCATCTCTTAAACATAGAAAAATGATGACAGAAAAAGACCACATGGCCTATCTAGTCTGTCCTTCCAAAGAAACAACTACAACAGTCCCCTTTTTTCCTTTAGAGATCCTCTGTGTTTGTCCCATGCTTTTCTGAATTCAGTTACTGTCCTCATCTCTACCACCTCCACTGGAAGACTACTCCACGGATCCAACACTCTTTCCATAAAGAAATATTTCCGCGTATCACTCCTGAATCTATCCCCTTTCACCCTCATCCCATGTCCCCTCTTGGCAGTACTTGCTTTCAATCGAAAGGGGCTCTCCCCCTGTGCATTTATGCCATGGAGGTATTTAAATGTCTCAATCATATCACCTCTATCCCACCTTTCCTCTAAGGTGTACATATTAAGATCCTTAAGTCTGTCCTCATATGCTTTATAATGAAGACCACTAACCATTTCAGTAGCCATCCTCTGTACTGACTCCATCCTGTTTATATCCTTTTGAAGGTATGGTGCCTTTACACCTGCACTCTTCCTTGTCCTCACTTCCTCACTCTACTACCCTTCGTTCCTCATATCTGCCGTCAAAAGCAGTCTCTGTTGTCATATCACTTTCTGCAGCTCTGGTTTTCTTGCTATTGCTCTGTTTTCCCTTTAACATGTCTGTTATACCGGTGCACTGGGGCTGGCGCCCTATTGCGTCCCCTCCTATCCTTCCCGGCCATCTTGCCCGGCAGCCCCTCAATCTAACCCACTGTCCCACCTCCCCTTCACATTCCTCCCTTCCTCCTGCATTCTCCCCTTCATTCTTGCACTTAGCTCTCCTGAACTGTCGCTCAACCCGGACCAAATCATCCCTGATTCAAGACCTTATTGTATTACGTAGTCTGGACATCTTTTTTGTATCTGAAACCTGGCTGAGGGAGGGCGAGGAGCCCTTCCTCAACCGGTGCCTTACACCTGGCTATTCTTTCCTGTCTACCTCACGTAGAAGCAGAAGCGGCGGTGGAATCGCTATTCTTCACCGCTCCTCTGTTTCACTATCTGAACTTTCCTCCCCAGTCTCTCCTTCCTATCCTGAGTCCCCTCCTTGTACGGTTGGATTCTTCCTCCACCCCATACTACTTCCTTCTTATCTATGCCCCTCCTTCTCTCTCTTCTTCCTACTGGGATTCTTTACTAACCACTATTTCAGAAGTTTTCCCTCCGCTATCCCCGTCTCTTAATCCTAGGTGATTTCAATATTCATGTGGACGCTCCTTCATCACCAAGAGACCTTTCTTTTCTTACTTTCCTATCTGATCACTCTCTCCGTCAATTTGTTTCCTTTCCCACTCACATTGCTGGTCACACTCTCGACCTTCTTATTGCTCCAGGTTCCTTCCCCTTCCTACCTTTGTCCCTTTCCTTTTCTACTCTTCCCTGGACCGATCACGTATGTCTCTTTATTTGATGTTCCTGTCCCACCTATTGCTTCTTCTTATAATTCTGATTCCAACCCCTCTCCTATGCTTTCTTCTCGTCGAATCACTGCCGATACCTTTCACCATCTTCCCTCCCCAGCCATCACGCTCCCAGCAGACTTCGATGCTCTTTCCCCTCGACGTTCAGGTTCATAAATTACATTCGTCACTTTCCTCTGCCTTAGATTCTGCCGCTCCTCTTCGTCCCCATCACTCTCGTCGCCGCCTCCCACATTACCCCTGGTTCCACCACGGTCTAATTCTGCACCGTAAGCACCTCCGCCGTGCTGAACGCCTCTGGCGAAAGTATCCTTCTCCTACCACCTCTGCTGACTTTCACACTTGTCACCGCTGCTATCGCACCCTTCTTCACACGGCTAAGCGTGATTACTATACTGATCTCATTTCTTCCTCCTCAAACTCATCTCGCCAACTATACTCTGTCCTCCGTTCCCTCACAGCTTCACACTCTGCGTCTTCCCCCTCTCCCAATGTAACCTCTGTTCTCCCAGACCCCTCTGCCCTTGCCTCCTTTTTTGTCTCCAAGGTTAGTGCCCTTCGCCAAGCTTTTCCCCAATGCCCACCGCCTCTTTCTCCCCCCTGCTGAGCCCCCTCTTCTTCTTTCCTTCTCTTCTCCATCCTCATCTCCAGCACTATCACATTCCTGGTCTTCATTTGACCCTATTACACTTGATACCCTGGAAAAGACCTTTTCTAATATTCGCAAAACCACTTGCCCAGCTGACCCTATCCCCTCCAAATGGCTTCTGGAACCTTCCTTAGCTCTATCCCCCTACATTCTCTCCCTCCTAAACTCCAGTCTCTCCACCGGTTCTTTTCCTTCCACTTGGAAACATGCATTAGTCCGTCCCATTTTGAAATCTCACTCCTCTGACCCGTCCACTCTTTCCAACTGGCGCCCAGTCTCAAACCTACCCTTCCTATCAAAACTTCTTGAGAAATTGGTTTTCTTCCAGCTTGCTTCTCACCTTGAGCTTGCCCTCACTCTCCATCCCCGTCAATCAGGTTTCCGCCCTGGCCACAGCACCGAATCTGTTCTTCTTTCTCTTCTCAACGATCTTCACATCGCTCACGACCGCAGTCTCGTCACTCTGGCTGTTTCTCTCGACCTATCTGCGGCTTTTGACTTGGTGGATCATCACACTCTCCTCTTCCGTCTTCAAGAAGCTGGTCTTTCGGGTGTGGTTCTCCGGTGGTTTCATTCGTTTCTATCCTGTCGCTCTTTCTCTGTTGTCTCTGCATCTTCTTCTTCTGCCCCCACCCCCCTGTCCTGTGGTGTTCCCCAAGGGTCTGTTCTCGCCCCACTTCTCTTCAATATTTTCCTAGCCCCCCTAGCCCTTCTGGTCCAACAGTTTAGCATCTCCGCATATTATTATGCAGACGACATTATTCTTCTCCACCACACAGATCCTCTTTCCCCTGATATCTCCCCTATCAACCACTGTCTCACTGCTGTGATGTCTTGGTTCTCCTCCAACTTTCTACAAGTAAACCCGGCAAAATCCTTCGCAATCTGGTTCACCTTTGGCAGTCCTTCTCCCACCTGTGCCCCCTCTCTCTCCTCCCAGTCTATCCCCCTGGTTTCTTCACTCCGATACTTAGGTGTTGTCCTTGACTCTGCCCTTACCTTCAAAGATCACATTTCCTCAGTTGTTCAACGTTCCTTCTTTTCTCTTCGTCAGCTTAGAGCAGTTCGTCCCTTCCTTTCTACTCCTGCTCTGACCACCCTTCTGCTTACCCTTGTGTTGTCCCGTCTTGATTATTGTAATGTCTCCTTTGCTGGTTTACCCAAGTCCCAACTGTCTCGTCTCCAACGCGTTCAAAACGCTGCCATCCGTCTGTTGTCCCATGCCTCACGGTTTGATCATGTTACACCCCTTCTCTATCAACATCACTGGTTACCTATTTCTTTCCGCATTCGGTTTAAACTTCTAATTCTTGCACATCGAACAATCTACACTGGCACTCCCCTCTATCTAGCAAACCAGATACAATTTCATATCCCCCACCGCCTCCTCCGTTCCATGCATATGAATCACATGGTCCTTCCCTCCCCTTCACATGCTCATCTAGAACAAACCCGCTCCTCTGCTTTCTATTTCCTGGTCCCCAGCCTCTGGAATTCACTCCCCCCTCCCCTCCGTGCAGAAAGCTCATACCAAATTTTCAAATCCCAACTCAAAACCCATCTCTTCCGCCTTGCGTTCGACCCTCCTCCCTAGCCCACTCCCTCCCCCTTCCCACCACCTCACCTTTTCACAGAATTTGTATGTCTTTCCTCCCCCTCCTTCCCTGTCTGTGCACTTGTATTATTATTTTTAGTTCACTTCTGTTCTTATCTCCTCTTTCCTTTTCCCCTACTTTTCTTTAATTTGATGGCGTTCCTTTTCTTTTTCCACAGCCAATGCTTGTTTTAACCAACTTGCTTGTTTTTTATATATTGTAAACCGCTCAGACGCCTATGGTATTGAGCGGTATAACAAGTTTTTAATAAACCTAAACCTAATAAACCTATCCAACATTGCACACAATACTCCAAATGAGGCCACACCAAAGACTTATACAGAGGCACTATCACCTCCTTTTTTCTGCTAGCCATTCCTCTCCGTATGCACCCAAGCATCCTTCTAGCTTTTGCTGTTGCCTTTACTACCTGTTTAGCCACTTTAAGATCTTCAGACACAACCACGCCTAGGTCCCACTCTTCTTTACTGGAGAAAAGTACTTCACCCTCTATACTATATTGCTCCCTTGGATTGCTGCAGCTCAAATGCATGAACTTGCATTTTTTAACACTAAATCCCAGCTGCCAAATTCTAGACCATTCTTCAAGCTTAGCTAGATCCCTCCTCATGTTACCTACATCTTTCTGGGTGTCTACTCTATTGCAGATTTTGGTATCATCTGCAAAAAGGCAAACCTTACCCGACAGCCCTTCTGCTATATCACTAACAAAGATGTTAAAAAGAATCGGACCAAGGACAGATTCCTGGGGCACACCACTGGTAACTTCCTTCTCCTCTGAGTGAGCTCTTGTTCAATTCTACTCCATTGAGGCCCATCTTTCTCCAACCTCCACCCCAATAACGCTCTCAACTGTGCCGCCTCGTAATACCTTGCAATCTCAGGTACTGCCAGACCCCCTTCCTTTTTCTCTCTATACATTATTTTCCTTTGCACCCTAGGGGGCCTGCATCTCCAAATAAAGGAGAAGATTCTTCTCTGCAACAAATTTAACATTGCAGTGGGGATCTCTATAGGCAGAGTCATAAATAGAAAAAGTAGTCTGGGTAATATATTTATCTTCACTATGGCAATCCTTCCCATCCAAGAATTTATGGATTTATCCCATCTTATTAAATCCGTTAACACTTTCTTTATAGTTAGCTCATAATTTAACTTGTATAGCTCAGACCCCTCTGCAGTAATCTGGATCCTCAGGTATCTCATACTTTTATTAACCCACTTAAATGGGAATGTGTTTCGCACCATACCCTCTTCCTGTGAGTCCGAGTTTAGTTTTAGCACTTCTGTTTTCCCCATATTCATTTTATATCCTGATTCTGCACTATATTTCATAATCTCCTGTACTAGCACTGCTATGGACTCCTTCGTTTGTCCCAATGTATACATCACATCATCCGCAAATAGTGAGATTTTATATTCCTTCTCACCTACCTTTAATCCATGTATTTCCTTATTCTTTCTGACCCTTTCGGCCAATGGTTCTATCACCATAGCAAACAACAAAGGAGATATCGGGCACCCCTGCCTTGTGCCTCTACCCAGCTTAAATTACTCTGAATATGCCCCATTTATCCATATACGTGCCTTTGGTTCTCTATAAAGAGCCTCTATCCATTTCTGGAAGTTCTCTCCCAGCCTCATCTTCTTCATAACTGCAAACATAAAAGCCCATTCTACTCTGTTGAAGACTTTCTCCGCATCCACTGCCATCATTATAGATGCTGTCTGATCCCTAAGTACTTGCCATATCAAATTCAGCAGTTTGCGTATATTATCACTCGCTTGTCTACCCGGAATAAATCCTTCTTGATACTTCTTTATCAGCCGTAGGATAAAGTCTGCAACCTGGCCACCAATATTTTAGCTAGTATCTTAGCATCCAGATTTATAAGTGAGATGGGCCTGTATGACTCACACTTCCCCTGGTCCTTACTGAGTTTGGTTATTACTACCACCCCAGTCACCTCCATAAAACTTGATAGCTTTTCCCCTTTTAGCACTTCGTTAAAGACATCTTTCAGTATCGGACTAACATCCTCACAAAAGTTTTATAAAACCTGACTGTAAATCCATCCAGTCCAGGCGCCTTACCCTCCTTTAAACTCCTTATGGCCTCAACTACTTCTTCTCTAGCAATCTCTCTATTCATCCACTTCTCTTGCTCTGAGTCCAAGTGCTTCAATATGATCTCTGCCAGGTACTGCTCTATATCCACCCCCTTTCCTTGTTGCTCCGATTCATAAAGCTTACAATAGTATTCTCAAAATACTTTTTGTATTTGTTCAGTACCACTAACCCACCTTCCCTACTCATCTTTTATTCTCAGGATCTGTTGTTGCATCCTTTTTTCCTTAGGTTTTCGTGCAAGGTACCTGCCTGGTCTATTCCCTTGTACATAAAATTCATGCTTAAGTTGGTTTAACTTATATGTCTCTTCCACTACATTTAATTCTCCTAATTCTTCCCGTAATTTTTTAATCCTTTGCATCCTCTTTCTTCCACCTCTCTGTTTATGCAGTGTCTCTTCTGCTCTCAACTTTGTTAACAACTCCTGCTCTTTCTGTTCTTTCCTTCGCTTCCGTATCACCGCCAGCGCTATACTATTGCCCCCTTACCACTACCTTCAGCCCATCCCATATACTGGCTGGCCTCACTTCACTCCCCCCCCCCCCCATTATGATACATATAATCCCTTATAATGCTCTGAATACTTTTTTTCCCTTCTACCTCACCTATAAGGGCCTCATTCAGCCTCCAAAAATGCAGACCTCCTCCTCCTCTTTTTAACCTCAAGGAAGCATCCACCGAAGCGTGATCTGACCAACTTATGGGTCCTATATCTAACTCCTTGACCTGTTCTATTATCCTTCCATCCACCCATATCATGTCTAATCTGCTATAGCTTTTATGTGGGTGTGAGTAGTGTGTATATTTCTCTTTTATTTCCATGTATGTATCTCCAAGCATCAACTGTATCCAGTTTGTATAACAACTTCCCCAACTTTTTGCTTACACCCCCCTAGCACCATGCTTATTGCCCCCCCCCCCCCCCTTAGTGTCAATTCTAGGATTCAGGGTTGCGTTAAAATCCCCTCATAATTAAAATTTCCCTGTAAATGTTCTGTTAGGTTACAGGCAGTTTCCTATATTTTCTATTACCCTTCCCAACTATAGGCATTTTTGAGCTCTTGGAGGGTTCCTGAGGCAGAGACACTGAATGCTGCATTGATGGATTAATACTGGTTAGTTCCTTGCTGGTGGCTTTTATTTTTCCTTCAGATATGGTGTAATGTTTTCTTTTCACTCTCTTCTTAATTGAGGGCTAGTGGGTTGCAGATGTTAGATTTGTTATTTCCTATATGTTTGTTGTATTTCTTCTTTTTTTGGATTACCGACTGCTGCTCTTTTCTTTGAGTGTATTAATTTATGCTTGAATTTATTGTAAAATTCATAAATATAAAATAAAATAAAAAAATCCCCTCATAATATCACCGGGCTTTGCATATATGGTTCCACCACCTCATAGAGCCTCCTGTAAAACCTCCCTTGCTGTGAATTTGGCACATATATACTCCCTACTACTACGGGCCTCGCTGCTATTTTCCTTTTCCAGAAAATAAAACGCCCTCCAGGATCTCTCTCCACATGCTCTTCTTCTACACTCAACCCTTTTGCAACTAGTATTTCCACTCCACCCCCCCCCCCCCCCCCTTCTTTGGCGTTTCCCTGTTATGGGCCAAATAAACTTTGTCATATTCTTTATTCATCAACCATCTTTCTTGTACTTTTTAAAAATGTGTTTCTTGTATAAGCACAACATCTGCTTTTGTTCTGCTGCCTTCTTTTAGTAGGGCCTGCCTTTTATACCAGGAGTTGAGGCCTGCCACATTTATAGTTACAATCTTACATTCGTCAAGCTGCTTTTGTTTACCACCCATAGCTTCACATCACTGTACCTCCTCTTCTTGCATATACAGGATCCAGATACCCCTCCCCTTCCAACCCTTCTCACCCCCCTCCTAGTTCCCCCCCCCCTTCCTTCTTACTACCATTTTGTAGCTTCCACTTCCTCCGTGGCATCAATACCCCCCTCCCAGTCATGTTATGCAGTTCACACTCTTTTCTTATCTTAACCTCCCCCCTTTCTTATCCTTGCTTATTTTACCTTATCCCCTTCTCCCCCTTCATATCATCTTTGCGGCTTCTTTATCCTTGCTGTTGTCTTACATTCATTTTTCATTTCTCTCCCCTCTGCTCATTTGCACAGTCCCAAGTCCTTTCACTTTTGCATTATACGTTTACTTTTCCTCTCTTTATTCCCCACTTTCTGCCATCTTGTTGTCTGTCCATTCCCTGGTTCTCTCATTTCTCCCACCTCTGGTAAACATGTTACTCCTGCTTCCTTCATCTCTGCCACCAACTGAGCTGCTGTTTGCGCCCACCTTATGATGCCATGGCTGGTAAACACAATTCCTGCTGGGTACAACCATTTGTATTTAATATTTTCTTCCCTCAGCCTCATTGTAAATCCTCTCCATTCTCTTCTGCACTGTGGCGTGGCCGCAGCCAAGTCCACAAAAATTGTCACCTTATTTCCTTTCCACTCAAGAGGGCCTGCTCCTTGTTAATTATTTTTCCTTTAGTTTTAAAGTCCTGGAGGCATATAATAATTTCTCTTGGTGCCTCCCCTCTCCTTAGAGCGTGCTGTACGCTCGGTCCATCTATCTTCACTTCCAGTGCCTTCCCTCTGTCCTCGGGATCCTCTAGCACCACCATACATATATTTCGTGCCATCTGTTCACAGTCTCTGTATTCTTCGCTTTCCAGCACCCCTTTTATTAGATTTTGCCTTCTTGATCTGTTTTCCAAGTCTTCAGGCTTTAACTCCATCTGTTTCTTCGCACTTTCCAAGCCGCTCACTACTTTATTGATGGAGCTTATATTGCTTCGCACCTCCTCTACTTGCCCTTCTGCCTCCTCCACTCTTTTTCCCAGTTCCTGCACATCAGCACGTAACTCCATTATGGCCGCCTCCATGTCCGCTCTGACTCCCACCATTTCTGACCGCAGCTCACCAAATCAGGACCGCAGTTCTTCTTTGGAGATTTGTACCACGGCACTTTTACTCTGCACCTCTTCTAAGGTACCCAGCTGCTCTTCAGATTCGGCCGCCATATTTGCCTCGCCTCCCATTTTTTCTCCTTCTTTCTGCTCCCCTCTTAGCGCTGCGAACGTGTAGTCTCATATGTCTGCCGTTTTTTTCCTTGCTGTCATCATTCTACCAGTCTCTGTACCCTCTCACCAAAACAATCCTCTCTGAGGTATTTGGTGCACTTCTGTAGGGGAGATTAGTTACTTTTTTGGGGATGAACGGCAGAGCTCTTTTTCAGCTGTCCATGCGGTTCGGTGATGTCACCGGAAGTCGAAAGTCTAAGTCTTATCATCTGAGCCTCTAAAAAAAGCTTAGGTTTGATCTCCTCTATTCCTGACTGTTTTGTTCTTCGGGCAGTCCATGGTAAACACAGTATTCTTCACCAGCACAATAATTCAACGGCATCGATTTTCTTCCTGTCTATCTTTTTCACTGTCCAACTTTCACATCCATATGACATTATTGAAAATACCATGGCTTGGACAAGTCACATCTTTATATAAAGAAGGACAAACTCTACTCTTGAGCAGCTTGTCTAGATCCTTCGTAGCAATTCTACCAAAAATAATGCGTCATCGGATTTCTTGACTGTTTGTCATTTCTTTACTGATTATCGATCCAAGCAGGTTAAAGTTGACTACTATTTCATTTTCTTCTACATCAATGATGAACATATTGCTCTTGCCAGTTGTCAGGATCTTTGTCATCTTTATGTTCAGGTGCAGACCCATTTTAAGACTATGTTCCTTGATCTTGTGAAGCAAATGTTTCAGATCGTCTTCACCTTCAGCCAGTTTTGTGGTATCATCAGCATAGCGAAGGCTGTTGATGAGTCTTCCACCAATCTTCACACCTCAGTTGTTTTCATAGTCTTGCTTCTCTGATGATTTGTTCTGCGTATAAATTGAACAGATAGGGGGAAAGTATGTAGCCTTCCCATCAGGGGCGGCTCAGGGCAATCTGCTGCCTGAGGCGAGGGATGAGATGGTGCCCGTCCCCCCACCCATGGCACGCGCCCCTTCCCCCCCCCCCGGGTGGGGATCTTTCTCAAAACTCCAGTCAGGGACTGAACCAAATCAAAAAGCCAATTAGATAATGTGGAGCAAATGCAAGATGTTCACACACCAAGGAACTAAAAGAAAGAGCGAGAACCACAGCAGTTTATAACTCCAAATTATAATTCATTTGTATTTTGTTATAAACTGCATTATGGTGCTTGCTTTTTCTTTTTGAACATACATTTTGCATTCACAGAACCCCCTCCTCAACAATGGGTGCAGAACAGAGGTAGGACGTTCACCCACAGAACTCAATATATATTTAAAAAAAAAAAAAAAAGAAAAGCTGATTCTGATCATCTCACCGACAAGAAACATTCTCCAGTACCAGGCATATTGGGAACTAATATAAAATCCTACTAAAGTCAATAAGATCTGCAAGGCCAAATCTACCATACCATACCAGCATACACTTCCAAAACGCATACAATAAAGGCACTAACAAGAAAAAAGCAGCACTATAAACACTGCAATGGGCCCCAAAACATCCATACACCTATTTGAAAAGCTGAACAAGTCAAATTACGTACAAACTCCATGTTAACAGAACACCTGGCCTTGGTTGCACACTCAGAACACAGACCCTCACCAAGTACAGAATAAGTGAGCACAACCTAAAGCAAACATAAAAATATGTAGACAAAAATTAAAATGAAACCCCAAGAAGCCAGACTCCACATGCAGGGCCACACCAGATAAGAGATGCAGTTCCCCATATTGTGTGAAATATAGATAGCACAAAGTCCAATCACTAAATTGAAAATAAAATTATTTTTTCTACCCTTTGTTGTCTCATGATTTTTGATCATGCTGGTCCCGATCTGAGGTTTCCATTTTCCTCTGTCTTCTCTTAGCTCTTTTTCTATGGTCTATAGTCCATCTGCCATTTCTTGTCTCTCCTTTTGCTTTCTTCATTTTCTTTCATCAGCATTTTTTCAGTCCCAGTAACTCTCCCTAGTATCAGCCCCCTTTACAGCCTCCCCTCCCAGTACCAACCCCCTTGCCTTTCCAGTACCACCACTGGTGTCTATTCTCTTCCAGTCCCCCTCCTTCCCCATCGTCCAGCCCCTTCTAGTTAAAATATCATCCCAGGTAACAGCAAACTTCCAGTCCCAGTGCCCCCTCCCATGTCAGCTCCCTTCTAGCTCCCCCTCTCCCCTGTTCATCCGCCTTCCAGTGCCATCCATGGGTGTCAGCTCCCTTCCAACTCCCCCCCCCCCCATGTCTGCTCTGCTCCTTTCCAGCTCCCCCCATCTGCTCACCTCCAGGCCCCCCCATCTGCTCCCTTCCAGCTCACCCCCCCCCCCATGTCTGCTCCCCTCCAGCTCCCCCCCATGTCTGCTCCCCTCCAGGCCCCCCATGTCTGCTCCCTTCCAGGCCCCCCATGTCTGCTCCCTTCCAGGCCCCCCTTGTCTGCTCCATTCCAGGCCCCCCATGTCTGCTCCCTTCCAGGCCACCCATGTGTCTGCTCCCCTCCAGGCCCCCCCTTGTGTCTGCTCCCTTCCAGGCCCCCCCTTGTGTCTGCTCCCTTCCCTCCTCCCCCCCCATCACCTCACTGATTTATCCTTTAAAATAAAAGCAACCGCGGGAACATTTCTCCGTTCCTGCAGCTCTGCTTTCAAACTGCTGGGTCGCTGCCTGCCTGCCTTCAATCTTCCTGGAGCCGGCGGAGTGGGAGGGGCCCGAGGTCATCGCTTCCGCCGCCCTTCCGCTTCCGTTGCTGAAGCAGCCAGCAGCAACGGAAGCAGAAGGGCAGCGGAAGATGACCTCGGGCCCCCCCCCCTGCCCCCGCCGGCTCCAGGAAGATTGAAGGCAAGCAGGCAGGCAGCAACCCAGCAGTTTGAAAGCAGAGCCGCGGGAACGGAGAAGTGTTCCTGCGGCTGCTTTCATTTGATTTTAAGTTATCGGCGGTTCCTTCATAGGCAGTTTCTAGGGAGTGGCAAATAGTGCCGCCCCCTAGAAACTGCCGCCTGAGGCGACCGCCTCAGTTCGCCTAATGACAGAACCGCCCCTGCTTCCCATACACCTTTGCTGATTTTAAACCATTTTGTTTCTCTTTCATCCATTCAAACTGTTGCTTCATGATTAATGTAAAGGTTCTGCATGAGAACTATCATGTGTTCTGGTATACCCATGTTTCTTAATGTACCCAGAGTTTCTCATGGTTTGCCCAGTCAAAAGCCTTGCTGTAATCAATAAAACACATATAGAAATCCTTTTGGTATTCTTTTGTCTTTTCAAGGATCCAACTCATATCTGCGATGTCTCTCATTCCTCACCCTTTCCTGAGTCCTGCTTGCACTTCAGACAGTTCTCGTTGTAGGTATGGTTGTAGTCTCTGGTGAATGGTCTTGAGTAGAATCTTGCTGGCATGTGGGATCAAAGCGATTGTGCGATAATTTCCACTGTCAGTTGGATCACCTTTCTTCAGTATTGGTATAAACACAGATCTTTTCCAGTCAGTTGGCCATGATGTTATCTTCCAAATTCCTTGGCAGAGCCTTGTAAGTATGGTAACAGTTACATCCGATTTCTGTAATACTTCAATGGGAATGCCATCAATTCCTGGTGCTTTCTTCTTTGATAATGCTTTCAGTATTGCTTCAACTTCTTCTTTCATCACCAATTGTTCCTGATCATAAGGTACAGATTGAAACAGCTGTTGGTCCACTTGATATTTATGGTATAATGACTCTGTATATTCTTTCCACTTTTTCTTGCTCTTTTCAGCATCATTCAACATGGATCCTTGAGCATCTTGTAATATTCCAATTTGAAGCTGAAATTCTCTCTTTAACTCTCATAGCTTTAGTAAAGCTAATCTTGTTCTTCCTCTAATAGTTTCTGATTCCATTTCCTTGCATGTGTCATTGTAGTGCTTCTCTTTGTCTCATCTTGCTGCAGGTTGGAAATCTGTGATTGCCTTTCTTTCTCCTCTGGCTTTAACTTCCTTGCGTTTCTGGGCAATTTTCAGAGTTTCTTCAGTCATCCATTTTGACTGTTTTTGCTTTTTCATCTTTTGTAGAGATTTCTCGCTTTCTTCGAGCACAACTTTCTTGATGCCATCCCATAACACTTCTGGTACTCTGTCATTTTATCCAAAGCAGCAAATCAATTTCACGGGCAGCCTTTAAATTCTGGTGGTATATTCTCAAGGTCATATTTTGCTACATCCATGAGTGGCTTGCTCTCTTTCAGCTATAGCTTGAGTTTTCATACTAGTAGTTAGTAATCTGTACCACAGTAAGCTCCAGAATTTGTCTTTCTTGATGTTATTGAGCTTTTCCATCACTCACCTCTATAGATGTAGTCAATTTTATTTTTGTACAGTACATTTGGTGAAGTCCATGTGTACAGTCACTGCTTGTGTTGCTGGAAGATGTTTGAAATGAATAGATCCTTGGTCTTGAAGAATTCTATCAGTCTTTCTCTAGCTTCATTTCTGTTGCCAAGTCCATGTTCTTTGACTTCTTCTTTGCTGCCAATTTTTGTGTTCCAGTCACCCATGATTATACACAGGATATCATGTTTGCATGTTCTGTCAATTTCAGCTTCTACTTATTCATAGAACTGATGAACTTCTTTTTCTGCAGCTGCTGTTGTATCATATACCTGAATGATAGTCGTGTTGATGGGCATTCCTCGTACTGTATAAAAATTAAGCGTTTACTAACTGCATTGTATTTCATTACATTTCTTGCAATTTTTTTCTTGATTATAAATACAACACCATTTCTTCTTTGTCTTTCATTTCTAGCTTAGTAGATCATGTGATAACACTGGTCAACATTGAAATCGTTACTGACTTTAAAAGGCCCTAATCTGTAGTATCTTGGTGAGCTGAACACGAATATAACATTAAAAAAATTTTATTGGCTCTCGTTTTGAAGATATTGCATGTAGTTCATTTTTGACGTTTCACTGTGTAAATTTATCCAGTAGGACATCAACAACATCCCAAATAAGCCTTGAATGATGTAATATTGCATCACATTGCATAATACCAGCATGCACACATCATCTAGAGTTGATTGCATCATTTTCTGATGTAATGCAATACTACTACCAGACGGCTGCTGAAGCCATCTGACGTCAGCAGTGTACTATACGCAGTCGGAAAGGTTGAGCATTTAAAATATTTCAGACTGTGTGCGAGACAGTTTAAGCTACTGTTACATGTAACTTTTATTAATAATATACTTTTAGCCATTTAGGTACAATACAGAACAGTAATGCCGCGAAAGTGCGTTAATACCGTTGACAATTTCTGCTACATTTGTGGGGAAGTGACATTTGCCAACCAGAAGAAAAGTATCACTTTTCAACTGAGGAAGGCATATCATCTTTACTTCGGATGCAAGATTGGTGACCAAGACAAGCCTTGGGCCCCACATATATGCTATGCTACATGTACAACACAGCTTTCACAGTGGTTGAATTGCAAAAGACCATCAATGCTGTTTGCAGTCCCCATGGTGTGGAGAGAGCCAAGCAATCACATAAATGACTGTTACTTCTGCTTGTTTCCTCCTCTTTCCAGCGAAATAACGAAGCAAAAGAAGTCAAGCATAGTCTACCCAAACATTCCGTCTGCATTGAGACCAGTTCCACATGGTGAGGGACTTCCTATTCCAGAACCTCCATCAGAATATTCTCTTGATTCATCTGATGAGGACAAGGGTGAGCCGACCTGTTCTTCTCCTGCTCCGTCAGCATGCAGTGACCCAGATTTTCACTGGGATGCATTATCAACTCCACACTGAATAACACAGGAAGAACTAAATGACCTGGTTCGTGATTTGGACTTATGCAAGAACAAGGCAGGATCGCTAGGATCAAGACTCCAACAATGGAATCTTCTAGAAGAAGATGTCAACATTACTTCATATCGAAAGCGCCACCAGCAGTTGGAGCCTTTCTTCAGAAAGGAAAGTAATCTGGTATTCTGTTCCAATATTGAAAGCCTCATGAATGCCTTAAAATCACTCATGACCCACAAGACTGGAGACTATATAGACTCTTCGAAACTGAGTCTGAAGGCTGTGGTTTTGAACAATGGAAACCGTCTTCCATCTATTCCAGTAGCGCATGCCATCCACATGAAAGAGACATACAATAACTTAAAGCATCTACTAACTTCCATTAACTATAACAAGTACATCTGGCACCTCTGTGGTGACTTGAAGGTAGTTGCCCTTTTAATGGGACTGCAGCAGGGATATATAAAATACATGTGTTTCTTATGTGAGTGGGAAAGCCGAGTAAGGGATTGGCACTACTTGCAGAAGGAATGGAATCGCAGACAAAATGTAACAGTTGGAGAGAAGAATACCCAGCACCCAGTTCTGGTTGAGGCTCACAAAATCCTGCTACCACCCCTTCATATCAAACTAGGTTTGATGAAAAACTTCATGAAAGCCATGGACCGCACTTCACCAGCTTTCCGATACCTGCATGAAAAATTCCCTCGACTCAGCAAAGCAAAGATTAAAGAGGGAGTTTTTGTGGGTCCTCAGATTCGAGAGCTCTTCAAAGATGACCGGTTCAACAACTTGCTGCAGGGTGATGCGAAACAAGCATGGAATGCTTTGCACCTAGTGTCAACAACTTTCTTGGGAATGTTAGGGCAGAAAACTACAAGGAACTAGTAGAAGACATGCTGATGCAGTATCAGAAACTTGGCTGCAATATGTCTCTAAAGATCCATTTCCTTGATTCCCATCTCGATTTCTTTCCTGACAACTGTGGTATGGTTAGTGATGAACAGGGCGAACGTTTTCACCAGGATATCACAACGATGGAGTAAAGATACCAGGGAAAATGGTCCACTACAATGCTGGCTGACTACTGCTGGACACTCCCCAGATAAACTCCCAAACAGCTGTACAAGAGACAAGCAAAAAAATCTAAGAAGTAGTCTATGACTTTGTTTTTTACGGGTATTAACCGAAGGCCTATTCTATTTACTATTGACATGCATTTCGTGATGTAAACATTAATTCTTGTAGATTACAATAAAACTAGAGCCAACTTTGCAATTTCACTGTCATATTCGTGTTCAGCATATAAAAATTGATAATAAATGACTATTTTTATTTCAGTAACATGACTTTTGTAAAAATTTGTTGACCAGTGATTAAAATCAGATGCAAAGTGCCCAATGCCAGTCCATTTCAGTTTGCTGATGCTCAGCAGATCGAGTTTTACACATTTCATTTTGTTCTTGACCACCTCCAACTTCCCTTGGTTTATGTTTTGTACTTTCCATGTCCCAATACATAAGACATCTTTGCAACTTCTGACTCTCATTTCATGCGCAGCTACATCAGCAGTCAGACATCCCGAAGGCTTTAATCCAACCACATCATAGATGCTGGCTTTACTCTGAAAAGTCTTCAGCTCATTCCCAGGAGCCAGTTCAGTGCCTTCCAACCTGGGGGTCTCATCTTCCAGCACGATAGTGCAATTTGTTTTGTTGTGACTATCCACTGAGTTTCCATGGCAAGATACAGAAGTAGATTGCCAGGCCTTTCTTCCATGCAAGTAATGCAAGTGTTATTGCAGTTGTCACAAAAATGTGATCATTCACTGCCAACACCATCCCATTCTGCTACTGCTCAGATGGGTGGTTAGTCTGGCACCTCCGGTCCATCTTGAGGGACCCCAGCTAGTAGTTAAGCTACCAATAGCTTAGCTCTCAGCATCACTGATGCATACAAGCCCTCACAGCACAACAAACTGCAAATCAAGTGAAGGTTTTGAAGATATTTTGTTTTCTATTATTTTATTATTGCAGTTCACCACTTTGATGACTTTTCATAAGTCTATAGCTGGTAAACAAGAATTTTTGAATAAATAAATAAACCATCTGCCTTCTGCTTCTAACTACCTTCTCCAGTATCCATCCCCTGTCTTTTCCCCTCTTTCCCAACACATATTTCTCGTACCTCTCATCTACTGTATCTCCTGCCTCCTAACTCCTTTCACTACATCCATCTCTAGACTATTATCCCCGTAGGAATATGCATTTGGTTTGTGATTTTGGTTTGAAAAATGTATGCCAAAAATGTACAGTACTAAGAGATTAGCACTAGAGATCATCAGTGCCATTTTGGAACTTGGTATAATAAGAGTAGGAGCAACTAGGGATCACTTCTGTTCCTACTAGACACCAGGGACACCCGATAAGACTGGAGATGGAGATCAGTGGGCAAGGGCTTTGGGGGGGGCCTTGTTGCTAGGGGGTCCTGCTGGGGGATTGTTTGTGTGGGGGTCATATTCTTTGGGTATATGGGGGATTGATTGTGTTGTGCGGATCACTTGTTGGGAGAGGTTAGGGAGGTGTTCAGATGGATTGGGAGGTCATCATGGAGGGATCAAGATCAGGTTGGGTGATTGGGACTGGCATTGACAGCTACCCTTTCCAGCAGGCAATAATTCATGCTTCAGGCAACTGTAAATGCCATCGTCTGCAGCAGGGGTGTCCAACCCTGTCCTGGAGGGCCACAACCCTGGCAGGTTTTCGGGATAGCCCTAATGAATATGGCATGAGATATATATGCATTAGAGATATCCTGCCAACCTGACTGGTTTGTGGCCCTCCAGGACTGGATTTGGAGACCCCTTCCTTACACCTCTGTCATTTAAGATTGTGAGTGGGCAAGGTGCAGATGTCCTAGACATCAAAAGGGTAGATAGAATTTGTCACATTCCTCCCCGATTCTCACCTCCACCAAAAGGTTGACTTTTTGGTGGTGGTGAGAAGCGAGGAGGAATATGACAAATTCTATCTACCCTCTTGATGTCTAGGACATCTGCACCTTGCCCACTCACAATCTTAAATGGTTCAGAACAAGGTTCAGAACAATGTATCCTTGAAGGATACTAGCAAAAAATTGAAGTTAGGGCATATTGACAGAGAGGTTCCAATAAAGACAAAAATAACACAAATGTTCTTAAGCAGGAGTCTAACAATAAAGTACAACTACCACGTAGTGAATACACAAACCAGTCCAGAGCATGGTGAAAAAACTCCTTTATTCAAGTGTATTCTCAGTGCTGGAGTACAAGAAGCTGACACAGGCCATGTTTCGGCACTGCCTTCCTCAGGGGTTATGAAGTACTATAAGAACATAAATAACAATTAAAACAATACATTGAATCATAAATTAAAATTATCTTTAAAAACATGAAAACTTAAAAGAAGTAAAAAACTTAAAAAACATAACTTATAGCCCCTGAGGAAGACAGTGCCTAAAACATTCTTAAGTACAGAGCAGACAGAGCTTAAAGATTCCAAAATACCCCTGCTTACCGATAACCAGATTAATATGAATAAAATACAGCCTCTAAAACGCTTTTATGCAAGAAGTCTAAAAAATAAGATGGGAGAGTTAGAAGTTATAGCACTAAATGAGAGGTTAGATATGATTGGTATCTCAGAGACCTGGTGGAAGGAGGACAACCAATTGGACACTGTGATAACTGGGTATAAATTATATTGTAATGACTGAGTAGATCAAATTGGTGGAGGGGTTGCACTCTATGTTAGACACTCTGTGTTTCTTTTTGGGAAACTGCCAGGTGCTTTTGACCTGGATTGGCCACTATTGGAAACAGAATACTATGGTTGATGGACCCAGAATGGCATTTCTTATGTTCTTATATTGATTACAACTTTTTATTGTGGAATGGCACAGAGATTCAGTTGCATGCCTTTGTGGAATGGTTAAATTCTTGTAATGAGAGTATTTAGTTTGAAATCAATCATGATAAAATTCTGTTGGTATACCTGGATATATGGATGTACAAGGATGATGGAAAGTTACATACTACTAAGCAGAGATCCCAATGTCAGAACTCTTTGAGCAGCTGAGGAGGGCTGCACTTAAAGATCTGTCCCTCAAGACAATCTTCCTGGTAACGATATGAGACGTATCTCAGAGTTGTAGGGGTACTTTTTTGGAGGAGGCCATGTACATTTTGCCAGTCCCATCCTTCTTGCAGAAGGTGGTGTCATCCTTTCATGTTAATCAGTGGTCTGTCTGCCCTTTTTTCTTTTCTTTCTTTCTTTCTTTATTTATATTTTTAGCTTATAACCAAATTTTTACAATATTTTCAGAACATATCATAACTTGTCCTCGATTCTTGAGAATCTACAAAACCTCTCCCTTCCCCCCACTCATTCCCCTTCTACCCATAAACCTCCCCTATCCCTCCCTCCCCAAGGTTCAATTATTCTGTAAATAGTCCAATAGAGGTTTCCAACTTTTATAGAAGATGTCCCCCTTTCCTCTATGGATCGCTGTTAACTGCTCCATAGTGATCACCTTCCGGAGTATGTATACCTATGCCTCCAGCTCTGGAGGCTGTTGCTGTTTCCATTTCCAGGCTATTTCTCAGTGGGCAGCGGTAATACAAGCCCTATCGGCCAGCACCACCTCAAGCGCTGATCTTCCAGCCAGGCCCCTAAAAGATCAAAGGCGAGATCCATGCCCACTTCCACATTAAAGATAGCTTGTATCTGCCCTTGGATCTGTACCCAATAAGCCCTTATCCCAGGACATTCCCACCATATATGAAAGAGAGTGCCTAAAGCCCTGCAGCCCTGCCAACTGTGGTCCGAGGCCATCTGGAACATCTTACTTAGTCGCACTGGAGTATAATACCAGCACATTAATAATTTGTATGCATTTTCCTTAATTGTCACACACCACAGCCTATCTGGCTGCTCCCTGACATATCACCTGCCAATCCCTCTCCTCCCAACTAACTCTCAAGTCAGTCTCCCACTCGCGCATATATAAAAATTTGTTTTCTTCTCCCTTGTGGATGTGCAGGCTGGCGTACAGGTGGCAGATTAGCCCTCAAGATTGGCTAGTGGTTCAACCATAAGGCCTCCAAATCAATGAACCAGTCTTCATAAGCAAGTCGGCATTTCCCCTGTTGGAGAAAATGGGCTACCTGCTAATGCACAAAGTAGTCCCTAGTGCCCAAGGAGAACTGCACTTTAAGCTTAACAAATGGTTTTATCTCCCCTGCCTCCAGGAGCTAATCAAAGGTGTCCATCCCCTGTTCCGCCCAGCGCTTGAATAGTCCCTCTCTCCCTGGGCAAAAATCTGGAGTCATTCGTATAGGGGCCAATATTGAGAAGGCTTGGCTGGGGGCCACCCTCTTCCTACCTCGCTGCCATTCCATCCATAGATGGTGAATGTAAGGGTTCACCGTCCAATCCCCTCAAAGCACCCTTTGTCCTAACTATGAGAGATAATGGAGCTCAGCGCCTAGCACCCAGTGTTGCTCCAAAGCCCAAAACCGTTTCTCCCTTCCCTGTGCCTGCCAGTCCATTCCCTGCCACAACTGGGCGGCCAAGTAAAAATTTTTAATTCAAACCTCTTCCAAAGATGGGGAAGCTGTAAAACTAGAGGGCATAACATGAAGCTGCAAGGGGGTAAATTGAAAGGCAATGTCAGAAAATACTTTTTCACTGAAAGGGTGGTGGATGCTTGGCATGCCCTCCCAATGGAAGTGGTGAGGGCAAACATGGTGACAGAATTCAAAATGGCATGGGACAGACACAGTGGATCCCTTTATAGCAAAGGATAAAATCAAAATAAGCTTAACTCTCTCTTATATCTCAACTAACAGGGGTGCCCTACATAGAGTGATGGGTATGCCCCTTAACAAAGGCATGGGGAGGGGTGAGCTGCACGGAGTGGCAGGTGCACCTACTCTTGCCACCTTGCCAGGCAGACTAGATGGACCATACTGGTCTTTATCTGCCATCATATACTATGTTACTATGTTACTCTTTTCAGGACAGTGACCGATTTTAATACTTTATGACAATTGTCATCCAGCATCTTTGAAGAACAGTTCGCCCAGTTATCCCAATATTTGCATCTGAGACAAAACTTGAAAAGACTATCAGTTTAAAAATCATTTTAAAAAATTGGTCCAGCGACTGCCTGTCAGTTTTAAAAAGGGCCCATTGAAGGGCTTTATGTAGTGATAGGACATTGCTTTTGAATAGTACAGCGGAATCAAATGTGGGCTCAGATGAGGAATTGATTACGGGACCAACTCTGCAAGGCAACTAGCAGGGCTGTATGTCCCAGTGGGACATCCAACCCCACTCACCGCCTGAACCATATGCTGCCTCCGGGCCCCCCTGAAAGCACAGAGCCACTGGGCGTGTTGCGGGGGACGTGGGTGGTATGGGGCGGAGAGTGTGTGGAGCATGGGCCGGACTGACCCCCAGACATTCATAGAAACAGAAACAGAGAAAAATGACAACAGAAAAAGACCACATGGCCTATCTAGTCTGTCCTTCCATATCAACAACTACAACAGTCCCCTTTTTTCCTTTAGAGATCCTCTTTGTTTGTCCCATGCTTTTTTGAATTCAGATACTGTCCTCATCTATAACATCTCCACTGGGAGACTATTCCACAGATCCACCACTCTTTCCGTAAAAAAATATTTACTCATATCACTCCTGAATCTATCCCCTTTTACCCTCATCCATTGTCCCCTCGAGGCAGAACTTGTTTTCAATTGAAAGAGGCTCTCCCCCTGTGCATTAATGCCATGGAGGTATTTAAACGCCTCAATCATATCACCTCTAAGGTGTACATATTAAGATCCTTAAGTCTGTCCTCATATGATTTATAATGAGGACCACTAACCATTTCAGTAGCCACCCTCTGTACTGACTCTATCCTGTTTATATCCTTTTGAAGGTGTGGTCTCCAGAATTGCACACAATACTCAAAATGAGGTCACACCAAAGACTTATACAGAGACACTATCACCTCCTTTTTTTCTGCTAGCCATTCCTCTCCCTATGCATCCAAGCATTCTTCTAGCTTTTGCTGTCGCCTTTTCTACCTGTTTAGTTACTTTAAGATCATCAGACACAACCACGCCTAGGTCCCGCTCTTCTTTAGTGGACAAAAGTACTTCACCCCTATACTATACCAAGCAGTCATCACCCCACTGCTAGACAATGGAAACTCACTATACCAAGGCCTCCCCCAGCAGTCTATTCACCCATTCCAAATGGTGCAGAATACTGCATCACACATCATCACGGGAACTGCAAGATCTGAACACATCACCCCCATCCTGCGACAGCTGCACTGCCTCCCAATAATTGCAAGGACAAAATTCAAATCAATCCTGAACATTTTCAAAATCTTCCACCACCGCTCTGCAGATGTGCTCCAGGATGTAATAACCAAGGATGTCAGTAACAGGCCTAGAAGAACCAACAATGACAGGTTATCATAAGATTAAGCAAATAACATCTAAGAGAGCTCCCTCGCTACTGGTGCCTGCATTATGGAACTCCCTCCCCATGGACTAAGGACCCTAAATGATACCAAGGACTTCCGCAAAGCTCTCAAGACCCATCTCTTCACTGAGGCCTATGAGCAACCACCTTAAGTTGCCAGGCGTTAGATACCAACCAAGTGGCCCACTAGCTACCCTCACCACTTAGCCCCAACCGCCCATCCCCATTTAGAACTATAAGTAGATAGGTTTTTACGTATGTGAATCATATCTCCTCCTGTTGAATGTATGCCTCCCAATGTCTTGTTGACCACTTTGATTGAAGGATAAGGTGGTAAATAAATAAATAAATAAAATACTATATTGCTCCCTTGGATTGCTGCAGCCCAAATGCATGACCTTGCATTTTTAACATTAAATTCCAGCTGCCAAATTCTAGATCATTCTTCAAGTTTAGCTAGATCCCTCCTCATGTTATCTTCACCTTCCTGGGTGTCTACTCTATTGCAGATTTTGGTATCATCCGCAAAGAGGCAAACTTTACCCGACAGCCCTTCCGCTATATCACTAACAAAGATGTTAAAAAGAATCGGACCAAGGACAGATTCCTGGGGCACACCACTGGTAACTTCGTTCTCCTCAGAGTGAGCTCCATTTACCTGTACCCTTTGTCGCCTCCCACTCAACCAATTTCTAACCAAAGCAGTAACTTTAGGGTCCATCCCTAGGGTGCTCAGTTTGTTTATAAGTCACCTGTGAGGAACGGTGTCAAAGGCTTTACTGAAATCTAAATACACCTCGTCTAGAGCTCTCCCTTGGTCCATCTCCCTGGTCACCCAGTCAAAGAAATCAATCAGATTTGTCTGACAAGACCTGCCTCTGGTGAATCCATGTTGCCTTGGATCCTGTAATCCGCTGGACTCCAGCAACCTCACTAGTTTCTCTTTCAGCAGTGTTTCCAATAATTTACTCACCACCGAAGTTAAGCTAATTGGCCTGTAGTTTTCAACCACATCCTTACTTCCGCTTTTGTATAAAGGCACCACATAAGCCTCTCTCTAGTCCTTTGGCACCACTCCTGACTCCAAGGAGGCAATGAAAAGGTCAGTCAGGGCTAATTCCAGTCACAGCCCTGTACATCCGGGGATCACCGGTGGGACAGCCAGCTTACTCCATCTTGGAGGTGGAATAAGTGTTGGCTGCCCCTCCGGATCGGTTGGCCAGTCCCCCATCCATGACAGCAGTGAGCAGGGTGAGTCCACGCTGCCTGATCCGGGCCCCGACTGCTCCCATTGGGGTCAGATGGCAGGGAAATGGAGGCTGCAAGGAAGCATGTAAGTTGTGCCATGAGGATAACATCTTCGTGGCGATGCAAGGGCACGCTGGGCCATCTCCCATGTCCCAAACTTGCACCCGCGGGAACGTCATCTAAGATTTTTAAAATCATACCCAAACATTGACCCAATTACATCCATCTTTTAGTTCTAGGCCATTGAGAATAGCATATAGATGTGGTAAGAATTTGAAGAATATGCTGAGTCCTTCTGATATTATGAATCAGAAAATATTTATTCCATGGACCATCACTGGAGATATCCTTCTGGGTCACTGTTTGTACTGTAAAAAAACATTTGTCTTTGAAATCATCTGTGAACCCAGTGGATGGGAGAGATTTTGTTTTAAGACAGTTCACCATTTGAGCCTCAGCTTTTGTGATTTATGTTATACAATGTCCGTGTAATGTCCAAGTAATGTGGGCAAAACTATAACATCTTTTCATGTCCGAATTTCAGAAAATCATAGTGCACTCAGAAATGGACATATTGATTCTCCTTTTGTCAAGCACTGTTTGCATGAAGGACATAATTCTGGTATGCTGCAATGTTTTGTGATTGACTGTACCACAAGATTGAGAGGGAGGAAAGCGTAGTTACTCACCTGTAACAGGTGTTCTCCAGGAGCAGCAGGAATCAGTCCTCACATATGGGTGACGTCGGCGCCGATGGAGCCCTCGCGGAGCAATTTTCCCCAGCTTTCAAAGAAAGCCTTTGGGAATTGCAGCGCGCATGCGCGGTCCCCTTCCCGCCCAAGGGTGCCATCTTAGCCAGTCAGATGACATAGCTAAAAGACAGCGTAAAAATTTGCAAAAAAAAACTAAAGCAGATAATCGCAACTCCAAGGGGAGGAGGGAGGGTTGTGAGGACTGATTCCTGCTGCTCCTGGAGAACACCTGTTACAGGTGAGTAACTACGCTTTCTCCAGGACCAAGCAGGAAGTCAGTCCTCACATATGGGACTCCCAAGCTTAAGGCTACCGGAGACCCTAAGCACAAAAATGAGCTCCCTCTAGCTCAGCAGTATAGAAGGAAGGAATCTTCGCTGAATTATTACCCACCGGTAGCCCCCATCCGGGATGGAGGGTAGGAGTTGCTCAAACCTCGAAGAGATTTCGGAGGACTGCCTGTCCGAAAGCACTGTCCCTGCGGGACTCCCTCTCGAGGCAGTAATGGACCGCAAAAGTCTGGCTCGAAGACCAAGTAGCGGCCCGGCAGATGTCTGCCAACGGAACAGAGCGGAGGTAAGCCACTGACGTAGCCTTCGCCCGAACACAATGAGCCGTGACTCGACTTTCTAAGGAGAGTCCGGCTGCCCCATAAGCCCAAGCGATACAGTCAGCAACCCATATGGACAGAGTACGCTTGGAGACCGGGAGCCCCAATTTATTGGGGTCAAAAGATACAAAAAGCTGAGCAGCTTTACGGTGCTCCCGCGTACGGTCAAGGTAGAAGTTCAATGCCCTTCTACAGTCCAGGGTATGCAGGACCATTTCAGCTCGGCTGGAGTGTGGCCTGGGAAAGAAGGTCGGAAGTACCACCTCCTGATTGATGTGAAAAGGGGAGACCACTTTTGGAAGAAATTTTGGGTGAGTCCATAGGACTACCCTATTCTTGTAGAACCGAGTGTAAGGGGGATCAGACACGAGGGCCTGCAATTCACTTACGCGTCTAGCGGAAGTGAGGGCTATCAGGAACAAGGTTTTCCAAGATAGAAAACGTAGAGAACAGGTAGCCATAGGTTCAAAAGGCGGACAGGTGATCCGCTGTAAAACCACATTTAGATCCCAGTCAGGTGCTGGCGGGCGCAGAGGTGGTTTCAGTAGAAGGAGACCTCGGAGAAACCTCGCCACGAGAGGGTCGCTGGAAAGAGGTCTGCCGTCCACCGGCACATGATGTGCTGAAAGAGCACTGAGGTGAACTTTGACGGAGTTGGACTTAAGTCCCAGATTAGAGAGGTAGAGCAAGTACTGCAAGATCACCGACACCGAGCAGGAGAAGGGATCCTGAGACTGCTGGGCACACCAAGCAGAAAAGCGACGCCATTTAAGGGCATAGCATTTGCGGGTAGAGGGTCGCCGGGAAGCTAGGACGACCTCTTCCACCTCTGTCGGCAATAGAAGGGGAGCGAGGACTACCCTTTCAGCAGCCAGGCCATCAGATGTAGAGATCTGAGGTTGGGGTGTAGCAGGGACCCCTGATCCTGCGTTAGGAGATCTGGTTGAAACCCCAGAGGGAACGGATCCTCCACCGCTAATTGCAGCAGGAGTGGAAACCACGGCTGTCTGGGCCAGCGAGGAGCTATCAGGATCATGGAAGCTTTGTCTCGGAGAACCTTGAAAAGAGTTCGGGAGACTAGCGGTATGGGAGGAAAGGCATACAGAAGGCTTTTCGACCATGAGAGCAGAAAAGCATCCGCCGCTACTCGAAGGGGATGCGGCTGCCGAGAGCAGAAGCGAGGAAGTTGCCGGTTGAGAGGACTGGCAAAGAGATCCATCGTGGGGAGGCCCCACTTCAGAAAAAGTTTCTGAACTACCAAGGGATCCAGGCGCCACTCGTGCGGCTGGAGGATTCTGCTGAGTTTGTCCGACAGGCAATTCTCTTGGCCTGGGAGATAAACTGCCTTGAGAAGAATGCCGTGGCTGACGGCCCAAGAACAGAGCTTCTGTGCTTCCCGACAGAGAAGGAAGGAGCCCGTGCCTCCCTGTTTGTTCACGTAGAACATGGCAACTTGATTGTCCGTCTGGACAAGGACGGACTGGTGAGAAGTCAGGTGGGAGAAAGCCTTGAGAGCCAGACGGATTGCTCTGAGCTCTAGGAAGTTGATCTGCTGCGCAGACTCCCACGTGGTCCAGAGACCTTGAGTACATGCCCCTTGGCAATGCGCTCCCCATCCTAGGAGAGAAGCATCGGTTGTCAGCACTTGAGCCGGCGGAGGAGACTGGAAAGGCATTCCGAGCACCAGGTTCGGCCGATGAAGCCACCACTGTAGAGAAGAGGCCAGCGGGCCGGAGATGCGCACTAAGTCGGCTAGGCCACCCGAGGCCTATTGCCACTGCTTGCGAAGGCACCACTGAGCAGGCCGCATATTCAGGCAGGCATTGGGGGTCACGTGGACGGTGGAAGCCATATGGCCAAGTAGTCTCAGGAAGCGCCTGGCGGAGACCAGGGACTGGCTGCGAAAACGGCCAGCTAGGTCCATGAGCCGTTGAGCCCTGTCGAGAGGCAGGAAAGCTCGTGCCTGAAGAGTGCGCAATCTGGCGCCGATGAACTCGAGATCTTGTGAGGGGAGCAAAGTGGACTTTGCGAAGTTTATGACAAAGCCCAAGTATTGCAGAAGAGTCACAGTGCGGTGTGTGGCTTTTGTGACTTCTGGAGAGGACGATGCTCTGATGAGCCAGTCGTCTAGGTACGGAAAGACATAGAGGCCGTGAAGCCGGAGATAAGCCGCCACCACCGCGAGACATTTTGTGAAGACTCGTGGTGCGGAGGATAGGCCAAAGGGCAGTACTCTGTACTGGTAATGATTTCCTGCCACCACAAACCTTAGGTATTGGCGGTGGCTTGGGTGGATGAGGATGTGCGTGTAGGCATCCTTTAGATCCAAGGAGCATAGCCAATCTCCCTGCTGGAGGTAGGGCAGAAGGATTCCAAGGGTAAGCATCTTGAACTTCTCCCTGACGAGGAACTTGTTGAGGTTGCGCAAGTCCAGGATGGGTTTGAGGCCTCCCGTTCTTTTTGGTATTAGGAAATACCGGGAATAGAAGCCTTGACCCCGCAGGTGGTGGGGCACCGGTTCCACAGCCTGTTCCTGAAGAAGACTTACTAACTCCTGAAGGAGTAAGTCCCTGTGCAGAGGGAGTCGTGGAGGTTCTCCCGGGAAATAGGAGGGAGGGATCTGGTGGAAGTGGAGAAGATAGCCTTCTCTCACCACTTGAAGCACCCAGGCATCTGAGGTGACGTTGGACCACCTGTGAGCAAAGTGAACCAGCCGGCCTCCTGTGCTGGGAGGAACCAGCTGAGGGGGAGAGGCTATGCTGATGAAGTCAAAAACCCCCACCCTGCTGAGCAGGGGCCGGTGGTGCAGGCTTGGGGGCTTGCTGCCTACGGGATCCGTTACCCCGTCCCTTGGCCTGCTGACCCTGTTGGGGAGCCGCGGAGGCCTGATATTGAGGGTAGTGTTTATAGGCAGCCGCCTTTCTCGGGTAAAAGGACTTCTTTCCCGAGCCCTTCTTCTTCTGGGAAGGGGCGGAGGTCTTCCTAGAAAGCCTAGTTCTGGTGAGAGTCTCCGTCTCGATTTGGGCAGCCTTTTCAGCCATGGGCTTGCCAAAGAGGTTCTCACCTCGGCAGGGGACATCGACCAACTTGTCCTGCACCCAGGGTTCAAGGTCAGACGACTGAAGCCAAGCCTGTCGGCGGGCACCGATGCCGGCTGCGGCCACTCGTGCCGATGCTTCAAAGCCATCATAGGCTGCTCGAGACATAAATTTGGAGCATTCCCGAATACCAGTTGTCAAGGCTAGGAACCTCCGCAAAGGTTCCTCGGACAGCCCAGCGGAGAATCCGGCTATCTCTTTAGCCAGGTCTCTGAGATACATGCCCATGTAGAGCTGGTAGGTCTGGACCCGACAAGCAAGCATAGAGCCCTGGAAACATTATTAAAAAGGAGGTAAAATACCTTGGAATAATTCTGGACCATTCACTCACCATGATCCCACACATAAAACATACAGTAAAAACAATATTCTATAAACTCAAGACAATACAACACCTGAGACCCCTACTCAACACACATGACTTTAGATCAGTGGTCAACTCCCTCATCACCCCCCACTTTGACTACTGCAATAGCATTCTAAATGGCCTACCACTAAAAAGCATATACCTCCTCCAAAGAGCACAAAACATATGTGCCAAGATGGTCACAAAAGCTAAGCTAACAGACCACGTGACCCCAATA
The DNA here is from genome assembly GCA_033557465.1 of Ichthyophis bannanicus. Taxonomy (NCBI): domain Eukaryota; kingdom Metazoa; phylum Chordata; class Amphibia; order Gymnophiona; family Ichthyophiidae; genus Ichthyophis; species Ichthyophis bannanicus. The sequence continues at coordinate 354,870,774 of CM066038.1, read as the reverse complement.
CTACTAGATCTTCATTGGCTCCCCATAAGCAGCCGAATAAAATATAAAATCCTCCTTACTACCTTTAAACTCCTCAATAACATCTCTCCCTCCCAACTATCTACCCTATTACAAACCCCATCAGAAACTAGAACACGAAGACAGAACGCAACCCACTCCCTCAACATAAAAACTAATTTCAGAAGGACCAGAGCAACGACAAGTGATAGAGCCTTCTCCTTTGCTGCCCCTACCCTCTGGAACGAAATCCCATTAACCCTCCGCAAAATAAAAGACCTTCACCAATTCAAAAAAGAACTAAAAACATACCTTTTCACAAAACACTTTGAGATCCCCTACCAACAAAAAACCTCTCCGATACAATCACAGAAACACATTCACAGTTCTCAAGACAGAACAAATGATTAAACATAAGAAAGACACTTACTCTACTCTGCCTTACCCTACAGACAAAGATTTACACAAACAAATGGCTATATCTCTATTGTAAATAATACCGGTAACTCAATTATGTTGTGATGACCTGTACATAGTTTGAATAGTGTTATTCTAGTTAATGTTCAAAACATGTTCAATGTAACTAAACGTGTACATAGTTAACACAAGTTCCATGTAAAATATACAGAAGTATATTGATTTTTGTTCGATGTGAACCGCCCCTGATCTCTGGAAGGGGCGGTATATAAGAAACTGTTAAATAAATAAATAAATAAATATTAGCCTCAATATAGCCTGAAACAGAAAGTAGTTTGTAAGATAACATTATCAGAAGCAAATTAGATGGGCAGTTGGGCTAGAGATAAAAATGCCTTTTGCATGTGTGTTAATGACTTAAAATGATTTTAAACTCATGGGGGCATGTTTGCTAAAGAACGCAGGGCCCGCCAGCCCACTAGGTGAGCGGCTTTGTGCTGTCGCTTTGTTGCCTGCGGCAGGTCATGTGCTTCGGCACGCATGACCTGCCACTTCTGATCCCCCTCCAACGCAACTTTCTGTCAGAGGGTGGTGAAAAGTGGCAGGCCATGTATGCTGAAGCACATGACCCACCACGGGCAACAAAGCAGCAACCCAAATCCTTTGCTTTTAAAATTCTGCCACTGCTGCCACCCGCCTCCGTCCACCAGGATGGAATTGGCGGCAGCGGGGGGTGACGGCGCAGCACGGCTCAGCATGGGAGGGGTAGCGCAGCTTGCCACTGGGGGGGACGGTATGGCAGAAACCCTTGGGCTGCCCCTGAAAGTACGCTATCTATTTGCACAGTTTTACCACACATTAAAGACATCACACTAAGCGCAGGGCCCCATGCTAAAAAACCTGAGCTAATTGTTTAGTGTGCAGTTGGGCAGGGGCTTGGTAGGTTCTCGGTGGAGCATGGGCACTGACGACACATCGTGGTTGGCATGGCCATTTTGAGTGTGCACTAACTGCAAATGTTGCTATTAGCATAGGCGCACTTAATACCACCTCAGTGAGTGGGGCTAAGTGCACCTGCATGCCACTTAGCATAGTGCTATGCATTAGCATCATGCTGTCGGCAGGGGGATGGATACACACCCCCTCCCCAAAAATTAACATGGGCCTCCATGCTAATTTGGCAACAGAATCGCACGCTACCGGCATGCCCTTTAGTAAACATGCTCCATAATGAGATGTTGCCTAAAAGACTGGTCAAAATAGGGACTAATGGATCAGTCTTATGTGGGAGGAATTATAACCAGGCTGGCTACATTCAAATGTGATGGGATTATCGAGTAGTACCAAAATGCTGGGCAATAATTAAAGATCATGTTAAAATAATTATGATGATGGATCACCCCTGGGTGTTATAACCATTTCCCCTTAGTTGTATCCTAGTCCCCTGTTTGTTGTGTTTTTCTGTCTTGAATAAATTGTAAGTAAGCTCTATTGATCAGGACTCTCTCTTACTTGTATGTGACCAGTGCTGTGTACATATGTAGTAGTAATAATAGTAATAGAAGTACATCCTGAGAGAGAAATTGTTCATGTTTATGTTGGTAGCATGCAGACTGGTAGTTACAGCAAAATGAAAGAATTTATTGATGTCAAGTGTAACATAGTAACATAGTAAATCACGGCAGATAAAGACCAGTATGGTCCATCTAGTCTGCCCAGTAAGATGGCAAGAGCATTTCCCCAATAGGTAATACATGGCATCATTCAATAATGTGAGTCACCAATGGGAGGAGTGGCCTAGTGGCTGGGGTAAGGTACCTCAGGCCAGAAGATTGGGGGTTCAAATCCCACTAGAGGACAGCAACCTTGGGCTGGAAGGACTGGGGTTTCTAGTCCCACAGGTGCTCCTTGTGGTCTTGGGCAAGCCACTTAACCCTCCATTGCCCATGTTTCCTGTAAAATAGTTATCTCCAAGTTATAATGCCCTGTTCAATGTAATTTCAGTTTGTTCACTGTAAACTGCCTTGATATCATGAAAGGTGGTATATAAGAAATGTTAAATAAATAAATAAGATACTATGGCTGCAGTTAAATTCATCTACTGAGGTGGAGATAATTGCATCCATGCTACTTGCAAGACATGTCAGCATGTGGTGTTTACACTCTCCACCTGTAACCCACCCATTTCCCACTCTAACACATGGGGTGCAGTCAGTGTTGGAATCAGTGTGTGCCACCTGTCACAGCCACACACTATCAGCGTGGGCTGCAGTGCATGGTTAATGCACGCTAAAACCCAACCTTTTAATAAAAGGACCCCATAGTTCGCATAAATGCGGAAAGATTTATTTTATGTGAAAAAAGGATGTAACTAAATATTTAAACATAACAGAGACATTCAAAAAACATAGGCTTCTGAGGTAAAAGTTTCACCTCTGTGGAATGTACATTATATTCACATCCACTACTGTGGTAACCATTACATCATTTATAAAAAAAATCCTGCAAAAACAGTACCTATGTAGAAAATACGCAATACCAAAACTGCAGTCATTTCCAGGATTCACAGAGTACTGCAAACATTGTACCAGACCCTAGTCCACCAATATACCTCCTACTGGGAAAATAGAAGAAGCTAGACTTTATTAGATTCATATACAGAAAATTACTACATCATGGCCATATACTGTATGCAGAAGATTGATAGACCCTTAACCAATACAGTATAAGAGACCACACATTAGTAAAAGAAACATGCAGCCAAAATCTGAGCTGAAAATCCCAAGAAGCCAGACTCTGCATGCAGTGTACTACTGGAGAAATAAAAAACAGAAATACATTTCTTCCTTCGAGTAATGTAGAAAGCTTAAGAAATGTACATTCCCAAAGCTGACACAGTCCAATACGTAAAACTCTGAAATGTGTTTTTGTATCTTTGTTTTCTGACTATTTTAGTTTTCTGATTGTGTTGGTCCTGGACTCCTTTTTTTCTCTTTTCCTTTTCAACCTTTTTCTAAGTCCTTTTCCGGGATCTCTTTTCCATTTTTTTCTCTTTTTCTCTTTCCATGTCTTCTTCTCTTTCTCCCAAATGCCAGAGATGACAATCCATCCTTTTTATTTTTTTCTCCATTTTTCTCATCTATGTTTTCCACCCCGGCAGATTCTATTCCTTCTCTCCATCTCTCACTCTCCAATCTTTAACTTTCTTCTTTTAAAATCTCAGCACCTACCTACCAGAATTTCATCTTTTACTCTCACCTGTCCAGATGTCTCATTTCCCCCTTTGTCTTTCACTCACTCTTGAGTCTCCCATTGACACCCACTGCTCTACCAACCTGCATCTTTTGTTCTCTAGTTCTGGGTTCCTTCCCTGTCACTCATTCTCTCCGCTGCCTGCAGCCTCTTTCTGCCATCTCTTACTCTCTAACCAGCCTCTCATTCCCCCTTTCACATTCTCCATTCCCAGCCTCTCTCACACCTTTCAAAGACCAATCCCCTTCCTCTGTCTCTGACAACTCTCTGCCCCTTTCTACTGCCTACCAACCATTCCAAGTCCTTCATACCATTTCTCCATCCTTCCCCACCTTTCTTCACACAGTCTCACACCCCACAATCCTTATAATATATCCCTACTCATAGCCCTTTCCAAATGCTTAGTTTCCATTGTCTCCCTAATCCCAGAGTCCCAACTCTGGCCCACTACCCAATCAGCACCCTGAGTTCCTATGCTCATCCCAATCCATATCCAATCTCAGTGTCAGTACTCTACTTATCCCAACTCAGTCCCTACCTAACTGAGTCCCTGCTCTCCCATCATCCTCATGTCCTCAATATTCACTTTTTTGATTCCTTGCCCCCTTCCCTAGTATCCATTCCCCTGCCACCTCCTCCTATTTCTTTCCTCTGCCCAGACCTTTTCTCTAGCATCTATTCCCTATTTCTCCCCCTTTCTAATATCTACTTCTTCCCTTTCCTTCCTCTGCAGCATCTGTCCCACTTTCCCCTTCCAACTTACTTCATTCTTAGGAAATGGTTCCCCAACCTTTTCCTGAAGTGACTTACTTTAGTGGATGAAAATTCATGTGACCCCAGATAATAACCAAATTAAATTATCACTCAAACATAAATAGGAACATATAGATATGTAAGACTATGCTTTTTAAAGTAATTATCTGAAGTACTCACCACACCTGAGACAGTCGGGCTTGAAAGTGCAACACAGTTTCATGTGTAGTCAGGACTGTACCAGGCCAAGTGCACCTTGTGTGATTAAAGAACATGGCGCCCCCCTCCCCCTCCCACAGCTGCATGCAGGAACTTGCTTTTGTCAGGTTTCCTGGAAGGCTCTTCTGTACTTGCACCCTGTGCAGCCACACCGCTCGCAGAGCCCTTGATACGGCCCTCTGTGTAGGTTATAAATGCCTGCTTCTTAGAGCAGCTAGTTCATGAACTGACAAGAAGATAAATGTGTTGGGGCCACTTGGCAATAGTGATCATAGCATGATCACGTTTGATTTCAGAAATGAATGAAGGACGGCAAGGAAATCCACAGTACTACCTTTTAACTTTCACAAGGGAGACTATGATAAAATGAGGAAAATAGTTAAGAAAAAACTAAAAGGAGCAGCTGCAAAAGTTAAAGATTTACATCAAGCATGGGCATTGTTTAAATCTACTATCTTGGAAGCCCAGACCAGCTATATTCCATACTTTAGGAAAGGTGGAAGGAAGTCAAAAAAACTGCCAGCATGGTTTAATGGTGAGGTCAGAGAGGTTGTTGTAGCCAAAAAAGCATCTTTCAGGAAATGAAAAAAGGAGCCAAATGATGAAAACTGGAAACAACATAAGCACTGGCAAGTTAGATGCAAGGCATTGATATGGCAGGCAAAGAGAGAATTTGAGAAGAAGCTTGCTGTAGAATCAAAAATGCATAATAAAGACTTTTTCAAGTGCATTCGTAGCAAAAAATCTGTGAGAGTCAGTTGGACCATTAGATGATAGAGGAGTAAAAGGGGCACTAAGAGGGGACAAAGCCATAGCAGAGAGACTGAATGAATTCTTTGCTTCAGTCTTTACCGTAGAAGATGTAGAGAAGTTACCCATGACTAAAATGGTAGATAAAGGTGATGCATTGGAAGAATTGAAAGCAATATCGATAAACCTGGAAGATGTATTACAACTATTTGATAAACTAAATAGTAGCAAATCATCTAGACTGGATGGGTATATACCCAAGGGTGTTGAAAGAACTGAAATATGAGATTGCAGACCTACTATTAGTAATCTGTGAACTATCATTAAAATCATTTGTAATGCCTGAAGATTGGCGAATGGCCAATGTAACACCAGTTTTTAAAAAGGGTTCCAGGGATGATCCAGGAAACTACAGACCGGTGAGCCTGATGTCAGTACTGGACAAAATGGTAGAAACCATTATAAAGTACAAAATTACTGAACATTTATAGTCATGGTTTAATCGGAGAAAGCCAAAATGGCTTTAGCCAAAGGAAGGTCTTGTCTTACTAATCTGTTATATTTTTTTGAAGGTGTAAATAAACAGGTAGACAAAGGTGTGCCAGTCAATATAGTGTATCTGGATTTTCAGAAATCTTTGACAAGGTCCCTCATGAGAGATTCTTGGTAAAGTTAAAATGTCATGGGATAGGAAGGGAAAGGAGACCATGTACTATTGTGGATCAGGAACTTGTTAAAAAATAGGAACTAGAGTGTAGGGCTGAATGGCCAATTTTCCCAATGGAGAAAGGTGAATAGTGGATTACCCCAGGATTCTGTGCTGGGTCCGCTGCTTTTTAACATATTCATAAATGACCTGGAAATGGAAATTACAAGTGAAGTAGTCAAATTTGCAGATGACACAAAATAATTCAAAGTTGTTAAAACCCAAGAGGATTTTGAAAAATTGCAAGAGGACCTTGATAAATTGGAAGACTGGACGTTGAAATGGCAGATTAAATTTAATGTTGACAAGTGCAAAGATATGCACCTAGGAAAGAACAACCCAAACTATGGTTACATGATGCAAGGTTCCACACTAAGAACCACCACCCAGGAAAAAGATTTAGGCGCCATCATGGATAACACGTTGAAACCCTCTGCCCAGTATGCAGTGGCGGCCTAAAAGGGAAATAAAATGCTAGGAATCATAAGGAAAGGAATGGAGAATAAAACAAAGGATATTATAATTCCTCTGTATCTTTCCATGGTGCAATTGCACCTTGAATATTGTGTGCATTTCTGGTCGCCGTATCTTAAAAAGGATATAGCAGAATTAGAAAAGGTACAGCCACCAAAATGGTAAAGGGGATGGAAGGATACCCCTATGAGGAGAGGCTTAAAAGGTTAGGGCTTTTCAACCTGGAAAAGAGATGGCTGAGGGAACGGGGAGACATGATAGAGGTCTATAAATTAATGAATGGAGTGGAACGGGTAATAGTAGATCGATTCTTTACACCATCAAAAAGTAGAAAGACTAGGGGACATGCAATGAAGTTACAGTGTAACCATGTAAGACTAATAAGAGAAAATATTTTGTCACTCAACATGTAATCAAACTCTGGAATTTTTTACTGAAGGATGTAGTAAAAACTGTTAGTGTAGTTGGATTTAAAAAAGGTTTGAACGAGGGGGCGGAGCCTGATGTCCAGCGGGGTAGACGCTTCGCGCTGAAGCTCCCGAGGGGCCTACTTAGAATCCTGACTAAACATCTGCATAAACTTAATATTTTATACCGAACTTACCGGGGTGCCTTGGGGGGAATGGCGACCCACAAACCAGTGCGCTTGGACTTCGGGTCTCCCTCTTCTTCACATGGAAAACGCTCCAAAACAGAGTTGTCTTCCCCACCTAAGATGGTTCCACCTCGGGTAAGCCCTGAACTGCAACAGGAGATCTTGGAGGAAATACGTGGTGTGAAGGAACTGGTACAGTCCAACGGAGAGGCGCTCCGAGCCATGCGAGAAGACTTCGGTATGCTTCAGGACCGGCTTGAAGGTCTTTCACTACGGCTGGACAACATGGCGGGGGTCCTCGATTCGCACGCGGTGCGTTTGGTAAACCTGGACCAGGCTGAACGTCACATACAGAATCTTCAAAAAGAGTTAGAGGATTGCAATAATCGTGCTCGTCGCAACAATGTCAGGCTCATAGGAGTTCCAGAAGGGGCGGAAGCAGGAGATATCAGAGAATTTCTGGTCAAAACTCTCCCTTCCTTGCTGAAGATTACCTTTTGCAGAGATCTGGAAATTGACCGAGCATATCGTGCTCCTACCAACATCGCACTCAATCGGACGACCCCCCGGCCCATTATATTCCGTTTACTGAGGTATCAGCAAGTTGAGCAAATTCTCAAAGCCGCCCGGGTGATGCCACATCTGCAGTTTGACGATCATAAAGTCTCTTTCTTCCCTGACTTGGCAAAGCCCACAGCTGACCGGCGGAAGGGACTTCTTGCTTTTCGTCCTAGACTTCAACAGTTACAGGCTCGCTTTGGCCTCTTATATCCAGCGAAGCTCAGAGTGACTCTTCATAACCAAACTAGAACCTTCGAAGATCCTGCTCTGCTAGCAACATTTTTAGATTCCAAAGAGGCAGACCTGATGCGCTAAGTCAACAATTCGGATGGTCTCCGCAGGAACCGCCCGCCATTTTGAATGGCCCGGCGCGGTGATTATTGCCTGGAATAGAGACTGCCTGGACCTTCCTTTCTTTTATATCTACCTCTCTTGGTCTCCTTTTCCTCCATGATGTGCACCTCGGTTGGATTCGGAGCACGCACAGACATACCGGTTATATGTTTCAATTTAGGCCTTCTCTGGGGTTTCACCCCGCAGACATCAGGTCGCCTGTAATTTCTGGGGTTATGCTTCTTCTCTAAGGCACTTCGGTGCTTCTACTGTTATATAGGGCGCTTCATGATTTTCATTGGCTTATTTTCTATCATATCGTGTGTACAGTCATTTATAGTTGATATGAGGGACATTGCGCAACTCGGTGCGCCATCATGTTTCTTTCTCAGAATGTTTGACTTTGTTGTATGGCCTTATGTATGCTCTTAGTATTGAACGTAAGAGGCATCAATAGTCCAATCAATAGAATGACCATTCTTAGTTATTTTAATCATGATCATACTGATTTAGTGTTTCTTCAGGAAATCCATTTCACTTCTGTCGAACCACTGAAACTTGCTGCCAAACCTTATATGGTGGCTGCCTATTCTCCCGCCGTTTCTGAGCGTGGTGAGGTAGCCATCTTAGTTGAGAAATTTTGCCAATCACTGTAATGGATACTAGCTCTGATGGGGAGGGTAGCTGGGCCTGTGTATACTTTAAGGTTAGAGATAGTGCATCTGCGTGTATCGGTATTTATGCTCCGAATGTGGATGACCCTGTTATTGTTACTCGGCGGTGACTTCTACCAAGTATTTGTTCCTTTGATAGATAGTCTGCCGCCTAGAACGAGTGGTCCGCCCAAGAGTCTCCACACCCTGCCAGCCCTGATGACAGATTTTGCGTGAATTGCTATATGGAAGTTGCTTCACCCCTCAGACTTAGAGCTCACCTTTTCTCAGCCCCCCCCATCACTCACATTCTAGATCAGATTTTTCCTATCTCCTCAGTACTGCTATCTCATGTAGACAAATACTCCTGATAGGTTAGCCAATTGGAATGCCATCCAGTGCGCTTGATGCGGGACATGCTATGTGGCCTTTGGTCTACTACACTCCTGTTACGTATGATTGTCCCGCATTACAGTATTACTGGAGTCGGGTCTGAGGTCGTCTTCATTCTATTTTATATATTTCGGATCCCCTCTTTGGGAAGTTTGTGGGGCTCCGCTTAGCTGCGGGGATCCCCTCTCTTCCTAAATTGGCTTACTTCTTTCAGTCTTTATGCTGGGTATTGCTGTCCCCTATTTCCTCAATCACGAAATACTGGGAAACATATCTGTCTTTATTGTAAATGTGCGCAAATACCCAGTATGTCTGCCTCTTCCGTTCAAACTATTCACTATTGGTCTAGCTAGAAGACGCTCAACGATTATGTTCAAAATTTCGATGCTCTTCGTTGACTGTTTGATTCTGTATTAATCTTTGTTACATGCTCATCCGGTATCATAGATTCTCCTTCTGTTAGTTTGATGTACAATAATTGTAGTATGTAGGCGCTCATATGATGATTCTAATCAGCTTAGAGAAGAAGCATTGGGGTGGGGGGTAATTGGGGTTGCTTTCTTTATTGTATGTGTGTATTTGTTTCTTTTGATGTGTTGTTACTTTGTTTGTTGTAAAATGAAAATAAACGTTTAAAAAAAAAAAAAAAAGGTTTGAACAAGTTCCTGGAGGAAAGGTCTATATACCATTATTAAAGAGGACCCAGGTAATCCACTGCTTGCTCCAGTACAAGCTTTATGGAACTTGTGTGTCTTTTTGGAAAACTGCTACGTACTTGTGAATTGGGTTGGCCACTGTTGGAAAAGGATACTGGGCTTGATGGACCTTGGTCTGACCCTTTATCGTATTTCTTATGTTCTTATCACATCACTCTCCTAGACTCACCTCTCCCTATCCACTCTGTCCAGGCTCAACCCCCCTTCAATAATACCCATTCACCAAACTCACTGCCTGTTCCACACTTCCACATCTTACTCAGGCTCATGCTCCTTTCAATCTCACCGATCTTCCAGACTCACTGCCTATCTAAGCTCCTTCTTCACTCATGCATTTCTTAATCACAGCACTCTTCCAGAATAACCAATCTGCTCAAGCTTATGCCCCCCTCAATCACACCCATCCACCAGACTCGGTTCTCCCTATTCACATTCATCACCCTGCCCAGGCTCATTTCCCACACCTCACTCATGTCCTCTTCAAATTACATTTATCCCCCAGACTCACTGCTTTCTCCATACTTACCACCCTTGACCAGACCCCTTTCAATCACACCACCCTCCCAAACTCACCTCTCCCTATCCACACTCGCCACTCTGCCCAAGCTTACAACCCCCTCAATCACACCCAGCCCAGCGACTTACCCCCCTCCCTTACACATACTCTCCTGCCCAGACTCATGCCTAACTGATGCTTCTCTCAATCACACCCTCCCCAACAGTTACTTCTCCCTATTCACACTCAGGCAGGAGCCCAGGCAGAGTTCTCACTCATGCCCCTGGACTCACCTTCCCCTCCATGTTGGCCCCTCTAACTCATCTCCAGTCTCAACCTCAAAGCCTTCTATACTTATTTTAAACCTCACTCCTCTGCTTGTAACCTTTGAATATCATCATGGTGGAATTGGTGGGTTAAATGAGATTCCTCTAGCAGCGCGATGATGTGGAGGACAATGTGCTAGAGGCAGGCAGAGGCAAAGGGCATGTTAGAAATTGATGAGTACCGGAAGCAGGCAGAGAAAGCCCTCTGGGGATGGTTTAAAAAAATGCTAGAACAGTGGCAGCAATATGAGAAGGCCCCAGGGAAGTGGTAGGGCAGTAAAAAAAACTTTCTCTGAGTGGCAGCAGCGGGCAGAGAAGGGCCACAGAAGTGATGGTGGGAGAGTAAGAAGAATTGGGAGCATCAGCAGAAGGCACTCTTTTGTGACAAGCCACGGAGAGGAGGGTGCCATGGAATTGGTAAATGATCTTTGGAGCAGCAAGCCTGGAGGAGGGTCCTGTGTGAACATGTAAGGCCGGCCCCGCTGACCACAGACTGGTGCGAGCTCCAAAACTGCCTCACTCATTTTGCCCCAGCACCAAGTCTGTCTGTGCAAGCAGTAGCACTTGCAGATAGAGCCTCAGACGTGCCAGGTAGGAGGAGCTGTAGGTCTCTGAGGGCTTCCTCTCTGTGACAGACATGTATGCGAACATGGGCATTGCTGAGAAGTAGCAGCACAAATGGCAATAATTAAAAACCAGCTGGGTTCAGTTCCGGAGCTGAGCGGAATGCAGGGCCGGCCCGTCCATTGAGCAAGAATGTTTTTTGCACAGGGCCCCGCGTTTCAGGGGGCCCCGCGCAAAGAACATTCTGCTTTTTTAAAAATTCAATTTAAAAAAAAAAGCTGGCTGCTGCTGCTGCCGCCGCCACAGCAGCAGCAAAATGGAGTGTCCCGCGGGGCCCCCTCTGCCCGCTGAGCCCCTCTGCAAGGGCTTTCAGATTCGCGAAGGGAGAGTGACTCCCTCGCGTCTCTGTTAAGCCCGCAGGGGCTAATGGGAAATTTCCCATCAGCCCCTCCCATCTAAAGGGGCAGATGGGAAATTTCCCATTAGCCCCTGCGGGTTTAACAGAGACGCGAGGGAGACACTCTCCCTTCGCGAATCTGAAAGCCCTTGCAGAGGGGCTCAGCAGGCAGAGGGGGCCCCGCGGGACACTCCATTCTGCTGCTGCCGCGGCGGCAGCAACAAGCTTTTTTTTTTCTTTTTAATTTCCCTGAGCCGATGTGGGGGGATTAGGACTGGTAATGGCCTGGGCTATGGAGAGGGTTAGGACGTGACTTGAGGTGGGCTGTGGGTGGATGGGAGTTAGGACAGGAAATGGGCTGATGGGGAGGGGTTAGGACTTGAGGTGGGCTGTTGGGGGGGTTAGGACTGGTAATGGGCTATGGGGGGTTAAGACTGGTAATGGGCTGTGGGCTGATGGGGCCTGTCTGGAAATGGGGTGATGGGGGGTTAGGACTGGCAATGGGCTGGGGGGGGGGCTAGGACAGGAAATGGGCTATGGGGGGCTAGGACAGGAAATGGGCTGATGGGGAGGGGTTAGGACTTGAGGTGGGCTGTTGGGGGGGTCAGGACTCGTAATGGGCTATGGGGGATTAAGACTGGTAATGGGCTGTGGGCTGATGGGGGGTTAGGACTGGTAATGGGCTATGGGGGGGTTAGGACTGATAATGGGCTATGGGGCGCTAGGACAGGAAATGGGCTGGAGGGGTTAGGACTTGAGGTGGGCTGATGGGGTTAGGACTGGTAATGAGCTGTGGGCTGTTGGGGGGGTTAGGAGTGGTAATGGGCTATGGGGGGTTAAGACTGGTAATGGGCTGTGGGCTGATAGGGGCTGTCTGGAAATGGGGTGATGGGGGGTTAGGACTGGTAATGGGCTATGGGGGGGTTAGGATTGGTACTGGGCTATGGGGGGTTGGGACTGATAATGGGCTATGGGGGGGGTGCTAGGACAGGAAATGGGCTGATGGGGAGGGGTTAGGACTTGAGGTGGGCTGATGGGGTTAGGACTGGTAATGGGCTGTGGGCTGATGGGGGGGGGTTAGGACTCGCAGTGGGCTATGGGGGGCTGACTGGAAATGGGCTGATGGGGTTAGGACTGGAAGTGAGCTGATGGGGAGTTAGGACTGGAAGTGGGTTGATGGGGGGCTAGGGCTGGTAATGGGTTGGGGGGTTGCTAGGACTGGAAATGGGCTGAGTGGAAGGGGAGGCTTGAACGGCAAATAGCTGATGGGGACGGGGACTTGGAATGGAAATGGGCTGAGTGGAAGGGGGGGCTTGAACTGCAAATAGCTGATGGGGAGGGGGCTTGGAATGGAAATGGCCTGTGAGGGAAGGGAGCTAGGACTGAAAATGGGCTGATGGAGCAGCTAGGATAAGACTAGAAATGGGCTGTTGGGGGAGCTAAGATTGGAAATGGGCTGTGGTGGGGGCTTGGATTGAAATGGACTCATGGAGGGGCTAGAACTGGAAGTAGGCTCATGGGGGGGCTTGGACTGGAATTGGGCTGAGTGGAGGGGAGCTAGGATTTGACATTGGCTGATGATGGGGCTAGGAAATGACTAGAAATGGGCTGATGGGGGGCTAGGATTGGAAATGAGCTGATGAAGGGACTCAGACTGGAAATGGATGGGGGAACTAGGACTGGAAATGGGCTGATGGGGGGCTAGGACTGGAAATGGGCTGATGCAGGGACTAGAAGGGAATGGATGCTGGGTGAGGCTGGAACTAGAAGGGAGCTGATGTTGGGGAAGGATTAGAATGGGATGGGGCTGGGAGAGTAAAATGGAGAGAGGAAAAATATTTTGCGTGGGAGGGATGAAAAATCTACAATTGGCCTGGTATTGGGAGAGTAAGTGGGAATTGAGAATGGAGGGGTAAAATTTGAGTGGATGAAATAGGAATGAGGAAAGAGCAAAAGGAGAAAGATTAGTATGTTAAAGCAGATGTAGAGAGAGAGAATGGAAAAAAAACTAGAAGAGAGAAGAAAGGACAAATGGACAGCAGACGATGGAGAGCTAGCAGAAAACATGAAGAAACCAGAAGAAAGTGGCTGGAGCAATTGCAACTGAAAAAAAATGCACAAAAGGTAGAAAGATATCTCTTTATTTTGAATTTATTAACTGGAATATGAAAGCTCTGGGAAATGTGCATCATTAACGTCTGCGCTTTGTTTGGTACAAGAGGAAATTAATTTATAGTTTTATTTCTACAGTGTTGTTGTACATTCCAAGTTTGGCTTTTGGGGTTGCCAGTTTAATTATTGCCTTCCTGTTTCTAAATTGTGATTCCTTGTTTGGTGATGGTCTATGTTCTGCATGTGTAACTGAGCTGAGGTATTCTGTTTATGTAATTCCTATTTGACATTGCCACTTGTTCTCTTTCCCCAGTATTCTCTGAAATGTATTGGTTTAATATTTGCAGTGTTGCCTTTTGATAGGTAGGGTATGGTGCTTTGTGAGTCCTGGTAATGCTGTCAGGATACGGCGGGTTTGCTATGGGTTCTAAATGGGCAGCGTTTGTAGTAGTTCCTAATGTGCCTGGCGGTTGGCACTGGATTATAGTAATGTAGAAATCTTTTAGTCTTTCTTTATCCATACACTCATTAAGAGACATGTTTACTAAAAGTTAGTGTATGGTAACATTATGCAAATATTTATGCAAATAAGGCCACTTATGCAAATGAGGCCCCGCACCGAGTCTCCGCACATGGCCCCGCACCCTCCTTGGGCCACCCCTGGCGGGATGCGGTAGGACTGGCAGGACAATAAGTTCAGTTGATTCGGCAGCAGGGATGGGCAAAGGCAGTATGTGTAGCATGAGGTTGGCGTGGGGCTTCCTATACCGCAGGGCCCTGTGCCAACAACATGCTTACACATGCATAGAGCCAGTCCTGCAGATAGATTGTTTGAACCATTTCCTAGAGCAAACCTTTGGGGGTCCTCAATAATAGATCATTCATGCATTAAGTATAGATGCAACTAGTTTTCCCTGAAAGTAGAATTATAAAGAGCCATCAGAAGGAAAGGGAGCAGTTTTTCCCTTCCTTGCAGAGAGCTGAAAGAGGAGAGAGACAGTGTAGGTTATGAGTGTCCTGAGTGCCACAGGCTCAGATGAAAGAGCTATTGATCTGTCTCTCTTTTGGATTTTAGAGACAACACTTGAAAGAAAGAAGTTACTGAAACTGTCTGCCCTTGGTTGTTTCTCTAAGCCCTAAAGATGTGGGACTGCTGAAGGTATAAGGGTTTCCCATGGTTGGAGAGCTTTTTCCCTTGAGATTGTTCTTGTTAGAATAGGGTTCTGTTAGTGCTCAGAAGAATTCTGTACTTTTTCTTTTTTTGTGGTATACCAGTAGTCCAATTTGAAACCAGTCAACAACCCGGTTTAGAGCTGATGGAGAAAAAGAGTTTCCAACCTGATTCTTTCAATTAGCATATCCAAGTGCCATGCACGTCTTATTCCAGGGGGAGGAAAGACAATGTGCCTAATTTAATGCAGCACAGAAGTAATGCAACAAGAGTAGAGTAGTCATCTAGTGGGGCTGTGAATGCTGAGTCCCAACATTCCCAACCCTGGCCTACCCAGGCAGCAGAAGTCTCAATGTGACAACTGAATCAAGAACTGTCCGCATGGTAGTGCACAGAATTTACCATCAGAGTTACCAGGCTAGCCAACGTTTAGTATGCCTGGCCTCTAGCTAACACTCTCTGCGTATTACATTTTTGCCTGACAATATATAAAATAGCCCCTATAGTGCAGATGCAGATAATTTTTCAGTCCCTGTTTCCAGAATAGCTCTGTTGTGAAACTGCTGTTGTTTGACTCTCGTTATTCCTCTACTTACTTGGACAGGTGCCCAGAGTGACTCTTGCTGTTCCAATATGGAGGCCAAGGTACAAAGGCACCGAAAGGCCATGCTTGTAGGAGGAAGGGAAAAGAAAAGGCTATGGGGCAAAATAGAAATAAAGCCATCAGTGGAAGGAGAAGGGGAGAAGATGGTGAGTCTGTAGGGAAGAGAATGTGAGATATGAGCCTTGAGAGGGAGTGCTCAAGGGCCTCAGGAAGGTAAGAAGAAAGAGGGAAGGGATAGGTAAGGCAGCAGTGGAGAACAAGGTCAAGAAGGAGTAGAGAGGGACTGTAGGAAAAAAAGGCTTCAAAGGAAAATTTGAAAGTACAAGAGGAATGAGAAAGAAGATAGAGGCAAAGGAGAAAGTTGCAGGGAGAGGGAGATGAAGGGAGAAACAAAGAGGAGAGCTGAATACAAGAGAAAGGCTGAAGAAGGGAAATGGTGGGAAGGGATAAAAAACTGTAGGGGACAGGAGAAAAGAAAATAGTTAGGGAAAGAATGAAAGGTTGCAGAGGCCAAATGCAGGAAAAGTAGGCTGCAGACAAGAAATGATAAAATGAAAGGGAAAGAATATTTGTGGAGGTGTAGGAGGGAAATCGGAGAGGTTATTGAAGGATAGTTGATCTAGGAAAAAAGAAGAGAGAATAAAGGAGAAAGAGATAACAGGAATCAGTAAAACAAAGAAACATAAAAGTTTCAAGAGCAGTAAGAATGAAAAAACAAGAAACTAAAGAGAAGAGAGGACAGAGTTAAAAACACCAAACAAAAAGATTAGGAAAATGTTTATTTAATTGTTCTCTTTCATTTTAAATTTGTTACACAATTTTAGCTCATTATTGCACAAATTTATTTTTGTGTCGCACAACTGTGATATATAACAATTTTCTATAAAATATTCTCTGCAGCTCTTCATGGGTCCTCCATCCCAGCCCTACAATCATTTCTAACCATTGTTATCCTGTCAGCCTCTCTAGCCTCTGGATTTTAAATCAAGGAGGGATTAAGACTGAGTGAATAAAGCGTGGCGCCATGGCATTATTCCAAAATAAGACTGACAGCTAAAGGATGCATCTATACAAGATACTAAACCTAGTTTTCTAGAATCAGGGAATGCTACTATAGTGAATAAAATGACTGCTCCCCTTTATCAGTATCTAAAAAAGTTATAATTTTTCTGACTAGTAGTTGCACAGGATGTACTTAATAAGGCTACACCTTTTGTCAAAGACCTCTACTGCAGGACAGAATGAAATTCCTTCTGCCTCTTCTTGTGAAACAGTAAGCAAAAGATCTCCAGAAGAGAGGTAAGAAGTTTAATACAAAAACATACACATAGGAAGATGAAGCACCCAACCAGGGGTAGATTTGGTAAAATTCTTCTTCTATTGGGTTCAGGAAGCAGAGAACTTTCTCAGAGTGATGACAATCAAGGCCACAATGACGGAGGTGCCCAGAAGAGCAGCAATCACAATAGTAGCAATGGCTCCAGGACCCAGGGACCCTAAGAAATAAAAAGGGGAAGGAGGAGTCAGACCAGAAGCAATGGAACAAGTCACTTCAAAGCAAAGTAAAATAATCTATACCAAAATATACCTAAAAACTGATGCTAATTACACCAAAATCCTAAGTATGTGGAGCGTACACTGCATATATCTGTCTTGTACGGGAGTAAATACACAAAATTAAGGCTCAGTACACATACATAAGGAGAACGCACAAGAAAAATGCAGACGAGCATTATATCTTAGATATTACAAGGGCCCCCCAAGCAGGAAAGGCACACAGCCTGTATATTGTACCTACAGTGCCTTGTAAAAGTCTTCATACCTTTGTATATTTATCACATTCTGCTGTCTGAAAAATACAATTCAAGGTAAGAGTTTGTTTCACTGATCTACACAACATGCTTTGCGCTTTCATTGTGAAAGAAAGATTACAATAATATTCAAAAAGTAATTAAGGATAAGAAACCAAAACGTCTTCATTGTGTAGAAACTACTTGGATTGCTGCACTAAGAGCAGATTCATCATCCAGTGTCCCTACTAATAATTGCTAGAAGCAAAGAGAAAGATCCACCTTTTCCAGAACAGGGCGAGGCTCTGCCTGCCAGTCATTTTAGATGGGGAGAAGACTCCTCTGCAAGGAAAAAGCTTACTGACTATAAAACCTCGCCCAAAGGCAGTTTCCTGTCTTTGGCCCTAGACATTGCACCATTATGATGTAGATGGATGTTTGTCCCAAAAGGGGGAACTAGCCAGAGTACATCCATCTAAGAGAAGGATTTGCACTAATCAATTTAACCAGCCAAGAAGAATAAAAGCACAGCAGCTATGCAGGAGGGCACTCAGCCTGAATATGATGGTTTCTTCAGGGATCTGCAAAGCACACTACAAAGTGAAAGGATCAAACCACAGAGAAGAGTAAACACCAAGGTACCTAAGTGAGGGGATGTGAGTCCTTACCATACAGGGGAACTGATAGATAAAAACCCTAATCCCAAGTACTTTCATTGGAGAAGGAAAAGAGAATTAAACTAATAAACCTTAGCAGCTGGTTTAATTGCATATCTTCATAGGAAACACAAATTAGATTTGTCTCAAAAAATTGCTTTAACAAGGCCCATAATAAGTAAAATAGACCCTACCTGTGGTGTCCATTCACAGAAGTTGAGCTGATTCAAATATTCCTGAATGAAGAATCAAACTGTTTCTCTTGCATGAAGTGAATTTAAAGCTAAGGTCTAAACATGCCAAACACAGAGCATCCAAAAGAACTCTAGGATAAAGTTATTCAAAGGTAAAGACTGGAGGAAGGCTGTAAGAAAATTTTATTGTGTTTGAATATCCCATAGAGTATTGTCAGGTCCATCACTGTAAAGTGGAAAGAGTTTGGCATCACCATGATGCTGTTTTGATCAGACCATTCCTCCAAAATTGGTAGTTGTGGTTAAGGAAAGTATTGGGGAAGGTGATTATGAAGCCTAATATTAAAATAAACTACAAAGGTCTCCCATTGAGACTAGGGAAAGTGTTGACTAGTCAACAATTTCAAGATTATTCCATAAACATGGCCTTTACGAGAGGATGGCAAAAAGGAAGTCACTGCTGAAGAAAATGTTGTGATCTACAGCATTACAAAAAGAAACACTTAGGGGACACTGCACACATGTGGGAGGAGAAAGCTTATTTTGGTCCGATTAGACCAAAGTGGAACTTTCTGGTCTTAATACTAAGTGATAAGTGTTACAAAAATCAAACACAGCAAATCATCCTAACATCTCCCTACAGTTCAGCAATTTGATGGCAGCATTATGCTGTGGGGATGCTTTGCAGCAGAGAGTGATTTAGCCTCAGGAAAATCAAGGAAAAGAAGGATGGTTCAAACTATCACGAGATACCCCAGCAAACGGATACTCCTGCTCTACAAGGCAGCATACCTGGAGAGGCTAGGCCCAGGGAGGACAGAGTGGCATAGGAACCAAGAGGTCTCTAGACAATATCAGAACTGAAAAAGGAATCAGGAAAAGACAGATACAAATTAGGAACAGGAACCACAAGATAAACCAGACACAGAACAGGAACCAGAGCAGGAATCAAGAAAGGAACAACAGAGTGGCAAATCAACAAACCGATCCCACACAAGGTGTAGGGTCATTAAGTGAGTGTCTTCCTGGCTTTCCTTATATTGAGACCTAAACCAGGGCATACCCAGTGCTGGTGTGAACCTCTGGAGGCATGTCTGCCCTGCTGAGCTCTACAGGATAACTATTCTCTGGCTGCTTTATAAGAATTGCCAGTTTCTATGCTACTTATGTCATTTATTCAGGACTTATCTCTCTCTCAGCATGTCTCCTTCCCTACCCACTCAGCAGGACACACTCTGGACCTTCTCCTTTCCTCTACTTCTTTCCCTTTTCTTATACAATCACTCTGTGCCACCCCTCTCCCTTGGACTGACCACTATTGCCTGACTTTCCTCTGTCGCCCCTCTGCATCCAACCCTGTGTTGAATCAGTCATCCCTCTCTCCTCCTCAGCATCTCTCCCGTCATATAACCACTCATACCCTCCAGAACTTTCCACCTGCAAAGGATCTCTTACCTTCTGATTTTGCTTCTCTTTCTCCGAGCTCACAAGCTTCAACATGGTCCTTGTGCCTTTCTACTGCCCTTGATCGTCTGGCTCCTCTCCGTCCTTGTCCCCCCACTCGTTGCCCCTCCCAACCCTGGTTTCATAATGGCCTCTATCTTCTCCGTACTCACCTCCGTCGTGCAGAAATCGCCATCTCCGTCCACCCTATCACATTTTAAAGCTGAGCACTCATGCTATCGGTCCCAACTTTTTCACGCCAAGCAGACCTATTTCTCCACAGCCATCTCTTCTGCACCCAACCAGACTCGCCATCTTTACACAGTCCTTAAGTCCCTCACGTCCCTCCATCTCGACTCTGATCCTGCTCCCTCCTCGTCATCTCCTTCCCCATCTCTTCTCGCAGACTTTTTCAACAACAAAATTCTGGACCTCAGAGCCTCTTTGCCTCATTGTCCTCCACCTATCTCTTCACCTCCTCCGCTTTCCCCACCCCCTGTCTCTCAGCTCTCACATACCTGGGCCTCTTTCCATACCATTACCACCTCTGAAATCATGGGGCTGATATCCTCTTCCAACAAGACCTTCTGCTCGCTAGACCCTCTTCCCTCTTCTTGGCTAATCACACCCTCCCTTTACCTCATTCCCTTTGTTCTCACTATGGTTAACAATAGTCTCTCCACGGGTGTCTTTCTCCACTCCTGGAAACATGCTCTTGTTTGTCCCATCCTCAAAAAGCCTTCACTCGATCCTCAGGTATCCGCTCACTACCGTCCCGTCTCTAATCTTTCTTTCCTCTCTAAAATACTTGAAAAAGCTGTTTTCTCACAACTTTCCCATCACCTTGATTCCACTCTTTTTCTTCACCCCGCCAGTCAGGTTTTCGGCCAGGGCACAGTGTGGAGACTGTCCTTACTTCATTTCTCAATGAACTTCACGTGGCTCACGACTCTGGTGATTTCTCGGTGGCAGTATCCCTTGATCTCTCTGCTGCATTTGATCTTGTTGATCACTCTCTCCTTCTCTCCCATCTCCGGGAGGCTGTCCTTTGTAGCACAGTTTATCACCGGTTTCATTCTTATCTCTTCTCTCGCTCCTGCACTGTGATTTCCTCGTCCCCTTCAATTGCCTCTTCTGATCCTTTTCAGCTACCCTGTGATGTCCCTCAAGGATCTGTCTTAGCACCTCTCCTTTTCAATATTTTCCTGGCACCAATGGCACTTTTGGTTCAACAGTACGGGATTTCTGCATTCTGTTATGCTGACGATCTGATTCTCCTTCATCGCACTTCATCTCTCCATCCTGACCGTTCCCCCCTCGATTCTTGTCTTTCTGCCGTTGCTGCCTGGCTCACCACGAACTGTTTACACTTGAACCCAGCTAAGACACTTGCAATTTGGTTCACCTATGGTAGTCCTTCCCCTTCGGTGGCCCCTTCCTTCTCTGACACATGTATTCCTCTCATCTCTACCTTTCGGTATCTAGGTGTAATTTTTGATTCAGACCTTTCTTTCCAGGCTCACATTTCTCACGTTACCAAGACTTCCTTCAGATCCGTGCTATCCGCCCCTTTCTCACTCCACAGGCTCTCACCACTCTTCTCTTTCTCTGGTTATGTCATGTGTTGATTTCTGTAATTCTGTTCTAGCTGGTCTTCCTCACTCCCAACTTCATCATCTTCAACGTATCCATAACACAGTTGCACGTCTTATTTTCCACTCTTCATACCGGGATCATGTCATTCCTATACTTCTTCACTCCACTGGCTTCCCATTGAGTCCCGTGTCCACTATAAGATTCTCACACTAGTTCACCATGTCCTGTACAGCCGCACCTCTCAGTATCTAGTAGATCTTATCCAATTCCATATTCCAAATTGCTCACTTCGTTCATTGCACATCAACCGTTTACACCTCCCCTCCCCGTCCCGTGCTCACTTACAGTCTACCCGCTCCTCTGCTTTCTTCTTCATTGGTCCTGCTTTTTGGAATTCCCTACCCACCTCCCTTAGGCTCGAATCACAATTTTCCACCTTCAAAAAGAATCTGAAAACTCACCTTTTTTCTTCAGCTTTCAACCTCCCTTCCCCTTTTGTGTGAAACTACCCTTTCCTACCTCTTTCTCACTCCCTTTCTTCTTAGTCATTTGTATTTAAATGTCTTGTGTGCTTTCCTGTCACCCATTGTAACTTCTTTTCCTTTCTGTCTGATTGGCTTTCTTGTATTTTAAACTTTGTAAACCGCTATGTTATTAATTGAATAGTGGTAAATCAAGACAATAAACATAAACATAAACATACACAGGGATAAGCAGTGCTTTTGTCTTGAACTACCTTTATAACAATTTATGGACTTTTCTTCCAGGAATTTCTCCAAACCTTTTTTTAAACCCAATTTCACTAACTGCTTTTACTACATCCACCGGCAATAAGTTACAAAGACTAAGGGGTATGATTACAAAGCAGTGGTAGCGGCCTCCGTGCGATATTGAAATTGCTGCCCATTGAATTCAATGGGGCCACGGCTCCAATATCGCACAGAGGCCGCTACCGTTGCTTTGAAAACAGACTCCTAAATATTTTCCCCTATTTGTTTTAAATATTCTACTTTGTAGCTTCATGGTGTATTTTTTGAAAGAGTAGACAACTGAGTCATGTCTACACGTTCCACTCCACTCAGGATTTTATAGTCCTCTATTGTATGGATGTCTGCCTGACTGAAGACCAAACACAGTTTAGGACAACTATCCAGAGGGTCACCATGAACTGACAAAATTCAACAGCACTTAACAACAGCAGCAATATTCTATCTCCATTCAGCCATCTCTTCTTTAAACTGGAGAGCCCTAACCCCTTTAGCCTTTCCTCAGAGGAGAGTTGTTCCATCTTCTTGATCATTTTGGTTGCCTCTCTCTGTATTTTTTCTAATGCTCCTATATCTTGTTTTGAGATGTGGAGACCGAATTGCACACAATACTCAAGGTGCAGTTGCACTATGGAGTGAAGAAGAGGCATTATGATATTCTTTGTTTTATTTTCTATTCCTTTGCTAATGATTCCTAACATTTTGTTTGCTTTTTTGGTCACTGCACACTGACCAGAAGATTTCAATGTACTGTCTTTGATCACACCCAGATTCTTTTCTCCTAATGTTGAACCTAGAATTGTGTGTCTATAGTTTGGGTTATTCTTTAAAGCATGCATCACCTTGTACTTGTCCACATTATATTTCATCTGCCATTTGGGTGCCCAATCTCCCAATCTTACAAGGCCTCCTGCAGTTTCCCCACAATCTACATGCAATTCAACAGCTCTGAATATTTTAGTATCATCTACAAATTTAATCACCTCTCTTGTTGTTCCCAGGTGATTAAATTTGGCTATGTAGATCCAGCCTCAGCTCCCCGGTGTGACAAAAGTACAGGCAGATTGTAGAAGAAAATCTGTTTCAGTTGGCCACAGACAAAGATTCACCTATTGTTAAGCCGAGCACAAAGCAAAAGCAACAGTGGAGTCGCTCAGCAAGAAGTGAATGTTGTTGAGCAGTCTAGTCAGAGCCCAAACTTGAATCCAATATAAAATCTGTGGCAAGACTTGAATACTCTGATCCACAAGCAATTTCCAGCCAAACTGAAAGAGCTTGAGCTATACTGCTAGGAATAGGCAAATACTGCACCATCCCACTTTGTAAATTGGTAGGCTCTTATCCCAAATGACTCATGGCTGTCAATTGCTGCAGAACGGGCTTCTATCAAGTATTGAGCCAAAGAATGTGAACATGGCAGGCCCGCCACTAGGCAGACTAGGCCTACAGGACTTGGGAGGCAGTGGCAGGAGAGCAGCACTTTTATGCTGCGCTGAGCAGTCCTGCACACAAACGTTGCTGCATCCCATCGCCCTCTGGCAGAAAGTCTGCATTGGAAGGGAACAGGATGTGGCAGCGCTTGAGTGCACAGCACTGCTTTATTTTAGCGTGGTGGAACCGGTGGAGGAAGGATGTTGAAAACAATGGGAGATGCTGTACATGGGGGAAAGAAGGGGAGCTTCTTGTCGCCTGGGTATGGGTTAGAGAGGTGAAGGGAAGATGTTGGACACCTGGGTGGGATGGAAGGGAGGGGGGAGGTATGGACATGGGGGAGGAGAGCACAAGGCTAAAGGTTTGCCTGTGGCATTGGGTTCCCTTGGCCTGCACCTAAATGTGAAGACTTATGGAATCCAATTTTTTGGTTTCTTATTCTTAATTACTGCTTGAATATTTCTATAAATGTCCTTTCATGCTGAAAGTATAGTTTATGTTATGCAGACCAGTGAAACAAACTCCTACTTTAATGTAGTGTGTATTATCATTTTTAGACAGCACAGTGGGAAAAATATAGAAGCACGTGAAGACTTCGAGAAAGCACTGCGTTTCATAAAGGCAACATATGTCTGGTGCCTTTATAAAATAGCCTATCCAAAAGAACCCACAGAAATGTATACCTGTTTTAAGACAGAAGTAACATTAAATCAAATCAGAGTATAGCTTTGCATACAAGTAAAATAAATAATCTCCATTAAACATGTGGGGCCCAATATTCAACTGTGCAGGGCTAAGTGCCATAGCCACTTAGCCCTGCCCGCCCACCCCTAAAACCCTGATATTCCATAGCAATGGAAGTGAATATCTGGGTCTGGCCACACTGCCCGGAAGCTGCCGAGGCTAACCGTGCAGCATTGATATTGGATGATGCACGGTTAGCCTCAGCGCCTAGAAGATAGGCAAGAAAAACCCTCGCCAATCTTATAGGCGCTGAGCACTAACCGTGCAGCTTCCAATATCGGTGCTGCATGGTTAGCACCGGTCCCCACGTCCGCTCTGTCCCAGAATGCCCCCGGCATGCCCCGATGCCTACCTGCTGGCATTGGGGCGCATAGGGGGCTTAGTCAGGGATATTCAATGGCACTACCCATGTATGTGCCATCGAATATCCAGTTAACAGGCATTTACACAGTTAACTGGCTGTTGACCGTGTAAATGCCTTTTGAATATCGGGCCCGTGGAGGCCAATTCACATCTGTGCGTCCCCAGGCCATCCGGGCATCCAGTATCTGGACGGGCCGGGGTTGTACCCAATTCTGATCCTGCAGGGGCTGGACGTCCCCATGGCATCAGAATCAGGTGCAGCTGGCCTAGACAGGGTGGCCTGGCCCTGATTCTGGACCCCAGGACATACAGAAATGTACCCGGATAGCTCAGTCAGGCTCCTGCAAGGAGCTGTGAGGCCATGACATCCTGTTGCCATGGCACTGCGGCTCCATGCAGGAACCACAATCCCCAGCAGCCCCGAGAAGTTTCTTTCCTCACCGCCCAACCCCCGATCGGACCTGCTGTGGCCAGAGTCGGGCCATGGGCCTGCAACCCCTCACTTTCCTTTCCGGGCCTGACCGCATCATCTGCCTCTGTCTAGGGGAACGTATTCTACCCTCCATGGAATAAGTTGCCTGACCAATCCGACAACCCCGGACGTACAGGGCTGACCTTGGAATAGGCCTTGTACATCGGGGGTCAGGTTCCCACACACTTCCCATCCTCGCTCCTCCTCTGGCCCGCCCCCTCTAGCCCAGGAACAGAGCTCCCTGCACATCTTGGATCTACATGTTCAGAACTGCAGCCTTGGCGTTTAGTGGGGCTGGACATCTGGATCGGATGTCCAGCCCTGCTAAACATGGGTTGGATTCTACCCCATTAGGTAAAGTTGTATTAGTATAAGTATCCCCAGCAAACCTAACAACTTAAATACCTAAACAAACCTTACAACTAAGATGCAGACAGAAGTCCAGCAGTGAGATGTGGGCTTTCCAGTCTTTTGCATTGAGTGTCACATTTATGATTTTCTCTCAGTTGGTGAGGGGTCTTACGTGTGTACTAGGTGCAAGGAGCTCTTTGCTCTCAGGGAATGAGTCTGGTCTCTGTCGGCTAGAATAGCAGACTTGGAGGACATAAGGAAGACAGAAAGGTATACAGACGAGACTGAAGTAGTACTGAAGCCCCACCTCCAGTCTAGCAGCCTCCCTATTACCAAGGAGGAGAGAGATCACTTGACAGAATATTACCACCCTGGTGTGTCAGGAAATGATCCTGTAGCCAGGACCTGTCTTACAGGTGATGTAAAACCCTCTCGCACCAAGGAGGTTTCTCCAGGGCCATGTACCCATGAGAGAAGGGTTAGGACAGCTGCTATAGTTGGCGATTTGATCATTAGGCATGTATGGATGGCTGGTGGATGTGAGGATTGCCTGGTAACATACCATGCCTGGTGCGAAGGTAGCGGACCTCACGCGCCACTTAGACAAGGTTTTAGATGGCGATGGGGAGGAGTCTGCTGTCTTGGTACATGTTGGTACCATGACATAGGAAATTGTGGTAGGGAGGTTCTGGAGGCCAAATTTAGGCTTTTAGATAGGAAGTTGAAATCCAGAACTTCCATGGTATCATTCGCAGAAATGCTTCCTGTTCCACGTGCAGGATGCAAAAGGCAGGCAGACGTCCAGAATCTCAGTTATCGACCTATCCCTCTCCTTCCCTTCATTTCTAAACTACTTGAATGTGCGACTCACCGCCACTGCCTCGACTTCCTCTCCTCTCATGCCCTCCTGGATCCCTTACAGTCTGCCTTTCGTCCTTTACACTCTACTGAAACGGCTCTTGCCAAAGTCTCCAGTGACTTGTTCCTGGCAAAATCCAAGGTCCTTTACTTGGATTGAAACTGAACATGGCCAAGACTGAACTCCTTGTCTTTCCACCCAACTCCTCCCCCCCAATTCCCCCTCTCTCTGTCCAGGTGGAAGAATCTACTATCCTTCCTGTTCCCTCTGCCCGCAATGCCGCTACTTTCTCTACAACATCAGCAAAATCCACCCCTTCCTCTCTGAACACACTACCAAAACGCTTGTCCGCTCCTTGATCTCCTCTCACCTCAATTACTGCAACATCCTCCTCGCCGGTCTCCCCATAAGCCACCTCCTCCCTTTTCAATCCATACAAAATCACGCTGCTCAGCTGATCTTCTGCCAGCCTCGCCATGCCCACGTTACTCCTCTTCTCAAGTTGCTTCACTGGCTCCCTGTCCAATTCCGCATCCAATTCAAGCTTCTCCTACTGACCTATAAATGCATTCACTCTATGGCCCCTCAATACCTTTTGTCTCGTATCTCCCCCTATGTCCCCTCTCGTAATTTGCACTCCACTAACAAATTATTCCTATCAATGTCCTTTACCCGCACCGTGAACTCCCGACTGCGCTCCTTTCACCTTGCTGCACCATACGCCTGGAACAGCCTACCTGCATCTGTGCGCCAGGCATCCTTCCCGGCCCTCTTCAAATCCAGCTAATCTTCCACCAGGCTCGTCATGCCCATATTACTCCTCTTCTCAAGTCACTGTTATGAAGAACATTGATGTTTTGGAATATTGAAAGAAGTAAGAGAAGCTGATGGTTGATTGCTTATGATGCCCTGAGAAGTATCAGGAGAGCTGTTATCCAGGACCTTTTCTGTTACGCTTTTGTTATCATTTAACCTCTGTTCTTGGGGGAAGAAACCCTGTGCAAACAATAAAAATATTGTTTACCCTTAACCTACTTTGGCTGTCATCACTGGGCTACAACTACACAAGCATATCCAGATAACAGCATTAACAGAGTGACTTTAACTGTGCCCCCTCTCCTACTGCCTCCATACTGGGGTTGGCGGGCGAGGGGTGACACAGGTTGGCGTAGTTTTGCGGATTCTTCAACACCCTGTTCAGAGAAGAGGATATACCCACGCTAACAGCGAAGTCTGAGGAGAGAAACCTCGTGCAAGCTTGAAAAAAAAAAAAAAGAAAGAAAGAAAGGTGCCTGAAGAAGAGCTTACCGGATCTGCAAAAGCATTTGGGAGCGCAAGATTGGTGGAGGTGGACCAGAGTTCCTGTTCCAGCACCAGCGCATTCCTGATGAGTACGACTCTCCACTTGTAGCAGGTAACCAGTAGCTGGGAAGGCTTGTCTCAGGATACTGCTACAAGGGAGGGGGGTAAAGCGCAGAGCTAAGCCGGGAGCTAAGGCAGGTGCAATTGTCTTTGTGCCGCACTTGGTGCTGTTTTCTTTTGTTTCCTTACAGCTACAGCGAGATGGAGCCCGCACACCTGATGAAGTGGGCAGCAGAGGCGTTCCAGCAGCAGGACGCGAGAGCAGCGCAGACGCAAGAACGGATGGCGGAGACGTTCCAGGCACAGCAAAAGCCACTGATAGATCTGCTGAGTTCGTGGATCGGGGAGCAAAAAGAGACGACCGAAGTACTAAAAACTGTTTCTAGTTCATTAGGAACTACTACAGGACTTGAAGTTTTAGGTCAAGGAATGTGGTCATTAGGACCAATGTCTAAAGAAGATAATATAGATGACCATATTGAGGTTTTTGAGCGCATTGCTATCATGAGCGGATGGCCAAAAGAACACTGGGTCATCAGATTAGCTACTTCCTTAACGGGAGAGGCTTTGACAACCTATAGAGAGATGCCCAATGATCTGGCTACCGATTATGACGCTGTGGTCAAAGCCATAAGAGACAGGCTGGGCCTAACTCCGGTGGTGTACCGCCGTCTTTTAAGAGGGTGTAAATTAACCCCGGGCGAGACACCACAGGCATTATGCCACAGGATTAGAGCTTTAGTACACAAATGGCTTTCACCACATAACAGGAGTATTGACACAATAATAGATGACATTGTGCTAGAGCAGTTTCTTGAGGCAGTTCCCAAAGAAGTACAGTCCTTCTTAGTTCTACAGGACTGTGGAAACACTAAGGATGCCATCACGCTGGCCGACCGTTTCTTTGCGGCGGAAGCTATAAGACAGCGGGGGATGGGTGTTTCGGAGAAGTCAGTCCTGAGAATGCCAGGAGCGAAGGGAAGAGCAATGGTGGGAGAGTGCCCATCTAAGAGGTCCCTATTCAAACCTGGGTGGGAGGAACGTAAATGTTTTTCTTGCGGTCAGCAAGGACACCTGAAAAAGAATTGCAGGTCTAAGCTAGCATTGGTGACTACTCCTTCCAAGAAGGTGGGGGAGGGATTCTTATTAGCAGTCACTGTTAACAATGTCCAGGTCGAAGCGCTATTGGATTCTGGCGCTGACCAGTCGATGGTCTCTGAGAAATTCTGGGAAAGGATAGGAACCCCTAATGAATGCCATAAAGTACACCATGAAGGAAAGATTAAAATCCGCTGTGTACATGGTGCTGCCACCTTTTATCCGGTGCACACCGTAACAGTGGAGGGACTAGGGGTAAAGAAGGACATCCCAGTAGCAGTAGTGCCGAACTTACCACACTCAATAATCTTAGGGAGGGATTGGCCGCAGTTTAGGAAGAGCCTAGTCCAGGAGCTAGCTGCTACAGCTGAGGCCATAGTCCCAAAACTCCAAAAGGTAGATAAAGAACTTAGAGGGAGGGAGGAAAAAGAAAGGCATACAACCTCCTCTCAAAGGGGAAAATCCAGGCTTGGGATAGTAGCAGCCCCACTTTTTGCAAAGCCCCAAGAGAAGCCAGGTAGGAAGAGAGCTCCTATCTTGGATCCTCCCACTAAGAAAAATGCCTTTATCCTAAAATGTTGTAGGGTCACCCCTAATGCTAGGATCCCCAAGAGAGCCACTGAGAATGCTGCCGGCTTCGACATATATAGTGTAGAGGACACTATTGTTCCAAGGCAGGGGAGGGCTCTGGTAGAAACCGGTATCCAACTAGAAATACCGCCTGGTTGCTATGGCCGGATCGCGCCACGATCTGGGCTGGCGGTAAAGGATAGTATCGATGTAGGTGCCGGGGTGATAGACCCTGATTTTAGAGGGGTAGTTAAGGTCCTACTTCTGAATTTTTCTAGGAAAGATTTTAAAGTATCCATAGGGGATAGGGTAGCTCAACTCATTATGGAAAGAGTTGGCTTTCCCCCTATAGAAGAAGCCATGGAGTTAAGCACCACTATAAGAGGGTCAGGAGCGTTTGGGTCCACTGGCCACGCTGTTTTAATGGGGGTGGCGGATGTTACTGAGGGTGAGAAGACAGAAATGGATCTCGGACCCCAGCTAGCGCAGTGTAGGGAAAAGCTTATGCCCAGGATAGGAGCGGAGCTCTCCTGGGGTCAACAGCAGGCCCTGCGAAAACTATTAGAAAGTTTTACTGATGTACTTACTCCCATGCCAGGAGAAACCCAATTGGTAGCCCACGAGGTAGTGACCCCTCCTGGAGAAGTAATCCGACAGCGACCATATAGGTTGCCGGAGGCTAAACGTCAGGAGGTAATAAAGCAGGTGCAAGAATTGCTCCAAATGGGGATAATTGAGGAGTCAGTTAGTCCCTGGAACAGTCCAGTAGTTATGGTGCCAAAACCAGATGGTACGATAAGATTTTGTATAGATTTCAGGAAAATAAATTCCATATCCAGATTTGACAGTTACCCTCTACCTCGCATAGAGGAATTATTGGACCAGCTAGGGCAGGCCAAGTATCTTACCACGCTGGATATGACCAAGGGGTATTGGCAGATTCCCCTTACCAGGGAATCTAAGCCAAAAACAGCCTTCAGCACGCCCCTTGGTCTTTATCAGTTCCGACGCATGCCTTTCGGGCTACACGGAGCAGCTGCAACGTGTCAGCGGTTGATAGATATAGTCCTGCACCCGCATCGCTCTTATGCCTTAGCGTATATGGATGATGTAATCATCCACAGCGATAGTTGGGACCTTCATCTAGCACAGGTACGGGCGGTACTAAGGGGGATGAGGAAGGCTGGCCTTACCTTAAATCCTGCCAAATGTCTTTTTGGAGGTAAGGAAGTCAAATATCTGGGACATTTAGTGGGCAGAGGAATAGTGAAGCCACTTATGGACAAGGTAGTGAGCGTAAAGAATTTCCCATTACCAAGGACCAAAAAGCAGGTCCGAAGCTTTTTGGGCCTAATAGGTTATTATAGGCGATTCCTACCCCAGTTTGCTAGCGAGAGTGCGACGCTTACCAATATGCTTCGGAAAAATGCCCCTAATCAAGTTCAGTGGACCTCAACTGCAGAAAGAGCCTTCGAGCAACTAAAGGAGCGCTTATGTGCAGCCCCAGTTTTAAGAGGGGTAGATTTTTCTAAGGACTTCATTTTGCAGACTGATGCTTCGGATGTAGGGCTAGGGGCTGTCCTGTCCCAAAAACAGGGAGGAGTGGAGCACCCCCTAATGTTCCTAAGCCGGAAGTTAGCACCCGCTGAGCAGAAATATTCAACAGTGGAAAGGGAGTGCCTGGCAATCCGATGGGCTATAGAAGCCCTCAGATTTTATTTAACAGGCCATCGCTTTACTTTGGTGACAGATCACGCTCCTCTAAAATGGCTGTCATCTATGAAGGACCACAATCCCCGCCTTACCAGATGGTATATGGCTCTACAGGCCTATGAGTTCCGTATAGAGCACCGGCCGGGTAAGCTGCACCTTAATGCAGACGCCCTTTCAAGGATTCCGGGCTGTTCTGAAAGTCTTCAGCCAGCTCGGAATATCTTAAATGGGGGGTTGTGTGACAAGGCAGAGCTGTCAGAGCACAAGAAAAAGGGTTTTAAACACACTTTTTCCTCTGAACCTGCCAGAGATACAGGTCAAGAAAGGGTTAAAAGCTCAGCACTCAAAGGTTCAGTGCAGGAGAGACGAGAAAGGGAGCCACACCCTAGCTCTAGGCTGACAGGGAGAGCTAGCCTATCAGGGAAAGGGGTGGACTCACGCCTGGTTGGACAAAGCACTCCTCATAACCAGGAAGTGGTATTTTCAGAGAGGAAGGAAAGGAAGGAAGAGGAGGAAGAGAAGGAGGAACGGAGAGGAGATGGAGTAATGAGAGGAAAGCAACGCAGAGGCTTACCTTTGGCACAGCCGGGAGAAAGGGACTCAGAAGGATCAGATGCAGCCTTAGAGTCAGAGATTCGTCCCAGAGGGATAAAGAAACCAGGTCCAGGCAGAGACCGGAGATCCCGAGGAGACAGAGCTGGTAGCAAGTGGAACCAGGTGGGAACCGAGTACTTGGACGGTTGCCAGCCACTTTGCTCAGAGAAAGCCACGTCTTGAGGAAGGCAGGTGGAAGTGCTGCCAGGAAGGAGTAGCCCTCAAGCAAAGCCAAAGCAGGTTAGAAACTTTTATAAACCTTTTAAGCAAAGTTTGGAATCCTTGTCTGAAAGGGACAGAAGCAATTCTGTAGATATTTTCCCTGGGACCAGACAGACAAGAGAGAAACTGGGTGGAAGGGAATTCCCAGTGTGTGAAAGACAAGCGTTGCCTTACTGCAGAGGAAGTGTCAGAAGCTGCAGGTTAGAGTCTAGCACAGCTGCACCTCAGCACGTTGCTAATTGGCAGCACCGGGACACAAACCTAGATACAGACTCTGATGACCAGGAGATATTAAAAGAGCCTGTAAAACATTCTCTGAAGAAATACATACCTCCTCACCAGAGAGTAAGACTGGGGCAACCCAAGGGAGACAGAAATCCTTACTCTCAGCTCCTTAAGAACCTTAATAAACAGGTATCCCTGCAAGAGCCCCGGATACATAAAGAGAGGGGAGAGAAGCATTTACAAACCCTTCTCAAGCACCTGAGATCACTAGACTCGAGTGAGCCTTATAACCAGGAAGCTCAAGATAGTGAAGGTGAACCAATGCAGACAGATAATCCATTGTCTTATAGTAGCAGTTCAGAAATGGAATGTGGTATCTGTCAAAGGGAAGTTTAAAGTACAGCTTAAACATATTCCATATTTTAAGGCTGTTGTAAAAGTCTAACTTTGGAGATTGAATGCAGACAGGAGTTTTGTCTCACTGCCAACACAAGTTAAATACCCAGCTCTAAGGGATAGCTTCAAGAGCACATAGAATTCTTCTGGGAGAAGTTTGCATAGAAGAATGATCAGGCTTATGGAAGAAGCATCTGTTATCCTTAGAGGCTAGGACGAATTATCTTAAGGACACGTGGACAAGAAAAACCACAACATTGAAAGTTTATTTATTGAAAGCTTATGTTGGAAAAGTATTGCTGTTATGAAGAACATTGATGTTTTGGAATATTGAAAGAAGTAAGAGAAGCTGATGGTTGATTGCTTATGATGCCCTGAGAAGTATCAGGAGAGCTGTTATTCAGGACTTTTTCTGTTACGCTTTTGTTATCATTTAACCTCTGCTCTTGGGGGAAGAAACCCTGTGCAAACAATAAAAATATTGTTTACCCTTAACCTACTTTGGTTGTCATCACTGGGCTACAACTACACAAGCATATCCAGATAACAGCATTAACAGAGTAACTTTAACTGTGCCCCCTCTCCTACTGCCTCCATACTGGGGTTGGCGGGCGAGGGGTGACAAGTGTCATGCACTTGGGATGCAAAAATCCAAGGAAATTGCATGCGATAGGGGGGACAAGAGGTTGATGTGCATGGACCAGGAGAAGGACCTCAGAGTGATTGTTTATAAGGATCTCAAGATGGTGAAACAGTGTGACAAGGTGGCGGCCAAATCCAGAAGGATGCTGGGTTGTATACAGAGAGGAATTACCAACAGAAAGGAGGAGGTACTAATGTCATTGTACAAGTCACAAGTGAGGCCTCACTTGGAATATTGTGTTCGGTTTTGGAGATCATATCTCACAAAGGATATAAAGACTGGAAACGGTTCAGAGGAAGGTGACCAAAATGATTTGGTGCCTGCACCAGAAGACATATGAGAAGAGACTTGAAGATCTAACTATGTATACTGTAGAGGAGAGGAGGGACATGGGAGATATGATACAGACCTTTAAATACTTAAAGGGTATTAATGAACAAACAAACCTTTTTCAAAGACGGGGAAGCTGCAAAACTAGAGGATATAACATGAAGCTTTAAGGAGGTAAACTGAAAGGCAAAGTCAGGAAATACTTTTTTCACTGAATGGTGAATGCTTGGAATGCCCTCCCAATGGAAGTGGTGGGGACAAATATTGTGACAGAATTCAAAATGGCATGGGACAGACACAGTGGATCCCTTTATAGCACCTACTCTTGCCACCTTACTGGGCAGACTAGATGGACCATGATGATCTTTATCTGCTGTCAAATACTATGGGGTCTATTCTGTACTGTGAAAAGCAGGGATGGATGTCCCATTAGGGTATCCATCTCCACTATTTGCCCCCCTTCCATCCCTGGCAAAAGCCTCCGCGTATGAACAAGGAGTTTGTATGGGGAGGCGTAGATGGGGGCGGGAGGGGGCATTGCAGAGGCAGAGTGAGGGCGGGTAGTGGGCAGTCTGAGGCCCTGGATGTACAGGGCTGATTCTGAAGTTGGCCCTGTATATCTGGGGCCTCAATCTAGATGGGGGATGGCAGGCCTGGGCAGCAGCAGAGAGGTGAGGTGGTGAAGGAGTTTCCCCGCAGCCTGACCCTGGCCATGGAAGGCCAGATCAGGGTCAGGCTGTAGGGAACGAAGACTGTAATCAGCAGCTGCAGATCGCGGCTCCTGAATGGAGCCCCAGTGCCATAGCAATGGGATACCATTGTACTGTGGCTCCATTCAGGAACCTGACTGAGTTAGCTGGGCAGGGCTGTGTACATAAAGGCTGATCTGAATCGGCTCCCAGCCTGCATGTACAGGCCCAGACCCAATTCTGATCCTGCAGGGCCTGGACATACACATTGGAATGTGCATCTATGTTACTATAGCATGATTGTGTTTGATTTAATGAAGGAAGGCTGGCAAGGAAATACACAGTACTTCCTTTTAACTTTCAAAAGGGAGATTATGATAAAATGAGGAAAATAGATAAGAATAAACTAAAAGGAGCAGCTGCAAAGGTTAAAGATTTACATCAAACATGGGTGTTTAAAAATATTATCTTGGAAGCCCAGACAAACTGTATTCCACACTTTAAGAAAAGTGGAAGGAAGACTAAATAATTGCCAGCATAGTTTAATGGTGAGGTCAGAGAGGCTATTATAGCCAAAAAAGCATCTTTCAGGAAATGAAAAAAGGAGCCAAAAGATGAAAACTGGAAACATAAGCACTGGCAAGCTAGATGCAAGGCAGGCAAAGAGAGAATTTGAAAAAATCTTGCTGTAGAAGCAAAAATGCATAATAAAGACTTTTTCAAGTACATTTGAAGCAAAAAACCTGTGAGAGAGTCAGTTGGACTATTAGATGATAGAGGGGTAAAAGGGGCACTAAAAGGAAACAAGGCCATAGTGAGAAACCGAGTGAATTCTTTGCTTCGGTCTTTACTGAAGAAGACGTAGGGAAGTTACCCATGATTGAAATGGTATTTAAGGGTGATGCATCAGAAGAATTGAAAGAAATATCGATAAACTGGGAAGATATATTACAACTATTTGATAAAGTAAACAGTAGCAAATCACCTGGACAGGATGATATACATCCAAGGGTGTTGAAAGAACTGAAATATGAGATTGCAGACCTACTATTAGTAATTTGTGAACTATCATTAAAATCATCTGTAATACATGAAGATTGGCAAATGACCAATATAACACCAATTTTTTTATTTTTTTTATGATTTATATTTTGTTGAGGTTTACCAAAATAATACAAAACATCAAAAAATAATACAATGCTTAAACAACCTAAAGCATCCTCAAGATAGGGCAAAAACCCAGACAATATAGAGGAGAGAGAAGCAGGCCACAAAACATACAATATAATATATTTAATATTCAAGTGAGAAAGAAAACAAGACTTCTCACCACACTTTGCACTAATTACAATTTACCCCATAACACTTCCAGCAGGTATCTAAAAAAAGAAGACAGTAGAAACAAAATAATCAACTAAACACTAGCAACCTTAGTCTGTTCTTGAGCCTGAATCAAAGCCAACAGTTGTGAGGATTCAAAAAAGTATAATCTTTCCCCATACATTTCACCAAACATTTCCTCGGATATTTAAAAAAAAAAGGTCATACCCAACTGAATAGCTCTGTGCTTCAGTTGGAGAAAACCTTCCGAACTAATTGAGTCTTCACAGATACATCCGGATATACACTCACTCTATGCTTCTGGAAGTGAGTCAAATGATCTTTAAAAAAGGATAGTCTGAAAGGAGGCCACCATAGTTGCCCTATAGGTGGTCTCCTCAACAGACATCTCCAGGAGAGTAGTTAGATCACCCTCAGATAACTGAAAAGGGGAACCACCCAAAATATTCTTTATAGAAGAAATAACATAATAAGCATTTTATATAACTGGGAGGTTAGTCTTTTCAAAATGTAATACATTAATCAAATAACTCTTTAGCATCTCCAAAGCAGAGATCCTACTACAATAAGGAAAATTCACAAACCTAAGATTCAATATCTTCAAAAAATTTTCCAACCTCTCCATCTTACTTTCCAATAATAAATTACCCTTCACAAGAGTTGCATTCAGGCCCTCTAAACTCTGAGTTTTTCCCTTGGCATCATTAGTAAACCCCTCATGGGCCCTCAACTTCCCCTCTAGGGAGTCCAACTTATCCACAGTCTCTCCTGAAAATTTAAAGAGTTGAGTAAGGCAGCCAGATAACGTGACTTCCATCTTAGCCATCATCTGCCATATTTCCAAATTGGTAACTTCCCTGGGGGGTGGGGGGGTTCATCAGAATAGGAGCTTCCCTCCCAAAAACCCTGGGAAAACTCACTGTTTTAAGGGAGTAAAAGATGGAACTTTAATACCCTCTCCCACTCCAGGCCCATCGAGGGAAGACAACACAGAAAAAAGACCTACTGCTGTCTGAGATACACCCATGTTATAACTATGCCCAGGGGTGCCATTAACTCCAGCAAGGTCGCCACTCCCGCCAACCGGGGTGGAAACCAAACTGGAAACCCAATAGCATACTACTGGCTACTGGGGTGATGGTCGGAAGTCCGGGCTCAGGGAACACACCTCTGGACTAAAATGACTTACCTGGTTAGTTGACTCTGCATCCACCACAATTCTACCCTGGATTTGAACAAAAGAGTCCATCAATACCTGGGCAAAACCAGTTCCAGTATTCAACTTTGCTTTTCTCTTCCCCATGAAACCACATTGGGAAACAGTACCTGCAATGTAGGAGCGACCAAAGGTCCAATCTCTTCACTCGGCACCTCACTTGGCACTGAAGGGGCACCAAGTATGCAAACGTAACATCGGCCAATGTTTGTGTAAGAAGCAACAAATGTCAGAAGTATGTTGCATGTATGGTAGTACCCCCACTATACGGTCATCCTTGGTAGATCGCTGATCAGTAACATCTAGAAGCCAGATGTAGTAGAACAGAGATGACATACATGTAAAAACTGGCCATAAAGAAGGCCTTTCTTTAAGGGTGTAGGATGATAACTGTTGTATCGGAGAAGAGAATTTTGTTGCACCAGTTTACGGATGTGAGAATGACAGTGATGTCCAAGAACTGAATTGACGTGGGTTAAATTTGCACTGTGAATTTCAAATTGGTTTAAGTGTGTTAAGCCAATTCAAAAATATTGACAAAGAGGCAAAAGAATCAGACCAGATGAAAAATGTCATCCAAAAACTGACGCCAAAATAGAATACATTTGAACCAATCCAATGTATATACATGTTCTTCTTCAAACTGAACCATGTAGATTTTTGCTAATGATGGGGCCACTGTGGCCCCCATAAAAATACCAAACTTTTGTAGAGAAAATTTACCATCATATAGAAAATAATTCTTGGTAAAGACTAGTTGCAATAAGTCCAACAGCCAATCACGTGGCAAACAAGACGGTAATAATAATGGATACATGCGAAGACATTGCAGAACATCATCTTGATCAATATTAGTATAAAGCGCTTGAATGTCCAACATAACCAGATATGTATATGAAGATACTTGGGTGTATGCTGCTAACTGAACCAAAAAATGGGAGGTGTCATGAATATATGATTTAACTGCTGTTGCCGCTGGTTGGAGAAAGTAATCACAGAATTTGGATAGGGGTTCCAGTTCGGCTTTAGCTTCTCTGCGTTTCTGGGCAATTTTCAGAGTTTCTTCAGTTATAAGGCTCTACCAGGAAATTTGGAAGACAACATCATGGCCAACTGACTGGAAAAGATCTGTGTTTACACCAATACTAAAGAAAGGTGATCCAACTGACTGTGGAAATGATCACGCAATCACTTTGATCCCACATGCCATCAAGATTCTACTCAAGATCATTCAGAAGAGACTACATCCATACTTGGAAAAAGAACTGCCTGAAGTGCAAGCAGGGTTCAGGAAAGGGCGAGGAACGAGAGACATCATTGTGGACGTGAGATGGATCCTTGAAAAGACTAAAGAATACCAAAAGGATATCTATATGTGTTTTATTGACCAGAGCAAGGCCTTTGACTGTGTAAACCATGAGAAACTTTGGGCCACATTAAAAAGCATCGGTGTACCAGAACACCTGATCATTCTTTTGTGCAACCTTTACATTAATCAAGAAGCAACAGTTTGTATGGAACAAGGAGAAAGAGAATAGCTTGAAACCAGCAAAGGTGTATGACAAGACTGCATATTTTCCCCCTACCTGTTTAATTTATATGCAGAACAAATCATCAGAGAAGCAGGACTGTATGAAGACAACCAAGGTACGAAGACTGGTGGAAGACTCATCAACAACCTTTGCTATGCTGATGATACTACCTTACTGGCTGAAAGCAAAGATGATCTGAAACATTTGCTTCTCAGGATCAAGGAACATAGTCTTAAAATGGACTTGCACCTTAATGTAAAGAAAACAAAGGTCCTGACAACTGGCAAAATCAATAAGTTCATCGTTGATGGATAAGAAATTGAAATAGTGGACAACTTTAACCTACTTAGATCGACTACACAGGTACACTACCAAAAAACTGCCTCCAGTTTTGCAACTGATTCCTATAGATTTTGGGGTGCTGAATCCAGGAAAAATAGCCAAAATGTTCCATCACGTCACGTTTTCTTGCAAAATTAGATTTCTTACCCATATAAGGAATGTTCACATAATTTCTTTTTAGCCGACTGCAGTTTATTTTCTTGGCCCAAAATAGAGGTTGTAATGGTTAACTAACTAGAAACACTCCCTCATGATATTTTAGAGTGTTTTGTATTCATTTTATACATTAACAGGACAATTGGGAGGCGGGGGGCTAAATCCAGTACTCGCGCTGGCGCATGTTCTTTCCTGTTCGCCTCGCCTCGTTCGCTCGCTCAAACACGGTGGTTGCGACATGAACGTTCCTGTCAAATTTCAGTTTCTTGCAAGTTCATTATTACCTTTTGTTTGCTCAGTCGTAATCCAGCTTTATTCCGAAGTGGTTCACTACAGTTGTAGTTTGCAGTGCTGTGTATTTGTGATGGCTCACAGAGCCAGAGGTTGCGTCAACTCTCCGGACAGTTTTTGTTTTATTTGTGGGGAATATACCGTGAAAAAGCGGCAGAGGAACATTTCTGCATTTATTAAAAAAGTATATTTCGCCTATTTCGGTTTGAAGTTAGGCGATCAAGACAAACCGTGGGCTCCTCACAAAGTGTGCAAGACATGTGAGGAAGATCTACGCCTATGGATGAAAGGTAAAAAACAAGCATTTCGTTTCAGAATACCTATGATGTGGCGTGAACAAAGAGACCACAGCAGTGACTGCTATTTTTGCTCTTGCATTGTGAAGGGATACAACTTAAAAAATAAGAACGTAATAAGTTACCCCAACCTTTCCTCAGCTATTAGGCCTATGCCTCATAGCAACGAAGTACCTGTGCCTGAACCACCAAAATCTTTGGATCATATTTGTGTGGACGGTTCTGATCAT
Source organism: Ichthyophis bannanicus (assembly GCA_033557465.1). Classification (NCBI taxonomy): domain Eukaryota; kingdom Metazoa; phylum Chordata; class Amphibia; order Gymnophiona; family Ichthyophiidae; genus Ichthyophis; species Ichthyophis bannanicus. The sequence goes on along the minus strand of CM066038.1, from coordinate 354,831,373 downwards.
GATGAGACTCATCAGATGGCTTTTCCCGATGAGTCCAGTACTTCCGAGTTTGAAACTGAACCAGATCCGAAACCTGAACCTTTCTCTCAAGCTGAATTGAATGATTTAGTCCGGGATTTTGGACTCCCAAAAGATGCTGCCCAACTGCTAGGTTCTCGGCTTAAACAGAAAAATCTATTGTCACCAGGAACAACTTTTTATTGGTACCGCAACCGCGAAACACAATTTTTGAAGTATTTCAGCAAAGAGGAAGATTTGGTATTTTGCAACGATATATACGGAGTGATGGAAAAGTTTAAACTCAAGTATGATCCTGCTGAATGGCGGCTGTTCATTGATTCGTCAAAAGACAGCATAAAAGGTGTTCTTCTTCATAATGGCAACACATTCGCTTCAGTTCCTATTGCTCACTCTGTTATTCTCCAAGAAAAATACGAGAATTTGGCCCTGATTCTTCAGAAGATTCGTTATGATGAGCATAAGTGGATGATTTGTGGAGACTTTAAAATTCTATCCATGCTATTAGGGCAGCAATCCGGTTTCACCAAATATCCCTGCTTCCTTTGCTTGTGGGATAGCCGGGCCCGCGACCTACACTGGGGGAAAAAAGACTGGCCAATTCGGGAGTATTTGAGACCCGGTGAGAAAAATGTTCTTCATGAGAGCTTGGTACCTCGTGATAAAATTCTATTACCACCTCTCCACATTAAGTTGGGTCTCATTAAGCAATTCATCAAGTCCCTTCCAAAAGATGGTGAGTGCTTTCGGTACCTTTGCTCAAAGTTCCCCCGACTTTCTGAAGCAAATCTAAAAGGAAGGAGTGTTTGTTGGCCCTGATATAAGGAAACTCATTTCAGATGGAGCATTCGCTGAAACGATGTCTGAGAAGGAAAAAGAAGCCTGGGATTCCTTCAAGGATGTTGTTCTCAAATTCTTGGGGAACAGGCGGGATGAGAACTATAAGGATATTGTTGCCAGGATGCTCAATGCCTTCAAAGAACAAGGCTGTAACATGAGCCTGAAAGTCCATTTCTTGCACTCCCATGTGAACTACTTTCCCGAAAACTTGGGGGCGTACAGTGAAGAACAAGGTGAAAGGTTTCACCAGGACATCAAGGACGCAGAGAGAAGGTACCAAGGAAGATGGAACACCACTATGATGGCTGATTTCTGCTGGTTGCTGCTGCGGGAAACCCCAGATGAAAAATACGCCAAGCAGCGCACCAAGAGAAGCATTCGGGGGAAGAAGAAACGGGCCCACCAGGAGATTGATTGACCCAAGAATGACTTTAAAATCTAAACTGTGTTGACAAATATCGTGTTTTTACTAAACTTTGAAATAAAAATTTGCTAGTTATTACCACAGTGTCGGATCTCATTTATTAGAATTTTATTTTCACACCATCGGGTGTTTGTCTTCATGTATTGCAATGGTGCGGTTTGCGTTTTCTATTCTTACATACATACCTGTACAACATTTTTTGCACATTTCTTTGCTTTGCTTTGTGTCTAACCTCGCTCTTATATGCTCAATGTTTGTGCACATGTATGTGGCTGTTTTAAGTGCAGACAATTTTGCTACCATCACAGTGTGTTTTGTTGACATTACTCTATTCTTATGTGCTGCCTTGTTACAATTTTCTTTATTCTTATTTGAATAACTACTAAACAATTAGTATAAAGAATTCATCCAAGAAACTTTTATCTTGATCGCACTCAATCTGAAACGTTCACCTCAAACTGCTAACCCAATGTAGCAAAAAATCTGTACGTGATGGAGCAAATTGGTTACCAGATTTGGATTCAGCGCACCAAAAAACGTAAAAATCAATCGAAACATTAGAGGCAGTTTAAAAAAAAATTTTTTAGTGTACCTGTGCTATCAATAAAGAAATGACAAGCAGTCAAGAAATCCAACGACACATTGCTCATGGTAGAATGACTATGAAGGACCTAGACAAGATTCTCAAGAGCAGAGATGTCTCTCTCCATACAAAGATTTGACTTCTTCAAACCATGGTATTTTCAATAGCATCATATGGATGCGAAAGCTGGGTAGACAGGATTCTAATCCCGTGGGGCACATCTAACCCCACGGGATCAGAATCGCATCTAGGCCTGTACGTGCAGGCTGGGACCCAATTCCAGTCAGCCTGCCTGTACAAACCTCTGCCCGGCTAACTCAGTCAAAGCTCCTGAATGTAGCCACAATCCCCAGCCGCCGATCTGTTCTTTCATTCCCCGCAGCCCGGCCTGATCTGGCCTCCCCTGCCGTCTAGGGGAATTTATCAGAGGTGGAATAAGTTCCCAATTCAGTCTGCCAGCCCTGGACGTACAAGGCCGACATCAAAATTGGCCCTGAACGTCCGAGGCCACCGACCACCCACTGCCCGCCCTAACTCCACCACTGCACCATCCCTTTCCCACCCCCATCTAGCCTCCCAATACAAACACCTTGTTCGTACAGGGAGATTAGTTGGGGACGATAGAGGGGACCGAATAGCGGGGTGGACACCCCAACAAGACGTCCATCCCCACTATTCGTGGCTCAGAATGACCCCGTTAGTAAATTAGGCACCCCTGCAGGACACTGCTAGAAATGCACAGCCAGCAACCCCCTGCTCATCCAGTCTCTTTCTCTCTACCTCCTCACCAGTCTTCCTTACTTATTCCATCATCTCCTTCCTCTTAAATTGGCCATCCTCCTAGTCCACTCCCATCCCAGCCAGTCCTCCCCTCCATCCTTACCTCTTCCCCAGCTAGCCAGTCTGTTCCCCCAGTTCTTACTCCAGCCCCAGCATCAGCCTCCTGTTCCTTTCACCCAATCCCTTGCAGGGTCATTGTATTACTCCTCTTCCTTGGGCTGTTTGAACAGGAACTGCTTCTTCCCTGCATAGCATGGTCTCCGGTTTTCAAGTTTCATGAGACTAGCAGGATCGTTCCTGTACAGTGCAGCTCAGACCCACACAGTAGTGCGCTGTGCAGAAAAGAGGCAGTCCCTGCTCAAACAGCAGCAGTTGCAGCAAAAAGAAGCATGAATGGAGGTGGGGGGGAGGGGCAGAAAAATCTTAGGTGCCAAATAGAACATTTCAGTTGCCATGCAGACATGAACCCTGGTATAATATAAAGTCATAAGATAAGCTAATTCAAGAAAGAATTCCACTTTGCAGGCTTCTAATTTTGTCCAGTGCTTCAGCAAAAGACTGCAGAAGTTTAGAAGATGTTAAAAAAAAATAAAGAAAATAAACAGCCAGAGAGCCTACAACACACAGTCCTCTGCTACATGCAGAGAAAAGTGTGCTGGCCGTAAGATGCAGGGGGGTGCTAGGGTCTCTAGCACTCCCCTGCAACTTACAGATCGGTTGCACTCCCCCCCCCCCCCCCCCCACCTTTCCCAAAAATCCTTTGGAGACTTTGTTCATATGATGCTAGTATTTCTCCTTCAAATCAAACATTGTAACAAGAAAATTGCAGTGAAAGGGCAAATGCACAGCTAGAATAAAAATAAGTACTGGGAAGTAAATATTTAACGTCATATGAACAGGCTGTGATAGTCAAAGGTTTAATGTGATCAAAGCAAACAAAATCAATGTATTTATTTAGTTAATCAAAAAAAGGTCTACAAAGGTTACAACTATTTAGTTTTTCATGCCACTTCTCCCACCGTTATTCTTGCTACAGATACTATGGCCGCTCTATCTCTGCATGTATGGTTGCAAAGCTCTTTTATAAGTCTGACAAAAGAAGGAGGAGGTGATAAAAGCTGTTAGTGTAGCTGGTTTTAAAAATGTTTTGGACAAGTTCCTGGAAAACTACTACTGCTGCTTCTGATCATTTGTATAGCGCTACAAGGCATACACAACACTGCACAAGCATGTGTAAAAGATGGTCCTGCTCATCAGAGCTTACAATCTAGTTAAGACAACACAACAGCAGAGGACAAGGATATATCTGGGGGTATAGTAAGGATACACATATAAAAAGTTAATAGACTGTTATGAAGACAGAGCTGGGCAAAACCACTGCTATCCCTAGGTGTATGCAGATTGGAAGCTACCTGAGCACTAAGAGGCAAGACTCAATCCTGGAGCTGACGACAGCAATACCAATAGTCGACAGTGGCAGCGTTAATATGAGAACCACCACTTGAGTGGACTTTGAGATTTCTTTGAGAGCGCTGCTTCGCTGCTGCCTGTTGGAGCTGCTGCGACTGTGTTGGCATTGCAACCAGGCTGGACAAAAGTGGAAAGATCATTCTGTAGCCTCCCATGAGAGCCAGCAGTGCTGCTCCTTGTAGTGGAATAGCAGTGATGCTAACCACAAGCTTCAGGCCCTCTACTGCAGCACACATGTATCCGACCAACCAATGCACTGCACCCAAACCTCCCCTACTCTCTCTATTCTCTGTGGCTGGCTGCCTGGCTAAGACATAAAGGTAAATACCATCCTAGCAACGTGCCACAAGAGGGAAGGAAGGAGAAACAAGTTGAAAAGTGCACACTTTACAGGTGACATAAATAAATTGAGCACTTAAGGGATGGACCATTAAGCGACTGACTGGTTTAGAAACTGGTTGAATGGGAGGCAACAAAGGGTACAGGTAAATGGAGCTCACTCTGAGGAGGTGTTTACCGCAGGGCTCTGTCCTTGGTCCAATCCTTTTTAACATTTTTGTAAATGATATTGGGGAAGGGCTGTCGGTTAAGGTTTGACTCTTGCAGATGATACCAAAATCTGTAATACAGTAGACACCCATGAAATGTAAATAACATGAGGAGAAATCCAAAAAAGTCTGAAGAATGGTTGAGAATTCAGCAGCTGAGATTTAATGCTAAAAAATGCAGGGTCATGCATTTTGCCTGCGTCAATCCAAGGGAGCAGAACAGTATAGGGGGTGAAGTACTTCTATCCACAAAAGAAGAGTGGGACCTAGGGGGTGATTGGTTTCTGATGACCTGAAGGTGGCAAAACAGGTAAAAAAGGTAATAGCAAAAGCCAGAAGGATGCTTGGATGCACAAGGAAAGGAATGGTTGGCAAGGAAAAGGAGGTGATAGTGCCTCTGTATAAGTCTTTGGCTAGACTTCATTTGGAGCATTGTTTGCAATTCTGGAAATCATTATAAACAGGATGGAGTCATTACAGAGAGTGGCTACCAAAATGGTTAGTGGGCTTTGCCATAAGGCATATGGCGACAGACCTCAAGATCTCAATATGTATACTGCAGAGGAAAGGTGGGGGAGACGAGATATGCCACAGAGGTATTTAAACATCTCTATCATAAATGCACAGGAGAGCCTCTTTCAGTTGAAGGAAAGCTCTGCAACAAGGGGGCATAGGATGAAGGTGAATTTGTAGAAATATTTCTTTAAAGAGTGGCAGATGCATGGAATAGTCTTCCAGTGGAGGTAGTAGAGACGAGGACTATATCTGAATTCAAGAAAGCATGAGACAACAGAAGATTTCTAAAGGAAAAAAAGGGACTATAAAACTTAGCAGTTAGTATGGAAGGGCAGACTGGATAAGTCATACGGTCTTTATCTGCTGCCATTTTTCTATGTTTCTAGAGTGATACAACAGCATGTTTCCCTTATTCACAGGATCAGACATTTAGGGGCTTCATCTGTGTGTGTCCTAGGAAGTATTGGGGATGCACACATGTGTGTGTGCATCAGTGGGCGCATGGCTTGTATCTCTCTGTATGTCATGGAGACTGCCAGATACTATATGCGCAGATGAGTGTGTATGTGACATTATGGGGACTATCGGGTTCTACCCACATGTGTGTCTGAGTGTCTGTGTGTATGTGTTCATGTGTGTGTGTGCATGTCCATGTGTATGTGTGTCATGGGGCCTATTGGGGGCTACGTGAACTTATGTGTCACGAAGAGTGACAGGGGCTACATGCATGTGTGTGTGCGGAGCTGTGTATGTTAATATCTGTCAAGGACTGTGTGCACATGTGCAAACAGCATATTTATGGTGTGACAAAGTGATGCATTTCCCCTTCCTTCGTTTGCAAAATTATACATATCTGGGGCAAGGGGGTATGGAAGAAGAATTCAAAGAGAGATGTTAAAATGTGTCTCATTATGGTAGCAGGGGCTGTATGAGGAATCTTTATAACTGTTATGTGTACTGTATATAAGTCTCTCTCTTCAGACAGTGGGTGTGTGAAAGGTGGATGCGATGCCTGTGTGTGTGTGTATATGCGTGGGGTGCCTGCCTGTGTGTGTGTGTGTGTGTGATGTACTGGTCAGGTGCAAGTGGGTGTGGGTGTGGGTGTGGTATGGGGTGAGATGTATCTTTGTGTATATTTGTGGTGTGGGGCTGGACTACCTGTGTGCTTTCTTGGGGGGTGGTGGGCTGTGCCCTTTAGCATATATTCATTCTGCCCTTTTCTCCACGCTCTTCAACCTCCAAACCCTTGCACTCTTTTACCTCTTCAAGCAGACTCCCTCTTGATGCCTTATAACACTCCTTCCTCCTTCCATAATCACACCTTGCCCTCCATTCATTCCCCTACCCTAACTTTATTTCCCCAAACCACTGTCCCTTTAAATTTTCCCTACCTCCTGTAGCCCCCTTGCCAACTTCTCTCTCCTCATAAGCCCATAGAAGCAGCCAGTCTCGCGGGCACACAGCAGCACTACAGGCTGCGTTGCTCTATAGCCAGTGAGATAGGCAGCTCCCACAGGCAGATGCACCATGGCTGGCCTGGCCACAATCTTTGGCCCACGAGAGCAGCCTGTCCCGCAGGCACACAGCAGCACTGCAGGCCATGATTTTGGCACCCCCTTAAACACCAGCACCTCTCTGCCGTGCTTACTTGGCTTAGCGTGGTAGTTCCCAATGTGGAACCTTGCAACAAAGTGGCTGGGAGAAAGGGCTAGTAAGTGACACACATTTCTGTTAAAAAGCAAAGAAAGGGAGGAATTGATGTCATTTTGCTCAATGTCGGCTTGAGCTGATAGCTCCGAAACTGACCCCTGCTAAAAGGCAGCACATTTCATCCCTGTGACCTGAAACTGCCAGAAAACTCTGGGGGAAGAAGCTCTGAGGTGTGAAGGATACCCAAAATGTCGACCAGAAGGCGGACAGCTGATTTAAAGGCGTTTGCTTATTGGGGGTTGTGTGGGATGGATTAAAAGTAGTGGTTAGAGGCCATTTGTTAAGTATTGCTGCAGGTGTGCGGAAGAAAAAGAAGGCAAGGAATTGGCCTTATGCAACCAGGTATGTACCTTAGAAACCTGGCATCAAAGTGATAGGGACCCAATGATCTTGGAGGAATTAGAGAAGTTGAGAGTGGTGCTGGGAAGGTTATGGGCAAGTCAGTTAGTGCACGAGATGGATAAATTAAAGCAGACATATATTGAAGCAGGGAATTGGATAGTCAAATGCTTGTTTTAAAATTGAAAGAGAGGGCCCACCAAGGACAGATTGTTAGTATAAGAAATGATAGAGAGGAACTGCTCTTTGGGTCGGCTAAAATAAGGAAGGTTTTTCAGGATTATGTAAAACTGAACAAGGATGAGGGGAGAAGAGTTAACGATTCTTAAAGAACTGCAGACTGGCATGGTTAGAGAAGGATGAAGCTGAACTGTTAGATGGGGATATCAATGAGGGGAGGGTAGTGTTGGCGATCAGGTCTCTAAAGTTGGGTAAGACCCCTGGCCTGGATGGCCTGACCATCAAGTTCTCTCGATAGTTTCAAGATCAACTGGCCCTGTTTTTAGCGGATTTGTTTAATAGAGTGGATTGGAGGAGTGGCCTAGTGGTTGGGGCAAGGTACTTCAGGCCAGAAGGTCAGGGGTTCAAATCCCACTAGAGGACAGCAACCTTGGGCCAGAAGGACTGGGGTTTCTAGTCCCACAGGTGCTCCTTGTGGTCTTGGGCAAGCCATTTAACCCTCCATAGCCCATGTTCCCTGTAAAATAGTTATCTCCAAGTTATAATGCCCTGTTCAATGTAATTTCAGTTTGTTCAATGTAAACCGCACTGATGCAGAATAGCGCAGTATATAAGAGAATGTAAATAAATAAAAATAGAGAGCTGGAGGGGGTTAAAGTACCGGACTCCATGGCTGTAGATGGGATAATGGTACTACCCAAGCTAGGTAAGGATAGGAATGTGTGTGGCTCTTATAGACCATTCTCTCTTATTAATCTAATGTAGATGCTAAACTACTGGCAAAAAATCTTGGCCAACCGGCTACGCAGATGCATCCCAAAACTGATGAAAAATGATTTGGCAGGCTTTGTTTTGGGGAGGCAAGAGGGGGATAATATTAGGAAGCTACTAAATTTGATTTGGAAGATTAAGGAAGGAGGGGAGAAAGCATTGTTTATGATGGTAGATGCGGAAAAAGCTTTTGATAGGGTCGAATGGAGTTTTATGTTTAAAGTGCTGGAAAGGATGGGAATAGTGGCGAGGCTTTTGCAGTGGGTTAAGGCACTGTATGCAGTGTCTGCTGCTAGGATTGGAATAAATGGGGGAGTAATCTGAGAGCTCTGGGTTGGGAAGGGACAGAGGCAGAGATGTCCGCTTTGGCCACTGTTATTTGCACTGGTGATTGAACCCTGGCAGAAAGAGTACAAAGTAGGGGGGACAGTAAGAGTGCAGAGATGACGGGGATATTTATAAAATTGTGCTATTTGCTGATAATGTGATCTTCATGATTCGGGACCCGATATGATCTTCATGATTAGTGTTGATGAGAGAGATTAGTCTGTAAAGTGCAGTCTCAAGGTACAAAATCAATATAGGTAAAATAGAGGTTTTAGGCTTTAATAATACCACAGGACTTTAGGGAGCGCTTGCAGATAGCGTTTCCCTTTAAGTGGGTGAGAAAATACTTTAAGTATCTGGGGATAAATTTGGGTGTATGTTGGACAGCTTATTTGAATGGAAATTTAAGCCCCTGATGGAGGCGTTAAAGAGGGATCTGGGAAGATGGAGAGAATTATACCTCTTATGGTTAGGACGGATTGTTATAATCAATATGAATGCCCTTCCCTGGGTGTTGTTTTTGTTTATGACTATACCGTGTGCCATCCCAAAGAAATTCCTGAAGCAGTTGCAGAGTATGGTGATGGGGATTATCTGGGAAGGCAAAGTTCCCAAAGTGTCTCGGAGAGTAATGTTTCAGAAAGGGAAAGATGGGGGATTGGGAGTTCCCTGTTTCCAGACATATTACGAGGCAGCCCAGTTGAGGGCTATTTTTGCATGGCGCGGTTTGAGAGAAGGGAAGCAATAGGTAGAGATGGAGCAAAAGGATGGGGGAGGTGGGTCCCTGGAGCAGTTGGGTTAGAATATAGGAGGGGGGGCTAAGGAGATAGTGATGGGGGTATCCCATTACACACATCACTATGGAAGTGTGGGATAGGTGTAAAGGATGGCTAATGGGGGGGGGGGGGACTTTACTCTAGGAATGCTTTCAGTACAGACTTGAAGGATTTTACACCAGGATGGGGGCAAGATAGGTTTGGGCAGTGGGGCCAGAAGAGGCTATGGAGGACTGGGCAGGTGTTCTATGGTGGGGGGAAGTGCAATGGCTTGAGGTTGTCAAGGAGACATGGGCTGGAGGTGGAGGATAGGTATGCGTATCTGCAGCTATGCCATTTTTTGGGGCAATGGAGGGTGCAGCAAGATTTAATGCAGGACCTTACCTCCTTTGAGATCCTGATGGTGAAGGAGGGGAAAATGGCAGGACTACTATCCACAACAAAAACCGCCAAAAGGGTAACGGTAAACCAGTACAGTGTGATGAAAATGAGAGCGGATACCCCTTTAGTTATGCATTGTAATGAAAAGTGTCATCAATTTCAAGATTTACAATGTACGGTCTTGGAACAAGTCCTCCCAGACCTTCGCAGAGGTGATAAGGGACGTCTTCTCCTGCAAAGAGAACAGTATTGGATTTTTACCCTTCACACTCTTATTCCCGGGGGCTTGAATGATAAAATTGAGTGGTCATTATTCTTTTAAATAATTTATTTCTTTTCTGCAATATATCATTAGTGAGACACTTTCAGTTATTAGGGTGGTGTCTATGTGAGCTATAGAATCTGATTGTGAGCTAAGGTTAGTCTGTTTCTGTGTAGAGTATAGTTGTGAATGTGTTTGGTCGTAAACGTGTTCGATAAAGTTGTAGTGATTGTGAGAGGAGTGACGTATGTAGTTTTAGATGACGTATTAACTTGATAGCTGCCAGTAGTTTTGTATTTAAAGGGCAGTTACGTTAGACGCCGCTCTAGCAGTTGAGGCGCTTTGATCGCCCGCGTGGAATGGCGTCATATTGATATTGGGCAAGACGTTCGATCCCTGAGGAAGCCCGGCAGGGTGAAACAGAAGCTTTTGTTGGATCCGGAATGTGGTTGCTGCCCGTGTGTGCTCATGGTTTTGTGCGATCAGGAGTTGTAATACTGTAGGCAACAAACTGTGAAGCGTCAGGAGTAAAGCATTAAGATAAGTGGAACGGTTGCTTTACATTAAGTACTCACTATTTTTCATACAGTGTACTCCTCTGTTTTTCATTTTCAGATGTTGTCAGTCTCCGTATGAGAGAACATTGCGATTTGATCCTGTAAACTGCTTGTAAACTGTTCAGCGAAGTGGTGCCTCTACGGGATAGAGACACTTTATTTTTTGTATATTGTCAACAAAAAAATTTTTTGCAAATTAATTATGAGTTTATATGAGATTGATTGAAGGGATCCTTTAAAAAGTACTTTTTTAGGATACATTTTTTTAAAATTTCAATTTGTAGAAATTAAATTTAAAATTAAAGATAAGGTGTGGGTAGGTAGGGCTTGGCCTATGATGTAGAAATCGTCAGCTCAATCCAACGGTGACACTGTGCATCGATGGCAGGTATGAGCGGTAACTGAGGCCTTATAAAACCTGTTATATATACTGTGGATAAGAGTTGTTAATTATATTAAAAGGTTTAGAAGTAGGGTTGATTAGAAAGGGTCTTGCATTTTAGGACTACTATCCACCATATATGGGATGTTGTTAACAAGAGGAGAGAACGCTCCCTTGCATCTTAGGAGATGGGAGTTGGAATTACCGGGGGATTGGGGAGAAAGTAAGTAGGAAGCTCTCTATGCTGATACTAGAAAATTGGTCCCAGGGGCAGCACTGCTGGAGAACTGCCTGAAAGCACACTTGAAGATTTATTGGACTCCTACACAGATGCATGCTATGAATAAGAAGTACGGGGATGAATGCTTGAAGGGGTGTGGAGTAGCAGGGGATTTGAAGCACTTATTGTGGGATTGTTCCAACATGCAAAACCTATGGGCATAGCTTGTTCACAAAGATTACCAGAGTACCAGTGCAGTTGGAGCCAGAACAAATATTGTTGAATGAAATACTGGAGGGATGGGAGGGGGACTGGGCAAATTTTTGGGCTTTTGTGTGATTGCAACGAGAATGGAACTGATGGTATGGTGGAAGAAACCAGAGCTGGGTATGGTTCTTAAGAAACATAGAAACATGACAACAGAAAATGACCAAATGGCCTATCTAATCTGCCCTTCCATATCAACCACTATAACAGTCCCCTTTTTTCCTTTAGAGATCCTCTGTGTTTGTTCCATGCTTTTTTGAATTCAGATACTGTCCTCATCTCTATCACCTCTACTGGGAGACTACACCACGCATCTACCACTCTT